>OY856411.1:992585510-994010510 GCA_963693085.1 Alisma plantago-aquatica | reverse complement strand
ATTTTTCACCTCTGATCTAATAGCTATAAAGGTTTCTTGAACCTCCGTATCAGGTCCAGAGGAGGTGGCGCTTCCGCCACCTACCACCACCATGACCCCAGCCAAACACCTCATCTTGGACTCATTTTTTTCACACAAAACCCTAGCATTTTCATTCATTCTTCTTCCCCTCTTCACTCGTGCCCTTTTCTCTTGCTTTTCTGGCTTGTAGCTCTACTAGCCAGGAGATCGAGCTTCTAGCTCGGAGATCTCCAGTGGGACTCGTAGGGACTAGTTGGGTGCCTCGTCGGCCACTCCCGATCCCACCTTCAACTTTGGCAGCCATCGCTGGAATCAGGCGGCCAATCGTTGGGGCAATGAAACCCTCTGTTCCATTGTTGGCTCGATGTCATCCAGCCATGTCGTCGAGACCATGCCTTGGTATCGGGCAGGGCTATGTGAGGATGATGACTCATGCACCATTTGATCACAGATGAAGGACTCTGATCACTCCATTTGCCTCTCGCCTTCCCCCCTCTCAAACGTTTCGACGTGGCTCCTAACTTTATGGGTGCAGTGTTGGCGACCCCACGACCACAGACCGCTCGAAAATGCCACTAGGCAGTTGGGAGCTACCCACAATGGTGGGCGACAAGCGTGGATCGGCCAGGTTGATGTGGAAGTCAGATTGTGCACCTGCAGCCCTAGATCCATGAATAATTTTGGTAACTTCTCAATGTCCCTTTTCTATAGTTTTGATGCTAGATTTCAAAAAATCATAACTCACTCAATCTTAACCAAACCTATCAAAATTATATATCAAATCGATCAAATCAAGAAGATCTATAGCTTGGGCATAGTTTCAAATCCAAAAACATTTTTGTGTTTCCCTATTTTGCTAAAAACACAAACTTGGACTATGTTTTCCATTTTGGATGTATATTAGTGATAAAAGTTGTACCCTATTGCTCAATCTACCATCTAGTCATGAAATCAGTAACTTACAATACCTTTGAATATGTTTGAACTCCTAATCAGCCCCTTTTCCCTTTAAATGACTCAAATGCATGACTACGGCTCATGTGAGACTTTGATGATGTGCTTTAGTCTATATTGTTAATCTTGTTTCTCATGGACATCTATAATCTTCCTAATGCTAAAGATTAGTAACTTTGCACTTATCTATGATTGTAATATCATCCCTAAGTCCTTTGACTATGTTTTTTCTTTATGACTCCTAATGCATGTGTGTCCTTTTTATATGAATACATGATATACCTTGAATGAAATGATGTGTTTGGTCTGTTTTATACATCAAATGCCTTTGATTTCTTGAATTCAGAAACTCTATGATGTTTATAGGCCCTAATACCCAAGATTCACACTATGTGTTGATATGGTGGTCTATGTGACCCTAAGTCCACAACCGATGACCTAATCTGACACTTATGGATTGCTTATCTTTCTTGTGCCCTAATATTGAAATTAGTATTGATCTCTTATCATTCACTTAATCAGGAAAACTCTATCCTTTATGGTATCTTTGACACGGATGTCCCACATAGTTCATACATCAATGATATGGAGAATCATGTTGATATTTGTATGTATATGGAAATGTTAATATCCGATGTTGGATCATCATGCCTAGACTTTAGGGGACATCCACCCAACTTCAATGCTTCTTATGTACTAATAATACTGATCTAAATTATCCTTTATGAATGGGCATCTTGACTATGTAGATCACGAGCCTTATTACCCTATTGTGAGTCTTTTGACCCTAAATTGTACACAAGTGACAAAAATATTGGAATGACCACATAAAGTCAATTGAACATCGAAATCACTTGAAAATCAAATTACACCTTTATGATGGACTCTTAATCAATATAAGATCATCAAATATGTAAGTAACTAGCATAGAACCATTTTTTACCCTATGTGCACACTCCTAATGGCTACATAGCCGAATACAATTGGACTTGGGTGTCCATCCCTAGAGTGGCACATAGTTCACACAAGCAATATATATGAAAAAAGTAGTAACAACACAAAGAGATAACAAGATACTAAGCATCAAGATAAGATATATGTACCCATATCTATATCAAGATTACCCATCGGTGTTTTATTTTAGATCTTAGAGTCTTGAGGGAACTGGATCCTCATTTGGCAACTAAAAATCCGATAAACACCATATATTAATGTTAAAGCATTAAGTACACTATAAAAGGGCAAGTAAATATTTTAAGAGTATAATAAAAGTTTCTTATCTAGAAACATCATATAAGAAAGAAATATAAATGAAGCGTGAACACTCAATGATATTGTTTTATACAAGGCATGTTTTAAGTGTATTACCATTATACTCAACAACATATTATGGGCATTGACCAACTTCCCATTGTAAGGGTCCATAAGGGTGCTCAAGATTAGCTAACCCTTTTATCGACATGGTCCACCTTATCTTGACATATCAAGTAATATGCCCAACCTTGTGCCCTAACCCCGAGAATACAAGAAGGTACACTAGGTTTGTATAATGAACAAGTTCAATTATGTTCAAGGTTTGTTCAACATATTTCAAGAAAAATGAATGTAAAAATCATAGGGAACAAGTATCTCAAACAAGTAATTATTGAGCCAAGTATTCATATGAGAAACATACAAGCAAGAGAATATCATAGTAGGGTCAAGAGAAAATGTACCATAAGAGTAGTGAGAAAGTTATAGTCCATGAGTCAGATTCTAGAGAAGGTCCAACCTCAAGGGGACCTAAGATATAAGAAGATATAATTGTGGGTCTTAGATCAAAGGTGTTTTGTTAATATAAACATCATATATGGCATGTGGATGTTCTCCTAAACCTAGGTATCATATAGTTCACATATGGTCTCTTCTTATTAAACATGCATGCTTTGAATCAATCATAATATAGGTCTCAATATTAAACCTTAGGTCTAGGTGAATCATCCACATTATGAGTAAAGAAAAATATAGATAAGGTCTGATTTGGCAAGTGGGGAAGAATGAGAGATAGATTATCATCAAAGTTTTTTCATGCAAGGTTACATTTAGTCACATAACATCAAATTCCATGCAAGAAGGTATCATTTCCAAAACATAGAAGAATTAAGAGAATATGATAGATCATGTTGGCCTTTAGTGCTACTTACATGGTAAACCTACATATTTGAACTAGATAGATCAAGACATTTGCATAGAAATTACACCCTCGAAATTGTGGAAAAGGTGGGACACGTGGCTGGCTCATTTTCAATCATGAGTGGGGAAAGAAAAATATAGATAAGGTCTGATTTGGCAAGTGGGAAGAATGAGAGATAGATTATCATCAAAGTTTTTTCATGCAAGGTTACATTTAGTCACATAACATCAAATTCCATGCAACAAGGTATCATTTCCAAAACATAGAAGCATTAAGAGAATATGATAGATCATGTTGGCCTTTAGTGCTACTTACATGGTAAACCTACATATTTGAACTAGATAGATCAAGACATTTGCATAGAAATTACACCCTCAAAATTGTGGAAAAGGTGGGACACGTGGCTGGCTCATTTTCAATCATGAGTGGGGTTGAAACTAGTGTGGCATGCCTGGACTAGACAGAGGGCATCCATGCAGGTCGTGTGGCCATCAAGGCTCACGTGGCATGAGGCGAGTAGGAGAAAGAGAGAGGGAGAGAGAGAGAGCATGAGTGGGGCTGATCTGGACTAGTGACCTGATCTAATGCTCGAGCATTTGTCACCTTCCCTGAGCTTGGGCTCCCAAGCCCTAGCGCATGTGGCGGGGGCCGTGAAAGAGCGATCTAGAGGGGGTTTTAGGGTTAGGATGAAGAAGGAAAAACCAATAGGGTGGAAAGGCTGATCAAGAGGTAGAATTTATAGGTGGCTAGGGTATGCAAAATTGGGAAAATGTTTCCAAGGCGGTTGTTGCCATTGGTGGAAGAAAAGGGGCGTGTGAACCCACCTCCACCCTACATAGAGCTTCTCCCCACCCCATTGGTGCTCGATGCAAGGTAGGTGAGGTCAAGGCAAAAATAGGACTAGTCAGGAGGGTGTTGAAAGTGGACCAACATTCTTCTAATCGTACCTACATGCCAGGCAAGTGGAAAAAGACAACAACTCATGACTGTTGGATCACCCACAGACGCGGGGCATCGCGACGGTCTGACGGTTTGTGTGGGTTGAGGCCAAGAGTGAGAAATGGGAGGAGAGGAAGGGAAAAAGAATGGAGTGGACCCCACATAAAATATGGTCCAGAGTGGCTGGCCCATGTTTGAAACAAAAAGGGGTACAAGGCTAAAACAAATGGGAAATGGATTAGAAACTAGGGTTCATCGATATGCCATTAAATTCTCACACGAACTCCGATTTGAGAAAAAAAAAGATGTGTTGGAAACGTGAGAGTTTCCTCTATATATCTAAATTATTTTGAGGACATGAACAGACATATATGCTATTAAGATGGGATGATAAAGGATGGTGTAGACTTTGGTCAAACATTGATTCTCCATGAAATTGGTTATCACTACTTGTCATGTGGACATAAAATGAACTCAAAAAGGCATTGAAACAAGTCAAATCATGAAATTGATGGTAAGATCAAGGAATCAAACCACATACATAGAAGAGAGCACATAAATTAGGAGAGAGAAAAGTCTATGCTATCATAGTAACCAACCTTTAATCAAACTTGGCCAAAACCCAAAAATGAAGCTACGTAGGGTTAATAATGAGAAACTAATATGTGTATGTAATCTTGCTCTTAACCAGGTGGTTTCTTGTGACTTAGATGATTAACGATAAGATAGGTTATGAATCTCTAAATTAGGTACGGGCTTTAAATAGTTATATGATTATGGCTTTCTTGCTTGCAAACTGATATGTATGTATGCTTGTTTACTTGCTCAACTATTGCCATGTAGTATGCTAGTATTGCACTCAATGGTTGTCTCATCTCATTGTTTTATAACTTGCACACATAATATATAACTCCATTATACAAATGTTGAAATAGGGTTTTGCTAAATGAATTTAATTATTGAGGTCCCTCAACTATAAAAGGGTTAGCTAATCTTGAGCACCCTTATGAATCCTTCTAATGAAAACTTGATCAAAGGCCTTATGAGACATGATATTGATGGTATAACTGGAGTAAAATGACATAAAATACGGTCTCACATTTTTCTAAGAACTTGACTTGTTTATTCTTGTTCGTTTACTTCTACAACTCTTTTAAATTATGCAAAGCTTATGTGTATGTATTTTTAGTCCTGTACTCCACACCTTGTGTGCTTGACCCACATTATTTCACATATTTTATAGGTCCAAAGATGGCTAGAAGTGATGGGCTTGGTGAGGTATGTTAGGTGTCATTGTTGTAAGATCCCTAGTATACACGAGTGGGCTTGTATAGTTGTACTCTTGAATATGTAACTGAAATCATGTAATAAAGAAATGTTGTTATTAATTATACTTGTTGAATGTTAAGATTATGGTTGGTTCTTTTAGCTTATTATGTGTTCATGTATGCTAAGCTTTATTCTTCTGCATTCATGCTTTGTTAATACCATTCTAGGGACAGATTCCTAGGTCCTATCACCATTGATTATGTAGTCATTTGGAGTTAGAATTTGGGTAACAAATGATTATGTGACATTGAGCTTTCCCTTGGGTCAAGAGTTGGCCAAAGATGTGATTCTGCACTCACTTCTAGAGTCATACAACCAGTTTGTCATGAACTACAACATGAATGATGTTAACAATCCGTTGTCATAATTACTTGGCATTTTGAGTAAAGTTGAAGCACAAATGAAGAAGGACAAACCAAAATGTGTGATGATGATCAATAGAGGGAAGTCCAAGGGCAAAAGCAAAGCTAGGAAGAGTTCTAAAGCTAGACAGAAAGCTAAGGGAGGAGCTAATAAGGAAGAGAACTTCCACCACTGTCACCATTGGAAAAGGAACTGCCCTCTTTATATTGAGGATCTTAGGAAGAAGAAGGAGATAGAGATCTCTATTTTAGGACCCTAGAAGAAGTAAGCTATAACTGTACAGAGAAATGGTTGTTGGGATTATAGTTGGAATCTGCCATTCATAGGCATGTATAGTATTAGTGAATTACTATTATGTGTATGTTATTGATGCAAACATCATATATCTTGTATGAACAAGAATAGTATGCATAAATTGTTGGTACATTTTAAATGATAGGATCTTATATGGCAGTGTGTTATGTTTTACAAACTATATGTGATAGTTCTAAAGATATATATGTGTAAGACATATATTGAATGATTCTATGACTCAAATAATGAATACTATAGAATTGGCATCTAGAGCACATAATAAGAAATGCATGTCTAGAATCCACAATGATGGTCATCTAGACTCTTTTGGTTATTAAACCAAAAGAGACATGCAAGTCTTATTTATTGGGCAATTTGATAAAATCACCTTTCCCTAGATGCAGTGGGAGAGAGTATTCTATTAAGGCTCATACATACTGATGTATATAAACCTTTTAGAATAAATTCTAGAGGTGGTATAATACTTCATTATATTCACTGATAATCTCAGTAGATGTGGTAGATTGTATTTAATGAAATACAAGTCTAAATCTCTTGAAGTGTTCAAGGAGATAATGAATGAAGTATATAACCATCTTGGTAAAAGTATTAAAACACTTCTATATGATTGATGTCAAAATATTATAGAATAAGAGTTTAAGGACCTTTTGAGAGACCATGATAGTGTATCACAATAAACCCCAATTGGAAAATGATGATGTATCAAAAACAAGGTATGACACCTTGTTAATCATGGTGCGATTATCAATAAATCTAGTTTATATTCCAATTTCCTTTTTGGGCACATGCTTTGCACTAAAATAATGTAACATCTAAAATGGTTTAAAAGACACCATATGAGATATGGCATGGGAGGTCTCCTGATATGTCTTTTATAAGGATTAGGATTGGAATCTTGTGTATGAAAATAGTTTCTTGAAAAGCTTGATTCACAAATCACATAAATGTTATTTTGTTGAATACTACTTTGATATTTCAATCTGACAAAAAAAGTGTTTTTTGCTAGGATGGCTAAATTCCTTAAGAGGAACTTAATTCCTAAGGAATCAGTGGGAGTAAAGTTGAACTTGAAAAGTTAGAGACCAATAAGAAAACATTCAACCTAAAATAAGTACAATAGAACAAGGAGAATCACAAAACCTTGTATATCTAGTAGGACACGCCTTGAGTTTGAAATATTATGATATCTTATAACTAAAAATGGTGATGAGTTGGTCATAGAAGATGAGACAAAAACCTATCTAGAAGTTATTGAGGAACTAGGATCTAAAAATGTCTTGAGGCCATGGGATCAAAGATGGATTTCACATACACCAACAAGGTATGACCTTGGCAGATCCACATGAAGGGGTAAAAACCCATAGGGTGCAATTGGGCCTTCAAGAAGAAGACTGACATGGATCGTAATGTACAAACCTATAAGGAAAGGTTGATTTCAAATGGTTTCAAACTAAGTTAAAAGTGTTGAACATGATGAAATATTTTCACCAATTTCCATGGTTAATTCCATCAGGACCATTCTTGCCAATAAAGCTTAATAAGACTATGAGATTTGGCATATGGTAAGTAAAATTGCATTCCTTAACAAGAATAATTATGAGGATGAGTGCATGACACAACCTATAGGTTTTATAAATCCAATAATACAAGTAAAGTATGTAAGCTACAAAGGTCAATCTATGGATTGAAGCAAGCATATGAGAGATGGACTATTCATTTTGACAAAATAGTCAAAGAGTTTGACTTTAGTCAAAATGAAGATGAAACTTGTGATTACAAAAGTTTAGTGAAAGTATATCCATATTCCACATAGTGATGGGGAATAACATCCTTATACTATATATGTAAAACATGGCATGGAAAGTACCTTCTCTATGAAGAGTTTAGGTGAAGCATCCTATGTGATAGGAATTAAGATCTATAGAGATAGATTTAGAAAGCTCTTGACCTAAGAAAGTGCATATACATGAAATTAGTCTCTCAAGATCTTAGTATCCCAGTTCTTGTAAAGAACATGAATGTTGGCATGTATGCCCAGAGAGCCAATCATATGATGATTGTAATGGGGCAATGGATACCTGATTTGATAATAATAAATGTAATTTTATCTATTATGTTTGTCTCGGCATTAAATGATACACATATATACTAGATTTATAAATAATGATGTTACTCAATGACATATGTCTTGAGGTTGAGGATCTGAACGATGAAATTATATGTATGATAAGAGTGCATACATTCTTGTTATGTCCCTAGTCTGATATTATTTTGGACACAAAATAAATGACAGTAATAAAAAAGACTAGAGTGTGTATTGACTGATGATAGTCTCATTAGTCATGATATGTGATATCAAGTCAAGCACACAGGAATGTGTTTGAGAACAATGTATAGGACATACCTACCTTGAGAGTGATAAATGGATACCATGGAATGGTAGTCACAATCAATTCTCATAGTGATAGTGGTGATTATGGTTTTTGGACCTGAAGTCACTACACTCATCACATGTTGTTCATTGCATTTAGACATCATCCAAATCATGATATGTGATATCAAGTCAAGTACATAGGAACGTGTTAGAGAACAATGTATAGGACAGACCCACCTTGAGAGTGATACATGGATACCATGGAATGGTTGTCACAATCAACTATCATAGTGATAGTGGTGATTGTGGTTCTTAGACCTAAAGTCACTACACTCATCACATGTTGTTCATTGCATTTATACATCATCTAACGTGACCTTGAACATGAGTTTCCATAAAGGTGATGCTAAGGTGCATTGTGACACATGGCGATTGAGTGTGAGTGATGTAGATGAGATTTGTCCCTCCTACAAGAGATTGATATCCATGCCACTTGATAAGTGAGACTGAGAAATGTCTATCTATAATCATGTGATTTAATATATGATATGTGAATTCACATGCATCTTAGACAATCTTCTCTAGTTCAAAGAATATGGATTGAATGTTGAAGAGGATGACGTTTCCATGACTCGAGTTCAATATGGATATTAGAGACAAAGGAACAATATGATCACAATAACACTAATCATGGTTGTAGGTTAAAGTTGTTCTCCAACTTTACAAACTACTTGGGTAGCAATGATGTGTTTCTAGATACCTCTCATTGTTTGTGATTTCATAAGTTAGTTATGGACATTCACTACCAACATAATATGGGACCTATAGGGCCACACACATAGCATGCACTTGGAATATGAGTTTATTCATGAATTGTGTTTAAATTAATTACTAAAGGAGTTTAGGTATTCAATTAAACAATGGAGGTTCAAAATTGACTGGCTGACTCTGAACAAATCGGTTCAAGTGTTGAACCGATCATTTGGAGTGTCAGGTCAATTAGAATCAACATTGGTTCAACAATTCCTAAACCAGGGCATGAACTGACTGGTTCATGGTCCCAACCGACCGGTTCATATGATGAAATGCCCAGTTCAATGGTGAATTTAATTAGATCAAGGATTGATGTTGATGTCATGATTTGCATGAATCATGCATTGAATACCAATGTGATTCAAAATAAGAAACTACACAAAACTACCGGTTCATGCATGAACCAACCGTTTGGGCATGCCTATCGACTAGTTGGCCATTCATAGTTTCCAAAATATTTGTAAATTTAGTCTCTTTGATCTGGTATAGACTGGGAATCCTGGCCCTATCCTCTCATATAAATAAAAGGGTTTTGGGGGCTTCCTAGTTATAACAATAAGGTCTGACAATTATTGTCCTCTCTGGTTATGGTAACCAGTAGAGAGCCCAAGTAAGTCCTACCCGTAAAAGGGAGGGATAGCAAGGGAGAGATAATTGTGGGAGAGTGAATCAGTATTAGTACATTGACATTTGAAGGGACAACTCCTTCCCGTTGGCTCCTATAGTGCAGTGTGGAGTTCTTAGTGGTCCGCGTGGACTACTCTAGAGGCGAGGAGTTTTTCCCATTAGGAGGACTCCATCAAACATTGTATGTGGTGCTGCACCAGGAGGTTGTTCGTGACGATTGTTCGAGTGTTGCTTCCTGAAAAAGAAGCATATTGTTATTTGGAATAGAAGCACAATACTGTATCAACAGTTGTCACCAGACTTGCTCCAGGACCAGATATTACTCTTGTTACCTTCCTTCTTATATACATTGTTGTTGACACAATTTGCTAGTTTGAGAATCATAATTTTATTTCTACTGCCTTATTGTCGCCGATTTCCTTCCAATGATATCAGAGCCACGTCAATTTATGATGTATCAAGGATTTAAATCTATATGATCATATTTATCTCATTTGCATACGATGTGAATATTAAACGGTTAATATGCATATTTGATTAATTACCACATATGTTTCACAAACTAATAAATATATATATATATATAATAAAAGATAAAAGAATATATATATGCTTAGTTTTCTCTCTTATATTGGATTCTGTAAACATTCACGAGGGATTTCACTCCTTCAGTTGGATGGACTTTTCATTTTGGTAGCCCTAGAAATTGGAGGCCCCTCATATTCCCTAGGCAGCAGTGATCAATACACATTCTCATCCAACTACCATGGTCTCAAGTTGTCAAGCTGTGCTTTGCTTGTCTACAGTATCATGTCGATTGTAGTTGGTTTCATGTTTGAGGTAACCAACCGAGCGTAAATGTAAGTTAATGCTCGGCAAGACTACCTATATTTCATGGGCATCTTTTCTCTTTGCATCGAGATATCTATGTATCAGAAGACCATAGTTGAACAACAACATTGGCTCTGTCATGATTGTGCCAGAGACCAAAGAGATTCATGCCATGCTTTTTTTCATTGTGAGGGTGGCGTGTCCACAGTATCATGTCGATTGTAGTTGGTTTCATGTCACAATCTTTGCAAACAAAATAGGCATCAAACTAGATGATGAAGAACAAGCTCATAAAACTCTAGATAACATAGAAACCTTTATGGGCTGGTCAAATAGAAGGGTCCTTTCTTCTGAGAAAACAACTTCGACCTTCAAATAAAAATTAGATTGAATTCTCTCAAGTTTTTTCTTTCTTTCTGGTTGGCATTCATAAAAACTATGATAATCTCATCTTGGAACGTATGTGGAGCTGCAAATCTTCATAGACGCAAAAATATTCGTGCACACATCTACAAGAATAAAATCGACCTAATTACAATCCAAGAAACAAAAACCTGTCTAACCCCTTTTGCTCTCAAAACTATAGGGGGTAATAGAATCACTGACTGGGTCCAATTACCTCATGAGGGTTTCAAAGGTGGCCTATTAGTCGGTTTCAACAATCTCTATTTAGCTTCACAAAACACCTCTATCCTTAACTTCTCAATTACCATTGAATTCAAAAACCTTTTTGATGGCTTTCTCTGGTCTTTATGGGGAACCAGGGCACAATAAATCTGCCTATCTAGCTGAACTAAATCATCTCATTACAAAACATTACTCGTCTCCCTGGGTTTTGGGTGGTGATCTCAACTTGATCACTCAAAACTCAGATAGACTCAACTCCACCCCTTCCCCCCATACTATGTCTTCCGCTGATAAAAACTTCAGTAAGATGCTTACAAACCATTCTTTGATAGACATCAAACCTTCAAATGCATCTTACACCTGGTCAAGAAACCAGACATATGCCAGACTCGACCACTTCATATGCTCAAACATATGGGAAGACAAACACCCTCTCTCATCGGTTCATATCTCCCACAGAACCATATCGGACCACTTCCCTCTAATCCTTGACACAAAATCTATCTCTTGGGGTTAGAGACCTTTCAAATTTGAAAATAGCTGGCTCTCAATAAACAACTTCACCAGCTCCTATTTAGAACATTGGAAACTTGCTGACTCCCAAACAGAAAACTTAGGAATACACATCCTAAATAACACCAAAAATATTAAAACACATATCAAAAAATGGAAGCTCTCAAATCCAAAAAATTTAATTGAAACACAAAAAAATCTCGAAGAACAGTTCCTTTTTGTGGATAAGGACCCATATGCAGACCCAGCCCTTGTTCTTTCCATCAAAGCTGAACTGGACTACATAAATAATTGTATTGACACAAAATGGAGACAAAGGGCCAAAATTTCGTGGGCAAAGGAAGGTGACAAAAACACAAAATTCTTTCATAAAATTTGTAACCAAAATTTTTGACAAAATGCCATAACTCATCTAACAATAAACGGAAGACTCACCTCTCACAAACTTTCCATCTCAACTCACATAACAAACCATTTCAAAAAAATCTTCAATAACAATCACAACCTCTCCTGCCTTAATGACTTGTCTTGGGCCACTATTTGTCAAAAAAATATAAAAAACCCACAAGATCTTATAAAATCTTTTTCCCTTGAAGAATTGGATGCTGCCATCTCAGGCTTAGGTCTTAATAAATCTCCAGGTCCAGATGGACTCAACGCTGAATTCTATCTGGCTAACTGGGACCACTACAAAAAAGACTTCATAGCCTTCTTGATTGCTTTCCATGATAGTAATAACCCCCATAACATCATCAAATTCATAAATAAAACTTTTATCACTCTAATAAGAAAGACGAGTCAACCTGACCACATATCCCTTTTCTGACCCATCAGCCTTATAATACTTCATACAAAATCATAGCAAAAACACTAGCCAACAGAATCAAACCACACTTGGATGATATCATCCCTCTCAATCAAACTGCCTTCCTCAAAAATAGAAGTATCCAAGATGTCTTTTTGATGGTTAACGAAACTATACATCTCTGCCACAAAAACAAAACCCCCCTTCTGGAAATCAAATTAGATTTTGAAAAAGCTTTTGATTTTGTCAATTGGAATTGCTTAACAAAAACTCTCACTGGTTTTGGTTTTCCTGAAAAATGGGTTAGTTGGATTCATGCTTGCATTTCTACAAACCATTTTTCAACCATCATAAATGGTGTCCCTTTTGGCTATTTCCATACCTCAAATGGTCTCAGACAAGGGGACCCACTCTCCCCTTACCTGTTCATCATCATCACAACTATACTCTCCCGCATGATTCAACTGGGTAAACAAAATGGTTTTATCAGCTCTCCTGGGGAATGCAAGGAGAACATCATTCAATTAGATGATGACACTATTATCTTCTCCTCCCCGAAAGACTCATCCCTTCTGAATATTTTCAGAATCCTCGGTATTTTTTCTTATATCTCGGGTCTCAAAATAAACCTGCATAAATCTTCTATCTTTGGGGTTCACATAAATCAACCTTCCTTGGAGCGATACAGAGATCTCTTAAGATGTAAGACTGAAGAATTTCCAATCAAGTACCTTGGTCTTCCTATCTCACCCTACAACATAACAAATGCTATCTGGACCCCTATTATTTCAAAAATAAACACAAAACTCTCAAATTGGACAAATAACTTCCTCAATCTCTCTGGGCGACTCACCATGTTAAACAGTGTCATCACGCCTATTACTACACACTTCCTGAGTTGCATCCCTCTCCCTTCAAAAACAAAATCAATTCTAGACAAAATCAGGAGAAACTTTCTTTGGAATAACTTCCACAATTCGGATAAATCCGGGAAACACTATCATCTAGTTAATTGGAGAACTATATCAGCTCCTCTAGACCAGGGAGGTTGGGACATCATAAACATTGAAACCCACACTTTCTATCTTATAACTAAAATCATCAATAGTCTTTTCCAAAACAAACCAAAAATATGGACACAACTCATCAAACACAAATACTACCAAAATTCCCCCTGGCATCCCGTACCAAAAAAATCAACTTCCCCTCTTTGGAATTACATCAACAAGAATATCCAAAAAATCACTCAAATCATTAATACCCCCCACACTCTCACCAAAATATCTCTTTCTGGTTCGATCCTTGGTTCGAAAACAACTCTGTCTTCAATCTTCGACCAACCTGGATTATCCCAAACAGATTGCTCAAAATGAAATTTGATAAAGCTCTCCTCCTTATCACCAGTAATAGATCAAATTCTCTTAAAAGTTGCATCCACATGCATCTTAGTCAAGACGAAATCAGAAACCTAAAATTCTCCTTGGAAAACAATACCTCAAACATCATAACTTGGAAATGGGGCAGCACTTACTCGGTTAAACAAGCCTACTCCTACCTGTCCTACAGAGGTCCTGCCCCTTCCACCACAAAAATTTGGAAACAGAAATGGCCTCAACAATATAAAGCATTCCTTTGGCTCTTACTACATAACAAGTTGCTCACAGGTGAAAACCTTACAAAAAGGGGTTTCATTGGTCCTTTCAGATGCTCACTATGTGAAAAAAGCCTTGACTCAGTTGATCACATCTTCTTCAAGTGCACCTTTTCACAAAACATCCTCTCACACTACACACACGAAACTGTTTTCCTGATCTCCAGGAAGCATCTTACAAAAAGGGATTTCTTAACTTACACTCATTTGCAATCTTTTCTTGTTTGCTTTTTTTTTATACTAATAGATATTGAGTTCATTTTGTGGGTCATGCATATCTTGGTTTAATGTAGGAAATATGTTATAATGGCTAACTTTAGTTTTTTTTTGTTTATACAACAAGACATTTGTAAACCTTGTCTTATTGGGTCGTATTATCTTTTTCCCTATAGATAGATTCGTTAAAATCATATGATGATCATATGAGTTCAAGCTTGGATTTATTTTTCTCTAATTATTTTGATTTGAGTGAGAAAATATTTCCTATTTATATTTAGGGTTTATTGAGCCTTAATTTTCTTGTTGGTTATTAGAATCTTATGAACCTAAGCATGTTAGAAATTACACTATGGTTCTCATAGATAAGTACAATTTCTCACATTGTTGATTCAAGATATTTATACCAAATTTTTGCTTTCTTTGTTGTTTGACTTTTAATATTAGTTTTCGATGTAAATTTAACATAATGTGCTAATTTACTTTTTTATTGTGAACAAATCTTATTATAAATCCATTGTATTGTTTTCAAAATTAATTTTCATATTTTTTATCATATTTTAATACATTTTATCTTTGCAAACTTGTTGTATAGAAGATATAGAGGTTGAACAAACATATTTTTGGTACTTGTGCAACATACTTGGTTCAACCTTATCTAGAGACATAGAGGAGCACTATTTGTCCATATCACCCTTACCTACCATACGACATAGCTACCCTCGAACAAAAGGTTGTACCATGGTTCCTCTACATGAGAAGGTAAGTGTCATGGTATGGTAGAAAAACCTCATCACGGGGTGTCATATATGCTTTTATTCTATAGCTAACCTTCAATAGATGGTAATGGACAATACCTTTTTGATAATTATTTTTATGCTTATTGAAGTTTAGCTCATTCATAGTATTGAAGCCAACATGACATAAATGTGTTACACATCTTCGTAGTTTTATATTTATTTTCTTATCTATAATATATAAATTTTGGCACTCCTTATTGTTTATTTAATGTGTGCATTATTTCATCAAAATTTTGTTTTTCTTTGAGTTTTTTATTATAATCAATTAAAATCTAACCTAATTATAAAACCAAACCTTATGACTAGATGAAATGCATTTAGCATGCTTGATGATAAAATAAACAAAAAGAACCATCTTACCTTGTTTCATTTAATTAAATAATATCATAGAAAATGTTCTTTTCTCATTTTTATATCCTAGAGTGCACGTTTATCAATACATGATAATGGTCTCTATTTTTTTATTTACATGAAAATTCATATGCTCATAATGTTAATGTTGAATTATAGAAAATATCTTATAAAATGCAAGATAAACTCATGTTTAAATATGATAGTATGTATGAAAGGAAAATATCACATACAAATAGAAAATACACAAAGATAAGAATGCACATTATTTATGTACAAGTATAATGAGAATTTGATCATATCATAAATATGTCAATAGGGACTTTTTGGTATAATTTTTTAGTAGAAAAGTGAAGAATATTCAACATAGATGTGGGATATGAATGTGCTCCAAAATAAATATAATTTGGATCATGCAAACTCTTTAAATAATCTAAATTTTAATTTAATTATGTAACCTCATATAATCAATATATGGAAGCATAATGGAAGCAATAATAATGAAGAAAATATTCAAAAAATTGTGATAAATTTTACTTTGATTTAAAAAATGGTGATAATTTTTATTGTGATACAACATGCTTAAATATTTAAGAATATCGTGATTATTCAAACATAACTTCTAAAGATATACCATTTTTTCATGTTCAGTTTGAAGTGACTGGACTTGACTATGTAGTTTGCATCTTTTTCATATGGTTGCTGATAATATCAATGGCAAGTGTATAAACATATAACTACCTTTAAACCTTCAAAATTCTTCTTGAGAGTATCAAGTTGTGTCATTCAACTTTAACATGTTTGGGTAATAGAATTGTTTTTGGAATCTCTATAGATTTCATTAACAACATCACCATTTGTATTGGTTTGTACAATATGACATGTTTTAATGGATGTTATTTTCCCAAGAACAATTTGTTATTGTGAATTATAAATTTATTTTTCATATATGAAAATATAGATATGTTTCTCTTATAATAAAATTTAGAACATAGAAAATTTATCGAACAAAAATAGCATATGTTGTAGACACTTACTCATTGTCCTTGATCTTCTTGAGTATTCCTTATGCTAAACATGAAAACGTCATCATTAGTGTCGTTCATTGTGAAAAACGATGTTAAAATGACTTAGATATCCACATAACAATTTAGGACTATTGGTAAGTATAATGGGACAAATGAATTATCCTTTTCAGTTTGTCATTTCTTTTTTTCAGCTGTGAACAATAGTAAATTTGACGAGCAACCAATGTCGCATGCAAGGCATTGGTATAATATCCTCTCGTAATGTAGGGTATCTTTCTTGAAATCCACGTGATTACTCACCCCTAGACATTGTCTTATTGTCATATTAAATTAAATTATGTTTATAGGATTGTATAACTAATTAATGAAAGTGACTGAGGGAGCAAGATATAGGAAGAAGTAACTGTCATTTGGATAATCTTTGGTACATTGGAAATATGTTATATCTAAATTTTATAAGAAATCATGTTTATGTTGGTGAAGGGAATACGTATATCCTACTCTAGGGGCTTCTCTATTATCAATCGTTAACAATGATATATAACAGTAAAATGGTAATACCATGTAGCGTATTGAAGCATTAAATTGAGGCATGATTGTTTGGTCACAATCGAAGTCACAAAAAGTAGTGTAGTTGTATAACTCATATTAACCACCTTTTGATATTGTTGTCTTCACCCATGGCTTGAATTCTCCATTACATGATAATTCGTACACATAGGTTGTACAGATCATCTTTAATTTCTTTGTAATAAAGTTTATTTACTGTACTAACTTATAGGTGATATTAATATAGACTTTTGATACTTGGCACCACATATAAAATAATTTCTTATTAGCATGCGCTATTTGTAGTGTTGTTATATGTTTCCAATTAATCACAAGTCTTTCATAAGGTTTATTTTACTATATAAGAGGAATTTGAAAGTTGCTTTGCAGTCAATATAAAAATCATTGAATGCATCTATCAGAATAACCTTTGATTAACTGAAATACGTCTATTTCAAAGCAAAACCCATAACTCGTATGGTACACAATGATATTGCTTTCAATACTACAATCTAATTAATAATTTGTTTGCATATGCAGACAAATGAATCATTTGAAGCAGTCCTATTGAAACTAAGATGTTTTAAGACACATTATCATATAAATGGTGCACGCAAAATAGTTTTACCAAAACAAAACGTTGTACTGTGAAATTATTTTTGTAATTAGTAAGTTGAGCGAATTGGATCCTAATCATGTGAAAAGTAAATTTCACACTTCATTGGATGAAGAAAATTTAGAAAATGAATTCTCAATACGATAAGTAGAAGACTTTCCTCTACTTAGCAAGAAACATCTTTGAACTATCTACGTCATCATTGTGTAATATTCCCAAAATTGTAAGGTGCAGTAATCTAGATGAACATATATTTTTGAAAAATATCACATTATGATTAATCAAATTATTCTTAATTTTTTCAATCCAATGATGGGACCTTTTGACCAAAAGCCATTACTCTAGGTTTATCTATGACTACTTTCACCATGTAGGTAGTTTCTTTGTAATTGTTTGAGATTTGTAATCATATTTAAATGAGGACACCATCAAATCACAACATCATGCAATAGAAGTGCTTCCGTCAAAACTTTGGTATTGGAGTCAACAAAATATTTGATATGAAGCTTATTGGGAAATATTCATATGGTTTATTATGTGATACTTATTTTGACCATAGAAATTATGATATTTTTGGTTATGTAGTCATCCTTTATTATTATGGAGTTTATATTGAAATTAAAGGTAGTTTGACATTTCTTCTATCTTTCTTGAATGAATCATAGAAATAACATATAAGCATATATGTATCAGTTAATAAAAAAATTAGTTTGTGAGCTCACAATTATGTCATGAGGTTTGTTGAGTGTGGGGGACAAAAAACAATCTATATTAACATATGTATTATATAGTTTTTGGTTTTTGTCATACTAAGATTAGTATATTGGTGTTATATATTAGAGAAAGGTTTTGATTCTTTTTATATAAGTTATATAATATCTAAAGTTACTAGAATAAGAATAGTGAGACAAACAATTGAAATTCAATCATATTTATAAGTTGACATTGTCTTTAACTCAAAGTTCAATTTTGAATATGTTACACCCCTTTGTGCCCATCTAGGTTGCATGCAACCCATGTTACTCACACATTTGACTTTGTTTAATGAATTTGATCCTAACACCTAAAATTTAAACTTTATGCATCCTCATAGATTTAAAAATTTTACTATTTTCTTACCATAGTGCAAAACATGACAATCCATTTGGATTAAATGGATAAAATTGACTAATATTTATGCAAGTGGATTGTTAAAAGATAGAATTAGTATAGGTTAGATTTTAACACCTTATGGAATGGAGTATATGTAGTATATAATTCTCCTATTGTGGTGATTACTCTTACAAATCTTCATTTTTGACACATCCACATTAGCGCTCACTAGGAAAGGTAAAGATGAAAAATCCTATATACATGTTCTAACTAAAATAACATGTGTTTATTTGAGTCTTAAATGCAAATTATGAAGCAGAATAAAAAGGTAATGTAAATCTAACCAAGCCACATGATTAAAGTAAACAATATACCTAGATGAGGAAGAAAACTAAAAATAACCTCTTCGTGTAAAGATAAACAATGACAAGATGAAGGGAAACAGAAAAAAAAACTTGATGATAAAGAGGTAGACAAAACATTAGAAAATTATAAGTTTGTCTAACCGAGTCATTTCTTATAAATATGATTTTCCTATTTTCATGATATAATATAAGATTTAAACTTTAATTATGACCATTTTATAAATAAGGGTACCATATTTATTATTAATATATATCACACGCGATTTGCACATGCACTGACTAGTATATATATTCAATTCACAAGCATCACCGTAAAATTTGGTTTTGATGGTGGATGTTAGCATGGTTATGTACAATAATTCTATATTTGTGTGTGCATGGTTGTGGTTGTTTATTCTTATTTATTTCTCGGTTTGTACACCGAGACTCTCTATTCTTTACATATGTAAAATCATTAATTCATTCCTTCCTATTCTCCTCTCGAATGTAGACTCGAGGTTTTACATTACAATGTAATATTAGGATAGCTTTTAATTCTTGTTATGGAAAAGAAGACGTTCTACATCAGGCGAGCCTACCGACTCATCTGGAAAATCGACCAGTTCAAGAGCCGAACAGATCAGTTGAACAACCAAGGAGGATGATGAAAAGAGGAGCCATCTGATTGGTCGGTGTCCCGAACCGACCGGCTGGAGGAGTCCAGCATCACACAGACCAGAGGCCAAACGACCGATTCAAGAAACCAACCGACTAAATAGGTGGCCAGCCGACCAGTTTAAATGTTGAATCAATCGTCCTAGACTGGTTTAACACAGATTGTCATCAACAATAGGTTGCTACATATGATGTGGACTTTAGTCGGTAGTAATTCTTTGTGGCTCCAAGGAATTACAATAGTATGGCCATAGCCATCACTTGTGTTTATAATTGCATGTTTTCATTGTGGTTATAGAATGTATATGATGCATACTATAAGTATGTGGTGATTGGATATGTATATTATTTATGTAAAATCCTTCAATCAAAGATATTAAGTCTTAGATGCTTTCTATAAGAAACACATATGAAAAGCTTGGTGGTCCATGCATGGGAACATTAATCATGGTGTGTTGTCTATCTCATGGAAGTGTGATGGTAGTTATGTGGGCCTGTCAAGTGAGGCGTATTTCTATCGTGTTGGCTTTTGAGTTAGGCTTAAATGGGTGTCCTTAATGAGATTAGGCACCTAGAAGCATGCAAATGAAATATGGCAAGGATTTATGCATACCATCTATCCAAGAATTGAATGAGATGTAACGGAAAAAGTTGGTTACTTAAGAGTTAGTTATGGACTTTAGCGTTGGCTGGGTAATAATTCAATTGTCTTGGGTCTTGGCTCACTAGAAGATTGTACACTACAATCTACCAAATTGATACATGAGGGTTATCAATCTGAGAAAAAACAGTGGGAGCAATAATCAATGAAACGCCTAATTAATATCATAAAACTTATCATGTCAAATTAATCAAAATATTTTGACTAAAGTTGCAATATCTTTTATAGAATCTAATGGAAAACAATGCGATCAGTCCTTTAGAAGGACAAACTAAATGGGGTTAACTTCCACATATAGTTTAAGACATTGAGAAGCATTCTCACCAATGAGCGAAAGCTCTATGTCCTTGAAAGACCTGAGCTAGAGGAACCCACTCCAATTGTGCTTAAGGCTAAAATGATGTTTACTTTGAAGCATGTCAATGATGTCATAGACATTGAGTACCTTATGCTATGTTGTATGAACTATGAGTTGCATGAGCAGCATGAAAACATGGACATTCTCAAGATGGTAACACATCTTAAAGAATCATGTAAAGCAACAAAGGTATAATGTCTTCAAAGCGTTATATGAGTGCAAACTGACAGAGAGAGATCCAGTAGGGTCCCATGTACTAAATATAATTGGGCATGTGGAGTGACTAGGATTTCTTTTAGGTCAAGAGTAGGACACATATATGATTATACAAGCATTACTTGAATAATATAGCCAATTTATCAAGTGTTATCACTTGATTAACTTGGCCAAACTATTGTCTGAGTTGCTTGACATATTGATTAATGTCAAAGCATGACTGAAGATGGAAAAATCCATGAGGGTGATAAGAGGAATTGAGTTCAAGGACAAAGGCAAAGACAAGAAGATTTTGTGTCTAAGCTAAAGTCCAAGTTTTATGCATTCAAGGTAAGGAAAGGGGTAAGTGCAAAAGGAATATGTCCTTTACACTTAAATGATTAAGGGAAGTGTTACCACTGTCACAAGTTGGACATCGGTAAAGAAATTACCCTCTATATATAGAGGATCTCAAAAAGAAGAAGGAGATAGAGGTTTCCACTTTGGGGGCTGAGAATAAATAATCTAGAACTATGCGGAGCAAGAGTTGATGCCACTATAGTTGGAATTTTTCATTCATATAATGGATATGTAATAGAACTGGTGAATTGTTATTATGTACCCGCCAAGACTCAATGAGAGAAAAAGGATCCATGTTCGATGGAGTTAGTCTCTCAGGAGTATAGTGTCCCAATTATTATGAAGAGTAGGAATACATGGATAGATACCATATGCATTCACAGATTGATCCATCATGTATGCAATGTTATGTAGTCATCCCATTATCTCATATGTATTGGACATGATGAGAGGATATGTATTCATCTCATTATCTCATATGTATTGTACATGATGATTGGATATATGTTAGATCCCATTAAAAGTTATTAGAATGCCATAAAGAACATCCTTAAGTACTCAGGAAGCACTAAAAGGATTAATTCCTTTGTTATGGTAATGAGGAAAAGTTGGGTGTAAAGGGTTATATCGATGCAAGCTTTCAAAATGACAAATAAAATGAACAATCACAATTTATATTTGACTTTGACCTTAAAACTAGAAATGTAAGTTTGAAAATTTCTGAGCAAGAGATAGTTATTAGAATCCACTATAGAAGTCAAGTATCTTTGTGTTATGAGAACAAAAAATGATACTATATGGATCTAGAAGTTCATATAGATGAACTTGCGGGAGGTTCCAAACTGTTGATGACACGGAAGAGATATTGTGACAACAATGGATCCACTGATTTAGGCAAACAAATCTCAGATGACATACTATGACACTTCCATCTCATACAAAATGTCGTACAACGAAGAGAAGTGAAACTTGCAAAATACCGACTTGGAGCAAACATTGCTAACCCACTATAGAAGAGCTTATGCAGCAAAAACATTATCGACATGTTAAAATCACTTGGAATAAAGATTTGTAGGTGATTGGCTCTAAGTGCAAGTGGGATTTTATTGGTATGTATGCCTAGAGAGATAATCATATGATGATTTCAATAGGGCAGTCGATACCTGGTTTTTTTTCTAGAAGTTAGGAGGCAATCTTATTCATCCCGCCCTCCTCATGCGAGCTAAATCAAAGCTTAACTTACAATCATGAATTAAACTATGAATAGGAAACATGGTAGTACTACTACCATTACAAATATCTCTAGCTATAAGGGTAGTGACCTCTTTGGGAGGTAGGGGGTATTTTTGAAGGCCACTTGAGTTCCTAAGGTGGTGTTTATCCAAACTGTCTGCCGCTTCATTAGTACTCCTACTAGAGTAGTAGAGATGCCAGTTCTTCCTATTCAAAGACTTAATTTTGCTGATAACCTTACCATAGTCAGGATTCATATTCACTGGTTCAGTTATCATCTTAACGGCCGCCAGAGAGTCAGACTCAATCTCGATCTCAGCAAGCCTATTATTGTCAGCTATCTCCATGGCCAGTCGAATGTTGAGCAGCTCCACAAGAACAACATCATCCGTCATCACAGTCTCAGCAGCGCCTGTGCGATACCTGATTTGATAATAATAAAGATAATTTTGTCTATTATTCTTGTCTCGGTATGAAATGATGACACACACATAGTATATGTCTAGAGAATGATGTTACTCAATGACATATGTCTTCAGGTTGAGGATGTGAACAATGAGATCATATGTATGATAAGAGTACATACATTCTTGTTATGTCCCTAGTCAGATATTACTGTGGAGGCAAAATAGACAACACTAATATAAAAGACTAGAGTGTGTGTTGACTTATGATAGAGTTTCATTAGTCACTATATGTGATATCAAGTCAAGCACACAGGTACATGTTAGAAAACTATGTATCAAGAAGACCGACCTTAAGAGTGATATATGGGGACCATGGAACGTTAGTCATAATCATCTCTAATGGTGATAGTGATTTTCAAACTTGAAGTCACTACACTCATTAATGTCACTCGATGTATTTTGACATCATCAAACTTGACCTTGAAAATGGTTTCCATAAAGGTGATGCTTGGGTGCATTGTGACACATGGGGATTGAGTGTGAGTGATGATGATGGGATTTGTCCCTCATACATGAGATTGATATCCAGGCCACTTGATAAGCGAGACTAAGAAATGTATGGCCATACTCATGTGATTCAATGTATGATATGTGAACTCACATGCATCTTAGATAGTGCCCTCTAGTTCAAGAAACATGGATTTAATGCTGATGAGGATGATGATTCCATGCCTTGAGTTCAATCCGGATATGAGAGATAAAGGAGCTATATGATCATGGTAACACTGATCACATATTGGAGGTTGAAGTTGTTCTCCAACTTTTGGAACTACTTGGGTAGAAATGATGTATTTCTAGATACCTCTCACTACTTGTAATGTCATTGATTGGTTATGGACATTCACTCCCATCATAATTTGAGACCTATAGGGTCACACACATAGGATGCACTTGAAATAGGAGTTTATTCATGAATGGTCTTTAACTTAAATACTAAAAGTGTTTAGGTATTCAATTAGAAAACTGAGGTTCAAAATTGACTGATTAGACTCTGAACTGGCCAGTTCAAGTGTTGAACTGATCGGTTGGAGTGTCAGTTCAATTGGAATCAACATGGGTTGAATAATGCATGAACTATGGAATGAACCGACTGATTCATATGATGAACTGCCTGGTTCAATGGTCAATTTGATTGGAACAAGGTTTGATGATGATGTCATGATTTGCATTAAACATGCTTTGGATACCAATGTGATTTAGAACATGATACTGCACGAATCGGCCGATTCATGGCACGAAATGAAACGTTCTCTGTTCTCAGTTTCTAGAAAATTCATGAATTCAGTCTTTTCGACTCCCACACAGACTTGGAACCTTGACCCTATCCTCGTATATCGAGGCATACTGGGGGCTTCCCAAAAACAACAATAAGCTCAAACAATTGTTTTCCTCTCCGATTGTGATAACCAATAGAGATCCTAAGCAAGTCCTACCTGTAAAAGGGAGGGATAGCAAGGGAGAGGCAATTGTGGGAGAGCAAATCAGTTCTAGCACACTGACATTTGAAGGGAAAAATCCTTCCTGTCGGCTCTGGTAGCACAACGTAGGGTTCCCAATGGTCTGCATGGACTACTATAGAGGCAAATATTTTTTCCCACTAGGAGGATGTCGTCAACCTCCATCCATAGTGCTGCACCAGGAGGTCATTCGTGACCATTGTTCTAGTACTACTATCTGAAGAAGAAGCACATTGCTTCTTGGAGAAGAAACATGATACTGCATCAATAGTTGTCGTTGGAATTGCTCCAGAACTAGATATAACTCTTATTACCTTCCTTCCTAGATAGTTGTTGTTGATGCGATCTTCTAATTAGGGAATCAAGTTTTAAATTTTTGTTTCCACTGTCTTATCTATCACCCTGATTTCCCAACAGTGAATACATGAGTAAAATGTCAATTTCATTAACAATATTCTACACTCATGCCATTGTCTCGTATGTATTAGAAATGATGAGTGGATATTTGTTAGATCCTAGTAAAGGTCATTGGAATGCCATAAAGAACATACTTAAGTACTTGAGAAGCACAAAAATGATTAGTTCCTTGGTTGTGATATTAATGAAGAGTTGGGTATAGAATCTTACACCAATGCAAGCTTCCAAAATTGAAAAACAAAATTGATGATCGCAGTCTAAATTTGTGTTTGACCTTATAGCTAGAACTATAGGCCGGAGAAGTTCTGAGCAAGAGATCATTGTTTAGTTATACAATAGAAGTTGAGTACCTTTCAATTTTGAGAACAATAGAGGATCAAGAAGTTCATTTGGAGGAACTTACGAGAGTTTCCAACCGTTGATGACACAATAGAAATACTATGAAAACAATGGAGCTACTAGATAGGCAAGGAATCTCAAATAGAATACTATGTCAATTCCATCTCATATGATAAGTCTTATAGAAAGGAGATGTGAAACTTACAAAATACCAATTAGAAGCAAACATTCCTAACCCGCTATAAAAGCACTTGCGTAGAAGAAATGTGATGGGCATGTTAAGATCACTTGGAATAAGATTCATGGGTGATTGGCTCTATGTGCAAGTGGGAGTCTGTTAGTATATATGCCTAGATAGCTAATTATATGATTATTTACATGCGGAATTAGACACCTGATTTGATAATCATAAAGGTAATTCCATCTATTATGTTTGTATCAATCATGAGATGATGTCACAAGCATAGTAGATGACTAAAGAATGATGTTACTCGATGACATGTCTTTAGGTTGAGGACCTGAATGATGAGATCATATGTATGATAAGAGTACATACATTATTGTTATGTCCCTAGTTAGATATTATTGTGGAAGAAATAAAGACAATAGTAATACATAAGTCTAGTGTTTGTGTTGTCGGTGATAGAATCTCATCAGTCATGATATGTGATATCAAACCAAGCACTTTGGCACTTGTTAGAGAACAATATACTTCAAAGACCCACCTTGAGAGTGATACATGGAGACAATGGAATGGTATTCATAATCATCTCTCATAGTGATAGTGGATATTGTGGTTTTTAAACTTGAATTCACTACACTCATTAATTTTGTTTGATGTATTTTGATACCATCCAACATGACCTTAAAAAGGGTTGCCATAAAGGTGATGCTTGGGTGCATTGTGATACATGGGGATTGAGTGTGAGTGATGTAGATGGGATTTTTCCATCTTATAAGAGATTGATATCCATGCCACTTGATAAGAGAGACTGAGAAATGTATGGCCATACTCATGTGACTTAATAGTGATATGTGAGATCATAGGCATCTCATACAATCTACTCTAGTTCAAGGAACATGGATTGAATGTTGAATATGATGATGATTCCATGCCTTGAATTCAATTTAGATATCAAATACAAACAAACTATATGATCATGATAACACTAATCATGGATTGTAGGTTGAAGTTGTTTCCAATTAGTTGAGTATAAATGATGTGTTGCTAGATACCACTCATTTCTTGTGATGTTGTAAATTAGTTATGGACATTCATTGCCTTTGGGAGCTACATGGTCACACACATAAGATGCACCTGGAATAGGATTTTATTCATGAATCATGTTTAACTTGACTACTAAAGTGTTTGGGTATTCAATTTAAACAACAATAGTTGAAAATTGGCTGACTGGACTAGAACTGACCGCTTCAAGTGTTGAACTGATTGATTCAAGTGTCAGGTCAATTTCCATTGCATTGGCTAAATAATGCCTGAGCTGGGACATGAACCCTAGCTTAAATATTTGCATGCCCTTAAGAAAGACTGTGCTCAAAGAACACAAAAAAAAGATGACACCCAACATTAAGTCATGAGGGTTTGAATCATAATTTTACAACATTAAGTCATCATCACATAGGTTATTAGGTGGGTAATGGAGGTGAGCGATGAGATATTATCATGTGTTCATTTAAACTAATTAGGAACAAACACCTCCCACTTATTCAAGTCCTAAGGAGAAACAAATGCTAAAAGACTCTAATGACTTCTGAGAATCCTGATTTGCATTAGGTTGGTCCATGTGACAAGCAATAGTCCGTGTAGTCTGAGCTAGTTGGCCCAGAGCAATGAGACAAACTCCTTGTATTGTGCTCGAACCATCCCTGCTATTGGATGATCTCATGGGTCTCCTCTCTAATGAGCTTTTCAGGTGGTATTACCAGGAATGACATACCCATGTTCATGGGCATAGTCATATACCGACTAGGTACCATCCTCAACTCTCCTAAAAGATATAACAAGCACTCATATATTTATTCACACCCGGTCTTTTATATCTGCATTCTAATTTATAGGCATGGGTGAGAACTATTTTGATTATTTTAGGATTTTGTGGGAGGCCACGCCTCTTTTGCAAATTTTTAAGTTTTCATTTTTGACTCAATCTAAGGTGGGAGGGTGTGTAGTCCATCAAGGAAAGCACTTTAACCTGATTATAGCTCAAAATCTCATCATTATTCGCTTGATACTTATGATATGTAGTAACTATGATTCAAGGATCCTTGAAGTATAGACTAAGTTGTGAATAACATAACTTGGAGTTTCGATCGAACTTGTAACAATGTGACTTTTCTCTCTCCTATCTTGTTCTCTTTCTCTCTCTCATCAAGTTGCCTATCACTCAATTTGATATTATTTTCATAATTGTGGAATTGTGATACTCCAATTTGGCCACTAAAATGATCAATTTCACAGTTGTGACTTCAGTTTGCAATTTTGAGCTAAGTATCATTCCTTCACATGTCACCATCTTGCAATATAAGTTGAACCTCATTACTATGATCTTTTGTATTCCTAGTATATGTCGTGTTGTAGAGATCTTAATTATGAATACATAGGTGCAAAAATCACCTCAATCATACTTTCTAGCCCGAGTTATGAATTCTTGAACTTTGCTTCTTTTTAATCTTTTTTTCCTCTTTGATGTTATGGGATCGGATGTGGGTTGGCCCAATAGAGTGAGCGCGGACCAAATTAGTGCCCCATCTGGGTTACTCTCAACCACTCTAGAGGGTGCGGCCCTTGTGGACCCTTGGATTGAACAATCACTTTGGACAACCCAAGATCTGACAGTTGTTCCATCATCCCCAATCTCTGTACAAATCTAGCAGCTTTTCCATTGAACCTCACCCAACAAAAATCAAGAAACCATGACTAGGATGCTATAAACACCCCATTAGACCATTCTTGCCCTTCTTTCCTCTGCCTCACTTCCCCTTTCATTTCCTCCTATTTTCCTCTTCTTTTTCCCTCTGTTCCATGGAACCTATGAGCTTCTTCAAGCTCCAAGCTTGTTGGAACTCTGACAAACTTGAGGGCTCACATTGGACCTGATAGGAAAAGGATGGGGTGCCTTTAAACTTGCAGGGTCATGCCATGGCCAAATGGTTATTTTCCAAGCCCGACAGGCTGTAGAGCTTGAGGTACCCCTTGGTTCGATTCTAGCTCTGTTGCACCTAGGGCTCAGGTGCCAAGGGTTGTGTGGCCGGGAGAGAAGGTGTTGCGACTATCAATCATGTAGATCTACTCCAACGATGATTTGAATCTAACAGGGACCTACGAGTGGTTGCAATGGTGAGCGGGCGGTCAGTTGTCGTTGGTAATGAACTATGGGGTGGTCGCTCGCGATGGTGGACCGTGGTCCATCAGCCCCCAGCTACAGCTTAGGAGGTGTGGGTCCATCCTGACCATTGGATCAGAGATCCATGATCCAAATCGGCCACATGATTCTTGGTAACACCCTTGATCATAACTATAATCTTTTCATATAAGTGTTCTAAAAATGATATCTCTCAACTCCTAAGGCCAAATATAGCAAAACTATATATCAAATTGATCAAGTCGACGAGACCTACAACATGGACAAATTATCAAACCCCAAATCTTGTTATAATCTTATATTTTGGCTAAATATGTGATCTTTAACTAATTTGGCCACATTTAATGTATCATAATGTTTTATCTTGAATCATTAGTGCATTTTTAATCTCTTTCCAGTAACTTTTATGCACCATTAGACTAATTGAGGCTCCTAATCACCCCTTCTGCATGCAAATGCCTCTTTTGCACATATATGACTTGTTGTGGATATTAATGATGTACCATGCCTTAAAATGCTAATCTTGCATCTTAATGTTGGTTCGTGTTTGATATCACATCATAATCAGTAGACAATTCCCCTCCATGATTCAAAAGTCTTTTCCTAATCCCTATTTTCTGTGTGTGTCTATATGGCATGAGGTGCTTTAAGTGTGAGTCGTTCATGGTGATGTATGTTGACTTTGAGAAAATGAGGTCCTTTACCCATTTGATTTATCCAACCATAGTGAATCTTCTAAGAAAGTAGAAACATGATGTGTTGTGAACTAATTGGTAAGGCCGACCTCCTTTTTGTTATATTGGTTTGAGACTCTAAATCCTCTAGTTTTTGCCTCATGTGGCATTCATGGCATGAGTTATGTGCTTATGCTCTATATTTGTCATGAATCCTTTTTTTATGCTCTCTCCTATCAAATAATGTTTGATTCTTATAACTTTGAGCCCCTAATGTGGATGTCCCATTCATTAAAAATAGATTAAAGTGATTCACAAGAGAGTTTACCAAATATTAAGAAAACAATACATAAAACATGTATTTATTAGATAATTTTATATCTAACCATGCCTAAAATATCATATAAAATGGTAATAGAAATGTGTACAATCAAATCCCCCTAAGCTTTAATAATGCTCATTCTCAAGAAACATTGCTTTGTGTTTGGTCAATAATAGTCAAAAGAAAAATAGATATGTGAACTATATCATCTTACCATCCCTAACTTGACAGACCCAAACTGGTCATTTTAAACAATAGAGCCAACAACTATTATACTAGAGAACAATTATGAAAAAGCAAGACATCAAAACTAGACCACTACAGACACATATAAGTCAAAGCAGAGAGATATCATAGAATGTCTTAAATATGATGCGTTCATCACAAGATGATGGATGCAAAGGAATTCTATCTCCTAGTGCATATTGTTTATGGTGTAATGATGAGTGTTGTGGATGCCACATCCTAATGATGGGTGTAGTTGGAAGGTATTCATGAAAAGAGTTCCACAACCTCTATCTTTTGTGCTCAAGATATATATCCTTCTTACTTTTAAATCATTTTCCTCCATTATCCTTTTCTATTTTGATTTTCTCATTCTGCTATTCCTTTTTTTCAATTGCCATTTATTAGCAATTTATGTATGACATATGTGCTCAGGCTTTAGCAAAAATATGGAGAAGGGGTAACGATGTACAACTTTTTTCTCTCCTAATTTAGAAAAGATGTGGAGAAAATCAAATTACACCTTTATGAGAAATGTTATGCATTATGAAAACTATACACATTTTTTCATGCACACTAACATATAAGAATTGAATATTTATGCAACAATATTTTCATTTGCAAATGCAAAATTAAAACTATTATGCTTCCTTTTATGCTATTTAATGTAATCAATACAGGTAAATGACTTGAATCACGTATTCTCTCTGGTGGTGATGAAGAAATATGAGGGTGGATGAAATCATTTCACTAGGAGACGCAATTTTTCTATCTGTGATATGTCTCTCTTATATTAACTTATGTGCCAAGGTGATTCAAAAATGGTATTGAATTAGCATACAAGATCACTCTATTGATTGGTTGAATGGAATCAAAACACCATCTTCATTTCATAAGCCAAGTATCAAATTGGGTGTTAAATTTTCCACATATGTCTTTAAGTTGACTATTCCACTCAATTCCTAATGTAGTGCACTCCAAGAAAATTCAATTTTGAGGGGGTACACTTAGGGGTGTAAATGGTGCGGGTACGGTGCAGGTATGGCCATACCCATACCCATCTAATTTAGCAGATATGGTTCCGGTTCTAGACCCGCATAATATAAAACTTAGCCTGCACCATACTCATTTCCGTAATAATAGTGGTTATGCGGCGTTGTATGCAGGTAAGCAGTTCTATAAAACATCATATTATTTATGTAAGAAAAATGACTATGTTATATATTTTTTAATGCATCAAGATATTGTTATTATATAGTATATTAACATGGAATAGTTATATTAGATAATGATAATTTTATACATTCACATTAATTAAGTTAATTGTTTACATATTTTTAGTCATCGTCATAACATTTAACTTATGTAGAAAGTAATGTTAATTAGTAGATATTTTGATTTTAAGTTTACATATGTGTTCATTATTGTAACTAGAATAGTTACTTATTAATTATATGACTAGTCTCACCTTATTGTGGTTAGAGTAGAATGTAATCTCAAGAATTATATTAGTTAGACTGGTAAAGTATGATATATATAACATATTATTTAAGTAGTTACTTATGTATAGTCGGTACATGGTTCTAGTGGGTTTGGGTCCAAGAGTACTAATTATTGGACCCACTTATATGCGGGTCCAAGGGTATACGGGTCCAAGGGTATACGGGTCCGAGGGTATGTGGGTATAAAAAAATAGACTCGTTACGGGTTTTTTTAAGGGTACGGATTTGTGGGTCTGTGGGTCTACCCATACCCATTTACAGCCTTAGGTACACTAGACCATTGCTTCAACACGCATGTGAGAAATTACTTCTATATCCACTTTTACATTAGATAGATGTTGATATGATTTAAAAAAACAAAAACCAAATTAAAAGAAAACATGAAATTACCTAAGGATAAGTAAAAAAGGCAACGATAGAAAGAGAAATATAAGATAGATGCAGGATAGATATCATCACATACCCCTCAAGCTTGACATAGACAATTTCATCATTATCGAAATACAAACCTAGAGGTGGAACATGTGTAATATGTACTTTGGTGTCATCAATGGTTGTGGGTAGCTAGAAAAATTGCCAGTGCTTCATTAATGATCATAAAGATGTTGTTGTGTGTACTTTACATGATACATATATTGATGAATTCTCTCCTAGTTACTCAATAGGAGGTTCTCGTTGGCAAACATTGCATGATGGTACATGAAGAAATGATCTTGGTTATAGAAGGTCCTCTCCTAATGCAACGATATCCAATTAATGGTTTTCTACTACTTCTACTAGCCTATATGGATAGAATTGAGCATGTTCTACATGCTCTTGAAGGAATATGGGCTCTCCTATGGCTGAGCAGGGATGGAGGAAGATACATCATGGAAGTAAGGAGTGTGATGTAATCTCCTTCTAGGAATCACTAGTGTAGCTAGTACTTCCATATCCTCATCCTCATCTTCATATCCCTCATGCTTGGTGCCAGTGCCTTTCACAACATCATCCAGCCAGCAAAGGTTGGATAGATTGGTGATGTCAATGATGGGACATGGAAGGGCTTGTTTAGATAACTTGGAGATGTGTAGATTTTATCTCCATACTGAGTGAATATCATGTCATCATAGAAGTGTTTGAATTCCATATTCGCCTTCAAAACAACTAGTTGGAGGCGGGAGAGGTCATGTTTGAAATGCATGATGATCTTGTGATGAGACCATAGAAGTGTATGTGCAGCTTTCTCTTCTCACTTTTTTCCACCAGGTATGCATGCCCCATGGACAATGAACCAAGGTTAATCTTCTCACTTCCTTATGATATATATGTCTAGTGCATGTATAGATTAATCGCTTGAACCATTCGTGGTCCTATGTGTATCTGGCAAACAATGAGTTCATCAACTATCTATGCAAAAGACGAGTGAATGGGTGCTTGATGTAGGTGACTCTGGAGAAATGTCAGCCAATCATGGCATTGGATGTGTCGCATGTCATCTTGTTCCATATCATCAAATGGTCAAAGTCATTGGGATTGCATCACATTCCATGATTGGCCCACCAAATAATGGCATTGAATGCCTTCAAGAAGAGGTTTTGGGTGGTTTTGTAGAGTCAGAACTTGACCTAGTAGGTATCCCATGCTTGTCCAAGTGTGATGCATAAGGAATCACACCACAAGGGTTTCAGGAACTCTAGTATAATCTCCACTATATCAGCCATCCACCCAAGAAGGGGTGGGTTTTTGTCATCTCCTAGCCTATGTACACCTTGTGTAGGTTCTCAAAAAAGTCTAGCTACTCAATGAAGGTTGCATCACCATAGTGTGTAGCCCCTATATTGTGTTTCATAAGCTCAATGTAGAGGTTCTTTTTCTCATCACATCCAAGAGCTAGTCACAACTTGGGAATGAGTTGGGATGATGTTGCCTCAGAAGAAGCTCCTTATTGGCAAGGTCACTTTCTTTCCACTGAGAAGAAGAAAGTGGAGAATGGGAACTTGGTGTAGAAGTCTATTGTCAAAGAAGCACTTTGAGAATATCACAGAAGAATGCTTAAGGAAGAGGTGCATGAGTGTGAAGAAAGCAATGAATCCCACTACTTATATAGGAAGGGAGGCACCTCATTAGTGAAAAGGCAGTTCCACTGACTTGGAAGTCAATGGTACCGACATGGATGTCTATATGCATGCTCTCACTATCTTCCATTGGTATTAATGGTTCTGATTGAATAAAGTACCAACATACTTTGTCGGTGGTCTCGACCTAAGGGTCATCCCAAAATTGGCATTGGTTGTCATTGGATTTGTGTTCTTGTGGTTGTTGGATTGGGATCCATAGATCGCCTACATCATGGTCTAAGTAGTTACATCCTGGTCTAAGTGGTATCAACTGGCATGTTGGTACCGCATACATTTTACAATAACATCATGCAGTGATCTATTAGTAAGAAAATAAAATGTCGGTGGTGGCACTTTCTCAAGGGTCAGTTCCATCGAGATTTACTATAAAAGCATTACAAGTAAACATCATATCAATTATATTGAATTTGAATAGGGTGCCACTAAAAGTCTCCTAGAAGTATCTACAAAGCATGATTAGTAGAAAATTAGATCATGTAGGTGGTACCAAAAAGGGTATTGGTGCCAATGACATCTTTCTATAGCAATTCATTAACTGCATATAGTCAAGTTAGTGTCACTGACTCAGGACTTGGTGTAAATTGCAAAAGAAATCACTCATTATGTTAGTGCTAATTGGTGGTATCGAGGCATATATCAATGCACCAAAAATCACATGTAGCATCATGAAAAATATTGTGTTACCAAAGTATATTCTCGCATTTAGAATCACAACATTCTACTGATGTAGAGTTGGTGCCACCAACTTTGAATTTAGTGGTACCCACATATCTCTACTCCTATACAAGTAACAAACCCATCATTCATCTTATACATTCATCAAAACTAATAAACAAAAGCAAAGATAAGAAATAAAATTTACACCTATTGAAATGAAACTAAGCATGCATATTTCCTTTCACCAAGAACCCTTTTTTAAAGTCATAGGCTCGACTAATATTTCTAAAATCAAGGGAGGGTGAAAATATTAAGCTCTTCAAGTTCACAAACAATCTCCCTACTTAATAATCCTTCAACCTATGGCCATTGTTATTGAAAATATGTAAGAAATCGCTCACCTCTACTGCTCCATGGGGTATGCCTTGACCATAGTGTAAGGACCCTTCCTCTACACCTCAATTTTCTCGAGTGCAACTTCATCCTCAAATTGAACAACAAGACTTGTTTCTTAGGTTGGAAAGTCCTATGTAAAATGTTCATTTCATGAATCTTCTTTGTATGCTCTTGTATAATCTTGCATTTTCAGTGGCATCTAACCTAATTTCATCTAATTCATTTAGCTTCAATTTGTGTGTTACAACTATGTAAAATAGATCAAAGTTCAACTTCTTAAGCACCAATAAGTCCCTATGTTCCAAATCAATAGATAAATTGCAAGCCATGCCATAAACTATTATGTCGAGTGTGGTACCAATGGGGTATTTTAAGGTGGTCCTATATGCCCAATAAGCTGCATGCTCCAATTGGTCCTTGTATTAGAGACAATCTTCTCTAAAATCAACTTCACCTCCCTATTGGATACCTCAACATGAAATTCGATTTGGGGGTGATAGGGTGTGCCCACACAATGTGGTAGTTACTGAAATGTGAACCCCCATCATTGATTATCATCATAGGCATTCCAAGTTTGCAAAAAAAATTGTTCTTCACAAACCTACAGATGATTGTGCATCATTGGTCCAGGTGGGTATTGCATCCACCCATTTGGACACACAATGAATGGCTATAAAAATATAAATGTTGGAACCCAAAGACACAAGTGTCCCCACAAATCAACTCCTCATAAATTTAAAAAAAACTCAACTTCCTAAAAACTAATTAGGGCCATTTCATGTATTTAAGATATGTTGACGGTTTGTTGACAAGCGATAAACCTTTTCACAAAATATATGCATAATTGAATATAGGATGCCAATAAAATCCACACTCCAAAGCCTTAATTTTTATTCTAGATCTTTCAGGATGCCCTCTTATGGGCTATGGGTGACAAAGAATGATAATGCAATTTCTCAAATGTCATATTTTCATTGTTTCAATAAGATAGGGTCATCCCAAATAAATAGAATAAAGAGTGGATGAATTTATTCCTACCATGTGGGTTCCAATCATCATGAATCACCACACTTGCTAGATAATTCACAATACTAGAAAACTAAGGGTCTCTATGTTTGACAACCAATAATTTCTCATTAGGAAAAGTCTCTTGAATGGGTACCTCTATCCCAATCTCATCGTTCTCAAGACGAGAGAGATGGCCTTCCATAGAAATTTTTGTCCCATCCATCTCCCTAACCTCCATATCAAATTTTTGCAAGAACAAGATCCAATGAATCATTTAGGGCTTGGTTTCCTTTCTCTATATTATAAGGTGAACACCACAACCAAAATATGTTTCTCTATGAAGGTGTAGTTCAATTGAGAATCATTGAGGGTTTGGGAAGTATTACAAATCATTGATGAAGCATGATCTTTCCTTTTGCTGAAAACTTCTTGTACTTCATAGTCATAAGCGGCACACATAAACTGAAAAGGTAGACTCTAATAAGGATCTAACAACATAGGCACAAAGATCAATTTTTCCATTAAAACATAAAAGGTGTGTGAACATCGATCGCTAAATAAAACTCCACATTGTTCTCTAAAAATTTTGAATGAGGTTTTTTCATCTTTGAAAGGTTGTTGATAAAGTTGCCTCTAAAATCCACATGTCCTAAGAAACTCCCCACTAGCTTCACTGACGATGGTGGATGAAATTTGGAGATAAACTCAATTTTAACCTAGTCAACCTCCATACCCTTACTAAACACCTTGTGTCCCATGGTGATCCCCTCATTTATTGTCCTATGGCATTTTTTCCTATTCAAAACAAGATGGGTATCCTCACATCTTTATAACATCCAATATAAACTTGATAGTAGTCATGAAAGAATCTTGATACACAGAAAAACTATATATAAAAATCTCAAGGAACTAGTCCACCACATAAGAAAATATTGCAAGCATGCACCTTTGGAAAGTTGTAGGTGCATTACAAAGACAAAATGGCATACATATGTATGAAAATGTGCCACAAGGACAAAAGAAGGTAGACTTCTCTTGATCCTCAGGCTCTATTGAAATTTGATTGTAACTCATATAACCATCCACAAAGCAATAGTGAGAGCATACGGTGAGCTGCTCCAAAGTCTATTTAATAAAAGGGAATAGAAATTGGTATTTAAGCACAGTGGTGTTGAGGTGGTGGTAATTAAGACCAACATGCCAACAAATCACTAGCCTAGTAGATACTAAATCATTTGAAGCATCTGTATTAATTGTAATGCCACCTTTCTTTGGAACCACTTGCCTCAGACTTACCCACCTAGAATAAAAAATTACATACATTATACATATTGATGGGAGTTTTGTTACCTCCTTCTTTACCACCTCTATCATGATTGGATTTAGTGTCCTCTAAGGTTGGACCACTATATTGGCTCCTTAATCCAAGCATATAGTACTGGAAAAGGCTTAGAGAATTCCCATTGATATCTGCTATTGACCACCTAAATACTACTTGGTGGTTCTTACTGTTATTAGTTGCTCCTCCTCTGAGCTACTAAATGAGGAAGTAATCAGTGGAAGCTTCTCTCAGCTACTAGAAAGGTATACTTCAAATGTGATGGCAATGGCTTTAGTTTCATATCAAGAGGATATTTGAATGGAGGTGGTGGAGACAAGTGTAGGGAAATTGGGCGTAGATATATGTAGCGGAAACAAAAAATTAAATTGTCTGTTTCCCAGAATAGCAAGATCGTGTCAACAATAATGCATCTAAGAAGGAAGGTTTGCAAGATTATACCTGGTCCCAGAGCAAGTCCAGCGACATTACCCTTGTAGTAGATGCTTCTTCTTTAGACAGCAGCATGCTCCTTCAGTGGCAGCAGCAACAGCAGCACTCGAATAGTCGCCTTTGTCGGCCTCTTGGTGCAGCACCACATACAGTGGTTGACGATGTCCTCCTAGAAACAGACAACTGCCTGCCATATCTAGAGTAGTCCACACAGACCATTCGGAACTTCACATTGTGAGGATATTAAAGCCAATGGGAAGGAGTTGTCCCCTTTGAACGTCAACCTTCTAGGGTTGATTTGCTCTCCCGTAATTGTCTCTCCCTTGCTATCCCTCCCTTTTTGGGTAGGACCTTTTCGGGCTCTCTATTGGTTACCACAACCTGAGATGACAAAAAATTGTCAAAGGCCATTTTCGACTCTAGTAAGTCCTTGGTACCCCTCTATTTATGGGAGAGGTTGGGTCAGGGTTCCCAATATGTGCCGGAGTTGAAAAGGTCAAATTCATAAATTTTCTAGAACTTGTGCATGGTGAATGGGTTGGTTGGTGTGTGTTGGTCAGTTCACAAAGAGAACTGGTCAGTTCGTGTAGTTTCTTATTCTGAATCAAATTGGTAAGAAATGCATGATTAATGCACAACATGACATCAACACAAATCCTTGATCGAATCAAATTGCCAACCAAATCAGGCAGTTCATCCATGAAGTGGATGGTTGGGATATGTGAACCAATCCGTTCACTATATGAACTGGTCATCTCAATTCCTAGTTCAAACATTGATAAGACAATGTTGATTCCAATTGACCTGACACTCCAATGAATCGGTTCAACACATAAACTGGTCAGTTCAGAGTCCAGATAGTCAATTTTAAACCTCAATTGTTTAATTGAATACCGAAACACCTTTACTAATCATATTAAACAACCTTCATGAATATACACTTTTAATCCAAGATCATTCATCTATGTGTGACCCTATAGAGCTAGTATTACACTGGTAGTGAACGTCCATAACCAACTTATGACATCACAAGCAAAGAGTGGCATCAAGCAACGCATCATAGCTACCCAAGTAACTCTAAAAGTTGGGGAACAACTTCAGCCAACAATCTGTGATTAGTGTTACTGTGGCCGTATAGTTCCTTTGTCTCTAATATCTGGATTGAGCTCGAGGTAGGGAATTGCCATGCTCTTAATGTTCAATCCATGTTCCTTGAATTAGAGTAGATTGTCTGAGATACATGTAAACTCACATATCACATATTTAGTCACATGAGTATGGCCATACATTTCTCAGTCTTGCTTATTAAGAGGCATGGATATCAATCTCCTGTAGGAGAGACAAATCCCATCTACATTACTCAAACTCTATTCCCATGTGTCACAGTGCACCCAATCATCACTGTTATGGAAACCCTTATTCAGGATCACGTTTGGATGATGTCAAAGTACATGATAGACATGTGATGAATGTAGAGACTTCAGGTCTAAGAACCACAATCACCACTATCAAAATGAGAGATGGTTCTGACTACCATTCAATGGTCTCCGTGTATCACTCTCATGGTGGGTCTATCAGACTACATTGTTCTCTAACATGTTTCTGTATGCTTGACTTGATATCACATATCATGACTAATGAGACTTTATCATCAGTCAACACAAACTCTAGTCTTATGTGTTACTATTGTCTATTTTCCTTCCATAGCAATATCTGAATACAAACATAACAAGAATGCATGTACTCTTATCATACATATGATGTCATTGTTCAGGTCCTCAACCTAAAAACATATGTCATTGAGTAACATCACACTTTAGACATCTAATATGTATGTCTCATCATCTCATGACTGAGACAAACATAATAGATGGAATTAACTTTATTATTATCAAATTAGGTATTTAATGCCACATTCTAATCATCATATTATTGGCTCTCTAGGCATACATACCAACAGATTCCCACTTGCACCTAGAGCCAATCACCCGTGAATCTTATTCGAAGTGATCTTAACTTGTCATCATGTTTCTACTGAGTAAGTGGTTTTATAGGGGGTATAGAAATGTATGCTTCAAGTTGGTATTTGCAAGTTTCACATCTCCTTGTTGTGCGACCTTTCACATGAAATGGAAGTGTCGTAGTATACTATCTAAGATTACCAGCCTAACCAGTAGCTCCATTGTTTTCATCAATATTTCTAGTATGTCATCGATGGTTGGAACCTCACACAAGTTTACCCATATGAACTTCTTGATCCATACAGTATCCTCTATTGTTCTCACACCACAGAGATACTCGACTTCTATTATATATTTAAACAACTATCTTCAGCTCAAAACTCTTCCATCTTACAAATTTTGTTGATGGTCAAACATAATTTTAGATTGTGATCAATAATTTTATTTATCATTTTGGAATCTTGCATAGGTGTAATATTTTACACACAACTCTTCCATATTACCATAACCAAGTAATCAATCCTTTTATTGATTCATAAGATCCTAAGGATGTTCTTTATGGTAGTCCAGTGACTCTCATTGGGATCTAACATATACCCTCTCGTCATGTCCAATATATATGAGATTGCTAGATAGTTATATATATATCCTCTCATCATGTCCAGTACATATGAGATAATTGGATATCCTCTCATCATGTCCAATACATACGAGATAATAGTATAAGTACATAACATTGCATTCGATATAGATCCAATTGCAAATGCATATGGCATCTATCCATGTGTTCCTATTCTTCACGAGAATCAGGACTTTAGGCTCCTAAGAGACTAACTCCATGGAACATGGACAAGTTTTCTCTCATTCAATCTTTCATGTTTAACTCATTTAACATCTTCCCAATGTATGTGCTCTTCCTTAGGTCTAGATAATTTCCAAATTTATCTCTATAGATCTCAATTCACCTAAGCCCTTCATAGAGAAGGTTCTTTCATTGACAGGTTTTAATATTTGTAGTATAAGGATGTTATTTCCCATCATTATGTGGAATATAAACATGCTCCCCACTAGATCTTTTGTAATCACAGATTTCATGTTCATTCTGACTCAAGTTAAACTCTTTGACTATCTTGTCAAATGGAAGATTCCAGCTCTAAATTGCTTGCTTCAATCCACAAATTGAACTTGGCAGCTTATAGAATTCATTTGCATTAATCGATTTATAAAACCATTAGGTTGTGCCATGTACACATCCTATATAATTATTCCATAATGAATGTGGTTTTATCATTCATATGCCAGATCTCATAGTCATATTAAGATGCAAAAGCAAGCATGGTCCAGATGGATTTAACCATGGTAATTGGTGAAAGACTTCATCATGTTCAACACCTTGAACTTGTGTCAAACTCTTTACAATCAATATACCCTTCATGTTGGTCTTCTACAAGGACCCAAATGCACCTTATGGGTTTTACCCCTTCAGGTGGATCCACCAAGGTCCTACCTTGTTGGTTTACATGGACTCCATCTTGGATCTTATGGCCTCAAGCCATTACTCAAACTTAGTTCCTCAATAGCTTCTAATTAGTTGTTGACTCATCATATTTGATTGACTCATCACCTTTTGAGCCATAAGATGTCATAATATTTCAAGATTAAGGTGTCTTTGAGTATAACAATGAGGTTTTGGGTTACATAAGGAACTTGAGATTCCACAACAACTTGTGATTCTCATTATTCCTACTATACCTCTTTAGGTTCAATATTTTCTTATTTGTCTTGAACATTTTAAGTTCTACTTTTACTCCCATTGATTCCTTTGGAACTAAGTTCCTTTTTAGGAATATAGCCATCATGATCAACAAACACTTTGTTGTTAGATTGGGATAAGAGTATTACTTTATCAAAATAACATTTATGTGATTTATGGACAAAGCTTCGCAAGAAATTATTTTCTTTCATAAGCTTTAAATCCTAATCACTACAAATGACATATTGGGACACTTCCCATGCCATATCTCATATGGTATCTTTTGAACCATTTTTATGGTACATTGTTTTAGTGTAAAGCATGTACCCAAAAGAAATTGTAAGATCAGCTAGATTTTATTGATAATTGCACTATGACTAATAGGGTGTGATACCTTAATTCTGACACATTATTACATTTTAGGTGGAGTTCATTGTGATACACTATCACAGTCTCTTCAGGAGGTCATCAAGTTCTTGGTTCAAAGTATTTCCACATCGATCAAATTGAAGTATCTTAATACTTTTTCCTAATCAGTTATGTACTTCATTCATGATCTCCTTGAATAGTTCAAGATATTCATACTTGTATTTCACTAAATACAAACGTCCATATCTATTGCATCAGTAAATATAATGAGGTACTAGTCATTACCTTTAGCATTTGGTCCAAAAGGTCTATATACATCAGTATGTATGAGCCCTAATAGAATAGTCACTCTCCCACTACATCTAGTAAAGATTCTTTTTTTCATATTGCACAACAAATAAAATATGCATGTCTCTATTGATTTAATAACCAAATGAGTCTAGATAACCATCATATGGATTCTAGAAATGCATTTCTCATTTATGTGATCTAGATGACAATGCTATAAGTATTCAATGTTTGAGTTATCAGGTCATTCAGTATACGTGTCATAAACATTTATTTTTACAACTATTAAGTATAGTTTGTGAGACATAGGATATTGCCATAAAAGATCATATCTTTTAAAATGAAACATAATTTTCTTGTCACACAAGACATATGATGTTTTCATCAATGCAAGGTACATAATAGAAATTCACTAATTCTATTATGTGACCATGAATGATAACTTCCAATTGTACTCGAAACAACCCTTGCTCCTCACAATTCTAGCTTACTTCTTCTCAGGTCCTAAAGTAGAGACATTTATCTCTTTTTTCTTCCATAGATCCTCTATATAAAGAGGGGAATTCCTTTTCCAATGTTCAGTTGGTGACAATGGTGGCATTTTCTTCCTTAATTATTTAAGTGAAAAGGACAAATTCCCTTTTGCACTTACCCTTCTCCATATATTGAGTGCAGAAGACTTGGATTTTAGCTTAGCCTCAGAACTCTTCTTGGCCTTGACTTTACCCTTGTACTCACTTATGTTGATCATCATTATAGATTTTTCCTTCTTCATTCTGACTTTGGCATCAACATGCCAAGTAGTTCTGGAAGTAGTTTAGCCAAGTTACTCAAGTAGAAACGCTTGATAAACTTGTTGTATGAATCATACACTGATTTGTAGAAGTATATCCATGGTCAATATTACCCTAAGATAAATCCCAGTCACTCCACAAGTGAAATCATATTTAGCATATGAGTCTCTACTGGGTCTCCCTCTTCAGTTTTCCCTCAAGCATCACTTTTGAGACATTGTACCTTACTTTCTTTACTTGATTCTTAAGATTTTTACTATCTTGAGAATGTACATGTTTTCATGTTGCTCATGCAACTCATAGTTCCTACAGTATAGCATAAGGTACTCAATGTCTATGGCATCATTGGCATGCTTCCAGTAACCATCCATTTCAGCCTTGGGTGCATTTGGAGTGGGTTCCTCTGGCTCTGGTCTTTCAAGGACATAGAGATTTTTCTCATTGAGAACACTTCTCAAAGTCCTAAACAAAATGTAGAAGATTATCCCGTTTTATCCCATTTGTGTTTGTCTACAAAAGAAATATTGCAACTTTTTCAAAATGTTTTTTATTTGTTTTATTTGATAAGTTAACAATATTAATTTGGCCTTTAATTAATTATCACTCCCACCATTTTGTTCAAATTGAGTAACGCTCGTGTATCAATTTGTAAGATTGCATCATACAATCTTCTAGTAAGCTAAGATCCACATTTCATCAAATCATGACTCAGCTTTGTTGATCACCCAGAACTTGACTATTTAGGTAGACAACATTTGACAATTGCATCTCAAGAAACTCTTGGATAGATGGTGTGCACAACTCTTTGTCGTTGACCATCTTTATGCTTCTAGGTGCTTAATCCCATTAAGATCTAGTTAAGCCTGACCTAAAAGACAACACGATAGAAATATGCACCCTGCTTTGGAAGATCTACATATCTACCATCACACTTTCACAAGATAGACAGTGCACCATGCTTTGGCATAATCTACGCTTGGTCGATCAAGCTTTTCATGTGTGCTACTTAAGGAAAGCATCTAAGACTTAATATTTATATTGAGGGATTTTATATATGAATACTTATACATATTCAATCACCACATACTTAGTATGTATCATATACATGTTATAACCACAAATGAGAACATCCAATAATTAAAAGACACAAGCGATGGTTATGGCCATTCTATTGTAATTCCTTGGATCCACAAGAAATTACTACCACCTAAGATCCACATCATATGCAACTTGTTGTTGATGAATATTTGTGCTCGAACCAATCTGGGTTGATCGTTTCAACTCTTGAACTGATCATCTCACCTCTTATTTGCTCAGTTGGTCTCCTGAAATGGTCATTTGGTTCTCAGGTCCAAGCGGCATTTGGAAACCTCCATTTGATCAGTTGGGCCACCATTTGATCGGTTCATGCTCCTGTCATTTGGCATCCTTGGTCCTCCAGTCAAAAGGTTCATCTCATTATCCAGTTGGTTCTCCTTTATACAGATTGTCATCTCATGTTGAAACATAAATTAAAACTATCTTATTTCTTATTACATTGTAAAAGGGAAACCTCGAGTTACATTCGATGTGAAAGGAAGAAGATAATTAATTTACATTTGGAAGGAAGAGAGAGGCTCATTACATAGATCTCTAGTAACAACACAAATAAATAACCACAACAATGCATACAAGATCTAGGATTATTGGCCATAACCATGCTAACATCCACCAAGAGAACTGATTTTAGGGTGACATGTGTAAATTGCATATATATTAGTTTCATATCATGAGTATATTCGAGTGATGTCACCAATGGAGGTGGTGGTGGAGCCTAGTGTAGGGAAATTTGGCATAGATATGGGCAGCTTAATCAAAATTTTAAACTACATGTTTCCCATAATAGCAAGATCACGTCAAGAACAATGTATCTAGGAAGGAAGGTTTGCAAGGTTATACCTTGTCCTGGAGAAAGTACAACAATATTACCCTTATAGTAGATATTTGTTCTTCAGTCAGCAGCAACACTCAAATAGGTGTCTTTGCCAGCTTCCTGGTGTAGTACCATAGACAACGATTGAAGATGTCCTCCTAGCATCATACAACAGCATCTCTCCTAAATACTAGTCCATGCATACCACTGAGAACTCCACACTGTGCTACCAGAGACAACAAGAAGGAGTTGACTCTTTCGAACATCAACATGCTAGGTTTGATTCACTCTCCTATAATTCTCTCGACCTTTCTATCCCTCCCTTTTTGGGTAGGACCTATTCGGGCTCTCTATTGGTTACCACAACTAGAGAGCACAACAAATTGTCAAAGGAAATTTACAAGTCTAGGAATCCCCAGTACACCTCTATTTATAGGAAAGGTTGGGTTAAGGTTCCCATCTGTGCAGGAGTCAAAAGGGTCAAATTCACATATTTTCTTGAACATGAGCATGGAAAAATAGTCATTTCACACACCCAACTGGTCGGTTGGTGTGCGAGATGGTTGGTTCGCTAAGCGAACCGATTGGTTCGTGTAGTTTCCTATTCTGAATCAAATTGGTAATCAATGCATGATTAACGCACAACATGACGTCAGCAACAATCCTTGATCCAATTGAGTTGGCAACCAAACTGGGCAGTTCATCCCACAAATTGATCAGTTAGGATATGTGAACCGATCGGTTCACTATGTGAATCGGTCATCTCACTCCCTGGTTTAGCCATTTCTCAACCAATTTTGATTCCAATTAACCTGACACTCCAATCGATCCATTCGACACTTAAACTGGTCGGTTTATAGTCCACTCAGTCAATTTTGAACCATAATTGTTTAATTGAATACCTAAACACCTTTAGTAATCATATTAAACATCATTCATGAATAATCTCCTTTAATCTAAGTGCATTTCTATGCATGTGACCCTATAGGTCTAGAATTACATTTGCAGTGAATGTCCATAACAAACTTATGATATCACAAGAAAATAGTGGCGTCTAGTAATGACATCATTACTACCCAAGTAATTCAGAAAGTTGGAGAACAAATTTAACCTACAATATGTCATTAGTGTTACCATGATCATATAGTTCCTTTGTCTCTAAAATCCGGATAGAACTCAAGGAATGGAATTGGCATCCTCTCAACATTCAATCCATGTTCCTTGAACTAGAGTAGGATGAATGAGATGCACGTGAAATCACATATCACATATTGAGTCACATGAGTATGGCCATACATTTCTCAATCTCACTTATCAAGGGGCATGGATATCAATCTCATGTAGGAGGGACAAAATCCCATCTACATCACTCACACTCTATCCCCACGTGTCATGGTGCACCCAATCATCACTATAATGGAAACCCTTGTTCAGGATCATGTTGGATGATGTCAAAGTACATGAACGATATGTGATGAATGTAGTGACTTCATCTCTAAGAACCACAATCACCACTATTACTATGAGAGATGATTTTGACTATCATTCTAAGGTCTCCATGTATCACTCTCATGGTAGGTCTGTCTGATACATTATTCTCTAACATGTACCTATGTGCTTGACTTGATATACCATATCATGACTAATGAGACTCTATCATTAGTCAACACACACTTTAGTCTTACATATTATTGTTGTCTATTTTTCTTCCAAAGTAATATCTGACTAGGGACATAATTAGAATGTATGTACTCTTATCATACATATGATCTCATCGTTCTGGTCCTCAAGCTGAAGACATATGTCATCGAGCAACACCATTCTTTAGACATCTACTATATATGTGTCATTATATCATGACTGAGACAAACATAATAGATAGAATTACCTTTATTATTATCATATCAGGTATCTAATCCCACATTCCAATCATCATATGATTGGCTCTCTGGGCATACATACCAACACCAACTTATCAAAAGTGATGTGTATAGCTAGATGTTAGCTCCTTCATAAATAAGGCACATTATTCTATAATCAACTTATATATGACAACCTATGTGATATTCATCAAGTGTGCATTAAGTAGGAGTGATGGATATTAATGTTGCAGAGTTGTCCTAACTCCTTCAGAAATATGACTAGGCATAAAAAAATCTTTAGTTCCTCTAGACATCACATGGCTTTAGGAAAAGAAACTATATAGACCTCTTCTATTGCCTCTACCTAGAGGCATACATCATAAAACTAATTCATAGTATTTTCCGTGCCACAAAAGGCTTTCTCAAGAGTAGAAAAACACCTGAAAGAAAAAACAAGAGTAGAAAAGCATATTTATCAACATGTTGCATGGTAAGTCATGTGGTTGCACTGCCAAATTTGCTGATTTATTTGGCTATTTTGGAAGTTTAAATCTATTATATCATCTTCAATGCCCAGATTCATTCTCCCTATTCCATCTCCAATGTAACATCTGATATGGTATGGAAAGTTCTTACTAAGAGTAGCTTAGACCCATATTCTTCTTGCATCTCCATGACCACAAAGTCTGCAAGAAATATAAATATGTTCATTTTGACCAAGATATCTTCACATACACAACATGCCATACAACAGATTTATCTTGTAGTTGAATTGTCATGTTAGTCTTTTTATTGTGTGAAAACCTCATCTTCTTGAATGCTTTAGTGAAATCATATTGGTAATGGCTCCTGAATCACATAAGGCATTTCCAAATTAGAAACTACCTATTGAACATGGTATGTTAATGCACCATGGATCTTCTCTCTTTTTGGGTAGATTTCTTTAAATTTACATTCTCACCTCATCATGTAGAACTACCATGAAGGAATTTTCTGATCTCCCTTCGTGGTGATTATCTCCTTAAAAAATTTTACCACGAGAGGAAATATGCTAAAGAGCCTCTACTAAGTGAAGACTCACATGAAGCTTGTGAAAATTGTATAAAAAATCCTTGAACTATTTATCTTCCTTAGTCTTCTTAAGGTTGGAAATAGTATAGGCACCACAATCTACATGAGAAGTGGCAGAATGTAGACCTTCCTAGGGGTTTTTCTACCCCTAAGTTGGGATCAACAGAATCTTCACATACCACTTCCCAAGGTACCTAAATTGGAACTACTTTCTTCCCTCTAACTGCTACCTCAGGACTGTTTGTAGACTCAGTCATCTTTTATTTTTCCCTACTGCTTCTTCCTTCTCAATCACCTTCCAATTGCATAATGTTAGTGCTTTAGGTTGTTGGTTGTTATGTGAGATATTTGTATTTATAGGGTACCCTACTGAGTGGGCTTCTTCAAGTACACTACATCTATCATTATCTACGAGATTTGAGTTTCCATAGTTCTTATTTGGGCCCTAAGGTTCTGTTGCTTCTCTTTTCATGGTCAAGATACGAGTCATTCTTAGTCATAAATTTCCAAAAAGTGCCCTTTAATTTCTCAAGAATTCTTGGACCTCTTTGATGTTGATTTCGATTTGAAATCCTCTATTGGTGCACTTGAGTTTGTTGCACCTGTGACGGGTCCTGCTGCAAAGTTTTGGGATCATTCCATAAGAATGTGTATTGTTCCTTTATGAGTACTCATTTCTTCTATTGTTAGACGGTTTCATGTACATTCATTTTGCTTCCTTACGCCCATATGAGGTGGCAGTCTTCTTTTCCACTTGTCTTATCAAATGAGACATTTGTGTCTTGAGCTCCATGACTTTATGTGATTCCATGAAACTCTTGGATGTTATAGGATACTCATGTTGATCACCCTAGGATTAATTCCTAACATGTTCTTTAAAATTTTGTGACACTTTGATGCTTTATTATCTAGAAAGAACCCTAATTCCACATTTTCTAGAGTGGTTTTCTCTCCCTTGTGCAAGCGAAGGTAGAAGGTCTTTTCTAGGCCATACAGATTGATCCCATGGTGTGGCACCTTCTTCAACATATTCTAGTAATGCTCCTAAGTCTCTAAATAGGATCCCTGGACATGCTTCTTGAAGAAATGAATGTTTCCCACATGCTCATTAGTCTTCTAAAGAGGCAAGTACCTCCTAAAAAATGTCAATCATCTCATCCCAAGATCATATGGATTATAAAGGTAGACTAAGAAACCTAGTCTCTGCCATGTCCATCAACAAGTAAAAAATAATTTCAGAGAGATCATTGTGGCTAGAATTTGGCCTGTCTTCAACAAGCCACAACTTTCTATAGAGTTGTTCATGTGCAACATCGGGTCCTCCGTGCTATGACCATGGAAATCTTGTGACTTGACACATGCAACAAGCTCTACATCTATTTTTTAGCTTCCCACATCGAGTCCCTATCACCTGATAGGTCCCAACTAAATTTTGATCAATGATACCCTTATTTTATTTCAAATGGTCTACTCATTATCTGAAACTACCACATCCTCATTCATTCCCCATGGTGATACATATATGCCTCTTATTCTTCTACCTCGGGTTCTTCTGGGATAATAACATGTTATGGTTTGTTTATTCGTATAACCTTTGTTTTTATTGGCAGTGTACCTGAAATTAGCCCTGGAGATGAGGTTGTGTTTTTAAGAGCTTGTTCTAAGAATTTTACACAACCTACTAATAGTGGAGTGGATCTCAACAATCAATGGTCCTAGTTTCAACCATAAATAGGTAACTAAAAAGTAGTAACTTAGTGTGAGAACACGGAATACTAGTTATAAATATGAAAAGTATTTTATCAGTTATCTTTGAATGAAAAGAAAATTAACAAGATTTAAAAATATCCTTGAGTGGTCAATTTTAGAAATCACAGTGCTAGTGTTGCCAATTCGTCAGCAACGGTTCCAAAAAGTTGACACTACTTAAACATGTGTGTACTATGCAAGTGTACATGTGATAGTAGTAAGGGGCTCAAAGAGGCCCAAGTTGTTGATCTCAGTGAATTGGGATGGCTAGGGACTACTACTAAGTAAAACAGACCAGTGAGACCTATAAAAGGCTTGATTGGTTAATTAAACTAAAAAATGTTGTGTAAAGAACAAGGTCAGAATAATGAAATCTCTAAGATTCAAGTTTCATCATGGTTCTATTTATGCATGGGTTCTCTTTATTTAACATAAGTTATCTCTACTTCTTTGGATTAAGTGTTTGTAGATTGCAGTATTGTCTTCATCATGTGTAGTAAACTATTTAACCTAATTACTTACTCACTTTTGTAGTGTTAATATAAAAGATGAAATGATGTAATCTCTCTCTAGACAATTGACCTCACTGTGGTTAGCCCACTTTCATAGTATGTTATTGATTATGTTGATACTCTTCTAGTAATTAATCATGCTCTTGCAATAACTAAGAATTTAACACATACTAATGATGATCAAGCATAAACATGGAAAATTCATTAACTTTCATTATCAAAAAAGAAATATATTATACTACAATAATCATGCATAAAATCAACATTGGGATATTCTTGAATTGTAGAGAACAGAGGGATTAGCACATCACGCTTGAAATTAGACTGATAGAAGGTTTAGAGAATAAGAATAACATAAAACCTAGAGAAACCCCTAAATATAGGGTTTAGGATGATCCCCTACAAAGATTGTCCTAACTGAATAATGTTTCATCTAGTTAACTACTCCTCCAAGGTGTTGGGATAATCCTTACTCCATGTCTCCATGTCACAATCTACTCTATCTCTAGTCTTTCATAAAATGGTTTGTACCCCCTTTTTGACCATCCTCTTGGTTTTGACATAAAAGGAAAATAAACAACTTATCCAACAAATTCTTTGATGTTACTTTTGTTAATCGTGGCTGTCAGGGAAATGTAGGTGCCACCAACTTGGATGTTAATGCCATCAAGTTGGCTCTTTGATTGACTCATGCCAGGATATCTCGTTGTTGGGTTTTGTGGAGAAAACATGCACGGCGAAGTAATAAAATCCATGCAACCCGAAACAGGATCTTGTCGACAACAACGTATTTGGATGGATAGAGTGTTTGCAGGATATACCTTATCACGGAGAAAGTTCGGCGATGTCCCATTGCACGATGGTGCAACACTACTGACCTACACGGACAGAACTTCTCTCCCGTTCCCTGTCGCAGGTTGATCCGGCGGCGCTCCTTTGCGGCAGTGATGTACACCGCTCGTAGCGTGTACATGTGGTCGTCGACGTCCTCCGAACGCCGGTGTCAATGCGTCTGTGTCTCTACTTCGTCCACGCGGATGGAAGGAACTCCACGTCGTGCTTCCCAAGCCGGCGGGAAGGAGTTGTGTCTCTACGGCGGCGTTCTAGCGGCGCGTTTCTCTCCTTTCTCTCCTAAGGACGATGACGGCTAGGGTTTACGTGCGTGAGCGTAAATTAAAAGCGTCTATCTATCTTATATAGATATCGGCCGTCAATCCTCCTTTAAATAGGATACGAAGGGAAATAGGGTTTCCTAAACCCATCGGTAAATAGAAATATTGCGTTAATTAAAACGCTCGTGGATTAATTAAAATATTCCAGAATTCATTAATTAACCAAATAATCACATTAATTGATTAATTAATATCCGACTCCATGCAATCGCTTGGGATGGCTTTATGTGCATATACGCCAACAAACTCCCACTTGCACTTAGAGCCAGTCACTCCAATATTATTCTAATCCATTACATAAACATTTTAGTAATCAATGTGATTCGGAGCAATTCCAATCAAATCCACAATTATACTCCTATTCCAACACATCCTATGTGTGTGACCCGATAGGCTCCAAATTACGTTGGCAGTGATATCCATAATCATATTATTATTTCACAAGCAATGATTGGTATCTAGAAAGACTTCATTGGTACCCAAGTAATTGGAGAAGTTGGAGAACAACTTAACCTATCATTCATGACTGGTGTTATAGTGATTGTACAGTTCCTTTGTTGTTGATATCCGGATTGAACTCGAGTCATGGAATTGTTATCCTTTTCAATGTTCAATCCATGTTCCTTGAACTAGAGCAGACTGTCTGAGATATATGTAAGCTCAATATCACATATTGGCTCACATCAGCATGGCCATGCATTTCTCAATCTCGCTTATCAAGTGGCCAGAATATCAAACTCCCGTAGGAAGGACAAATTCCATCTACATCACTCATAGTCATCCCCATGTGTCACAGTGCATCCAAGCACCATCTTTATGGCAATCCTTATTCAGGACCACAGTGGATGATGTCAAAGTACACTGAACGACATGTGATAAGTGTAATGACTTCAGGTCTAAGAACCACAATCACCACCATCATTATGAGATGTGACTCTAACTACCAATCATGGTATCCATGTATCACTCTCAAGGTGGGTCTATCCGATACACTATTCTCTAACAAGTATCTATGTATTTGGTTTGATATCTCCATATCATGGATAATGAGATTCTTCCATCAACCAACATACATTCTAATCTTATGTGTTATTGATGTCTATGGATATTTCCACAATAACAACCGATTAGGGACAAAACAAGAATACATACTCTTAGCATACATATGATCTCAGTGTTCAGGTCATCAACCCGAAGACATATGTCATTGAGTATATCATTCTATAGACATCTATAAGTTTTATGGTCATCTCACAATATAAAACACAAACATATAGATTGGAAACTTGCCTTTATTGATATGATCAATGTAGTATTACAAATCATTTACATAGTATCCCATTACAATCATCGAATGATAGTCTCTATAGGCATACATACCAACATATTCCCACTTGCACTTATACCCAATCACTCATGAATCTCAATCCAAGTGATCGAACATGTCCGTCATGTTTCTGCTGTGAAAGTTCTTTTGTGAGCGGGTCAGCCACATTGCTTTTTGTAGGTACTCTGCAAATCTTCACATCTCCTCGTTGTACGATCTCTCGTATGAGATGGAACCGCTGTAGAATATGTTTGGAACGTTGGTGTGATCTTGGTTCTTTAGCCTGTGCAATTGCTCCATTGTTTTCGCAAAACAACTCAATTGCATCACCAGTGCTTGGAACCACTCCAAGTTCAGAAATGAACTTCTTGATCCACACAGCTTCCTTCACAGCATTAGATGCGGCAATATATTCAACCTCTGTTATAGAATCTGCAACTATCTCTTACTTGGAACTCTTCTAGCTCACAGCTCTGTTGTTCAGGCAAAACACAAATCCAGATTGTGATCTGTAGTCATCTTTGTCAGTTTGGAAGCTAGCATCAGTGTAACCTTTTACCACGAGCTCTTCCTCACCACCGTATACCAAGAATTGATCCTTAGTCCTTCTCAAGTACTTTAGGATGTTCTTTACGGCTGTCTAGTGACATTCACCTGGATCTGACTGATACCGGCTCGTCATGCTCAAAGCATACGACACATCAGGACGAGTACATAACATCGCGTACATGATAGATCCAATTGCTGATGCATATGGAATCTTACTCATGCGTGCCCGTTCATCACATGAACTAGGACATTGAGATTTAGAGATTGTAACCCCATGGGACATGGGCAAGTTACCTCTCTTATAACCCTCCATGCTAAACCTCTTTAGCACCTTGTCAATGTATGTTCTCTGGCTTAGGCCTAGAAGCCTTCTAGATCTATCTATATAGATCTTGATCCCTAGTATATAGGATGCTTCACCTAAATCCTTCATAGAGAATGTCTTCCCTAGCCAACCTTTTACTGTCTGAAGAGTAGGGATGTCATTTCCCATCAATAGTATGTCATCCACATACAATATGAGAAATACGATTGTGCTCCCACTAACCCTTTTGTAAACACAAGGTTCATCTTCATTTTGACTAAAGCCAAACTTTTTGACTACTTCATCAAAATGTAGATTCCAGCTCCGAGATGCTTGCTTCAATCCATAGATTGACCTTTGTAGCTTACAGACTTTATTGGCTTCCTTTGGATCGATAAAACCCTCAGGTTGTGTCATGTACACATCCTCGAGTAAATTCCCATTAAGGAATGTTGTTTTAACATACATCTGCCAAATCTCATAGTCATGATAAGCTACAATGGCAAGCATGATCCTGATGGATTTAACCATGGCAACTGGTGAGAAGGTCTCGTCATAATCAACACCTTGAATTTGACGGAATCCTTTCGCAACCAATCTACCTTTATAGGTTTGAACATTTCCATCCATGTCAATCTTATTCTTGAAGACCCACTTGCACCCTATGGGTCTTACCCCTTCGGGTGGATCCACCAAGGTCCATACCTTGTTGGTGTACATGGATTCCATCTCAGATCTCATGGCTTCGAGACATTTCTCATATTCTGGTCCCTTAGTAGCTTCTAGATAGGAAGTTGGCTCATATGCTATGCCCAATTCGTCACTATCTTGAGTCGCGAGAAATCCAAATCTCTCAGGCTCAAGTCGTGTCCTACTAGACCTACGAGGTTCCTGTGTTACATTTGGAACTTGAAATTCCACAACAACTTGTGAGTCTTCATGTTCCTTATGTACCTCCTCAGGTTCTCTGCTTTCTTGTTGGTATCGAACTTCTTTGAGCTCTACATTCCTCCCACTAATTCCTTTGGAAATAAATTCCTTTTCAAGAAATACAGCAGTCCTAGCAACAAACACTTTGTTGTCAGTTGGTGTGTAGAAGTAGTATCCCCGAGTTTCCTTGGGGTATCCAACAAAATAGCATTTTTCCGATTTGGGTCCAAGCTTTTCGGGAAATTGTTTCCTAACATAAGCTTCACATCCCCAAATCTTTAACATAGACAAATTGGGACGATTCCCATTCCATATCTCATATGGTGTCTTTTGAACCGATTTGGAAGGTACACGGTTAAGTGTAAATGTTGTAGTTTCAAGAGCATATCCCCATAATGATATTGGAAGTTCAGATGAACTCATCATTGATCGTACCATGTCTAATAATGTACGATTCCTTCTTTTTGACACACCATTATGCTGTGGTGTACCAGGTGGAGTCCATTGTGATACAATACCACGGTCTCTCAGAAGGTCCTCAAACTCTTGGCTTAAGTATTCACCACCTCGATCTGAACGGAGTGCTTTAATACTCTTACCAAGTTGCTTCTCTACTTCATTCATGAAAGTCTTGAACATTTCAAGAGTTTCTGACTTGTTTTTCATAAGATATACATAGCCATACCTACTAAGGTCATCAGTGAAGGTAATGAAGTATTGATAGCCTCCTCTAGCATTTGATCTAAAAGGTCCACATACATCAGTATGTATGAGCCCTAGCAGATCACTGGCTCTCTCACTGTGTCCAGTGAAAGGAGTTTTCGTCATCTTCCCTAATAAACATGCCTCACATGTCTCTAATGATTCAAAATCAAAAGAGTCTAGATAACCATCCTTATGGAGTCTAGATATGCGCTTCTCGGTTATGTGCCCAAGAAAACAATGCCATAAGAATGTTTTGTTTGAGTTGTCAAGTTTTAACCTTTTAGTATTTACATTGTATATGCTAGTCTCAAGTTCTAACAAGTAGATACCATAAGACATAGGGGCATTGCCATAAAAGATCTCATCTTTAGATATAGAAATAATTCCATTCTTAATGTGAAATTCAAATCCACTCTTGTCCATACAAGATACAGAAATAATATTTCTATTAATGGCAAGTACATAATAGCAATTCTCTAATTCTATTACAAGGCCCATAGGCAAAGATAAACTAATAACTCCAACTTCGGTGGCAGCAACTCTTGCTCCATTAGCAACCCGCAGTTCGACTTGGCCCTTTCGTAAAGGCTTACTTCTTATCAGATCCTGCATATTAGAACATATGTGAGATCCACATCCGGTATCCAATACCCATGATGAAGAAGTATTTAAGTTTATCTCAATAACGTATATACCTGAAGTGGAGATCTCTATCCCCTGCTTCTTCTTCCTCAGTTCCTCCAGGTAGAGAGGACAGTTTCTTTTCCAATGTCCAGGCTAGTGACAATGGTAACAATTGCCTTCTTTGGAGATCCCACCTTTAGCTTTGAGCGCGGATGACTTTGGCTTCTGCCCGGCTTTAGAACTTTTCTTAGCCTTGCCTTTGCCTTTTGACTTTACCTTTGCCTTTTTTATCACCATCACAGACTTGGGCATGTCTTTCTTCATCTGTGCTTCAGCTGTCCTCAACATGCCTAACAATTCTGACAACGGCTTGTCAAAATTGTTCATGTTGTAGTTCATGACAAAATGATTATATGATTCAGGAAACGATTGTAGAATCACATCAGTGGCCAACTCTTGACCTAGGGGAAATCCCAGCTTGGATAGGCTTTCCACGTACCCAATCAAGGTGAGTATATGGGTGCCAACTGAGTCTCCCTCTTTCATCTTGCTTTTGAAAAAAGCCTTTGAGACATCATATCTCTCCTGTCTTGCTTGATGTTGATACATGTTCTTGAGATGTATTACCATCTCCATGAAATTCATGTTCTCATGTTGCTCTTGCAACTCATAGTTCATTGAGCACAACATCAGGCACTTGACATCCACGGCATCATCAAGGTGCTTCTTGTAAGCATCCTTTTCAGCCTTGGGCGCATTTACGGAGGGCTCCTCTGGCTCTGGTGTTTCAAGGACATAGAGCTTACGCTCATGTGTGAGAACAATTCTCAGCGTCCTAAACCAGTTTTGAAAGTTGGTTCCGGTAAGTTTGTCCTTCTCAAGGACCGATCACAACGAGAAAGTGTGAGTGTTGGTTGCCATTTGATTGCTACAAAAGAAAAACTTGCATTTAGTCCAAAACATTTTGACTTGTAAAGATTTGATAAACGAGATTAATTAGGCCTTTAATTAATTACGCTCCCACTATTTTATTCAAATTGATAGCCCTCACTATCAACTCGGAAGATTGCAACGCACAACCTTCTAGTGAGCCAAGACCCAAAATAATTGGATCAATGCCCAGCCAACGCCGGCGTCAAAGACCAAATACTAAGGTAGGCAACTTTTGCCAATTGCATCATATGAAACTCTTGGATAGATGATCATGCACAACTCCTTGCCATGATGCATCTGTGTGCCTCTAGGTACTTGATCCTATCAAGGTTCCCTAGTTAAGTCCAACCCATAAGCCAACACGGTGAGTGTGCACCCTGCGGAGGCAGACCCACACACCCACCATCACACTTCCACGAGATAGACAGTGTACCACGCGGAGGCGTGCCCACACATAGTCGATCAAGCTTTTCATGTGTGTTGCTTTATGGAAGGCAACTAAAACTTAATATTATTAATTTAGGGGTTTTATTAATACATATACATATCCAAACACCACATACTTATAGTATGTATCATATACTACTATATCCACAACCACAAACGATAGACATGTAATCATAAATACAAATACATCAGTTATGGCCATACTATATAATCCTTTGGAGCAACAAAGGATTACGGTCCACCTATGGTCTTATGCATCTCATGCAACACCTGTGAATCAACCTGTAAGCATGTAATGATCAACATTACAATGAACAACTTCATGGATGCTTCGTGAGGTTGGAACTTCAAGTTGCTTCTTGGAATGTGATCTTCTTGTTGCTTCTCCATGGACGCTCCTTGGAGTTGGATCTTCAGGTTGCTTCTTGGAATTAGATCTTCATGGTGCTTCTCCATGGACACTCCTTGGAGTTGGATCTTCAAGTGGCCTCCTTACATCAAGTTTACAAAAACTAATACTAATCCTATCTCTATTACATCATGTGAGTACAAATATAAAAGGAAATAATTAATTACACTTTGAAATAAGAGATGAGGCTCGGCATGCAAGCCGAATACTTTATACAAAGGATCCATATGTAACCATTATACATCTATAGAATTCACAAACAAACATATCCACAAGATTGACATCCACATTCATGCATAACATTCACAAAAGGGGATACTAGGCCATAACCGTGCATGCACTCACCACATAAAACAAATTTTAAAGGCGGCGTGTATGCTATCATAGATATATCTACATATACGTATATACATATTAAAATTGCAGTACTTTTAATGCAGGACATTCCCCATTAAATAATTTTTTTGACTCCCACGCAGACAATGTGGGGTACACAGGGGCAGCGCCCCTGAAAGGTCGAGGGGAGGCCGCCCCTCGTGGGGTCTCAGGGGCAGAGCCCCTGAAAGGTCTACGGAATTTTACTTCCGTGCACTAAGGAAAATCAATATTTTCCATAGTCGACCCCGTCCAAAATGTCAAAAACAATAGCCGTATGTGGAATTAGGTTTAGATTTGCACATTAACAGGTTTAATTCGCATCGTATGCAACATAAAAATAGTATACATTGATTTGATCATATCGAAACGAATCCAAATACGCCGTAGATCGACGTTGCCCTGATACCACTGTTGGGTTTTGTGGAGAAAACATGTGCGGCGGAAGTAATAAAATCCACGCAACCCGAAACAGGATCTCATCGACAACAACGTATTTGGATGGATGGAGTGTCTGCGGGATATACCTTATCATGGAGCAAGTCTGGCGATGTCCCATTGCACGACGGTGCAACACTGCTGACCTACACGGACGGAACTTCTCTCCCGTTCATTGTCGCAGGTTGATCCGGTGGCGCTCCTTTGCGGCAGTGATGTACGCCGCTCGTAGCGCGTACAGGTGGTCGCCGATGTCCTCCGAACGTAGGCGTCAATGTATGTGTCTCTACTTCGTCCACGTGGATGGACGAAACTCCACGTCGCGCTTCCCAAGCCGGCGGGAAGGAGTCGTATCTCTGCGGCGGCGTGCTAGCAACGCATTTCTCTCCTTTCTCTCCTAAGGACGATGATGGCTATGGTTTACGTGTGTGAGCGTAAACTAAAAGCGTCTATCTATCTTATATAGATATCGGCCGTCAATCCTCCTTTAAACAGGATACGAAGGGAAATAGGGTTTCCTAAACCCATCGGTAAACAGAACCGTTGCGTTAATTAAAAAGCTCGTGGATTAATTAGAATATTCCGGAATTCATTAATTAACCAAATAATCACATTAATTGATTAATTAATATCCGACTCCATGCAATCGCTTGGGATGGCTTTATGTGCATATACGCCAACACTCGCTACCACCAACTTGAATGCCAGTGGTACCAAAATTCTACTGAGGCAATCAAATCCTTCTCATTGGGACCACTAAGTTGGTAGTCGGTGGTACCAACTTGGCATCTTAGTGGTATCGAGTCCTATCTCAGTGCTATTGAGATAACTATATATATTGCCTCCTTTTCTTCATATTTTTGGTACCAAATTTAATATCATTGGTATCGACATACTTCAATTTGTGCTTGTTTTGTTTACAATAAAGCAAATAATGTTTCAGGATATAATAAAATACAAAACAAATTTAGAAGAAGTCAGGAGACTCTCTTATTCATCCTACCCTCCTCTTGTGAGCTAAATCAAATTTCAAAATACATTCACTAATTAAACATTGAAATGGAATCATGATAGTACTACTACCATTACAAAAGTCTAAATTGAGACTCTCCATAGTCTCTGGGGGTGGAAGTTCATGAATGCTGAAGCTTTTGGGGTTTTTGAGTTGTAACTTGGCTAAGCTATTGGCCACCATATTAGTTTCCATTCTAGAGTTTGTTACAATTCATGTTGGCTTCATACTGTCCTAAACTCTTCTAATAATATTCGTGTATCTAGGATTTCCAGTTAAAGGTTCATGGATCATATTTACAATTCACTAGGAATCTGATTCTATGGGCACCATCTTTAGATCGTTATACTCAGCAATCTCCATGGCCAGTAATATGCCAAGTTGCTCAGCTTCGATAACATCGGTTGAAGGTATCTTCTCAGTCACTCCCCCCATCCAGTGACCATGGGAATCTCTTGCTATAATAGTACAGCTAGCATGTGCACGCTTAACCGCATCGTCTGTATTGAACTTAACAACCCCTTGGTCCGACCAGAGCCATTGCTTTTTGGTGGATGTGTTGATGTTCTGTTAGATTTAGCATTACATTTTGACTGTAGCTTCCCCTCCCTTCTTATGGCATTCAATTGTTGTAGTGGGTGGATTTCTTTACTCTCAAAGATGTCTTTATTTCTGCTCATCCATCTGATCCTATAGGACACAAGAAATGTGAACTTGAAATCACCATCTTGTTTAATATGAGAGTAACACCAATCCTTGACATCCATACTTCTATAGAAGTTGGGTATTTTCTTGTGATTCAACAGCTTGTCCCACACAACCCTGGCATAGCGGCAGTCCCTAATCGCATGAAGAATGGATTATGTCTCCTCATTGCACCACGGGCAGGCAGGATTAGTGCTCATATTGCATTGTACTCTTCTCTGATTCGTGAGAAGAGTGCCATGTATAATCAGCCATATGAATACTTTGATATGGGCTGAGGTTTTCAACTTCCACACAGCATCCCATTTCCCTTGAACTAAAATGCCCTTCCCTTCCCTTAGCTTGTTGTAGGCAGTCTTGGTTGAGTACTAACCATGGCTAGTATGGGTCCATACCCTAAGGTCTTCACTGCCGGTGTACGAAGATATGTCCAACGAAGTGATGTGCTGAACTAAGTGTTGTGGAAGCCATTCACCCAGAAATTGCAAGTCCCATTCCCCATTGAGGTTGATCAGTGAACTCAGCTTTAGATCCATTAGATCATCAGGAATTGGTTTGAGCATGTAGTCCTTCAACATTGGGCCATTGTGCCACCATATGTCTTCCCACACTCTGATGTTGTGACAGTTCATTGGTATCCAGTAGGAGTTTTCATCAATGAAGTGTCTTCCTTCGATGGCAGCAGAGCACATTCTGGAGAGGTTCTTGTGTCTACCCAATTTTCTTTTTTTATATTTCATCTTCATTCCCTGGCACCAGAGGCTGGTACGGTTGTCACTGAGATCCCAGGCATGTTTTTATAGAAGAGTCTGGTTCCATTCTCACATGGACTTTAGCCCCACGCCTCCATCTCCTTTGTTACACATAACTTTGTCCCATGCTACCAGGGCTAAGGGATGGGCTTTGTGTGAACTGCCCAAGATGAATTGTATGATCATGCTATCTATCTTGTTGCATATCTTGAGGGGGAGCACCGCTAATTGCATAACATAGGTGGGCATGGCAGAGAGTGTTTCCTTATCCAGGCAAATGCAATCAAAAAGTGAAAGCTCCTCACAGCCCAAGTGTTAATTAACTCTAGATTTCGCCTTATCTAAAACACTGTCATAGGTATCTTTGTTCACTAGATTGTGTATAATGGGGACACTAAGGTATTTTCCAAGGTCATTGGTCATATGGGGCCCACTACCTCTGCAAATCTGGTTTTGTTGTTGTCGTCCTACACTTCTTGAGAAGAACACTCTGGATTTTTGGATGGACACTGTTTTCCCATAAGCAACTTCAAACTCCTTAAGAAATTTCTTTATAACTCTCATTTGGGTAACACTACCTTCCCAAATAGGATTATGTCATCCTCAAAGCATACATGTGCGGTCTTTGGACCTTGATTTCTTATTTTCATCGGTATCCAATCACCATTGCCAAACTTTTCCTGAATAAGTTGGCTTAGCCTCTCTAGACAGAGCACAAACAGGTAAGGTGAGAGGGGGCAGCCTTGATGTAGACCCCTACTGGCTTTGAAAGGTGTGGTAGTCGCACCATACAAAAATTTGAAAGCAAATATATTAAAAAAATTAAATATATGAAGAAGAGCTATTGCCAACTATTTAGACAAAGGATATAAAAGATGTATTTATTATAGATTTTTGTATCCAAACATGCCTAAAAGTAGTCTATAAAATCACAGAAGAAATGTGTGCATCATTATTCCATGAAAAAAATCTTGTATCTATATCATTAGTGATTAGGATCATTTATTTAAATCACATTTCACAAATGATGCATGTGTTGCATTGAGAGGTTATGCATTGAGTTTTAGACGCTTTTCACATGCTACTTTCTAGGCTTATATATCATCTACGTGACTTTGAGATATGGTTTTGGCATTGTTTTCCGTTATGAGCCTTTGAGTCACTATTGCATCAATTATTCAATCTTTTTATCAAATTATGTTAATTTATGACCCATATCTGGGAATTATGTCATGTTTCACTCTTTTCAAGTAATTTGAGCACTATAAGGGTGGACTCCGTGCTACCGACATATGTGTCAGTGGTTCCAGCACACCATGATCTACAACAACATAAGGAGGAAAGAATTGATGCTACCGATAAGACACTCAATGCTAACAAGAGCAGCGTCAATGCTATCAAAGTCCATGGTCAGTGTAATTGACTCATGATCCAATGAGCATTAGAACTCAAAATTTGTCCTAGTGCCACTGACCCCAATGATGAGACCTCTATGTGAAATAACTCGGTCCTAGTGCACACATGTTGATAGTACCACAATTTGAGGAGATAGAAATCGGTCAACCACTTGATGCCATTGACACCACTTTAGTGATACCAATGTTGCATGATCAGATTAGATATGAGATTAAGTCAGATCTGACTGCCACACCTTAATGAGGGCCAAAGACTCCTTTATGGCGTAGGGAGTGTGGCCACAAATGGGTTGCCACATATTTGTAGAGAGTAGAGCTGACAGAGGCGGAGAGAAGGAGATAGTCATTGATCATATGCTTTGTGCACTTTTAGAGGATGGATTTACAGCTGAAAAGTGGCAGACTAAAGTGTTCATCAGAGGGGATCACCAAGATGACTTCTCTATGGGGTTATATTGAATTTATGATGTTTAGGGTGCTTCCTCTTCTTCCTTTGATTCACAATGATGGCATTCATGCATGAATAATCTTTTTACTCCTTAGGACCCTGGAGTATCCGAACATTGCATTATATATGAATTCTTTGAGTTAATAATTTATTTCCTTTATTATGGATGTGAGTCTATGATATGTTCATTGATTTCTTTATTCTTGATTGCCATATTCAAAGTGATAGACCACTAATTTTTTTAGAAGAGGGATTAGGAGTTGAACAAGTCATAGATTCACATAGCCTATCTGCGCTTCAGGACAATGCTTATGGCTATGAAAGAATGACCTAGATATTTTTTTCATGCATCTAAACTAATTCATGAACTACTATGCGAGTGGGGTTTATATTAGTTTTAGGTGGTGCATTATGCTACGGGAGTGGGCAATGCTTGCTACGGGTCTTTAGTCCAAGGTAAAAGATGAATGATCATTAAATGAAAAGAAATTCAAATACAATGTATGTCATGGTGAAACCACAAGTCCTAACAAATCCATCCATTTCTGATTACAACCATCTTAATTTAGTTTTAAATCTTTGCTCTTAATTATTTAATAACCAATCAACTCTTTTGCTAGGTCTACTTGATTTGGTTTCAGTAAGTAGTAATTTCTAGTGAATGATTCCCTAATTTCGACACTTGGGCCTCATAGGCATGTATTACAACACACATACACTTGTGTAATGCATGCACAATTTACACATTTTTGGCACCATTTTTGGGGATCAATAGAACTAGCACTATGAGTGTTGCTAATATACACTTTGAGTCGTTTTTCTTTTAATTTGTATTTTTATTTGTATCTGAAATAATTGAAAATTCTTCTTCTGTCAAATTCCTAGTATTATGCATTCTAACAAATCCTTCTTCATTTGCAGGTAGTAGTGCATGGTTCACACTTAGACTACATATTATTGAGTTTCCACTCCATCGTGTGTAGATTGATAAGAGATATTGCACAAGGCATGTGAGTTTGGGGCTTCATCTGAGAAGCTTATTCAAGCCCCCATACCATAGGTAGAGAAAGAACAAAAAACACACATGGCACAGAATGGTAAAGATAATGTGGAGGACTTTCCTAAGGAACATACAATTTGGGGGAAGATAGAAGTTTCATCAACTACAACTCAGCTAGGGTCAATCAAACATCAGGCAGTGAATGTTGGCAACTACAAAATCAATCCCACACTAGTGGCCCTAATCAAGTCACAATCATTTCATGGGAACGTCATGGAGGAACTGATGTAATACATAAATAGCTTTGTGGATAGATGTGACATGCTTAAACTCAATATGCTCTCAACCATGGTGATTTACTTGAAATTGTTTTCATACCATCTGTCAAACAAGGCTGAGGCATGATTCCTCAGTTTACATTCAAAGTCAATCAAGACATGGAATGATTGACACATTCTTTGAGAGATACTTTCCACTACATAAGATAAATGAATTGGTGGGAAAGATCTATAATTTCAAGAAGTAGACTGATGAATCCTACTCTGAGTCATGGGTAAGATTCAAGAACATGCTCAGAAAAGTCTCATCATGATTTTGATTTGTTTGGTCAAGCAAACATATTCTATTATGGCTTGCATAGAGGAAAAAGCACTACTCTTGACAGTGTAGGAGTTGGATTCTTCCTAAATAACAAGACAAAAAGATGACACAAGTTCTTAAAGAATATGTCCAGGAATCAATCATGGGGAAAGGAAAGAGAAGCATCAACATCATCTAGAAGTGCAATGGAATCACCAGAGGTCTTGGAGCTGAAGGCTCAGATGGCACACCTCACCAGGAAGCTTGATCAAAAATCCAACACTTCATCTAGAGGTGAAGAGGAAGAGTGTATGTACTTGCAGAAGCAAAACAATAGGGGAAACAAATGAATATTCATGTCGAATGGATTTGAAATTCTTTTGGAAGGATCCCAACAACTTCCAGCATGTGTTGTTATAAGCATAGAAGCCCAAACAGTAGAAAAACAACACCTCACAACAATACTAGCATGAAAAAGGTCCTTGTAGGATGTATAGGTTAGAACAAGTTTGGCAAACTCATTAGTCAGAATGAGGCTTACATGGACCAACCAGAGTTGGGCCAACAAAATCAAGGGGCTCAAATTCGTAGCATTAAAAATCAAGTTTTACAACTAGCAATGGAGATGGCATCCATGAAGAAACCCAACCAATAAGGATTTCCAAAAAACATTGTTATTCCACCTAATAACCAACACATAAAGGTAGTGCTTCTTTGCAGTGGTAAAGTGCTAGTGAATGAACAACAACTGATTCAAAAGTAGAGTGTAATACCATTTGACACTGGGATGGTGACAGATACAGTACATCCAGAGCAACCACAAGACCCTACACCTCAAGAGGAAGTTATAAAATAGGAAATCATTGGGCAAATAGAAACTAAAAAGGAGTCTTACATTCCACCTCCCTGGCATAAATATATGATTCTAGTGTTGTTTCCCAATAGCTTGAAGGACAAAAAGGTCGATCAGTAGTTTAAGAAATTCCTAAATACTTTCAAGAAGCTTCACTTCAACCAATCGCTAGTAGATGTCACCAAACATACTCCCTCATGTGGCAATATCTTGAAAGACATCATCAACAAGAAGAGGACTACAAATTTAGATGGTTTGGTATTATGGGAAGAAGTTAGTGCTTTAATACAGAGGATTTTTCCACAAAAGAGACAAGATCATGGGTGCTTCAACATACCATGTTTCATTGGCAAGGTCAAGTTTGGAGAAGCATTATGTGATTTAGGGGCAAGCACTAATCTCATGCCACTGACCACATTCAAGAAAGTAGGACTCAAAGAATCAAGGAAGACCAACATGACAATTCATCTTGTACAGAAATCAGTGGTGAGGCCAATAGAAATATGTGTGGATGTTCTAGTGAAGGTGGAAAGATTCATATTTCTAGTAGATTTTGTAGTCATGGAAGTGCATATTGACTATGAAAATGAACTAATCCTAGTCAGCAGGCCATTCCAAGCCACAACTAATTTGATTTTGGAGATGGGGAGAATAGGATTGACACTTGGAATACAGTATGATTGATTTGAAGTTGCTTGATTATCAATAGTATATCAAAGAGCAGACACAAAGTCACATGATGCAGCATTCTATTAGTGAGGTTTCCCTACTTTTGTGAAAACCATTTATAGACATGGCACATGTCATGACAAGGGTGGATCAAGGCACCATAGAGGTGGACCTTTTTTAATAGAAAAAGTAGATATGTTTGACAAAGGTCCTGAAGTATCATGATGAACTAGAGAGTGTATAATTAATGATAGACATAGATGTGGTGTCTTCTTCCATCATGTAGGTGTATCAATAGATGCCTTTAGAAGCTTGTCTCTTGAATCGGGTGCATGGATACACACACTACAATCTACTAGAGAAGTGTTCCATGTTTCTAAAAGCATTTTTGTGTTTCTATTTGAAACATTACAAAGATATGGGACCACCATCACTGTCGTTGGTACCATCGATGTAGTGTCCTTTGAAAATGGAACTAAATCCACTTCTGCCACATCTGAAGTATACATTCTTGGTAGTGGACAAAAACTTCCCATGATTATTAGTCTTAGATAGTAGGAGTAGTTTCTCATTGTTCTACAAAACCATCGGGCTACATTTGAGTGGTCTATTGCTGACATCAAGGGGATTTCCCCTAGTTTACATCAACAGAAGATCTGAATTGATTATGGAGCAAAATTGGTGGCACAACCTCATCGTCTTATAAATCCCATCATGATTGAGTTGGTGAAGAAGGAGGTAGTGATTCTCTTGTTGGTAGGTATAGTTTATGCTAATTCTGATTCCAAATGGGTTAGTCTGGTTCAAGTAGTTCCTAATAAGGGGAGACAACAGTCAATACTAATTCATCAAGTGAACTAGTATCTATTAGGTTAGCGACTGGGTGGCATGTTTGTATTGATTATCACCGATTAAATATCGAAACCTTGAAAGACTATTCTTATTGTTACCTTCTGTCGATCAGATCCTTGAGAGGCTCACAGACTGCTCACACTTATGTCTTCTAGATGGTTATTCCATCTACAATCAGATTTCTATCAAAGCAAGGGACCAAGAGAAGTAAACCTTCATGTGTCTCGATGGTACTTTTTCTTACCTTTGCATGCCTTTTGTTCTTTGTAATGCTCCAAAGATGTTTTATCTATGCATGCTCACTATTTTTTGGATATGGTAGAGGCGGTGTTTTGAAATATTTATGGATGGTTTTTTGGTGTATGGAGAGTCATTTGAGGACTACCTTGCCAATTTTCATAAAGTTTCATAGAGACGTGAAGACACTCACTAAGTTTTGAATTTAAGGAAATGTCATATGATGGTGAGTGAAGGGATTGTGTTGGGATACAAGGTGTCCAACAAGGGGATGGAAGTTGATGCGGTGAAGATAGAGGTGATCTCCAAACTACCTCCACCATCTTTTGTGAAAGGATTTAGGAGTTTCTTAGGAAATGTCAATTTTTATGGATGCTTCATAAAAGATTTTTTTAAGATTTCCAAACAACCTTTTGAGTTGTTGTAAAAGAACATCGGGTTTAATTTTAATGATCGTTGTTTGATAGCTTTTGTGATTTTGAAGGAGAGATTGATCTCCATGCCCGTGGTGGTGGATCTAGATTGGAACCATCCTTTAATGCAAAGATTGTTCTCTTTGTGTCGTTTATTATGCCTCAAGAACTCTAATGATGCTTCACTCAATTATACCACCCCTGGAAAGGAATTATTTTCCAATTTATTTTCTTTTAATAAATTTAGACAATATTTAATAGGGGCAAAGGTGATTGAAGAAGGATGTAAACTTGAGATTGATTTGATGGATTTTGTTATTGCATGAGTTTATCATAGAAATCAAGGATAAAGCTAGAGCATAGAATGTACTAGTAGATCATTTATCTCAGTTAGAGAGGGTGAATGAGTTGTGGATAGAGATAGCGATTGTTGAAGATTTTTTTATGAGCATATTTTTGATACTATAGACAAAGATCCTTGGTATTCAAATATAGTGAACTATATAGCTTGGGGAGAACTAACATGAGATTGGGAATATCAGGCGGAGAAGTGATTTTTTCCATTCCTTGAGGTTTTATATTGGAATGACCCAATCTTGATTAAGCAATGTAGAGATGTAATATTGAGGATTTGTGTTCCTAAGTGCGAGTTTGAGAGCATAATTGCTCATTGCCACTCTCTACCCACTGGAAGACATCATGCTAGCTCAAGGACATCAGCTAAGGTTTTGAAGAGTGGATTCTATTGGCCGTCCTTTTTTCAAAATGCATATGACATTATGAGGAGGTGTGACACATGTCAATGGTCGGGGAATATCCATAGAAGATATGAAATGCCCCTGAGTATGTTTTAGAAAGTCTAGGTGTTTGATATTTGGGGCATAGATTTCATGGAATCCTTTGTGTCTTATAACTCTAACCTCTATATTTTTGTTATAGTTGACTATATGTCAGAATAGGTGGAAGCAATTCCAACCTAGACTAATGATGCACAAGATGTATGTCATTTTATGAAAGATCATATTTTCTGTAGGTTTGGGGTACCGATGATGATTATAAGTGATGGAGGTTTCACATAACAAATATGAAGTTTGGATATTTGTTGACAAAATATGGAGTGAATTATAGGGTAGGAACTCCATACCACCCCCAGACTCAAGGCCATGTTGAGGTGTCCAATAGGGAGATCAAGATGATAATGGAAAAGATCATTTTTGAGCAATAGGAAAAATTGGAGCATGCAATTAAATGAGGCTCTTTGAGCCTATAGGATGGCATTTGAAACACCCACTATCATGACCCCATATAGACTTATTTATTATGGGACATATCACTTCCTTGTGGAGTTGGAACACAAAGCCAATTGGGCCTTGAGGAAGTTGAATTTTGATTTGTCTAGTGTAGGGAGGAAATGCAGATTGGAGCTTAATGAATTGGATGAGATTAGGCTAGATGCTTATGAGATTTTGATGATATACAAGTATAGGACCAAGAATATCCATCATCATCATATCTTGCATTGGAAATTCACATTAGGGCAGTGGGTGTTGCTATTCCATTCTAGGATGAAGTTACATTTGAGCAAGTTAAGATCCCAATGGACTGGACCTTACATGGTGGTTAGAGTGTTTCCTCATTGAGTAGTAGAAATTGCTAATGCTTCCAAGACATTCTTAACCAATGGACGACATCTCAAACATTATTTTGGTGGATAAGTAGTCCATGAGGAGAAAGAGTTGAATCTCATTGAGTTTCATTAAGTATTTAGTGAGCCTATGACATTAAACAAGGTCTCTTATGGGAGGCAACCCACCTTAGTATCTATAATTTACTTTAGTTTCGTCATCTCTTTTTTAATGATTTTTACTTCTCTACAAGTAGTTGTTTAGCTTTATGCAATGGAAAAAGGTGCCTTGATGCATCTTGCATGGGTATAGGAATTCATTGTGTTGACACTACCTATGTTGTCGTTAGTAGCACTAACCCATCATCTAGGAATCAATAGGAAATTGTAAAAAACTTTGGTACCACCTTAAGGCAGGTTGTTGACATTGAATCCTTACCAGTTAGATAAAATGTGTGCGCCATTCAGGTCAGTAGCACCGACGCCACCATCAGTATCACTAACAATTTTGAAAAGAAATCACAGAGCAATAGGAAAATATTGTTGATACCACCAAGAGGCTTCTAGGTGGTACTGATGCATCATGATCAAAAAAGACAAAGACTAGTTTATCTTGGTACTACCGGCACACGTGTTGGTGGTACCAACATTTCCAACGAAGGTGTCGGACATTACAGAAAATAAAGACTCGGTAGCATTGACAATTTTGAGAAGAAATCACATAGCTATAGGAAACTATTGTTGATACCACCAAGAGGCTTCTTAGTGGTATAGATGCATCATGATCAAGGAAGACAAAGGTAGATTCATCTTGGTACTACCAACACGTGTTAGTGGCACCAATATTTCCAACCTAGGTCGATGATACTACAAAAAATAAGGACTCAATACCATTGAGTAAATTCTTGATAGCACCAAAAATGCTCTCCATAAAATCGACAATAGAATTTGGTAGAATTGATTTAGAGGTCATAGGTGGAACAATTCAGATCGGTACCACCGACACACATGTCAGTGGAAATGGCCGAGAACCTCAGATTTGTGGAACCAACATTGATGATCATGAGTCTTCACATCCAACAGTTGGTGGCACTAATCTATGCACATAGTTTACCATATGCTACCAATGATGTAGAAGAATTTTTGGGTTGATATATCGATGGTATGAAGCCATCAGTATCTACAACTGGAACCAACACGCCCATTGATAGCAAATAGTTGATACCACCAAACTTATCATCAGTGGTACCGACACTACATGGGCAAGGAGCCACTCAACTATAAAAGGGGAAGCAAGGGTGATCATAAGTCACACCCAAGCATTCCCCTCTCATCCACAAGGCACAAGAAGATCCCAAGAGGTCAGAAAAGCATCATGGCATTCATAATCTTCACCAAGCTTCTTTCCTCATCACCATATTCTCTTCTCCAAGAGATGGCATCTCAACAACAAGCTTCGTCTACCAACATCATATTTGACCACTTGGTACCCAACCCAACAAGGGTGGCCTTCCTAAATGAAGCATAGAAGAATTTTACACTACACTGAAAAAGAGGGAGCTCATACCAACTCAATATGGGTATTGAGCCTTCCCTGTCGAAGTAGGATTCATTGACAACCTCCAACGCATCTACACCAGGCAAGGTATTGTGGGTAATCACTCATTTTTCAGTGGTTATCCCACCTATCCTAAGATCATCTACGAGTTCCTTGTCATGTTGGAGGTTTTCTACATCCCAAAGAATGAGGATCGATGGAAAGACAACTGGGTGAAGTTTAGACTATACAATAATGAGCGCCATCTCACATTGTAGGAGTTCAATGTCATCTATGATTGATCCATGGGTGAGGTGTGGCATTCCCCAAGAAACTACAAATTTAGCATGGTGTGGAGACATATGATAGTGTTAGCACAAGTATCCATCATAAACTGTCATTAGTCCTAAGTCATGGATATAGAGGAACCTTTCACCCACATTTTCCTTTGCTACCTAAGAAACACAATCTTTGCTAGTAGACATAAGGGAAAGGGAAGGTCTGGTAGGAGGACCTATATGTTCTCTAATCCTTCTTGACCTTAAGAATGGAGACAGTCAATCTTGTCTTATTCATCCTTCTCCACATGATGGTTGTGAAGAAGCAATATCAGAGAAGCACCCCCATCCACTTTGGGGACTTGCTCGCACCACTGGCCATGCATCTCCACCTCGACCTCTCAAAGGCCAAAGCCCTCAAGATATCATATTCTCTTGATTTCAAGCACTTCATGTGGTTTCACCTCATCTCCAAGTACTGAGGTATGGTGTGTGCATGTTGCACCATTGACAGCTAACTGAAGAAGAGGGTTATCCTGAGCCCCATCTTCTGTCTATGAGGAGTATGCCACCTTCAGTGTCCAATAGAGGATCCAAAGGTCATACCTGATGGAGAGGACATTGACGCACTATCAAAGGATTAAAAAGAAGAAGGAAAAAAGGATGAAGAGGAGGCATTTATGCCTTACACACCGTACTGTCACATGCACCATATCCCTCACTGATATGAAACTTTGAGCTATGTAGCTCCACAACCTTCATTGTCAGGAGATTCATTCTCCATGGAGGGAACGTTATGATTTTGTAATCCATTCAATAAGGGTACCAGTAGTCTTCATCCACTATGACTTGGGTTCAGACTGTTCAAGATTAATTGCTTCAACATCAGTAGGCAATCCATAACAATGAGTGCCATCTCCTGGCCAACCATGAGAACATCCATACTTGTCTACATCACATTGAGTATCACCACCAGATGCTTTATGATCACTATTAGAGCCTCAACCCCTAGACATGCCAACACAACCTCCATAGTTCACCGACACATTCTATCCAGTTGATCAACAAATGTTGTCATGAGCATTCCATCCACCACCACTATTTTGAGTTACCACTACCATCTTCCACCTCTTGGTTTGATTTTTGACTATGAAGACATGGTCAATTTCAAGCTTAGGGGTTCATGGAATGGATTTCATTTGCATTGCCTTCTATCTTAGTTGGTTTTCTTGCATTTTTTTGTTTTCTCTCAATTTTCTCTAGTAGGATCCACAATCTATCTAGTGTAACTATGGAGCTTAAATTCTCATGATTGCATCATATAAGTAAAAAGAATGTGCTTCACGTTCTTGCAATATACTTGAAATTTTTCTTTAATTATCTATCTTTTAATATTACTTACTGAGTCTAAGACAACACTATCTCGAGGAAGTGTTTGGGTCCATCGGCTTGAGGACATCTTGTATAAATGAAAACCTTAATTTACCAAAAGGCTTGTGTATGATGGGTATTTTTGAGCCCAAACCAACCAAACAACAAAGATAACTTAAATTGAAATGTAAGAAATAAAATCTAAAGGTCACCTTGTTACACAAGTTGATAGGAGAGGGACATATCATAGTTTAAGAAGTGCATCATCTCTTAGTCATGTGATTCCATCCAACCTCCATTCAATGATTTCATTCACCGCCACAAGATGATCAAGTAATCCAAATTGTTTTCCTCTTGACTTCATTGCATGGGATATTAGGTAGCATGTTAACTAGTTTTTTCTAGTTGCATTAAAAAGAAAAAGAAAAACATGCAAGTTATTTTGTTTTAATTGAGAAATTCTACCTGCATAAAACCTTTCAATATAGATAGCACTTTCCTTTGCATCATTTTTCATAATGTGTGGAATGTATCTATTGAGCTTTATCCACTTAAAAAGAGTGAAAGAATGTTCATCCATATTCCTCAAAATGAAAAAAAGATATATAGTGAAGAAAGCCCAAACATGAATCATGTATCATACTAAAATAAGAGGGCAAAAAGAGAGAGAGAGAGAGAGAGAGTTGGTATGTGTCAACTGTGAGGCCTCTCCCTCTAGATCGTGGCTCTCGCTTCTCTCTAGGGTTTCCCCCGCTGGGGGGAGGGGCGTCATCCTTCAGGCGTGCTCTCCCCTTGGCCCTTCTCTCATGAAGTGTGGTTAGATGGTTGAGGGCTTCGCTGGAGATAAGGGATCTGGGTTCACGAGGCCTATCTGGCATTCTGGTTGGATCGCAGGACCCTCGGCTGGTCTGGAGTGGAAGGGGCGGATGTGCCGCCTCATCGGAATCTGGCTCATGGGGGTCAGTGTTCGACATGGTCGACTTCTTCCGTTCAAGAGAGACGGTTGGAGAGCAACCATCCCCGCCATAGTCTGCGACAAGGTGAGCTGCTCCGATTTGTAGGTGAGAATTGGCTGCTCGCTTGTTTCTTCTCAGGCGCCTTCTACTCCAATGGTCGAGGTGACCCCACGACCCTTGGCGAGACCCAGATTTGCTGGCTTGGTGCTGGGTGGTGGTGCCTCTCACCCCCGGTGCTGGCGCGACCTCGTCGTTGCTGTGTCTTGATGTGTGGTGCGCCCTTCGCTCCTGGAGGCAAGTCCATGCTGCTCCGGAGTCCTTGATAGGGGGAGTTCTCTCAGGGTTCATTCCCTGAACATCTTCTATTTGTTGATGCTGCTTGGATGACGAAATGCTCCTATGAAGCAAACAGGGATATCAAGCTTTTAAGTGGCTGGCTCATGTCACTGCGAGGTAGAGCACCCTCAAGGTGTTCGACCTTATGCTTCTCAGAGTGTGCTCCTGGTAGAACCTATAGCAAGGAGTTGTTGGGGTTGGTTCCTCTTCCCCTTCCTTGCTGGGTGTAGGAACACCCCTTAGGTGATGACGAGTAGCATCTCTGTTAGAAGGTGGTTGTTGTTCCTATTGCAGGACATCAACAAGTTGATGGTGTGGTTTCGTATGGTTGTTGAATCCCCTAATTGTTGGCATAGGACCACATATTGTGGGTGTTTCTATTAGACAGTTGGTACCGTGCCAAGAATGAATGGATTGTTTCTAACCTCTTAGGCTCGCAACCCTCTGTCAGTGGAATGTGATGGTTCTGGTGATCTGAGAAGATCTGAAGCTAGTAATGTTGTTCCGGGCAGGATTACCCAGTGGATGTCATATTGCAATCTGTTGTTACTATTTGTGGGTGGGCATATTGCATGTATCTGCAGGTTGTAATAGATCGTTCTCCTGGTAGGAATGCCTGGTTTTACACTTGTTAGTTTGATTCTCTTCTCAGAGTCTATTATCTTTAGCTCTACTGTAATACCCCCTGCGTGGGGTATATGATCTTTGGTCGAGCTTTTAGCTCTTTGTGATGTAATGGGGTACTCAGTGCCCAAAGTTTTTGGCTTTATAGTAACATGCTTTTTTACCGACCAAAAAAAAGAGGGCAAAAGGAGAAAATTGAATTGAAAAAGAAATAAGGAAATAAAGAAAGGATGCCACGACCTCAATCTGAATTTTCCCTAAGGAGAAAGTGGGAATAGCTTACATGTAGACATCCTTCCACACATAGTCATCATTAGGATGAGACATTTGTTGAATTCATCATCCCATCGTAATAGTAGGGATTAGAAGACATGCATTTTCATTTCATTTATTTTGTAGGTGCGTCATATTTTATTTTGTGCATAAATAATTTGAATTTTACTTGTGATTCTTATTTCACAACCACTGATTCCATTTCCACCCACTAATCTACAAGGTAGGTCACATAAATGATTATCCGCCTCATACATGTCCTTATGGGTAACTGCTTCTGACATAGTTGTGTAGGTAGATTAGATCAATGCAGATAGGGGAATCACATATTGCATCAAGTATGTGCCCTATTGACTATCATATAAACTGATCCATGTGAATATTTTTCATTCATCTTATTATGGATGTCTTAATGAACATTTCTAATCACTTTAGAGTAGTTACATGTTCATTGGTTGGAAAGGGTTGGTCCGGGATCGTCATGAGGTGGGGGTAATTGATAAAATTAATTAATCAGATTTGTCCTCTTGCTGACTCTTTCAAATAGATCCAAAAGTAGCATTGATTGAGGATGAGAAACATTCATTCTTAGGGGATTTTGATGCATTGAGTTTCACTAGCTTTTCACATGCAATTTTATGGACTTATTTAGTATATATATTCACTTTGACATATTTTTTCACATGGTTTTCCATTATGAGCTTGTCAATCATGGATGCATCAATTATTTAGTATTTAACTAAATCATGTTAATTTATGGCCCGTATCTTGGACTTATGTCATGTTACCCTATTTTTGGATAATTTCAGCCTAAAAGGGCAGACTCGGTGTTATCGACATATGTGTCAGTGGTACCAACACACCATGTTCTACAATCACATAAGGAGGAAAGACTAAGTGCTATCGAGAAGACATGTGGTGCTACCGAGAGTAGCGACAATGCCATGGAAGCCTATGGTTGATGCTATCGACTCATGAACCAGGGGGCATTAGAACTCAAGATTAATTGGCTTGCTGCCACCAACTTGCATGTATGTGGTACTGATTCCAACATCCAGACCTCTACAAGAAACAACTCAGCGCTATCGAGACACATGTTGGTATACCAACATAGTTCAAGGAGACACAAATTGGTCGATGACTCAATGCCACCCACAACCTATCAGTGGTACATACGTTGCATGAGAAGAGAAACTCTTAGGTTAAGTAAGATCTAATAACCATGACTTAATGAGGGACAAGCCTCCCAAATGAACCTGGGAGTGAGGCCAAAAATGAATTATCATGTATTTGTAGAAAGAAAAGTTGAGAGAGGGGGAGATGAATGGGATAGCCATTGATTGGAATCTTTGGGAACTTCTGGAGGATGGATTTGTAGTAGGGTAAATTCATATCAGAGTGTTCATTAGAGGGGATCACTAATACAACTTCTTCAGTGGTTTTTTTATTGACTTTCTGGTGTTTCATGTGTTTTCCTTTTCTTCCTCTTGCTTTATGACGATGACAATCATGTGGGGATAAACCCCTTATTCCTTAGGAACAAGGATTAGCTCGTTGTTGCATTATATTTGAATCCTATAAGTTAACAGTTTATTTTCTTTGTGTTGGATGTGAATCTATGATATCTTCATTAATATGTTTATGTTTGATCATCAAAAACAAAGTGATAGACACTAAATTCTTCGGGAGAGGGATTAGGAGTTGGAGAAGTCATAGATTCACATGTCTATTTCATGCTTTAGGAGAAGTCTTATGGCTATGAAAGAATAACTGAGAGATTTTGGTCATTCATCTGAACAATTTTCTAAATTACTTTAAGAGCGAGGTTTATCGTATTTTAGGTAGTACATTTTGCTACAGGAGCGGGTAATACTTTCTATGGGTATATACTCCAAAGTAAAGGGTGAATGATTATTAATAAAAAGGAATTTTAATATAGTATATGTTGTGGTGAAACCACAACTCCTAAAGAATCCATCCATTTTTTATCACAATAATCTTACTTTAGTTTATTAGTTAATTAGTGACCAATCAACTTTATCACTAGTTCTATCTGATTTGGTTTCAGTAAGTAGTATTTTCTGGTGAACGATTCCCTTAGTTCAACATCCGGGCCCCAGAGGCTTGTATTACAACACATGTACACTTGCAGTTTGCACACATAGTTCACTACTGTCAAGAAGAGGTCCCAACTCATTGTTTAGACCTTTAAGGAGATTATTGTTAAGAAATCAATCAATTAAACATAATGAGGACATATAATATAATACCCTTTGAAAATATCCCATTCTTGATTAAGATCTTATATAGGTCCTTATCTAAAAGTATAAATCTAAGATCTATAACAACTAATATTCTCACATTTTAGACCTTATTAAAAAACATCAACATGATCTTTCCAATAATTGATAGTGTTTCTTCTTTTTTATGCAGTGACAAGTTAAACATACGTATGTAAGTATCTTATGGTGTCATTCTAATAGTTTTCATAGTATCACAGAGAGTTTTAAACATCTGGTCATGTTGTGTGGAATTTCTAAAACATTGCCTCTAACCTATCAAATCTGAATAAGACTGATAAATCCAATACAAATTAGATTGTCATCAACATTGAAAAGAAGTTTTAAAATGCAAGGTAACATAGCATTTCCTTTTGGAATTAAGTGAAATACATGCTAGAGCATTAAATATTTTCAAGCGTCCTCTCTTCCTTATGGTTTTCATTCTGATCTCCTGTCTCCATCAGTATTAGTTCTGCTAGACCTTTCCCCATATATCACAAGCATTTGTATAATGTTTTGCTAATCTCCTAGTTGAGGATTTTCAATCTAACTAGAGATGAAAATATTCTCAGCATAAGCTACTCATAAGTATCTAAAGAGATAGAAACAACCGATCTATTAAATAAGGGTATTTTTTATTATTGAAGAAAGCAATAATTTGTGATATAGATTAATTAAAACAATAGCTATTCATTTTCACTGTGATCCCTAATAACGACACCAAAAACTTGATGTGTGTGTGTGAAATGGAACAAAGACACAATGTTTACCCAATTGAGTATAAGAGACACTCTATATAATACAATCTATTGTTCTTTGTTATAGGCACATAATTTTCAATTTATAAGCAATCACACAATAATTAATACTCGTAAGTGTAATAAAATGCAATTGTAGTGGATTTAGGACCATAAATTTCTATCATATTTGCATTCATTACTTTGATCTGAAGGTGAGATGATTTTTGATTGCAAAGTATAACTAGATTGATGATCTGGTAAGCAATAAAAATGAAACTAAATAAGTATGTTTAAAACTAAACAAGTGATGATGATTTAGAATAAACATCAAGACCAGATCCTTCTACTTCTCATTCATACATATTATTTAATGGTGATTTCCCCAAGTACAAAACTCAAGTTATGTTGAGTCAACTGCCAAGATCAATATACTCATCCTTCTCTTTAATTCGAGTAGAACATGTAGATTCAGTGGAATTCACCTCTCTTGGGCTAAATGTCAATACCTACATGTTACATTACAACTAACATAAGACTCAACATGCCCCTTTCTTTTTAATGTCATGATGAATCTTCTCTCAACCAGGGTTCACCAATAGATTGCAACCATCTTAACTACCTAGAGAGATTTTTGATATGGAAATACAAATAGAAGGAGAAAGAAACTAAAATCTATATCAAAATTATAGTTGCAGATGAATAGAAGGAAAGATTGAGCAACATGAGCTCCAATCAAGATATGGAAACTACCTACTCATGTATGAGTCTTAATAGTTTTGAGGACCCCAATTCTTGTACACTTTCCAAGTTGACATTCTCTAGATTTGCATGCACTAATATCTAATGGATGTCAAGAAGGAAAAAGTAAGGGATTGTGTTTATCAACTGTATAATAAAAAGGAGCCAGATCGGGTTCACAAACAACATTGATTAGCCACACAAAAAACATTCTTTAGAATAAAGTCATACATATATTACTTAGGAAAGAAGAAGAGAATAGTTCTATGAAATGAGATTACATAGGATTTAGAACATCCTATACATCATCTATATGAAGGAATAACTATCTAACTGAAAAAGAGATAAGAAATAGAAATCTAGCTAGCTATCCTCCATGCCCAATTATATGGTAGCTTCAGGTACTTTCATATGCATTACGTGTTCCTTGTACCTAGAAAATATGAGAAACAAAAACATCAACATAATGTTGATACATGGTTGTGAAATACTATACTATGCTAACATATTTGAAATACTTGAAAAAGAAGAAAGAAAAAGAAAACATTATTTAAGGAGGAAAATTAGGTAAACCCAAGTTATAATCATATTTCAATGGACATGTATTACTATGGTGGACTTAGCACAAACATATATTATTGGGCCCTATCCATGCATAACTTGTACCATTACGGATCTCCCCATGTACCTTGTACCATTAGGGAGGTGCTAGTCAACATTAATACTTTCCCTCTCTAATAGGGAGATTAATGAACCATCAATAACTACATTACATTTTCTTTCCCTTATTGTTCTTAATGTTCAAGGAAGAAATGCCAATACATATAGATGTACATCCAACAAGATATTCAAATGCATGCAAGCAATTACTCATAATTATCATCAAGCAAAAACTAGTCTTATACTTATATCCACGTACCTTGAATCTCAAATTTGGATTTTACTAGTCTAGAATAAAAGAGTAGATCACCCTAAAAGAAAAATAAAAACCTAATGTCATTGTGTGCTCTCAACACCTCAGATTAGGGTTTTGGACTAATTAGGGTTATCATCTATAGTTATTGGCTTGGATCAGAGTATTTGGATACATGGTTTTCCTTTAATCATCATTATTGGAAGAGAGAGGATATCCAGGTTATTCATGTAGTATTTGGGGGTTAAGTTTGTTATTGGCCATCATTTAGGGTTTTGATTCTAGGACTCAAAGATATGTCTCAAGGTTATAAGATTACTAATATTCATCCTCATATTTATTTTACATTGGTCAATTAATAAAAGGGACACAAATCGAGTCATATTGGAGTGTATAGATTTTAGGATTGGAATCAGGCACATGTGGTAATTTATACATATTCTAATCATTTTTCTAAAATTTTGGGTATTTTATGGGAATTTATTGCACAGCGAAGCTATTTATAGTGAATTTTACAAAACTGACCAATCAGGTAAAAGCTAGAATAATAAAATGAAAATAAAAAAATGTGGGATTGGCTTTGCGGATCAAGTGAGGGATCTGACTTCCCGGATCCTCCCACTAACCTACAAGCCAATGCTCGTCTGAGAGGGTCAGTGATGGGGCAAAAGGGGAGATTGCCCATGCTAATAAAATCCTAGGTGTGACATTGTATGGGCATTTATGTAAAATAAGGCCCTTGATTGTTCGCTCAAAATAGGAGCATTGGTCCTTGTTTGTGCCATTGCTTCTATGAGCATGGAGGTTGGATGAAGCAGAAAGACAATGGTCTGTGAAGGGTGCAAGGTGATGGTGTTGTTGCCTTTGTAGAGGCTTTGTGAACCCGTGGAGCCATTATGTGGTTAAGGTACAGAGCATGAACTACCGTGGATGAAGGTACATAGATGGAGAAAACTCAGTTCAAGGTTACACCTCGATTGATGATCAATTGAGAGTCTGGGAAGATCTTTGGTCCTTCCTGGAGTCCCACGCGGGCCTAAGTCCAACACAAAGGCAATGACTGGCCTGTGAAGGTAGCCGGAGTTAGGTTAGGTGACGTCGGCTGGGTAGCTTTATCGATGGCGCCCTCTGGACCACTGCACCCTCACGCGAGAGTTGGAAAGTCTCTACCTAGGTCTAAAGATGGTACAGATGCAACCCATTAGAGGAGCTTTGAGGTGCGAGCAAATCGCACCGGTTCAAGTCAGTGGAGTTGGAGTTGGGTGGAGAAGAGGGGGAGTGATGATGAGAAATTTAGGGGTCTTTGCCACTACATGAAAGGTTGTGGAGCTACTGGACTCCTTAAATAGGCACCACAAGGCCTAGGGTTTCCTTTGCTAAGGTGTTCGATGGGTTCATGGTGTTGCATTTTGGGCATTTTCAATTTACCGATGTCTAGGGATATTTCTTGGGTTAATTTGAAAGAGGAGACAAATTCAGATCTAAAGAACTAAGTTTGATGAAAAGAGAGAAAGAGATGAGAGAGAGACAGTGATTCAAAAAAATGGTACTAGTGCGTAGGCCTCATTCTATGAGAGGTAGGTGAGGAGGATGACTCAGTCATCTCTTCCACCAGATCTAAATCCGGTTTAGGGTATGGATCCATCTAGGTTAGGAACTTAAGGTTTTAAAAAGGTATTATATGCATCCAACTTTGAAACTCATAACTCCTAATTGGTTCATCCAATTATAATGAAAGTTTAGGTGGAGCTTCAAGATGTCATTACCCTACTATGATATAAAATTGAGGGTCAAACTTGAATGTTTTTTATGTAAATTGATTATGTACCCTAATACATGTAATTTATCTTAACCTAAAATTTAGGGTTTGGATTTTTATGACATTGACAATCACTTTTAGTCAACTAAGCGAGGGATATGGTTGAGGGTATTATTGGAATTAACAATTTACAAAAGAGAGATAATATAAGTAAAACTCACTCTATCACATTCTCTCCTCCTTTTAAAGAATTTTGTTCTAAAAATTCAAGCAGCTTGAAATAGGTGCGGATATTTCTGCTCGACCTCACACTTGAGCTCCCAGGTGGCATCGGTCTTATCATGGTGGCTCTAGAGAACTTTCACCATATCTATATGCTGATTATTGTGAAGATCCTTTGTCTTGAAATCAAGAATCATGACTGGGGACTCAGCATAAGACATATCATCTTTGAGCTCGAGAGGCTCATGATTCAGATTGTGATTAGGGTCTTTGACATAGGCCTTCAGATTTGATACATGAAAGACATTATACATGGCACTATACTGAGGTGGCAAAGCAAGATGATAGGCACATTCACCAACCCTTTCTAGGATCTCGAAGGGTCCAACATAAAGAGGACTAAGCTTTCCCTTGTTCTTGGCCAAAGCTCAGATAGGTCTGATCTTTAGGAAGACATGGTCACCTTCTTTGAACTAACGTTCCTTCCTTTGAGCGTTTGCATACAATTTTTGCCTATCATGTGCCTGTTTCATCCTTTACCTGATTAGTGCAACTTTGTCGGTATACAACTACATCTCCTCAGATTTCATCAAGGTGTGTTCCCTGACATGATCCCAATGTAGTGGAGATCTGCATGGTCAGCCATAGAGAGCTTCATTGGGAGGCATTCCAATACTCGTCTGATAGCTATTATTATATGCAAACTTAGCTAAGGGAAAATAGTGGTCCCACGAGGCTTCCCAATCAAGAACACAAGCTCACAGAAGATCCTCTAGAATCTGTATTATGTGTTCTGACTACCCGTGTATCTACAGATGGTAGGTTGTACTGAAGTTCAGTTTGGTACCCAGTTCTTCTGGAACCTATTTCCTAAACTTTGAGGTGAACTTCGGGTCCCTGTCTGAGATAATGGATGTTGTAACTCCATGTATATGTACTATCTCTCATATATAGTTGGCCAGCTCAGAAACTTTTGCAGTAGTCTTTATAGGGAGAAAGTGAGCTAACTTTGTAAGACGATCCACTATAACCCATGCAACATCGTATCCTTTTCTAGTCCTGGGAAGTCCTACAATGAAATCCATGGTGATGTGTTCTCATTTCCATTCTGGGATTTCCAAGGGTTGTAGTAGACCACCTGGCCTCTGGTGTTCTACCTTGATTCACTGGCATGTCAGACATCTAGACACGAATTTAGCAATATCATGCTTCATGCCCCTCCACCAAAACTGGCATTGTAGGTCTTTGTACATCTTAGTTGTACCAAGATGAACTGTGTACTTTGACCCATGTGCCTCACTGAGAATCTTCACCTTCATATCTGACTACTCAGGAACACGTTCACGGTTCTTGTATCGAAGACCACCATCAAGACCCACAGACCGATGTGTTTGAGGCTTTGAGAGGAGAGAGGAGATCTCTACAAGATCAGGACTAGCTTTCTGTGCCTCAAGAAGTTTAGACTGAAGACCATACATAATAGAAACATTATTGACATGGACACGATCATGCAAAAATTACGGCTTCCAACCCACTAGATCCTCCATGTTCCTCTAGTCAGGGACGGATAAGGATGAACATACTGCCCTTTTTCTGCTAAGAGCATCAGCAACTACATTAGCTTTGCTTGGATGGTAGCTGATAGTATAATCATAGTCCTTCAGGTACTCGATCCATCGACATTGACGCAGGTTCAGGTCCTTTTGAGTCAAGATGTACTTTAGGCTTTTGTGGTCAGGGAAGATATCAAATGTTGCCCCGTACAAGTAGTGCATCCATATTTTAAGAGCATGAATGATTGCAGCTAGTTCCAAATCATGTGTGGGATAATTAAGTTCATTGAGTTTCAACTGTCTGGATGAAAGGGCTACCACTTTTCCTTATTGTTGTAGGACACATCCTAACCCATTTCTTGAAGCATCGGTGAAGATTACAAACCCTTCATTGCCAGAAGGTAGGACTAGAACAGGAGCTGACGTCAAATTCTACTTTAATTCCTAGAAAGTGGATTTGCAAGTAGCTGACCATATGAAGTGCTCATCCTTATGAGTAATCTTAGTCAGAGGAAGCGTCACCTTGGAGAAATTAGGAACGAAGCGACGATAATATCCGGCTAAACCCAAGAAGCTCTAGATTTTAGATTGATTTTGAGGAGGTTGCCAATGAAGTACAGCAGATACTTTGGTGAGATCAATAGATATAAATGGCATGTACAAGAAACATGACTTTATCAATCCAGAATTCACATTTAGAAAGTTTTCCATAGAATTTATGGGCTTAAAGGATTTTAAGAACTACCTTTAAGTGCTCACGATGTTTCTCCACAGAGTCAGAATAGATCAGAATATCGTCAATAAAGATGACCACGAACTCATCGAGATAAGGTTGGAAGACTTTATTCATCAGATTCATAAATATGCCAGATGTGTTGGTCAACCCAAATGGCATAACTAGAAATTTGTAATGCCCATAAGGAGTTCAAAAAGCAGTTTTGGAAATGTCAGAATCTTTGACTTTAAGTTGATGCTAGCCAGAGAGAAGATCAATTTTTGAGAAAACTTTGGCTGTGTAAAGCTTATCAAAGAGGTCATCAATGTGAGGGACAGAATATATGTTTTTAATAGTGGCTTGGTTCAACATGCGGTAGTCTATACACATACACATGGAACCGTCTTTCTTTTTGACAAAAAGAATAGGCGCACCTCAAGGGGGAACACTAGGATGGATACATCCTTTATCGAGAAGTTCTTGTAGTTGTTTCTTCAACTCTATAAGCTCAGTATGATCCATCCTATATGGTGCCCTAGAAATCGGAGTGGTTCTAGGAAGAAGATCTATGGAGAATTCAATGTATTTGTTTGGAGGCAGCCCGGGAAGCTCCTCCGGAAATAAGTCAAGAAAGTCATGTACCACCTCCACTCTTTCTATAGGTCCACTACTAGGACTGGTCTTTGATACTAATGTGAGGAAGACTTTACATCCTTTATAAATGAGCTTTTTAGTTTTAAGAGAGGAGATTATAATATTATTATAAAATCTGCTTCCCCTAGGAATCACCAAGGGACAAGTATGAGGCTGAGAGAGGACTACCAAATTGTTTCTACAATCAATTTGAGCATGATACTTGTATAGACAATCCATACCAAGTATAATATCAAAGTCTTCCATATTTAAGAGGATGAATTCAAAGGGCATGTCATGCTTTTTGAATTTTAGAGGTAGGACATTAGTTTTCTATAAGGTCGTGAGTATTTTTCCACTAGGAGTCGACACGTCCAGGATATATCCCAAGTCCCTTAGATATAAGTGTAACATAGATGCCAAATTTTGAGAAATAGGTGTATTTTTTTATCTAGAATTGGATAAATCTTTAACAGGATGATCATTTAACAATACAGTGCATACACATGATATTGAGTTATGAATAATTTGAAGGCTTGAACAAGATATTAGATAATAAAAAGAATTTAGGTTACCTTCAACAAGTTGGTTGGGATTTTCCTTGGCCTCTTATGCAGTCACTATGAAAACTCTATCATTGTGGTGTCCCTGAGGGGGTGGAGCACCTACTACATCATTGCCAAAGATGGAGGGAGTCGAGCACTTGGTGATGAAATGGCCCTCCTTCTTGTAGTTATAGTAGACCGGCTTGGTATGGCAGCATACCCCACCATGGAAATGCCTACAAGTCTTGCACTTGGGATGAGTCATCCTTTACTAGTTCTAGTGGCTTTTCTATCCTCCCTTACCTAAACCTCCTCCTTTTCCTGATCACATGTTGTTATGGCCAGGGTGGAACTTCCTAGACTTATCCTCCTCGGTGGTGGTTAACCCGAAGTATCCCATGCTGGAAGGCTTCTACAAACCCTATTCCCTTTCCTACTTGAGGTCCATGTCTAGGGATTCATCTATGCTTCTGGGATGGGAGGCTATGACTAGGGTTTTTAGATGGGAGGTTAGGCAGTCGACATAGTGTTCCATGAGGCAATCTTCAGTCTTAATAGGTGCATAATTCTCCAGAAGCCTAAAATGCTTGGTGTAGTCAGCTACTGAGAGACTGCCCTGCTTAAGTTCCATATACATCCTCTCCTTCCTCTTCCTCTCAGCTATAGGCATAAAATGATCAGTGAAAAGGGTTTTGAAGGCTTCCCATCCCATATTGTCTACTTCTTCCCCCCGAGTCCCACTATAGTTTTCCCACCAGATTTTTACCCCTCCCTTAAGCAGATGGGTGGTGAATTTGACCTTCTTTTCATTGTGTACTTCTAGGGTACAAAAGGCGTTCTCCACACACAACATCCAGGCTTCATCCTTATCCATGACCTCAGGCTGGTCCCCCCCCAAAAGGTATCAGGATTGAGCTTAATGAAATTTAACACAGTCACCTCCTTCTTCCTAGATGAACTGGGTTCAAGGGTTCCTTTTAGGGAAAGGGTCTCCATGAAGTCTATAAGAATTTTCTTTTGATTCTTCCCACCTTTCTCTGGCCACACTATCGGGATCAGGTACCTCAGATATTTCAGGTTCCTTCCTCTTCATAGAGGATGACTCTTCGGAGGCCTTGAGTTATGGGTCTTGGGAGGCATCCTGAAATTAGGTGGGACATGTTAGATTTCTCATCATTTTTTTAATCATATTATATTTTGTTATTATTCTTTGTTAGTTATTAATGATCTTAATGTTATGATTTGTAGAGGATACCCTAAAATCCTCATCATTTGATCCTTAGGACTTCTAAATAGAGTGACTCTTTTTCCTAACCTTATGTCATAGAGGTGAGAGGGAAAATATTTATAAATGAAGATGAGGGGGGAATTTTTCCTATAGAGGTGATGAGAGGGAATATCTATAGATGAGAAGGGTCCTAATTAAGGTGTACCTAAGAATTAGGGGACACTTAGGGTATCAACCAGGTAGACTTATACTGCCATATAGGTAGTGTCGTGATTTCCAAGCCAAGTGGCTCAGAGACTTTAGCCAGACCCATGGCAGATGCTATCCTGGACACCTCCACCCTTCACATCCCTAACTCAAGGACTGCCCTAGACTCACAATAGAGTGAATGAGGTTCATGTGAATATGATGTGTGAACATTGGCTCTGATACCAACTGTGATGACCCCAATTCATGTACACTTTCCAAGTTGACATTCCCTTGATATGTGTGCACTCATATCTAATGGGTGTCAAGAAGGAAAAAGTAAGGGGTTGTGATTGTCAACTATATAATAAAAAGGAGCCAGATCGAGTTCACAAACATCATTGATTAGCCACATAAACAACATTCTTGAGAATAAAGTCATACATATATTATAAAGGAAAGAAGAATAGAATAGTTCTGTGAAACGAGAGTACATAGGATTTAGAACATCATATACATCATCTAGAAGAATGAATAACTATCGAATTGAAAAGAGAAATAGAAATCTAGCTAGCTATCCTCCATGTATAATTGTTTGGTATCTTTAGGTACTTTGATATGCATTACTTATTCCTTGTACCTAGAAAATACGAGAAACAAAAACATCAACATAATGTTGGTACGTGGTTGAAAAATAATATACTATGCTGGCATATTTAAAATACTTGAAAAAGAAGAAAGAAAATGAAAATATTATTTAAGGAAGAAAATCAGGTAAACCCAAGTTATTAATCATATTTCAATGTACATGTATTACTATGGTGGACTTAGCACAAACATATATTATTGGGCCCTATCCCTGCGTACCTTGTACCATTAGGGATCTCCCTGCATACCTTATACCATTAGGGAGGTGCTAATCAACATTAATACTTTCCCTCACTAATAGGGAGATTAATGAACCATCAGTAACTACATTCCATTTTCTTTCCCTTGATGTTCTTAATCTTCAAGGCAGAAATGACAATACATATAGATGTACATCAAACAAGATATTCAAATACATGCAAGAAATTACTCATAATTATCATCCAACAAAAACTAGTCTTATACTTATATCCATGTACCTTGAATCTCATATCTAGATTTCGCAAGTCTAGAATAAAAGAGTAGATCATCCTAAAAGAAAAATAAAGACCTAATGTCATTGTGTGCTCTCAACACCTCAGATTAGGGTTTTGGACTAATTAGGGTTATCATCTATAGTTATTGGCTCAGATCAGAGTATTTGGATACTTGGTTTTCCTTTCATCATTGTTATTGGAAGAGAGAGGATATCCAGGTTATTCATGTGGTATTTGGGGGTTAAGTTTTTTATTGACCATCATTTAGGGTTTTGAGTCTAGGACTCAGAGATATGTCTTAGGGTTACAAGATTACGGATATTCATCCTCATATTTATTTTACATCGGTCAATTAATAAAAGGGACATAAATCGATTCATATTAGAGTGTATAGATTTTAGGATTGGAATCGGGAACATATGGTAATTTATACATATTCTAATCATTTTTCTAAAATTTTGGGTATTTTATGGGAATTTATTAGACATTGAATCTATTTATAATGTATTTTACAAAACTGACCAATCAGGTAAAAGCTAGAAGAATAAAATGAAAATAAAAAATGAAACGAGTGCTTGGCTTCACGGATCAGGTGAGGGATCTGACTTCCCAGATCCTCCCACTAACCTGTAAGCCAACGCTCGTCTGAGAGGGTTAGCGATGGGGCAAAAGGGCGAGATTTCCCATGCCAATAAAATCCTAGGTGTGACATTGTCTGGGCATTTATGTAAAATAAGGCCCTTGATTGTTCACTCAAAATAGGGGACTTGGTCCCTATTTGTGTCATTGCTTCTGTGAGCACGTAAGTTGGATGAGTTATAAGGAGAATGGCCTATGAAGGGTGCAAGGTGATGGTGTTGCTGCTTTGTAGAGGCTCTGTGAACCCGTGGAGCCATTATGTGGTTAAGGTACAGAGCATGAACTACCGTAGATGAAGGTACATAGATGGAGAAAACTCGATTCAAGGTTATACATCGAGTCATGATCAAGTGAGAGTTGGGGAAGAACTGTGGTTCTTCCTGGAGTCCCGTGTGGGCCTAAGTCCAGCGTAGAGGCAATGAATGGCCTGTAATGGTGGCTGGAGCCAGGTCAGGTGATGTCGGTGGGGTAGCTTTGTTGATGGCACCCTCTGGACCATTGCACCCTCACACAAGAGTTGGGAAGTCTCCACCTAGGTATAGATATGGTACAGATGTAAGAGATTGGAGGGAGGAGCTTCGAGGTGTGAGCATGCCGCACTGGTTTAGGTCAGTGGAGTTAGATTTGGTGGAGAATAGGGGGAGTGATGACGAGAAATTGAGGGGTCTTTGCGGCTAAAGGAGAGGTTGCAGATCTACTGGACTCCTTAAATAGGAACTAGGAGGCCTATAGTTGCCTTCGATAAGGTGGTCGATGGGTCTATGGCACTGTTGTTTTGGGAATTTTCAATTTACTAATATCTAGGAATATTTCTTGGGTTTGTTTGAAAGAGGAGATAAATCAGGATCTGAAGAACCAAGTTTGATGAAAAGAGATCAAGAGACGAGAGAGAGACATTGATTAAAAAAATGATGCTATTGTGTAGGCCTTATTCTATGAGAGGCATGTGAGGATGATGACTCAGTCATCTCTTCCACCGCATCCAGATCCAGATCAGGGTCTAGATCCATCTAGGTTAGGAACTTAAGGTTTTAAAAAGGTATTATATGCATCCAATTTCAAAACTCATAACTCCTAATTGGTTCTTCGAATTGTAACAAAATTTTAGGTTGAGCTTCAAGATGTCATTACCCTATTATGGTATAAAATTGAGGGTCAAACTTGAATGTTTGTTATGTAAATTCATTATGTATCCTAATACATGTACTTTATGTTAACCTAAAATTTACGGTTTGTATTTTTATGATATTGATAATCACTTTTAGTAAACTAAGCAAGGGATATGGTTGAGGGTTTTATTGGAATTAAAATTTTACAAAAGAGAGATAATATAAGTAAAAACTCACTCTATCTAGGTCAGGGTTTGGATCCATCTAGGTTAGGAGCTTTAAGTTTTTAAAAGGTATTATATGCATCCAATTTAAAAACTCATAACTCCTAATTGGTTCATCCAATTGTAATGAAATTTTAGGTGGAGATTCAAGATTTAGTTACCCTACTATGATATAAAATTGAGGGTCAAACTTGAATGTTTGTTATGTAAATTGATTATGTACCCTAATACATGTAATTTATCTTAACCTAAAATTTAGGGTTTGGATTTTTATGACATTGATAATCACTTTTATTCAACTAATTGAGTGATATGGTTGAGGGTATTATTGGAATTAACAATTTACAAAAGAGAGATAATATAGGTAAAAACTCACTCAATCATAATAGTGCTCTAGGATATAGCTATGTATTGTCAGTGGTTACTTGTTAATGGGAAAATCAGAATCATAGCCTACTAATGAAAGAACTGCTGGCGATCATGCACAATTCTACAACATTATAGCATTACCACAAGCATGCCCAGTAGTCTATTTTCAGAGAAGTGTATATGTAAGACCATCAACCTTACTTTTTAGTTGTTCATGCTTGATTAGCATAATTAGATTCTTAAAACATTAATCTAACCTTGTTATGTGCTTTGATATCATGTGATAGGCTTATGCTTCAAGTTTGGTCCAGTTTAGACATTGTTTGAGCTAGTTGTGCATATATGTGCTTGTTTTGAACCTAATTGCAATTTACCCATCTTTTAGGGTTTTTCTTGTAGTTTTTCACATTCTTGTTGTTCACATATTTTCACATCATTCTTAAGTTATATGATATTTGGTATGCCTTGTCACGCCTTTGTTTGAGTGGTGACATCTCATGTTGAGATTAGGGTTTGCATGGATGCCCTAAGTGGATGGTTGACCTTGATGTGTGTTGACCAGTGAGCTCTTATTTTGGTGATATCGAAGGTTCTTATGACCCATGTTTTTGGAAGTATATGAGGTGTTTCGTGTGCCCTCTGTCTTGGTGATCGATGAGGCTCATGACCCCTCTAGGTCACCAAGGAACCATAGGGTTAGCGATCGTTGAGTTTTAATCAAGTTTGGTTGTTGAAGCTTCCCATCAGTCATTTGCTTTTCTGGGTTAGTGAGGTCAAAGGATTTTCTTATTTTTAATGCCCTAGTTGCATGTGGGTGTGTAGTTCTTGCATTGGCAAGATCCCTTAGACACATGGCATGTTTAGCATGACACCTAACTTCCTTTCTCTCTCTCCAACCCCATGCTACATATACCCCTCTCTTTGCATGCATCTAAACCTTTTCACACTTAGTTTCTTCTCTCTTCTTCCTTGGTTTCTCTTAGAGTTCATCCCTTGGTCTGGTGGATAAGGAGGAGCTCAAGATTGGAGAAAGTGGGCCAATCCACCTTGCATGTTGAGCTAGGATTTGGAGCTACCCATCTTGTGATCATTTGGTGCTAGCTTGTACTTATTCTTGGTCTTGGTAAGTGAGATCCCCCATCTTCTTTTCATGTTTTTGTGCTTTTCTCCCCTTCTTCTTTCTCTTCTTGGCCTAACCCATGATATTCCATTGTAGTTCTTAAGTTAGAGTTTGAAGAACACCTCTTTCTTGCCTAGGGTTTCCTCTCTTTCTTGCTTCTTTTACCTAGGGATTGCTTATTTCTTAGAGGTGGATATAGCTTGGTCGTGGGAGTTCTCAAGATAGGACTTCTACCTTTTCTTCTTCAAGATACCTTGCTAACTCTTGTTCTTGAGTTTCCCTTGGTGATGGAAGTTTTGGTGTTTGCATACATGTGCAAATTGTTGGTTTTGTTCTTGGATTTCGTAGGGTTTTTAAGTTGTATTCTCTTCTTCTTTTAAAACCTGAAGGTTTGGTCCTTGTTGCTATTTTGACTTGGTTTCCTTGTGTCAATTCATGGCATTGACTTTGTGGTTGTTTTGTATCTTGTGTGGTCGATGAGCTCTTGATGTTGAGTGGTTGCTAAGATTTACCCTTTATGGTCGCTAGGTTTTTACAAATTGATGGTCGTTGAGTTATAAATATTATGTGGTTGATGATATTTTATCTCTTTGGTGGTCGCCAAGGATCATGGTGATAGGTGGTCGCTATGTGTTGATGTTCTCTTCAGTCACTAGGGTTTGATGTTGTCTTCGGTCGCCATGCCTCAAGTCTTCTTCGGTCATGACATTACCCACTCCTAGTGGTCATTTAAGATGGTCTCCTTCAGTGGTCGATGAAAGTAGTGACCCTAGTTTTTAGCAATTTCCAACCTTGTTGGTCTTCAGCGGTCTATGATACCACTAACCCTAAGTGGTCAATGAAGAGTTTTGGTCTATATGGTTGTCATTTTTTTTAATCTACGGCAGTGATGTTTGTCCTATTTGTTTCCATGGTTATTGGAGATGATAGTAATAAGGGTTTATGTTTAGTTGTTATTTTGTAACCCTAATTCATTGATGCTTGGTTACCCATGATCTAATAAGTCTTACCTTTGCCCTCGAGTGAATACAACCCTAAGGGTTGTAAAGTGTTGATTGGTAATGCTAATTCAATTTATCATGTTTAACCTAACCCTAATGCAGGTAGGTGATGATGGTACATAGCCTCTTGCATGCTTAGCATGGTGATAGAGTACTTTCTCTCTCTATGTTATTGTAACCATGAATCTTTTGTTACATGAACATCATAGTTGTTCTATGCAAGGTTATGTTAAACTTATGTATTCACAAGTTTGGTAATGATGACAAGCCTTGATGAGGCATGGAAAGATAATGATGTTCTTACAAGGAGCGATGTGGTAGTCTTCAGACATTGGACATGGTCTTGTGCCCTAATTGAGGTGTTATCCTCTTTATGATGTGACAAGGATTTGGAAATTGTGATGGTATGATGATGAGTATAGACTCGTGTATGGAATTGAAATAGCACCATGTGGTTTTGTGATCAAAGATATATCTCTTACGTTTTATATCTTCTGAAGTTGTAATATACACCTTGTTATTATAGAACTCTTTTAGACTTTGTACATAACTTGATTGATGCAGCCTTAAATCACTTTAATGAACTAAACTAATCAAGTGAAACCCTAATCATGTAGTTGCCCTGTGCCATAGGTCCATTCTAGTGTCAGGACTTGCTGGATGGTGAAATGAGTTCTCCGTAGTGGAAGCTCGGAGTCATATATTGTTGAGAATATGCATGATCACAAGTGTAGGAACCCGTTACTCTAAATGAGATTACTCAAAACATAAAACACAATCAATCACCAATTAACCACATACCAAAAAATATGGGTAAATTAAAACCAATTTCAACATCAGCACCTGCTAAAAACATTTGCATAAGATCCCAGCATCTTTCTTATATCCATTCCATGCCAAGAATTTGATACAAATTGTTCTATCACCTTAGCTACACCATATATACATAGGAGAACAATATTTGTATATTCCACACAACAAACATTAACATGCTAACAAAATTTCGATTCATTTGAAACACTATATACAAACTTTTCCTGCCTGGACCTGAGAGTACATGGATGACTCTAGGACACACTAGGCATATAATCAACTTTCTCAAAGATTCATTCCTATAGCTCCTATTTGCTACCAAATGTTTGTTTTCGTCACTTACGATTACCTAAAAAAAATGTGGTGAACCACAAGGGTGAGACCCATGTCCCAGCAAGAGATATAACCTCCAACAACACTTATTGATTACAACATTTTAAATAGTAGATAACTAAGCAGTTGGAGTATTTAATAAAAAATTGAATAGATTGAACGGTTCAAGTATACTAAATAGATTAAGCAAATCATCTTAGCAACAAGTATGATCATCAATGCATATATAGATAACAAATGAATCCATTTCTTTGGATAGATATTTATTCAAATATCTTCAAATTTTCATCTAATAACAATCACTGTCATTAACCTGACTATCATCATATTCCTTGCTAATAGTACAAGCAATCTAGTAGCATAAGCATCCCTGACATCATGAATATGTCTAGTAACATAACATGGCTATCAATATTGGCATCTCAAATAAAGGGAACAAATATATATCATACGTAGAACTAACATCATAGCACAATTAACTGCATAAGCATGATTAGAAGTTTAAGCATTTCTAATTACATAGGCATGGCTAGCAATATTAAACATAGCTAGCAACAACATCTTAACCATCAATGTCAGTATATTTGACAACATGAGCATAACTACAACATAAGCATATCTATTATCTCTTATTGTACTATACATGATCTCAGTGAAAAGAAAGCAAACAAGGGTTATCATCCAATATGAAGCATTGTGTATAACCCTAAGCATATATGCTACACAAATGTCTTACATCTTTTATTATGCCCTGAGGAAATTGAGGATACCACTCAAAATCCAGCTGACCACTTCTAAGTCAAAATTAGTTCCATATAGGATCTAGGAAGAGTCAGACTCCAAGATCTTCTCCATACTCGGTCAGTACGAGTCTGCACCATAGTGACATAAAGTCAAACTACAAAACAATGACAGATAGTCTTGTAACTAGACCACCTAGGGTATTCAAACCCAATCACTGAGGTACAACCGTAGTTGTCCTCTAATCACATCATGTTATAATCACTGAGACCCGACCAAAGTCGTTCTCAAAAAGCGGGCTAGGTATGACCGCAACCATCCTCCCAAAACACTTGGTGTCAAGATGACAAGCACCCTGCATACTCAATAGTATGCACTCTGAGTTTCCCTTAGGAATACTCATTTCACCATCCAGCAAGTTCTGACACTGAAGATAGTTCTATGGCACAGGGCACTACATGATTAGAGTTTCACTTGATTAGTTATCTCCAATTGGGTTAATTGAGGTTACATCAAACAAGTGGACATACAAACCCTAATTCACTTCTAACAAGCATATAAGTATCACAACTTCAAAAGATAGAAAACATGTGAAACATAATTTCTCATCTCATCATCACATGGTACTATTCACTTACCATTCATGAGGCTACACTAGTCAGCATACTATCACAAGATATAAATCCTTTTCACAATATCACAGGGTATCAACCCTTATCAACACAAGATGATTACACCTCATTCAAGGCTCAACCATGCCCAAAGGTCATTAAGACCATCATAATATCACATGATATAAATCCTTTTCACAATATCACAGGGTATCAACCCTTATCAACACAAGAGGATTACACCTCATTCAGGGCTCAACCATGCCCAAAGGTCATTAAGACCATCATATTATTCCCTACAAGATCATCGTTATCATTCCATGCCTTATAGCAAGGCTCACCAACGTGACTTACATATAATACACTAGATTAGCACAATATTGCATTAGTGAGCTAGGAGATATTCATAAACCATAATAGAAGGGTTATATTAGAATTAAGAATATTCCTTTATTATATCAACATGCAAGGAATCTAGATATGATTAACCCTCATCATATTCATAATGCACATGTTTAGCATAAGAAAGTATCAACCATGTGGCTATGATAACCTCCAAGTAACATATCAAGGTTATGATCATATTAAGGAGGTTATTCCACCATCATTCCATCATATAAGAATGTTAAACATGAATAGTCATCTTTATGCATTTGCATTAGAGTTAGGTTCACAAGAAAATTATATTAATGTTACTAATCATCACTCATACCCCAACCCTAACTCACGACATCCCCATTGGATCATGGATGCATAAGGTGAAGCATCACCATCACATTCCATACCATTCTCAAGTATGAACCCACACATAAATCAAGTTGTAACCATCAATTTATAGCATACTAGGGTTTCAACAACAGTAACAGAGTACTCCATGATTGTATTAGTCATTCAAGGACTATTCATACCCAATTACCATCATTTAGTTATATTAAAGCTAGGTATAATAAGATATACCTCATTAGGGTTACATATCAACACAATATGGTTATCATCCCTTCTATTCATATTAGTGAATAGGTAAGACTACCTTATTAAGGGTAACCCTCCATTTGTTCCATCATCATTCAACCCATATCACCATACCACAATGTCACCCAGAACCATTGGATGTTTAAAAGCTAAGACCATTGGTTGTTTACATAAGTAAACACCTTGGATAAACCACCAATGAAGTCCTTGATTTGTGCTGTAGAAAGAGTCACCATCTGACCCTAGACATCCCTTGATTAACAACACAAAAAGTTCCATTGAGAGTAGGGTAAAACCCACAATCGATTGTTCATTTAAAACAAGCCATCCATTGTCGACAAGTAAGCTCCTTAAGTTGATCATATAAAGGAAACCATATAAATCACATTATTAGAACCAACATATTACATTAGTCATCATTCCACTTTATTGGAGGAATAAACATTAGATCTTGACCATTGGGTCAAGTTCATATGTTAAAACCATCAATTACAGTATAGGTCCGACCATTGCATCAAGTGACCCAAGAAACCATTGGTCTAAGGCTTAATTGATGCTACAACTATATGATTAACTCACCATAGGTTGTGGAGACCTGATACACCATCATTAGTGATCATTAAGTCACCATAGGTTGTTAGATCAGCACTATATTCATTAATCAACATCAAATATTAAGCTAATTTCATCATTGATTGATAACATCAGTAGGGTACTTAATGGTTGATCATTAAACTTCAAATTGATCAAAAACCTGACCTAAGTGGGGTGACCATAGGTTGTCACCATCATCTGACACCTTTGATCCCAATCATCAGTTGTCATGAAGACAACACCATAAGGTTGTTGCAATGGTACCATCATCTGGTCATGGGTTTATAGAAGAAATCAGCTTTAAACCCTAAGATTAACCATTGGTTGATAGGTTCTTAGCACCATAGGTTGTCAAACCAACCTAATCCAAGTCATATTATACCTTAGTAATAATGTACACATGATCAAAGGTTCATCTAGAACTAAAATCAGAGCAAGGAACATTATAAAAACTGAAATCCAAGTCAAGCATAGATTTTTAGTGCATGGATCATCATTTTCAAGCAAGAACATGAGCTAGCAAGCTTATGGTAAGCAATAAACGTGGAGAAAGTTATAAAAATTGCCTATAATGAGAAGATAAACTCCCACACATAATAAAACACGAGCAGGTAGGGTAGAAAATCCAATCATAAGATGTGAACTCTTCCGTCTAGCACCTCTCTTCATCAAATGAGCAAACCCTAAGCATAAGGAGCAAGAAAGGTAGGGTTTTAGAGCTTTAGAGAAATTTCTACCATGGAACAGAAAGATTCCAACATGGAGAAAGGTAGGATGAATGATAAAAAAGAAATAAATGGAGGAAAGAAGGGGATTCTTACTCTTTTAGGTCAAGATCACTAGAAGGAAGCTTTTTAAACCCAAAAAGGAAGTCAATTGCAACCCAAGATTCTTTTTCCAAGAAGCTCCCCTCTTTCTTCTTCCTTGGATAGGAAATTCATAGCAACACAGAGGGAGGACGAGGTTTGTGAAAGGAGGGAAGTTTTGGAGAGAAAATGGCTCATTTTGGTGCTTAGGGATAAGTATATGAAACTTTAAGATAAAGAAAAAGAAAAGGTTGAAGTTCTAGCATCTTTCCAAGTGTCCATGGCCTTAAAATAATAACAATATACAAGAACACACACAAGCAGCTCCCCCACCATCCATAGAGACATGCTTATCCCTTGTTTCTTGAATTTCCAAGAAAAACAAATAACTCACTTGTTGATAGCTACTAAAGGTAGTTCATCCATGACGGGGTAAATCCTAAAATACCCTTGGAGAAAACACCTTCAAACCAAGGTTTAAATGGGCACCCCATGTCTCAACAAGCTCAAAAATTATTAGATAATATCCAAGGAATATAATGCAAGTGATAAATTGCAAAGAAAACCTCTCAATTGGGTGAATTTCAGAAAAGTCCAAAATGTGCATTAAATTGCATAACTTGCTCAAAAGTGTCCAAATTGGACCAAATTTGAAACTTAAGCTTGTATTATGATTTCAAAGCATATCACAAGGTTATATTAGAGTTTTAAGAATTAAATTATGATAATTAAGCTTATTCAACTCATTAAGCAAGTTTAGGGGTCTTACAACAAGGATGGCTGCAATCACACCTTAGAAGGAGAACGATTGAGATCATATCTCAGATGATGATCATTCAATGTATATGATGTGATTGAGTACATTTGTGGTTGTACCTTGGATATTTGGGTTGTGTGCCCTAGTTTCACTAGTTTTGTGACCTTTTAAGGATAGACTAGGATTTTCACTAGTGTTGTGACCTATATACCAAGGGTGGACTAGGCTATTTTGTAGTTGGACTTATATGTCACTACGTAATACTTGTATAGACTGAGGTAGATGAGATCTTAAGATTTTGGCTCTCCTAAATATCTTGTATGGCACTAATTTCGACTTATCAGTGGTCAATTGCAATTGAGTGGTATACCTCAATTCCTTATGGCTTAATAAAAGACATAATATATCTATGTAGTATGTTTGCTTAGGGTAAAACATGCTTCACATTAGATGTTAACCCTTACCTTGTTTTCTTATATTGTTTAGTTGGTATATAATGTTGTAAGAGAAATCAACTATATAGAAAGTTGTAGTTTTACTTGTTCCATTATATATTGTGTTAGTCATGATTTACCTGCTTAGTCACTTAACCTGCTTAACTTGCTTAAAATGTTAGTTTTCTTAATTTGATTAACCTTCTCAATTGGCTAAATTTGCTAATCCTATTTAATAATATACCTCATTTAATCAATAATTGTTGGTTGAGAGTTATATATCTCACTGGGACATGGGTCACCACCTCTTTTTAGGTGGTCACTAGTGGCATAGTCAGGATTGTGGTGTTGGGGAGGAGTAGATTGAAGAGTAGTAGGAGAAGAAGGTTGTTAGTAGTTGTATGGTCCTAGAGTCATACTTGTACACTCAGGTTTGGGTAGGGGATGTTTTGTATATGATGTGTATATTGACACGTGGCTTTGGCAGTGTGCCTATGTTTTGTAGATGGCATGTATATGTGGACCGTCTCTCTTTAGTATATAGGTTGTGGCTGATGTCACTGGATAGATATGTATATACTCGGTATGGTATGTGATATGATTCAAATTGTTGGACCTTTATGCAATGCTTCCAAACATGATAATGAAGTTTTAATTGGTTTTAATCAACCATGTTATTGGTGTAGGGTTAATTAGTAGTTGATCGTGTGTTTTATTTTGAGTAATCTTTTTCAGTGTGGAGGGGTGTCACACGTGATAGATTGGTATCACATCTCTAGGTTTGTTGAGTCTACAGGGACATAGGACTTAGGTTTGTATTTATTCTTACATAATCCAACATATCTGGTTATAGCTTCTTCTTGTGCATATATGTCTAGAGAACATGAAGAACATGTTGAAGTAGTTGTGTTGTGCTAGGAGGTGGGGCTAGGAGTCATGTAGGTGAACATAGAATGCCTAAGATGGGATGAAGTAGCCCGGGGTGCCTCAATTTGACCCAGAAACCATGGCTAATCCAACATTTCAATCCATGTTTGGATAGCTTATGGCCACGATTACACATATGGTAGATAGAGCGCTCATACCTCAAGCAAGGGCAGTCATCCCTAATGTGGAATTTTAGGGTTCTGTGAAGATGTTTGAACGATTGAGATGCATTCAAGCAGTCGAGTATGTGAGTACAGTAGACCTGGTAGATGCATATATGTGGCTTATGGAGCTTGAGAAGGCATTCATGATCCTCAATATCTTAGAAGAGGATGAGTTGAAGAACATTGTTTATCTACTGAAGGGCAGTGTTGGCCATTGGTGGGCCATAGAAGAGGATAAGAGACATGGAGTTGTGGTTGGTTGGGAAGAGTTTTAGAGAGAGTTTATGGGCCATTACTTTCTAGAGATGTATCTAGACGAGAAGATAGTGTATAGTTCGAGAAGATATTCTAGGGGTCGATGTCGATCAATGAGTATGAAGCCAAGTTTATGGAGTTATTGAGGTTTTGTCCTCATATGGAAGTGACAAAGAAGGAGAGGATCTAGATGTTCAAGAAGGGTTTGAGCTAGGAGTTGTCTACGACGGCGTATACTTTAGAGAATAGAGAGAGGTTCTCTACCTTTTTGGAGTTGGTGAGGCAGAATGAGCGGTCTACTATCGAGAAGTGTGAATCCAATGCTAAGAAAAAGGCCAGCTCAATTTTAGGGTTAATCATCTGGAGGATTTAAGAAGCCAAGGTTTTCTTCACCTCAGTCATAGTAGAGACCATCTTGTTTTGATTTGAGATCAGGTGTACTGTCACAGTGGTCCACATGTAAGGGTAGAGGTTGTAGTTTTCCAATATAAGGAGCACACAATACGTTGTCTGTGTTCATGGTAGGGCCGGCTAGACCGCACTATGATACCAGGACTTGTCACAAGTGTGGACAAGTAGGGCATATCAGGTGGGCTTGGCCTATGAAGGATGAAGTAGTGATGCAACAACTGAGGCAGAGTCTACAGGGTTCTTAGCAGTAGTAGTTCAATAGTGGTGGTGGTTGGGGATGCGGTTAGGCATCACAAGCAAGATCTTCTGGGCAGAAAGAGGTCGTGAATGACAACATGTGATGGCTAGATTCTATACTATGAATCAGTTGGAGGGAGTGGTAAATCCACCGGTCATGATAAGTCAGATGGAACTTTTTTATTCTGACTTAACTACTTCTTCTTTTATATCTATTTTGGTTGAACCAGGTGCAACTCACTCTTTTATTACTAGAGAGGTGATAAGTAGTTTTAATCTACCTATTTGTAGTAGATCTGATAGTCGTTAATTGGAAACCCCTCTTGTTGGTTCCCCCGAGTTGCGGGAGGTCTATCCATCTTGTGTTCTTTCTTTCTCAAGACACAACATTCAAGTGGATCTTATGCCACTTGACATGCATGGATTCGATGTGATCATTGGGATGGATACCTTGGATAAGTACAAAGTTGTTTTGGACTATAGTTCCAAGGTGGTGACATTTTGTGATGGAGATTCTTTGTGGATCTTCCAAGGATATAGGAAGATACTTCCTACGTGTTTATATTCAGCTATGACAGCGGAGAGGTTGATGAGACAGGGGTGTGAGGCTTTCTTGGATCATGTTGTGGATACTAAGGTGAGGAGTCCTAGTATCCAGGAGGTACTTGTAGTATGTGAGTTTGAGGATTTCTTTACTGTAAAGTTTCCTAGTGTTCCCCCTCCTAGAGAGATTGATTTTGTGATCAATCTTGATCCTGGAACACAACCCATAGCTATAGGATGGCACCAACAGAGATGTAAGAGTTGAATAAGTAGCTCCAGGAGATGTTGGAGAAGGGTTTTATCAGACCGAGCACTTCCCCTTGGGGAGCTCCTATGTTGTTTGTGAAGAAGAAGGATGGTTCCATGAGGTTTTGCATAGACTACCGACATGTGAACAAGGTTATGATAAAAAACAAGTACTCGTTGTCAAGGATAGATGATTTGTTTGACCAGTTGAGAGGTGACATGGTGTTCTCCAAGATCAATATAAGGTTAGGATATTACTAGCTGAGGATCAAAGCGGATGACATACCTAAGACAACTTTCAGGACTAGGTATTGTTACTATGAGTTCGTGGTTATATCATTTGGGTTACCCAATGTGTTAGTAGATAAGATGACCCGACATTAAATCAGACCATCATAGTGTAATTAATTGCGGAAGCAAATCATTTGCAGTGGATTACTGAAAATCACTAAAAATTAAAACCTTTTTCAAAGAGATCCATACATTGGAAAACTCTTTCATAAATAACCAAAGTAATTCAATTACATTCTGGTTCACAAGTACATGTCTTGTACCATTCCTTCTCGAGGATTACAAGCATCAACTGCCCTGTTAAAACTATACACAGACAGCATAAAAACATTGAGGCAACCAGCCAAAATCTCAGATCAATTCATTAAACTAACTACTGACTCCTAGGACCTAAGAGTACAGATACGACACATAGGACTCTATATACAAAACATGACAGCCAGTGTTCTCCACCTGGATGTCACTACTATCCCTATTGATGTTGTTGTTGTTGTTCTTCCCCTACTGTAGAGTTTCTACTTCTTCTTCTACGTCTACCTAAAAAGTTGGATCCTACGGGGATGAGACAATTGAAATTGTCCCAGCGAGAGATATAACTCTCCGCCAGAAATATTATTATTGCAATTAATGGATTAAAACTGATAAGAAGAATCATAAGTATTTAACAGCAGATAAATCATTTATCCAAGGATATTACAGCAATGTTCTTCTTCAAAGTATTTCATCTTGTAACTTGGTAAAGCAGTATGTCATTTATCCAATAAGGAATATGACGAACATGTATAACATCTATCCATCTAAGATATACTAAGCAAGGTATCATCAACCAGTGATTCTCATATTTCAACCTTAAACAAATATGCTACACGGCTGATTACATTTTACAATCATACTTAAGCCCTGAGGAGATGAGGTATACCTCTCATACTCCAACCGACAATTGTGAAATCGAAATCGGTACCATACATAGGTCAATGGAAGAGCCAGATTCCCATGACCTCATCTTCCTCAGTTAGTATGAGGACCAAATGCAGGACATCTGGTGTCTCTGCTAAATAGCTTTCCAAGGTATACGGGCAACTTTGCTATTAGAGTTACAATGGCAGCTGTACTCTCTTTGCAATCGAGAGATTTCATGTTTATCTCACACCGATCCGGTATTAACATCATCGGGAGATTAGTGATACATCAACCTCGGCATTCAGGAGATTAGTGATACATCCATCTCGGCATATATAATGAAGGGTTGAGAGATTTAATGTTTATCTTGCATCAATTCCTCCATTAGGGTGTAAGGATATTCACGCCCATAACCCCCACATACTCAATAGTATGCCCTCCAGGAGTTCCCATAGGAAAACCTATTTCACCATCACCAAACTACTGACGATGATGGATCTATGGTCAGGGCTCTACATGATAAGATTTCACTTGATTAATTAAGTACATTACCATATTCTTTTAGCATCAATCATGTTTTCAAATATAATTCATTATAACAAATATTACAAAGAATGAGTACTACTTCTATTAAGTCCTTTTCAAAGCTTTATAAAACATTGGGATCTCAATCCCTTGTCACATCAGGGCATTCTCATTCCTTAACATCTCATCACCATGATTATGGAATATGGGTATTCAAACCCTCAATTCATCAAAACACTTGTTACCACTTATCAGGTAGCTAATACCTTTAGGTCATCTGACCAAAGTAAACATAATACTTACAATACAGGTATCTCACATGGATCTTAAAGCCCATTAATCTCTTGTTACCTCTCACTAGGCAACACAACATATTATGGCTTACAAGGCCCATAAACAATTTCATTAATAAAACATCATAGCTCATACTTGGCTATGTCTAACATCTCATGATACCTGCATGATTAGTGCACATGATAACAGTTATATCAATTACATATCAACACTATGCAATGTAAGAGTAACATCATTATTTCCTCATTAGAGTTAGGATTTCCCAATTCATGTCAATTAGGAATACTCATGTCATTACCCAAATTAGGGTTTCACTTGACATCACCCTTAATTAGGGATTCATATCACATCATTGCATTAAGGTTTCATATGACATCACACTTGATTAGGGTTTCACATGACATCACCCTCAATTAGAGTTTCATATGACATCACACTTGATTAGGGTTTCACATGACATCTCTGTATTAAGATTTCATATGACATCACCCTTGATTAGGGTTTCATATGACATCACCGTCAATTAGAGTTTTATATGACATCACACTTGATTAGGGTTTCATGTGACATCTCTGTATTAACATTTCATATGACATCACCCTTGATTAGGGTTTCATATGACATCACCCTCAATTAGAGTTTTATATGACATCACACTTGATTAGGGTTTCATGCGACATCTCTGTATTAAGATTTCATATGACATCACCCTTGATTAGGGTTTCATATGAAATCACCCTCAATTAGAGTTTTATATGACATCACACTTGATTAGGGTTTCATGTGACATCACCCTCAATTAGATTTTATAATAACTTTTTCCCAAATTAGGGTTTCATCATTACCCTTAATTAGGGTTTCACCTATCATTGCCCTCAATTAGGGTTAGGGCTCATCAACCTTCTTAATTAGGGTTTCATGATCTCTTTATCAAGTATCATACCCTAATTACACATTTATTCATGTTGAAAGTGTTGAGGCTTAACCACTACATGATTATCTTTCATGTAGGAATTCTTCTTTCTCTCATCCTCTCTAGGATGTTAATTACTTCAAACTTGATTAAATTAGGTCAACTCAACTTGAATGAAGGATTGGCATAGTGTATTGAGCTACTTCTTTCATAAGCATCAAAGGTTAACCACTCAAAAGGTACTAATTACCATAGTGCCTTAAAGGTACAACCATTGTAATTATCTTTGATAACTTCATTAACCATCATAGGGTTGATTAATCTTTCATAGCTTTGAGACTGATAGATCTCCAAAAGGTTTTATTACTTCTGAACCTTCAAACGGTCTTGGTGTCACATGACCTTCAAACGGTCTTGAAGATCATTTGACCTAAAATGGTCTTGACTCAATTTTATACCCAAATGATCTTGAGGTGCTTGACCTCCAATCGGTCTTTCCCTAACTCCTTCAATCATTTTTGAAACCATTTGCTCAATTGAAACTGAATTCACACCAAACGGTTTTGAAACCAAAAGCCCTTCAAACGATCTGAGGACCATTTGATCTCAAACGGTCTCAAGACCGTCTGGACTCAAATGGTCTCAAGACCGTTTGTTCCAAACCACCTTGAAACCGATTGGACCAACTAGGGTTTCTTCCAACCAATCAATTGATTTTAGGGTTTGTTTTCTTGAATCGATCATCAATTGAACCATTGAAAGTACATCTAATACTTCCCTTGGATCTCTAGCTATCCATCACAGCCCTTGATCTCCAAACGGTCTCGGTCTTGAGACCGTTTGGACCATCAACCAAGCAATTGATCCAATTCAATTAGGAATTCTTCAATCAATCGATTAGGATTTGCAATCCCTTGATCATCCTTCTAGAATTAATTATAATCAATTCAATTTGAGCTATTGGATCTTCATCAATTACATCAGAAATTAACCCCAAATGGTTTTAAAGTTTAATTTACCCATTCGGTCTTGAGTTCCATTACCCATTCGGTTTTGAACTCAATTACCCATTCGATCTTGTAGTCAATTATCCATTCAGTCTTGAACTTAGTTACCCATTTGGTTTGAAGTAAATTACCCATTCGGTCTTGGGTTCAACTACCCATTCGGTCTTGGGTTCAACTACCCATTCGGTCTTGGGTTCAATTTCCCATTCGGTCTTGGGTTCAACTACCCATTCAGTCTTGGGTTCAATTTTCCATTCGGTCTTGGGTTCAACTACCCATTCAGTCTTGGGTTCAATTGCCCATTTGATCTTGAAACCAAATCAATTCAATTGGTTTTGAAACTGAATTAACTCAATCGGTTTTGAAAACCGATTGCCCCTTCCTTTGTTGAGGTGTGTGCTTAAGATGACATCATCATCTTCAAGCTTCAAACCTTCAAAATCAGTTGTGGTTCTTATGGTGATTTCAACAACTAATCAAAAGAAATCGAGAGAGAGTAGAAAGGTTCAACATAAATTGAATAAATTGCAAGCAATAATGACATTTAAGGGTTCAAGTTATATAACCTGCCTTCAAAACTGAATCCAAGCTTCAAGCTTCACGTCCTAAATGGTGAATGAAGCTTTCACAACCTCCCAAGGCTCGTCCTCAAGTCTTTGAGTGAAATGAACGGCTAGGGTTGAAGATTGAATGAAGAAAAGAAGAAATTCAGCATTGAATTTCGATTTCCACCATGAAATCAAGGTTGAAGATGACTATGGAGCTTACCTACATGTTGGATCACGTCCTCTTGCTCCTAAGCTCCTTTTTTCATGGCCAAAGCAAGGAAATAAAAAGGATCGAAAAAACCTTTCATTTGGGTTGGAAATGATATGTTTATAAGGAAATTCCAATGAGAGAGAAAGTGATAATAAAATCCTTTAACTCCCCAAAATTGGTGCCACATACTCCCCTCCATCCCTTACATACGAAGCCATCTCCTCCACCTTGTAATTCCTCTTCATTATCGATGAATTAAAAGAAAGCAAATTAAGCACCTTAACTATTATAATAATAATATCCAAAATTGAGTGGATATTACTTTTCCTTTTACTAATGTGAGTGGGCTCTCCACTCAATTTAGATATTTCGTGGCCTTTGCAAGGCACAATGACGTTCACACTTATGGAAATTCAAACATCTTATTTTTGGTTGAAGGGCACCTCAATTAATATTGGCCTATTTCGGGTTCACTTGGAGCTTTGGCAACCACCGTAGGAGGTGTGATGTACATGCACTCATTTCAAGGGGGTGCAACACTTCTTAGTTTGGGCCTAATATTGATCCTATATACCATGTTCGTATGGTGGCGCGATGTTCTACGTGGATTTTTGCATTAAATTGAATTAGGGTTTCAATTATGCTTAAATCTTGATTATTTTAATATCAAGATTCTCTCTCCTCCAAAGTGATTCAAATGAGATGCCCCTATCATTTTATTTTATCTACATGATTCCAAGAAACATGAGGGACTCTCTAGAAATGGTATTTTGCATATTGAACCCTAGGTTTTGGGTAATTTGCACATTACACCAAAACTAGGTTTTAATGCACAAACGTTGCTTAACAAGATCTTTCTTGGTCCTCAGGCTATCACAAGACATACCTCTGCATCATTCTCATTCTTATGATTCTTCAACACTTGAGGAACATTTTATCATGTAACATTTGCAAGTTAACCCCTCAAATTGGGTGATTTGCACATTAGTCCAAAATAAGAAAAACAGTGTTTCAACATTATTCAAAAAGGACTGAAATTGAAACATAAATTCCTCTTGAGCCTTAATTACTTTTCAAAAGATTAGAGCAAGCATATAATAAACTTTATTAAGCAAAACATCTAGGGTTAAAGCATAACCCAGGTCAGGGATGTTACAAATTATCCACCCCTAATAGGGATTTCGTCCCCGAAATCATCAAGAGAAAAGAGAAGGGTACTTCCTCCTCATCTATTCATCTAGCTCCCATGTAGCTTCTTCAATGCCACAGTGATGCCAGAGAACTTTCACAAGACATAACTTCTTCAGCTTTTTAATTCTTTTGTCAAGGATCATCACAGGTCCTTCAACATATGATATATCATCATTTAATTCTACCTCCACAGGTTGCAGAACTAACTATGTGTCAGGATGACACTTTCTCAGCATAGAGATATGGAACACTGGATGCAACTTATGCAGCTCAGGTGGTAACTCGAGCTTATAGGCTACCTTTCCAATCCGTTTAATGATTGGATAAGGTCCCATAAATCTAGGAGCTAACTTTCCCTTCTTTCCAAATCTAAGGACACCTTTCCCAGGTGAGACTTTGAGATATACTCTGTCTCCAACTTGGAATTCTAAAGGTCTTCGCCGTTTGTCGGCGTACGACTTCTGTCTATCTTGTGCAGTCTTTAATTGTTGTTGTATTACTTTAATCTTCTCAGTTGTCTACTGCACAAGCTCAGGACCCAAAAGTTGATATTCTCCCATTTCATACCAACATAAAGGAGATCTACAACTTCTACCATATAATGCTTCATATGGTGCCATATCAATACTGTGCTGATAGCTATTATTATAAGCAAACTCTATCAAGCTTAGGTGTAGATCCCAACTTCCTACAAACTGAAGGACACATGCCCTGAGCAAATCCTCCAAAGTTTGTATGGTTATCTCAGATTGTCCATCTGTCTGTGGGTGAAAAGAAGTACTAAACCTTAACTGTGTACCCAAAGCTTTATGTAGTCATTCCCAGAAATGACTCGTAAACAGAGGTCCTCTATCAAAAACAATTGTAACTGGTACCCCGTGTAACCTCACTATCTCATCTACATATATCTATGCAAGCTTCTCAACAGTGTAGGTTGTTTTGACAGGAAGGAAATGTGATGTCTTAGTCAACCTATCAACTATCACCCATATGGAATCATAACTTTTGGTTGTTCTAGGCAAACCAACCACAAAGTCCATGGTCACATGATCCCATTTCCACTGTGGTATAGGCAAAGGTTGCATTGTTCCTGCGGGTTTTTGATGTTCATCTTTAACCTGCTGACACACCGGACACCGCATAACAAACTCAGCTACATCCTTCTTCAATCCTGGCCACCAATACATATCCTTCAAGTTATGATACATTTTGGTGCTCCCTAGATTCATTGCATACATCAAAGAATGAGCTTCCTCCAAAACCAACTTCCTTAAGTCATTGGCATCAGGTACTACCATCCTACCATGGTAACAGACTACCTGATCTTCTGACTCATGAAAGCCATCTCATATCTCACTACCATACTCTAACCTGGTCTACTGAATCACAATATCAGTTTGTTGTGCTTCTTTAATCTACGGTCTTAGAGTAGGTTTCACTTGCATCTCAGCTAACAGCCCGGCTAACAAAGATACCTTAAGCTGTATATTGTTTTGCCTCAAGGAGATAAGCATATATCTTTTAAAGCACACCAAGGAGTTCAACTGTGCTTTATCTAGGGTTGGTGATGATGATTTCCTACTTAGTGCATCAGCCACTACATTAGCATTCCCTGGATGATAATCAATTGTACAATCGTAGTTCTTGATTAATTCCATCCAGCGACGTTGGCTCATGTTCAACTCATGTTGTGAGAAGATATATTTTAGATTATTATGGTCTATGAAAATCTAGAATTTTTCTCCATAGAGATAATGTCTCCAGATCTTCAAAGCATGGACCACAGTATCTAGCTCTAGATTATGTGTTGGATAATTCTCCTCGTGCTTCTTAAGTTGTCGAGAGGCAAAAGAAATCACTTGATTATCTTGCATCAACACACATCCTAGTCCATTCTTAGATGCATCATAGAAAACTATGTACCCCTTCCCTTACTCAGGTAACACCATCACAGGTGTACTTGTTAACCTTTCTTTCAACAACTGGAAAGAATGTTGACACTTGTCATTCCAGACAAAAGGAACCTCCTTCTTGGTCAACTTGGTTAGGGGTAAAGCTATAGAATTGAAGCTCTTAATGAACCTCCTATAATATCCTGCCAGTCCTAGGAAACTGTGTATCTCTGTTGGTGTCTTTGGTTTTTCCCATTGCAGGACAGATTCTACCTTCTTAGGATCAACACGAATACATGAGGCAGATATTACGTGTCCTAGAAAATAAACTTCTGGTAACCAGAACTCACATTTGCTAAACTTAGCATATACTTATGCTCTCTTAGCAAAGTTAAAGCCTGACGGAGGTGCTGCTCATGTTGTTGAGCATCTCTACTATATACCAAGATGTCATCTATGAAAACTACTATGAATTGATCAAGAAAAGGTCGAAAGATTCTATTCATGAGTTCCATAAATGCAGCCGGTGCATTAGTTAATCGAAATGACATAACTATGAACTCATAGTGATCATACCTTGTCCTGAAGGCAGACTTAGGTATGTCACCTTCCTTGATACGCAACAGATGGTATCCTGACCTCAGATCTATCTTAGAGAAGATAGTTGCACCACACAACTGATCAAACAAGTCATCCATCCTTGGCAAAGGATACTTGTTCTTTATGGTTACTTTATTCAATTGTCTGTAATCAATGCATAACCACATCGATCCATCCTTCTTCTTAACAAAGAGAACTGGAGCACCCCATGGTGAAGTACTCGGTCGGATAAAACCTTTCTCAAGCAACTCCTGCAGCTGTTTCTTGAGCTCTGCCATTTCAGCAGGTGCCATTCTATACAGTGTTTGTGCTATTGGTTGCGTTCCCAGGATTAGATTAATTTCAAAATCAATCTCTCGGGGCATAGGTACACCTGGAAGTTCCTCAGGAAACACATCTTCAAACTCCCTAACAATCGGAACTTCAGAAAGATTAGGGTTCTCCATCGTGGTATCAACCACATGTGCCAAGAATGCAAAGCATCCTTGTCTCATCAGCTTTTCAGCTACCATAGCTGACACAAGATAGGTTGGAAGAATCTTTCTATCTCCCTGAAAGATCCATGTGTCACCATTATTAGTGAACACAGCTTGCTTGGACTCACAATCCAAGACAACCTTATACTTTTCTAGGGTGTCCATCCCAAGAATTATATCGAACCCATGCATTTCAAGTGGTATAAGATCCACTTGAATGTGATGTTTAGAAAAGGAAAGAATGAAGGGAGAACACACCTCCCGCAACACTACATATCCCAACAAAGGGGTTTCTAACAACATACTATCTGCTCTATGACTGACAGTCATGTTGCAATCATAAATCGCTTTCTAGTGATAAAGGAATGCGTAGCACCCAGATCAATTAAAACATATACGAAGCAGGATGTAGACAAATCAGATTGAAATAGTTCCATCTGACCTGTCACAACTCGAGGGTTGACTACTGCTTCGGGTTGATTCATATCATAGAATCTCGTCGTTGCTTGTTGTTGACACTGTGCTCGGTTGTTAGGTGCTGATGAAGCATCTTGGGATGCTTGTCTACGTCCTCTAGAGCCACTCGGAAACTATCACCTCTGAGAGCCTTACTGACTCTGCCTCTGAGGTTGAGTCACACTTGCTTCTCTAGCTCGACAATCTTTCATCAGATGTCCCATCTTTCCACATATAAAACAACCTCTGGTCTCCCTCTGTGGCCTGGATGGTTTAGTTACTGATACTTATGCTGAGCTATGGGCTCCTTCTGGTGGTAGACTACGGCCTCTACCCCTACTCAACGTCCATTGTGTCTGGGTATTGAATCTTGGTGGTGCTATTGGTGCAGAAAACCTCGATTTCTTGAAACTTTTGGACCCTTCTCCTTGGAACTGAGTATACACCTTCTTATTCTTAGTCTACCGCTTCTCAGTCACCGACCTTTCTATCCATCTCACAGACTCCACAAAGGTGGTGAACCTCTCCCTGTTCTCTAAGGCAGACACAGGAGTGGTCAATTCAGTGTTCAATCCCTTCTTAAAATATTGAATTCTTTCCTCATCAGTAGCTGTCATATGCAGATAAAACCAAAAAATCTCCATGAACTTAGCTTCATACTCGCTAATGTTCATTGGTCCTTGCCTTAACCCCTCAAACTGAGAGATTTTCTCATCTAGAAACGTCTTGGGGAAATATCTAGTGACGAATTCTCGTCGGAATTCTTCCCATACGACCTCGACACCTGGCCTCTTTCCCTCTTCTATTATCCACCAGTGGCCAGCACTCCCTTTTAGAAGGTACACTGCGTGCCTCACCTTCTCTGCTTCAGGGATATTGAGGATTCTGAAGGCCTTCTCCAGCTCAGTTAGCCACATATATGTGTCTGTTGGGTCAGCTGTACCAGCATATTCTGTGGCTCCAACCCGGCAAAGTCGTTCAAATGTCTTGTCGGCTCCCTATCCTTCATGGTGAGTTGATGCCCTAGGTGCAGGTGGTGGCATCCTATCTGCCATATGAGTCATGGTTGCAATGAACTGCCCAAACAGGTCATGGAAGGCTAGATTTTCCAATGCAACTTGGTTACGCTGGGGATGTTCTGGTTCTGGTTCTTCCCTATTCTTATCCCTAGCACCTCTTCCCAGTGCAGCAATGCTGCTCTCAACAGCATGTTCTTCATGCGATCCAGACATCTTAAGTTCTTCTTCTCCTCCTATATGAGCAGAAGACACTATCATATTACTGGAAGACACTAGAACAGACTCAATAACCTTAATCCTATGTCTCTGTAGACTCAGCGAACCTAGAGCTCTGATACCACTAAACTTGAGACAACATGACATCAAATCATACCATCACATTGTAATTAATTGCAGAAGCGAATCATTTGCAGCGGATTACTGAAAATCACTAAAAATTAAAACCTTTTTCAAAGAGATCCATACATTGGAAAACTCTTTCATAAAGAACCAAAGTAATTCAATTACATTCTGGTTCACAAGTACATGTCTTGTACCATTCCTTCTTGAGGATTACAAGCATCAACTCCCATGTTAAAACTATACACAGGCAACATAAAAACATTGAGGCATCAAGCCAAAATCTCAAATTGATTCATTAAACTAACTACTGACTCCTAGGACCTGAGAGTACAGAGATGACACATAGGACTCTATATACAAAACATGACAGCCAGTGTTCTCCACCTGGATGTCACTGTTGTCCCTGTTGTTGTTGCTGTTATTGTTCTTCCCCTGCTGTAGAGTTTCTACTTCTTCTTCTGCATCTACCTAAAAATTTGGATCCCACGGGGGTGAGACAATTGAAATTATCCCAGCGAGAGATATAACTCTCTGCTAGAAATATTATTATTGCAATTAATGGAATAAAATTGAGCATAAGAATCATAAGTATTTAACAACAGACAAATCATGTATCCAAGGATATTAGAGCAATGTTCTTCTTCAAAGTATTTCAGCTTGTAACTTGGTAAAGAAGTATGTCATTTATCCAATAAGGAATATGAAGAACATGTATAACATCTATCCATCTAATATATACTAAGAAAGGTATCATCAACCAGTGATTCTCGTATTTCAACCTTAAGAAAATATACTACACGGCTGATTACATTTTACAATCATACTTAAACCCTGAGGAGATGAGGTATACCGCTCACACTCCAACCGACCATTGTGAAATCGAAATCGATACCATACATAAGTCAATGGAAGAGCCAGATTCCCATGACCTCATCTTCCTCAGTCAGTGTGAGGACCAAATTTAGTACATCTGGTGTCTCTGCTAAATAGATTTCTAGGGTATACTAGCAACTTTTCTATTAGAGTTACAGTGGCAGTTTTACTCTCTTCACAATCGAGAGATTTCATGTTTATCTCACATCAATCCGGTATTAACATCATCGGGAAATTAGTGATACATCCATCCTGACATTCGGGAGATTAGTGATACATCCATCCCGGCATATATAATGAAGGGTTGAGAGATTTAATGTTTATCTCGCATCAATTCCTCCATTAGGGTGTAAGGATATTCACGCTCATAACCCCCACATACTCAATAGTATTCCCTCCAGGAGTTCCCATAGGAAAACTTATTTCAACATCACCAAACTACTGACGATGATGGATCTATGGTCAGGGCTCTACATGATAAGATTTCACTTGTTAATTAAGTACATTACCATATTATTTTATCATCAATCATGTTTTCAAATATAATTCATTATAACAAATACTATAAAGAATGAGTACTACTACTATTAAGTCCTTTTCAAAGCTTTATAAAACATTGGGATCTCAATCCCTTATCACATCAGGGCATTCTCATTCCTTAACATCTCATCATCATGATTATGGAATATGGGTATTTAAACACTCAATTCATCAAAACACTTGTTACCACTTATCAGGTAGCTAATACCTTTAGGTCATCTGACCAAAGTAAACATAATACTTACAATACAAGTATCTCACATGGCTCTTAAACCCCATTAATCTCTTGTTACCTCTCACTAGGCAACACAACATATTATGGCTTACAAGGCCCATAAACAATTTCATTAATAAAATATCATAGCTCATACCTGGCTATGTCCAACATCTCATGATACATGCATGATTAGTGCACATGATAACAGTTATATCAATTACATATCAACACTATGCAATGTAAGAGTAACATCATTATTTCCTCATTAGAGTTAGGATCTCCCAATTCATGTCAATTAGGAATACTCATGTCATTACCCAAATTAGGGTTTCACTTGACATCACCCTTAATTAGGGTTTCATATCACATCATTGCATTAAGGTTTCATATGACATCACACTTGATTAGGGTTTCACATGACATCACCCTCAATTAGAGTTTCATATGACATCACACTTGATTAGGGTTTCACATGACATCTATGTATTAAGATTTCATATGACATCACCCTTGATTAGGGTTTCATATGACATCACCCTCAATTAGAGTTTTATATGACATCACACTTGATTAGGGTTTCATGTGACATCTCTGTATTAAGATTTCATATAACATCACCCTTGATTAGGGTTTCATATGACATCACCCTCAACTAGAGTTTTAAATGACATCACACTTAATTAGGGTTTCATGTGACATCTCTATATTAAGATTTCATATGACATCACCCTTGATTGGGGTTTCATATGACATCACCCTCAATTAGAGTTTTATATGACATCACACTTGATTAGGGTTTCATGTGACATCTCTGTATTAAGATTTCATATGGCATCACCCTTGATTAGGGTTTCATATGACATCACCCTCAATTAGAGTTTTATTTGACATCACACTTGATTAGGGTTTCATGTGACATGACCCTCAATTAGATTTTATAATAACTTTTCCCAAGTTAGGGTTTCATCATTACCCTTAATTAGGGTTTCACCTATCATTGCTCTCAATTAGGGTTAGGGCTCATCAACCTTCTTAATTAGGGTTTCATGATCTCTTTATCAAGGATCATACCCTAATTACACATTTATTCATGTTTAAAGTGTTGAGGCTTAACCACTACATGATTATCATTCATGTAGGAATTCCTCTTTCTCTCATCCTCTCTAGGATGTTAATTACTTCAAACTTGATTAAATTAGGTCAACTCAACTTGAATGAAGGATTGGCATAGTGTATTGAGCTACTTCTTTCATAAGCATCAAAGGTTAACCACTCAAAAGGTACTAATTACCCTAGTACCTTAAAGGTACAACCATTGTAATTATCTTTGATAACTTCATTAACCATCATAGGGTTGATTAATCTTTCATAGCTTTGAGACTGATAGATATCCAAAAGGTTTTGTTACTTCTGATCCTTCAAACGGTTTTGACCTCCTTGACCTTCAAACGGTCTTGGTGTCACATGACCTTCAAATGGTCTTGAAGATCATTTGACCTTAAACGGTCTTGACTCAATTGTATATCCAAACGATCTTGAGGTGCTTGACCTCCAATCGGTCTTTCCCTAACTCCTTCAATCGTTTTTGAAACCATTTGCTCAATTTAAACTGAATGCACACCAAACAGTTTTGAAACCAAAATCCCTTCAAATGGTCTGAGGACCGTTTGATCTCAAACGGTCTCAAGACCATTTAGACTCAAACGGTCTCAAGACCATTTGGTCCAAACCACCTTGAAACTGATTGGACCAACTAGGGTTTCTTCCAACCAATCAATTGATTTTAGGGTTTGTTTTCTTGAATCGATCATAAATTGAACCATTGAAAGTACATCTAATACTGCCCTTGGATCTCCAGCTATCCATCATAGCCCTAGATCTCCAAATGGTCTTGAGACCATTTGGACCATCAACCAAGCAATTGATCCAATTCAATTAGGAATTCTTCAATCAATCGATTAGGATTTGCAATCCCTTGATCATCCTTCTAGAATTAATTATAATCAATTAAATTTGAGCTATTGGATCTTCATCAATTACATCAGCAATTAATCCCAAATGGTTTTGAAGTTTAATTTACCCATTCGGTCTTGAGTTCCATTACCCATTCGGTTTTGAACTCAATTACCCATTTGATCTTGTAGTCAATTATCCATTCGGTCTTGAACTTAATTACCCATTTGGTTTGAAGTAAATTACCCATTCGGTATTGAGTGCAACTACCCATTCGGTCTTGGGTTCAATTTCCCATTCGGTCATGGGTTCAATTGCCCATTTGGTCTTGGGTTCAATTGCCCATTCGATCTTGAAACCGAATCAATTCAATTGGTTTTGAAACCAAATTAACTCAATCGGTTTTGAAAACTGATTGCCCCTTCCTTTGTTGAGGTGTGTGATTAATATGCCATCATAATCTTCAAGCTTCAAACCTTCTAAATCAGTTGTGGTTCTTATGGTGATTTCAACAACTAGTCAAAAGAAATCGAGAGAGTAGAAAGGTTCAAGATAAATTGAATAAATTACAAGCAATAATGACATTTAAGGGTTCAAGTTATATAACCCGCCTTCAAAAATGAATCCAAGCTTCAAGCTTCACGTCCTCAATGGTGAATGAAGCTTTCACAACCTCCCAAGGCTTGTCGTCAAGTCTTTGAGTGAAATGAACAGCTAGGGTTGAAGATTGAATGAAGAAAAGAAGAAATTCAACATTGAATTTCGATTTCCACCATGAAAGCAAGGTTTAAGATGACTATGGGGCTTACCTACAGGTTGGAGCACGTCCTCATGTTGCTCCTAAGCTCCTTTGTGCATGGCCAAATCAAGGAAAGAAAAAGGATCGAAAAAACCTTTCATTTGGGTTGGAAATGAGATGTTTATAAGGAAATTCCAATGAGAGAGAAAGTGATAATAAAATCCTTTAACTCCCCAGAATTGGTGCCACATAATCCCCTCCATCCCTTGCATACGAATCCATCTCCTCCACCTTGTAATTCCTCTTCACTATCCATGAATTAAAAGAAAGCAAATTAAGCACCTTAACCATTATAATAATAATATCCAAAATTGAGTGGATATTACTTTTCCTTTTACTAATGTGAGTGGGCTCTCCACTCACTTTAGATATTTCGTGGCCTTTGCAAGTCACAAGGACTTTCAAACTTATGTAAATTCAACCATCTTATTTTTGGTTGAAGGGCACCTCAATTAATATATTTATTTTTGCATTAAATTGAATTCGGGTTTCAATTATGCTTAAATCTTGATTATTTTAACATCAAGATTCTCTCTCCTCCAAAGTGATTCAAGTGAGACGCCCCTATCATTTTGTTTTCTCTACATGATTCCAAGAAACATGAGGGACTCTCTAGAAATGGTATTTTGCATATTGAACCCTAGGTTTTGGGTAATTTGCACATTACACCAAAACTAGGTTTTAATGCACAAACGTTGCTTAACAAGCTCTTTCTTGGTTCTCAGGCTATCACAAGACATACCTCTGCATCATTCTCATTCTTATGATTCTTAAACACTTTAGGAACATTTTATCATGTAACATTTGCAAGTTAACCCCTCAAATTGGGTAATTTGTACATTAGTCCAAAACAAGCAAAACAGTGTTTCAACATTATTCAAAAAGGACTGAAATTGAAACATAAGTTCCTCTTGAGCCTTAATTACTTTTCAAAATATTAGAGCAAGCATATAATTAAATTTATTAAGCAAAACATCTAGGGTTAAAGCATAACCCAGGTCAGGGATGTTACAGTAGCATTTATGGATTTGATGAACAGGGAGTTTAGACCGTATCCAGACCAGTTTGTGGTAGCATTCACAGATGATATCCTGATATACTATAGAGATAGATAACAATGTCAGTAGCACCTTCGCTAGGCTTTGATGTTGTTGAGACAAAATTGGTTATGCTAAGTTTAGCAAATGCGAGTTCTGGTTGACAAAGGTGTCTTTTATGGGTCATATCATACATTGGAAAGAGGTGTGTGTGGACCCGAAGAAGGTGCAGTCAGCGATGGAATGGGAACATCCCAAGACACCAATGGGGGTTCAAAGTTTCTTGGGATTGGTAGGCTACTACAGGAGATTCATCAAGAATTTCAGTGTTGTAACATTACCCCTAATAAAGTTTCCAATAAAAGGTGTTCCTTTTGTGTGGGATGGAAAGTGTCAGAGTTCTTTCCAATTGTTGAAGGAGAAGTTGACCAGTGTTCCAGTCTTAGTTCTTCCAAAGCAAGGGAAACGTTACATCATCTTCTATGATGCTTCAAAGAACGGCTTGGGATGTGTGCTAATGCAGGACAAGAACATGATTTCTTTTACTTCATGATAGCCTAAGAGACACAAGGGGAACTACCCAACATATGTTTAGGAGATTGCATCCATGGTCTGTTCCATGAAGATTTAGAGACACTACCTGTATCAAGAAAAGTGTCAGATCTTCATTGACCACAAGAAACTTTAGTATATCTTCTCAAATCAAAAGTTGAATATGAGGCAGAGGCAATGGATGGATCTTATCAAGGACTATGATACCATATAGGGTAGGTGAATTTCATGGTAGATTCTTTGAGCAGGAAGTCATCTTTTTCATCATTTGTGAATAAGTAAAAACTACATGCTTTAGTGTGCCACAAGCAAGACACGTTGGTATCGCTTCACCAGATGAATGTACAGCTTGAGATATCTCTATTGGTAGGGCTGCTAGCACAGTTACATGTGAATCCTACATTGATGAAATAGATCAGAGGTGTACATCAAGATGATACCATGATATAGAATATCTTAGCAGAGCTGGACAGTTAGAAGTATGATGGCTTTCATGAGTCAGATGACGAGACAATTTTCTTTCATAATAGGATAATGGTTCTAGATGTTGATGGTTTGAGGAAGATGGTTCTTGCGGAGGCTCATTTTTTTATGTACATGATGCATCTTGGTTTTACTAATATGTACCATAATCTGAAGGATCTGTATTGATGGCCCAATCTGAAGCTTGATGTGGCAAAGTTTGTTGCTAGATGTCCAATTTGTCAGCACGTCAAGGCAGAGCATCAGAAGCCTATAGGAACATTACAACCTTTTCCGGTATCATAGAGGTAATGAGATCATATTACCATGTACTTTGTGGGTGGTCTTCCTAGGACAGCCAAAGGTCATGATTCCATTTGGGTGATAGTTGACAAGTTGACCAAGTCATCTCACTTCTTGCCAGTTAAGATGACGTCTATATCAGAGAAGCTGGCACATATATATGTGGATGATATAATCCCTTTGCATGGTATTCTAGTTACCATAGTGTCCAATAGAGGTTGACAGTTCATGAGTCATTTTTTGGAACGTTTGCATACATCCATGGAGACACAGTTGAGGTTTAGCATAGCCTTCCACCCACAGACAGATTGTCAGTCTAAGAGGATCATTTAGATGTTGGAGGATCTATTAAGAGCTTTTGTATTACAATTTTTGGTGGTTGGGATGTGCATTTGAGTTTGATAGAGTTCTCCCACAACAACAGCTTCATAGGAGTATAGACATGGCACTGTATGAAGTGTTATATGGAAGACGTTGTCAGTCACCGCTTTGTTGGTATGAGATGGGTGAGTATCAACTTTTGGGTCCTGAGCTAGTGCAAAAAACTATGGAGAAGATCAAAGTGATAGAACAACAATTGAAAGTATCTTAGGATAAACAGGTTGTATTCGTTAATTGTCACATGTGGTTTTAGTTCCAAGTTAGAGACCGAATGTATCTTAAGGTTTCTCCTTGGAAGGGTGTGCTAAGGTTTGGTAAGAAGGGTAAGTTGGATCCCAGGTATATGGGACCATACCCTATTTTGGCACGTGTTGGGAAGGCGTCTTATAAGATGGAGTTACCACCATATTTTTGTATATTGCATGATGTCTTTAATGTTTCCATGTTGGGGAAGTGTCACCCTGATACAGAGTTGATGTTGCAACAAGTGGAGGTTGAGTTGGAGGAGGATGTGTCGTATGTTGAGGGTCCTATATTGATCCTGGATAGGAGGGTGAAGAAGTTGAAGAAGAAAAATATAGTTTTAGTTATGTTTTTGTGGCACCACCATGGTGTGGAGGAAACCACATGGGATTTAGAGGGTGAGATGCATAGGAAGTACCCATCTTTGTTTGCGTAGGATTTCAGGGTTGAAATCCTTATTAGCGGTTGTAAGACCCCTAACCTTGGTTTTTGGTTGATCATGCTTTCTTAGCATAATTTTATGCTTAAAACCTTAATCTAACCTTGTGGTTTGCTTTAATATCATGTGACAGGCTTATGTTTCAAGTTTGGTCCAATTTGGACACTGTTTGAGCTAGTTATGCATATATATGCTTGTTTTGGACCTAGAAATTTACCTATCTTTTAGGGTTTTCTTGAAATTTTTCACATTCTTGTTGTGCCTCACATGTTTTCACATCATTATTTTTTGATATTTGGCATGCCTTGTCACACCTTGGTTCGAGTGGTGACGTCTCATGTTGAGATTAGGGTTTTCATGGATGCACTAAGTGGATGGTTGACTTTGATGTGATTTGACTAGTGAGTTGTAGTTTTGGTGATTTCCAAGGTTCTTATTACCCATGTTTTTGGCAGTCGATGAGGTGTTGAGTGTTTGCTCTGGTCTTGGCGGTCGATGAAGCTCATGACCACTCTAGGTTGCCAAGGAACCCTATGGTTAGTGATCGTTGAGTTTTGATCAAGTTTGGTCACTGAAGCTTCACATCAGTTGTTTGCTTTTCTGGGTTAGTGATTTTGATGGCTTTTTTTGTTTTCAACACCCTAGTTGCATGTGGGTATTTAGTGCTTGAATGGGAAAGATCCCTTGGACACATGGCATGTTTAGCATGTCACCTAACTTCCTTTATCTCTCTCCAACCCCATGTTATATATACCCCTCTCTTTGCATGCATCTAACCCTTTGCACACCTAGTTTCCTCTCTCTTCTTCCTTGGTTTTTCTTGGAGTTCGTCCCCTTGGTCCTTGCTGCATAAGGAGGAGCTCAATCTTTGAGAAAGTGAGCCGATCCACCTTGCATGTTAAGCTAGGGTTTTAGCTACCCATCATGTGATCATTTGGTGCTAGCGTGTTCTTCTTCTTGGTCTTGGTAAGTGAGATCCTGCATCTTTTCTCCATGTTTTCTGATTCTTCTCCTCTTCTTCTTTCTCTTCTTGGCTAAACCCATGGTATTCCGATGATAGTGCTTGAGTTAGAGTTTGAAGAACACCTCTTTCTTTCCTAGGGTTTTCTCTCTTTCTCACTTCTTTGACATGGGGTTTGCCTCTTTGTTGGAGGTGGATCTAGATTGGCCATGGGAGTGCTCAAGATAGGGCTTTTACCTTTTCTTCATCAATCTACCTTGTTGTTTGGAGTTTCTACATCAACTCTAAGGTGAGTTATATAAGTTTCTCCACTGTTATTTCTTACCTCTACCTTTGGTTACAAGTAGAATGATAGTACTCTTGATTTAAGGTTTATGTTTGCATGATGGGGTAGATATATCTTCTTAAACTAACCCTAACCTTGTTCTTGAGTTCTCCTTGGTGATGGAAGTTTTGGTGCTTGTAAACATGTACAAATTGTTGATTTTGCTCTTGGATTTCTTAGGGTTTTTTAGTTGTTTTCTCTTCTTCTTTTACAATCTGAAGGTTTAGTCCTTGTTTCTATTTTGACTTGGTATACTTGTATCAATTCATGGTATTGACTTTGTGGATGTTTTGTATCTTGTGTGGTCGACGAGCTCTTAATGTTGAGTAGTCTCTAATATTTACCATTTATGGTCGCTATGTTTTTACACCTTGATGGTCATTGAGTTTTATATCTTATGCGAACGATGATATTGTATCTCTTTGATGGTCGCCAAGGATCATGGTGATAGGTGGTCCCTATGTGTTGATGTTCTCTTCAGTTGCTAGGGTTTGATGTCATCTTCAATCTCCATGCCTTATGTCTTCTTTAGTTGATGATATCACCTACCCTAGTGGTCGTTGAAGATTGTCTCCTTCAGTGGTCAAGGAAAGTGGTGAGCCTAGTTTTCAGCGGTCCCCAACCTTATTGGTCTTCAGCAGTCAATTACACCACTAACCCTAAGTGTTGTATGAAGAGTTTTGGTCTATATGGTTATCATGTTGTTTGACTCTACGATGCTGACGTTTGACCTATTTGCTTCCATGATTGTTGGAGATGTTAGTAATAAGGGTTTATCTTTATTTGTTGTTTTGTAACCCTAATTCATTGGTTCGTGGTTACACATGATGTAATAAGTCTTACCTTTTCCATCAAATGAATACAACCCTAAGGTTTGTAAAGTGATGATTGGTAATGCTAATTCAATTTATCATGTTTAACCTAACCCTAATGTAGGTAAGTGATGATGGTACTTAGCCTCTTGTGTTCTTAGCATGATGATAGAGTACTTCCTCTCTCTATGTTATTGTAACCCTAAATCTTTTGTCACATGAACATCATAGCTATTCTATGCAAGGTTATTTTGAACTTGTGTATCATAGGTTTGGTGATGATGATAAGCCTTGATGAGGCATATATGGAAATATAATGATGTTCTTGCAGGGGAATGATGTGGTGTCTTATACCTTGGACATGGTCTTGTTCCCTAATTGAGGTGTTACCCTCTTTATGATGTGACAAGGATTTGGAAGTTGTAATGGTATGATGATGAGTATGGACTCATGTATGGCAATGAAATAGTACCATGTGGTTTTGTGATCAAAGTATATCTCTTACGTTTTATATCTTCTGAAATTGCAATATACACCTTGTTTTTGTAGAACTCTTTTAGGGTTTGTACATAACTTGATTGATACAACCTTATTTCACCTAAATTAACTTAACTAATCAAGTGAAACCCTAATCATGTAGTTGCCATGTTCCATAGATCCTTTCCAGTGTCAGGACTTGTTGGATGGTGAAAGGAGTTCTCCTTAGTGGAAGCTCAGAGTCGTATATTATTGAGTATATGCATGTTCACAAGGATGGTTGTGGTCATACCTTAGCAGGAGAATGGTTGAGACTGTATCCCAGATGATGACGATTCAATGTATATGATGTGATTGAGGACAGATGCAATTGTACCTCAGATGTTTGGGTCGTATACCTAGTGTCGCTAATACTGTGACCTTTTAAGGACGGACTAGGTTTTTCACTAGTGTCGTGACCTATATACCAAGGGCAGACTAGGTTGTTTTATAGTTGCACTTATATGTCATTGTGGAGGACTCGTACTGACCGAGATCAGATAAGATCTGAGGATTTTGACTCTCCTAAAGATCTTGTATGGCATTGATTTTGACTTAGTAGTCGTCAGATGGAATTGAGTGGTATACCTCCATTCCTTAACAAAAAGATGTAATACAGTCATGTAGTACATATTCTAAGGGTAAAATACACTTCACATTAAATGTTAACCCTTACCTTGTTTTGTTATATTGTTTAGTTGTTATATAATGTGGTAAGAGAAATCAATTGTATAGAAAGTGGTAGCTTTACATGTTTCCTTATATATTGTATTAGTCATGATTTATCTATTTAGTCACTTAACCTACTTAACCTATTTAAACTGTTAATTTGCTTAATTTGCTGAACCTACTCATCATGTTTAATAATATACCTTTGTAATCAATAATTGTTGGTTGAGAGTTATATCTCTCATTGGGACATGGGTCTCACCTCATGGGTTACCACATCTTCTTAGGTGGTCACCAGTAGCATGGCCAAGATCATGGTGTTGAGGAGGAACAACTTGGAGAGCATTGGGAGAAGAAGGTTGTTAGTAGTTATAGGGTCCTAGAGTCATCCATGTACTCTCAGGTCTAGGCAGGGGATATTTTGTAGATGATATGTATATGGACATGTAGCTTTGGCAGTGGGCCTATATTTTGTAGATGGAATGTATATGTGGAACATCTCTCTTTAGTATATAGGTTGTGGTTGATGCCACTGGAGAGATATGTAAATACCCAGTATGGTATGTGATATGACTCGAGTTGTTTGACCTTTATGTAATGTTTCTGAACATTATAGTGAGGTTTGAATCGGTTTTCATCAACCCTCTTTTTTGGTGTTGGGTCAATCAGTTGTTGATCACATGTTTTGTTTTTATTAATCTCATTTGGTGTGGTGGTGTGTCACAGTACAGTAATGACATAGTGGTATGGTAGTATGTGGTTGACTGAAGGGAAGGTGTTGTAGAAATGTCACATTGTCATTAGTATAGGGGTGGATGAAAATCTTGTGATGGAGTGGTGTGAATAGTGATGGAGTTGAACCCTAAGCATGTTGGTGGAGGGGGTCTATTTATAGGTGTGGGTCTGGAAGAAGGGGATAAGAGATCTTTCACTCACATTTGAATTGAGTTTGACCAGGGGGAGGTCGTACCTGAGACTGACAAATAGTTGTTGAGCACTTTACAACATCTTTGGTCAGATGGCGATCTCGCATATTTTGGAACTGACCAAATGAGAAGCTATTTGACCAAATTATTGATGGCTTTGTGAGTCACTCCTTGTATGGATGGACTCAGAGTGTGAAACTAGTTTTGAGACTTGGATCTTGTAGTCCACTTGTCTTGGTACAATTAAGTATGTTTGTTGGTTATCAAAATGTGGAAAAATGCATTTGGCCAAATATCATAGATGAATCATATGGTGATACAAACTTTTTTCAGCATCAAGAGCTTTTCCATGTCGAAGCAGGCTCCCAACAAATTTATTGATCCAAACTATTTGGAAGATTCCCACACCTTAGGTACCCATTTGCCACATTGTTCTCAACTATTCCCAACAAACATAGGCTGAAAATAACCTTGAGGGAGACCCACACACTATCAAAGTTGGGAAAGACAATCTCTCGTCGGACAGGAGCCCCATTTCCCTCTGACCATCTCCCCAAAAACAATATTCAACTTGCATGTGTCGAATGAGTCCCTGATTGAGTCAATTTAGGCCAAAGAGTGATTTCTTAGTTTAACCTACACAACCGTCAAAAATATCAAGATTCAGACATATTACAAAGATACTTCTATCTATTATAGGCAAAATAAAAATATTTATAGTGATGAGAACAACCAAAATGGAGGTTGTCATATTATCTATGTGTACTCCACAAGTGTTGAGTTGTGTAAGTTTATTTCAGGCCTGAAAGGTGTTGGAAAATGCAAGAATTCTAAAGGTGATTATAATATTATTGTCATCAAGGGATATATAGACTATCATATCATCGACATATTGAAGAATGTTTTGGTTGTAATGATTATCAACCTTTGAGAGAATGCTATTTGAAACACTAGTTGTCAATACAGAAGAAAGAACACATGTGATAGTGACAAATTAAACATGGTGACAAGGGATCCTTTGTTTGAGCCCATTTGAGCTTGTAAAGTAGCCAAATTGAGAACCATTTACTATAATAAAGGAGTGCCATGAGCTAATACAAGCCTTAATACAATTGACCAAGTGTCCAAAATTGATATATTTTAAGGTATATGATAAGAAAATCTCAAATTATGTTACAAAATTTTTCAATTGGGGATTTGGAGTCTCTTTTTCTCTAAATTAGGAGAGGGGCTCAACATAATTCACCAAGAAGGTTATTCTCTTTCACTGATGTAATAGGTTCTAATGTTTGATTTGTGGCACAATTCCTAGCAAGATTTAGGGCATGTTTGATATGTGGTGAATAGAGGGGAAGGAAGGAAGGAGAAATCAGTTGTTTGGTTGGACAAAGTCATGGGGAAGGGATGGGAAGAGGGGGATGGAAGGGAAATGGAGGTGAAATAACCAAGTGTGTTTTCACACACTTCGTTTCCACTGAATCAAATTAAAGACAAGGGAAAGGGAAAACATTAGAGGGATGATTATTAAAAAGTTTGGAGGAAAAATTAAGTGTGAGAGAAAAAATATAAATAACATGAAGGGAAAATTTATTGTAGCCTACAATCAATGAGAACAAGGAAGAGGCCATCTCTCACATATGTTCTCACTTTGAGGGACATATGAATGTCAGAATATTATTATAAAAATATGAAGGGAATATCTAGAGGAGAAAATAAAAGTAAAATAAAAGGAAATAAAAATAATTTTGTGTGAAATTTTAAAAATAAATTCAAAAATTTGCCATGCTAACAAAATAGACTAAGTGTCCCCTCCCCTCCCTTCTATTCCCTACCTCTCCCCTTCATTCACCATGTACCAACATAATGTTTGCGGCAAGGTACTGTTCTAGTTCAAAAAGACAAGTTTTATGCATATGGCTTCTATAAGTTCAAAGTGTTAGTAAATTAAAAAGTCAATCCCCCCTGATCAAGTGCAACTTATAATGACACATGTGTTCCAATATATTAATTTTCTGACTGAAAATGGTAGCATGACACACCTGGGAAGGATAACATGAGGTTGATGTAACACTTGTTCCCACTACCCTAGGCTCGTGTAGAGTTTCAAGAATGATGACTGGCTCCACAGAGCACTAGCCTTAAATGTACACTTTGTCCTCACTCACATGAAAGCCATGATATACTTTCCAACTGATCATCCATCCCAGTACTACTCTGATATGAGCATGCTTAACCACAGAATTCTTTAGTGATGGTATCCCTGGAAAGGAGGTTCACCTTGGGGATTTGGGTAATACAATCATTGTCTTTAATATCATCTTATTTGAGGCCTCAAATCCTAGGACGTTATAATCTCCCCCACTTAAACTCTTAACGTCCTTGTCAAGGCTCAACTATATGGCCTCGAAATTTTCCACCATTTTAGTGGAGACCCATAATGACCCTTGGACACCCAACTCCTGATCACGGAATACCAGTGCAAGGGTGACTACATCTCCATGGGCAAACCCTTTTGAACATGCATGGACCGCATGACTCAAAATTGGCATGCCACATGCCCATGTGGGGCGCACACCTACTGGAGGGGTTATGGCTCTGATACCATTTGTAATGCCCAGGCCCAATGCGCAAGGCTCTAGTAGAGTTTTAAGAATGACAACTGGCCCCATAAACCACCACTAGGTCCTCACTCATGCACAATCTAGAATAAACTTCCTGGTTGGTCACCCATCCTAGTATTACTCTGGGCTAAGCACTGTTAACCATAGAGTTCTTTAGTTATGAGCTCCATGAAAAGGAGGTGCACCTTGGTAATATGGGTAGTACAATCATTCATTTTAGATCATGTTATTCAATGCCTCAAATTTTGGGACGTCATGGTTAAGGTGCTTGTTGGGAATGGTTTGCATAGGAAAATTGATTCTAGAGGGGAAAAGGTGGGAGGCACATTGGGGCATTTATTGGGTTGCAGGTGGAGGTGAAAAAGTGACAGATGGAGAGAGAATGAGTGGGAAAGGAAGAAATTGAGGGGAAAAGAATAAGTAGATCCCTCATTTCTAGAGAAGGAAAAACACAAAGATAGCATATAAGTAAAAAGGGGACATGAGGAAAATAAGGAGGGAAGTAATAAAGTGAAGATGAGAGAGGAGGGAAGTAATGGAACTAGAGAAGAGAAGTAAGGAGGGAAGTAATGCAAAAGTAGAAGGAAGTATTGGGGAGAGAGGAGGGAGAAAGTGAGGAGGGAAGTGATGATGATAGAGTTGATGAAGTAATGGAACTAGAGGAGAGAAGTAAGGAGGGAAGTAATGTAATAGTGGAAGGAAGTAACGGGGAGAGGGTGAAAGAAAGTGAGGAGGGAAGTGATGATGATAGTGTTGATGAGGAAAGTTATGGAACTAGAGGAGATAAGTGAGGAGGGAAGTAATGTAAGAGTGAAAGGAACGGATTGGGTGAGAGGAGGGAGAAAGTGAGGAGGGAAGTAATGTAGACATGTGGAAAATGAGAAGGAAATAATAAAATAAGACATCTAGAAGTAGGCAAATTAAACGAACAAGTGGTGCGTGAATTTATACATTAGGTACATTGCAACATTAGCCATACGCATTCATACACATATTAAGCATGTTACCACCACTATTGGGTGCATTACAACTAAGCTTGGATGCACTACACTAATAAGTATGCTCATTTTATAGTGTATGTGGCAATACATATGGTGTGTGTATGTTACATTAAGAATTGGACGCAATACCATTGATACTGGGCACATTACTACAAATATCAAGTAAATTACATTAGTTATCATGCTTATGTGATATTAGGCATAGAAATACAACATATGTGCATGTCACACTAACAATTCAGGGCATTGACCCCAATACTGGATGCAATATTACAAATATTAGGCATATTGTATAAGAAGTGTGCTCATTTGGTATAATGGGTAGCAATATAATTGATAAATGTGTTGCATGAAGAAATGAGTGCACTAACACCACTACTAGGTGTGTTACTATAGATAATGGGTGTAATACATTAAGGAGTGTGTTCGTTTGATATTATTGGTAGAAATATAATTAAATGTACATGTTACATTAAGAAGTGGGCACATTAACACCACTATTGGGCATGTTACTACAGACATTGAGTGTAATACATTACGGAGGGTGTTTATTTAATATTATGGGTAGAAATGTAATTAATTAATGCATTATACTAAGAATTGGGCACATTAACAATGCTATTGGGTGAAATACATTGAGAAGTCTACTCATTTGATCTTATTTTAATCCCACATGTTATTATTCATCATGCCCCCTTGTTATAGGCAGATAAAATCTCAAAACATAGGTTACATGGAGGTGCCCAAGATCCTCATGATACTCGTTAGATATGATTCCATGGCATTAACTCTACACCTTCATGAATTACCTATTTAGATAAACATCTCGAAAGAGAATCGGTACATTTATTCATCCCCCTTTCCTTCTATGAAACCTCTATGTTTGGTTTCAGTTCTCATACATGCTTGAACTTGCTACATATAGGTTTGTACTTAGCCAGGGTGATACCATCATCAGTAATAAAGGTGCAAGCTAGATTGCTATGCATTTCAACAATGATTTGTTTGTGTTTTTGCAACACTACTTGGATTCCCCATATTATGTCTAGTAATGTGGTCTCCTCCCTTTTTCCAATGACCCAAGTGATCACATGACACATATCTTGTAGGTTATGTTTGGTTCGTGGTGAAAAAATTAATGGTGATAGGTACGGTTGTGGTGATGGTGAAGGAGACGGTGATGGTGATGGGGAAATTGTTAAAATGTGTTGTTTGGTAGCATGTGCATGGTGAGAGTGATAGCGATTGATTTGTTTTGTAAAATATTGTTTGCTACATGGTTATAGGGAAGGGTGAGGGAAATTTTTTTATAAAAAACACCTACACAAGTTAGAATCATATTTATTAGAACGTTTTTTTTTGCATATGTGTCTAAATAAATAGTGGAGTCTTGAATGAATCTTCTTTCACCATGATTCACCATGCTTTTTCATGGGGACAAAAAAAATCAAAATTCACCATGTATTCATCATGATTCCATATCACCATGGCAAACAAACAACATTTTTTATTTCACCATCATTCCCCTCCTCGTGATTCACCATGTAACAAATGCAACCGTAGTTTCTTTCTTGGTTTTCTTGATGTAGGCAACATCTATATTAAACTCAATTTCCTTAACAGGAAGGGTCGACCAAGTTGCACTCATACATTAAGGTAGGTTATTTACTTCTTTCAAAAGTGTGCATGGAAAATCAAACATATCCATATATCATTTTGACCATACTACCTTTGAAACACTTTGTTCGAACAAATCGTTACTAATTAAGAGGAAGCAATCATTAACAACGGATTACTAAAAATTTAAACCTTTTGCAAAGAGATCCATACACAGGAAAACTCTTTTATCAAGAACCAATGTATTTCATTTACATCCTGGTTCATGAGTACATATTCTGTACCATTCCTTCTTCAGGATTATAAGCATCATCTTCTCTATTAACAACTAAACACAGACAGCATAAGAACCACAAGGCATCAAGCTAAAATCTCATATTGATTTATTAAAAACACTAGTTACTAACTCCGAGGACCTGAGAGTACAGAGATGACACATAGGACTTATATCTACAAGACACGACAGACAGTACACTCAACCTGAGATGTCACTACTGCTGCTGATGTTCTTCCTCTGCAAGATATTCTTAGTCTCCTCCGTGCTTGTACACCTAAAAATGTTGGATCCCACGGGGGTGAAACAATTGTAATTGCCCCAGCGAGAGATATAACTCTCCGCCAAAAACATTATTATTGCAGCTTAATGATATAAAAATGGGCAGAGGATAAGCAGTTTAAAGCATTCTCATCTTTTAAAGTATTGCAACTATTTATGATAGAACAATAGATCATCTATTCTCTTAATAAGGAATAAGAAGAACATGTATATCATTTATCCATCATATTATACCATCATGTCAAACTTCTCTTGTGACACTCATTATCTTGATATGTCACCCATGAGACATTCTTGTTTCAATCTGTTGGCCTTAGCCAATCTACTAAATAGATATGGGATTATACCTACCATGTACTCATATATCATTAATACATGCATTGGGTTATTACCAGTCCTGTGTCATCATTACAGGCATTGGGTTATTACCAATCATGTGTCATCATTATAGGCATTGGGTTATCCTGTGTCATCATTACATGCATTGAGTTATTACTAATCATGTGTCATCATTACAGGCATTGAGTTATTACCAATCATGTGTCATCATTATAGGCATTGAGTTATTACCAATCCTGTGTCATCATTACAGTCATTGAGTTATTACCAATCATGTGTCATCATTACAGGCATTGAGTTATTACCAATCCTGTGTCATCATTACAGGCATTGAGTTATTACCAATCATGTGTCATCATTACATGCATTGAGTTATTACCAATCCTGTGTCATCATTACATGCATTGAGCCTCTGCCAGGTATTAGACTCTTCCAAACCTGATTACACTGCTAGGCATTGGACACTACCAATCCTGATTTCACAGCCAGGCATTAGACTTTAACCAACCCTGATTACACAGCCAAGCATTGGACTTTAACCAACCCTGATTACACCGCCAGGCATTGGACTCTAACCAATCCTGATTACACAGCCATGCATTGGACTTTAACCAATCCTGATTACACAGCCAGGCATTGGAATTTAACCAATCCTTATTACACAACCAGACATTGGACTTTAACCAATCCTTATTACACAGTCGGGCATTGGACTTTAACCAATCCTGATTACACAGATCATGCATGGGATATAAATTCCTTGAACTCATCATTGATCATCACATCCTTCTCGAGGATCTGAACCCTGAGGTTAGCCTTCATAGCTTTTCACATTCTTTATTGAATACAATTGTTCCTTTTATTAAGTTTATTAAAACATTATCATTTCTTACAATAAACTTTTATAATCATCTTGGTACCTCTCACTATTCCATAATTGTACTCATGGCTCATAAGGCCCATAAAGCATCTTATCACCTCTCACTAGGCAACATCTAACCATATGGCTCACAAGGCCATTAAACATCTTATCACCTATCACTAGGCAACATCTAATCATATGGCTCACAAGGCCATTACACATCTTGTCACCTCTCACTAGGAAACAATAACATATTACCTCTTGTAATACAATAGTAACACCACTATTCCCTCAATAGGGTTAGGGCTTACTATTCACGTCACATTAGGGTTTCTCATGTCCCATTACCCAATTTAGGGTTAGGTTTTCCCATCTCACATTGATTAGGATTTCATATTTATCAAATCAACCTTAATATATTGCTCCACATCTCTAGGAGAATCCATTAACATCTCGAGTATTCAATCATGTTTATTACTCTTAACATTTATCATTAAATGATTATCAATACAAGGTATGAGTTCATTTCTCATCATTATCATGGTATGATTACATCATACTCATTAGTTTGTCTTAACCCCATTCTCAAGGTATATTAGCCTATACTTATCAAAGTATATCAAACTCATTACATTTCATTGTAACAATTTACATAACACACTTCATGTGTTTCTTATCCAAGTATATTGGATTTGAGGTGCATCAAGGTATATCAACCCTGGAATGCTAAAAGTGATATCTATCATATCTTGATGTATCACTTTCCTCATCACTTCCAACTTACTTGAGTTATCAACTTATCTTGGATTAAGGTATTTCCCATCTTAATACTTTCATCCACTAACCTAACACTTTTACCATGAAGTGCATAGGTCACACACAAGAATGGTCCAACTATCTTCAATGATATGGACTCATTTCAGGTCAAGGAATTGCTTACTATAAGGTTGCCTATGATCAACCATTTGAGATGTTTCACCTTTATAAGGCATTACCCACTATGTTATCATTAGGGTTCTCTCATACCATTACCCAGTAATTAGGGTTATGGTTTATCATCATATTGCCTAAGATTAGGGCCTCACATATGATAACTCAAAATTAGAGTTTCACATACCTTCACCCTGTATTAGGGCTCCTCATCATACCATTGCATAGGGTTTCACATGGCATCACCCTCAATTAGGGTTTCACATGGCATCACCCTCAATTAGGGTTTCACATGCCATCACCCTCAATTACAGTTTAAATTAAATTATCCACAATTAGGGTTTGCTATTCATCCTAATTAGGGTTTCCATTCAATTTCCCATAATTAGGGTTTACTATTTGTCCCAATTAGGGTTTCGTCTTTCATTACCCATAATTAGGGTTTCTTATATTATCACCCTTAATTAGGGTTACATCATTACCTTAGATTAGGGTTTCACTCAGGATTGCCCTAATTTTAGGATTATGGCTTATTAACCCACTCGAATAGGGTTTCATGATCTCTTTACTAAGGATCATACCCTAATCACATATTCTTCATGATTAATACTCATGTATGAATTCCTTTCTATCATCCTCTCAACTTGATTAGGTTACATCAACCTTTCAATCAAATATATACAACTATGGTTGACATAGTGTATTACGACATTGCTTTCATAAGCTTTTAGGGTTAACTATGAGACATTGCTTTCATAAGATTTTAGGGTTAACCATTCTAAAAGTGCTGATCATCTAGGTACTTTAGGGTTTCACCTTTGTACCTATCATTGATAATCATTATTATCAACCATTGGATTAATGGATCAATCATCACCTTAAATCTCCAAATGATTTGATCACTTTAGACCTCCATTCAGTTTTGGCATTTCAACACCAAATGGTTTTGAAACCATTTGATTCCAAACAGTCCTGAGACCATTTGACCCCGAACGGTTTTAAGACCATTTGGACTCAAACGGTCTCAAGACCATTTGGCCAAACCAGCTTGAAAACCGATTAGATCAATTGAGGTATTCTTCAACCAAATTGAATAGGGTTTGCTTGTTGAATTGACCACCAATTGAACTTATCAAATGTTCAATTCAATCTAACTCCATTGGATATTCATCCATCAATTAAAATCCACCATTGACCTCCAAACGATCCTGAGACCATTTGATCCCAAACGGGTTCAAGACCATTCAGACTCAAACGGTCTCAAGACCATTTGGTCCAACATCTTGAAACCGAAAGGATTACTAATTAGGGATTCTTCAAAAATTGATTCAGGGTTGTAATTGGTGGATTGTCCATTCATAGGATCTATCAATTGGATATGTTGTATCATCATCCAACATGTTCTACTCCTGGTCAACACTTCCATTTGGTCGACCATGTCCAAACGGTTTGGTGAAACCGATTGGACCAAAATTCATGAAAATGTTTGCAACTAAATTATGTTGAGATATGTGCTTATGATGATGTCATCATCATCAAGACTTAGACCTTAGAAATCTACTGTCATTCCCATGGTAGTTCCATCAATTATTCAAAGGAAATCCAAGAAGAGTAATTTGAACAAAATAGATTGAGGAATTGAATTCAATAACAATGAATAAGGGTTCAAGTTATAAAACCCACCTCCAAAGAAGCTTAAAATCTTCAAGATCCACGTTTTAAATGGTAAAATCAACTCCTTCAAGTATCCCAAGCTCGTCCTCAAGTCTTTGAGTGAGACGAATGGCTAGGGTTGAAGATTGAAAGGAGAAAAGAAGAAAATCAAGCATTGATTTGTGATTTCCACCATAAAATTAAGGTGAAAGAAGGTCATGGAGCTCACCTACAGGTTGGGGGTCGTACTCCTGTTGCTCCTAAGCTCCCTTGGTCGTTTTGCAAGCAAAGAGTGAAAGTGGATTCGAAATTCCTCTTTCAAGCTATGGATAAATGAGCTTATATGCATTTTATTGAAAATTCATTTAAGAGAGAGAAAGTAGGGGATAAATCTTCCATTTCCTTGCAAATTGCCCCATCCTCTTCCTTGGATACAAGGCTATCGTCCTTGCCTTTTATTCCTCTCAATTATCCATGAATTAAAGGAAAACAAATTAAGCACCTTAACCCTTATAATAATATCCTAAAGTTAGTGGATATTTCTTTTCCTTTTAATAATGTGAGTGAGTTATCCACTTCATTTAGATATTTCGTTGCCTTTGAAAGGCACAAGGACGTCCCCGTATATGGATTTTCAATCAACCAAATTTTGGTTGAAGGGCTCTTCAATTAATATTTTTTTTTGCATTAAATTGAATTAGAATTTCAATTATGCTTAAATCTTGATTATTTTAATATCAAGATTCTCTATCCTTCAAAGTGATACAAATGAGATGCCCCTCTCATTTTCTTTGCTCTACATGATGCCACGAAACATTAGGGACTCTCTGGAAGTGGTATTTTGCATATTGAACCCCAGGATTTGGGTAAATTACACATTACACCAAAACTAGGTTTTAATGCACAAACATTGCTTAATATGCTCTTTCTTGGTGCTCAGCTTCCACAAGCCATACCTCTGCATCATTTTCATTCTCATGATGCTCAAACACTTTGAGGAACATTTTATCATGTAAAATTTGCAATTTAACCCCTCAACTTGGGTAATTTGCACTTTAGTCCAAAATAAGCAAACATTGCTTCAACATTATTCAAACAGGACCAAAATTGAAACATAAGTTCCTCTTGATCCTTAATTACTTTCCGCAAGATAAAATCAAGGATCTAACTAACTTTCTTAAACAAAAACTTCCAGGGTTAGGGCATAATCCAGGTCAAGGATATTACAACCTTCATAAATTAGTTTATTTTCAAAGACATGTCCATTTCTTGTTTTATAGATTTGATCTATATCACATGCAGATCGTGTCTGATGGTAAGGGAAACCCCATTTCCATTTTAAGTTCCCAAAAATCCATTCCACCTGTGTACCACCATCCATTATGTCAACATAATGTTCTTCTTTCATCTGACTCCATACTCCCTTTAAGAGTTTGCAATCTCTTAGCATGGGTAAGGTTGACTCACACCCAACACTACATCTTGTAAAATGGTCCTCCTATATGGAGTGGGACCTGAGAAGGGATTCAATCCTCACTTAATTTGAGGAATAAACCCATCTAATACAAACACACATAGAAAAGTATGTTGAAATGGGTGTATTTTTCATTTCTCAAATAATGATATACAAGAGAAAAGTATAGCAGTAGAAATATAAGTAATGACTATATCCAATTTTACAAAAGTACATCATAATCTCCTATATGGGGTTTACATGAAATAAACAACTTCTTCACTAGGCAGAGGAATGTCAAAACTATTTGAAGTCTATCTTCCAAGAGTAAGTTGCACCAATCTAGGTTCAGGTCATTATGTCAAGCCTGTCATATCCTTCACCTATAGGGTTGGATCATACCCCATAAGAGAAGACAAAATGAAAGTTGTAAGCATAAAAGTTGGTATGTGCATATATATATATATATATATATATATATATATATATATATATATATATATATATACATACATATGTGTGTGTGGATTGAGAAATAGCAAGGGAAAGGACATCAATAAACTATTAAAGTCTTCTAGAATCAAGAGAGAAAAAGAACATCTAAATGGATATCAAAGAGAATATTTGAAGAAGATAAACAACAAGAGATTTCTTTCCTTGTTCAAATATCACAACAAAATATCACAGTCATTAATAGTTGCATGGTCAGTAATAAGTATACTAAAAACCAGGGTAGGAATCCATATATTCCATACCAAGGGGTAGGAGGACTAAAATCTCAGTTATGAACAAATATAGAATTTTACAGGTGAATAGGACCCATTGCATGGTAGGGGAATAAAATTCAGTGCCTAATATTTTACGTGGAAGGGGAATAAAACCCAATATCTAGCATGGGAATAAAGCCCAGCGCCTACATATAAAACATGACAGAGGAATAAAACCCAATTCCTATATGGTGTCACAATTTCTAATTATGACTAGTCAATCACATATGCAAATAGGGCAGGCAAGATTATGTATAGTCATGCTCTATAAAGGGATGAAGATATCCAACTGATATCAAGTGGGGTCAGAGGACACATAAACAATTATTCAACAATCTCCACAAATAAGATACATCATATGATCATAAAAAGGTCATCACTTGAAAGTTAAGTATATATCATTAGTTGAATTTCTCAAATTAGGGTTTCCAAATGGAATAGTGTAAACAAGATAAAAATTATAGTCCAACAAGAATATCTAGAAAAATAGGAACATCACATGGTCTATTTAGATAATCTAGATCAATATAGGTCAATCACATTATTTAAAGGGGAATTTCAATATACATATACCTCATAGAGGTTCAAAAAGAGAAACAACTATATAGAGAGAGAAATTAGGTTAATTGCTGAATATAGATAGTAGAATGCAACATACATCTTTAGATTAACTGCTGAATGTGATCAAGATCATGCAACATACCTCATAGTGAGTCTAGATACATCCATGGCCAACTCTAGTTCTACATTAGGGTCACAAGACACCTACTAAGTATAAGAAATTAGGGTTAAGTTCATAATAATTACTTAAACCCTAAAATTTTCTTTTTTGTTGTTATTGATATATATTACCATAACCACTCCAAAATTTATATTTTACTTTCCTGATTTCAGAACATATTTTACTTTATTCTTTTGACTTTGACATTATTAGATAGTAATTTTAAAGTAATATCTAATTGGAAAATTCTTCAAAAAGTCATATATTTATTAAATTGGAATTTGACAATGAAACATGTACTATTTTATTTTATTTTTATGACTTACGATTGATTTACTGTGAATTTTACAAAACTCGGTCAATCAGAACAATTGGAAAACACACATGTATAAATCGTTGTCCTATCAAAGAGGGGGCTCCAGCAGAGGTGGCTTAACAAAGACTAGCCACGCAGCCCAGATCCTCCCCAAACGAAATCATGACTACATCAAACAAGAACTAACAAAAGACTAAGATACTATGTGTCGAAAACCAGAGCCAAAGCAAGGGGTAACACTATAAAATGACTCATTTCTATGTTCTCAAACATGGAACAACTAGCCAGCCACAACCAAATGACAGTCATCTCCACGATAACCTCTTAAGCTTGATTGAAACATGGAAGGGACCTAAAAACTACAAAAATGGACACCTTAATGATGTCCTTGGAGTATCTACGTTTCCAACCAGCCTCAGATTGATTCAACAAGTGGCCTAGGCTCTAAAGAGTACCTTTCATCATGGACAGAATAAGGGAGCACCTTGGGAGCAAAATAGAACTCCAAAACCAGAACTAAGCTTTGTGGAAAAGCACTCTTAGAATGAAGCAAAGTTAAAGGTCTAGAAATCTTGAGAAACATAAACCCATATCTTTGTACTTGATCTCGAGTAGGTAAGGGTAGGAAAAGAGTGCTTTGCACAATACCTTTCTTTGTAGGTAATTGTGGGAAGGGAAATCTTCTTGAAAGCACATGACAAGAACTGGTAATCCTTTTTGTGTCTATGAACGGCTGAAGGGCTACGAACAACCTTAGGTTTCCTAAGGATAAATCAGTAGATTTAATCTTGGGTGAAGAATCAACACAGGGGACCCTGGTGATTTTTTCGAGTAGTTCAGGGCTTGTGGAAGGTTTTTGTAGAGTAATATATAGGTATGAGGACCTAGAGAGACAAGGGAAGGTTGTGGTGAGAGGAGGGGAGAGAGTCAAGGTAGCTAGAGCATTAGAGTGAATGAAACCCTAGGAAAGTAGGGATCAACAGGTGTAGATAGGAAAGAGGAAGGTGTAGGCAAAATAATCTTGGATTGAGATGAAGAGATGATAGAGAGACTTGATAAGAAAATGGGTACTGTTGTAGAAAAAAGTTAATTTAATGGAAAAATATCTATTTAAATAAGATGGAGTCTAAATATTGTTACTGAAAGAGTTTCCTTGTATTATTAGCTATAGCATTAGAGTTTCCTTATATCAGTTAGCTAGAGCATTATTATAGTTTCCCTTATTTAATGGAAAAATATTTATTTCAATAACAAAATTGAATGGCAAAATATCTATTTAAATAAGGCAACTACTATGTAACCATCTTTGCATTTTTACTAAAGAGTTTCCTTATATTTTTATGCTTGATTAATATGTTTTACTTATTTAACTTATTAAGTCCATTAGTTCAAAATTAGTTCTAATAATGATACATTATACATATATGTGGACATGAAAACTGAAATTGTTATCTTACTTCATATATTAAGCACATTGTACCTCTCATTAGTGATACATTAGAAATTGTGTATGCAATTAGTGTTCATTAGGGTGTAAATTGAGTGTATTTAGGTTTATGTATTCTTGTTTGGCCAAAACTCTAGGTCTAATCATATAGGCATCAAGAATGAGGGACTAGGGTTTTTAGAGTCAATATAATAGGTTTTTGTATGTTACACCTCCTTTGTAAGCCCCCTTAGCTTTCTATTATTTTGTCACTAAACTTGTATGGGCTGCTCTTCATAGAATGCACTTTACTCACTTCGCAATGGGAATCATCCACAAACGTTCCCAACAACGTAGAGTATGTATCATGTAATCTTAGATCAACTGATTATATAGACTTCATATTGAAGCACTAATGTGGTTAACTTATGTAGCACAATTAATCCTCAACTTCTTGAGTTTAGGGAGGTATCATACTTAGAATTATGGTTCTCATTCTTTTGCAAACCACTAATTTATAAAACAAGCATCCCATTTTCCCTACAAATCAACCATATCTTCCACTTTTAGTATAAAATTGGCATCCCACTTTCCCTACAAATCAACCATAGCTTCCACTTTTAGATCTACAAATGCAAGGATAATTTCTCTTCCCACTTTCAACACTAATTTCTCCACGTAACTAAACCACTTATCCCTCCATACGGATGTTTGTGTACCACTTAAGATAACGTTTCTGGCCCATTACTTAAACACCAACCTCTTCTTTGTGATAAATTTCCACAGTCTTGAACCAGTAGTAATACCTTCATCATTTAGGTGGCCATATTTATGTATCAAATCTTACCGCCATGGGATTTTTATGCCTAATTCATACTCTCAACTAAATCTGGATAAGAGAGTTTCATTTTGTATTTGAGCCATTATTAAATTAAAAAACCCATCCTTCCATTATGTAATTTGTTTTCTCCATGAAATCTAGCTTAGTCTCCTTTGTTCAAAACTTCTAACCCATACAAAATTTCTCATTATTTGATCGATTCTATCATACACTTTCACATGAAGGTGAGTATTTTGCATCAAATAGGTGGGCATTGAGTTGATAACTGAGCATGCAAATGTTACTCTCCCAGTCAAGGAAAGAGTCCTATTTGCCCAAGCCATGATTTTAGATTCCATAGAATCTTTAAGCAGAAAGCCTTATTGACCTGGTGTGTAGGATCAGAATACCTAGGTGTCCACCCAAATTATCTGTGATCATGATGCATAATTGTTTGCTCACTCTTCTTCTCATCAGTCTATCAATATTATTAGAGAAACACTACTGACTTGTCCTTTGGATTTGTTCTGAGTCTTTGCCAAACTTTGAACACAATGTATAATGGTGAGAGCTTGCATAGTGGTGAATTCACAAAATAACACCATGTCATCAGTGAAACATACATGAGAAATGGACGAACCTCCTCTAGTGATCTTCAGCGATTTCAAGTTCCACTTACATACCTCCTCTCCAATTTCCTGACTGAACATGTCGAGGCACAATACAAAAAGATAGGGTGATAAGGGGTCACCCTATTGGACTCCCCTCATGGATTTGAAGGGTGTGAGCAACACCAAGTTCCATGCAATTGATATCTCCCCATTTATAATGATATTCATGACCACGTGTATAAGTGGCTCACAAGATTGTTGTTATCATGAATGAAACTTGAATTCATCTAGTCATAAACTTTTTCTAGGTACAATTGAGTTTCCATCGCCTTTAAGACAACATTCCTCATGATCATAGCATGCACTGCCTCTTATACCATAATTATATTGTCAACAATCTTCTTCTGGGAACAAAGTTGTTTTGTAGTGGCCAAACCCAGTTGGGTACAAGAGGTTTTAGGGAAATATGGCAACAGAGATAGCAATAGAAACAAAATTTTCTTGCCACACATCAACAACTATAAAATGGGAAGGATGGTGAAAGGAATATACATGGTCCTAGAGAAAGTCTAGCTACAATCCTTGCATAGGTGTGCCTCCTTTGCAAGCAGCACATAGGTGGTTGCCAACAATGTCCTCTTGGTTTAATGACCATGGAAGGAGGTCGACAGTGTCCTCCTAGCATGGTAACAAAAGCCGCCATACCTCTACATAGTCAATGTAGACCACCGACAACTCCATGTCTCACTTATAGAGCCTTCGGGAAGGAGTTGTCCTTCTGTTGTCAACGTGCTAGCGTTGACTTCCTTTCCCCTTGCTTTTTGTCCATTTTGTTGGGAAAGACTGCTCAGGCTCTCATGTTACCACAACATTGAGAAAGGTGTGTCTAGAGCCTTGGCCACCCCTCCTTATATAGGAGTGGATAGGTTAGGGTTTTCAAAACCTAGGGGGTATGAAAAGAGAGATCTCATGGTTTTATGGCTGATGTGAACGGCTAGTTGGCTGACTGAACAATCCAGTCAGTCGACTGGACTATCTAGTAAGTTGATTAGCATGTTGTCAGCAACACAATAACTTTGACTTTTAATGTGATGATCAATGCACATTGTTACACATGTCATTGATCATTTGGCCCAGTCAAACTGGTCATTTTACATACAATCAGTCGATTCGAACACTCTAATCTGTTGACTAAGTATTTTGACTATATGATAGGACCAACATTCAATTGTTTGCATAGACACTCTAACCAATTGACTGGCTTGTTCGATCAACTAGTGTCAAAAGGTGTTCAGTTAGTCGACTAGACATCTATTCGATCGGCTGGCACACCAATTGGTCAACTGGACATCTCAGTCGGTCAACTCCTAGATAGTATTGCTTAAGTTGATTACCTTAACACTTTTATTAACCAAGTTAAATGTTATCCATGAGTAAACTCATATTCCAAGTGCATCTTATGTGATATGTCCCATATATGTTGGAAGTGAATGTCCATAAGAAGATTATGGCATCACAAGGTATGAGCGGTATCTAGCCACACATCATTGCAACCCAAGTAATTGGAAAGATGGAGAACAACTTCAACCTACAATATGTGCTACCATGACCATATTTTCTTTTGTCACCAATATCCAGATTGAACACGAGGCATGGAATCTTTCATTCTATTAACATGCAGTCCATGTTCCTTAAACTAGAGGAGACTGTATGAGATCCATGTGAGCTCACATATCACATATTGACTCATGTGAGTATGGCCATACATTTCTCATGCTTGTTTATCAAGTGACCAGGATATCAACTCATGTAGGAGGGACACATCTCATCTACATCATTCATAGTCATTCCCCATGTGTCACAACATACTCGAGTACCACCTTTATGGCAACCCTTATTCAAGGTCATGTTTGATGGTGTCAAAGTTCATTGAATTACATGTGATTAGTGTAGTGAATTCAGGTCTAAGAACCACAATCATCACTATCACTTTGAGAGCTTATTTTGACTACCATTTCATGGTTCCCATGGATCACTCTCAAGGTGGGTCTATCTAGTACACTTTCTATAACAAGTCCCTATGTGTTTGAATTGATATACAATATCATGACTAATGAGACTCTATCATAATCAACACACATTCTAATCTTATGTATTATTTTCGTCTTTTTTGCTTCCACAATAATATTCAACTAGGGACATAACAAGAATGTTTGTACTCTTTTCATACATATAATCTCATTGTTCAAGTGCTTAACATGAAGCATATATCATTGAGTAACATTATTCTTTAAACATATACCATGTTTGTGTCATCATCTCATGACTGATACAAACATAATAGATGGATTTACCTTTATTATTCTCAAATCAAGTACATGGTTCCCTATTACAATCATCACACGATTAGCTCTGTAGGCATATATACCAACATACTCCCACTTGCACTCGGATCCAATCACCACAAATCTTATTCTAAGTGATCTTAACATGACCATAATGTTTCTACTGAGCAAGTGCTTTTGTCACCGGGTAAGCAATATTTGCTTCTAGGCGATACTTTGCAAATCTTTGTATCTCCTTATTGTATGATTTCTTGTATGAGATAAAAATGTCATAGTATGCTATTTGGTTTCCTTAGCTTATACAATAGCTTCATTGTTGTCACACTATTTCTATTTTGTCATCAAAGGTTGGAACCATCCCAAGTTAATGAACTTCTTGATCCGTACAATATCCTCTATCTTCTATTGTAGAATCAGTAACTCTCTCTTGCTCAGAACTTTTCTAGCTTATTATTTTGTCTTAAGGCAAAACACAAATTCAGATTGTGATCATCTTCATCATTTCGGAAGCTTGCATTGATGTACCCTTTACACTAAACTCCTCATTATCACCATAAAGAATGAAGTGATCCTTAGTGTTTCTCAAGTACTTAAGGATGTTCTTTATGGCAGTCCAGTGACCTTCACCTGAATCTGACTGATACCTGCTCACCATGTCCAAAACATACGAGATAATAGGATGAGTGCATAATATTGCATACATGATAGATCCAATGGTGAATGCATATGGTATTTTACTCATGCGTTCCCATTCCTCACAATAACTAGGACATTGGGCTATAGAGAAACTAATTGCATGGGACATGGTCAAATTTCCTCTCTTTGAGTCTTGCATGTTGAACCTCTTCAGAACCTTGTCAATGTATGTACTCAAGCCAAGAAGCCTTCTAGATCTATCTCTATAGATCTTAATTCCTAAGACATAGGATGCTTTGCCTAAATTCTTCATAGAGAAGGTATTTTTAGCCAAATATTTGCCATTTGTAGAGTAGGGATGTTATTCCCCATCATCATGTGGAATAAAATTATGCTCCCACTAATCTTCTTGTGCTTCTGCAGTTATCAACATGCCAAGCAACTCAGGTAGTGGTTTATCAAAATTGTTCATGTTGTAGTTCATGACAAACTAATTATATGATTCAGACAATGATTGTAGAATCACATCTATGGCCAACTCTTGGACTAAGGAAAATTTCAGTCTTGCTAGGTTCTCCACATACCCAATCACTTAAGTACATGTGACCCCACTGGATTTTTCTCTGCAATATTGCACTTGACCAATGCCTTTGAAATATCATCTCTCCTATCTTTCCTGATCCCGAAACATGTTCTTGAAATGTGTTACCATCTCGATGACTTCCATGTTTTCATGTTGTCTCTACAACTCATAGTTAATTGAGCATAGCATCATGCATTTGACATCTAGGACATCCTCAGAATGTGTCTTGTAAGCATCCCTTTCTGCCTTAGTTGTAGTGGGAGTGGGTTCATCTAACTTTGATATATCTAGAACATAGAGCTTATGCTCTTGAGTGAGAATAATTCTCAACATCCAGAACCAGTCATAGAAGTTGTTCCTATTCAGTTTGTCCTTCTCAAGGACTGATAAAAAATGTGTTGATGTTTTCCATCTGTTACTACAACAAAAAAGTTGCATTTCATTAAAACACTTTTGATTTGATTTGAAATTATTGACGATATTAATTAGGCATTCAATTAATTGCTCCCACTATTTTATTTAAATCAGTAACTATATTTATTGATTTGCAAACATTGCAATGCATAATTTTGTAGTGGGCCAAGATCCAAAACAATAACTTATTACCTAGCAAACATCAGTGTCCATAACCAATTATTAAGGTAGGCAACATTTGCCAATTGCATCCAATGCAATTCTTAGATAGATGGTATGCACAAATCCATGTCATAATCCAGTTGTATGATTCTAGGCACTTAATCCCATCAAGGACACCTATTTAATCCTGACCCAAAAGGATAACACGATAGAAATGCACCCTACCATGGCAGACTCACATAACTACCATCACACTTCCATGAGATAGACATTGCACCCACACTTGGTCAATCAATATTTTTGTGTATGCTACTTATGAAAAGAATCTAAGATTTAACACTTATTAAGGGATTATATATATATATATCCAATCAACACATACTTATAATATGTATCATATACATACTATATCCACAAATAAAACATGCAATCACAATTATACGAGCGATTATTATGGCCATACTAATGCAATCCTATACTGCCACAAAGAATACTATCCACCTAAGGTCGTACATCATATGTATGCAACATGTACATGAAAAATCTTGTGTTGGGAACATGTCAATTCATCGATTGGACCCTCTAGTCGATCAGTTGGTCTCTTATTAGTCGATTGGTTTCCTTCGATCGTTCGAATGTCTCCTGGATCAAGCAGTTGGTTGGACTTCTCCAGTTAGTCGATTGAGCCTCCAAACAATCGATTGGCTCCTCCAATCGGTTGAATCGACTTCTACTCAGTTGACTCACCTAGTTAGAACACCTTCTTCTTGCCAAAAATGAAACTAATGCTAATCCTATCTATATATTACATTGTGAAAAGAGAATACCTCAAGTTACATGCGAGGGGAGTATAGGGAGCAAAGTATTAATTTCCATATGAAGAAATAAGAGTAAGGATCAACATGAAAACCAAATTTCAAAGGTAGAAAGTAACCATTCAATCATACACAAGTATCCAAGGGGTTTTGGCCATAACCACATATAAATTCATCATCCACACATATCCAAGGGGATTGCATATATATCATACATATGTGTTATATATATATGTATATATATATGGGATATTACCTAATATATGTGGTATTTAATCATATATGTATATTAACCATTTTAATATTTACATTGTATGTAATAAATAAATGAAAAAAGCAAAACTGATCATATTGATTAAATCCTAAAGTATAGTAAATTGACATTTTTCTAATACAACTATAGGAAATATGGCACAAAGATGGCAGCTGAAATAAAAATTTTCTTGCCATATTTCCATAACCAGTAAATTGCATCAACAACTATGAAACAGGAAGGATGATGCAAGGTATATCCCTAGTCCTGGAGAAAGTGCGACATTAATCCTTATAGAGGTGTGCTTCCTTCATAAGCATCACACAAACGGTTGTTGAAAGCTTGCTTCTGGTGTAATGACAACAAACAATGGCTGAGAACCTCCTTCTAGTGTGAGAACAAAAGCATCCACATCTCTACATAGTCCACATAGACTACTAGGAACTTTACATCGCACTTCAAGAGCCGACAGAAAGGAGTTGTCCTTTCATTGTCAATGTGCTAGTGTTAACTTCCTTTCCCCTTGATGTCTTTTCTTTTCTTTGGAAAGACTACTCAGGCTCTCACTTTACTACAACGTTGAGAAAATGTGCATCTAGAGCCTTGGCCACCCCTCCTTATATAGGAGTGGGGCTAGGATTTCTAAAAACCCAGGGGATACGAAAAGACAGATCTCATGGTTTGACGATTGTTGTACGCGGCCAGTCAATCGACTGGAACAACCATTCAGTCAATTGGATGATCTAGTCAGTTGATTGACATGTGGTCAACAATGCAATAACTTTGGATTCTAATATGATGATCAATGCACATCATCACACATGTCATTGATTGTTCAACCCAGTAAAACTACTCATTTCACATCTAGTCAGTCAATCCGGGCACTCTAATCGACCAACTGAGTATTTTGACCATCTGCTAGGACCAATGTCTAGTTAGTCGGTTGGATACTCCAACCGGTCGACTGGCTTGTTCCATAGGCTAGTATCAAAAGGTGTTCAATCGGTCGATTGGACATACCAGTCGGTCGATTCACAACCAATATTGCTTAAGTTGATTACCTAAACACTTTTAGTAACCAATTTAAATGTTATCCATGAGTAAACTCATATTCCAAGTGTATCTTATGTGTCTGACCATGTAGGTCCCATAGTACATTGGCGGTGAATGTCCATAAACATATTAAGACATCACAAGCAATGAGCGGTATCTAGAAACACATAATCACCACCCAAGTAATTGAAAAGTTGGAGAAAAACTTCAACCTGCAATTTGTGGTTAGTGTTACCGTGATCGTATAGTTCTTTTTCACTGATATCCATATTGAACACAAGGCATGAAATTGCCATCCTCTTGACATTCAATCCATGTTGTTTGAACTAGAGAAGACTGTATGATTTGTATGTGAGCGCATATATCACATATTAACTCACATGAGTATGACCATATATTTCATAGTCTCTCTTATTAAGTGTACATGATATCAACTCATGTCAGAGAGACAAATACTATCTACATCACTCACTGTCGATCCCCATGTATCACAATGTACCCAAGCGCCACCTTCATGGAAACCCTTATTTAAGTTCACATTGGATGGTGTCGAAGTTCATTGGTCAACATGTGATGAGTGTAGTGACTTCAGTTCTAAGAACCATAATCACTACTATGACGTTGAGAGCTAATTTTGACTACCATTCCATGTTTCCATATATCACTCTCAAAGTGAGTCTGTCCGATACAATATTCTACAATAAGTACCTATGTGTTTGACTTGATATCCAATATCATGACTAATGAGACTTTGTAATCAGTCAACACACATTCTAGTCTTATATATTATTGTCGTCTATTTTGCTTCCATAAGAATAAAGGACTAGGTACATAACAAAAATGTATATACTCTATCATATATATGATCTACTTGTTCAGATCCTTAACCCGAAGACATATATGTCATTGAGTAACATCATTCTTTAGACATGTACCATGTTTGTGTCATCATCTCATGACTAAGACAAACATAATAGATAGAATTGCCTTTATTATTCTCAAACTAAGTACATGATGCCCCAATACAATCATCACATGTTTAGCTCTCTAGGCATATATACCAACACATTTTTCATCTTTTGCATCACTAATTTGGAAAGAAGCTTTATATTGACATAATTCAAGGTGATCAACCTCAGCTGAGAGCACACTTTCATGATTTCAGTCTTGGGGATCAAGACTAGCGTAGAGTTCACCATCTTTCTAGATCATATTTCCTACAAAATATGATCATTTGATATTAGACATAGTAACACAATTGATGTTAGTATTAATCTAAAAATTGAGCCCATCGCCACCACTACTGGCATGCTACTATAAATATTGCACACGTTACACTACATCAAGGCATGTTCTCATTATATAGGTAGTAGTACAATTAATTTGTGCCTTACATTATGAAGTGGGTACATTAAACACCTCTATTGGGCGCGTTATTATAGATATTAGGCACAATACGTTAAGAAGTGTGTTCATGTGATATTAGGCATAACAATATAGTTAATGTGTGTGTTAAATCAATAATTAGACGCATTGCCACCACTTTTGAGAACATTACTCCAAATATTGGACGCATTAGTACGGATATTGGGCGCATAACTACTGGACACATTGCATTTAGAAGTAATAATCACCAAAAGTAGACGCCAAATGCAAAAGAATGAACAAAATATTGGTTAGATATGATGCTCATATTAAAACTAATATGCACATTAGCCCCCAAAAGAGGTGCATTTCATGCAAAAACATGCACATAGTCATTGTAGTGAGGCACCAGATGTTCAAAATAATAGACACACTGCATGTAAAAATTCGTGTAATCACAAACAGTAGGCACTGCATCTGAGAAAGAGAGGTGGAGAGAACTGAGAGAGAAAGAGAGGGATGGTTGGGAGTGTGTGAGAGAGAGAGGGACAAAGACAGAGAGAGTAGTAGTGGGAGTGTGTGCGCGCTTGTGTGTCTATGTGTGTGTGTGTGTTAAAGAGAGAGGGCAGTGGAATGGTAGGCATGTGTGTGTGAGAGAGGGTTACGTGACAATCGGTAGGTTGTAGGGGGCATTGGACAGGGCAGAGGGAAGTGGATAGATAGCTAGGTTGGGCGGAGCGGTTTTGCCCGCGTCTCAGATACACACCCCATCCAACAACGCGTTGGATCCCAGTCAATGGCGTGCAAACAAAATGTGGATGGAAAATTTAAAGAAAAAATAATAAAATAAAAGAAAATAGAAATCAATTTGTGCAAATAATTATAAGGAAATTTTAGAGATTTTAGTTTTTTTATAAGAACCAAATAATTATAGATTGTTAACAATATAAATAAAAAATTAAAAGAAATATTGATACATAAAAAATGTGGGTGTGAAAAAAGTCATGAACCGTGGAGAAAACTTAAATATGTAAAAAAAGTTTCTTACAAACGAAAAATATAAAAAGAACTTATACAACGAGAACAAATACAAAAATGAATAAGTTAATCAAAATTTATATTTCCAACATTCTACATCACCTAACCATTTTTATACATGTAACATTATTTTTCATATTTTCCTTCTCCTTTCTTCCGTGCTAACCAAACAAATTAACATAAGTATCCCCTCCTATCCCCTCCCTTCTCTTCTTCTATCCTTTATTCACCATAAGAGCATGCTAGAGTCCGGATGATTGCAAGGGTGGTAAATACTGTGCGCAATGGGAGGTTCCAACCCGGGTCCCCCGGAAAAGACCTCCCGTGTTCAACCATCCGCGCGCCGGGTGCAAAAATCAGATTTTATATGTATATGGCTTCAATAAGTTTATAGCGTTAGTGAATTAGAAAGTTAATTCCACGAGGCGAAGTGCAACGGCCAACCGCACCCGCTGTTCAACCATTTTTCTGACTGGCCGTGTCATAGCAGCTTCTAACCCGTCCCTCCTCCTCCCCGGTTGCCCGGTAACGAGTTCTCAAGTCTCTACCTTTGACCTCTTCTTCTCATACCCCTTTCCACCCTCCTCACATTTCCTCCAAGCTTCCTTCCCAGCCCCACCCAACTCTCCAGTCCTCCTGAACTCCGTCTTATGTCGATCACACCCATCGCTCATCCGTATGGTTCGAACCTTCCTCTTCCCAGTCCTGCCCTGTCCTCCGAGATTTCCTATCTTTCTTTATTAGTCCGCCTTCCGTCCTCTCTAATTTATACGTCCCCGCGAATTCGTGGTCGCCCATGATCACCACCAAACTCTACCACTCACGATTAGCCAACACGCTGTAGCGGAAAAGATAGGAGCAGTAGGAGGGCCAAGACTTGGGCTGTAATGGGCAGCTGTCTTTCTAATGCCAACAAGGTCAGCGGCGCCAGCAGCAGCAACGCAGCCGCTGCCGCGGCAGCAGCTATTGCTGTGGGACGGAAAAAAGCCGACCGTCGGCAGCAGCCGCAGCAAAGAAACCACGGAGAGACTGAGAGGCCGCCCAGGGAGAACCCACAGCAGGATTTGCAACACAACAGAGCGCAGTCCAAGAGGAACACCGGGGTCATCCCTTGTGGCAAAAGGACGGATTTTGGGTATGCCAAGGACTTCGATTCCCGGTATGAGATAGGGAAGCTCCTCGGACATGGTCAATTCGGTTATACCTTCGTCGCCACCGACAAGCGGAATGGAGACCGGGTCGCCGTGAAGAGGATCGACAAGAACAAGGTTGTTTGGTCTATCAGATTTACCTTGTGCTGTTGGTCTCTCGATTTTTTTAATCAATTACTTGTTTCTGTGTTCTGATACGAACTTCTAGCACGGACAATTGCCACGACCTGATTACGGTGAGATAATTTCAGTTTTTCTCTTGTTTGTTTCCGGGGGTTTTATTTCACTTCGCCGGAAGATTCAATCCAGAGGCGTCTTCGAACAGCCAGTAGAATAATCCTCCTGACTCTGCTTCTTAATTAATGTTCTGATGTTCAATCGCTGGTCTCTACACTCAAATGGAAAATTAAAATCTTGGAACCGTTCTCTAGTGTTTGACGTTTCCTATTTATTAGTCAAATCCAGAATCAGGTACTGACGCCTGTGCGCGTTGACGAACTCAGGTCTACCTTGCGTCATTCGCAAGTATTCTGTCTTTCCTTCATCCTTATACTTTAGCTTGTGTGGAGTCTTGCCAAATCTTTCCTAATGTCTGGAGCCCTATTTCTAGTCGCGCCACAGTTCTAGGAATGTCCTCAGTAATGCTTCGAGACTCTAATTGACTTGCAGTACTCACGGTTAGAAATGCTTGGATTCTCTTATCTACTTGCAGTACTGACTGCTGAAAATGGAAGTACAATTTCGCATAGGAAAAGTAGAATTCTCAGCAGATTTTATCTGGTGATATACCCTCCCCTATTTTTAGGCGGGCAGGGATACATCCTTTTCAAATAGTATTGGTTGCATTTCCAGAATGTAATCTGGATTATATAGCTTGGTCTTTGTTGTATAATGAATGCCAGAATTTTGAGATTGACTTTTGATGGAAGTGCCTCGCTTACACAACATACAATATGACCTGGAATCACTTTTTCCTAGCAGTTTTTCCCCCCTCTTGCTCTGCTAATGCTGAAAGCTAGGTTTGCTTGATTGTCGATAGGGGCTTGAGGTGCTGGTTACCTTAGTTTATATACATTTTCTGTTACTATCCAATCATATTGATGATGATGGCAAACGCAGCCTGTTAGGCTGCGTTTGTTTCGCAGATGATCTGCCACTTTAAATCTTCGCTGCAGAGAACATGTTTGTTTATCTACAGTGATATCTATTTACCGGGAACCCCTCTAATAGATTCCTCCATAAATGTTATGATATTTATGTGTAGGGCATAATGAACTTTGTACAAAAAGAGAAAGATTACTTACCTGTATACCAAACAACGAACTTCTTAATGTCAGGTTTATTTGTCGTTGCTCCAAACAACATCTATCTCACACAAAGTTAACATATCACTGATTAATTTACCCGTGGTAATTAAACCTACCACAACGGCGTACCAAACTCAGCCTTAGATTTATGATATTTTTAGGATCTTGAAAGATCATCATACCCTGAAATCCTATTAGAATGGTGGCAAGGTGCATAGTGATAGAATGATTGATCTTTTCCCTTTATTGTTTGATGAAGTTGTTCAAGATCATGGGTGATCTATTGAACTCCTCTAGACGAGTTGTCAACGTTCCTCCTTGCAAAGCAAGAAAAACTATTTCTAGAAGGTGAGTTTGTTGCTGAAGCATGTCTTCTTACAGAGCTTTAAACTTAACCTCATGGTCCTCTCTTTAACGGCCTTACAAACTCCATTATACATACAAAGGATGATTCATATTGTTGCCTTTTGATCCATTTCCTGTCACTCCTCGTCTAGCATACAACCAATCTCCATAGAGCACTCTACGTTGGGTATCTTTTTGAAGAGACACTCATAATCAGAAGCATCTAAGCCTCAATCATAGCCAAGTTGTGGTTAGCTACATGGATCCCTCTTTTCCAATAAGCTCTATTATTGGTCATATTCAGATTAAGATGTAAAGATAAAAAATCTCTCTTCATAAGCTCTTCCCAAGTTAATTTATGCCCGCCTCTAATTCTTTTAACTATGCTTGAATTAATATCATTCTTAGAATAGACACATTATTCGGTCCGCATTGCACATGTCCATCCATCTAAGGCGACCCTCACACAATTTGTCCTCAATACTGGCCATCCCAATTTTGTTCCTAATATGGTCATTTCTCGAACAATCTTTCCTTGTCTTCCCACACATCCATCTCAACATACACATTTCAACCACACTCATCTTGTTGAGACCTTGTTTCTGTACTGTCCAACATTCTCTCCCATATCGCATGACGGGTCGTATAGTTGTTTTATAGAACTTTTTCTTAATCTGAGAGGGATCTTCCGTTCACATACTACTCAAGTTGCATTCTTCCCTTTCAACTTCTTTGAAGCCACTATGCTTTTTAACTGTGTTGTACAGGTGCCCGTCTGGGCGGCACCTGGGCGCCTAGGCTTAAGTCAGCTCGCCTCAAACTGGGTGCCTAGCCCCCTAATTGACCTAACTTGTCGCCTAAGGCCTTTTGAGGCCCAAATTAAGCCAATTCAAGGCTACTTTAGGATAAATTAGATCTGAATTTGATCAAATTGGGTCATTTTATGGTTAAATTGGGTCTGATTTTTCCCAAACAGGGTCAATTTAGGGTAAATTAGGTCTGATTTGGGGGGAAAATGCCTGATTTGGGGGAATTAGGTCTAATTTAGGGGAATTAGGTCTGATTGGGTCATGTAAGCCCTCGTTTAGATCAACATAAGGAAATTTAGGGTGGGTTAGGTTTGATTTGGTCATGTTATGCAAATTAGGTTTGATTTTAGGCCAAATTATGTCAAATTTGAGCAGATTAGGCCTGATTTGGGGAAACCGAGTCTGGCTTTGGAGAATGGTTTGATATGGTGAGATTAGGTCTAATTTGGCCAAATTAGATATTGTTTAGGTCAATATAAGGAAAATTTGGGGAAATTAGGTCTGATTGGATCATAATATACAAAATTTGATTTATTTAGGCCAAATCATGTCAAAATTTGGCACTTAGGTCTAATTTAGGGGAAACAAGTATGATTTGGGGGAAATTGTTTGAAATTGGATGACTAGATCTTGTTTGGCTAAATTTTGTCTCATTTACGTGAATATATGATTTTTTTTTGGAAATTGGGATTGATTAGGTCATGGTATACAAAATTAGGTATGGTTTAGACAAAAATTAGGGTAAATTAGGTCAAATTTGGATCAAATGAGTTCAAATTAGGGCCAATCGGTTCTATTTTAGGTCTTGTTAGTTTTAATTTAGCCTAAATTCTACATAATAGTATTATACATGTTTTAGCTACAAACATAATACATGTTTAGCTTTCTGATTTCTATATCAATTTTGTTTAGGTAAAACTTCCACAATTCAATCCATATCTAATGATTTTGTTGCTTTCTTCATATGATGCTAGCACATTGATTGCATATTTATCATGTATATTTATGTGTAAGGATTGTATTTTTCAGGAATTTTACGTATATCTATTAAAATAAAAAAAAATAAAAAAGCCTGGAAACGCCTGGGCCACCGCCTGGGCGCCTAGGCTGTCTGGGCGTCCCCCTGGAACGCCTGGCCGCCTATACAACCATGCTTTTTAATAGTAGGAGCAGAATTATAGCTTAATGACTTTGACTAAGCATTTATTTATTAAAATGGAAAAAAGCTAGAACCAATGTTCTATGTAGGTCAATTATTTGAGGACAAAAGTTTATGACCACGATTCCTTGTATTAGTGTAATGCAAGGTCAAGTTCATACGCCTAGGCTGTCTGGGCGTCCCCCTGGAACGCCTGGCCGCCTATACAACCATGCTTTTTAATAGTAGGAGCAGAATTATAGCTTAATGACTTTGACTAAGCATTTATTTATTAAAATGGAAAAAAGCTAGAACCAATGTTCTATGTAGGTCAATTATTTGAGGACAAAAGTTTATGACCACGATTCCTTGTATTAGTGTAATGCAAGGTCAAGTTCATATCGAATTAATGATACCTTGTGGAATTTTATCCATGCCTTCCAAGTATGAAATATCTCATATGTCCACAACTTCATTATTAATGTAATGCAAGGTAAAGTTCATATGGAATTAATGATACCTTGTGGAATATTATCCATGCCTTCAAGTATAACTTGGAATTTGTTTCCTATGGTCAATTGGGCATAAAAAAGTTAACTTTTTTGATCATGAAGAATGCATCAACACAAACTATGCAGGAGTCAACGAAAAATATGTGACTTATTTAATTAAATGGCGACATCATTCATCAAAATAACAAAAGGCCACACATCTTAACACATTTGCGATCTTTAGTTGGGGTTTCCAACACAAATGAATTGGAAAAAAAATTCCAATCTAACATCTGTTTTCAAATCGCAAACATTGATGTGGATACAAATACGATGTTGATGAAAATCATACCTATTTGTATTGAAACATAAATGCAATGGATAGACATGAATAATCCTCAATTAATTGAAAATTTCAAGAGTTTCAGTGAATTTAAAATAACCATATTTTCTTTATTAGCAAGGGAACCACCCCCAGACAGGGCCATTCAGTGACCCACCCCAACAGCATAAACCCTCGGGTGTTGGGCTCCCTACCCACCAGGGAACCATTTAAAATACACAGTTGTCTGAACCATAGTAACAAGTTCGGGATTTGGCAACTTTTCGGCTGGCTGGAAAAAATCGGAATTCGGAAAAAATCGAGAAAAGTCGTGAAAAGATCGATAAATTTCGGTCAAAGTTTGGTCAACTATTCAGATATAATCGAGAATAAGTCGGTTATATAAGTATATACATATATATGTATGTATATATATGTATGTTTATAGATAAATGTATCTATGTACATACATATATGATGCATGTAACTGTTACGGCCACAAGACATACAATCTTAGTGAGTGAAAAAGTAGGAAAAGAAGTAAAAAACAGTTGAGTAATAACATGAACTGTCCAGAGGAGTGGGGGGAGTTTGAGGTTTAGTGTGTATTAGGAATTTTGTGTACATGGTTTGGTAAAAAAAGAGCAAGTGACTTAAAGGAGAAAAATCGTGAAAAATCGTGAAAAGTCATGAAGAATTGTAAAAAATCGTATCAATCGCGAAAAAGCGGGATTAATCTTGAAAAGTCGTGAAAAATCGGCGATTGGCGTATTAATCGTGATGAATATTCGGGAGCCTATAACATCGTGAAAAATCGCCGATTTTTTGTAAAATTCGGAGACTTTTGTTACTATGGTTCGAACTGCTCGACAGGTAAACAATTACGAGAAGTCGCTCTTAGCAGGGGGCGAACTCAGGACTCTTCAATGTCGATTACCGAGCCATACCACTTGAGCTACTCACCAGCAAAATATCAATATTCTCATTAACATTACATGTAATAAACATATACAACTATTGACATTTCCATATTTTGATGGGCAAAGTTCTACCACGTTCACGTTAGATTAGATACAATTGTGGAATGTGGATGGATTCTGACCCATATCCATCTTCAACTCTAGTCGGGATTTGGGAATGTTAATTTGGCCCTCTAAATTGTTCATAGGAAAGATCAGAAAGAGTAGTTAAACATCATTCTTAATCAAAAGTATGGTTACTAGTTTACAGAGATGGCATTTCTTTACTTGTTTTAAGAATAAAAAAATTAGCCTAAAACTGCCTATGATATTTACTGTGTATTTCTCAGATATTGGTGAATGTAGCAGTGAACAAGTGATGTTGACGCTGTGTAAAATCTACTAGAAGTTTATCCATATGGACGCACATGTTTTACAATGGACTTGTGACAAACTTCATCAGTGTTGAGGACATTTGTAACCTAATCACTAATTACTTATATGATTTGTGCCAGTGTTCCTCGGTGATGATTTTCTGTCTGAATTTGTTCCTTGAAAATTCTGATAATTGTGAACTCTTGCTAAAAGAACATACCATTTAGTACTGGGTTCTCATTCTCCTAGCAAAGAGGATATACGTCCATCACTCTATCTATTCTATGGTGGTACATTAAACATACAGTAATGTTTTGCTTGCTCCTTTTCACAGATGGTCCTTCCTGTTGCTGTTGAGGATGTTAAGCGAGAAGTAAAAATATTGCAGGCTTTGACTGGTCATGAAAATGTTGTTCAGTTTTATAACGCATTTGAAGATGATTCATATGTCTACATAGTAATGGAGTAAGTCTTTCCTCTGCTTGAATCAATCAAGTAGTGTCAAATTTAAAGCTAGCCACCTATCTCAATGTGAATCAATCAGGTGCTGCCAATTTGAATTTAGTCACCTGTTCGATGCGATTGCAGAACTTCAAATGCTCACATGTTTCTATTACGCCATGTTTTTAACTCAGGAGGTTGTAGAACTTAGATTTGTTTCGTTGTTGTGTGATGATTAGCATAGATTGCATGTGGTTGACCAGTTTAGCTGCATGCTTTTACCAGGTTATGTGAGGGAGGTGAGCTACTGGACAGGATACTAGCCAAGTAAGACAACCATGAATTTTTTTTTTGAAGATTACGTGCTATGGGTGATTTAAAAATAAGAACTGCCTTTTGTATATTAAATATCTCAGATTTCGAATAACTCAGGCAAATCTTAATTTTCCCCCATTTCAATGTTATAAATTCATTCTAGAAAGGACAGTCGCTACACTGAGAAAGATGCGGCTGTAATTGTGCGGCAAATGCTTAAAGTAGCAGCTGAATGCCATTTACATGGATTAGTTCACAGAGACATGAAACCTGAGGTATCTAGGAGACAAATAGATAAACATCAATGCATTTACTATTCATCACTTTTAATTCCTTGGCTTTCTCATATGCAGAATTTTCTTTTCAAGTCAACAAAGGAGGATTCACCCCTGAAGGCAACTGATTTTGGTCTCTCAGATTTTATTAGGCCAGGTCTGTGTATGAGTTAGTTTTGGTTCTTTTTACTCATAGTTAAGTTATTTTGCATGCATCTTTTCTTTAATCAAATAGCCTGAACTTGCAGCATGATCCATTGTTTCAATCTTTAAAATGTCAGAGAATAAATCCGTCATGACGTTTTACATTTTACTATCATTCGTAATCATGATTTTAAATATTGAACTCACTTCAAGTTACTCCAGCGACCTGCTTCCACATGAGAATTGTTGAGTTCTCACTTCTCACGAACTGCATGTCTGCATTGGTGTTCCACTGTAGTCTTTTGAAATCATCATTTGAGCCTCAATCTCAATCGTGTTTGGGCCAGATACATGGATCCTCTTATCTATTCAGCTATATTTTAGGTCATAGTGGTCATTCCAGATATGCTAATTTTAGTGGAGAGGAAAGATGGCATATTTCAAGCAAAGATGTGCTTAAATAGTCTCTTAACATTTGTCTTATTTGTATATAATGTTCTGAAATAGAATAATTTTATAGTTTTTTTGCTTGTTTATGTGTCATTTTGCCGGACTAGGACACATACAAGTGCAGTTGTTCTTGTTAATCCATATACCTTGCGGTTTTTCTATGCCTGCTCTAGGATTTTCAATTGCTGTCTTTTGTCGATGTTGTGGAACTAAAATGTGTTACCAACAAAAGGTTACTATTTCATTTCGTCATTTGTGTACATGTATTAGCATATACTATAAAGTGCATACACGGTGGTGTATTTGTATGATTTTAGACCTAGATCAGACTAATACGACAAATAAAAAGTATTAGTAGTTTTTTAAGGAAGACAATTTGATACGCTACATATTTCAGGAAAGAACTTCCATGACATAGTTGGAAGTGCGTATTATGTAGCTCCTGAAGTTTTAAAGCGCAGATCTGGGCCAGAATCAGATGTTTGGAGCATTGGTGTTATTACATATATTTTGCTTTGTGGAAGACGCCCATTTTGGGACAAAACTGAGGATGGTATATTTAGAGAGGTAAGGCAACATGTCTCCTTATTGCCTGCTTTTTGAAGCCATCTTATTAGGTTTGCTAATGTTGTCAAGTAACTGTCATATACATTATGAGTATGTTATATACGTATGCATATAGGAATGTTTGGATAGCTTGATAGGTTATATGTGCTGGTTAAAATGAACACTTGTGAGACAATCTCGACGATCAGTTTGACTTATAATGAATGGCATCCAAGTAAATTAGCTTTTGACTTTAAACTATTTTCCTTTTGAGTACTCTTGTGGAATTAGTTTCCCAGGTAGATCAAAAATATATTCATGTATTGAACTAAATTGTGGGTGATATTTTCAAATAAGTATACTGTCATTACAAATTAGCATCTAAATTCTTGATTTCTGTTAGCTCAAATACATAGAATTGTGGTTATCCATTTGTATCTCAGAAAAAATGCAGAAGCAACAATTCGTTCACATCAACACATAATTGCACAAGCCATATTCATTCATAATGGAAAAATAAAGTCTTACATATTATTAGAATAGGAGTCTAGCGACAAAAGAAATACATAGAGATTGCTTGCAACCTATACATCATCTAGAAAAGCGAAAAGTAGAACGAACTACTAGAGTAGAAAGGAAAGATCTAAAATTGATCTAAATCCTCAAAGATCTTTTATTAATGCTTTGAAGATCTAACTCTAGGAGAACGAACTACTAGAGTTATATATTTATCATTTTTGTTTCTGCTAGCTGGGCCCTCATCTTCATTATTCTTTAGTGATGACTATGAACTGCGAATGTGCCTTGAAGTGTCATGTTTTGGCAATTGTCTGAGATGTGATAAAATAATTTATTATCTAGAAGACACTTGTTATTTTTGGATTATTATGACATAAATTTCAGCAATGTCATGTTTTCTTTTCAGGTACTGAAGAAAAAACCTGATTTCAAACGAAGACCTTGGTCCAGCATTAGTAATGGAGCCAAAGATTTTGTTAAAAAGTTGTTAGTGAAAGATCCTCGTGTCAGACTAACAGCAGCACAAGCGTTGTGTATGTCTTCAACCTTAAAGATTCTAGGACTTGCTGTCAACTGTCATTATGTATTCTTCAATTGGTGCCATATCCTAACTTACTAAACCTTTCTTAATCTACAGTAAGACGAGTTTCTTAGATATATGAAGAAATCATTGTGACTAACCACAGTACATCTACCTGTTTGGTTTTATTCTAAAGCAGCTATCTCTCTATACTTCTGAGCAAAAAGTGGATTCTACAAAAAAAAATCTGAAACACGCTGTAATCTAAGACTATTAGACTAGAAACAAAACAGAGAATATTAATTGCGACTTTAACCAATATAGAAGTCCACAAGGAGATGAACCAAGTTGGATGGAGTGAATGCCCTGAAAGATGTTTTGTACCTTGGCGTCCATCCGTCATATGGAAGGTGAAATATAAGACGATGTGGAGTAAACGGGTGAGTGTGAGTGGCGATTCATGCACCCACGAATTCCACTCTGGTTGATGCCAAGATAGCTATACACTCAACCATGTTTTATGAAACTGGATGCTGCATTCTGAATAAACAAGGTGGTTATAAGATGAGTTTGGAAGAAACGGTAACATTAAGATGGATATGTGGGAGTATATGGAAACGACCATTAGAAATAAAGTGGCAGTGGAAAGTATCGAGGTCAAACTATAAGAGGGTTTCTTTACATGGTCTGGACATGTGCAACTGTTCAGTTGGTGTTATTGAGGTCTGGACATGTGCAACTGTTCAGTTGGTGTTATTGAGGTCTGGACATGTGCAACTGTTCAGTTGGTGTTATTGAGCCACACATGGTGAGAAGGAGACCAGGTAGACCAAAATTAACCTGGAGAGAAATAATGAGACCTGGACTCATTACATCTCCATGATAATATGACCTAGAATAGAGCTGAATAAGGATTCATGTAGCAGATTTCTACATTGGATCAAACATAAGATGATGATGATGATGATGATGTCATCTACTTGCAAAGCAATCTGCAATATCTTCTATTATATTTATGATATTTTTTTTTCTTGGACTGTCAAAAAATCATTTATAGCATACTGAGTTTTTGTTTCTTATGTGCCGTTTTGCAGCACATCCTTGGGTCAGAGAAGGGGGTAATGCATCTGAAATTCCGTTAGACATATCTGTTCTGCATAACATGCGTCAGTTTGTGAAATATAGTCGCTTGAAGCAATTTGCTCTGAGGGTAAGTATTTTCTTAGGTAGTAAGGGCTACGACCAATTGATCATTAAAGATTTATATATTGATACAATCCAAATCCAGGCATTAGCTACATCAATAAGTCCGGAGCATCTTGCTGATCTCCGTGATCAGTTTCTCGCCATTGATGTCGATAAGAATGGCGTGATCAGTCTAGAAGAAATGAGAATGGTATGGTCTTAGTTTCTATCATCATTCATCTTTTATAAGACAGAAGTATCTTTGTAAAATAAAAACTGACATTGTACTATATCATGTTATTAACTTAATAATTACATGTAAGAACTGTAAAGTGTAAACTATGATTTAATTTAATGTTACAGTTTTTTATTTTCATTTAATATTTTTATATCTGCCCTGCCTAATGATTTATTCGGTGTTAGTGTTCCAGATTATGCAAACCAAACACTCACCATTAATAAAATTCCATAATGCCCTATCAGGCTTCAGTGAACTTTCTCCTTCATTGCATGTCTAATGTTGCTTGCTATATATAGGCCCTTGCAAAAGATATTCCATGGAGAACAAGGGAGCCTCGGGTTCTTGAGATTCTTCAAGCGGTAGGGGATGCCGTCTAACTCATTTTTTTATGTCATACAAATATAATTTTAATATTCACCTTCTTTTCGTCATCCAACCTGGTTACATATGTACTTTTTTTTGTAGTAAGGGAATAGTTTAGGCCATTAAGTGGTTGGGGGATCTTAAGTTCTTAACAACATATCTGCTCTCTGTCTTGTAGGCTGTTTAATTTATTCAGAATATCATAACTACTCTGTATAACTTGCAGCAGTTCTATGTGACTTGACATTTCTAGCATCAATCCTATGTGGCATTTATATTCGATTTGTTTGTGCAACTTCTAACATTTTAACACGAAGGTACTTGTGATCTCTTTGCACTCGTGCTTTGTAAAGTTTCAAACAAATTAATTGTGTAGTGTAAAGAAAGGCAACTGATTTGCGATGGCCTCTTAATTCAGCTGAAATAAACAGAAATGATAAGATATTCAATTGAGTCAATCGAACACATGTGATGCAAATTCGATTTGCAAAATCAATTATTTCGTCTAGATTCAACTATGCTGGACAGTACCCCGAGTAGAGATGGCAAATGGGCGGGTATGAGCAACCCATACCCATACCCACCATACCCATTTAGATTTTTACTTAACCCATACTCGCCCCATCTGAAGAATATGCATAATAATGCATACCCATACCCAACCCAATAAGTAATAGGTACCCATTACAACCCACATTGACCAACTCCCAAGATATAGGCACTGGAAATGAATTCTTATTTCAAACATGCAAAAATTATAGAAGACCCTCCAAGATTAGTACTCACACAATTTGCAACATGATCCCTTAATACATAATATTTACAAATCAATCCTTTTCAACTTTAAAAGTCAACGTGACATTTCCAAACATGAAACAATTATACAAAAATCCTCTCTACCACTCGTTTACATGAAATCTGTATATGATATCATTATACAGAAATCCATGTCCATACAGTTTGCAACACGAGCCTTCTATATGCAACATTTTCAACTCGGTCCTTTTAAACTTTGAAAGTCTTAACGTTTCATACATGAAATAATTATAAATAATCCTCTCACGACTTCTTTACATAAAATCTGCATTAAATCTGCTGAATCTCAGCAGATAATTACCGATCTGTAGCAAACTCCAACTCTAAACTCATTCCACATGATTTTAGTTGTTCAAACCACAACAAATTGAAAACATCCAAAACACATCCATAGCTCATAAGGACATACATACGATTTTAGCTGTCAAAAGAAGGTTCCAAACATTCATTAACTCTGTTTTACAAAACACATGATGTATAACTGTTTGTGATCAAGCTGGACAGAGATGTCTGTTTGATAGATTACGGCTGGGTTGTGCTCTTCCCTGAAGATTGCATCTCCTCCCTCTGCTTGTGTTGTTCCGCATCTATGCGTCTTGTTCCTTTCTCTGCTAGTGCTCTTCGTGGAAGATCTCGTCCGAGTCCTCCCTCTACAGGTTCTGCGGCTACTCCTGGTGCATGACAGAATGGGGGTCGCTATACGGCATGGTGTTGTTGTTGCTACTCCTCCTGCAGCCACTGCTGTATCACCAGTTCGACCTTCATGCTTTATCTGCCTCCCCGCGGACTGGGCAGCGCCTAGATCCAGACCATCGGCGAACCACCCCACCGCCAACAGGATGAACCCGCCGCCCTGGCTCGCTTGATTTGAAACGCTGTGCGGATGATCCATGGCCCGCGCACGACATCCTTGCTTCCGACGCCGCCACCACGCTACTCCGCTCGGATTCGGAAAACTTCCTTCCGCCGCCACCCGGGCCACGCACAGGCCTGGAGACGCCCACAAACAGGCCGGATGCTTGGGCGAGAGAGTCGGTGATGAGGCCAGCAGGGGTCCTGAGGTTGTCGACTCTTAGATTGGCCATCGCTATCCCGGAGCATGACGAAGATGACCGTCGAAAAGAACTCGGCCGTCGTTGCCTTCCGTGCTTATGTTTGGTGATGGCCGGTTGCGATGTGGTAGACCAACATCTTGGTATATCTAGGGCAGCGACCGAGGAGAGCGGCGAGAATCTGGACCAAAAGGGGGTGGGGAGGCTAGACGGACTGACGGAGACGGAGGGTGGGCTGCGAGATTAGTGGGTCTTATTGGGGCTTAGTGGGTCTCCACGTGGGTTATGGGCCACGCATTCCGATCCCCGTTAAAACCCAACAGCTAACTGAAACCCGTCTAAACCCACAAAAATTGGGTCAGAACCTTAGTGGGTCCGCATGGGTATGGGCTTTTGGGGAATTTTGCCATCCCTACCGAGTATGAGTAGTTGGGTATGTGGAAAAGTAAAAGAGAGGCTAGAAAGATAATTGTTATTGAACAATAGCAGATGTATGAAGTATAGAAAACAAGGCCATTACAATGCTATCAAGGCCCAAAAACTTATTCTAAACCGAATTATAGAGTTGCACATAAAACACAAATATTGAATGATGAAGACCTGCTACAAAAATATCAACTGATCCCACAAAACTTTCATTTTGTAATTCTGACCCTCAAGTCTTCAAGAAGCGTCGTTGATACTTGTAGCTGTTTCTCTGATGCCAAAAAAATGAATGATACTAAGGATCATTTTCTCTTGTTCTTGTCACATCCAATCCTAGGAACCATAGTCACAAATTTGGGATTTGATATTCATTTGGTGATCTTGAAAATTTCGGCAGTTGGGAACTCTGGAAATTTTGGATAAAATTCGACTAAGATTCAGTAAGTTTTCCGTCAAATATTCTGGAGAAAATTGAATAAAATTCAGATGATGCATTATGTGTATAAACATACAAGATATAATTTATATACATAAACACACATCATAAGCAAACATATGACTATATATGCACACAGGATTTGCTTACCGTTTCTCTGTTCTCAAATGTCAAATCATATAAGATATCCTAATTTCATAAATAGACAATTTCTGAAATACAGGATCAAATCGTGAAATCCGAGAATAATTTGTAAAATTCATGGAATTCGGGAATAGTATAGGTTTCTTACAAAATTTGGACGCAGCATCCGTTACATGAAAAGTTCACAAATCATACATGAATAATTAAAAGATTTGGAGAATTTGTCACTATCCTAGGAATCAATTAAGTGTAAGCTCCTGATGGGGCTAAGCTGTGGTGCCTCCACTACCACCATGACAAGTTCTCTGGATCTCACTTCATCATCCTAACTGCCTCTGCCTCTCATATACACCTTATCCCGTTTCATGGTATTACCATATGTGAGCCTCTATTAGTAACAATACACAAGGTACTGCTTCCTCAACCATGCCCTTAGAAGGGGCCCTCTCTGATTGGTATATTGAATAAAGGATCTGTGGATGCCACTTGGGTGGAAATTACCGTATCCACCTAAGATGTCTTAGAAACAATCATTTGTCAACTTTGTTTCAAGGAATCATAGAAAGTAAACATTAAGACCAAAAAAGTGCCAATTGCAATTATATTAATAATACAGCGGCCTTTACATGTTAAGCTATATAGTGAGAATATAGCCTTTATGCATGTTTAGCATGGAAAAATATATACAATGTTCAGAGGACCATTTGGTCTAACAAAATTAAAAAACTAGAAAGAAATATATTGGTGTTGATTCCTTCCAAGATCTGTAGAAGGGGGTCTACAACAAGATATAGATACATACCTGCAATTCAACATCCACTTATGGAAAGAAAGTTTGTCATAGCCTGGGAGTGAATTAGACTATTTTCTAAGCATGATTAACAGTGAATTACAAAATGGCCGCCTGGCCGCTTGAGCGGCCGCTTAAGCGGGCAGCAAAGCCCATCCGCCTAATATCGCCCTTAAGCGCCCGCTTGAGCGGGTTTTAAAAAAACGCCCGCTTTTTTCCCGCTTCACCCGCTTTTCCCCCACTTTTTGCCCGCTTTTTTCCCGTTTTTTCCCGCTTTTTGAAAAAAATGTTGTTGTAAGCATGTAATGTTAATTAATTATATAATCCAAGTAGTATTGAGTATAATATATGAAGCTTGTATACATTAAATGTTCTATGATATACCTAGTCCTACTTTAGAATGCAAACTTTGTATGTAAGCTGTATATAATAGGGTACAGCTGTAATATATCCAAGTAAATATCGTATTACTCTATTATACTTCTAATGGTTATACTGATTTTACTGATTTTCTTGCAGATTTCGTTCATTACTAATTGATACTACTGGTTAGTATTACTGATTTCCTTAGAAATATATTTTTTATATACACATACATGTAATTTTGTATATAAATATATAAGATTTTAAGCATCCGCTTTTTCAAAAATCGCCCGCTTAATCGCCCGCCTGCCGCTTAATCGGCTACAAGGTCCCGTCCGCACGCCTCCCGCTTCACGCTTTTTAAAATATTGATGATTAATAAAAGGGCATGAACTTAATACATAGAGCAACCTTCTTATGTCTTTCCATGATTGCTTGAGGATGGTCCTTTGAGATAAATCAGCCACTAGAGATACAAGTTTCTTGAACAATAGTCCTCAGCTACACGAGTCTACTCTCTTACATGCTATCATACACAGACCATGGAGAAGTAATGCAATAGCATCACAACACAAGCCACCCCTTATGAGGGCAAAAGGTAAGGTCCAGAGTTTCCAATTTCCCACCCCCACTCCAAAGGTTCTGATTTGGATCAACTGAAACCAACTAGCCGACGAAGACACATGGCTTTGTTACTATCTCATTTCCCCAGACATGATTCATAGTAACAAGGACAAATATCATTAGCATGTAAGGTTGCTCTGAAGGCTAGTCAGAGCTAGTGAAGTCAATAAATAGTCACAGAGGATAGCTGCAGTTGCACAACGACACCTATAATGTAAATTTGAAGGATTAGTTTTCACATATACTTGCTTCTTCAGAACCCTCCTTTTGGATTAAGCATTTCTTCTTTTGTTTCTTCTTCTAGGTAGCTTCTGTTTCTCATTGACTTTTGCTATTGGGTGTCTTTGGCTGTTGGAAGTCCTTGTCTGTTTCTGCCTATTAGTGATGGGCATGTAATTGTAGCCTTAAACTTCTCCAAAATTGTTACTAGATGTTTTGTCATGTGTTTTCTTAGTGTCCCATATGCCCAAGCTAGACATGGTATCTCTAATGATCCGGTTTGATGGGGAGTAGTGGAGGCTATGTGTGATTGATTTAGATTTTATGGTAAGTCGTTTTGACGGGGGTTCAGGCATATCAGAGTTGATTTGATAATGGCTCTGACCAGGTAATAGTTATGAATCTTATGTCGCCATCACTGATATATAACATAGTTTTTAATAGTTATTGTGGTCGATAGTCAATACTAATATATTTGATACATAATCAATCATCAATATTATCAATGTAGATTTTTTTTAAAATTCATCTCACCCTATGCACTATAGGGGTGCAAGTATCTTATTAATCATCATCAATCATCATCATCAACTAAGCCTCAATCCCAACAATGTTGGGGTCGGCTACATGGATCCTTCTTTTCTATTCAGCTCTATCATGGGTCATATTCTGGTTGAGATGTAGAGATTTAAAATCTCTCTTTATAAGCTCTTCCCATGTTAATTTAGGCCTTCCTCTTCTTCTATTAATTGTGCTTGCCTCAATAGTATCACTTTGTATAGGCGCATTAGTCGGTCTGCGTTGCACATGTCCATACCATCTGAGTCGGCCCTCGCGCAACTTGTCCTCAATGCTCGCCACCCCTACTTTATTCCTGATATAGTCATTTCTCAAGCGATCTTTTCTTGTCTTCCCACACATCCATCTCAACATACGTATTTCAGGCACGTTCATCTTGTTGAGTCCTTGTTTCTTCACCGCCCAACATTCACTCCCATAGAGCATGACTGGCCGTATAGCAATTTTATAAAACTTGCTTTTTAGTCTGTCCGATCACATAATACTCCAGTTGCACTCCTCCATTTCAACCATCCTGCAGTGATCCTATGACAAACGTCATTTTGGACATCCCCATCTGTTTGGTGCAGGTATCTTATTAATGTTGACAATAAATTCTCTACCTTTTCTGTAACTCCACAATTTCCCCCTTAATGGTGTATATCGAACTCATATACAAAAGAAGCAATTTTTTTTAAAAAGTCAGACAAATACAATAGGATTCTTAATAGATAAATGAGGTAGCTGATCCACTCCTAAATATGAAAAATTCAAACGTCAATGAGAGTGCAATCGCAATGGATCAAACAATGAACTAGACATGGATAGACTGAAACTAATATAAAGAGCTGATGGAATAATAGTTTCCTAGATGATTTTGTTGTAATTATAACATATAGACAAGCATGGTGCTTGGTCTTCAATATAGGTCCACAACCATAAAAGGAGAAGCTTTTGTTAATGCCTCAACCATCCTTGAAAAGAAACCACCTCTACTGTTAGAAAGAGGGAATCAAAATTCAAAGATCATCAAGTTACGAAAATTGGGGGAAATTTTGAAATTGTGACGGGTCCAGATACAAAGCTCACATTCAAAGGATCGCAGCTTTTCTGTTTAAGAACACAGTTTACTCTCGCCTGCAAAATATGGCCAAGATACATTTAGATAATTGTGTAGTGGGATATCTCGGCCAATTGGGATTTAAAGTTATATAATTTCTCCAAATAAAAAATGGATTTATGGCTATTATTCTGACACAAATTTCCCTGAACCGTATAATCATCACAAGCTAAGTATGATACACATTATAACTTGCTGAATTCATAGCTTGCTTTGTGGACAAAAATATGTCCCACAGCAATAAAGACCTTGTGATTTGGAGCAGATATTAAAGTTCTTGTGCTTTGGAGCAAATTCTCTTGAAAGAGTTAACCCATTACCTAAATCTGGCCATAATAATTGAGCAATATCCACACATCAAGAATATCTTCCATTAATGGCCCGATGTCTGGCTTTAGATTTTTTAATTTAAACCAACATGCATATATAAGATAAATCCAGTTGATGTTATGTCAAACTGTAGTTCTAACCTCAAAATATAATAGTCCAGACTTTGAAGAAACTTTGGGAAGACCTGTTCATTGCTTATCCTGTAAGAATTAATTTTTTATTGTTTTTAAGAGCTTGATTTACTCTCTTGTCTGCCAAAATCTGGCCAAGATGCATTTAGATAATTACATATTTGTTTGACTAGATATCTTGGCCATTTGTATCTGAAGTCCTGCAAATTCTTGAAATTTATAATCGTCTAGGTCGATTTTTATACCATTTTCCTTGCGCCGCAAACTTTTTGGTAAACATTATCACCAGATGATTTATTGCCATAGTTGTGAACAAAACCAAACTCCCTACTTAATGAGAACCTTGTGCTTTGGAGCAGATCGACAGTAACACTGATGGGCTTGTAGACTTCGACGAATTTGTTGCAGCAACCTTGCATGTAAATCAGATGGAGGAGCATGACAATGAAAAATGGCAGAGAATCTCAAAAACTGCATTTGAGACGTTTGATATTGACAAAGATGGGTTTATCACACCTGACGAACTTAGAATGGTATTTCTCTTTCTCAGCTTGCTGCTTAAATGCATCTATCTTACAAATCACACCTATATTAGGCGGAATACTGTTCAGGTTATTATGATATTCAACCAGCAATGTACCACTTAAATAAAACAGATAACTTATATATTAATGAATTTAGAAAAAAAGTCATTTGGTTATATGATCATATTAATAAACTTGATACCTCAGAAACTTTGAAAATACAGGTCATTATCTTCATTTCTTTAGCAACTGTCATGTTTTTGTTCAACATGGTATATATATATCCAAACCTCCTTTTAACAATGTACAACTGATCTTTCTTGCAGCATGCTGGGTTGAAGGGTTCAATCGAGCCCTGTCTTGAGGAGGCTGATTTGGACAAAGACGGGAAGATAAGCTTAGACGAGTTCAGAAGGCTACTGAGAACTGCAAGCATGAATATTCCAAGTTCGTCAAGCCAACACCGAAATTCTCGCAAAACTTAGATACTGACATAGTGTACATAACTATGGATGCGTGAGAATTGCAGGACATTTAAAGGAGGTTTCATAGAAGAAAAATCAGTTTGTATATTTGTGGACTCCGGAGGGGATTTTCAGCTCCTTTATCCTCAAATTAGCAAAAAAACCAGAGTCAAAATTTTTTGGTGGGTGATTCTGTGTCAGCAATTAGGGCTTTGGCTGGCACAAGAGGATGGTGCACGAAGATTGAACTCCATGCTGCTTTGTATATTCAGTTTCCGTGGTATGGGGACACTCTTTTATGTTATGTATACGAAACGTGTTGATACTGTAAGTATATAAATGCTAGTCGGTGTTATTGCATCTTCAGAATCCTTCTAATCCCTTCTCCTTTTTGGCTGTTAAGAACTGCTACCGTTTTGTTAGCTTTCCCTTTTTTTCCCTCTATAGCTATCATTTGCCGTCTCTTTTCCGTGGAAGTGTATACTATAAAGACTTGAGCTTGTTGGTTATAATCATGGAAACTGAGGTTAAGAGCGATGAGAGATGTGTCAAAAGATTTTTATGTTTCAGGCTTTTCGCTCATTTCATATGATTGATTATTTAAAAAGTTATAGTTGCCTCAAATTTGAGTGTCAAGTGACAAGGCGATTCGTTAAATTATAGGAAAAAGAACATAAAAGTACACTTTAGTTAATTGAATCAAAATAGACGACTTTTAAATATATTTAACGTAACAAACGAGCTTTAGGAGATGAGAGGGAGTGGAAACAATTAGATTGTTAAAAGATTCCTTATCTTTTAAATTTTGTATCAATGTGCCAGGGGACGAGTGCAATGTGGCATCATGGCATTGAAGGCGCCATATGAAGTGCGTTTTTAATGCTATGCCTCCACGTGGCACGATGGCCCCAACAATAGAAATATAATTTTATTTTATTTTAATTTATTCTAGATTTGGATACCATGTGATATATGGATAAAAAAATCACATACCACATAAATTTAGATAATTAACTGATCTAAACAAAAATAACCCATTAAGGTAAAAAAATATATTATATATTTGGTATATAACTATGATATTTAATACATTCTAAATGCTAACATATTTTGACAATATGTATATTTTAGCATTATAAGCATATAAATACCAAAAACATATTTATTCATGAGCTAAAAATAATAATATTTGTTGTTCGATCAAAAAAATTCAATTTGAAATAAAAACATGAAAAAATTATGTACACGGTTGACTATATTATACCACACTCAGACAAAAAAATAATAGATTAATGTTAATGAGTATAAAATGTATTTGAGATATAATTGTTTTATTGAATATAAGTGTTACATATAAAATACAAAAATATATGTAACTATTTAGCTATAAAATATGTTCTCATATTTATGTCCTTTGTATTTTTTTTCACATTTCAACATTCTTATTAATATTACAATTTATTCTTTGGTAGTATTATATACTATGTAACTTTAGCAATTTTTGTTTATATTTGTATACGTGTTGTTTATATCTAGTACAGTCGTTATATCTCAAATACATTTTTTACATATTAACACTAATGTGTTATATTCATTTGATACTTCATAGTCAAACATGTACGTATGTTTCCATATTTGTATCTTGGTAGTATTTTGGTACCAGAACTTTTACATAAGATATCAAATATTATTATATTTAATCTGGAAATGAATATGTATATGTGATTTTTATATGCATATATTGTTAAAATATGATTTTTATCTAATAAATATACTGACGTAAATATTTAAAATATATTTAACATCATAATTTTGTTTCGTGTAGATATTGTATTTGCTAATACTAACACACTATTTTCTATTTCAAGAGGAAAAATATATAAATTTATATAGTATGTGTATAGAGTGATCCAAATATAATATGACATCAGAATACATCAAAATTTTAAAAAAGCTTGATATGACGTCTTCAACTCCATTATGCCACGTGGAGCTTGGTAGTCCCATGCTAACTGCACAATATGTAAAACGAAAAAATATTTCAGCCGAAAAATGGAGATACCAAATTAGTTAAACTCGTGTACTGAATTTTTTCTTCTTCTCAAAATCATAGAGTTATATAAGTTAAATATGCAAATTCGAACATAACATCAAAGAGGTTGCAATTCAGGTTGAGGGTACTACAAGAGAAAAATACGATTATAATCTTAGATTGAAACATAGTGTGAAAATTATTTAAAAAAAAAACCATTTAGCACACTTTTATAAGAATATTTATCAATATAGCACACTTTGCAAAATATTTTTTAAAATAGCACACTTTATACGGAACCGAACCTTAAAATAACATTTTATGTATCTGAAGCAAATAATAACATGTTTAATTTCAAATAAAAAATAACAAAATGTCAAAAGTGCCACATTGAGTAGCGCTTTCAACTTGACTTCATATTTACATTTTAACTTGCTATATTTTTGACATTTATTATTTTTTTATTTTAAATTAAACACACCAATATTACTGACGCTTTTCAGGATAAAAAAAGCTCTAGCGTTTTTAGACCAGATTGTGTTATTCTGAAAAATAATTTGTAAAGTGTGCTATATTGATAAATATTTTTGTGAAAGTGTGTTAAATGAGTTTTCTTTTTCCCAATTATTTGCTATGTTCATGGAAAGTGTTGACAGTAGAAGATCTTAGCATAGATAAAGAAGAAGAGTGTTGCTGATGATCTCAAATGGACTGTGAATGGATCTCAAATCGTGGCTCAATGGATCTCAAACAAGGTGGTACAACCTCGTAAACCATCATTTTCATGGAAATCGTAATTTGTGAAGAAGTAGCAGCGCCTGTTAGATAATTGATTATCGTTAGCTGTTAGTTACGTAACTGATGTAGCTTTTAGCTAGTTACTGTAGCAGCTCACTTATGTAGCTAGGCTTTTGTGGTAATCACTTATTTAGCATGGGTTAAGCCCAATGTAGTGCAACAAGTACATGTGAGAATGTAGTGTTGTTTCTAGTGCAAATGGCAAAGAAGTTTTATCCCATATTGCTCACACCTAGAACTTTTGTGGTCCTCATATGTAGGATCACATGGGGCACTAGTGTCCAAAGGAGTCCTAGGAAGGAGGTATGCTCACCTCCTTGGTGGGTGGGGTTACCACATCACAACGCACGCACGCACGCGCGCGCGCGCCACGCCTCGCCTGGCCAGGCCGGGCCAGGCTCGGGCTCGGGCTCGGGCTTGTGGCTTGTGGATTGTGGAGAATGTCTTCTAATTACTCGTATAATTAATTGTTGCTTTCTTATTCGGATTTCTTAAATCCTAATTAGAAAGTGTTTCTCTTTTACGGATTATTCCCGTATTGTGTACGAGAGCAACCGAGTGTTGCGTCTAACTGGGAATAGGATTAGGGACGTACGTGACTATTTATATGACTCCGGTCATTAGGGTTAAACACACCGAAAACAATTTCTGCCGCCGTGTGTTTTGTGAACCCTGATCCCGAGTGCGAGAGTCGTCGTCCCCGGAGTTGCTTTGCAGAGTTGTCATCCTGTGCGAAGCGAAACTCGTCCTTCTCTTCAGACGCAGCTGTCAGGCGGTGGTACCTGCGGTGGCTGTGCTGCACTGGTAGCAGTGCGACGTGCGCGAGAAAGACGTGCAACAACTTCCAGGTTCGTGCCGGATCGAGACTGGGAGAACGGTGCCTATCCGCGAGGATTGCCGGGCACTGGTTTCTTTAAGTAACACGTTCGTTTCTCAACGAACGATCTGGTTTGCGAATCTAACCCTTAATTTTGTTCTCCTGCATTGCTTGTTCTTCGAATCTTATCTTGGATCTGCCTGCACTGTTAATTAAATTGCACCTGACGCTGTTGCATGAACGACAACAACATATATTAACAACAGTCTTAAAGAAACCATTTTCTGTCGTTAATTAACATGGCCGGTCAGGGTAATTCGGGATGTAGGATTGATACAACCAATATGCCTGAAAAGTTTACTGGTACGAATTTTTCCCGTTGGCAGAGTCGTATGGAAATTTGGCTGAATATTGCGGGATATGATCAGTATTTAATTGAAACTGAACCTGTATCTGATGACACAATTCCTGATAATGCAAACATTATTGCTAATTGGAAGAAGGGTGATAAAACGTGCCGCAGGTTGATTCTGTTTGGTTTAAATAACAAACTGTATGACTCTTACTCAAAGCCGCCAGTCACTACGTCCAAGGTTTTATGGGAATTGTTAATTAAGAATTTTAGCACTGAAAATCAGGGTGTTGAAAAATATTGTGTGTCTAAATTTCTTAAGTTTCAGATGGTTGAGGGTAAATCAGTTTCTGATCAAACACACGATCTACAACTCCTAGTTCATGAACTCTCAGATGCCAAGATGGTGTTGCCTGAGAAATTTGTTGTTATGTCTATCATAGAAAAATTCCCTAAGTCATGGGAGTCGTTTGGTATGTCTCTGAAGCATCGCAAAGGGACACACACCATGGATGAATTAATGATGGATATTAATATACAAGAAGAACACTTAAAGGAGAAAGGGGTCAAAGTGCCTACTGATGCTAATCCAACTGTTAATCTTACTTCTACGAAAAATACCAAAGATAAGAAAACTAAGAATACACATAAACCCAAGGCAAAGATCCAAAAGAAACCGAAGAACAAACCTTGTTGGACTTGTGGACAGGTTGGCCACTGGAACAAGGATTGTCCTAATAAGAAGGCAAAGAAAGCTACCGCATCTGCAACTGAGGAGGCTGTGGTCAACATGATGACTACATCCTTGAACCTCAATGATGGGTACGTGTCTATTAAACCTGAAATTCTCTCTATATTTGAACCACTTTATTGGATAATTGACACTGGGGCTAATGTACATGTATGTGCTGATAAATCCCTGTTTGTGTCTTATCAGGCCTCTCGAGGTCGGTCCGTGACTTTGGGCGATTCCAGCTCTGCAGAAGTCAAAGGCGAAGGACGAGTGGACTTGAAGTTCCCTTCGGGGAAGGTTTTGACTCTTAACAGGGTCAGACATGTTCCAACCATTCGACGCAATATCCTTAGTGGCGTCATATTAGTTAGAGAAGGTTATAGAGTAGACTGCAAATGTAATAAGGCTATTATTACACGCCTTCGTGATTCTTTGTTTTTTGGCAAGGGGTACTTATGTGATGTGGAGAACTTGTTTAAGATTCATGTTGAACCTGTTTCAAATTCCGTTTTAAATTTGAATGATTATAGTTCTGTTTGCATGAATCTTGTTTCATTTGATGTATGGCATTCACGTTTGGGACATGTTAATGTTGCCTCAATGAAGCGTATGATGAATCTAGATTTGATCCCTAAATCTGAAGTTAGCAACAATAAATGTGAAATCTGTGTACAAGCTAAATTGCCTAGGAAACCTTTTCATTCTGTGAATAGGAATTCAGAAATTTTGGATTTAGTTCATACAGATATCTGTGAATTTAATGGTGTTGCTACGAGAGATCAAAAGCCTTATTTTATAACTTTTATTGACGATGCGAGTAGATACTGTTATGTCTATTTACTTAGAAGTAAAGATGAGGCATTGGATAAATTTCAAATTTATAAGAAAGAAGCTAAAACTCAAACCGGGAAAGTACTTAAGCGATTAAGGTCTGATAGGGGAGGAGAGTATAGCTCGAATTTGTTTTTGGAATTTTGCCAATTACATGGAATAGTTCATGAGGTAACTGCTCCTTATTCACCACAATCAAATGGAATAGCTGAACGTAAAAACCGAACCTTAATAGATATGGTAAATACCTTACTCCAAACATCTGGATTACCCAACTTTATGTGGGGGGAAGCTTTGAATACGGCTTGCCATATTCTGAATAGAGTTCCCCATAAACATTCAGAAAGTAGTCCGTTTGAGTTATGGAGAGGAAGGAAACCGAGTCTTAAATATCTTCGAGTGTGGGGGTGCCTTGCTAAGGTACTTGTCCCTGAACACAAAAGGAAGAAATTAGGACCGAAAACGGTTGATGCCATATTCTTAGGTTATGTAGAGACAAGTTATGCTTATAGATTCCTGATTGTAAAATCAGATATCTCTAGCATTGAGGTCAATACAATTGTGGAATTACGTGATGCTACATTCTTTGAGGATGTATTTCCTATGAAAACTGGTGTGCCCAATGAAGTTTCTCAAGAAGATTCATTTACCACAGGTTCCATTCCCGAGCACGTGGAAAGGATGACAAATGTGGGGGGCGACTCAGAACAAGTTATTTCTGAATCTGATGATTCTGAAGAAATAGTTGAACCAAGGAGAAGTAAACGGCCTAGGACATCAAAGGACTTTGGAAGTGAGTTTCTCACTTACAATGTTGAGGATGATCCTGTTACTTTCAAACAAGCTATGGAATCTCCAGAAGCTAAGTTTTGGAAAGAAGCCGTTAATGATGAAATCCAATCAATTCTCTCGAATGGAACTTGGAAATTGGTGGATTTGCCTCCTTGTTGTTCTGCAGTTGGTTGCAAATGGATTTTTAAGAAGAAACTTAATGCATACGGGACAATCAATAAGTATAAGGCTAGGTTAGTTGCTAAGGGTTACACACAAAGGGAAGGAATAGATTATTTTGATACCTATTCACCTGTTTCCCGTATGACCACAATCCGAGTGCTTATAGCATTGGCTTCCATTTATAATCTCTATATCCATCAGATGGATGTGAAGACCGCGTTCTTACACGGTGATCTTCAAGAAGAGATATATATGGAACAACCTGAGGGATTTGTGGGTCGTGGGAATGAGTCCAAAGTGTGTAAACTTGTTAAGTCATTATATGGCTTGAAACAAGCCCCTAAGCAATGGCATGAGAAGTTTGATTCTGTGATATCATCGTTTGGCTTTATTTCTAATGAATTTGATAAGTGTCTCTACTGCAAGGTTGTCGATAATGGATTCATTTTGTTATGCTTATACGTCGATGATATCCTGCTTTTTGGTTCCGATATGAAAGTAGTAAAAGAGACAAAGTCATTCTTGTATAGCAAGTTTGAGATGAAGGATATGGGTGTCGCTGATGTGATTTTAGGGCTTAAAATCATAAGGTCTACTGATGGTATAAATCTCTCTCAGTCTCACTATGTTGAGAAGATACTGGAGAGGTTTGAGTACACATCACGTAAACCTGTTAAGACTCCATATGATTCATCCAAACCCTTGTTCAAGAATGAGACTGGGGTTCTAGTGTCTCAATTACGATACTCTCAGATTATCGGAAGTTTGATGTATCTTATGAACTGTACACGTCCAGACATTATGTTTGCCGTGAACAAGTTGAGTAGATACACCAGCTGTCCCGACAAGACCCATTGGGAAGCTCTTGACAGAGTTCTGAGGTATATCAAGGGAACACGTTCCCTTGGGTTGCATTATGGTAAACATCCGTCCGTAGTCGAAGGATATAGTGATGCAAGCTGGATTGCCGTGAATTCTGGGAGTAATGGTGTCTCAGGATATGTATTCCTGTTGGGAGGAGGAGCTGTTTCCTAGAGGTCTAAGAAACAGACCATATTGTCTCGGTCCACTTTTGAGGCAGAGTTGTGTGCTTTAGATGAAACTGGATTGGAAGCTGAATGACTACATGGACTTATGTCTAGTTTACCTATGGTAATGAAGTCGCTTCCTGTAATTTCAGTTCACTGTGACAACACTACAACTATTGCTAAGATAAAGAGTTCCAAGTACAATAAAAAACAGCGTAGACACATCCAAGTCAGATTGAAATCTGTAAGGGAGTTAGTGTCTAATGGGGTCGTAGCTATGGACTACGTCGGTACCAAAGATAATACAGCTGATCCTTTCACTAAAGGTCTTACCTTGGCTTTAGTGGAAAAATCCAGGTTGGGAATGGGACTGAAACCCCTATAGATTTGCAGGCAGTAGCAACCCAACCCAAAAGAGTGGAGATCCCACAAATTGGGTTCAATGTGGTAATAACAAGCTGTCGGGTAAATCAGATGACACTATGTATTCTTGTTTGATGCTTCTTGCATCTGTGTGTCTATTCCCTGGGAAACATGTTAGTGTCATGACTGCAAGTTAGTAAGAGAGTAGTCTCTTAATGGTGTCAAGTCTTAGGACAGGATGTTAGCAGTACATCCTTGGAGACTCCAGCTAAGTGATTGATGTTGTGTAGGCCGCAACAGGAGAATTGGGTTGTTCTCTGTTATCAATCATGATTTATATTTTGTATGCATGGCCTTAATGCATTGTTTTTCTTTACTACCATGTCTTTATTGTGTTGTTACCAACCTATACTCTTGTACCCAAGGTTCAGGTTCAAGACTTTTGTTCACCTAGTTCCTACAGGGGTCACAGTTGGATAACTCAGGTAGATTCAAACCGAAAGGTATCTACTGAAAGCACAGTATGGAGGACTGAATGGTAGAGCACACTACACATTGGACTTTGTGGGGGATTGTTAGATAATTGATTATCGTTAGCTGTTAGTTACGTAACTGCTGTAGCTTTTAGCTAGTTACTGTAGCAGCTCACTTATGTAGCTAGGCTTTTGTGGTAATCACTTATTTAGCATGGGTTAAGCCTAATGTAGTGCAGCAAGTACATGTGAGAATGTAGTGTTGTTTCTAGTACAAATGGCAAAGAAGTTTTATCCCATATTGCTCACACCTAGAACTTTTGTGGTCCTCATATGTAGGATCACATGGGGCACTAGTGTCCAAAGGAGTCCTAGGAAGGAGGTATGCTCACCTCCTTGGTGGGTGGGGTTACCACATCACAACGCACGCACGCACGCGCGCGCGCCACGCCACGCCTCGCCTCGTCGGGCCGGGCTCGGGCTTGTGGATTGTGGATTGTGGAGAATGTCTTCCGTCTTCCGTCTTCTTTTTGCACTAGGATACAACTACGTAATTAATTACTCGTGTAATTAATTGTTGCTTTCTTATTCGGATTTCTTAAATCCTAATTAGAAAGTGTTTCTCTTTTACAGATTATTCCCGTATTGTGTACGAGAGCAACCGAGTGTTGCGTCTAACTGGGAATAGGATTAGGGACGTACGTGACTATTTATATGACTCCGGTCATTAGGGTTAAACACACCGAAAACAGTTTCTGCCGTCGTGTGTTTTGTGAACCCTAATCCCGAGTGCGAGAGTCGTCGTCCGCGGAGTTGTTTTGCGGAGTTGTCATCCTGTGCGAAACGAAACTCGTCCTTCTCTTCAGACGCAGCTGTCAGGCGGTGGTACATGCGGTGGCTGTGCTGCACTGGTAGCAGTGCGACGTGCGCGAGCAAGACGTGCAACAACTTCCAGGTTCGTGCTGGATCGAGACTGGGAGAACAGTGCCTATCCGCGAGGATTGCCGGGCACTGGTTTCTTTAAGTAACACGTTCGTTTCTTAACAAACGATCTGGTTTGCGAATCTAACCCTTAATTTTGTTCTCCTGCATTACTTGTTCTTCGAATCTTATCTTGGATCTGTCTGCACTGTTAATTAAATTGCACCTGACGCTGTTGCATGAACGAAAACAACATATATTAACAACAGCGCCAACATGGAACGGCAGAAGAAAAAGGTAACTAGCCCTGCATGAGCCGCCGCGTTAGGCAGACCAGGGTAACTGTCCGGCATGGGCATTTTACAGTAGTCACCGTTGAAGGATATGCGGCGGGGCAGTGCCCAACCGTTGCTGAGCGTGAAGGAGCCCTGGTCCTTGGTGAGTAGGATCTCCGTCATGACAGATCCCGGTTGCTGGTCTTCGTCGATATTGGCGTGCAACAGCTCTGTGTTGTAATGATCTAGCCCGCAGAAAAGGAGCACGTCATCTGTGTAAATCACAACAGCATAGATCAACTGGTATATGTCTAGTGATATGGAATACCCACAATTGAAGAGTGTTCGGCAGAAGAAAGAGACCTGTTTGAGCCAGAGAAGGCGGCCTGGTGGCGTTGAAGCTGTACGCGGTCGCCTGCTGCCGGAATCCGGGGTGCTGGACGAGTACGTTCCAGCTGGAATAGTTCCTCGACCGATGGTAGTTGGAGAGGGTAAGCTTCACTCTCCAGTGGTTCCGGTAGATGGCTTTAACGTGCCAGTGGACACGGATAGGGCACATGTGATCCGTGCTTGCCACTCCGCCGTCCTGGTCAGCGCTTTCTTGCAAGGTCGTCGATCTAGTTCTGAACACAAGGGAAGTAGAGATTTGTTCAGTAAGCTAGTAAGAGCAAGCACCAACTGCCTCCTAGCTGTTCTACCTGCTACGCGCTTACCTAATGTATAAAGAGGTGTCTGCTTCCTGAGGTGGGCAACCGCAGCTGCAGGTCTCGCATTGCGTGATCGTGGGACTGTAGAAGGTAGACATGGATACGCAGCAGGAAGGAGACTGCCTTACCGCGAACGTGGAGAACGTACAGATCGACATCCATGTCCCTGCAAGGCCAACCTCATCAATCGATCACAGTTATCATGGGGTGGTGATCGGGTGTCTTACCGAAAGCCTGCTCTTCCCTTCTGCCGCCTTCCACCTGCACCACAGACGGCGGCCTCTCCTCCAGCGGCCCACAAGTGTACCCGGGACTCCTCGGATCCACCAGCGTCAGCTTACTCGGCTTCTGTGGGCTCGTCACATTGTGAGGCAGGTTCCCGACTTCCAGCTGGAACGACGACACGGACCTGCTCGAGTCGATGCCTACGGCACCCAGGACTCCCCCCCGGCAGCAGTTGGAGAAGGCCCTGTTGGCCCCGTCGCCGTCAGGCTGTGCGATGAGATCGACGACGACGGGGTTTCTGGAGCACGAGTGCGGGATTCTGGACCGGAACTCGGAGCAGTTGCCCTGCCGTGTCACGACCGCGCCGGCGGCGGACCACTCTACCTCGCCACCGACCCACGTCCAGCCTAACCTCCACCCTGGCCTCTCGATGTGGCGGTACTGGTAGTTGTTCTGGATGGTCAAGGTTGCCTGCAAGTGCAAGAGCAGGGAATGATCATAATGGACAGTGGACACTGGTTGCAGCGAGAAGCTGCAACGGATAGCTAAGAAATAGGCTTGTTTGGTACTATGTAACCGTCGTCCGTCCACTTGTTGATGTCGAATTTCACCGTTATGTTGCCGTTTGGATCCAAAGGGTCGAAGCAATCTGAACAAACAGGAGAACATACACCAAATATATTGGCAAAAAAACTTAAATGGCACGTTTGCCAATTTTAATTACCTAAATGGCACCTTCTTGAACTTATTGCTCAAAATGGCACATTTTGGAGCAATATGTCCCCTGCGGGGACACATTGCTCTCCCGCGAGGCAATGCGTCCCGCCGGCGGACGCATTGGTCCCACAAGAGGACAATGCGTCCCGATCCGTGACACATTGCTCTGTTGTGGGACCAATGCGTCCCCCGCCGGGACGCATTGCTGGAATGCGTCCCAGCAGGAGACGTATTGGTCCTACAACAGAACAATGCGTCCCGAACCGGGACGCATTGCCCTCCTGTGGGACCAATGCGTCTCCTGGCGGGACGCATTGCTCAATGAGTCTCCATGCAAGACGCATTGGAGCAATGTGTCCCCATGCAGGACGCATTGCTTTTTTTAATCATATTTTTGCAGTCACTGATATTGTTTCATGGTTATTGATATGTATATTAATAATATTGATTATATTTTTACATTTATAATTCGTTCACTTGTATTTGGATGTCTATAATATACTCAATTATTATAAATTTGTCAATTTCAATAGGTCGTAACATGCATATAGAATATATATAAGTATATTGCAACCAACATTGATTGGTTCCTAATTGATTATATAATACGAACTTAATCCAAAAAAATGAGATAGCATTTAAAAACAAGGTTAAAACATGAACCAACATGACGAGAAAATAATACACAACAAAATAATATGATAGATCAACAACAACATGATCCAAAATGAACCAATGTGATATCATAATATGATAGATCCACATACAATAGATGTCCTCACAAAGGCATACATACAAAACTGTACAATATATAAAAAACTAAGTATGTCGTCTTCGCCCACGACGTCCTCGCCCACGTCCCTCTACATCAGGATCCTCTGTACCGATGTCATCTGGAGACGGTTGAACTGGGGACAACTGCGTAGGAGGCTGCTGGCGAGCATCAGGGAAGAAATGAAAAGGTGGAGGTGGGTGAGGGGTCTAGGAAAACCAGGATAGGATGCATTAGGTGGGGTGCATCCTGAGAAATCAAACGGAGTAGGTGAATATGTGACATAAGATGGTAGTCGGCTCTCGGGAATAATTGATGGTGGGAATGGAGTGTATGGAGCAGAAGAAGAACTTGCTCCATGGTATGATGGTGGTTGAGGTGGGGTGATGAATGAGGAATATGAAGCAGCTCCTGAAAAATATGGCCCTGTCGGTCCCCATGACATGAACTGAGAAGTGGGAGTGGGAGTGGGCTCAACAGTAGGAGTAGGAGTAGGAGTAGGAGTGGGCTCAGGGGCTGTGGTATGAGTGGGTATGGGATCCCACGGCTGAGCATAGTCTGGAAGACTATCAAAGTAACTCCCCTGGATGTTATAGATGTTGTCTCTGATCTGTGCATGGGCGTGCTCTACTGTCGCTCGGATCGCCACCTGTGTTTGTACCTGTAAAATAAAGTATGTACACATAATAAAGACCAATTACATATATTAAAAATAACAAAGATAAATAATAACAATTTGTAAAAGAAAATAATTATGATACTCACAAATTCCTGCTGACGATAACTTTGCGGGTAGTATATGCTTGGAGGCATAGCTGGAGGGGGCACGATATATTGTGGATGATACCATGCATAGTGAACCTGAGGACGGTAGACTGTATCAGCTGGTGGAGCGAGAACTAAGCTCTCACGTCTATAGTTCCACATCTGCACCTCCTGCCTATAATGAAGCATCCAATCCTCAGCCGCATGACCCCTCCCATCTATCCGGCTAAGCTTCGGCAGCTCAAGAGTAGGTTGTACTTGAACAAAGCCGAACTGTATAAGTACTCTATAGGGAAAGTGTCACTCCACTATTGTGTAGCACAACAGAGGCACTCGTGCCAACCAAATGTCACTACCATCTCTACAAATGGCAGGCAATCTCTCGAGAACATCAGTAGTGTATGGAGTCAACTCTATCTGTTATTCATATAGACAACGTGTATCATATAAAACAGAGTAAATTGCAAATAAATAAAACATATACCATACAACAGAGGTAAGTAAGTTATACCTGTGAGGGCAAAATCTCGTCAAATGTTGAATCGTAAAACTGAATTGTTCCCCTGATAGTTTGAATCCTTTGGACAAAGGTAGGCCACCTATTAAATTGACAAACTAAATTTAGATAAACACTACATAATATTTGGACAAATATAAAAATTAATTGTGTAGATCTTTAACCTGTAGCCCAAGGGAACATCTTCTGGCCAATCATTCCAGCGCATTCTAATTGTACCTGGGCATCCAATTCCCAACCTCTCCCAACACCACAGCTGTAATAGGCACACACAACTTGATAGATGGGCAGTTCTCCTGGACCGGGTGGTTTCCTTATACAACTCCCTATATAAGAAAGCTAGAGTTGCAGCACCCCAAGATAGAGTGCCACAACGTTCAAAATCGGACACAAGAGGGAGATACCTAACATGAACTCTATCCCCTGTACTATCTGGGATAAGGTAACTACCTAAGAAATATAAGAGATATGCCCTAGTATACCTTGTCCTCATTTCTACTTGTTGTTCTTCATCACTCGCGGTAAGATCCATATCCTTGAAGGTCTCACACAACCAAATCAAGGAGATATGCCCCTTAGTCATCCCATCTGGTGCATCTCCTAAGAAATTCTCACAAAGGTGAGTCCATGAAGAAAATTGCCCCTCATCTACAGCTAAAGGATATGAAGCTATAACCGATGGGCCATCAATCCTCAGGCCTAAAAGAACTGCAACATCCTGAAGAGTGACACTCATCTCAAAAGGGGGAAGCCTAAAAGTATTGTTAGAGTTGTCACACCTGTTAACTAATACAGTGATTAACGTAGGGTCAAGGTGGATACATGGTAGCCTATGAACAAGCCCAAAACCAGCTATGGAAATATTGTCTAAAACATCCTGGTCAATAATAGGCCATTGTGCCAACATAATGTGGTGCTGGGAGAGTCGGTAGGTTTCTTGTCTAGGAGCCATATCTATGAAAAGTGAAAATATTACATTAAATGAAAAGTGCAAATATTACATTAAATGAAAAGTACAAAAATTACATTAAATGAAAAGTGCAAATAGTGTACAACATTTAAGATTGTCAAGATTCTTCATTAGATAAGATGAAATTACAACATGAATTACATGAACAAACAATATAAAAATACAACATGAACTACATGAAATTATTGTATTTGATTCAGTATCTCATCTAGAGGTTCATAAAATGGCCACACTTGATGTACCACTCGATGTATCTCTGGATGTGATACAGCTAACTGGTTTTTTACTTGTTCGTTGATTGGCAATGCTTTCTTTTTTGTGTGATCCCAATACCAACCAGGTAGCTCAAGAAGTTCTTCATACATGTGAAACATTTGGTTTAAAAATTGCCAATAAAATTTTTCTTGTTCTTTTGTCACTATAAATCCTAACTTGTTGTGCAACAAATCTGGTACGTCATTCCAGTCATCATCCAATAGAGTTTGATGAGCTATTTTTCCCTGTAGGCACTTCGTAGCTATTATTTGGATTAACTCTACGGACATGTGAAATGTCCATGTCCTTCGATGAGCCATCTATAGAAAAACCATTATAAATTCATTGTTTTAGTGAAATTGAAATTACAAACATTACATGAATTTAGTGAAATTGAAAAGTGCAAATATTACATGACTTGAGTCAATTGAAATTGCAAACATTACATAACCAACCATCATATGACATTAGGACAAGTGCGTCTATTATGGCCCTTTCTGTCACACTTATGACAATGATATGTATACTAATTTGGATCAACATCCATAGTTGAATGCCTTCTCTTTTTCTTTGGTCTTCCAGCTTGCCTTCGTTTCCTAGGGGGTAATAAGGGATAAATACCTCTACTTTCATCAAATTGAGGCCAATACCTCTTGTCGGGAATGCCACGAAATTCAGTTATGTATGCATTTAGATAAGCCTCATTTGTATAATATGCACTCACAAGTGCATCAAGATCCCAATTGACAGAGTCTGCAGCCACCCAAACATGAGAGCATGGAAAATGCCATTGTTGTGGAAAACCACAGCTGCATTGACTGCCACCATTTGGACGCACTGTTACTTGAAATTTATATCCATCCATGTCACCAACAAGCCATTCATCATTGTTCACACGAATGTGTATTGTCAAGTTTTTTGCATCCTCTCGAACATTATAAAACTTATCATGAACCTTAAAGGGCCATTTAAATCCATCTTTTGCACGTTTATTTGCGAGATTACGCCTATACAGCCACATGGTCACAGAGCGATAGTATGTGGAAACAATTAACGCTTGTATTGGCAAACATCTAACACCTTTTAAGACTCCATTACACCCTTCAACATGATTGGTAGTCAATGACCCATACCTGCAACCTCTGTCATATGCGAGAGCCCAATGTACTGGATTTTGGCCTAATAAATATGACTTCGCTGCTGGTTCTATGGTTTCTATAACAGTCATATGACGATCAAATTCATGTGTATCAGTTGTGGATCCCACCTTCCACATAAGGTCCCTCAACTCCTTGGACTTGAACTTCTTATGGAAGTTCTCCCGAAGATGTCGAAGACAATAACGATGTTGAGCCCAATGAAATTTTGATTGAAGGGTTGGAAAAATCCCACTCATTCGATCAGAAATAATACACAAGTATGTACGTCGTGGAATGATTGGAATACAAGTTTGTAGAGAACCAAAGAACCACTCCCAGGAGTCCTTATTTTCTTTCTCGACAACAGCAAAAGCAAGTGGAAATAGACCATTATCAGCATCTATGCCACATACAAGGAGAAGTATGCCAGTATATTTTCCTGTTAAAAATGTGCCATCAACAGTAAGAACATGCCTACAATAGGCCCAACCCCTCACAGCTGGACCAAATGCCCAAAACACCCGCTTGAATCTACGAGTGCCTTCAGTTTGAAGGGTATAATCATCAATAAGGTGGGCATATATAGTTCTTGGAATATATTGTGTCAGAGAAATCATGAACGGCAACAAGCTATGATATGATGATTCCCAGTCTCCAAATATTTTACAAACAGCCTTCCTCCTCGCTAGATATGCCTTCTTGTAAGATATATTGAGCCTTAGTTCAGCATTCACCTTGTCATGAATTTCTCGTGTCAACATATCCAATCGTGATACTAGGATTGGCATTATCATTCGAGCAATATAAGATGCTGTGACTTGGTGATGATCATGATTCATAACAGTTAATTCACAATTGTGGCCTGCTTTACAACGTTTTATCTTCCACATGCCACCTGCTTTTTTAGACTGGCAAGCGGTCAATCTCCAAGGACATCGTTCATCATGGATACAAGCAAGTTTAAGATGACGATTATTTGAGCGTAATGTACAGTACTGGACATTCTTTTGTACCGACCATTTTTGGAGTGTCTCAACCAGTACTACTTTAGATGCAAATAAAGCACCCTCATATATAACAGCACTGGAAGGATTGTAATTGAGACGAAATTCATGACAAAAATCTTCCACCCAGTCATCATCTTGAAAAGCTTCATAGTTGGAATCAATGTGTTCATGTTGGGGCCATTGGTTGTCAAATATGGATGGAATATAACTCAATGCCCAATAGAGTCAGGGAATGGATGTGTGTGCTCATCATCGGTTTCAGTCAATGACTCATCCTCAGGTGGTTCACTGTTATTACCATCTTCAATGTCACTATTGTTATCACCTTCATGATCACTGTCATTATCACCTTCATGATCAATATCATTATCTCCCTCCTCAACCTCAACACCAATATTCTCAGTAGTAAGATTTTGAGAAAATTCAGGTTGTTGACTCCACTCAGTAGTTAAATTGCTAAGACTAAATTGAGGTGTAGGACTGAATTGAGGTGGTTGACTCCATTCAGTAGTTAAATGACTGACAGAATTGAGGTGGTTGACTCTGAGAGAATTGAGATTGAAATTGATTCAATAGACTCATTAAACAAGGTTGTTGGTGGATATATGTTTTTTCAAGAAACACATCAATATAGGCATCAGCTGAAAGTGATAACAAGGTTCTGTATGCATCATCATCATCAACTTGTACGAGCATATGATTTTCTCCAGGGAAAAGATAGGATATTTTGATAGAGAAGTGGTTGGGATTGATGTCAAGTGTTGTATAGATATATGATTTTAGTTCAGATAGGGTATTAATAAGTGAAATGTTTATGGGTCTAACAGATCGACTAGAATAAGACCCATCAGAGAGAAATTGCCCATCATATCACATCTTCACAATTCGTGAATTTGAACTAGATGCCATGTTCCTATATTTTAGAATATTATATTAACATCAGAAAAAAATCATATTTTATGACATTATATCAACATAAATTAATATTTTAGAGCAGTGACATCAATTTGGAATTAAATTTATTGGACTACTTTTTCTATAACATTAACAGTGAACAACAATTAAGAACAACAATTTGCTATTTTTTCAGTAAAATTAACTAACATTTCATAACAACAATTTTGCTAATTTTTTAGTAACAATTTTTTAGTAACACTAACATTTCAAAACAACAATTTTGCAATTTCGAACAATAATTTTTCAGGTATTAAGTAGCCTTCAATTGTCATTTTCTACATCATTATTTCAGTAATGTGCAATTAAAGAGTAACAATACAATTATTTTAGTTGTAATATTTCGTACTAAAGTTAAGTTCATATTTTGAAAATTAAAATTTTGGTAGAATAAATACCTGAAATGGAGAGTTATGTGTTGACAATCGAAGAATAGAAGAACCTCCAAATAGTCTCCGAGCAGTAGAAGATATCAGCTCCAAGATCGCCCGAAATAAGCTAGAAATCACCCAAACCAATAGAAATCCGAGAAAAAGCTCCAGAGCAATGGGAGTATAGAGCTAGATGAAGGAAATGAAGAATGGTGTGAGTTTGGGGGTTGTTTTCGGCCAATATATATAGGGGAGCAATGCGTCCCGGTTGGGGACGCATTGTGCCCACGTGGCACCGCCCGACGCCGCGCGGCGGCCCCAACGGTAAAATAGCCGTTGCCCTCGGAGAAATGCGTCCCCGTCCCGGACGCATTGCCCGCGTGGCAATTTCTAGCCGTTGGGCGCGTCGCGGGGCGCGACGCATTGGTCCCACAAAGGGCAATGCGTCCCGAGCTGTGACGCATTGCACTCCTGTGGGGTCAATGCGTCCCCTGCCGGGACGCATTGGTCCCACAGGAGGGCAATGTGTCACGGATCGGGACGCATTGCCCTCCTGTGGGACCAATGCGTCCCCCGCCGGGACGCATTGCCTCGCGGGAGACCAATGCGTCCCAGCAGGGGACGTATTGCTCCAGAAATGTGTCATTTTGGACAATAAGTTCAAGAACTTGCCATTTAGGTAATTAAAATTGACAAATGTGCCATTTCGGTTTTTTTGCCAAATATATTTGAACTTGAATAAGGACACTTTTGGTTGGATTGAAAATAAAAACGTGAAATCATATAAAAAAAATCAGGAGTTAAGTACCTCCAGAATTCAGTTGCGCTGCCAAGAATACCACAACAAGCGACACGAGTTTTGCAGAAACTACCGTGATCTCCATTTCTGCACCCCTTAACTACCGAAACATTAGTAGCGCCTTATCAAGTAAGGACCACGTTCTTCTGCGAGAGAGTTGAAGCAAAAAGGCAATAGAAACTGTTATAAGTCTACATGACAGTAAACAAGGTTCTGTAAGTCCTCACAAACAAGTTAGAAATTTAGATGCCAGTATCCGAGGTAACAGCCAAGTGAGAACAGAACAAGAAAGGGGCATTGGGGAGATCGTGGGTTGAAAGCCAGGACGAGATTCTCAGGTTGACTTCTCCAGAAACAAATCCTGTGGGAAAGCGTAGCACTGTGTTCTTTGAAGTAGGACGGCAGCTAGCCTGCCGAAAAGTTCAGTGAAGTTGTTTCCCGAAAGGCCCCTGCCTCTTGTAGAAGTCCAATAAACAACCTGAACATTCACATTTCCTTAAAAAACACTCCCTCTACGGCTGTTGCAGCCAATTACACAGTAAAAGCTAACGGTTTGTCTATTTCGCTTTCTTATATCCTTGCCTACTTAGTCAGCTGGTAAGGCACGGTGTCCCCCTCCGAGGGGAGGCGGGTTCGAGCCACGCTGTGGAACGCTAGATTTATCACCCGCCAGTTATCCGGGCTATGGCTGGAAAAACCTAAGGCAGTGGAAAAAAAAATCATTGTGTTCCACTTGTTGCTTTTTGTTTTTCTTTCAACTTCCATTCTACATGTTTCCCTGCACTATGTTATAGTTAGGGTGTCAAAAATTAGATTCATGGCCGCTCGGATAAATATCCGAGTCATTTCAAAAGTGGCAGACCCGAAGCTGAATCTTGGCATAACTGTAAATCCGAGATCACATAGTTTTATAATGACTAACTTCGAGTCATATCCGAATCATCAAGAATCGACCCAGTAAAACAAATACCAACTTTAAATTGGCCCAATTATAACTTAATATATATACTTATTTGCTCCAATAGTTAAGCTGAATCGTTCTAGTTCGACAATTTGGAACGGGGCTAATTCGACAAAATTCAAACCTAGACTTGACTAGCTACAATTAGCATATCAACTTTTAAACACAAAGCTGACTCATCTTGACATAATCCAAAGTGGGACTAATTTTCTCTTGGTTGGATATGGCCGGGGTTCACAAGTTTGGATACAAGTCGATAGTCCCAGTCATTTAACGTTAGATGTTTTGGATGCATCGACCAAGCTAATCGTGATTATCTTTAGGTGAACTATTATACCATGAACCTAGATTAACCCTAATCTTCACGTAATCTTGCTTGATTATCATAAATGTGTGCTTGATTAAGTTTTGATACTAATTGATTAAGAGATATCTCTAATTTGGTTCAATTTATACTTTAGTTGTTATAGTTTCAAGTTTCCTTGCAAGTTGTGGACTTATCAACCGACGGAGTTCCTAAACTCATCAACCAACATGATTCATGTACTCAAGCACTGATGGTGTTTCATGGTGTTTGGGTACCGATAAAAATGCAAGACATACCGACAAGACCTGGGTGCTTCCCATAGATGAGAAGTTAGGCTATGACAACTGATGAGAATTCATGGCTTGGAAATCGACGAAGAACCTAGGTACGTAAATCGATGAAGATCCTATGAGTGTGTGAATCGATGAAATCACAAGGTCATCCACCGATGGAAGTTCTAGATCTTGGAAACTAATAAAAGACCATCCTTAGTAGACTAATGGGGGAGTTGTTTATTTTGAACGTTGACGTTTGTAGTTGAGGGACCTTTAGACTTTGACATCCCAACGTTGTATAAACTACTCCCCTTTGGCCTTGGGACTCATTTGGCACCCCAACTCTACTGGAAACATTGTGGGAACCTCAAAGGTTGATGGAAACTCCAAGATAGGTGAAAACCATGAATGGGAGCTTGCATGTTGATGCATGTGTATGCATCTCAATGATCAAGAAAGTCCTTGATGTTTTGTAGCTTTATAACCTTGTTCTTACATAAAAATGTAATTTCTTCTATCCTAAACCTTCTTCCTTATGTTCCTTGCACCTCCTTCCTCCTTGGTCAAAGTTCATGTCCTTCCATGGTGCTAACTTGCTCATCTAGTTAAAGTACTCCCTTTTCTCCCCCTTTTCCCTTATTTTCTCTAGATCCACCATGGAGGAATAATCTTGGAGCTACATATGTGATCTTGGGCATGAAAAGGAGGCCCCAATGAGGCATTCTTCTTGTTTCTCACATCATCTTCTTCCTATAGTTGAGCCCATGAATTTCCATTTTGGAACCCTCCTCATTTAGCTAAACAACCTTCCATTTTCCCCTCTCTGTCCTGAAGGAAGCTAGATTTTTCTTGGAGCTTTGATGTTGGGGCTACTTGAGGGTTGATCTAGGATCTAGAAGCTTGTTCGTGGTTGTCATACTTGTACTTGTGATCACACCATGAGAGGTATGTGATATAGCTTTTGTTAGCATTAATTTTCTTACTTGTAATGCAAAACCCTATACTTGCTCTAATATGCCTTCATCTTGTTCTATGATCACCTAACATGCTAAAATGATTTCTTTAGAGGTGTTTTAGTTAATTAAAAGGAAAATTTCATGTTATTATTAATCTCCTAAAAGTGACCCCTATTGTTTATCTAATGTCCACCTATACAAGTTTATGTTGAAACCCAAAATATATGTGAAATGTTACAATGTTTTTGTGTTTATGGTATATTGGTGCAATATGATCTAGAAATCAATGTACATATTATTTTTGCTTCCTGGGAGTGGATATAGAATGATGTTCACGACCTTATAAAATTGTTATGTTATATATTTTTAATTGAATTAGACCTATGACTCAAGATAGCTCAGCTATGCATAACGGTTATCCTTTTCTTGTGTAATCTTGTATTTGATGCAACTCCCACATACTCTTGAATTTTAAGTTGAATTTTTTTATGGTGGTGTGTCACAATAATATGAGGCGGAATACATAATTTCATATGCTTTTGATAGTCCTATTAAGTCTTGTCCTTAGTATGAACTTATGTGGTGAAATTATCATTTCATGACCAATAGTGGTTTGTGCTCTAATGAGTACTTTGGGATACATAGTAAGTTGTCTTATAACAGCTAAAGTCATGAGCACTTAAAGTATTTACAAAGGAAGCAAAAAGTAACTATGAATCAATAAGCACAATTATATAAATGTACATGTAATGCATCATGGGGGTAATTAATAAGTGAATATGAAGTAACTAGGAGGTTTCTTAATTCAGGTGAGTTTTCATAATGGATGATAATATTTTTATGACAAAGGAATCCCAATGGAGTAATTCTATTCCTCATATGATAACCTATATCTTTCATCTCTCCTTTCTCTATAATCATAAGGGATTCAATAAGCATGTGATAAAATGTGACATTGTAGGATGTATCTTGTATATGGGATATACATACACACACACACACACACACACACACACATATATATATATATATATATATATATATATATATATATATATATATATATATATATAGACACACACACACACACACACACACACATATATATATATATATATATATATATATATATAATGACACACATATATACATATATATACATGTATACTTAATGACTTAAGGCTAATACCTTGAGTATAGTGGCATGGGTGTTATCATTTGGATGATGGTAGGGACAAATGGTTCAGGTTAGTCCATGATTGGACATGGATGAGATATAAATCATGGATATGATGGTCAAACCATTAAAATGAAAAGATGATGATGTACACTTTATGGCAACCAAGAAGATCTTAAAGACATATGTAATGGTGATAGGTTGACTTGAATTAATGATTCTAAAGAAAATACAATATTGATAATCCCTCATGATACCTTACACTTGAATGGTGATGATACGACACGATAGAATGCAATAGAAACAAAGACAGGGAACAAGTTACTTATTCTTAACTCCTAATGGCCAAAGTGAGACCTTTCATTCAATTCTTAATTAAAAATATAAGAATTAAACAAATATCCCCAAGTAGGATTTGAAAATACGACCAATCACTTAATGGCCGACTGCTCTACCATTGAGCTAGGCATTGACCTTCTTCACTCATGCGAGATTGTTGGATCTGGCTTGCACCCATTGTCCAAGATTCCCACTACTTCCCCCTCCAAGGGAGTTTGGGACGTGTCTCATTCCCAATGTGGCTAATCATCCGAAAAGACTAGCTAAGCATCATTGTCTTAGTTAATCATGTTCTAGGACCATGTTTTGTCCTATATAATGATTACTAAAACTTTTATGTAATGGATAATAGATATATTTTGTGATACCATTTTTACACCAGAAATGAAAAATTGGAGGAAGAAATATCCCTTGTTATGCTTTAACTAAGGTTGATGTTCTATGACTTAATACGTTGGACCTTATTGTTCCCGAGATTGATAGATTGGGCCTTGTTGTGGCTGTATATGATTACATGTACCCTGATTTGGGGGTTTCATATATGTGAATGCATTTTATACCTTTTGGAGTTGTTAGAATTGACTAATATGTCAATTATATATCTTTGCATTGTTTGTAAATGTTTGAGACAATAGAAATATGAGTAATTGGCTTAATTAATCAAGTGTATCCCTAATCATGTACAACCTTGAGTTGATAGGTATATTCCTTGAGGGGATGGTTAGAATAGTGAAATGAGCTAATCTTCTAATAACCTAGAGATGTGAGAAGATTCTCAGAGCCATATACTAATGAATATTTAGGGATGCTTAGAAGTGGACATCTTATCATCTTTAAACTATGTTCTATAGGGACTCAGTTGAGACCAACACTCAAGTGATATGTGATAGAGAGAGACTGCAGTTGCGTCTCCTGTTGTTGGGTTTATACCCTATATTTGTGGTGCCATGACCTATGTACCCAGGGCAGGCTTGAGCTTGGTGGATTTGTCTTTGAGCAATTGCACGGTAGACCAATGTGTGATTGCTCCACCTTTTGTTACCGTCACTCGACCCGAGGTGTGTGGAGAGATCTAATAGACACTGATAATCCTTAGATCTTATACAGGATTGATAGCGATTGTTTTTTTTGGGTGCAAATAGGGTGGGGTGCCTCTTTACTAATTTGAGAAAATGGGTAATTACAGGGTATAACTACCAAAATGAAAAGAAAGGAGACTGAAAGATACAGCCCCTTCAAGGAAAAAAGAAATTGTACAGAGAGTAAAGAACTATCTATACAAAGCTAAAGCAGAGCAAAATCTTTAATGCAATAGTTCCAGAAATCTTCCATCTCCATGCAGGCTCCCTCGAACACTCTTCTATTTCTCTCTAGCCACAACATGTAAATCATGCAACTGGTGAGTAATTTATCCTCTCTTCTAAGCAACAGCATGTCATCCTGGCTATTAACAAGGATATTGGACTTCTTCAAGAACAGACCCCACAAGCCTCTAGCATACGAACAGCTGAAGAAGAGGTGCTCCAAGTTCTCTTCATGAGCTGTACAGAAATAACATCTAGATACGATATAGAACCCCATCTTTTTAAGATAATCAGCAGTAAGGAGCTTTCCAAGATAAAACTTCCACAAGAAAATAGACCACCTTCTGGGCATGTCGTCAAACCAAATCCAAGAACCCCATGGTACATTCTCCCATTTAGTTCTAAAGATAGCCCAACCATCTTTCATAGTAAAGGAGGATCCCCCTCTAAACAGAATAGCATCTTCAGCATTAACGCGGATGGTTTGCTTGTTAAGAATATCCCTTAAAGCATCACCACCTATGACATTTGGAATAATCCAATTACCATTCTCAATAAAGGAGCCAACTCTAACCAGTCTGCCTCTCCCCACTCGAAATACAAGCTGGGGGTCAACCACATCAATAAGTCTAACACCATCATTGACCCAAGGGTCAAGCCAGAACAAGAACAAATTCCCATTTCCAAGAACAAAGCAAACATGATTCAGGAGAGTTTTCCTTTGCTCAAGCATCTTCTTCCAAACCCAAGATGAATTAGATTTGGCTTCCACAGACCAGAGGGAGTCCTCTTTCATATACTTTTCATGGATCCACCTGACCCATAAGCTGTCCTTCTTAGCATCAATGGCCCAAAGATTTTTAAGAATACCTTCAGTGGACCAGTCATCAATGGATCTCACTCAGAGACCCCCTTCCATTTTAGGTCTACAAATGTATTTCCAGGAGACATTATGAATGTGCTTCTTTTCCTCATGATCCTTTCAAATAAAATCTCTCATGGATTTCTCAATCAACTTTATAATAGATTTGGGAAGAGGAAATGCAGCAGTCCAAAAGATGCTATACGAAGAAAGAGTAGATATGACCAATTCTACCCTTCCAGCTTGAGAAAGCAGACGTCCCTTCCAAGAGGCAAGTTTGCTATTAATCTTATCCAGAATAGGGGTACAAAGACCCTTCGTGAGTCTCCCAGTAAACAAGGGAAGACCTAAATAGCGAACAGGTAAAGAACAAACATTGATATCAAGGATATTGGCAATATCACCCAACTCAACCCTCCTACTCAAAAAGATCTGACTTTTATCATTATTAAGCTTAAGACCTGAAACTTTATAGAACGTATCAAGGATCAACTTCAAGCATAAGGCAGTACTGTCATCCGCTTTTGAGAACAACAATAGATCACCAGCAAAAGAAATATGAGAAACAGAAATATCTTCGGACAAAGATATAGGAACAAGATTCCCACTTCTGACTTCATAGCTAATGATAGAAGAGAGCCCCTGCATGGCAATAGTGAAGAGAAAGGGTGCTAGGGGGTCACCCTATCTCACCCCATTGGAAGCATAAAATTCATCAGTCGGGGAGCCATTGACCAGAACCTTGTAAGAAGCAGTTTGAAAGCATTCATTAATCCATTTCAGCCAGCAACCAGGAAACCCCATCTTAGACATAAGGAAAAGAATATAATCCCTTCTGACCGTATCATAGGCCTTAGCCAAATCAACTTTAATGCACATAACCTTCTGATTGCCAATAAAAGAACTTAGGACATCATTAGATAAAATAATAGCATCTCCAATTCTTCTACCATGGATAAACACAAACTGATTAGGATCAATAAGTGTGGGGAGGATAAACTTCACTCTATTGGCCATAATTTTAGCGATAATCTTGAAAGTGACATTGCACAGAGAGATGGGGTGAAAATCCTTTAACTTGATGGCCCCTGACTTCTTTGGAATAAGGGTAATAAAGGTGCTATTACACTCCTTCAAAAGCTTTCCAAAACTGAAAAAACTTTGTATAGCCCTAATGATGTCATCACCAACAATATCCCACACAGATTTGAAAAAATGGGAGTTGAACCCATCAGGTCCAGGGGCTTTGTCATCCTTCATGTTCTGACAACATCAGTGATTTCTTCCTTAGAGACCACTCTACGAAGATCATCAAACTGAGAATTAGAAATAACAGGAATAGTCCAATTATCATCCCATTGGACTTCATCACTAGAGGTACCATTAAAGATGTTATCATAAAACCCTCTTATAGTATCCTTAATGATATCACCATCATATATCGTGTTGCCCATGTGGTCTTCAAGCACATTAATATTATTAACAAGTCTTCTCGACTTCATGGATAGTGATTGTTATGACTTCCCAATGATCAATTAGTAGTTTGAGTGGTACACCTCAAACTGTCCATGGCATAATAAAATGAGTAACACAACCATGTAGCATATCTATTTATATTTAATCAACAAATCACATGAATTTGAAATTGTATATTTTTGTTTATTGCTAGGATTCTATCTATTCCCTACACTGTAAAGGTAAGTGTATGGCTCATGTATATTTATGGTATAGCCATTTTCTACTTGTTGAGTCAACATCTGTGTGAAGAGAATAAGTACTTGATACATACTATTGATTAATATGCATTTAGTAATATGAATATCATATGATTGTAAGAAATATGTAGGCTAGCTTTTTCTATATTACATAGTGGGGACTTGGGTTCTCATCCCTATGGTTCTCCACATATTTTAGGTACTATCACATTAGGAAGGATATGATGACCAAGTTTTAGCAATAAATAACAAAGTTAGGTCTAGAGTTTCCATGTACTCTCACTTTCTTGGGTTATGGGTGGGTAGTTGATTATGTATATGTTAAATTGTTTCAATTGATTCCCTACCATGTCTACATGCGAAATTATTCAGATGTGTAGTAGTTCAGCTTTATATATCATCTGAAAAGATTTTATGGTGGTTTATTATATCACATCTCTACGTGAATCATTCTATTCATAATTTTTTGACTTGGTTTTTTATGGATGTTAGCTTTTAGTTGGGTTTTGTATAAGGATTTGTCTGACTAATCAATAAGGGTATTATTAGAAACATGGGTCCCTACAAGATGGTATAAGAGCATAGGTTATTTGGGTCTATAGGGACAACATGAATTGGTATTAAAATGATTACTAAGTGATGAACCTGACATGAGAATTGTGCATGCTACTTGAACTTAGTGTTTGAATCCCCTAGTCAGGCATCCAATTATCAAGGGAGAGTCACTATGGAACTTCTTGGTTGTTCTCCTTATGATTACTTTGACCATGTAATCACTTGAAAAACAACCCAAGAGTATGATAAAATGAGAAATCATGATGGAAAGAATGAGATTAGACATGATGATAGAGGTGGAACCTAGATTGAGTATGAATATGTTGAACAATAACTATGTATAAATTTAATCAAATAAGTGAAGTTAAGTACTGATATAATAACTTGAGGAAGATAAAAGCCATGTTTTAACTCAACAAAACCTAAGAATTTCATCACTAAAGGAAAATATATAACACTATGATGCTTAGCATAAAATGAATATACAAAGAGGAGTTCTTGAAACTTGAAAGGACACCTTGTATGGGTAGGAATCCCGTGTTTGATGTTGAGATTCTAGAGAATGATTAGATTAAGGAGATATAACTCATTATGTGAATCTCAAATTATGTATAGAAGTTAGGGAATCCTGAGATAATATGTCCAATGTATAGATGTGTGCATGCCATTTCATAGATAAATATGTAGTGATGAATAATTGAAGGTGTAAGATCCATAGAAGAAAAGGAGAACACAGAGGGTGATCATGGGTTGGGATGACAAAGATGTAGAATGTTAGATGAAAAGGTTGGATCCTGAGGTAATCATAGACCAACCAAGGTGTGTTAAGACAAAATGGAAGTAAATAATCATGACACTGTGAAAATTAGGGAAGTTACTTAAGAAATGATCTCTTGTGAATGAATGAATGAAGTTAATATAAGAAAGGTCAGGATACATAAACCCTAATTTGGTATAGAATCAGATCATTGTCCAGGATGCATGGTGATAATTAAGATAAAAATTGAGGTTCGATGATACGAAGAAGGGTAACTATAATATTTTTTCTATAATACTCATGAATAAGTAGGCTAATCCCAATAAGAAATGATGATAAATGATGAACTAATGGTTGGAATGTTCGGAAATACGAGCACAAAGTATAGTAGTGGAAATAAAAAATTATCTATCCATATTCCCATAACAACAAGATCGCATCAACGATTGAAATAGGAATGATGGTTTAGCGAGTTATACCTGGTCCTGGAGCAAGTCTACTGACAACAAATCGCTTCAATGCAACTATCAACTAGTTGCTCTTGGATGGAGGCTGTGCAAATCCTGGTATTCACCATGGACATCGAACATGAACAACTTCTGCAGCGACTCCTGTGATCTCGCCACTGACTGTAGGCTGACTTTGCTCTCCTAGTAGCAGCCAAAAGACTCCTTCCTCTAGAGTAGTTCACACGGACCAACTAGAACTCATGTTATTCAACTAGAACAGATAGGAAGGAGTTGTCCCTCCTGGTTGGTGTACTAGTCACCAACTTTCTCTCCCAAACCAATGATTCTTAGTTGTTCTCTCACGTCGCTATCCCTTACTTGTCAGGTAGGACTTGCTTGGGCTCTCCTAGTTACCACAACCAGAGTGGACAACAATTGTCATAGCAACTGATTCTCAATTGTGTTCTTATTATTGTGATCTGGGAAGCACCCAATACCCCTCTATTTATAGCCGGGATTAGGGTCAGGGTTCCCAGTCTATTCAGAATTGTGCGGGAGTGGAAGGGACAGAAAGATCTTGAATTTTTGCAACCTATAGACAATGAAACGGTCGTCCGGTGACCCAAATGGTCATCTGGTCACACGAGACGGTCATATCACACTGCGAGATGTTCATTTCATAGTTTTCTGATTGCATAAGAAATTGGCAATTCGATTCCCATTAATGTTAGACATTAATTTCTTGCACCACAAGTATTGTGCAATTGAAACAAGTTTTGGAAACTTCAAAAACATTCATTCAGCCCCAACTGAGCCATCTCACATAGGCGAGATGCCTGTATCGCTCACCCAGATGACTGTCTGGTGAGTCGAGCCTGAACTGGTCGATTTATCAGAATGAACCGGTTGGTTTACACCCCAACTTGGTAAAACTTAGCCAATTCAACATCTGATTGGCCTTACAACCCAAATGGCCATCTCAACAACTAAGACATCCATCTAGCTTGTCCAAATGGCCATCTCAACACTTGACATGGTTGTTTGGTAGTGCAATCAGCCAATTTGTTGCGTGAATTGAATACCTAAACACCTTAGTAATAAATCCAATCATCATTCAAGATTAAACTCCTCTTTTAGATGAGTTCCTATGTGTGTTACCCTATAGGTCTCACATCATGTTGGCAGTGAATGTCCATAACTAACTTATGACATCACAAGCAAGGAGCGGTGCCTTGTCGCACATCAGTGCTACCCAAGTGAATGGAAAGTTGGAGAACAACTTCAACCTACAATCTGTGTAAGGTGTTGTAGTGATTGTATAATTTCTTTGTCACTGATATCCAAATGAACTCGATGTGTGAAATCATCATCCTCTCAAAGTCCAATCCATGTTCCTTGAACCAAGAGTAGATTATCTGAGATAATGTGACCTCAATATCATATATTGATTCACATGTGAAAGCACATGCATTTCTCAGTCTCGCTTATCATGTGGCCAAGATATCAACCTCCAATAGGATGGACAAATCCAATATCTATCACCCACAATCTATCCACATGTGTTAAAGTCACCAATCATCACCTTTATGTCAACTCGTGTTTTAGGACTGCATTTGATGATGTCAAAGTGTACCCAATGATATGTGATGAGTGCAGTGATTCTAGGTCTAAGAATCACAATCACCACATTCACTATGAGAGATGACTATGACCGCCCATGATGGTTTCCATGTGTCACTCTCAAGGTGGTTCTATACGATACACCATTCTCTAACATGTATCTGTGTGCTTGGCTTGACATTGCCATATCATGAATAATGAGATTCTATCCCCAACTAACCCACACTCTAGTCTTATGTGTTACTGGTGTCTATCTACCTTCCATAGTAACAACTGACTAGGGACATAATAAGAATATACACACTCTTAACATTCATATCATCTCATCCTCCAATTCATGTACTTGAAGACATACATCATTGAGTATTGTCATTCTTTAGACATTCATAATGTTTTCTCATTATCTCATAACTGAATGAAACAAAATGAATTGGAAGCTTGCCTTTATAAGTATTAATCAAATCCTTTATGGTATATGCCATACCAATCATCACATTATTGGCTCTATGGGCATACCTTACCAACAAACTCACACTTGCACTTAGAGCCAATCACCCACGATTCTCATTCTTAGTTATCCAAACATGTCCACCATGTTTCTGCTATGCTAGTTCTTAAATTAGTAGGTTAGCAACATTTTGCTATTATTTGGTATATTGCATATTTCTTATCTCTTCACTCTGAGATGAAACCACCGTAATAATCTGATATTCCTTGCCTAACAAGTAGCTCCATTGTTGTCACAGTATCACTACTATGTTATCAAAGGTTGGAACATCTATTTGTTCATCATATGAACTTCTAGATCCATATAATATCACTTTGTGCTCATAACACAAGTATACTCGTCTTCTATTGTAGAATAGAATAAATCACTATTAATTTCGAACCCTTCCAACTAACAACATTTCTCCTTTTAAATCAAATATATTTTATTGCAATCATTTTATCATTATGGAAGATTGCATCGATGTAATTCTTTACATCCAACTCTTCCTTTTATTGCTATCCTTATTGACTAGCAATCTATCCTTAAGCACTTCACAAGTACTCATGGATGTCTCTAATGACATTCCAATAACCCTTATTGGGATTTAACATCATCTTGTTAAGTCTAATACATATACGATTATATGGGATAAGTATACTTATAGAATTCATGATAGATCCATTCCTTCAGCCTATAGCATCTTAATCATAACATTACCATTATTCACAAGAATTGGAACATAAGGTTCATGAGAGACCAATCAGGATTCTCTCTTGTTTAATCCTTTCCGTGTTGCACTCTTTTAGCACATTGCTATCGTATCTGTGCAAACTTCTAATTATGAAACATTCAAGAACTATCTCATAGGTCTTCATCCCTATCTCATAAGTGTTTCACCTAATCCTTCTTTTCTGAAGGGGTTTTCCATGCCAGATATCATTATTTATAATATTGAGATGTTACTCCTAATCATATGTGGAATATTCATATATGCTCCCACTAAATATTTTGTAATCACATATTTCATCTTTTATCTTGATTCAAGTCAAACTCTTTGACAATCTTGTCAATCCAAAAGATCCCATCTCTGAAATGCTTGTTTCAATCCCAGATTGAACTTTGTAGCTCATAGACTTTATTTGCATTCTTGAAAATATAAAACCTTTTAGGTTGTGTCACGTACACATCCTCTGATGTATTCCCTTTAAGGAATTCAGTTTTGTCTTCATATGCCAAATCTCTTAGTCTATTTTAACTACAACAACACGCTTGACAATTGGTAAAGGAATTTTTGTCATTTTCAACAACTTGAACTAATTCGAAAATCTGTTCAACCAATATGTCCTTTTATGTTGTCCATGCAGGTCTTTGCCACAAGACCTTATTGCACCCTTTAGGTAGCGCTATCAAGGTCCTACCTTGTTAGCTTACATTGACCCCATAATGGCCTTGAGCCATTACTCATATTATAGTTCTTCATAGCTTCTAGTTGATTAGTTGGCTCATCCTGTCATGACTAACCCATCTGAATCATTAGATTCACAATCCTCCAATCTCAGATGTGTTCAACTAGGACTATTTTATTCTGTGTTATATGATGGGAGGTTCCACAACATCTTGTGATTCTCTTAGTTCTCATTATATCTCTTTATTGACCTCAAACATTTTGAGTTCAACTTTTACGCCAACTGATTCTTTAGGAACTCAGTTATCCTATCAACAATTTTTTTTATTATTGGATTGGGAATAATAGTAACATACAATAATTATGGTTTATGGATAAACTTTTTCAAGAAACTACTTTATTAATGTAGGTTTCAATCCTCTAGACATATTGGGACATTCCCAATTCATATTATATATGATTACTTATAAACCATTTAGATGGTACATTATTTAGTTATAGGTATACACTTATGAGGATAAGAGGATTATATTAATTGATAATCATATCATGACCCAACATGGTACAATTCCTTCATCTGACACATCATCATGTTCAGATGGATTTGACTTGTGATACATTATCACAGTCCTTTCTTTGAAGGTACTCAAGGTATTGATGTAAATTATTTCAACATTTGATCTCATCAAAGTTTCTTAATACTTTCATCAAAGTCACACTTCATTTATAATCTCCTTGAACATTTCAAGAGGTTTTCATTTTACTGAGTACATGTCATCATATTACCATTAAATGAGTATAAGGTTTAAGTAATTATGTATAGCATTCATTCCATAAGATCTTCATGCATGACATCTATGAGGTCTAATGGAAGGCTTATCTTCCCACTACATCTAATGAAGGATATTATGTCACATTGTATGTAAATAAGGCTTTTCATGCTTCCTTAGGTTTGATAACCAAGGGAATCTAGATTAACATCAATATGTATTCTAGACATGCATTTCTTATATGTACATCCAAGGTGACTATTTCTAATGATGGTCTTGAGTTCTCAATTATAATCCTTTGGTATTAACATTATAAACACTCATCTCAAAGTCTTTTGTTAAAGATCATTTGGGCATTTCCATGCAAGATCATATCTTTTGAAACAAAAACAATAATATCTTACTTTATTGATATATCATCCTTGTCATACAAGATTCTTTAAAGTAAATGTTTCTATATGATGGCATAATGATATAGCAATTCTAGTAACTCTATTACATGCCCATTAGGCTTAGATAAATTTAAATGTAAACTAAAGCTTCTACAACTCTTGCTCCGCCTTGTCCATCATTGTCCTTCTACGAGGGCCTTTACTTCTTGTCAGATCCTACACATCAAGTATGTCAGATCTTGTTTGGTATCACATACCAAAATGAAGAAGTAATCAAACTTATCTTATAACGTTTATACCTGAAGTGGAGTCCTCAATTCCTTCTTTATTCTTATTTAATTCCTCTAACCAAAGTGGGCAATTTCTTTTCCAATGTCAAGGCTGGTGATAATGGCGACAAGCACCTCTTATTTTCTTCACTCCTCCTTTTGCTTTGAGATCTAAAGACTTGGCCTTCTGGCCAGCTTTAGAACTCTTCTTATCTTTGACTTTGCCTTTAGACTTCCCCTTTGTATTGTTGATCATCATCACAGTCTTGGACTTGTCTTTCTTCATTTGTGTGTCAGTTGTTCTCAACATGCCCTCTGTTAATGACTTGTCAAAGTCATTCATGTTGTAGTTCATGGCAAACTAACTATATGACTCTGGAAGAGACTATAGAATCACGTCAGTGACCAACTCCTGACCCAAGGGGAATCCCAGTCTAGATAGGTTCTCCACATACCCAATGAGCTTGAGTACATGAGGACCTACTAGGTCACCTTTTGCCATGTTGCACTTGAAAATCTCCATCGAGACATCGTATCTCTCTTGTCTTCCTGATCTTGGAACATGTTCTTGATATGTGTGACCATCTCAATCACATCCATGTTCTTTTTCTACCTTTGCAACTCATAGTTCATGGAGCATAGCATGAGACACTTGACATCATGATGTCTTCAATATGCTTCTTATAAGCATCCTTGTCAGCCCTTGGTGCATTTTGAGGCGGTTCCTCTGGTGCTGGAATTTGTAGGACATAGAGCTTGTGCTCCTGTGTGAGAATAATTCTCAACGTCCTGAACCAGTCGTGGAAGTTGTTCCCAGTTAGTTTGTCCTTCTCAAGGACCGATTGTAGAGAAAATTGATTATTATTTGTTTCCATTTGATTCTATAAAAGAATTTGCAAATTTTTCAAAAATCATTTTTGATTTGATTTGATTAGAATTTGGGTGATAATAATTAGGTCTTTAATTCATTATCGTTCTCATTATTTTGTTCAAATTGACAACCCTCATGTATCAATTTGGAAAACTACAATGAACAATTTCCTAATGAGAAAGATCCAAGAGAATTCAACTATGGCTCGACTAATGCCGCAAAGAGAGTTAATTACCAAGGTAGGAAACTTTTGCCAATTACATCATATGTAATTCTTGATAGATAATATGTGCAACTCCTTGCCATAATTATCTATATGCTTCTGGGCCCAGATGCTCTAAGAATCACTAGTTAAGCCCGACCCAATAGCCAATACGATAATAATGCACCCCGATGTGGCGGAACCTACATTACTACCATCACACTTCCACGAGGTAGACGGTGCACCAGCTTTGGTTTAACCTACACTTAGTTGAACAAGCTTTTGATGTGTATTTCTATTGGAAAGCATCTTATACTTAATATGTTTGATTGAGGGATTTATATATATCATATATATACATATACTATATCCAATTACCACATATATAGTACATATCATATACATGCTATATCTCACAACATAAACATGCAGTATAAAACAAAGTGATGGTTATGGCCATGTCTACTTGTAATTCTTTGGAGCCACAAGGAATTACTACCACCTAGGACAATCATCAAATCACATGCATGAATCTACTATTGGTGTAGATCTATGCTTGCTAATCTGAGTAGATTAGTCCAACCCTTGAACCGACCGTCTTTCCTCTTGGCCGATTGGTTGGTCATCACAGATGGTCCTCTGGCCTCCACTCCAACCAATGTTTGGACTCCTTCCAAATAGTTGGTTGTGTTTACTAGCCGATCGTCTGGCTCCATTGTTATATCCTCCATGGTCCTCCAGATGGTCGAATCGTTTCATGAACTGGTCATCTCATCTGACAGTGATCATCGTCCTTGTCGTTACAAGAAAAGAAACTATGTTATTACTATTACCTGGTAAAGAAAAACCTTGAGTTATATTTGAGGGGAGCAGAGGTAGGAAAGAATTAACTTTACATTGGAAGACAGAGGTAGCAGCTTGATACACAGAGGAGATAAATAAGAGAAACCAAACCATCCTACCAAACACAGATATTGGGTATTGGGCATAACCACGGTACAAATCCACCATCAAAACTGATTTTAGGACAACACGTGTAAATTGCATATATATATATATATATATATATAATAGTTTGGGATTATGTGGTCTTTGATCTGATACACATATGAGACAATTTAAATATTCACATCATGTGTAATAAATAAATTATTAAATCAAAATCCGATCATATCACTTATCCTAAATCATAATAAATTGACGTGGTTCTAATACCACTGTCGAAAAATACGAGCATAAAGTTTAGCAGTAGAAATAAAAAAATTATCTATTTGTATTTTATATAACCGTAAGATCACGTCAACTACACTAAAATAGGAAGGATGGTTTAGCAAGTTATACCTAGTCCTAGAGCAAGTTCAACGACAACAACTCACTTCAATGCAACTGTCAACTAGTTGCTCTTGGACGGTGGTTGTGCAGCTCTTGGTCTTCACCATGGACAACGAACACAAATAGATTTTGTAGTGACTCCTATGGTCTCAACACAGACTATAGGCTGACTTTTCTCTCCTAGTAGCAACCAACAGACTCCTACCTCTAGAGTAATCCATAGGGACCAACTAGAACTCTTTTTGTTCAACTAGAACAGACAGGAAGGAGTTATCCCTCCTGTTGGTATACGAGTCACCAACTTGCTCTCCCACATAAACGATTCTCAGTTGTTCTGTCTTGTAACTATTCTCCCTTGTTGGTTAGGAATTTCTTGGGATCTCTTGGTTACCACAACCAAAGAGGACAAAAAATTTCAGAGAAATTGATTCCCAGTTGTGTTCTTATTGTTGTGTTATTGGAAGCCCCCAATACCTCTCTATTTATAGTGGGTTAGGGTCACAGTTCCCAGTCTATTTTGGATTGTGCGAGAGTAGAGGAGACCGGAAGATCTTGAATTTTGGCAACCTGTGAACCACAAAATGGTCGTTTGGTGACCCAGATGGTCGTCTGGTCACACGAGATAGTCGTTTCACAGTTTTCCAATTGCATACAAAATTGTCAATTTGATTTTTATTAATGTTAGACATTAATTTCTTGCACCACAAGTATTGTGCAATCAAAATAAGTTTGTGAAACTTCCAGAACGTTCTTTTGGACCCAACTGAGCTATCTCACATAGGCGAGACACCCATTCTCACTCACCCAGACGGCAGTCTGGTGAGCCGAGTTAAGCTGAGCCTAAACCGGTCGAATCATCTGAATGAACCGGTTGGTTCACACCTAGCTTGGGCAAAACTTAGCCAATTCAATCTCTGATTGTCCTGACAACCCAAACAGCCATCTCAGCAATTGAGACGCCCGTATGGCTTGTCCAAACATCTGTCTCAACACTTGAGATGGTCATTTGGCAGTGCAATCAGCCAATCTATTACATGAATTGAATACCTAAACAATTTAGTAATCAATCCAATCATCATTCAAGATTAAACTCCTCTTCTAGATGAGTTCCTATGTGTGTGACCCTATAGGTCCCATATCACGTTGGTAGTGAATGCTCATAACTAACTTATGACATCACAAGCAAGGAGTGGTGCCTAGTCACACATCAGTGCTACTCAAGTGATTGGAAAGTTGGAGAACAACTTCAACCTACAATTTGTGTAAGGTGTTGCAGTGATTGTATAATTTGGTTATCACTGATATCCAAGATGAACTCAAGGCATGGAATCATCATCCTCTCAACATCCAATCCATGTTCCTTAAACCAAGAGCAGACTTTCTAAGATAATGTGATCTCAATATCACGTATTGATTCACATGTGCATGCACATGCATTTACCAATCTCACTTATCAAGTGGCCAAGATATCAATCTCCAATAGGAGGGAAAAATCCCATATCTGTCACTCACAATCTATCCCCATGTGTCAAAGTCACCCAACCATCACCTTTATGACAACCCATGTTTCGGGGCTGCGTTCGATGATGTCAAAGCGTACCCAACGACATGTGATGAGTGCAGTGATTTCAAGTCTAAGAATCACAATCACCACCTTCATTATGAGAGATGACTATGGCCACCAATGATGGTTTCCATGTGTCACTGTCAAGGTGGGACTATCCAATACACTGTTCCCTAACATGTATCTGTGTTCTTAGTTTGATATTGTCATATTATGACTAATATGATTCCGTCATCAACCAACCCACACTCTAGTCTTATGTGTTATTGGTGTCTATCTACCTTCCACAATAACAAACAACTAGGGACATAATAAGAATATGCACACTCTTAGCATTCATATGATCTCATCCTCCAAGTAATGTACTTGAAGACATACGTCATTGACTATTGTCATTCTTTAGACATTCATAATGTTTCCTCATTATCTCAGAACTGAATGAAACTGAATGAATTGGAAGCTTGCCTTTATAAGTATTAATCAATTCCTTTATGGTATATGTCATGCCAATAATTACATGATTGGCTCTATGGGCATACCTTACCAACATGGGCATGACTCCGTATCAATTCTTTGGTATGTTTAGAGGATGATATATGTATGCCTTAGACGGTTCAAGAGTAGGCGTGATTGTTAAGAACATTTTCAACCATAGAACGGAGCCAAGATGGTGATGTTTAATAGGAAACTTAGGATATTACCCATGTGATGGTGAGTTTAATGTGGATCAACAACAAGTCTAAAGATGTTACCTAGAAATTAAGAGTGAAGTTGTACACAACAAGTGTCCATTAATTTTAAGAGTTTTAGGAACACATGGATTAATAACCTTATTGTAAGAAATCATGTACATAAATATCTGATAACGAGAGTATTTTTTTAGAATTAACATAAAATACGATAATTCAACCCTTACTTGGAAAAATGAAAATTATACTGATAAGGAAAGAGACAAGAATTGTTAAGAGATATCAAGCAAGGATAATGGAGTGTGATAATCTCACTAATTCTAAAACAAATGTGAATGAACCTTGATAACACAATAAATGATGCATTTAATATGTTGAGACTTAAAATTAATAATATAGAATGTACCTGAGAACCCACAAGAAACTTCATGATAATCATGCATTAATCATGATGAGGCAATATAATCCATTCCTAAGTGCTTTGATATAGGATCATAGGTTGCTTGTTGTTTGTCTTCTACCCTAGCTTTAGATTTTGGGGGCAAAATCATTTTGAGGGGTTTATGGTTAAGAGATCATGAACTTAGCTAAACCATAATCTTCCTATAATTTTGATTTGTTACCATAATTATGTTCTTGATTAAGTTTTGATTCCAATTTATCAATATATATCTCTTATTTTTCTTAATATGCACTTCGATTGCCCTAATTTCAAGTTTCCTTGCAAGTTGTGGACTTAATTGTAAATTCAACAAAGCATGAGGATTCATTTGCAAATTAGGTGAAAAAATAAACACAATTTTTACTTCATGGTACTACTTTTTTAGGCTTGTAATCAACTGGTTAAGATATGACTCTAATCATACTTCTTTAGCCTTGTTTGCGTTGATTTGCAATTTCATGTGCAATCGTGGACTAATATATAATTTACCCTAATCAAGGACCTAAATATAAAATTGAGTATAATCTATCTAAGTAAATTCCTTCCTCCATATTATTCTTAATTATATGAATGTGGAACTTGTAATATATGGGTATTCATCCTAGGGTTTCTAACCTTAGCCTAGGTAGTATGGTGGTTGAGGAGGACTGGTGGAACTCATCAACCGATGAGATTCCTAGACCTCACAATGGAAAAATTTCCTAGAGTCATCAATTGATGGTAATCCTATACTTATTCACCGATGGGTTGCATGGAGTTTGACTACCGATAGAAATCTAGGACATGTATACTGAGGAGACTTGGGTGCTGCCTACCAATGAAAAGTCAGGCTATGACAACCTACAAGAATTTCACACTTGGAAACTGATGAAGAACCTGGGTATGTAAAATGATGAAACTCTTATGTGTGTGAACCAATAGAGCCAGTCACCTACTAATGAAAGATCTGGATCTTAGAAACCAATGAAAGGTCCATCTTAGTAGATTGATGTGAAAACTGGTTATTTTGATCACTAACTTTTCTAGTTGAGGGCCCTTTAGATTTTTGACCACCAAATCCTATATAAGCGGCTCCCCTTCAGCTGTGGGACTCTTTTGACACCCTCAACTCTACTGGGAATGTTGGGGGATTCTTGAAGGTTGATGAAAACTCCAAGTAATGTGCTGACCACATATGGGTACATTCATGCGTATGCATGTCAAAGATTAAGGGATTCCTTGGTGTTTTGTAGCTTCCCAACCTTGTTTCTTGCATCAAAAATGTAAGAAATCTACCCTAATCCCTTCTTACTTATTTTCTTTGCACTTCATTCTTCCTTGTCCAAAGTCCATGGTCTTCCATGGTGGTAACTTTCTCATCTAGGTAAAGTACCCTCTTTTCTCCTCTTTTTCCCTGGTTTGGTCTAAATCCACCATGGATGAATCATCTTGGAGCTAGAGAAGTGATGTTGGTCGTCAGAAGGAGGTTCCTTGGAGGTATTCATGCTATTCCTCATCTCATCTTTTGTAATGTCCCCAAAATTGAGGCCTTAGATAAAATGATCTTACAAGGAATGATTGGACTACCAATATCACCAAGGGAGCCCATCACTAAGAACTTAAAATTAAGTATGCTTAACTTGGAGTAGTACTAGGATGGGCAACCAGTTGTGAAGTTGATCTCAAATTGTGTATGAGTGAAGAAAAAGCATACAGTTAAGGCCAATGGTGGTATGTGGGGTCAATCATCATTTTCAAAACTGTACTAGAGAATTTAGCAGTGGGCCTCTGTGTTACAAATGGTATCAGAGACATAACCCCTCTAGTTGGTAGGGAGAAGATGGACATATGACATGCCAGTCTTGAGTCGTGTGGTCTAGGCATGATGAAAAGGGCTATCCATGGTGATGTAACCACCCTTGCACTGGTAGTAGTTATCAGGAGCTAGATGACCATGGGCCATTCTGGGTCTACATTGAAATGGGGAAACATTATGAGGCCATGTAATTGAGCCTTAATAGGAATGTCAAGAGTCTAACTAGTGGAGATTAACATCCCATGATTTCATCCATAACATAAAATGATCTTAAAAGGAATGATTGGACTATCCATATCACCAATGTGAACCTCCTTTTTCAATGAGCCGTCACTAATAACTCCACATTTGAATGTGCTTAGCTTGGAGTAGTTCTAGGATGGGTGATCAGTCAAAGATCCTGATTTGTGTGTGAGTGAGGAAAAAGCACACAATTAAGGCCGCCGATGATCTGTGGGGAATTAACCATTCTTGAAACTCTACTAGAGCCTTGACAGTGGGATCGAGCATTACATCTTATTCCTTTGGTTGAGCCCCATCGACTTCCATGGTGGAACCTACCTCATTTAGCTAAAGAACCTTCCTATTCCCCCTCTTTGTTCTAAAGGAAGCTAGATCTTGCATGGAGATTTGGTTTTGGGGTTACTTGAGGGTTGATCTAGGAACTAGAATCTTATTGATGACCGTTTTGACTAGACCTCATGATTATCACCATTAGAGGTGATTGATACAACTTTTGTTAGCATTCTTTTGCCTACTTGTACATGCAAAACCCTAAACTTGCTCCAATATGCCTTACTCTTGCTCCATGGTCACCTAACAAAATAAAAGATAATTTCTTAATAGATAATCTAGATAAGTAAAAGGGAAATACAAAATTTCATGTTCTTCTTAATATCCTAAAAGTAATCTGACACAACCAGAACCTACTAATCTAGGGTTAGGGCCCACCAAGGAGATTAACCTATCCATAAAATTTTATTCATTAACCCTCCATGCGGGAGATGGTTGCAAGTTTCTCCTTTGGAAAGATTTGTGGCTTCCTGGTAATAAAACTCTCCTGGAATCTATGGATAATCAACTAGTTTTTAGGTTGGGTACATGTATTGATTGCAAATTTAATACTTGTATCTCTGGTAATGATTGGTTGACTCCCCGCTTTAGAGGCTCAAATGTGTTGTTGGATTTTCTTAATAGTCTTCCTAAACCAAATGGGGGATCTGATTACATCTCTATCAGAGGGAAGACTCATTTAAATCTCAAAGATGCTTGGGACCTGATCAAGCCCTCTAATTCAAATTCAACCGGTGCTCATGGGTCTGGGATGGTCATCTTCCTAGACACATTTCCTACTTTCTTTGGAAAGTTTTTCTTGCAGATAAGGTTCCTATTGTTGTTATTTGAAGAGGGTGGGCTTCTCTTTCCCCTCGAGATGTATTATGTGCAAGGTGGATTCATAAGATTGTCAACATCTTTTCTTTGACTGTATTGTTGTTAGTCATGTCTGGGATTTCTTTCATACTACCTATGGGAAGAAGCCAGATCTTATTTATGATCTCCTACACTTCAAGGGGGAGATGAAAGCACTTTCTGCTTTTGTTCTTTATCACGCTTGGGCTAAGAGAAATTTTCATATTTTCTCCAATTTTGACAGGGATACATTGAATATATGGTCCAATAGCCTTAAATATATCTATATTTGTATAGATAGCTTCTTTCTTCTTTTATACAACTTCTTCCTTATAATATGGTGTTGCCCTACTGATTTTGTACATATTTTTTGTTGAATGGAAACAGTAACATCTGGGTTCATAGAAAAAGCAACCATAAAATTTTCTTTTCTCAAATATCTAGTAATATCACTTACTAAACGATAGCATCTCATTCAAACATAACATTAAGGATACAACATAATTTGACTACTACATATAAGAAAGAGTTTCACACTTAATATAAATCATGTACATTTTATTAAAAAACTTCTATCTTTTCTCACTCTCTCATTCCCAGGATCCATACAAAGGATAAGAGACCGTCTATCTATTCTAACTACTTCTTCTTCAGGACCTCTATTCTATTCTTGATAAAAAAAAATGGCTTCTATCTCCTCAAGAAGAGCTAATCCTTGACCCAAAAAATTGTTTAGTTGGTTGATGAGGTACTGGCTCAGTGCATAGAAAATCAACAAGTAACCATGATATATCAGATGTATTTATTTATTTGAATTAAACACAAAAGAATACAAACTTGTTATTATAAAACTATAACCATCCAATCATGGTAGTGTTCAATGTAACTTGGCAGTTTAACATTGTAAACAAACCAACAATGAAATTAATCTGATAATATCTACAATAAATAACTAAATTCATTCACGAATCTTATAATATATTTATTATGTCAATGGACCCACATGAGGTGTACCAAAAAAAGTGAAAGCATCACAACAAGCTACAATCTCACTGTATAAGACTTAAAATTATGTCTGGGATCCTAAGTTTTTAGTCACAATACCACATATGCACCTGGCATTGCCACGTCTGGCTCTCATAGGCTAATGGGAGCAGACGATTATCTCAGACTCCTCCTCTCAACCTGGGTACTCAGACGGGGAGTCAAATACCTCAAGCTTGTTGTGCATCAACAGACCTACCGAAGATCTCCACTGATCGCCACAACTCGTAACTCAGGTACCACTGACATCCCTGATTGGTGTTGGATGCCAATTATTTAGGGAGTCTTCTCTCACATGCCTAAAACCCCGCAACCTAATGGTGCACTCTAGATTACCTCGACCTACATTGAGATCTCAAGTCAAGAAGCATATTTCCTCCTCACAACGTATGCCTCCTGTGAGGATTCTACTATAACATACTAGATCTTGGACCCTACCCTGGAAGTTGACATTTTGGACTTAGCCAAACAAGGTTGAAGGTTAGACCTAAATAGATGTTTAGTATAATCCCAATGAGCTAATGCATGTATATATCACCTTAATGTAACCTAATGTTCTAACATTAATCTTAGGTTTATAATGGATACATAAAATATGCCACATAACTCATTTTGGTGGTAATATGAAGATAAGAAACTTAATTGGATGAATAATTTAGATAATGGGCCGTTAATGGGCCATATGACATATCTCATAAAAAGAAGTCTCAAAAGTGGAAACAAACTTCAAATTCAAAATCTACATTAGCATACATGTCAAATTCATCTAATTTGGACAACCTTGGAATATTAGGATAAGTTTAGGAGAGAGAAAATGAGTAAAAGGCATAAGTAATGAATAATGTAATTATATAACTTCAAAATATGGAAATAATGACAAATTAATATTCAACACATCAAAGATAACTTGTGGATGAAGTTTGGTCCAATTTGGATGTTGTTTGAGCAAGTTATGCAATTTTAGGTACATTCTGGACTATTATGCAATTTACCCAATTGGGAGGTTTTCTTTGCAAATTGTCACATGCATTATAATACTTATATATTCCATTACCATTCTAGATCTTTTGAACCATGGAGTACCTAGTTGCACCTTGGTTTGAAGGTGTTTCTTTCCAAGGGCATTTTAGGGATTACTCTCTTTATAAATTAGCTTATCTTTAGAAGCTATCAACCAATGGGGTTATTTCTTTGATTGGAGGTCGGTTGGGATGGCCTATAAGTGTCAATAAATCGACATTTGATATTCAAGAAGCCTCTATGAGCTGTCCTCTTGCATGGCCATGAAATCCCTAGGCTAAGGACACATGGAAAGCTCCATAGACACCTCATGCTTGACTTCTTCCTTATCCATAAAGGTTTGCATGTCCATAGGCACCCTTAGCATTGGACACATGGAAAGTAACTTGAAACCTCATACTTGAATTCTTACTTATCCATAAAGTCTTGCATGTCCATGGACACCCTTATACATGACACATGGAAAGACTCATAGACACCTCATACTTGACCTCTTTCTTTATATAGCCATATCTACCCCTTCCCAGCTCCCAATTTGAAAAATCTTGCTCTCCTTTATTCCCTCTAGCTTAGAGCATCATTACTACTCTATTTTTCCATGAAGGTGTTGTCCCAAGGTAAAAGGAGGTGCCTACCTTGGTGAAGAAGGCTCCTAGTATTCCAAATTTCTCTATTTAGGATTTCTTAAGCTCCTCCTTGGTGATTTTGACCAAAACTAGTAAGTATCCTCCTTTCCTTCCCTATTTTCATGTTGTTAGTCTTCATTACACCTTCCTACAGGTCGGAACCATGGCCTTCCATGGTGAAACCCCACCTAGAACCCATAAACACCTCATCGCCATGTTCTTTTGTTAGGGTTTTTCACCTCTAAAGTGGAGAATGTGCTTCTTGCTTGGGATAGGAGCTTTGTTGGAGAAACCAGCCTCCCTAAGCTTGGGAACCTTACTTATTGGACCTGTCCACCTTCCCTAGAGGTTATTTGGAGGCCTAGTCTTGACTTGGACTGTTTAGACTCTAAAGTTGAGGTATGATGTATCCCCTATTCTTCTATGTTGAGCAATTCACCTATGCTTATTCATTCTTTTTGTCCTATGGATAGTAGCCTATACACAATGTCTTTTCTTTTGAAAATCATGGTTCATGTGAACTACCTTATTTGATATTGATCATGTGATCATGGATATTCTTTTGAACTCTTATGTTATGCTTTGTTTATGATGGAACTCTAAAAGATGGCATGTGATGTCTTTTTCCCACTTATGAGGTGGATGCATATGTTGGTCACTTATGTGGTGACTAGTTTACATATTTTGACTGTACTTTCTACTTGCCTCTACAATTAACATGCTATGTGATTCAGTAGCACTAGAGTAGTGTAATTGCATTGGTTTTTATGGCATATGTGCTATTTACTGCCGAGCATATGTGATATTTCCTGCTCTTTTGGGATGAAAAGGAACCTCATACCCAGGGCAAGATGTGTGATTCTTGGCCCATGTTTGATATATTTGGGAGATTGGCAATATTCCTTTCTCTATCAGGTTTCAAGTTTATGAGATTTGGCCGCCTTTGTGTTTATATTGTTCTAGGGCTATGTTTATCTCACATGCATGCAGGTTGATGATATGGGGTGTGTGCCTTAATTATTTACATGTGCTTGTGTGGCACAATCTATATGTTTTATTTATGGCAAGTATCTCTTTTATTGTTGTTCTCTTCCTTTTATGCCTTGTTTGGATATTCCTTGTCTTTTCTATGGGAAGCCTTTTATATTTTATGTCCTTTATTCCATATTATTGATCAATTTCTTATTTAGTATGCACATACCAGCCTTTGCTGATGTCATCTATTTTCTGTTATTGCTGGTGGATGCTTCCAACCCTAGGTGAAGGACTTGGATGATAAGGCATGAAGTTTTGGACTAGCTGAAGGAGTTAAAGCTTGGAGACAAAGTTGTTATGGTTTAGATTTCCCTCTACTTATATCCTTATGTTCTATCATACATGTAAACCCTTATGGGATATTATGATGTACTTTTGTAATCTTTTACGAAAATTGAATATAGTCATTATTTTTATTCCGCTGCTATACTTTGGCTGTTTTGAATACCATTTATTGAAGTTTGAAAACTTTGCACCTATTCTAGCATACCTTTGAGTGTGTTTGGAATGAATGTTTTATTATTCAATTTTTTTAATAAGGGGGTGATCCCTCCTCCTTACAGCATGGTATCAGAGCCCATAGTAGTCGGAATCTGACTATTTCAATTTTATCTCCCTAGTTAGACTGCTTGCCTTACCTTCAAATGACATGTTTGGCCTAGAGTTGATCAATAGATGATGAAGGGTTGATTTAGGATCCTATAGTTTCACATTAGAATAATGATGAATAGATACTTAAAATACCTACAAGTAAAAGATGCATAAGTAACCATAGTAACTTGAGGTTGTTTAGCTTGGCCTTTAGGCAGCTACTAGGACATGAAGTTGAAAGCAAAGGTTTCTATAAAGGATTAGGGTTTAGGGGCTTTCAAGGTTTTCATTCGCACCACTAGCTTGGTTTACAAGGACTCCCGAATCCATATGATACTGGCCTGGCCTGAGCTGATATGAATTGTTCAAAATAGCATGCTTTTAGGAGACAGTAGCCTTAGACATCTATATGGTTTATCTTTGGGGACCTAATATGTTGAACAAGTATCCTAGGTGTAAAGACTTGTTTGAGGATGGACAAGAGCAAGTTAACCCATAGCTCATAGTTAGTCTTTACAAGTTATGTTTCTTTTTTTTGCATGATGCTTATGTAGTTGGATGTAAGGAAGTGTAGTTGAACCTTTTGTACCTAAAGAATAGTTTTGAATTAATAAGATGAATCCTTTAAGGGGTGGTGAATAAGTTGTTTTCTTATATGTGGATGTTTTGATTTCAAGGACGAAATCCCTTTAAGGGGTGGTGTGCTGTAACATACTAGATCTCGGACCCTACCCTGGAAGTTGACATTTTGGACTTAGCCAAACAATGTTGAAGGTTAGACCTAAATAGATGTTTAGTATAACCCCAATGATCTAATGCATGTATAGATCACCTTAATGTAACCTTATGTTCTAACATTAATCTTAGGTTTATAATGGATACATAAAATATGCCACATAACTCATTTTGGTGGTAATATGAAGATAAGAAAGTTAATTGGATGAATAATTTAGATAATGGGCCGTTAATGAGCCATATGACATATATCATAAAAAGAAGTCTCAAAAGTGGAAGCAAGCTTCAAATTCAAAATCTACATATCAAAATTAGCATACATGTCAAATTTCATCTAATTTGGACCACCTTGAAATATTAGGATAAGTTTAGGAGAGAGAAAATGAGTAAAAGGCATAAGTAATGAATAGTGTGATTATATAACTTTGAAATATGGAAATAATGACAAATTAATATTCAACACATCAAAGATAACTTGTGTATGATGTTTGGTCCAATTTAGATGTTGTTTGTGCAAGTTATGCAATTTTAGGTACATGTAGGACTTTTCTGCAATTTACCCAAATTGGGAGTTTTCTTTGCAAATTGTCACATGCATTATAATCCTTATATATTCCCTTACCATTCTCGATCTTTTGAACCATGGGGAACCTAGTTTCACCTTGGTTTGAAGGTGTTTCTTTCCAAGGGCATTTTAGGGTTACTCTCTTTATAAATGAGCTTATCTTTAGAAACTATCAACCAATGGGGTTATTTCTTTGATTGGAGGTCGGTTGGGATGGCCTATATGTGTCCATAAACTGAAAATTGATATTCAAAAATCCTCTATGAGCTGTCCTCTTGCATGGCCATGAAATCCCTAGGCTAAGGACACATGGAAAGCTCTATGGACACATCATGCTTGACTTCTTCCTTATCCATAAAGGTTTGCATGTCCATAGTCACCCTTAGCATTGGACACATAGAAAGTAACTTGAAACCTCGTGCTTGAATTCTTCCTTAGCCATAAAGGCTTGCATGTCAATGGACACCCTTATACATGACACATGGAAAGTCTCATAGACACCTCATACTTGACCTCTTTCTTTATATAGCCATATTTACCCCTTCCCAACTCCCAATTCAAAAACTCTTGCTCTAATTTATTCCCTCTAGCTTAGAGCATCATTCCTACTCTATTTTTCCACGAAGGTGCTGTCCCAAGGTAAAAGGAGGTGCCTACCTTGGTGAAGAAGGCTCCTAGGGTTCCAAATTTCTCTATTTAGGATTTCTTAAGCTCCTCCTTGGTGATTTTGACCAAAACTAGTAAGTATCCTCCTTTCCTTCCTTATTTTCATGTTGTTAGTCTTCCTTTCACCTTCCTCTAGGTCAGAACCATGGCCTTCCATGGCGAAACCCCACCTAGAACCCATAAACACCTCATCTCCATGTTCTTTTGTTAGGGTTTTTCACCTCTAAAGTGGGTGATCTGGCCTCCTTACATAGCCCTAGATAAACATATTGATAAAATAAGGGGGACAAGTCTCATAAACATAGCCCTAGGACAATTTTGCACCTATTCTAGCATACCTTTGAGTGTGTTTGGAATGTATGTTTTATTCTTCATTTTTTTAGTAAGGGGGTGATCTGGCCTCCTTACATCTACATTGTCCAGGGCATCTAATATCTAGTGATATTTAATTAATTAAACAAGATTCATCATTGTAACTAATGGTTACCCCAATTTCATCAATCAAACATCACATATTAAGCACATAATTCATCTCTTTTAGTTCTCATATTTGTAGTTCTCATATAATATAGTTCAACTCTTTTAGTTCTAAACTAGCCAACTCAACTTCCCCAATGCCTCTATTTACACCAATTCATCACCTATTATTCATAACAACTCAGATAGAAACTTTTGATATGATATTACATCACTAAAATATGATTAATAAAGCATTTATACTACTAAAAATCGCTACACACATTTATCAAATCCATCAAAATTATCATAGAGCATGATTAAAATATTGGAAGGCCATTATTTGAATTTGTATGCTATGAATCAGGGTTAGAAGGTGATTTTCCACTCAAAAATCTTGTCACAGATCACTGATCTAAGTCTGTCCCACCAACTAAGCTCAGATCTTGGCTCACACAAACTAGAATCTCATCTCCAACCACAAGATCTCCTCACAAACAAGATGCCAGTGAGAAAACAAGCTCAAAAATGTTAGTTGGAGGTAGAAGAAGAAGAAATAAGGTGAAACATAACCTCTAGATATTCAAAAAAAAGATCCTCAAGGGAGAAAAGAGGTGAAAAATATGGTATCTAAAGTTTAGAACTACTTACCATGAAGAATCCATGGTTAGACATCAATATGCAACTATTCTTCACCTTTTCCCCAAAATTCACCCTCCAAGTCTTCTTTTCATTGGCCTAAGGGTATGAGAAGATATAGGATCAAATCACAGTTCTAATGCACTTCTTTTCATTGAAAATGAATATGTATATCTTGAGTTATGACCATTTTACGATTGACTATCCTGGGTGGCGATTATCGACGGTCGTTGGGCCTCAGCGGTCACTTGGCCTTCGACGACCATTGGTCGTTGGGCCTCATCAGTTGCTGAGAAACTATACATGTTACTAAAAATTCCATAACTCTCTCATTTAACTTTGATTTGGTTTATTCTTTTTGCGTTGGATTCATAATTGAATTCTCTACAATCCTTCAATATTAGTTTGATAATATTCTCAAATGAAAAATTATCTATTAATTATTTCCTCAAGTATCATTAATTATCCTCCCACATATGTGTATGGGCTAATGTTATATCGACTAAAACACTGGATCTTATGATATTTTTAAGCTATGATTATGAGTTATTTGTAAAAGTATTTGATATTAGCAAAGTTAAGATGAACCACAAGGTACAATATTACTAATAAAAACACTACAAACATTAAGGTTATCTTAAATTCCTAGAATTACCAGCAAAACTAGAAGAGGGTTGTAACAATTCTTGCCCTCTAATAAAAATTTCATCTCAAAATTCCTAGAAGAGGAAAGGATACTTGTTAGACATCTCTGACTCTACCTCCCAAGTAGTTTCTTCTATACCATGATTCCTCCAAAGAACTTTCACTAGGGGTATCTCCCTCTTTTTAAGATTCTGAATTCTACGATCTAGAATTTGAATTGGTCCTTCAACATAAGAGATATCCACTCTCAAGTATACATGATCTGAATCTATAATCTTTTATGTGTCAGGATGATACTTCTTCAACATAGATACATGAAACACATCATGTAAATGGGCTAACTCTGAAGGCAACTCAAGCTTATATGTAATTGGTCCAATTCTCTGAATGATTGGATAGGGACCCATGTATCTAGGGAGTTAGTTTGCCTCACTTTCAAAACCTCAACACACCTTTCCATGGTGAAACTTTCGAATTAACCTCATTTCCAACCTCAAACTGAAGTGGTCTACACCTTTTCTCGGCATAGTTTTTCTATCGGTCCTGAGCAGCCTTCAACTATGTTTGATCACAGATATCTTTCATGTTGTTTCTTCTACCAACTCGAGAACTAGAATTTTCCTTTCTCCCACTTCATACCAACAAATAGGATATCTACACTTTCTCCCATACCTAATCTTACATGATAAGGGGCCATACCTAAGCTTGCATGATAACTGTTGTTATAGACAAACTCCATAAGATTGAGATGATCATCCCAACTACCACTAAACTACAAAACACATGCTCTCATCCTATCCTCTAGGGTTTTAATTGTCCTTTCTAACTGTCCATCTATCTATGGATGAAATTCTTTACTAAACTTCAACTTTGTTCCCAAGGAATGCTGCAACTGATTCCAGAACCTAGATGTGAATTTAGGATCTCTACTAGATATTATAGAATACGGTATCTTAAAGAGAGAAGTCTTTGTTAGCCTATCTACTATTACCCATATAGAGTCAAAATCATGTGGTGTCATAGGTAATCCAACCACAAAATCCATAATAATATGTTCCCACTTCCATTTAGATCTAGGAACAAAGCACCTTCCATCTTTTGATGTTCATCTATGACTTACTAACATAAACCACACCTGGCTACATACTCAGGAACTTCCTACTTCATACTTGATCACCAATACAATTCCTTAAGGTTTCGATACATCTTTGTGTTACCTAGATGTATTGCATAAATAGAAGAGTGAGCTTTCTCAAAAATCTATTTCCTTAGCTCAATATCATATGGCACACAGTTTATCATCTTGATATAGAAACCCATCATATGAATATCTAAACTTTGTTCTCTTTCCGTCTGTCATATCTACATGATCTATTGCAGTTCCCTATCATTGTGTCGAAGCTCCTTTCTCTGATCATAAAATGTAGGTCTAGCCTGCATCTGTCCGATCACCTCCACTTTGTTCAGATACATACAAATCAAACTTTATCTCTCTTATCTTAACTAAAAAGTCTCTTTTTACAGATACCAAATAATTCTAAAGACAATGTTGACTTCTTGCTCAAAAAATCTGCCACAACATTGACCTTTCCAGGGTGGTAATCAATGGTGACATCACAATCCTTTATAATATCCAACCATCTACAGTGTTTCAGGTTGAGATCCCTTTGTGTGAAAATGTAGTCAGACTCTTATCATCAGTAAAGACATGACATGATTCACCATAAAGATAATGACTCCATGTCTTTAAGACATGTACTATTGCTGCCAGCTCAAGATAATGTGTTTGATAGTTCTCTACATTCTTCTTAAATTCTTTAGAGGCATAGGTCACCACCTTCCTAAAAGGCCCCTGAACTTGCTTAATGAGTTGAATGAGCTTAATTACCATAATTGAATGATTATAACCCTAATATTACCTTTTTATATGATTTGAAATCATAAGACAAGCTTAAGTTTCAAATTTGGTCCAATTTGGACACTATTTGAGCAAGTTATGCAATTTTCTGTACATTTTGGACTTTTCTACAATTTACCCAATTGAGTGGTTTTCTTTGCAAATTGTCACATAAATTATGTTCCTTAGATTTTATATTATCATTCTTGATATTTTTGAGCCATGGGGCTCCTAGTCGATCCATGGTTTGAAGATGTTTTCATCAAGGGTATTTTAGGGTTTACCCCTTCACAGATGAGCTACTTTTAGTAGCTATCAACTAATGAATTATGTGATTGGCTGGAAATTTCGACAAAGGAAATATAAGCAGGTTAATAGGGATTGTGGGGGATCTGCTTATGTGTATGCGTGTATATTCTCAATAGTTTAAGGCCATAAACACATGGGGAAGCTACTTTTACACCTCATGCTTGCTTCTATCCTTATCCATGGGCTTTATTTGCCTCTTCTTGGCCCAAATACGAAACCATGCTTGCTTTATCTTTCCTCTAACCTGGAGCAACGAATTCACTCTATTTTGCTTCGGAACCAACTGCTCTAAGGTAGAAGACAACCCCTTTTTGGAGAAGAAGGTCTCCTAGGGCTCCATCTAGCCCTACCTAGGGTTTCCAAGGTCATCTTCTAGGGAATTTGACCAAGGCAAGTTGTTTTATTCCTTTATTCTTCATTTTTCTTACTCTTCTCCTTCCTTAGACCTTCCTCCAGGTCGGAACCTTGCTAAGCTCTAAAACCCTACCTTTCTTGCTCCTTATGCTTAGGGTTTGCTCATTTGATGAAGAAAGGTGCTAGATGGACGAATTCATATCTTATTCTTGGATTTTATACCCTACCTGCTCGAGATTTCTTCTGTGTGGGGTTTCATCTTATCATTAGAGGAAAGTTTTTATAACTTGCTCCACATTTATTGCTTACCATAAGCTTTCTAGATCATGTTCTTACTTGAAAATGATGATTCATGCACTAAAAAGCTATGCTTGACTTGGATTTCGATTTTTATAATGTTACCTATTCTGATTTCAGTTCTAGATGAACCTATGATCATGTGTACATTATTAATAAGGTATAATTCGACTTGGATCAGTTTGGTTCCATACAAGATCTAGGAAGAGTCAGACTCCTAAGATCTTCTCCGCCCCCAGTCAGTACGGGTCTGCCACATCGACACATAAGGTCAAGCTGCTAACAGCGTAGTCCGTCCTTGGTACAGGTCACGACACTAGTGAAAGGAGGTGGGTATGCATACCCTACCATCCAAGGTACAACCACAGTTGTCCTCCAATCTTGTCACATATATAATCACCGAGACACGACCACAACCATTCTCAATCACATCAGATGTATGGGGAATGACCATGGCCAACCTCCACAATCTACATTGTGGATGACAAGGATATATCCTCAACTTGCCACCCCCACATACTCAACAGTATGCGCTCCAAGTTTCCCTTAGGAATACTTGTTTCACCATCTGGAAAATTTTGACACTCAGATGGATCTATGGCACAGGGCGCTACATGAGATCCGTTATGTCAATTGGGTGAATTAATGTTGCATCAAACAAGTAGACATACAAACCCTAATTCACTTCTAGCAAGCATATAAATATCACAACTTTGAAAAGATATAAAATGTGTGAAACATAATTTCTCATCTCATCGTCACATGGTACTATTCACTTTCCATTCATGAGACCACACTAGTCATCATACTATCACAAGATAATAATCTTTTTCACAATATCGTAGGGTATTAACCCTTATCAAATTAAGAGGAGTACACCTCATTCAGGGCTCAACCATGCCCAAAGGTCATTAAGACCATCATAATATCACAGGATATAAATCCTTTTCACAATATCACAGGGTATTAACCCTTATCAACACAAGAGGATTACACCTCATTCAGGGCTCAAACATGCCAAAAGGTCATTAAGACCGTCATATTATTCCCTACAAGATCATCATTATCTTTGCATGCCTTATAACAAGGCTCAACAACATCACTTATATATAATACACCAGATCAGCACAATATTGCATTAATGAACTAGGTTATTTTCATAAATAATCATAGCATGGTTATATTAACATTAAGAACATTCCTTTATTACATCAACATGCAATGAATCTAGATATGATTAACTCTCATCATATTCATAATGCACATGTTTAGTATAAGAAAGTATCAACCATGTGGCTATGATAACCACAAATTAACATACCAAGGTTATGATCATGTTAAGGAGGTTATTCCACCATCATTCCATCATATAAGAATGTTAAACATGAATACTCATCTTTATCTATTTACAATAGAGTTAGGTTCAACATGATAAATTATATCAATGTTACTAAATAGCACTCATACCCAAACCCTAACTCACAACATCCCAATTGGATCATGGATGCATAAGGTGAAGCATCACCATCACATTCCATACCATTCTCAAGTATGAACCCACACAGAAATCAAGGTATAATGATTGGGTTATAGCATACTAGGGTTTCAACAACAGTAACAGAGTACTTCATGATTGCATTAGTCATTCAAGGACTATTCATACCCAATTACCATCATTTAGTTATATTAAAGCTAGGTATAACAAGCTATACCTCATTAGGGTTACATATCAACACAATATGGTTATCATCCCTTCTATTCATATGAGTGAATAGGTAAGACTACCTTATTAAGGGTAACCCTCCATTTGTTCCATCATCATTCAACCTGTATCACCATACCACAATGTCACCCAAAACCATTGGATGTTTAAAAGGTAAGACCTTTGACTGTTTACATAAGTAAACACCTTAGATAAACCACCTATGAAGTCCTTGATTTATTCTCTTGAATGAGTCACCATCTAACCCTAGACATCCCTTGATTAACAACATAAAAAGTTCCATTGAGAGTAGGGTAAAACCCACAATCGACTGTTCAGTTAAAACAAGCCATCCATTGTCAACAAGTAAGCTACTTAAGTTGATCATATAAAGGAAACCATATATATCCTATTATTAGGACCAACATATTACATTATCCATCATTCCACGTTATTGGAGGAATAAACATTAGATCTTGACCATTGGGTCAAGTTCATATATTAAAACCATCAATTACAGTATAGGTTCGATCATTGCATCAAGTGACCCAAGGAACCATTGGTATAAGGCTTAATTGATTCTAAAACTATATGATTAACTCACCATAGATTGTAGATATCTGATACACCATCATTAGTGATCATTAAATCACTATAGGTTGTTATATCAACACTATATTCATTAATTTGCATCAAATATTAAGCTGATGTCATCATTGATTGATAACATCAGTAGGGTACTTAATGGTTGATCATTATACTTCTAATTGATCCAAAACTTGACCTAAGGGGGTTACCATAGGTTGTCACCATCATTTGACACCCTTGATCACGACCATGAGTTATTATGAAGACAACAACATAGGGTTGTTGCAATTGTACCATCATCGGGTCATGGTTTATAGAAGAAATCAGCTTTAAACCCTAAAATTGACCATTGTTTGATAGGTTCTTAGCACCATAGGTTGTAAAACCAACATGATCTAAGTCAAATTATACCTTATTAATAATGTACATATGATCATAGGTTCATATAGAACTGAAATTAGAATAGGGAACATTATAAAAAATCGAAATCCAAGTCAAGCATAGCTTTTTAGTGCATGAATCATCATTTTCAAGCAAGAACATGATCTAGAAAGCTTATGGTAAGCAATAAACGTGGAGAAAGTTATAAAACTTGCCTTTAATGAGAATATGAAACCCCACACAGAAGAAATATCGAGCAGGTAGGGTATAAAATCCAAGAATAAGATACGAATTTGTCCATCTAGCACCTTTCTTCATCAAATGAGAAAACCCTAAGCATAAGGAGAAAGAAAGGTAGAGTTTTAGAGCTTAGCAAGGTTCAGACCTGTAGTAAGGTCTAAGGAAGGAGTAGAGAAAAAAAATGAAGAAGGAAGGAGGAAAACAGCTTGCCTTGGTCGAATTCCCTAGAAGATGACCTTGGAAACCCTAGGTAGGGCTAGATGGAGCCCTAGGAGACCTTCTTCTCCAAAAAGGGGTTGTCTTCTACCTTAGAGCAGTTGGTTCCACATAAAAACAGAGTGAATTTGTTGCTCCAGGTTAGAGGAAAGAGAAAGCAAGCATAGTTTCGTATTTGGGCCAGGAAGAGGCAAATATAGCCCATGGATAAGGATAGAAGCAAGCATGAGGTGTAAAAGTAGCTTCTCCATGTGTTTATGGCCTTAAACTATTGAGAATATACAAGCACACACACAAGAAGCTCCCCCACCGTCCCTATTAACCTTCTTAGATTTCCTTTGTCGAAATTCCCAGCCAATCACATAATTCATTAATTGATAGCTACTAAAAGTAGCTCATCCGTGAAGGGGTAAACCCTAAAATACCCTTGATGAAAACACCTTCAAACCATGGCTCAAATAGGAGCCCCATGGCTCAAAAATTTCAAGAATGATAATATAAAATCTAAGGAACATACTGTATGTGACAAATTGCAAATAAAACCCCTCAATTAGGTAAATTGCAGAAAAGTCCAAAATGTACAGAAAATTGCATAACTTGCTCAAACAGTGTCCAAATTGGACCAAATTTGAAACTTAAGCTTGTATTATGATTTCAATCATATCAAAAGGTTTTATTAGGGTTATAAGCATTCAATTATGGTAACTATGCTCATTCAACTCATTAAGCAAGTTCAGGGGCCTTACAACTATAAACCCCTAACAGGGATTTCGCCCCCGAAATCCAAGGTAAACAAACATGGTTACTTCCTTTTCACCTCATCCTATTACCTTCTCATGGTTACTTGCATATTATGGTGATGTGATATCATTCATACATATATCCTCTTGGGTCAGCATAAAAATCCCCACCTAAGAAGACATTCTCATTATTGAATGTAGATACTTGTTGTGTCATTTGTACAACTCTAGTAGTAATGTTCAACTTTAAATTCTAGATATCATCCTAAAATTATATCTATTGTATCAACACATTACTCAAAAGTCATACTTTCTAGCTTCTTACCAATCATGGCATGTATCCCACATCATTCCTTGAAGCATAAAAAAGGCAATGTATCCATCCTTTTTTTTATATACTAACACTAGAACTCTTGTCAGTTCTTTTTTCAACATCAAAAGAAATGTTGACGCTGGTAGCTATAATTCCATACAAAGAAACATCATCCCTAGTCAACCTTGTTAGGGGTGAAACAACAACACTATCTTCACCGTACTAGGATTTACACAACCTACTTAGAAGACATATCATGATCCCATAAAGAAATTTAATCAACCCCATCTCACTCTTGTTCAACTTGTTCTCATAGCTATTGCTTCTTCGGAAACCCTAAGGTTTTTGAAGAAATATTGATCATATTTTTGACCATATTTGAAATACTTTGACACGTCATCATTCAAAGCTTGCTACAACTTGTAAGACATTACTTGAACACTCTGTTCCTCCTATTCATAAATTCTATTGGTACATTGGTTAGTCTAAAGGACATAAATCTAAACTCATCATGGTCATGTGAATTATGTCATCCAATCTAACTCTTATTCATTGATATTTGATCATAGGTTTATCTTAAAAGAACACAATATCACATATCTATTAACCAACAAACCATCTATCCTTGATAGTGGTCTTGCCCAGCTATCACTGAATCATACACAACATTATAGAATCACTTTTGTTTTTCCTTCCAAACAACATTTAGAGGGTCATAATCAACTCTCTCTCTCCCTCTCACTCTACAGAAGAGGAATGCTTGGAATGTTCATTTAATAAACATCTCCAACCTTCACATATTTCTCATATTATTAATACATCTTGGATACTAGGATTCATTACCTTGGTATCCACCACATGTACTATAAGCAACTCACATCCTTATATCATCTACTTTTACCAACATAACAAATATCAAGACATATAAGAGGAGTCTTCCTAATTATTAGAAGGCTCAAAAGCAAAATCATCACAAACTTTATGATCTTGGAACCATAGTTCAAACAACCTTATGCTATAATAAGCCATCCACCCTCATGTTTACAATGAATCCACACATACCGAGTGGCAATGATCCACTTGAAAGATGTGACCTAGAAAGGAAAGACACAAAGGGAAACACACTTCCCATACCATAGTAGTATTTTTCAAGGGTCACTGGCAAAAAGGTAACCAAATCTATTTTCATTATGCAGGTTACAACTTTTTATGTATCATTTTACCTTTTTCATTTTGGGTTCCTTGCCATTAGCATAGGAATCATCAGGATTAGCAGGTCTCATTACTCCTTCCTTGATGACTATTTATCACACTTGGGTATGTTCTCTTATTTTATTATATTCTTCATTTTCTTCATTAAACATGGATCATCTCTTAATTTCTTTCACATGCCATGCTGATTTTTCATTAACACTTTCTTACACACATAGGTTGGTCTGAGATTAACTCAGGTTCTACCTTATTCCTTTGTCATTGTTCTCATTTATCTTCTCATTTTATACTTATCGTTGGAGTTATCTCCATCTTATGTGGATTTCATACCTTGAATCACTTTATAAGCATAGACTTATCTATCTTTTACTTTATTTTCTTCTTGAATCACATCTTTAAGAACTCCTCTTTTCCTTATTTATATTCAAATTTAGATTTCACGGTGTTGTATCTTTCTCTTATAGTTACCAAACATTCAAGTTTTGATAGATTATGATGCAATTCCCATCTTTTTTAAGATAGGATTGAGATATTCACACCATGATTTGTTATTTGTTATGCTCTTTAGATTGTCTCAAAATGACTACTTGATCAGAGTAATTAGAAAGATAACAATCTAAGAGTTCCATACTTACCTTTTCTTCAATAATTGAATACCTGGCCAGGGTACCCAAATACTGAGATTAGGTCGTATGCACCATATTTTTATGTCATATTCCTAACTTAGACATCATCCTAGTCCTAAGTCCTAGTGTCCCTATACACTCAATGAACCTAAAGCTCTGATACCAACTTGGGAGAACCTATTACACTAAATGATATTACTCAAAACATAAAACACAATCAATCAATAATTAATCACATACCCAAAAATATGGGTAAATTAAAACCGATTTCAACGTCAGCACCTGCTCAGAAACATTTGCATAAGACCCCAACATCTTTCTTTTATCCATACTAGGCCAAGAATTTGATACAAATGTTCTATTTCCTTAGCCACAACATATATACACAGGAGAACAATATTCATATATGCCACACAAACAAGCATTAACATGCTAACAAAAGTTCAATTTGTTTGAAACACCATATACAAACTTTTCCTTCCCGGACCTGAGAGTACAGGGATGACTCTAGGACATACTAGACATCTAATCAACTTTCTCAAAGATTCATTACTATAGCTCCTCTTTTCTACCACATGTTTGTTTTCGTCACTTCCGATTACCTAAAAAAGTGTGGCGAACCACAAGAGTGAGACCCATGTCCCAGCAAGAGATATAACCTCCAACAACGTTTATTGATTACAAATTTTTTAAGTAATTAATCAGTTAAGCAGTTTAATCAGATATAACAAATAAGATCAGCAATATTGATGATTAACAAAATATATAAAGGAGCAGATAATAACTATCATCATTAGCCACACTATCATCCTTTACCTTGTTGACAATATAAGCAATTCAGTGGCATATGCATATCTAGCATCATGAGCAAGTCTAGCAACATAGCATAGCTAACAACATGAGCATGTCTAATTGGGTGAACATATCAACGTCATAAGAAGAGCAAACAACATAAGCATAACTATTTGGATAGGCATGATTAGAAGTATATGCATCTCTAGTTACAAAGACATGGCTAGAATGATAAATATAACTAACAACATGGAATAGCTAGAATCATGATTATAATCAATAGTAGCAACATAGTTATCAACATAATCATGGCTACTATATGTACGCATCTACAATCTTAAGCATATCCACAACATAAGTATATATACTATCTCTTAATTGCACTAAGCATCATATTTATGTAAAGATAACAAACAAGGGTTATCATCCAATGTGAAACATTATGTATAACCCTAAACAAATATGCTACACGGTTGTATTACATATTTTATTATGCCCTGAGGAATTTGAGGATACCACTTAAAATCCAACTGACCACTGCTAAGTCGAAATCAGTGCCATACAAGATCTAGGAAGAGTCGGACTCTTAAGATCTTCTCCGCCCCCGGTTAGTACGGGTCTGCCACAGTGACACATAAGGTCAAGTTGCTAACAACCTAGTCCGTCCTTGGTACAGGTCTTGACACTAGTGAAAGGAGGTGGGTACGCATACCCTACCATCCAAGGTACAACCACAGTTGTCCTCCAATCTTGTCACATATATAATCACCGAGACACGACCGCAGCCGTTCTCAATCACATCAGATGTATGAGGCATGACCATAGCCAACCTCTACAATTTGCATTGTGGATGAAAAGGATATATCCTCAACTTGCCACCCCCACATACTCAATAGTATGCGCTCCGAGTTTCCCTTAGGAATACTCGTTTCACCATCTGGCAAATTTTGACACTTAGATGGATCTATGGCGCAGGGCGCTACATGATTAGAGTTTCACTTGATTAGTTATGCCAATTGGGTGAATTAAGGTTGCATCAAGCAAGTAGACATACAAACCCTAATTCACTTCTAGCAAGCATATAAATATCACACTTTGAAAAGATATAAAACATGTGAAACATAATTTCTCATCTCATCATCACATGGTACTATTCACTTTCCATTCATGAGACCACACTAGTCATCATACTATCACAAGATAATAATGTTTTTCACAATATCATAGGGTATCAACCCTTATCAAATTAAGAGGATTACACCTCATTCAGGGCTCAACCATACCCAAAGGTCATTAAGACCATCATACTATCACAGGATATAAATCCTTTTCACAATATCATAGGGTATCAACCCTTATCAGCACAAGAGGATTACACCTCATCCAGGGATCAACCATACCCAAAGGTCATTAAGACCATCATATTATTCCCTACAAGATCATCATTATCTTTGCATGCCTTATAACAAGGCTCAACAACATCACTTATATATAATACACCAGATCAACACAATATTGCATTAATGAACTAGGTTATATTCATAAACAATCATAGCAGGGTTACATTAACATTAAGAACATTCCTTTATTACATCAACATGCATGCAATGAATCTAGATATGATTAACTCTCATCATATTCCTAATGCACATGTTTAGCATAAGAAAGTATCAACCATGTGTCTATGATAACCAACAATTATCATACCAAGGTTATGACCATGTTAAGGAGGTTATTCCATCATCATTCCATCATATAAGAATGTTAAACATGAGTACTCATCTTTATCTATTTGCATTAGAGTTAGGTTCAACATGATAAATTATATCAATGTTACTAAATAGCACTCATAGAACTTGGGTGTCGGAAGAAAAGGAGTTAAGTAGGATGGTGGTGACTCACTTCAAGAATGCACTTACTGAACCTATCGAAGATAGATGTCCAGCATGTGAAGCATGTCCAGGTACCTTCTGCAACCTAACTGACGAGGAGGTGCAAACAATAACAAAGCCACCTATGACTGAAGAAGTGGAAGCTATAGTCAAGAACTTGAACCGTTATAAGGTAGTAGGGCCAGATGGGGCGGATGCACTATTTATTCAGAAAAATTGGGCTGCGGTTGGAGAATCCTTATGCAGAACCGTAAAGAATGGTATACTTGGCGGTGAGTTATCGGAGGAGCTTTGCAAAGTAACAATGGTGCTCCTACCCAAGCAAGCAAAACCAGACAGACGTGAACTTCTGAGACCCATCGCGTTAAACAACATTGCTTTGAAGATCATATCGAAATTGTTGTTGAAAGGTTGAAATGTTATCTCCCTAAATGGGTGTCGAAGGAACAAAGTAGCTTCATTCCCGGAAGAAGCATTACAGATAACATAGCTACTGTCCAGGAGATAGTGCACTTAATGAAACAGAAGAAGGGGGCACAACTAATGGAAATCAAAATTGACTTAACAAAAGCTTATGACCAACCCGCGTGGCAGTTCATTGAGGACACCATCACCCGAGTTGGAATCCCCCAAAATGTAAGGAAGTATATCATGAACTCAGTTACAGGAGGCACCACATCCATATACTAGAATGGGGAATTAACTGAAGCGTTCAAATCAAGCAGAGGTCTTAGACAAGGGGATTCTCTATCCCCGTACCTCTTCATCCTGTGTCTGGAGAGATTAAGCCAACTAATCAAACAAAGCATGATGAGGGGTGATTGGAAGGCAGCATGGTTGCACCGGGGAGGAGAAGCCATTTCCCATGTTTGTTTCACAGACGACATCATCCTATTCGCTGAAGCTAGCAGAAAGCAAATGAAGGAAATTCAAAGGATTTTTAGCATCTTTGGTGCAGCATCAGGTCAAACTATCTCAAGTACAAAAACAAGAATCTTCTTTGCGCAAAGCGTACCGAGACCAAGAAGAACAGAGGTCCTAAACGAGTGCAATTTTCAGAAGACAGAAGACATGGGAAGGTATCTTGGTGTTCCCATCATACACAAGAAGGTAACGAAGACAACATACGCAATGGTACTGGATAAGATTGAGAACAAGATAGGAGCTTGGTCAGCAAGAACTCTATCCCTAGCTGGTCGGGTGTGTCTAGCAAAAGCATGCCTGGAGACAATACCTACCTACGTCATGAAGACGGCTGTCCTACCTGTAAACCTATGCAACCGAATTGATCATTCAATTAGAAGCTTCATCTGGAGGGGAACACATAAAGCCCATCCCATGGCTTTAGTTGCATGGAACAAGATAGTATGCGATAAGATGTATGGAGGCCTTGGCCTCAAAGCAATGAAAGAGTGGAACAAAGCTCTCCTAATGAAGAACTCATGGGATATAGCCACTGGGAAAGATAGTGTCTGGTGCACTAGTCAAAGAGATAAATACAGGAGGTACAAGAAGGACAGGGGAACACATTTGTCTAGATGATGTCGAGCAGCCTGCAAGGGAAAGAGATGTATCACAGAGAACTCCAGGATGGAGTTAAGAAGCGGCAACACAACTAACGTATGGGATGATTGTTGGATAAAGGAACATCTGCAACTCAGGGACCTCGCGAAAGCCCCGATACCAAGTACACTGGAGGACTTACAGGTAGCTAGCATGATCAATTTCGAAGGTCAATGGGATGAGGAGTTTGTAGAGGAGTGGTTTGGTACAGAAATTGTGACCGAGGTTAGGAAAATACCTCCACCGGCAATACCCGATAGAGAGGATATCAGAATCTAGAATCACAGAGAAGATGGAAGGTTCAGTACACGATCAACATACAACATTCTGCACAAGGGTAAAGACATAACATAGGGGAAATGGAAATTCATATGGAAGTTGAAGGTGCCAAGCAGAATGCGTCTTTTCTTTTGGCTTCTCGAACATAAAGGTCTCATGACCAATGTCAGAAGAAAGGAAAGACATATGACGGATGTTAGTACTTGTAACAGATGCAAAGAAGCAGATGAATCCATTCTCCATGCATTAAGGGACTGCAGACTAGTAAAACCAGTTTGGACCAAGTTAAAGGAGAGCCATACACAGGCATTCTGGCAGGAAAATGATGCGAGGAGATGGTACCATCAGCACTCATCTAGCGAGGAGTTAGAAGCAACTGAGTTCATGGTGGCTTGCCACTATATCTGGCAATGTAGGAATGAGGCGATTTTCAATAATGTGGAGAAACCAGTTAGCCACGAGGAGCTATACATTAAAAAACAATCTCAACTAATCTGCCATACTCAGAAGGAGGATGCTCGAAATAAAACAACTAGGCAGCAAAAGTGATGGCAGCCCCCAGAAGAAGACTCCATAAAGATCAACATAGATGCAGCAACTACAAAGAGCGGAGCTATCATCGCCGGAGTGGCCAGAGATTGGAAAGGTGCTTGGAGAGGAGGATTTGCTATGAAGACTCATGAAAATAACGTGACAGCAGCTGAACTCCTGAGTATACTGAAAGCAGTATAACTTGCAAGAGATAAGAACTGGAACAAGGTTACCTTCGAATCAGACTGCCTTGTAGCTGTCAAGCTGATAAATGGGAAAGAGGAGGATGATGGACCAAGATTCACCCACACTGTACAGCACATCCAGACGATCGTGAATAGAGGTAATCCTATTTGCTATATTGACAGGGAAAGAAACCAAGCACCTGATCAATTGGCAAAACACTTCAAAAACAAACAATGCCTCGATGGTTGGATCGAGGAGGAACCTCCGAATATCAAAGATATCTTTAAAAAGGAGGGATGTAATGGCAACACCGTATCTCTACTTGATGTACCAAGTGTAGTAGGTAAATAATAAGAGAGAAGTCGATGGTTTGTTGGAAAAAAAATAGCACTCATACCCATACCCTAACTCACAGCATCCCCATTGGATCATGGATGCATAAGGTGAAGCATCACCATCACATTCCATACCATTCTCAAGTATGAACCCACACATAAATCAAGGTATAACGATTGGGTTATAGCATACTAGGGTTTCAATAATAGTAATAGAGTACTTCATGATTGCATTAGTCATTCAAGGACTATTCATACCCAATTACCATCATTTAGTTATATTAAAGCTAGGTATAACAAGCTATACCTCATTAGGGTTACATATCAACACAATATGGTTATCATCCCTTCTATTCATATGAGTGAATAGGTAATACTACCTTATTAAGGGTAACCCTCCATTTGTTCCATCATCATTCAACCTGTATCACCATACCACAATGTCACCCAAAACCATTGGATGTTTAAAAGGTAAGACCTTTGGTTGTTTACATAAGTAAACACCTTAGATAAACCACCTATGTAGTCCTTGATTTGTGCTCTCAAAAGAGTCACCATATAACCCTAGACATCCCTTGATTAACAACACAAAAAGTTCCATTGAGAGTAGGGTAAAACCCACGATCGACTGTTCAGTTAAAACAAGACATCCATTGTCAACAAGTAAGCTCCTTAAGTTGATCATATAAAGGTAACCATCTAAATCCCATTATTAGGACCAAAATATTACATTATCCATCATTCCACTTTATTGGAGGAATAAACATTAGATCTTGACCATTGGGTCAAGTTCATATATTAAAACCATCAATTGCAATATAGGTTCGATCATTGCATCAAGTGACCCAAGGAACCATTGGTCTAAGGCTTAATTGATGCTAAAACTATATTATTAACTCACCATATATTGTAGAGACCTGATCCACCATCATTAGTGATCGTTAAATCACTATAGGTTGTTAGATCAACACTATATTCATTAATCAACATCAAATATTAAGCTGATGTCATCATTGATTGATAACATCAGTAGGGTACTTAATGGTTGATCGTTATACTTATAATTGATCCAAAACCTGACCTAAGGAGGTGACCATAGGTTTTCACCATCATTTGACACCCTTGATCACGACCATGAATTGTTATGAAGACAACACCATAGGGTTGTTGCAATGGTACCATCATCGGGTCATGGTTTCTAGAAGAAATCAGCTTTAAACCCTAAAATTGACCATTGTTTGATAGGTGCAGGTCAGTTGGATTTTGGGTGGTATCCTCAAATTCCTCAGGGCATAATAAAATATGTAATACAACCATGTAGCATATTTGTTTAGGGTCATACACAATGTTTCACATTGGATGATAACCCTTGTTTGTTATCTTTACATAAAGATGATGCTTAGTGCAATTAAGAGATAGTATATATACTTATGTTGTGGATATGCTTAAGATTGTAGATGCATACATACAGTATCCATGATTATGTTGATAACTATGTTGCTACTACTGATTATAATCATGATGCTAGCTATCTCATGTTGTTAGTTATGTTTATCATGCTAGCCATATCTTTGTAACTAGAGATGCATATACTGCTAATCATGCTTATCCAAATAGTTATGATTATGTTGTTTGCTCTTCTTATGACGTTGATATGTTCAACCAATTGTACATGCTCATGTTGTTATCTATGCTATGTTACTAGACTTGCTCATGATGCTTGATATGCATATGCTACTGAATTGCTTATATTGTCAACAAGATAAAGGATGATAGTCTGGCTAATGATGATAATTATTATCTGCTCCTTTATATATTTTGTTAATCATCAGTACTACTGATATTATTTGTTATATCTGACTAAAATGCTTAACTTCTTAATTACTTAAAAATGTTGTAATCAATAAACGTTGTTGGAGGTTATATCTCTTGTTGGGACATGGGTCTCACTCTTGTAGTTCGCCACACTTTTTAGGTAACCAGAAGAGACGAAAACAAACATGTGACAGCAAAGAGGAGCTATATTAATGAATCTTTGAGAAATTTGATTAGATGTCTAGTGTGTCCTAGAGTCGTCCATGTACTCTCAGGTCCGAGCAGGAAAAGTTTGTATTTGATGTTTCAAACAAATTGAACTTTTGTTAGCATGTTAATGCTTGTTTGTGTGGCATATATAAATATTGTTCTCCTATGTATATATGTTGTAGCTAAGGCAATAGAACATTTGTATAAAATTCTTGGCCTAGTATGGATAAAAGAAAGATGTTGGGTCTTATGCAAATGTTTCTGAGCAGGTGTTGACGTTGAAATTGGTTTTAATTTACCCATATTTTTGGGTATGTCATTAATTAGTGATTGATTGTGTTTTATGTTTTGAGTAATCTCGTTTAGTGTAAAGGGTTCTCACACTTCCCTTCTTGCATAAGAACACATCCAAAACCTCTCCTAGATGCATTGTAGAAAACCACATAACCTTTATCTTCCTTTGATAGAATCAAGGCCAATATTGTGGTTAACTTATTATTTAATGTTTGAAAACTTTTCTCACATGATTTAGACCAAATAAAAGGTACATCCTTGTTAAGCATGTAAGAGGTGTTGCTATTACACTAAAGTTTCTTATAAACCTCCTATAATATCCTTCTAACCCCAAAAAATTGTTAATCTTAGTAGGGGTCATAGGTTGCTTTGTTGAAGAATAGATTCCTTCTTCTTAGGGTCAACACTGACGCACTCTCCTGATATGAGATGTCCAACAAAAGATACTTCAGCCAACTCACACTTGCTGAACTTAGCATAAAGTTGATGCTGCCTTAACAATTGTAGGGCTATCCTCAAATGTTTCTCATGTTGTTCTTCATCTCTAGAATATATAAGAATATCATCTATAATACTATGAACTAGTTTAGATAAGGTCTGAAAACCCTATTAATCCCGTCCACAAAATTTGCAGGGGCATTTGTCAGTTCAAAAGACATGACTACAAACTCATGATGCCCATACCTTGTTCGGAATGCTGACTTTGGTACATCAAATGGCTTTATTCTTAACTAATGATTTTGAAAAGATCATTGCTTCACATAGTTGATAAAATAAGTCATCAATTCAAGGAAGAGGATACCAATTCTGAATGGTTATCTTATTCAATTGCCTATAGTCTATGCATAACCACATGGTTCCATCCTTTTTCTTCACAAATAGTACTGGAGCTCCCCAAGGTGATGTACTAAGTTGAACAAATCCCTTGTCTAGTAACTCCTATAACTGAGTTTTTAATTCCTTCAACTCTACAGGTGACATTCTATAGGCAGTTAACACTATTGGGTAACTACTAGGTAAAATATGTATCTCAAAGTCTATATCTCTTTCAGGTGGTAAGCCTAGTAACTCATCAGGAAAGACATCTAGAAACTCACATATTACTGAAACACCTGCTATACTGACTGTTCTTTTCTCTGCCCTAGCATCCACCACATGTGCTAAAAAGTTCCCACACCTTTTTCTCATCACCTTATCAGCTAAAACAAATGATACCATAAATGTGGGTAATACTTTCCTATCTTTGATAAAGACACATGAAAACCACCTTGTTGAAAGATAACTTCTTTCTTCCAACAATCTAACTGGACATGATATGTCTCAAGGCAGTCTATACCCAAAATAATTTGAAAAGAATTAATATCTAAGGGTACGGGATTGACTTCTATTGTATACCCACTAAAACTCAACAGACATACAAGACATACTTTTGTCAAAACTAATGAATCACCTAATGATACTCTTAACATCAATTCATAAGATAAATATTGGGTTAAAAAATTTAATCCACTAACTATCGATCTTTGAACGAAAGAATGTGTCGCACCAAGATCTATCAATATTGTAATAGAAATGATGTTAAATAGAAGCATCTCACCTATCACAACTCTAGGCGATACTACACATTCATATGGTGTCATTGAGAAGAAGTGTCTTGTAGCTCTCCCTCTACCACATTGTCCTCGTTGTTTACTACTAGTACTAGGAGCCCCCCTCTAAAACCTAAATGCACTAAAGAACTTGCCCCTCTAACTGGAGCCTACCTTTATGGAGTTTGAAACTATAACTGTGAGCCTTGTTTTGAAATATACTGAAGCTTTAGGTAGTCCCTATTTATGTGTCCAATCTGTCCATAGTGATATCACATTTGAGTAGTGACTCCCCAACATTGTCCATAGTGTATCCTACCACAATTGTCACACATGACTGCATCCTTTCTTTGTGGGTCTATCATTGACATTGATGATCTTGAAGACCTAGTTGGAGGTGTCCACCTGGGTGGTGTATTCCATCTACTCAAATTGGGCCTTCCTCCACTTGGTGAAGAGCTAGATCCTTGTATCCCAAAACAACCAAGTCTTTGTCCTATCTTGGAAAAGAAACCACCACCTCCTCTGTATTCACCACGGCTTTGTCCTCCTCTACTGAAGTCTCTAGATCTTTTCTTGATCTCAGTCTGCTTATCAACATTAACTAACTCTTTTACACGTCTTGTTGCTTCCAAAAATTCTCCAAAATTCTCTCTGTCTCTCTAACCAGTGGCTGATACAGTGTGTCTAATATCTGATGTTAATCCTTGTTGAAATCTTCTACACTTTTCTACGTAATTAGGCACAAGCCGTGGGTAGAAATTTGCCAACCTTATAAAATGTGCCTCATACTCCCCAATCTTCATAATTCCTTGTCTAATATTCTCCACTTGTTTGATCTTATCACTTAGAGAAAAATTCTTAAGGTGAAACTCATCCATAAAATCCCTTCATGTCATCACTGTATTTATCCTCTTGTCTTCTACTCCACGCCACTACAACTCAACATCTCCCTTGAGTAGATAGATCGCATGATTGATTTGCTTATCCTCTGATAACTTCATTAGGTGAAAATCCTTTTGCAATTGTCAAAGCCACACCTCCACCACAGTTGGATTTGTTGTTCCAAAGAATTCAGTCCCACCAAGATTCTTTACCAACTCATTGGATCTCATTAGATCCTATCTAGAAGATGAAGACCTCCTCTCCATCTTATATTTTTCTTTTGTCTCTAAAAATATGGTTCATCCTTGTTTCCTCATCCCTATCTTATCAAGCTTGATCCATAGCTTGAGGGTTAGGGCCATAATGACTCTCAACTTATTCCTCACCATGTTCACATCTTCTTCCTTCCATCTGTATATTCATAAAAAATACATATGTTAGCCGACAAGGAGTGGCTCAAATGGTCAAGCACGGTGTCTCCTCATGAAGGGACCCGGGTTCAAATCCCAAGTGCCACCTTGATTTACCACCCTCCCGGGCGTTCGGCCTCTACCACGGGAATGGGAGAGGGGGGAGAAATCTTTCTATCTTAATCCCATAAAAATACATATGTTAGAAAATTGTAGTTCAAAGAGGAAAACATCCTAATCCTATCGGTCTCTTGTCACCCCTATCCTAAATCTAAACTCATTTGAGGTTCAACCTATACTCTGATACGAAAAGTTGACGTGACCGAACCCACTAATCTAGGGTTAAGGCTCACCAAAGAGATTATCCTATCCATCAACTTTTAATCACTTACTGAAAATCAGCCATAACTTTTTCTTTTATCAAATATATAGTGACATCACTTATGAAACAATAATGTCTCATTCAAACATAACATTAATGATACAACATAGTTCTACTACTACATATAAGAAAGAGTTTCACACTTAATATAAATCATATACATTTCATTACAAACTTCTTTATTTTCTCACTCTCTCATTCCCATGATCCAAAGGAAGGATACTATTGTAACTACTTCTTCTTCAGGACCTCTGTTCTAACTTTGATAAAAACTAGCTTCTGTCTCCCCAGGAAGAGCTAATCCCTTACCTGAAAAATTATCCAGTATGTTGATGAGCTACTGGCTTAGTGCATAGAAAATAAACAAGTAACCATGATATATCAGATGTATTTATTTATTTGAATTAAACATAGAAGAATACAAACTTGGTAGTATGAAACTATAACCATCCGATCATGGCAGAAGTTCAATGCAACTTGGCAATTTAACATTGTAAATAAACTAACAAGACAAATAATCTGATAGTATCTAAATACATAACTAAATTCAAACACTAATTGTATAATCCATTTATTATGTCACTGAACCCACATGAGGTGTACAAAAACATATGAAAGCATCACAACAAGCTACGATCTCACTGTACATGTCTTGGAAGCATTCACAGGCCGGATCCTAAGTCTATAGTCTCAATACCACATCTGCAGTTGGCATTGCCATGTCTATCCCTCGAGGGTTGATGAGAGCAGCACATATCTTAGACTCCTCCTCTCAACCTGGGTATTCAGGTGGGGAGTCAAATCCCTCAGGCTTGTTGAGCCCTAGAGGACCTATTGAAGATGTCCATTGATCGCCACAACTCATAACTCAAATACCACTGGTATCCCCAGTCAGTGTTGAATAAAAATCATGTAAGAAGTCCACCCTCATCGGCCTAGACCCCCTCACCCTACTACTGTGCTCTGGCTTACCTCGACCTACGTGAGACTTTTATTCAGGAAGCACATTTCCTCCTCCTGGTGAATGCCTCCTGTGAGGATTCTATAGTGTCCAAGGCATCTAACGTCTAGTAATATTTAATTAATTAAACAAGATTAAACATCACAACTAATGGTTACCCTAACTTTGCCAATTAGGTATCACATAAGCACATAAATCTAGCAACTTGTATAGTTCTCATATACCACAGTTCAACTCTTTTAGTTCTATATTAGGACAACTCGACTTCCTCGAAGCCTCTATTTACACCAACTCATCACTTGTTGTTCATAACGACTCACATATAAACTTTTGATATGATATTATATCACTGAAATATGATTAGTAAAGCATTTCTACTACTAAAAATCACTGCACACATTTCTCAAATCCATCATAGTTATCATAGAGCAAGATCTAAATATTGGGAGGCCATTTTTTTGAATTTGTATGCTGTAAATCTGGGATAGAAGGATTTCCACTAATAAATCTCATCACAAATCACTGACCTAAGTCTGTCCAACAACCAATCTTCGATCTTGGCTGACAAAAATGGAAATCCCATCCCCAACCATGATATCTCCTCACAAACTGACTATCAGCAAGAAAACAAGCTCAAAAATGTTAGTTGGAGGTATAAGAAGAAGAAAGAAGGAGGAATAGAACCTCCAAAGATTTTAAAAGAAGATCCTCAATGGAGCAAAGAGGTGAAAAATAAGGTATATATGGTTTAGAACCACTTACCACAAAGAATCCATGGTTAGATCGTTGATCTGCAGTTGTTCTTCATCTTTTCTTAAAAAATCTCCATAGAATTTATCTTCCAAATATTCTTTTCATCGGCCTAAGGGTTTGAGAAGATATAGGATTGAATCACAGTTCTAACACACTTTGTTTTGTTGAAAACATATATGTATAGCCCGAGTTATGATCGTTTTACAATTAGCTATCCTAGGCGACGATTCTCTATCATTGGGCCTTCAGTGACCAATTGGTCACTGGGTCTCGACGGTCGTTGAAAAACCATACATGTTACTAAAAATGCCATAACTCTCTAATTTTAACTCTGATTTAATTCATTCTTTTTGTGTTGGATTCGTAATTGAATTATCTAGAATCTTAAAATACTAATTTTATATTTTTATCAAAATTTATTTATTAATTATTTCCTCAAGTATCATTTATTATGCTCCCAAATATGTGTATGGGCTAATCCTATATCAACTAAAACACCAAATGTTATAATATGCTTAAGTCATGATTATGAGTTATTAATACAAGTATTTGATATTACCAAAGTTAAGATAAAGCAATGGGTACAACATTAATAATAAAAACAAAACAAGCATTAAGGTTACTTAAATCTCTAGAATTACCAGCAAAACTAGAAGAGGGTTTAAACATGATCCTTGTTGTGAATCTCATGTCCATCTAAACATGTTAATGTTGAAACCCAAAATACATGTGATGCTACTAAAAGTGTTATCTTTATGGTATTTTTGTGCCATATGTGTGGAAATCAATATACATAATACTCTTGCTTCTTTGGAGTGGATATAGAGTCATCTTTGTGCCCTTATAGAAATTTTATGTCGTAGAAAAATTACAAGTGAGTTATTCCTATAATCTCAAGAAAGTTCATCTACGTATCTGATGCAATTCCCACATGATTTTTAGTTTCAAGTTGATATTTGGTACAGAGGTGCGCCCAGTAATATGAGTTGGAATCCAAAATTTCATGAATTTTATGTTCCAACAAGGTCTTGTCCTTAGTATGGCCTTATGTGGTAAAATTAGCCTTTCATGCCAAATAGTGGTGGGTTGTGTTCTAATGAGAACCTTGGGATATCAATAAGTTGAATTATATATGTTGATGTCATGAGCAGTTAATGGATTCACAAATAAAGAAAAAATCAATGATTAATGAAGAAGCATAATTATATTAATGTACACGTAATGCATAACGAGGGTAATTAATAAGTGAAAATGAAGTAACTCAGAGGTTTCTTGACCATGTCAGTTTTAACAACAGATGATAATCTATTAATGAAAGGAGGATCCTAATGAAGTGATTCTCTTCCTCATATGATAGCCTATGATTTCATCTCCTCTTTCCCTATTATCTTAAGGGATTGAATAAACATGTCATAAAATCTTACATTGTAGGTTGTATCTTAGAATATGGGATATTTATAAACTTGTAGGCATGATGCCTTAATGTTAATACTTTGAGTAAAATGGCACGAATATCATTATTAGGACTATGATAGTGCCCAATGGTCAAGGTTAGCCTTGGTTTAACATGGATGAGATATATGATGGTGGATAAGATGGTGAAACGACTAAAATAAGAAAAAAAACATGATGTACACTTTGTTGTAACCAAGTAGAATCATAAAGAACTATGTAACGAGGATTTTTTGACATGAGCTAATATTTCATAAATAATACAATATGAGAGTCCCTCATTTTATCCTTATACTTGAATGGTGATGATTAAATGTTCTATGATCATGTCTTGTCCTATATGATTATTACGAGAATTCCCATGTAATGGATGATGGCCTATATCTTGTGATACTAATTGTACATTAGAAATATAATAGTGGAGGAAGAAATGTCCCTTTTTATGCCTTGATTAAGACTGACGTTCCATGACATAATATGTTGGGCCTTGTTGTGGTCAAGATTGGTAGGTTGGGCCTTGTTTGGTCAAAGATGATTACTTATGCTTAATATGGTGGCTCTATATATGTGAATGCATTTGATATCTATTAAAGCTGTTTGAATTTATTAGGATATCTTATCATATTTAAGCTATGTTTTGTAGGGACTCAGTTAAGATTAATGGTCTAGAGATATTAATAGTAAGTGGATGTTGTGTCTCAATTTGTTGGGTTCTATATGGCACCTAAACTGTGTAACTAGGGTAGGTTTGATCTTGGTGGACTTGCCTTTGAGCATTCCATTGTAGACCAGCCTGTGAACATTGTACCTTTTGTCATCCTTATTAAACCCAAAGTGTGTGAAGAGATCTAATGGATTCTGGTAAGCCTTAGATCTTACACGAGGTTGATTGCAACTATAATGACTTCACAAAGGACAACTAGTAGTTTGAGCGGTATGCCTCAGACTACCCAAGGCATAAAAAAATGAGTAACTCACATGTGTAGTATATCTTTTTAGGTTTAATTAACAAATCACATGGATGTAAAATTGTATTCTTTAATTTATTACAAGTATTATATATGTTCCCTACACTACAAAGGTAATGTGTGGCTTAGGTACATTTACTATATACCCCTATTCTACTTGCTAAGTATATACCCATGCAAAGAGAATAAGTACTTGATGCATATAACTTGTGCAGAGATATTTAGTTGTTGATTAGTCTGCCTTTAGTAATGTGATCATCATATGCTTGTAAGTAAAATGCATGCTAGATTTTCTTATATCATATTGTTGGGACTTAGGGTCTCACCACTGTGGTTATCCACCTCATTTGAGTTTTTTGGCATGCTAGAAATGATATGATGATCAAGGTTCAACAAGAAATAACATAGTTAACTTTAGATTATTCATGTACTCTCACTTTTTAGAGTTATGGGTAGGTAGTTGATGATGAATCTGTTAAGTTGTTTCTTTTGGTGTTTCTCTATGAGCATGAGTTGTAAATTAAACCGGCCTTCTTATGATTCAATGGTTTTATAATCATGGACAATTTGTGTAACCCTTTGATGTAAAAATAAAGAGAGGTTCTAGTTTATTCCCTATCATGTCTACATGTGGAATGATTTAGACTTATAGTGGTACACTTTTATATACCATTTGTAAGGCTTTCATGGCAGTTTCTTATATTTGGATCTCTATGAGGATTGCTTTATATAAATCATACTAGATTTTTGATGGTTGTTAGTTTTTAGTTAGATTTTTTCCAAGGGTTTGTTTTTTAGATTTTGTATAAGGAATTTTCCTAATGATCAATTAAGGTTTGATCCATGTAATGGGACCTTACATGAAGTAGGAATAAGAGTTCACTTGAACTTGACAGTCTGAGTATAGTTTGCATCAAGCATGTCTGTTTTTGTAACATAAAGTGTGCATTCGTTGAAAAACTAATTTAACACCTTGTTACATGCAATTGTACAAACTTCAAGGTGTACATCGTTTTCTCAAATTCACATGAAGCTAATGGATTTTTTTAATTTCTCTCAAATATATTAGATGAGGAATTGGGTCCAAAAGATATTTGGTTGGTTATTGATTTAATTACAAAAAGTAAATCCTAAAATTAGATATGATAGATAGCATAGTAATCGAGAGGTTCAAGAAATACAATTTTTGTATATAGTCACTCAATTATATGAACATTCACAAAACCAATTGAATTTTCTCCTATCCCATCTGACATTGCATTGCTGTGAATGACTCCCACCTATTAACCATCTTAGAGGCTAGACCAATATGTTATGAATAATAATCTAGAACAAGATAATAACATCTCTTAGATCCCTCTAAAAAATCATATATCCACCTTTGTTACTTGGAGAAGGAGACACAACATGAATCAACCCCTATTCACTTCCATGTAATAGAATTAGAGAAATAATTACCCTCCACTAAATTCGTATCCCTTTGAGGTTGAATTTGGGAAAGTAGGGGATCTATGAATTTCCATGAAGAATGAATAAGAGTTAGAGAATTAGATGGAACTTAGACTATCATGTCAAGTTGTTCACTCAAAACATGTATATGTTCTTAACCAACCACTAAAAAATCCCTAACACAATTAAAAGAGTGATCAATTCTGAAAATAGGTATAACAATCTATGCATTAGAAGGGAAAACACCCCAATAACTTATCGAGATGATAAATTCAAATTAAATTAAGAATTAAAGATGTCATGTGCACACATACAACCTTTTATCCTCCAAGCATGAAGTTCGAAGATAAGATATGATGAATTTGATGCTTCTCCACATATAAATGATAAGAGCGGGATAAATTAAAGAAAGAAGAAGTTTCGAAGGAGAAAATGAAGTAAGAGAGGAGATATCGCCGCTCAATCATTACACCATGGAGCAAGTCCACCTGCTGCACTTTATTTCTTCTTCGTCTTCATTCTTCTTGGACTCCTTCTCCTTCTTCTCCATTTACTATGTTATTAGGGGTGACAAGGCTACTCCCAATATTCAAAGATGGAAGAGAAATGTTTCTTAGATGGAATGGAATACCCCTTTTTTGTTGCAATTGTATGAATCTATATCTTTTTTTTTGTATCATATGTATCACATAACATGCGTATGGGATGAGACAATGTTTCTTCCATATTTCCTTAATGAATAACTACCAATCTTGGAGGGAACATTGTTGATCATGGCCTCACTAATCTTGTCATGATATGTCTGGGGTTAATTGCAACGTGTTAGGTGTCCATTTATCTATAGAATTTGATCTTATGACTTTACAACATGGTACACAATGTGTGTGATGGTGAGACAAGTTTCCACATGTTGTTGAGGCATGGAAATTTCATAAAGGTTGACATGCCATGTTTTTAGATGTACATTGACGTCTCCTAGTAAACTAGGGTAGTTTTGTGTATTTTTGCCTCCGTCTTTGCATGTAATTGTCTCTAAAGTGTTTTTGATGTATTTATATTTATTTAAACATAGATAGTAAGAATTAATCCATAGTAATACATAAATAAATTATAAGAAAATATGCACTAAAATATAAAAAATATGGCAAAACAATATGATAATTGCATGAATTGAAGTATGAAGATATAGTAGACAACACAATTATCAATTTCTATTTCAATTACCAACAACCATCTAGATCTCATTTCATCATATGAATGAGACACCCCCAAAAAAAACAATTTGTATTCTAATGAGTTAGATATGAATGGTTACTTTCTTCAAACACTACACACACACTAATTTAGGTCATGTTCTGTGAAATATGTCAATTTTTAAGAGTCATAACGATATTACTTTTAGTTTGGTTAACTATTCAGACCCATATAAATTCATGCCATTATCCATCAAACAATTGTTTTTTTCCCTATAAGTAGCAATAATTATATTATGTGGTCCAAGAGTCATGTATCCTAAGCTTTCTCTCATGACCTCGAAAATAATGAAGACATAAATGATACCCTCCCAATAATACATGGTTAATATGTATTTTATTTTTCAGTCCTTGCTGCACATTTTGTGTTCAACAATTTATCAAACCAAGAAACACAATCAGTCACATTTAATACCATGGGTCAAGAATAGTATGAGCTTAATGTAAGGCCCCTCAACTTACTTAATGAGTTGAATAAGCTTAATTACCATATTTGAATTCTTATAACCCTAATATAAACTTTTTATATGCTTTGAAATCATAATACAAGCTTACATTTCAAATTTGGTCCAATTTGGACACTGTTTGAGCAAGTTATGCAATTTTATGTATATTTTGGACTTTTCTACAATTTACCCAATTGAGGGGTTTTCTTTGCAATTTGTCACATAAATTATGTTCCTTAGATGTTATATTATCATTCTTGAGTATTTTGAGCCATGGGTCTCCTATTTGAGCCATGGTTTGAAGGTGTTTTCCGCAAGGGTAGTTTAGGGTTTACCCCTTCATGGATGAGCTACCTTTAGTAGCTACCAACTAATGAATTATGTGACTGGCTGGAAAATTCAACAAAGGAAATCTAAGCAGGTCTATATGGATGGTGGGGGAGCTTCTTGTGTATGTGCTTGTATATTCTTAATAGTTTAAGTCCATAGACACATGGGGAAGCTATTTTTACACCTCATGCTTGCTTCCATCCTTATCCATGGGCTATATTTACCTCTTCCTTGCCCAAGTACGAAAATATGCTTGCTTTCTCTTTCCTCTAACATGAAGCAACGACTCCACTCTATTTTGTGCAGAACCAATTGCTCTAAGGTAGAAGACAACCTCTTTTTGGAGAAGAAGGTCTCCTAGAGCTCCATCTAGCCCTACCTAGGGTTTCCAAGGTCATCTTCTAGGGATTTCGACCAAGGCAAGTTGTTTTATTCCTTCCTTATCCGTTTCTATTGATATTATCCTTTCTTATACCTTCCTCGAGGTTGGAACCTTGCAGTTCCATGGTGAAAGTGGCTCTAGAACTCAAAAATCTATCCTTCTTATTTCTTTTTCTAGGGTTTTGCTTCTTTGTGGAGACAAGTCCTATTTGGTCAAGTTCAGATCCGAATCCAAGGTTTTCTTGCCCTATATTCTCGAGATTCTTGCTGTTTGGGATCTGGCCTACTCTATATAGGTGAGTTATATAACATTCTTCACTTATATTGCTTACTAGAAACGTGTTAGTTCATGTTTATGCTTTAATGTGATGATCTAAGCATAAAGAAACCATGCTTGTTTAGAATTACGAATTTCTGTGGTGTTCCCTGTTTTGTTCCAGTTATATATGAACTTGTAAACATGTGTACGACCTTTATAAGGTGTAACATGATCTGGGACAGGTTGATAGAATCAACCTATGGTGCTAAGCACAAAAAAATGACGGTTCAAATTAGGGTTTTCAAGCTATTTCCTTCCCTATCACACAACTGATGGTCATACCATTCAATAACCATGGTGTTGCTATCTTGGCAACTGATGTTCGTGATAAAGGGTGTCAAATTTATGGTGAAAACCTATGGTCAACCCCTTAGGTCAGGTTTTGGCTCAATTAGACGTTTAATTATCATCTACTAAGTATTCTAATGATGTTATCAATCGATGATGACATTAGCTTAATATTTGATGGTGTTAACTAAATGCATTACTGATCTAACAACCAATGGTGACCTAATGATCACAATTAATGGTGGATCAGGTCATAATCATATATTATGAGTTAAGAGTGTAATTTTAGATTTGACTAAACCTTAAACTAATGGTTCCTTGGTTCAATTGATCTAATGGTTATACCTATACTTCAATTGATAACCTTGAACAATGAACCTGATCCAATGAATAATATTGGATTCTTCAACATCCAATGGATTAGAATAAATCATATGGTATTATATGTGGGTCCTAGTGATGATAATTCTATAGTACAATACCATTAATTTTTAGTCTTACCTTTGCCATCATATAGTTATATTTGATAAATCACTATAATAAGTGGATGCGTAACTCCCATGTGATCTAGCTTGTTATACCTAACCTTAATGTAATTATATTATGTTGATTGGTTATAATCAAACCTCTTGAATGATTAATGTGATAATGAATTACACTCTTCTTGTGCTGAAACCACATTGTAGTACTATTTGAATATCATAGTGCCTTGCCATGTTAATATCTATGGACACATATGTGCTAATGATCTTTTGAGCCTTGTTTAAGGCATGGAATGATGATGATAACCTTACTATGAATAATGTGATAGTCTTAACGACATTTGGGCATGTTTTAAGCCATGATTGAGGTGAAATCCTCTTCATGTTCCAATAAGGGTTAAACCCCTAGAACTTGTGATAAGATATTGGTATCTTGTAAAAGTATGATGATAAGTGTGGTCCATTAGTTTGTAATGAATGAAAGCATGCGCTAATGTGATTAATATTTACATCTCAAATGTTTTATATCTTTTGAAGTTGTTATACATATACTCTTGTTAGAAAAGAATTAGGGTTTGAATGTCCATTTGTATGATTTAGCCTTAATTCACCCAATTGGCATAACTAATTAAGTGAAACTCTAATCATGTAGTGCCATGTGCCATAGATCTATCTGAGTGTCAGAAATTTCTAGATAGTGAAATGAGTATTCCTAAGGGATACTTGAAGCGCATACTGATGAGTACATAGGGTGCTTGTCATCCTGAATTCAAGTGTTAGGGAGGATGACAGTGGTCATACCTAGCCCTCAATTTGAGAGCAGCTGCGGTCGTGTCTCGGTGATTATATATATGATGAGATTGGAGGACAACTGTGGTTGTACCTCGGATGGTAGGGTATGTGTACCCGCCTCCTTTCACTAGTGTCGTCACATGTACCAAGGATGGACTAGGCTGTTAGTAGCTTGACCTTATGTGTCGTTGTGGCGGACCCGTACTGACTGGGGGTGGAGAAGATCTTAGGAGTCTGGCTCTTCCTAGATCTTGTATGGCACTGATTTCAACTTAGTAGTGGTCAGTTGGGACTTGAGTGATATTTCTCAAATCCCTCAGGGAAATGTAATAAAAGAAGTGATATAAGCCGTGTAGTATACTGGCTATGGTTAAATATGTCTCACATTGTTTGATTAGTCTTTCACTTGTCTTTATATTACTCAGTGTTTACAAGATGATATCATATGACCTTTGAGTAATTATACTTCTTGTCAAGTTAATTTTCTTAATGGCTTAGTATGCTTAACCTATTCAATCTGCTTAAATTGCTTATTCATTACTATATATGCTCAGTTCATTTAATGTTAATCAATATGTTATAAACAATATATGTTGGAGAGAGTTATATCTCTTGCTGGGACTGGGTCTCACCTGTGGGTCACCACATTTTTTAGGTGGTCGCGGGCAATGAGGTTGAGGTCGCACTGTGGAAGAGAACCAACCTGGTGTTCAATAGATTCAGAAGGTTGGTTAGTTCTAGATGTTAATAGTCGAGTCCTAGTGTCGTCCCTGTACTCTCAGGTCCGGGTATGGGATGTGTTTTTTTTAAATGATATACTCGTATCGACACGAGATTTTGGTAGTATGCCAACATTTGTAAATATATGGCATGTACATGTAAACTATCTTTTGTATGCGGGATGTGACTGAGGTCTTTGGACCCATATGTGAATATTTGTTACAATATATGAGAATGGAATGATGGATCTTTATGTAAATGTTCTAGAGTTCATTTACATTGTTGGAATTGGTTTTAATTACTCCACATTTTTGTATGTGATTAATTAGTAGTTGATTGTGTTTTGTGTTTTGAGTAATCTCGTTTAGTGTGACGAGGTGTCACACTTAAGGTCATAATCACAAGAAACCAATGCATATAAAACCTTAAACTACTTAATTTTTAACACTAAAAATATTATAAATGATTTTGATCTGATTCTTAATAAACTTAAATAACCAAAATATTACTTTCAACTTAATAAAATCAAGAGAAGGACACACTTGGTACCAAAGCACTCACAACTCATATGATAAAATTCCAATCATGTCAATCACTCCTCTATGTCTAATCCCCATAAAATATTATTTAATCCTATCAATTATTAGACACCAAGTTCACATTAATTTCCCCAAATCACTTCATAGAAACCCCAATTACATAACAAATCTGGGAGATAGGTATACTTAACTGAACTATTTACATCTAGTAGAAGGTTAGTGATCTAAAAGTCAACATGCAGAAGTAATACTTCATCAAAATACAAGTCATGGAGAGTAAGCAACCTTGGTTTTTTTTCATAGAAAACAAAAGAAATTTAGAGAGATAAAGAATAAGATTTAGATTTATATGGAGAGTTTTTCATGAACTGTGGATCCAATATGCAAAAAATTCATATTAGATTCACATATAAACATGTAAATAAAGTTCACCACTATGTACATGGGAAAAATACAAAGAAACATAAGTAGGAGAAACAAACCAAAGACTACACTTGTAGAGAGGGATAATATACAATGAGGATGAAGGTGAAAGTCTTCTCTACTAAGATAAGGTAAATACATCTCTTCTTTTTTGTTTTTCCTTCTAGGTCATTATAATGTAAGTTCACTGCTCCTTTTGCCATTAGATCTTATCATGAGACTTGAAGTTGAATAATGAAAGATATCCCCACATAACATTTATTCTTATTAATATTTTTGCAAAACCCCAAACATTTATAATGTATTTCATGAGCGACACGCTGTGTTGAGTCACATAATGAATGTTGGCCTTATGATTATTGGACAAACATGACATGTCATCACCTAGGCACCCCACATTGAGTCGCGTTGAGGCTAATGGAGAACCTAATGAGTGGCACGACATGCAAGGGATTAGGTACACTGTGTCACTTACCTTAAAGTTAGTGATGCGGGAATAAATCACACATGAAAATTCCCTAGGGATGAAATCCATAGGTTTTACCAAAACAAAGTGTACGACAATCCCACCCACAGGAGGACAAACTTTACTATACTATAGTATTAGGAATGAACCTAGAGGACACTATCTTTAAAAATTATTTGATCAACACAGCCATACAAGAACTAGTATTTATCACAAAAGTTGGATTTGTTTTATTAAGCTAAAATTGCATTTAACAAAAGACTAATTAAGGTTTAATTATCAGATAATGGAAACACAGGGGTGGATGGGTTTGTCCACCACTACATATTGTTTGATCTCTCACTGCATCACAACACATGAGAACATATTGTATTGAGATCGAACAAATTCTTCCTTTAGGAAATGAGACTAAAATTGAATAGATCTTTATCTAAGCTCAATGTCGTGTTACTTAGAGATCATGCATATGTAGCCTCATGAAACACCTATTCATAATTCTCTTTGAGGGTTAAGATATAATATAATCAATGTCCTCAGTCTTAAGTTCAAAATTCTCTACACCCAATTCCAAATAAACATGCATATATGTCGGCCAAGAACATAAAAAGGAAATTAACAATATATTTAAAATGTAATAAAGTTCACACAAGTTGAGATGTAAATTATAGAGAAAAATAGGTAACATGGATAGTCCCTATGCACTAGAAATGGGACTACTCACTCCTCATACAGTAACAAGATAAACAATGTATAGAACACAAAATTCCTTAGTCACAAAATCAAACTAATGAGCAGACACAATGCACATATGCTTGTCTTCTTTCCTAGAGACATCTTGAGTGGAGCACATCAACACAATAGTTGATTGGATGGTGGAGAAAGGGTCCATTTATATTGAAGGTCAATTGATCTACAAAGTGAGAAAGGTTGATCTATGAATCTCTTTCAAAGTCAACCAATCTGGGTGGAATGTAGGTTGATTTGTCTATCTTCTTCAAGGTCAATCGAGATGGAGAAAAGGTTGATAAATCTATCTCTTTTGGAGTCAATAGATCAAGCCTTTTAGAAAATGAACACAAGGTGTATTTGTAGATGGAGTTTTGCAGACTCTTGATGTCTCTGGATGTCTATGAATAGAGGAAATGGTCTTCTAATCATAAGAGGTAGAGAGGAGAACCAAAAACTTCCAAAAATGCAATAGGGCATCTTGGAAATTTGACAAATTCCATATCTACCTAGTGTAAATGCTCCAATATGGAGTATATGAAGGGTTTTAGGATTTAGTTGGTGCATGAAGAAGGTTGAATAGTTGGCATCGATCAATAGAGCTGGATTAGGGAAGTTCGATCACTATATGGTTGACTGAGGTGATTTCTTAGTGGAATTCAATTGGGAGGTCAATCGGTGGCAACTGATTAATGGAGCTCGATCATGAAATAGAGCTTGATAGGAAGACATTGATTAGTAGATCTCAATCAATATAGATTGATCATTATAAGGTCAATTGGTGGGGCTCAATCAGTGACATGTTGATTGGTAGATCTCAATCTTTAAAGATCTATAAATTGAATCTTGATCCATAGTAGGTCGATCACCAGATCGATGGAGGTTGTTAATCGTGGTCTAAATCCGAAACTATTGATCTATTTGCCTTATGAACATGCCCAAAATCAGGTCTGGGATGGGGTGCTTCCCCACACCTCATGATAGGCACCCCCTCTTGACTCCTACGCACTGAAGGGTACTGGAACTCCCTAGGTTGCACTGGTATGGAGAAATAAAACTCCAAACATGAAAAATAAGTCGAGAAAGTATCAAAGTCTTAAAAAGTTAACATCTAATCTAAATAAAACTAAATGAATCTATTTATAAAGACAAACTAAGAAATCTAAATGCAAAATTATAGTAAAAATGCAACTAATAGTAGTATGGATATGCATCCATCAAATAATGGAAAAGTTAAATATTGATTGTACTCAAGTTGCACAAAATCTAAAACAATCACCAAATAAATACTTCCAACCCATGTGTTTTCCTCACCTTCGCATCATGAACATTTCCCTACCACCTAATATGGCCAAGCTTTCCAACTTCATGATATTGTAGAACATATCTATCCATTTCTTCATTTTCAATTTTGCTTCCCAAAAAATGCTTACTCACTTCATGACAGTTCATAGAATCTCATAGAACAACAAGTATGCATGTGATCCAACACACGGCCGCGTTAAGAATATCCAAATGAGATATTCATTGTGTATCTGGGTGGAAAGTGGAGAAAAGTGGGATATGGAAGGAGATACAAATCTCTCCTTTATTTGACTCCAAATTGTATTTCTTATTTCCTTTTTACCTTGAATGATTGCAAGCTTTTCTTTTTGTGTAAATTGGCATCTTCTCTATATTTATGGTTCTATGACCTGTTACATAAAGAGGGGTATGGAATAAAAAGATAGAGTAGGGAAGGGTGGTGTGTCACCTCGAACTTACGGTTTGACACCTTTTGTGGATTTTTATTTTTATTTTGGTGGATGGAGATAAGTAGATGGAAGAAGAGGTGTAGAAGAGGGGTTATCATCATGCAACCTAAATTACAATTCAATGCACTGGGTTATCCTCCTAATCCCATTATGTTGAAATAATGACATGATAAGGGAAAAAGTAATGATTTCATGATCTTGTTTCACATTCAGTTACAAGAACCAATTTTGATCCCACTCAATTCTCAAATACTTGCCACCTTTTTTCATGGGAACATGATTTCTGGGTTCTTAGGACAAATTAGGTAATTGCTAGCCATTTGTTTGTTTTAAAAGATAGTCAATGTGAGGTGTTGAATTATGTAAGGTGATCTAGATGACAACTCACATAGATGAAAATAAAGAAATTGATTTGAATTTTGCTAGATAATGACTTTGATTATTTGAAAAATATTGTTTTGAAAAATATTTATGTAATCCTAAGGTGGAAATGAAATGATGAGATTATAAGTTACATATAGATAGGTGTGGTGGAAATTAGGATACCTACCACCCACCCTCCACCACAAACTTAGATATTTTCACATCCTTGAGTAAACACCAAATTTGAGATGGAGGTGAAGAACCATGTTGGTTGGACCACGAGATGTGGTTGTTATCCTTTCAAAAAAAGTAATTCATCTACACTAAAAATTGTAACAACAACTAATAATATAATGGGATGTACTATCTATGCAATGAGAATGAAAAGAAAGTAAAAATGTATGTAATGCTCTGGTTCCTCCCGAGAAGTGCCTTTATTTAACATTTATGGCTCGACACTTGAAGCTCAATCATTATATGCATGTGGGAAGGAGTGTGAGTGGTTGGTTGGTCTGCATATTGTCTATTATAAGGTAACATTTTAGATCCTATGCATTGAGTTTAAATTCACTAGCCTTCTCACTACAAGCTATATATCTCAATGAGGTAAGATGTCTTTGATGATGAATGGACCCAAGTATCATATCCCAGGCATCCCTGGGAAGAGTCAAAGGTGATATTTGTGTAGTAATACTTGATCTCCGACTTGCATATATTTCCTCTTCAAGTGGTCATTATGTCACATTTCAGTGAGCTCCTTGTTGATGATACATTCTCATACACTATTAGTCATAGCTTTTCCATATTTTGTAGTTGAAGTTGTTAGTTTTCTTTTTGTGTGCAGAGGTCAAAGTTGAGTTGTTTGATTGCCCATCACGCCCTATGGTCAAAATCCACCGTTATAAGACAAGAATTCCCATAAATCAAGAGAAAAGGTGTAGTGCCCAAGGGAGTCTTTTAAGTGGTTCTATAGGTGCAAAGTGCGTCATTAAGATTGTGATCCCAATATTTCCTTGTCCAAAGAGCTATCTTCTTGAGAATGGTTTTGATCTAACGATTGGAAACCTCTACTTGACCTCTCATCTAAGGGTGGCAAGAAGTATCCACATGGTGAGAGACATTATACTTGAAAAGGAATGCTTCAAAGCTATGTTCGAGTTAGTGAGATCCTCGATCATAAATCACAATGTGCAAGACTCCAAAGTGTGGAAAGATGATGTCTTTGAATAACTTGATGACTATCTTGAAGTCTTTGGAAACTTTGGGGATGGCTTTGACCCATTTGGAAACATAAGCAACAACAACAAGAATGTAGGAGAAGCTTTAAGAGGAAGGAAATGTCCCATGAATCCCTCATACAAAACAAAGAACATATCAACTTTTAACCAAGGATTGAATGACACCTAATCCCTCTTGGAAGTTAAGATAATTGACATTGGTCACATGAATTGATATAGCTATGAGCATCATTGAAGATAGAGGTCCAGAAGAAGCCGCATTGAAGAAGTTTGATTACAATCTTTTTGGAGCTCATGTGGCCCCCAATTGGTTAGGCATTGTTCCATAATGAGAGGTGCTTTTTCTACAAGAATGCATCACTGGTAAAGGCCGTATGAACATAGTCATAGTATATAAGGATCACACCAATACTAGTTGCAAATGTTTGACATGAATTTCTTTTCATTCCCTGTGTAATCTAGATGAAGGAATATGTGATAAAGTGAGATTTTGATATTCTTAGTTTTATACATGATGATAGTCCATGAAGTGTATTTTGAGCATATAAAGGTACTCCAAATAGTTTGACATAATTTGAAGGGTATTTGATGTTAATAACATGATTAATACCCCTAAGTACGTGTCATTTTGGATTAAATGATTGTATGGTCAATCAAGTGATTATGAGTACTAAAGTTTAAAGGAATGGTGTTATGATAAAGATAAAGTTGTGGTCAAATTTTTAGGAAGTTTGGAGGTTGCTGGAGAGAGATATTTAGATCTGACTTTTGTGAAATTATTCATATATTGATGTTTGATGATCAAGTTATTGAATCAAATAGCCTAAGTTCTAATTTTAGATGGTGTCACACGCTCCACAGGAAGGTAAGCCAGGGATTCATATCGTGGCATCCCGATGGCCGTTGGATGGCTTATTTTGGATGGGCAGATGGATGTCCCTTACCTATAGTTAGATCAGAAATGAGGTGACCCAGCAGTGCCAAGCCACCTCTTACCCCCCACACGTCGTCAAACGTGGAACAAGAGTACATTATGGAGGATCAGTTGTTCTCGTATGGTCTAGATGAGTACCACGACCCCTCATTTTTGGTTAATGGGTAAGAGAAGAGGGAGAACGAGCTCCTATTTCCTTAGGCCTCTCCAAACATCATCTAGGTGATGGAAAGAGAGTGCATACGAGATCTGAGGGAGTTAGCTGGAGAACAATGAAGGGAAAACAAAGCTTAGTTCTTGGGGAATTCAAACCCCGTATCAGTGTTGACTTCCCTTGAGCTTTCAATAACTGATGAGAACCAAATAGTCGGAGTTGTAGACGGAGCTGGTATGACTGTTTAGAGCACCTCTTGTCGAAGATGGAGACTACATACCCCTTCCTGGAGGTCTGTCGATGCTAACGAGGGCTTCAACTAGAAGTTTGAGAGTGGGGATGAGGAAATCCCCTTTCCTTCCACCGCATGAGCTGTTGGTGGTGGCGAGCTCTTAGCGATGTGGATCTGAAGCTGAGATCGCCCGCTTGAGATGTCGTGAGGATCAGACCTAGGCCACCAAACATGATGTAGGCCTTCAAAGCTGATGAGGAGAACTCTAGAGCAGTTGATTGCTTGCCAGGGGAGCTTGTTTATGACGGTGCTCAGAATAGAGTCCCGCAGGACTTCCGTAGGATGCTTGAATGGGTCAAGAGTGTCTGGTTCACATGTGCTAAGAGTGAGAAATGCGAGAAAGAATGGGGAGACAATGGGCAGTTCGATCCATCCAGATCTGATGTGAACCAAACCTGAACCGACAGATCCAGGAGCTAACCCAACAGGTAGTGGGTCGCACACACGACACAAGCCATGGGCCACATGGTTGTATCCCTTTGGCCAAAAGGTATATATTTTCAGTAAATGAGCATATCTTCAATAAATTATAGAAAATAACACTGTTGTCAGAAAATTACAAATAATATATTGAAATGTTCAGAAAAATGAATAGAACAACATGGAAGCATGATATCAGTCTTTTGAAGCTTAAATGTCAGTATTATCATGTAAGATGTTATATGCTTGTGTCATGGATAATAAATATCAAACGATGGCCTAAAATATGGAAATGTTCCAGTAACTCCTAAATGTGACTCATAATCAATTTAAGGCAAGTGATTATGATGTTGATGCATGAAATCATGTAATTTTCTTAGTACGGCTAATTAGGACTGATAACCCTTATTAATGTGCAATAATTACAAATATTCTCAAAAATCCATATAAATTACAGAGTAAGCTCATATAAGTAATTGCATGCTAATATGTAATTCATGGATCACAATGATTCACATAAATCATGATATACAATGATGATTGTTCTTAATATGGTTTGAAACCCTAATTGGATTAATATATATAACCTAGGGTTAATATAAGCAAAAAGTGATATGGAACTAGATGTTCAAATCACATATGCTAATTTGGAATCTAAGATCAGTAACCTAATACCAAGATGATAAGACAAGTATTAATGAGATATCTTATTGAGTAAAGCAAACCCTAAAATGAACCAACTAGGGTTAAGATGATAAGAATCTGATGATAGTATGTGGTCTTTTCTTCATCAGGGGTTGACAGGGATATAGATGACTCAGGAATATGTGATGATTAGTATATCTATGATTTAAGGTACACCATTACCTCTTAATTGAATTATTATACAGTGTGCTTGCATTATCTGTGTAGTAAACACTTGGCATATGATATTGGATGAAATGATTGTTCTTGAATGATATGTTGCTTGATTTTCCATACTTATATGGCTATGAACACTTGAAGCATAAGATATATGATCCATCATATGATAGCACTAAACTCTTTGGTATTACAGTGCATTGAAGTGATCTAACTCTTTGGTAGGAGATCACAATGTATACATGATCTAACTCTTTGGCAGTAGATCATACGGCCTAAAAGCATCTATCCCTTTAGTGACATATGTACAAGATATATGATGGAAAATGACCTTAAAATATGTGTTCTCTTTTGTTAATGAACATCTTTGTGCAAGTATATGTTTTTTCTTATATTTCTATATAACTGCCAAGTATTAGCTTTATCTTATTGCCAAGCTTAGTAATGAGAGGTATATAAAAGACACGTAGGCGTACTCAGTACAATATTATTAAATATTGTGCTGACGTGTACCACATGTAATCTTTTGTTTAGTTTGTGGACATATGTTCTTGAAGATCATGATAGTTGAGAGTTGTATGGCGAGCTGATGTATAGGTGGACCTATTGTCTTAAGATCCTATTGTTTAGTGGCAGTACATGTATATGTAGAAGTTTGTTGTTCAATATGTAATATCAAATGTTGTAAAAATTCATTATGTAATTCTATGTTGAATGGTGAACATGTGTTGTATGGTTTTATGATTGTTCATGTATATGTGCTACTATTGTTTCCTTCTAACTTCCTCTGATTTTCTTCTTCTTAGCATAGTGTGTGGTGTTTAAGTTGGGATTCTCACTGAGGTGAGGGTTTCAATTTAGACGTCACACATCAGATTAAGTTTTAGAAAATCCGGGGACGTCACAGAATATTATACCTAGGTAGTTCACAAAATCAACATAACACAGAGTGGAAGTAGTAATCTTTAGTAAGCAGTCATTAGGCAAAGATTCATTAATAGGAACTAGGTCACCATCTTGGATATGTAATTGACTAATATGATCAGAAGAAATAGTTTTAGTTCCATTCTTATCTTTTATTTCTAGGTCAAACTCTTGTAGAAAATCCATCTGATCATCTTGGCCTCACATCCTTCTTTGACATTGAGTACTTGATAGCAGCATGATTAGCCTATATGATCGCTTGTGAGTCTATTATACAGGAACAAAACTTGTTGAGGGCATATACAATGGAGACTATTAGATAGGATCAAAACTTGTTGAAGGCATAGACAATGGAGAGGATATCCTTTTTAGTGGTTTTATAATTCCTATGTGCGTCATCCAACATCTTGATGGAATAGTAAATGACATGGCAGTTCGTGTCGATGTGCTGCCATAATACTGCACCTATGGTGTAGTTACAAGCATCACACATAATCTCAAAAGGTAGAAACCCATCTATGGAATGGAGTTTGGGAGTATAAATGAGTGCTTCTTTCAAGGTAGTGAAGCTCTTCATGAAGTTGGAGTCAAAGACAAAGTCCACATCTTCAGGGGAATGTTTCTAAGAGGTTTAGTGATCTTACTAAAGTTACAAATGGTATCCTATAAAATCTGACATGTCCCAAAAATGCATGGACTTATTAGATAGTAGTTGGATGTGAACATTTAAAAATCACTCCTATCATTTCCTTTTCAACCTCAATGCCTCTTGAACACAGACAATGTCCTAGGAAAATGCCTTCCTTCACCATGAAGCAATATTTTTCCCAATTAAGCACCAAGCATGCCTAGTGAAAATTTTCTATGACCAAGGATAGATATTGTAGCCATGTGTCATAAGAATCATCATAGTCAAATAAGTCATCCATGAAGATATCCATTATCATCTCGCTAAGGCTAGCAAAGAGAGCATACATGCAATGATGAAAAGTGGAAGGTGGATTGCATAATCTAAAGTGCATTCATAAAAAGGCATATATGCCAAAGGGATATGTGAAGTTAGTCTTTTCTTGATCAATAGTATGGATGGATATCTGGTAGAATACATGGTATGTATCCAAGTAACAAAAAAATCCTAGTGTGCAAGTTTTTGTAGGACTTGAAGAAATGGGAGTGAGAAGTGGTCTTTCTGATGGCATTGTTGAGCTTGTGATAATCGAGTACATGTGCTAAATGGTCATAATGCAAGGTGTGATAAGCTCATTTTCTTGTTCAAAATAGCTATTATGTCTCCTTTATATGAAAATATTTGTAGTAGACTCACACATGGTGAATTAGAGATGAGATAGTTGATCCTATAATGAAGTAGCTTCATCACTTCCTTATGCACAACCTCCTTTAGAACTAGGTTCATATTACATTAAGGCTTGATGGAGGGATTGTAGTTGTCGATCATATGTGCATATAGATATCTTGTCTCACTCGAGTCAGGCCAATCATCTTTTAGTCTAATGCCTTTTACCTCTTCCTCAGTTATGTAAACAAACTATCTTCTTGCTCAGTTGTGAGATCAACATTTATGATGACTGGGAATTTTTTTCTCATCTACGAAGATATATTTTAACCCCTCAGGCAGAGGCTTAATCTCTGGGGTGATGGGCTCCTTGTATTCTTCTTCAATTACAAAGACAGACTTGATCTCTTCAAACCCAACTTCAGGGTCTTCCTCAACATTGTCTAAGTGGAAGAGAATTTGCTTCACTTATTCATCGTTTAGTTCATGAGAATTAGGGTCGATGAGTACTATCTCAAGAGGGTCTTCAGAGGTAGGTGTCTCCTGCCACAACTATTCCATCTTGTCATTACAATCAATGAGCAATCATTGTTCTTGTAAGGAGGGCCCCTTGAGACTCTCAAATACTTTGAAGTCAACTGTGTCTGTCCTAAGCCTAAATGTTAAAATTGTAGCTTCAAAATATATCAAGGATTTGGCTATTTCAAATAATGTACACCCAAAGATGAGTGGATATTTAAGGCCCTCCTTGATGTCCATGATGACAAAATCACAAGGGAGACACACATAGGGATGTATTCTAATATTCACATAGGAGTGGTCATAGAAGAGTTAGTTGTTGATTCACTATGCCAATGGGCATGATGTTAATGGTGAAGTGTATCCTTTTGCACAAGCTGTAGGACATGATAGAAATACTTACCCCAAGGTCAGCTAGACCCTTTTGTCAGTTGGAATCCCCAATGAAGCAAGAGATGCCAAATGATCCTAGATCCTTGAGTTTTTATGGCATCTTACTCTGGATAATATCAACCATTGTCTTTTCTATCTTCACAGTCTGTGTATTCTTCTATTGTGTACTTGCAAGTGGGGTGAGCTTTGAAAAATATGGTTCAAAAATGAATCTCTATCAAATAATAAAGGAATCAAATTTTTACATGCATCTTTTTCATGATTCCTTGATATTCATAAATCTCAAGTCTAGTTGTGTCTAATCTAGTAAGAGACATGCTGCTTGTAGACAAGCACCATTGGGATAGCATGAGTGATTGGTGTAGCTTCTAATGGATTTTGGGGATGGGGTGTGATGCTCGTCTCTGGAGTAGATGTATCACTTTGTTTTGGCATTTCAATCATTGGTTCAACACGTTCAACCACTGAGGTGACTTCATCATCATCATCTTTTAAAAACTGCCTTGTTGGTGAATAAGGTTGCAAGCCCTGGTAACACGAGCCTTGAATGTGTGGTCACAATATTCAATTGCTCCCCCTGATTCTTGGGGTTGTTTTCAGGTTGACTGAAAAATAAGCCTATTGGAGGTTTAGTAAGTACGACGTCTGGTTGACCGAGGTATCTTTTTTAGGTCATGTGATATCCTCTAAGGGTGTTTGCTTAGATCCAAAGAAGGTAGAGTTTGTTCTAGAATGGGAGCAGTCCAAGAAGCCAATGGAGGTTTGAGGTTTCCTAGGTTTGGAAAGCTACGACAGGAGATTCATCTAGAATTTTAGTGTTGTAGCGTTAACCCTAACCATGTTGACTAGGAAAGGTGTTCCTTCTATTCGGGATGACATGTGTCAGTGTTCTTTCTAATTGCTGAAGGATAAGTTGACTAGTGTCCCAATATTATTGTTGATAGAGTAAGGAAAGGGATACATCATGTTTTGTGATGCTTTGAGAAATGGCTTGGGATGTGTGCTGATACAAGACAAGAACATGATTTCTATTGCTTCACGACAGCTTAAGAAACACAAGGAGAACTACCTGATACATGATCTGGATCTAGAAGTTGTGGTTCATGCCTTGAAGTTTTGGAGGAACTATCTATATGGAGACAAGTGTCAAATCTTCACCGACCACAAGAACCTTCAGTATATCTTCTAAAAGCAGGAGTTGAATATGTGGCAGAGAAGATGGATGGAGCTGATCAAGGACTATGACTGCAAGTTAGACTACCATCCAGGGAAGGTGAATGTGGTGGTTGATGCTTGGAGCAGAAAATCATTTTCTTCATCTTCTGCAGACAGGGCACAGTTACACTTTATGGTATGTCACAAGTGGGATATCTTAGTATCTCTTTGACAGATGAACATGAAGATGGAGGTTTCGTTGTCAACAAGATTTCTAGCACAATTTTAGGTGAAGCCTACTTTGATACAGTCGACTGGGTATGCACATAGAAATGATACCGTGATACAGAATATGAGATCATAGTTTGAAAGTGGGAAGCATGATGGCTTTCATGAGTCAGATGATGGGACAATATGTTATCACAACATAACAATGGTTCTAGATGTTGAGGGTCTCAGGAAGATGGTTCTTGAGGAGGCTCATTCCTCAATGTATGTGATGCACCCTGGTAGTACCAAGATGTACCGTAATCTAAAGGACTTTTATTGGTGGCCAGGTCTGAGGCATGATCTGGCATATTTTTTTGCCAAGTACCTGATATGCCAGCAAGTGAAGGTAGAGAATTAGAATCCTGAAGGGACTTTATATCCTTTGTCGATACCGTAGTTGAAATGGGATCATATCACTCTGGACTTTGTGGTTGGCCTTCCTAGGACATTCAAAGGTCATGATTCCATTTGGGTGATAGTTGATAGGTTGACCAAGTCACCTCACTTCTTGCCAATTAAGAAAATGTATACAACAGAGAAGTTAGCACATATTTATGTGGATGAGATAGTCTGTTTGCATGGCATTCTAGTTACCATAGTATCTTACAGAGGCCCTCAGTTTGCAAGTAATTTTTTGGAACGTCTTATTGGTATGTATGCCCAAAGAACCAATCATTTGATGCTTGTAATGACATAACTTGTAAATTATTTGATTATTAATAAAGGCAAGCTTCCAATTTATACTTGTATTTGACAGACCCATCATAAGAGTGATATATGGAAGCCTTAACTAGGTAAGTAAGAATTGCATCTTATAGTTATGGTGGTGTTTGTGGTTCTTATACTTGAAATCACTACACTCATTACATGTCATTCAATACGCTTTGACATCATTAAATGGAATCCTAAAACATGGATTGTCATAAAGGTGATCATTGGGTGACTGTGACACATGAAGAATGATTGTGAGTGATAGAGATGGGATTTATCCCTCCTATAGGAGTATGATATCCTAGTCCTCTTGATAAGTGAGATTGAAAAATGCATGGTCATGCTCATGTGAGTCAATATGTGATATTGAGCTTACATATATCTCATGAAGTCTGCTTTGGTTCAAGGTATAAGATTGAATGTTGAAGGGGATGCCTTTTTCATGCCTCAAGTTCAATCTAGATATTAGGGACAAGGAACTATACAAACACTGTAACACCGTACATAGATTGTAGGTTGAAATTATTCTCCAATTTTCCATTTACTTGGGTAGCAATGATGTGTGACTAGGCACCTCTCATTGCTTGTGATGTCATAAGTTTTATGGACATTCACTGCCAACATAACAGGGGGCCTATAGGGTCACACACATAGGAACTCATCTAGAAGAGGATTTTAATCTTGAATGATGATTGAATTGATTACTAAAGTGTTTAGGTATTCAACTCGCACAATAAATCAATTCATTGGACTCCCAACCGATTGGCTCATGTGATGAAATGATTGTTTGTAGTGTCAGGTTGATTGGAACTTATTTGGCTGAAATTTTATGTGAAATGGGTACCAACCAATCAACTCACTGGGTGAACCGATCGGCTTAGGTAGAGCGAGACGAGCGATTCACCTGGTGAACCAATCGGCTCGGTTGGGTTGATGGAAGGTTCTAGCAACTTTCCAGAACTCGTGAGAAAGTTTAATTATTTCCATTGCTCAATTATATTCATGCAAGGAATTAATTTTTAGCATTAATTAGAAACAACTTGCCAAATTCATGTTGGTTAGGAAACTGCAAAATGACCAACTCGCTGAGTAAGATGATAGTCTCGAGTGCCAGACGACTCTCTCAGTTTGAACAGATCAGTTTGGGGCTCTCGGGTTGTGAAAATGCAAGTTTTTTGGTCCCTTCCACTCCTACACAGACTAGGAAATTGGACACAACCCCCTCCTATAAATAGAGGGATATTGGCGGCTTCCCAGAGCACAACATAGACAATTGAGAATCAGTTGCTCTAACAATTGTTATCCTCTCTTGTTCTGGTAACCGAGAGAGCCCAAGCAAGTCCTACCTGACTAGGGAGGGATAGCTAGGGAGAGAACAATTGAGGATCATTGTTGTGGGAGAGTAGGTTGGTGACGAGTACCAACGGGAGCGACAACTCCTACATGTCTATTCTAGAGGGATGATAGGAGTTCGTATGTGTGGACTTCTCTATAGGAGAGGTGGCCTTTGCCTATCATTAGGAGGACAACATCATGTTGCAGTTCATGGAGGAGCTGCTACAAATGTCATTTGAGTATGTCATTTGTGGTGAAGACCAGGAGCTGCACAGACACCATCCAAGAGTGCACAACCACATCACGAGGATTGTCGCTAGACTTTCTCCACGATTGGAGATATCTTCATTAAACCATCCTTCTCGTTGCATACTTTTTGACGTGATCTGTTGGTTAATGGGAAATATGTCAGTAAAATTTTTGTTTCCAATGTCTATCTGATGTCGTATTTCCCTACAATGGTATCAGAGCCATGCCAATTAATTATGTTTTGGGATAATTTATATGATTAGTTTTTAGTTTTATCATGCTAATTTATTGCATGCAATGCGTCTATTTAAACTAGTTGATGTCCACATCTGACTAATCACCACATAAGAACCAAAATGAATATATATATATATATATATATATATATATATATATATATATATATATATCTGTGTGTGTGTGCGCGCAAATTGAACGTGTTGTCCTAAAAGTGAGTTTTGATGGTGGATGTGTAGTGTGGTTATGGCCAATATCATTTATTTGTGCATGGTGGTTGTGTGTTTTATATCTCGATCTACGTACCAATCCTCCCCCTTATCTTCCCAATGTAAAAGTGTTATTCTCTTCTAATGTAACTCAAGGTTTCTCTATAAGCATGTAAGAGTAGAATAGTTTGTTTTATTATTACGATGTATAAGAAGATGCTTTGCACCAGGACAACTACCGTCTCAGCGATGACCGACCAGATGGAGGACCGAGAAGCATCAAGGAGGACAAGCTGAATCGATTGGATGGCAGACTCATCCGGTCCAATGGAGGATCCAGAAGATGGTGGACCGATGGCCAGACAACTAGTTTGAAGACCAACCGACTAACCAAGAGACAAGATGACTGGTTCAAGGGTTGAACCAATTGACCCAGATTGGCAAGAGCAGATCTTCCTCAACAATAGGTTTCTGCATGTGATGTCGGCCCTAGGTTGTAGTTGCTTGTACTCCAAGGAATTACATTAGAATGGCCATAACCATCTCTTTTGTTTTGTATATTGCATGTTTTCATTGTGGGTTATAGCATGTATAAGATATGTACTATAAATATGTGATGTTTGGTTAATTTATATGTATTATACAAAATCCCTTAATATAATATTAATTCTAAGATGTTTTCCATAAGAAGTACACATGAAAAGCTTGATCGACCAAGCGTAGTTTACACCAAAGCATGGTGCGTCGTCCATCTCATGGAAGTGTGATGGTAGGTTTGTAGATTTGCCAAAGTAGGGTACATATCCTATCATGTTGGCTTTTGGGTCGGGCTTAACTGGTGATAACTTAGTGAGATTAAGTGCTAGAGGCATACAGATGATTATGGCAAAGAGTTGTGTATATCATCTATCCAAGTGTTGCATTCAAATGCAATTGTCAAATGTTGCCTACCAAAATAATCAAGTAGTGGGTGATCAGTCAAACTTGAGTCATGATTTGATGAAATATGGATCTTGGCTCACTAGAAGATTGTACATTGCAATCTTTCGAATTGGAAGTAAGGGATATCAATTTGAACAAAATAGTGGGAGTGATAGTTAATTAAATACCTAATTAATATCGACTATTCAAATAAAATCAAATCAAAAAGGGTTTTTGACAAATGCAAAATTTTATCTTGTACAATCAAATGGAAAACACTCGATCGTTGTGGCCATACGAAGTAAATGAGATTTATTTCCATAACTGGTTTAGGACCTTGAGAAGTGTTATGCATGATCCTAAAAGACCAGTGCTAGTATCCACTCTATATTCACCTAAGACTGATGTGGATGCTTCTTTGAAGCATGCCAATTATGTTGTAGACATCAAGAACCTTATGTTGGGCTATATGAACTATGAGTTGCTTAAATAGCATGATGAGCATGAAAGGTATATTGTCTCTAAGGTGCTATTTGAGTGCAGATTGATAGAGGGAGATCCAGTAGAAGCTCATGTGCTCTATATGATTGGGCATGTGAAGCATCTAGAGAGACTAGGATTTCCTTTAGGCTAAGATTTGGCCACAGATATGAATTTGCAATCGTTACCTAAATGATATAGCCAGTTTATTGAGTGTTATCACTTGAACAACATGGCTAGACTATTTTCAGAGTTGCTTGACATCTTGATAAGTGTCAAAGCACAAATGAATATGGACAAATCCATGATGGTGATCAGTGGAGAGAAGAGTTTTGAGGCTAAGTTGAAGTCCAAGTCTTCTTTACTCAAAATAAGGAGAAGGATAAGGGAACCTAGGAAGATGAATCAAGGGATTGAGATCTCTACTTCTGGTATATATGTAATTGAGATTAACTTTACTACTTCCTCATCATTGGTACTAGATACTGGATGTAGATCACACATTTGTTCAAATGTGAATGATCTGAAAAGAAGTAGACCTTTAGAGAAAGGTAATGTTAAATTGTGTGTTTCTAATGGAGCAAGCCAGTACATTTGGACCCTATGAGTTATCTCTACCATGTGGGCTTGTAATAGAGTTAGAGAATTGCTATTACGTACCTTCCATTATTGGGATCATCATATCTGCATCTTGTTTGGACAAGAACGGATTTGAATTTCTTATAAAGAATGGAAGATGTTCTATTAGTAAAGATGGGATCTTTTATGGCAGTGTCCCAATGTCTTATGGTCTATACTTGATAGATCTACAGGAAAGCATATATAATGAAAATACCAAATGAGAAAAACTCAATGACTCAAACGAAATATACCTTTGGCATTGTCATTTAGGGCACATATATGAGAAATGCACATCCAGACTCCATAAAGATGGTTATCTGGACTCTTTTGATTTTGAAACAATAGAGACATGTGAATCTTGTTTTTTGGGTAAGATGACTATGACTGCCTTCACTAGAAATGGTGAGAAGGCTAGTGATCTATTAGAACTCATACATATTGATGTGAGTTTCCCTTTTAGAACAACTGCTAGAGGTGGGTATCAGTACTTCATTACCTTTACTGATGATTTTTGTAGGTATGATTATGTTTACCCGATGAAACATAAGTCAAAAACTGTTGAAAAGTTCAGAGAGTTCATGAATGAAGTATAGAATGAGCATGGTAAAAGTATTAAGGCACTTGATTCTTATCGATGTGGATAACATTTGAACCAAGAGTTTGAGGACCTTCTGTGAGCCTGTGGTATTATATCACAATGGACTTCACCTAGAACACCACAGCATAATGGTGTATCATAAAGAAGGAATCGCACATTGCTAGATATGGTGCAATATATTATGAGTTTTTTGATCTTACGACTACGTTCTGGGAGTATGCTCTTGAAACTGTCGTGTTTACACTTAACAGAGTACCATTGAAATCGGTTCAAAAGACACCATATGAGATATGGACAAGAAAGTGTCTCAAAATGTATTTTATGAGTATTTGAGGGTGTCAAGCTTATGTATAGAAAATGTTTCTAGGAAATCTTGGCCCTAGATCTGATAAATGTTACTTTGTTGGATATCCCAAAGAAACCAAGGGATGCTACTTGTATAACCCAACTGATAACAACATATTTGTTGTTAGAGAGACTATATTCCTTGAAAGGCAATCATTGCCAAAGTAATCAATGGAGGAAAGTAGAACATGAAGAAGTTCAATAGAAAAAAGAAAACATTGAACCATTTGAGGTATAGGAGGAACAAGGAACTCACAAATTGTTGTGGAATCTCAAATACCTCATGTAACACGGGAACCTCATAGATCTAGTAGGACAGGCCTAGAACCTGAGAGATTTGGATATCTTGTGACTCAGGAAGTTGGTGAGTTGGTCATAGATGATGAGCCAACAACCTATTTAGAAGTTATTGAGGGACCAGAGTCTGAGAAATAGCTTAAGGTCATGAGATATGATATGTAATCCATGTATGTCAACAAGGTATGGACCTTGTTGGAACCACCTGAAGGGGTAAAACCCATAGGGAGGTGTCCACATGACCCCAAGAATTCCCATCAGTCTTGGTTTAATAAATTGACAAATCAAGAGTTTCATCGATTGATGGGTCAAGAGTTCCATCAGATTTGGGTGTGCTAGATTCTAAATAGTAAATGGTCATTGAATTCTCATTATTAGTGCCCATTGAGTAGTGATGTCATCATTTGGTGGTCATTGGTTGATGATCACAGAATTTGCATCGATCTGTAGTGGGTGGAAGTTCCATTGGGCATCTGTTGATGCTCTCATTGATCATAAAGAATGCAAACCAATGGAAATGTGGACTCAAAGGGGATAGTGCTTTGGGTCATTAGGCCACCACTCCTATGCTGGTGTGTAAGGAACAAAGCTCAACCTACCATGAAAATTAAGAAATTTGATCACCTAATAAAATAATATAAAACTATGGAAGACTAAACATAAGGTAATTCTAGGAAAAATGAGAAATCTAAGTAAAACTACATTAAAATTGCAACTAAAACTAGGATGAATATGTATTCACCACGTGACACCTTAGGGTTTGTAAGACAATGTATACATGGCCACATGAGATATTGGTGTGTGTATGAATGACCAAAGGAGAGTTTGGTAGACATAGTTTAGAGTTTATTCCTAGTGGATGATTGTGGTTTCTCTAACCTCTAAAATTGGTTGAGTTTAAAATCATCCATGTTTGAGAGAGAAGGATAGTGTTTTTGATGGCTGGATTTATTTCTTTGAGTTTGTTAAACTCATGCCTGATAGAGGAACATGGGCCTAGTTTTTTGAGTTGAGGTGAGTCGGCGCCCAAGTTTGAGATGTATACATGTGGTGGATTTTTATTGAGCTTGGATTGGCAGAGGATGTGAAAACAAAATGAATCAGATGAATATGGTTTAAATGGAGGAAGTTAAGTTGATTTAACAAGTTTGTCCTTGATTTTTTGGGATAGAGTTAAGTATTGAGCTCAACTCAATTCATACTAAATGAAGTGTGTCAAGATAAAAAGACAAATGTTTGAGTTGGTGATTAGAATGAAGAGAGAAGATAGATAAGTATTATAGAGGTGGAACTCATAAAAAATTAAGGTAATTCAGACTACTAAGATGAGGTGATGCCCAAGTATGAAGACAAAAGAGGGATATGAGTCAAGAAGAAGCTAAAGTTAGGCTGATTTCATGATCTTGACTTAGTTGGAGGAGAGTTAACCTTGAGTTGATGATATTGTATAGGAAAGAGTTAGACTTTGATTTGAGGAGTGAGGTCTAGCTAGACATGAAGAATCTACATTGATCTAGTAGAGTTTGTACTAAGTTCCTAAATAGCCTAGATATTTGTTGTTGTGTCAGGCTTCCATACCCAATGGAGGTGAATTCAGGTTGAGTTCTTTAAATCCAATTGAGTTATGTTGCCTCAATGTGGTTAAGTGAAGGCAGTGGGTATTTTGTTTAAGGGTCTATATATAGATGGGGACCCACACCGGTCACTATTAAGACCCCTTCTCTTTTGGTTTGCCTTGTTGGATCTTTGACGAGCATCAAGAGAATCAATCTTGGTGATCTAGCCTTCCCAAGCCTTGGGAAAGGTCAACCTAGGACAAAACTTTGGTGAAAGACATTTGTTTGAGGTTGTTTTTTCATTAATCTTACGTTCTTCTTCTACTATTTCTCATATTTCGCACCATTGGATGTCCATTCTTGACTAGATCTTAATGTTTTCAAAGTTTTCTACCCTTCTAACCAACCTCCTTGGTATTTTAACTAGGAGCAGTGTACAAAATTGGCATCTTGGAGGTTGTTAGCACATGTTTAACATTTAGTTTGGTCATAGTGAAGCTTTCATGTTGTTGTCTAAAGGTTTGGACATGGATAAGGAAATTGACATGCTAATTTGAGGCTTGAGCTCAAGTCTAGGAGCATGTTGGACATCATTGAGCTTAATTAGGGCTTTTTTTAACTTCTTGTAGGTGAGTTGATGCCTCTTGCTTACTATATATGTTTACAAATTGGATGGAAAAGGGGAAGCATGTGTCTATGATGCTTAGTTGTCCAATGTTAAGACACATATGTGATAACATCCAATTTTATGGATATTTCATGCTTAATTTTGTCCTTAGTTTCCTCCCATTTTACAATTTTACCTTTATTTTCTCATATTTTACTCATCTTTACAACATATGCCTTGATTTTAAGGTAACTACTTGTTCCCATGTTGGTAACTCACCAAATAATGGTTTTAAACCATTGGACATAATGCCCATCGGTCTCGACAAGCAATAGAGGTCATCCACGGTACCAAAACTAAGGAATTGCTACCACTTACCATCTATCATTTCCAAAACTGATGGGCCCCAGTAGCGTTCAGATCTACCATCGAATTGCATTCATACTAACCATTTGTTCCTAAAATCGATGGTTAGTCAGATGACTAGTCACAGAAACCATCAGTTGTCAAAATCAATGGTCCACTAGGACACCAACTGATGGCCCTCCTGGGCCCAAGGTGGTGTGTAAGGATGGCATGCCAGTGCTCAACTGATGGCTAGACTGAAGGGGTCAACTGATGCCCAACCAAAGAACAACATTGATGATCCAACTAGACTGGACACATCCATCTATGGCCAATCAGATGACCAAACGAAGGTCCAATTGACGAGCCAAAATCCATCAGTTCTCAAACCAATGGCCCGCCTACATAACCACCTAACAATGGAAGTTTTGGGCACCAACCATTTAGACTATTAAGTGTGTGCCCCCAATCACGTGCTCAGACTTGCGGTGCAAGCAAAGTACACCCTTGAGCTCCTTGAGCATTGGACCAAGAGGTATAAATAGAATACCCTATGCTATGGAGAGGGGATCGTGACACAAGGAAGATGACAGAGTGCTTCCATACAGCCACCTTGCCATCAACCTCTGAGTTGCACCTTCCACCCATCGGTTCGTTATCTCCAAGGATAGGAGTCCAAGGGGCAGCATGGCTCCACCTCCGTTGAGCGATTCCAGACTTCTTCAAGAGAATCCATATTTGCCTCTGACACCAGATTTAGAGTGGAGAAACTCTCCATCAACCTTGACGAGTTCATGGTATAGTTGGTGTATCTTTCTCCTTCTTCTCTAAATTTGTCCATCCCCCTCTGATTCCCTTCATTCCTTCTCATTCTCCATCTCTATGTCTCACCATACTTGTAAATTCTCCATGATACTCATCATCATGAGTGGTTAGTCATATAACTTGGGTTGGGAGTAGCCACTATGGCTCTCTCAACATGTAAATATTTATATCCATTGAATATATGCTCTTATAAATGTTTATCTCCATACTCTTGTTCTTAATTCTTCACTTGCATGATCAGATACCATCTTGTGTTGTTTGATTGTTAATACCTTGAGAGAGTAGTATTAACCTATATCTAAGAGCTATGGAGCTGTATGAATGCATGAGAATGTTGGAATGTTGAAGATAATGATTGTTAATTTTCCATCTCAAGAGAGAGAAAACCTTATAATCTAGATCTATCGTAAGCTCAAGAGAGGAGGGAATAGACACTATTGATGATTGCTTATAAACTTGCTAAGGGTATGCAATGGGTTTGACTATTGTATGTTGGTGAGAGACCTTATATGGTGAAACCCAATCCAATTTCCCTATCCATACTTTTTTCTCATCCTCTATATTTCTTTTTCTTTTATTATAAATCTTGATTTGGTTTACTTGCTTATTGATTGTTTTTTGAAGTATCACCATTCCATACGGAACACAAAACTTTATCTCACCCCTTGTTTAGTGTAACTAAGCTAAGGCTCTCAATTCTTAACACACACCACCCTTGTCTCTATGGATCGACCCCAGTTTACTACATTGGACCCCATTATTACCGTTGTGGGGGGCTAAGTGTCAGGTTATAAATTTTAAAAGTCATATTACTTTAGATTTGCTCCATTTTGGATGTGTGATTTATCCTGAACAACTTTTTGGTGTCGTCTCTGAGGACAAGGCTACCTATACTATTAAGAATCCGAGTCTACTTAGAATACACTCATCCCTTAAGTCTAGTGATATACTTGATTACACATTTTAAACCTGATAACTCTGACCATCTTGAATACCTCGTATCGCACATCTAGTTTCTAACTTGATTGTGCAACTTATTTCAGGTAGTTTAAGTGAACTAGATTACAACCACTACCAACTATAAGAATCATGCCTCCTTGTAGACCAGTCATCACCAATGTGAGGGTGGAAAACTCTCATGGCGATCATGAGGAAGAACATGATGAAGAGCATCATGAGGAAGAGTGTGAGGAAGATCTTAAAGAAGAGTGTACTGAGAAAGAGTGTCATGATACAATAAGAAGAAATAGGAGAAACAACAACAACAATGATGATGATGAGGGTGATGGAGGCCCTTCTCTTCGAGAGTTGGTTACCACCAGGGCTAATGAATCCAGATGCTCAGTCATCATTTCCTAGATTCAGTGCTCCAAACTTAGAGTTGAAACCAACAGTCATCCATATGATCCTGAACAAGGCCTTTGGGGAAACTCTCGAGAAAAAACCTTTATCATCACATGGATGCCTTTAAAATATATATATGACACCATCAAGATGAATAGGGTGCCACAAGAAGTAATATACTGCAAAGAATTCAATTTTTCTCTAAGGGATAAAGCTCTACCTTGGTACCTCACTTTTCTTGATAAAACCATCAATGGATGGGCCCCTCTGGCCGATCGCTTTTGTCACCAAGTTCTATCTGATAGAGAAGACTCTTAGAAATATGCATAAGATCATCGACTTCATACAGAATCCCGGTGAGAACTTGCATGAAGCATGGGAAAGATTCTAAGAATACCAGATGGAGTGCCCTCACCAAGACTATGATAAAAGATTTTTAGTTACAACCTTCTACAACGGTCTTACCTCTATTGAAAGGACCTCATAGAGTGCAACTGCAGGCAATGATTTCCTAAGCAATAACCCTAATAAAACCATGAAGATAATCGACAATATGGTCACCCTTTAAGTCGGTTTGGAATATGACAAGGGAAGAGCCAAGAAGGTATCATCTGAAGGGACAACTGTCGAGTCTAAGGCTCTAGAAGCTTTAACTACCCTGATAGAAAAGATCACTTTTCGAATATGAAACAGTTGAAAGATTCTAGAAGTAAGGAGAAGAATAAAGTAGAAAAGGTGATGAAGTGTGTCACATATGGAGAAGGAGGTCATGCGGTAGATAATTGTATGTACACCCAACCAGAAGAAGGTGATCAAAAAGATGATATTGAGAATGTTTCTTATGTTAAATTCAAGAGGCCAGATAATCCTAGCTTGTCCTACATAAACAAATACGACACCGAAAAATATTCACCAACTGAATGACCTACCTACAAGACCACCAGGATTCGGTAGAAGTGGCAGATCACCTCTATCACACGTAGCACAACTTATCAGCAGAACAAGAACAATTACTAAGGGTAAGGCCATATCCAAAATAGAAACTCAAGCAGACCAAGTCAAGGTCAAGGTCAGACTAGAAACAATAATCAACAAGATTTGGTTTTGGAGCAGTTTGAATTTGCAAAAAGGCAAGCATATGTAAATGAGAAATTGAGTCGAAGCACCATCAACAACACTAGCCTATTGAGTACAATGCAACCCTGGCTTGGGGGTGTGACCTCTTAGATGGTTGACATTCAAGTCCATTCCAAACAAATCGATCAGCAGCTTGCGCAATTGTCAAAACCGATAAAGAACCCATATGGGAGGATACTTTCAAGTATTGAAACTGTGAAAATGGCAACTCTTAGAACGGGAAAGATACTAGAAGAACTGATAGACAAGATTATTCAAAATGATAATAATATTGCAGAGTTCAAACCTTAAATCAACCTAATAGAAGAACATGAGGGTATCACCAAGGAGGTTAAAGCAAAGGAAAAGGGCAAGGGAAAGAAGCTAGTAAAGGAAAAGAAACCAGATGTGGATAAAGAAGATTTAGCATGTAGGGACCTTATTTACCAAGGATTCCTTTTCCGTACAAGTTGATCAAGGCCCATTTCAAAAAGAGATATAAAAAATTCATGGAAGCTATTAAGAACATGGATGTTCCCTTCCTTGATGCCATTGAAGAAATGCCAACATACGTAAAGTTCATCAACAAACTTATTATAAAAATAAGGTGAGTAGACCATGTTGAAACTATCAAGCTAGCCAAAATTTCTAGTGCTTTCGTCCAAGCAAAGATGCATGTCAAGTAGAAAGATCCATGAGCTTTCACTATCCCATTCAATGTGGGAGATAATGAGGGAAGACAAGGTCTAGCCAATCTTAGAGCAAGTATTATATTTCTTCCTCTCACATTAGCTCAGAGGTTGGGACTTGCTGATATGGTCCAGATAGGATGTTAATCCACTTAGTAGATAAATATTTTACAAGACCGATAGGGATTTCAGAAGACGTTCCTATCTGCGTGGGATGATTTTTCATACCACATCATATAGTCATTATAGACACATTAGAAGAGCCAACATTTCCAATGATATTTGGAAGACCCATTCCTCTCCAGTGGGAGAGCCTTGATATATGTTGAAGAAGAAATCATCACTATTAGAGTGGGGAATGATCATTTTGCTTTTAATGTTCAAGACACCATTAGGGGACCATCTCTCTTTTGAGTTGGTATATTTCATGGATAGCTACAACCAATTTTGTGAGTAAGTTTAGGAGCAAAATTCTATAGATGACCCGCTTATTAGAGCTTTGAACAATCCTGGTCCAGATAGAAGATCTAGAAGTGGTCGAAATTCTTGACTATTTAAATCATCCGGAAGATGACCCTAATGCATGAGGATGCAGATTCTGAGACCGTAAAATATTCCTCTTTAGAGCAAACTCTAGAAGAGAAGGAAGAACAAAAACCTAACCAAGAGCTGAAGTAGATCCCTGGCACTGAAGGAAGAAATCTAGTAATTATAAATTCAGCCTTGACAGAAGACCAACAAGAAAGGTAGTTGAATGAACTCAATCTTAGAGTGAAACTAATAGGGTATTCCATATAAGATATAGAAGGCTTGAGCCTAGCTATTTGTATGCACAGAATACACCTGGAAGAGAATGTGAAACCTCTAACACAACCTTAGAGGAAGTTGAATTAGAACTTGAGATAGGTAGTTAAGAAAGAGGTTATAAAGCTTTGAGATGTAGATATAATATACCCAATAAGTGACAGCAATTGGGTAAGTCCAATACATGTAGTGCCTAAGAAGGGAGGTATGATAGTGTTGAAGGGAGAAAAAGGTGATGAAGTGGCAACATGGAAAGCAACAGGTTGGATGATGTGCATCTACTATAGAAAACTCAATGTCGCAACCAAGAAAGATCACTTCTCATTGACATTCATTGACCAAGTTCTAGAATGCCTAGCCCATCATTCATACTTCTATTTCTTGGATGGGTACTTGAGATTTTACCATATCCCCATTCACCTATATGACCAAGAGAAGACTACCTTCACTTGCATATACAAAACATACGCATTTCGACTAATGCCATTTCCCCCATGTAATGCACCAACAACCTTTAAAAGGTGCATGATTTTTGTGTTTGCAGACTTTCTAGAAGACATTATGGATGTGTTCATGAATGATTTCTTCATGTATGGAACTAACTTTGACAATTTTTGAGAAACCTGTCCCAAGTGTTGAAAATATGTAAAGAGAAACAATTAGGAAGAAATGCCATTTTTTGGTCCAGGAAGGTATAGTTCTTGGCCACAAAATCTCTAAGAAAGGAATTGAAGTCAATTTAAGCAAGGTGGAAGCCATTTCTAAGCTCCCACCTCCTAAGTTTGTGATAGGAGTAAGAAGCTTTCTGGGCCATGTAGGCTACTACTAGAGATTCATTAAGGATTTCTCCAAGATATCCAAACCCATGTCAAATATGCTCATCAAGGATGTCATGTTCAACTTCACAGGTGAATGCCTTAAACTTTTAAAACTCTAAAAGGTGCTCTGACAACCGCCCCCATTTTATAAGATCAAGACTGGGAGCTTCCTTTTGAAGTAATGTGTGATGTGAGTGACTATTGTTGGATCCTAGATGGGTGATTAGATGCTCTAGAGGGGGAATATAGCTGAATGCACTTAACCAAAATTCATTAAACCTTCAAGATATATCACAAGATAAGGTTGCTAAATAGGAAATTTGTGTGCAACTAAAACATACATAGCAAGGATGAGAGAGATTGAACAAACACAAGAGGACAAGCTATTTAGAGTGGTTCCTCACTTCAAACTAGAAGTGAGTCAGTCCACTTACCTAGAGAGGTCGGCCTCTAGGATTTCCTAACCATTGCATTCTTATATTCATTCATAAGACTTACAATACATGACCAACCAAAGGACTTACCTATTCAATACAAAGAGTCTTCAACCTTACCAAGGACTTACCCACTTTGCAAGAGTCTTCCGCATTCTTCCAAGGACTTACCTACTCTTGCACAAGTCTTCAGCCTTCAAGGAATTACCCACTCTTCTTGGATCTTCCGCTTTGACTTCACCTTCACTCAGAGAAGCTTCCACCAAGGACTTACTGACTTGAGCAAGGAGTCTTATGCCTTCACCAAGGGCTTACCCACTCTAGCTCCAAGTCTTCAGCCTTGATCTTCACCAAGGGACGCCTTCCCTTGTTCTTCTTCACCTCTCTTAGCTAAGAGAGAGAACCTTCATCTTCATGGTTGAAATGAGAGATAGGAAGGTGGTGGAAGTGAGAGCCTCACAAGATATACATGTAGGACTAGTTCTCTTATAAATTTCCTACTCACTCTAATGGATGTAGCAAGTGATTAAGCTTAGAGAGAGATAGGAGGCTGTAGGAAGCACTCAACTATAGAATAGGAACCTCACATAGAGTTTTGCAATGAATGCTCAACCTTAGAATGAATCCTAAGGGGTCCTATTTATAGATGGGGATGCCTCTTAGCCTTTGGGAACACTTGAGAACGAAAACTAGCCATTTTGTGTCTTGCAACAGATATATTTTCACTTGTTGCAACTCCACAACGGCTAGAAGCACTTTTCTACACTTTTCCGTACAGTGCAATCGGTCGAGTTTCTATAAGGGTAACTCGACCGATAGAGTAAAAGACAAAGCTGATATTCAAACCATCGATTGAGTTTGTCCTGGGGAAACTCAACCGACCAATGAAAATCAAATTGGTCAGTTACTTCATCGATCGAATTCTGTGTAGTGTAAACTCGACCGATCAAAAGTCATTTTCAAGATCCAATCAGGATCGGTCGAGTTTGCAACTCACAGAACTCGATCGATGAACAGCCTGATGTGAATTTTGGAAAATGGCTTTTGAGTGCTTAAACATTCGATCTAAGTGCTCCTGATTTTTTCTAAGCTTAATTACAAGTCATACAATCATTATAGGTGATTTACAACATGATTCTAATGGATTTACATCATATTACAAAAATGTGCACTTGTATTGAATTTGACTTGTCTTTTCTCCAATTTGATATGCGCAAGTTAGGGCATTTGGAGTGTGTCTATACCTAATCTGAAATCACTCAAGTAGAGACATTAGACATCAATATGTGGAATGGTTAGTCATCATCAAAACACGGGTTTAGTCAATTTAGACGTGAGTCAACATTGACCTAATTGACCTTGAGTCAACATTCTCCCCCCTTTTGAAGATGACAAACCATTCCATAAATGTATTGAACGCATTTAAGTAAAGTCATACCTTTGGAGAAACCTAGGGGTTTCAATAGAATTGAGCTCATATGCTCCCCTCAATTGATGCGCATGGAGTTCTCATACTCCCCCTCAATTGATGCTATTTCCCCTACATGGTTAGCTTTCATAACATTTATAGAATACTATGTCTTCTACTCATATATGTTCTACACATATATGTCTTCTCCCATTTACCTTCTCCCCTTTACATGGACATACTTCTCCTCTTCGTGTAAGACATGCCTTCTCCCTGTTTTGTCAAAAGAAGACATACCTTTCTCCCCCTTTGTCATTTTAAAAAGTGGGGATATGAAGAAATAAGAAACACCACTTGTTAAAGGAAAGGAGATAACCAAAAGTTATATAAGGAGAGTAGAAGAGCACAGATAGGGGCTTGTCGAAGCATAGAAAGAAAGCAAGTTAAAGCATATACTTGAACAACCCAAAATGCAAGATAAGGTGTTGTAGAAAAACAATAAATTGCAATTTTGACCCTCAAGATGATAGAATTTGCCCAAAAAGTATCAGAGCTCATGGAAAAGCGATGAGCCTTGCTCAGAAGGTCGTTTCTGTATAAAAAACACTAGTCTTGCACCAAAAACTAAAACTGGAGAAAAATCTGCATAAAATAAAAAATACTCCAATTTCTACATATAATGTAGATCTATGTATCCTGCATCACAATGTTATGCAAGCAACTCAAGATAGTAGATATGCAATTCAAGGAACGAGCTTGAGCATGTATGAGACAAGATACAAGCATAGCATATATATGAGCAAAGATGCCAATTATAAACAAGTCTAGAACTACATGTATATGAACTACTAGTAGATGATATCACAAGTTAGGACTACTAGTAGGATCTAGATCATAGCAAGAGATACCAAAAGATACACAAGATAAAGCATGGCTATGAGTAGATGAAGATATATCCAAACAAAAATATATGCAATTTAGAAGCATGAAAGGATATAACTCACTAACAAGTATGCATCATTACTAAAAGATGATTACCACTAACAACATCATGGTTGTATCAAAACAAGATATACACCTAGATAGATGTAGCAAGTTAGAGTACAATGGAAGCAATTTTAGACACAACTAAGAGATCCAAAGAGATAATCATCAAAACCTGCAAAATAACTCAAAGCAAGTAATTACAAGATATAGATATACCAATTTAGAGCAATTAGAGTGATAGAGTTGTAAGCAAGATAGGCAATTTAGAACAAGGCAATATGCATATATAAAGGTACCAAAAGAGTGACAAAGAATAAGGCTATTTGGTTGAGAAAATCTAGTTGAGAGGGAAATTCTCATCCAATAAGCCAACTGTATATTATGTGCACAGTGTTATCGGTCGAGTTCTGTGCATTGACAACTCGACCGATGACATCTGTTGGCAACACCCATTGGTGCCTATCTGTCGAGTTTCTATCAAGACAAACTCGACCGACAAAGCTGCTGTCAAAAGGCACATATATTTCATAAAAACATACTTAAAGGCATGCTTAAAATACAAACCATATCCAAACATGTCTAAGCAAGTTAGTAATGCACTATAGAAGCATTAGAAATAGTTTTTGAGCAAGAGTGTGAAGAGAAACACAAAATACCACTTTTGACTCAAAAACCACATGCATAGTGCACACTAACTTGACAAAAACAAGTTAGAAATGGTTATAAGCAAGAAAACATTACCTTTGTTCTTACCATTCCTTTTTCCACTAGTTGTCACCCTCTACACATCTCACCTTTCTTCTTTCATGTGGATTGAGAAGTCAATTTGTAATTCAATAGCTCAAGTCAATCCATTTGCAAGTACCTACAAGAAGAAAGATGAAATGGTCCCCAATCATATTTTTGGGTCCGGAGGGGTTAGTTTAGCAACCCAAGTCCTATTGCTCTTGGGTGCTTTCCTAAAAGGACAACAAGTAGAATAATGACCAATTTCATTGCAATAGTTGCATGTGCCCATAGTGTTGGAACTAGAGGATTCTCCATGGAAGATTGAAGGTCATTTATCTTTGTTGTTCCTTTGACTACTATCATATACTAAACCATGTCTACCAATTTATTTAGTAGTATGGTGTAGGATGTCATTAAGATTCCTTTTACCAACTAAGAATCTTTACAACGAAGATCTCAAACCATCATTATCATGCATAAGAGAAGTAATAGTAGAAGACAAATTATTGATATTATCTCTAGCATGCAAAAGATCATTTTCTAAGCAAAGAGCTTTAGTTAAATGAGAATCTCTATCAATATGAAGAGCAGCAACATGATTCTCTCTACTAGTAGAACTAGAACAAGATTCATGCACATTGATTTTAGTAAGCAAGGAAGCATTTTCTATTTCTAATTCTTGCAAAACAAAATCTTTGTCCTTATTTTTAGATTTAAGAACATCAATATCATGCATGAGACAATCAACAATTAAAGTATGTTCTTCATTAGAACTAGGCATGAGAGGTTGAGCTTCTAGAAATCTAATCTTGTCAAGCAAGCTAGCATTTTCAAGTTTGAGAGAATTTACTTGGCTAAGACAAGCATTTTTATCATCAAGTAAGAAAGAATTAGCATGTTCAAGATCATTTAATTCTACATGCAAATTATCAACAATTCTAGCAAGCTTTTTCTTTTTCCTTTTATAAGACTTAAGAGAGGCACCATTATCATGAATAATAGCAATCAAATATTCTTTATCTAAAGAGTTTAGATTTACCTCACTTGAGTCCTTACTTGTGGATGCTATAAGAGCAAAATGGAATTCTCCTTCATCACTAGAGCTTGAGCTTGATCCTTCACTTGAATCTTCACTTGAGCTTGAGTTGGAGGAGCCACTTGAGCTTGAGTGCCATTTCTCCTTCTTCTTGTGAAGATGGGTCTTTTTGCCTTGTGGGCAATATTCCTTGTAGTGACCCTTCTTTCCACATGTGAAGCACCAGATGGAGGAGGACTTGCCTTTGTAGAATCTACCCTTGGAGTACATGACATCTTATTCAACATGAGAGGATGGAGAGACTTGTTCCATGATAGCTTCAATTTGAGCCTTCATTTCAGCCTTCTTCATTCTCTTTAGCTCTTTCTTCTCTTATCTTTTTACTTCCTCCCTCTTGTCAAGAGTGGCTTCATGGTCTTGTAGATTTCCAATGAGCTCTTCAATAGGGACATCCTTAAGAGACATTGCTTCTTCAATGGAAGTCACCTTGGGTTCCCACCTCTTGGGGAGAGTTCTAAGGATCTTTGAGTTGATCTCTCCACTAGACATAGGATGTCCCAGAACAGCAAGACCATTCACAATGGTGTTGAGCCTTGAGTACATGTTGGCTATCATCTCCTCCTTTCCCATCTTGAAGTTCTCAAGCATCCCTTTGAGCATGTAGAGTTTGCTTTCCTTCACTTGATTTGTCCCTTCATAAGTGATGCAAAGCTTTCTCCATACCTCATAGGTTGTTTTACATGAAGAAATCCGGTTGAACTCAGTGGGGGTCATGGAGGCATAGAGGATGTGCATGGGTCTAGCATTCAAGGTTGCTTTCTTCAAGGTAGCTTCATCCCATTCTTCAATCTTTGTCTTTGGTAGCTTGTATGGGCTGTTCACCATTTGCCACATCTCAAGACTTGATCCTTGGATGTAGAATTGAAGCCTTCTTCTCCAATAGAGGAAATTGCACCCATCAAAGATTTGTAGGCTGATCAAGTATCTCCCTCCTTGGTAGTCACCCATCTTCTCCTACTTGTTGAAGTATGCTTGGAGAAGCCCCGCTCTGATACCAATTGTTAGATCCTAAATGGGTGATTATATGCTCTAGAGAGGGGGGATAGAGCTGAATGCACTTAAACAAAATTCATTAAACCTTCAAGATATATCACAAGATAAGGTTGCTAAATAGGAAATTTGTGTGCAACTAAAACACGCATAGCAAGGATGAGAGAGATTGAAAAAATACAAGAGGACAAGCTATTTAGAGTGGTTCCTCACTTCAAACTAGAAGTGAGTCAGTCCACTTACCTAGAGAGGTCAGCCTCTAGGATTTCCTAACCATTGCATTCTTATATTCATTCATAAGACTTACAATACATGACCAACCAAAGGACTTACCTATCCAATACAAAGAGTCTTCAACCTTACCAAGGACTTACCCACTTTGCAAGAGTCTTCCGCCTTCTTCCAAGGACTTACCTACTCTTGCACAAGTCTTCAGCCTTCAAGGAATTACCCACTCTTCTTGGATCTTCCGCCTTTGACTTCACCTTCACGCAGAGAAGCTTCCACCAAGGACTTACCCACTTGAGCAAGGAGTCTTATGCCTTCACTAAGGGCTTACCCACTCTAGCTCCAAGTCTTCAGCCTTGAACTTCACCAAGGGATGCCTTCCCTTGTTCTTCTTCACCTCTCTTAGCTAAGAGAGAGAACATTCATCTTCATGGTTGAAATGAGAGATAGGAAGGTGGTGGAAGTGAGAGCCTCACAACATATACATGTAGGACTAGCTCTCTTACAGATTTCCTACTCACTCTAATGGATGTAGAAAGTGATTAAGCTTAGAGAGAGACGAGGTTGTAGGAAGCACTCAACTATAGAATAGGAACCTCACATAGAGTTTTGCAATGAATGCTCAACCTTGGAATGAAGCCCAAGGGGTCCTATTTATAGATGGGGATGCCTCTTAGCCTTTGGGAACACTTGAGAACGAAAACTGGCCGTTTTGTGGCTTGCAACGGATATATTTTCACTTGTTGCAACTCCACAATGGCTAGAAGCACTTTTCTATACTTTTCCGTAAAGTGCAATCAGTCGAGTTTCTATAAGGGTAACTCGACCAATAGAGTAAAAGACAAAGCCGATATTCAGACCATCGGTCGAGTTTGTCCTGGGGAAACTCGACCGACCAAGGAAAATCGAATTGGTCAGTTACTCTATCGATCAAATTCTATGTAGTGTAAACTCGACCGATCAAAAATCATTTTCAAGATCCAATCAGGATCAGTCGAGTTTACAACTCACAAAACTCGACCGATGAACAACCTGATGTGAATTTTAGAAAATGGCTTTTGAGTGCTTAAACATTCGATCTAAGTGCTCCTGATTTTTTCTAAGCTTAATTACAAGTCATACAATCATTACAAGTGATTTACAACATGATTCTAATGGATTTACATCATATTACAAAAACATGCACTTGTATTGACTTTGACTTGTCTTTTCTCCATTTTGATATGCGCAAGTTAGGGCATTTGGAGTGTGTCTATACCTAATCTGAAATCACTCAAGTAGAGACATTAGACACCAATATGTGGAATGGTTAGTTATCATCAAAACATGGGTTTAGTCAATTTAGACGTGAGTCAACATTGACCTAATTGACCTTGAGTCAACAACTATGCCATTGGATTTTTACTTAGATAAAAGAGAGACAAGAAGCACCACATGATTTATTATATGAATAAAATGCTCGATGAAGCTCAGGTTAACTACACCACCACAGAGAAATAAATGATGGCAATAGTGTTTGATTTTGACAAGTTGAGGTCCCCCCTAATCAGATCAAAAGTGAAAGTATACACAGATCACGGAGCTATCAAGTATCTCATGTTGAACAAAGACACCAAGCCCATGCTCCTATAGTGGGTACTATTGCTACAAGATTTTGATCATAAGATTATTGACAAAAAAGGTACATAGGATGTAATAGTTGGACACTTTTACGAAATATTGAATGACTCACTACTGGTCAATGGCAATTAGCCACGTGAATCTATAATGATGGCAAGGACCATCGAGCCCAAGGTACCATGGTTTGTTGATACATGAAATTATCTTTCCTTATGTCAATTTCCACAATAAATCACATACAATGAAAAGAAGAAGTTGTTTTCTAATCTAAAAACTACTACTGGTATGATCCTCTTCTCTTCAAGAGATACACTAACAATATGTATAGCCGATGCATTTTGAAAGAATAAGTGACACAATTTCATCATGAGTGCCACTCTTCACCTTATAATGGGCATTTAGGTGGAGATATGACAACCTCCAAGATTCTGCAATTTGGCTTTTATTGTCCGACATCATTTAAGGATGCACATGCCTATGTAAAAACCTACAAAATATGTCAACACACTAGAAACATATCAAAGAGGAATGGATGATCATGTATGATTGGATCAAAGTTGATATTTTTGACATTTGGGGCATCAATTATATGAGACCTTTCCCGTCATCATGAGGCAATCAATATGGAGTGAGGCATAAAGTTCCCACCCTTTATCACCCACAAACCTCAGGACAAGTTGAGGTTTAAAATCGACAGATAAAACAATTTTTGGAGAAGATGACTGAGCACACCCAAAAGATTGGTTGATGAAGCTGGATGATGCTCTATGGGTACAAGACTCCAATAGGAACCACTCCTTATAGGTTGATTTATGGCAAGGCATTCCATTTACTAGTTAAATTAGAGCAAAAGGCCTTTTGGGCAATCCAATTCTTGAATATCAACCCAAAGCTAGCCGATAGGAAAAGGGTTTTACAATTACAAGAATTAGAGGAGATTAGTCTTCATGCTTATGAAAACTCTAGGAATTATAAACAAAGAACTAAGGTGTGGCATGATGCTCACTTGAAAATAAAAGATGTGTCTGAAGAGACAAGATTCTCTTGTTCAATTCAAAAATTAGACTTATTCCTGGAAAGTTAAAACAAGTTTGAAATAGATTATCCCTTATGAATCTACATAATAGCATGAATATGGTTTTCATGTACATGTATCGATACTCATAACCTCTAATGGATATTCCATCTTAGCTTGTCTCGTTAATTTTCTCATACCACAAGAACCCATGGCCCATGTCTTTGAACATCATTTTCTTATTTTTGAACTTCCTTATCTGAACCGAAGATGTTATATGTGTGACCCTATAGGTCCCATGTCACATTTGTAGTGAATGTCCAAAACTAGATTATGACATCATAATCAAAGAGTGGTGCCTAGTCGCACATCAATGCTACCCAAGTGAAATGGAAAGTTGGATAACAACTTCAACCTATAATTTGTGCAAGGTGTTTCAGTGATTGTATAATTCCTTTAATGGTCAAGAAGGAAAGAGTGGTTGATATGTACTCAAGGCTTAACACTATCATCAACGGTTTGGCAGCCTTGGGTCACACCTTAGATAGAGGGACTATCATCTCTAAGATACTAAGGTCCCTTCCCAAGAGATGGGAACCCAAGGTGACTTCAATTGAAGAAGTTAGAAGTCTTGGAAACTTAGCCACCGAGGAGCTCATTGGCAACCTTCAAGCCCATGAGCCAAGGCTAGACAAGCAAGAAGAAGATGATAAGCAAGAGGACAAGGAATTAAAGAAGATGAAAGACAATGCCTTCAAAGCTCAAATGGAGGCCATGATTCTCCAATAAAAACTTGTTTGCTGGTCCTCTCCGCCCTCCTCATGTGAAGATGGTGTCCCTAGTTATCATGAAGCAAACTACTCCAAGGGAAAGCACTTTAAGGGAAAGTCTTCCTCATCCTCAAATCCTAGATGCTATGAGTGTGGTGAAAAGGGGCACTACAAGAATGATTTCCCCAAGGCAAAGAAGAGCTAACTTAAGATCAACCACAAGAAGAAGGATGATTACAAGAAGGAAGGCAAGTACAAGAGGAAGGATAAGAATGAGAAAAGGAGCAAGGATGCAGCTCATGCAGCTTGGGAAGAATCCTCTTCAAGTGGCTCAGCTTCGATGAAGGAGAATGCCATCTTGCACCCATGGCCTCCACAAGTGAAGATATTGGTGTGGTAAGTGAGGTAAGTGAGGTAAGCTTGCATGAGTTATCTAAGGAAACTCTTATTGACATGGTTAATGCTACCCATTCCTCTTATTCTGAATTCAAGTCCAAGAAAAAGAGGTTGGGTAAGATCACTGATGATTTATATGCTAAAATTGATATTCTTGATCAAAATGAGAAGTTGCATCTTGATAGAATTGATTCCTTGCAAGGGAAATTTCATGATCTTGAGCTCCAATACAATGGAGTTGAATTTGAGAATGGTGTCTACCTTAAGAACATCACTAGTCTTATGGAAGAAAACCAAGCCCTAATAGATAAGCTTGCTTTACTTAAAACTAAAAATGATGATCTTAAGCTTGCTTGTGATGCTACTAAGGATGAAAACAGAATCTATCTTGATGAGCTTATTATGCTTAAAACTGAAAATACTAGGTTGCTTGCTCAAATTAGTGATCTATCTTCTAGACTTGTTTTTCCTAGCAATGAATTTGCTTATATTACTTTACAAAAAAATCATATTTGACTAAATCCCTCTATCTAGAGGTCGACCTGCTGCATGCTAATGATGATATTGCTAGTTTGTCTTCTAATGTTGTCACTCTTACCAATGATAATCACAAGTTTAGAGCCACTTTGCAACAATTCCTTAAAGGGAAGAAGTCCCTTAATGAAGTCTTGGATCACTCCACCAAACATAGTGGTACGAGTGGTTTAAGATATGAGGGTGCTTCAAAAAGCAAAGGCAAAGGTAACAAGAAGAGCAAGGGACCTCCAATCTTCCATGGAGAGTCATCTGACTCTAAGAAACCCTATAATATGTGTTCATTGTAAGAGTGATGACCACTATTCTACTTATTTTCCTTATAAGGAGAAGGGTACCAACCCCAAGATGAAGTGGGTCCCCAAGCTAACCCTGGATCCAAAAGTTTAAATTGGGCACCATTTATCTTCCTTTCTTGTAGGGTAAAGGCAAACAATTTGTTGATAGTAGATGTTCAAAACACATGATGGGTGAAATCAACCATTCAATCAATTCACCAAGAAGAAAGGAGGATCGACGACATTTGGGGACAATAACAAGGGTAAGGTAATAGGTGAGGGTGATGTAGGTGATTCACTATGAATCAAGAATGTACTTCTTGTGGATGGCCTACATCACAATTTAATAAGTGTTAATCAACTTTGTGATAATGGTTATCTTATTCTATTTACTTCTTTAGAATGCTTGCTTCTAGATTCTCTCTCTTATAATGTCATATATAAGGGAACTAGAAATGGTAATCTTTATATTATTGTTCTTGACTCTAGTAAGCCTATTTTTGGTAGATGCCTTGTTGCCAATTCAAATAATATTTCTTTATGACACCATAGACTTGGTCATGTAAGTATGCATCAATTGAAGAAGTTAAGCAAAAAGGATTTGGTGAAGGGACATCTTAAATTAGATTTTGAAAAGAATGAGGATTATCAACCTTGTACCCAAGAAAAGCAAACTAATTCCTCCTTCAAATCCAAAGCGGTCCTTAGCACCAAAAGAGTTCTTGAGCTTCTTCTTCACATTGATCTATTTTGACCAATGTGTACGTAGTCATTTCGTGGTAGCAAGTATTGTCTTGTGAGTGTTGATGATTTTTCTTGCTTTACTTGGACCTTCTTTATTGTTTCAAGAAGCGATACTCTTGATGTTTTCTCATCCGTTTGCAAACGAATTGAAAATGAAGCTTCTTGTCAGATTGTCTCTATCCGCAGTGATCGTGGGGGAGAATTTGAAAATGATTTGTTTGAACGGTTTTGTGAAGAATCCAGGTATGCACATAACTTTTCTTCACCTCAAACGTCTCAACAAAATGGGGTTTTAGAGAGGAAGAATAGTTCACTGCAGGAGATGTCTAGGACTATGCTTCTAGAGTATAACACTCCAAAGAAGTTTTGGGCCGAAGCTGTTAGTACTTCATGCTTTGTGCAAAATTGGATTTTACTCATCCATCTTTGAAGAACATACCCTATGAGCTATGGCATGGTAGAAAACCTTCCATTGATTTATTTCATGTTTTTTATTGTCCTTGTTTGGTTTAGAACACCAAAGATTTCCTAGACAAGTTTTATCTAAATTTTTATAAGGCTTTCTTTCTTGGCTATAGCACTACTAGCAAGGCTTATAGAGTTTCTAACATTGAATTGTGTAAAGTAGAAGAATCTATCAATGTTATATTTGTTGATACTAACCTCTCTATTTCCAAGAATGTTGTTAATGATGATGTTGCATATGAGGTGATCCCTCTATTAAAAGATCTCAATATTGTTGATATAGGAAAGGAGGTGTTAGTTGATGAAGCATAGAAGGATGAAGAAAAAAGGATCCAACCCCCTGCTTTGCAAATCATCATCCTAAAGAGATCATCATAAAAACCCTTTTGAAAGGGTGAAGATGCAGACTGCCTACAACAAAGAACAAGCAGACAACGCCTTCATCTCTCATCTTGAGCATGAAGATGTCAAAGAAGCTCTCAAGGATGATGAATGGATCCTAACCATGCAAGAAGAGTTGGAACAGTTCGAGAAGTGCAGAGTGTGGACTCTTGTGCCAAGACCAAGTGATAGAAAGATCATTGGCACCAAATGGGTCTACTGTAATAAGCTTGATGAAAGCAGAAAGATGGTAAGAAACAAATCAAGGTTGGTTGCTCAAGGCTACAATCAACAAAAGGGTATAGATTTGATGAAACTTATGCACCTATTACTAGACTTGAGCAAACTAGAATGTTGCTTCCTTTTGCTAGTCATAAAAACTTTCTCCTTTATCAAATGGATGTTATAAGTGCATTTTTTAATGGTACAATTTAGGAGGAAGTTTATGTTGCTCAACATCTCGACTTTGAACATGATAATTTGCCTAACCATGTTTATTTGTTACAGAAATCTCTTTATGGCCTCAAACAAACACCTCAAGCTTGGTATCAGAAACTAAAGAACTTTTTGCTAGACAATGTCTATATTATGGGTAAAGTTGATTCTACCTTGTTTCTAAAATACGCTTCTAGCAATTTCTTAATCATTCAAATTTATGTTGATGATATTATCTTTGACGTAACTTACCTTGATCTTTGCAAGGAGTTAGAGCTCTTATGAAGAGTGAGTTTGATATGAGCATGATGGGGGAGCTCACTCTCTTCCTGGCTTTCAAATCAAACAAACTGAAAATGGAAACTTCATCAACCAAGGCAAGTACACTAATGAACTACTTAAGTGCTTTAGGATGGAGAACACCAAGCCAATGGACACCCCCATGTCAAACTCCACCAAGCTTGACAAAGATGAAGAAGGAGAAAAGGTAGATCAGAAGCTCTATGGAGGTATGATTGGAATTTTACTTTATTTAACTGCTTCTAGACCTGACATAATGTTTAGTATTGGCTTGTGTACTTGATTTCAATCAAGTCCTATGAAATCACAACTCATATTTGTTAAGAGTATTTTGAGGTATATAGTCAAAACTCCAAAATTTGGTATATGGTATCCCAAGTCAAGGGACTTTACTCTTACTACCTATAGCAATGTTGCTTATGTAGGTTGTCTGATTGATAGAAAGTGTACAAGTGGCACTTGCTTCTTCCTAGGACCATGCCTAATTTCTTGGTTCTCTAAGAAACAAAGCACTCAAGCTCTTTCAACTACCGAGGTTGAATACATTGCAACTGGAATTTGTTGTGCCCAAGTCCTATGGATTAAGAAAATGCTCCAAGACTTTAACATTCACTTTGATGCTTCTCCTATCTATTGTGATAATATCACTGCAATTAACTTGTATTGAAATCCTATATTGCATTGTAGAGCTAAACATATAGAGGTCCATCATCATTTTCTTTGTGACCACATTGCCAAGAAGGATATTTATATCATGCATGTGGATATGGAGAATCAGCTTGCAGACATTTTCACTAAACCTCTAGCTAGAGAGCAATTCACTTTTTACTAGATCTAAATTGCTTATAACTTCTCTTGATGATATTGACATGCCTTCTAGCTATTTGTTCTCTTACCTATATGTTTCTTGCTTAAAATTAATCATCTCTTGTTTTCTATGTGCTATAGTAGTCTCATTTATATGCCTTATTTCGCTCATTTTGGGTATTTTTCACAAACAAATCTTCTGTCACAAAATAGTACCCTATAATGAGTGAAATGTGCCTCAATATGTCTAAAATGCATAATAGGCTAAAGAAATAAATTTAATCAACACCCTAGAGGATAGGAATTAAAATTTAAAGTTTTGGGACAAACTATTGATCGATCAAATTACAAACTTGACCGATCCTTGGCCGAGGTCAAGTGATCACACATGATCGGTCGAGTTTCCAAAACTCAAAACTCAACTGATGACCGAGCTGGACCAAACTTAAAAAGGGTTTTACCAATTTTTCTCCCTCTCAACTAGAGAAAAGGACCGATCCCCGACCTCCATCCTCTTTGACCTCCAACCCTAGGTTCGCACATACTCTCACCAGCTTTGTTTAGCCTCTCTTGCCTCTTCCACCACCTTCCTAGGTTGTTAGACGAAATGTTGGTGAGGTTCTATCTATCTTTTGATTGTTTTTGCTTCTCAATCCTCTTCCATGGCATCCAACCATAGGAAGAGAGACACCCCTAGTGAAGTACCCCCGTCCTCCTCTAATCCTCACCTCTTGTCTTTTGATGGGACCTTTTTCATATCCTCTGCATCTCTCAATTGCTATAAGGAGCTCCTTCCTAGGAACCCTTTCCCCTTTAGAGATTTGTTTGGGCCTTGTCTCAACATGGTGAAGGCTATCTTGGAGGTTGTCGAGTTGTTCTCTTCCCATCATCTTGGTGCGTTGTGCGTAGAATTCCTATGCTTCCACAATTCCATAACTAGCACTAAGGCGGTCCATGAATTTATGACAATCTTCAATGGAATTAAAACACAATTGTGCCACCACCCAATAGCTAGGTAATTCTCACTTCCATGATAGTCGGGACCAAATTTACCATCTCTGAAGATTCTATGAATATATGTTTCAATGATACTGAGCTCACCGACTCATGGAGGAAGTACTACCCTAACTATTTTGACATGCTTGACCCTGAGGTTTTGTACAAACACTTTGAACTTAATCTACCTAATATTCACAAGTTTTTGAAGAAGCCTCGTGTCCCATATAGGAAGAAGTCAACCCAACCATCCTCTTCCCTGTATCTAAAAAACCATCTGATAGCATTAGTACTTAATGCAATGTCCACCCAAAGAAAAACCAAATGGACATTTTAGAAAACATTGTTGTAATTATGTACAGTCTTTTGAAGAATGTTGGAGTCAAGTGGTCTCGATACATTATACACCACATGATGTACTTTGAATCTGGGAAGAACACTCGTGGGACCCACCCTCTACCCTACCTTGATTTGTGGTCTATTTGCTTTTGCTACTCATAAATCTCTTTTCCATAATCTCTATTACAAAAATCAAGCTGGAAAGGAGTCTACATCAGTGAAACCACGATCAAGAAGAATTTCCTTCCTACCTCCCCTACCACACCTAGAGCCTCCACCTAGGCACCTCCACCTCCATTACAACCCCGACCTGGCCGTGCCTTTTTCTCAGTGTCAAATGAAGCCCTTATGGGTTACATGATACACCAGTAGGCATATAACCTTCAGGTTTAGGATCACCTCCACCAAGACCTCTTCCAGATCATGTCACACATGAACCTATCCTATACCCATCCGTACCCCTCCTACCAACCATACCAAGGCAGTGACTATGCCTCTTATGCATTCAGTCACTTCCACCCCACCCCTCCACATGTTGCTTCCACTGCCACCCCTGTTGTTGATGGTGGACATGCTCCTGGTGCTCTTCCTTCGATGGCGTTGCTTGTTGGTCCTGCTACCACCCAAGTTGCTACTAGTGGATCTGCCCCTACCCCTATTGTGCTTCCTTTTTTGGCTCTTCCTGTTGGTCCAATTGCCACCCTACTTACTAGTTTTGGGACTTATGCTCCCTCCTTTGACCAAGCAAATGATTTATATGTTCTTGGCATGTCTTGGGCTGAGCATAATGCTAGATGGCCAGATCGTGGTTTTGATCCTCCTGCCGATGAGGAGATGCTCGACCAGACTGCTGAGGATGAGCCTAATGATGCTGAGGGCACTGAGGATCATGGATCTGAGGCTAGTTCTAAGGATGGCTTCGTTGGTTCCTCTAGATATGAAGGTGAAGATTTTGTTGTCTCTGTTGCGCCTTCAGATGGTGATAAGGACTATGAGCTAAAGGTCAATGATGATGATGATGTTTATGATGAGCCTGTTGACATAGATAGCCTAGATATATCTTACATGTTTTAGTTCTATAGTCTTTAGGTGTTGATCATAAATATCTCTTTAGTCTTTTATGTACTAAGACATTTGGGAATTGTATATGAGACTTACTATTTTATCATCTTGTTGTTTTATCATTGGTTTGTGGCTTTTATATGAAGACGTGCCCTAGTGTTGTAATCATAATCTTCTGTAACATAACTATTTGGTTGACTATATGTTATGAGTTTGTGGTATGCTCTCCCATATTTTGATTATGACAGTGGGTTGATTATTTTCTCTTTTCTTCGTCTATGTTTGATGTGTGCTTTGTGGTTGATTACTTTAGCTTGTGTCTGTGGAGAAGACCTTGTTAGCTAAAATGGACATCAGTAAAACCCTTATTTTGATAATGATAAACATTTCATTCTTGTTGATTTAACGTGCTACTTGAGTGTTGCAGGAATGAGGTGGATGACAAAGCTCTAGGGAATCTATATGCTTAAATGCTTATAAATTTCATGAAATGTAATCAATTGTAAACTTGTACAAATATATAATGTACAAGTACTTAGACTTCATGTAAATCAAGCGTTAGATCTTCCCTAGCCAAACACTACACTTAGATAGATCATCCCTTCAATAATGTCACATATGCACACTCACATACACACTTAGTACTTTAATTGAAACATTGAAACAAGGTCAATCTCGGTCGACAAAATCCTCGACTGAGACACTCTCAGTCAACAAACTTCTCGACCGAGAAAGACCCAGGTAGCCGTTAGACACAGCTGATAAGGTGGTTGGCAGTTGGAGATGATCGTTGCAAATACTTGATCTAGAGAGCCTGTCAGTCGACAAAACTTCGACCGAGAAGGTATCCCGGTCGACAATTTCTCGACCGAGATGGACTCTGACAGCAACTGCAGAATTAATTAACTAGTCGTTGTTAATCCAACCAACTTATAACTAACGGCTAGTTAAGCACTTAGAAACCCCTAGAAAGTGTCTAGAACGTCCTTAAGCACTTGTAGGTCATTCCTATAAATAGGACATGCCTTAGGACACCTAAAATCACTTGATTCTACGCTTGAGCAATCCTTGAGCTTATACTTGCATTAGCAACCTGTTTTGAGCAATTGAGCAATACTTGCAATTGGCTACTCTTCACCTTGCTCTAAATTCGTGTCCTATAGACCAGTATCTCCTATCCACAACAATCACATTTCCATATACTTTGGTTAGGAGATCTACACGCTTGATATAGGCAAATCAAGTCTTGTGCTTCAAAGGATAAGTTGTAATTTCTGTTTTCCTTTCTTGTTCACTTTCATTGTTTGTACTCTCCTTGCTACTCCTATGTTGGAGGCTGCGGATTGGAGAGGGTTGTGATATTCTTGGTGAAGAAGGAGACTTTGGACTACTTCAAGAAGGCTGGTGCAACGGGAGGTTACTTCTAAGAGGAAGGCTACTTCAAGGGGGAGCTTGGAGTTACTTCAAGAAGGCTACCTCGAGTTGGTGCATCTACTTCAAAGTGAAGGTTGTTCAAAGGGGTGTAAGAAAGTATTGTATTTTGTGTAATTCCTTGTGAAGGTAATAAAATTAATACTTTCAAATCCCGGTTGGGTAAGCAACCGGGTAGTGGACTGACTGCCTTAGTATTTGCTAAGGTAGGAACCACTCTAAATCCCTTGTCTCCTTCTTACTTTTTCATTTGTGGTTGTTTGAGTTAAATAATTGTTAAATTAACTTTAAAACCCTATTCACCCCCCCTCTAGTGGTTTTTCAATTGGTATCAGAGCAGGCTTCAAGGAACTCTAACCAAGTCTTGAAGAATGGGTGACGGGTTGCTCAACAACCTCAACCTTGAAGGGAAACTTGTGGCTAGACCTCCAGCATTTGATGGAACTAACTACACCTACTGGAAAAGAAGAATGCAATTTTACTTCCAAGGGATTAGTTGGGATCTATGGAGGATGGTGTCAACCCCCTATGAGCTTCCTCAAGTAGAATATGCAGCTTGGGACACAAATACGGTAAAGTCAGCTCAAATGAATGCAAAGGCTGTAAGTATTCTCTATTGTTCAATTTCAGTAGGAGAATTTAATAGGATATCAAATTGTGAAACAGCCTATGAAATTTGGCATAGACTTTCCATAACCTTTGAAGGGACTGTTCAAGTTAAGAACTCTAAAATTGGAATGCTTAAACAAAAGTTTGAACAGTTCCGTATGGATCCGGATGAATCTATTAGTGATATGTATGCAAAATTATCTTGTATTGTAAATGGTTTGAATGCTTTAGGTAAAGTTATTAGTGAGGAAGATCAGGTGTCAAAGATCCTTAGATCACTTCCTCCCAAATACAAGCCCAAGGTGACTGCTATTGAAGAAGCAAATGACCTCACCCGACTGAGGATGGAACAACTCATTGGCAACCTAGAAGCTCATGAAGCAACCTTAGAAGAAGAAGAAAGAAGAGAACGTGAACTACAACAAGGGAAAAAAGAAGGATGTGGCTCTAAAAGCTTCAAAAATCATTACACCGGAAAGTGATGAGTCAAGTGAAGAAGAAGAAGAAGAAGCCTTGATTGTCAATGGTAAGAAATATAAAAGATTTAGATCTAACAAAATTTCTAGTTCTTCTTCATCTCCTCCTAGGTGTTTTGAGTGTGGAAAGAAAGGACATCTAAAAAATGAATGCCCTAAAGCAAAGAAAGGAAAGAAAAGCTCACACAAAAAGAAGGGAGAAAAATCTTATAAAGCTGCATGGGATGAGTCAAGTGAGAGTGAAGGTGGAGAAGAAAAGGTGGAATGTCTAATGGCAAGAGAAGATGATGAAGACTCTCAAGAGGTAAGCCTTCTTGACCTTCCTAAAGAAGAGTTAATTACTAGTCTGCAAGAAACTCATGATAAGTATGTTGATTGCAAAAAGAAACTAAAGAAGGTTACCAAAACAAATGATGAGTTATATGCTAGATTAAATGATCTCTCTTCTAAAAAGAACAACATTGATCTTGAGAATCTATCTTTAAAAACATCTTTAAATGACTGCAATAGAAAGTTACTTACTCTAGAAACAAATATTGATCTTCTTTCTCAAGAAAAGACTGAATTGTTAGCTAAACTAAATGATTTTCAGACCCAACCAATTTTATGTAACCATCTAGACTATGACAATGTTGTAAAAGAAAGAGACTCCCTATTATCTGATTTAGATCAAGCAAGAAAAGATTTACACACAAAGATGGATGACATTGCTAAGCTACAAAGAAACCTAAATGACTTAAGGGGAAAAGACATCCTTGATAACATTCTGAAAATTTCCTCTAGTTTCAATGGAAGAAGAGGTTTGGGATATGCTCCAAAGAAAAATCAACCCAAAAGAACTAAAGCATCCAAGACTCAAACTATGTTTGTACCTAAGAAATCAATTCCTAGAAAGAGAAATGAAGTTGACTCTATTACTTGTCACTTTTGTTTACGTCTTGGACATTATTTATTTTCATGCCCTTATAAGACCAAGGATTCCGACTTAGTTTGGGTCCCAAAGCCCCAAACATAGTAGAAATGTATGAAATTCAGTTGAGATATGATTCAATGCTCATTTTTGCAAATTATATTTTCTTATCTCAACTTAATGAAAGGTCTCATGCATTATCGTAATTTTCTGAAACTGCTGTACTGAAACAGAAACTTATTCGGTCGAAGAATTGTCGACCGAAAATATAATCGGTCGAACTTTTGTCGACCGACCTGATGCCTGTAACAAATTAAAATCTACAGCAACAACCTGAGTAAAACAGCAACCATTTCGGTCGAAAATTAGTCGACCAAGCAGAACTTCTGTTTTTCTTTAGTTTTTAATATGCAATACAGCAACTTTCTCAATCGACGATTGGTCGACCGAGAGAGGTGTCGGTTGAACATTTGTCGACCGACTGAAGTTCTGAGTCAGAATTTTTTATCTAGTCTGTAATTAAATGCTTCTAACCATACCGGACCATCACATGGGTACCAAAACCTACATTTTAATGCAGGATTGGGTGGTTGACAGTGGATGTTCCAAACACATGACCGGAAACAAGGATGCATTTCAAACTTTTGAAGAAAAGAAGAGTGGAACAGTCACCTTTGGAGATAATGGTAAAGGTAAAATCGTTGGAATAGGTAACATTGGTACAAACCTCAAAATAAAGAATGTTTTACTCGTTGATGGTTTGCACCATAATTTAATAAGTGTTAGTCAATTATGTGATAGTGGATATGATGTTTTATTTAACAAAAATTGTTGCAAGTTGTTAATAGAAAACACTACAAATGTTGTTTATGAAGGAAAACGAGTTGGAAATCTATATCTTCTTAGACCTAACTCTATGAAATCTGTAGTAGGAAAATGCTTACTTGCAAATGAAAATACTTTCCAACTATGGCATAAAAAGTTAGGACATGCTAGTTCACATGTTATCAAAAAGTTAGTTAAATATGATCTTGTTCGTGGTTTGCCTAATTTATCTTTTGATCAAGTTGAAAATTGTGAACCATGTACCTTGGGTAAGCAAACAAAAACCTCTTTTAAACCCAAACATGTACTTAGTACCTATAGATCTTTAGAATTGATTCATATGGATTTATTTGGACCTATGAGAACACAATCTATTGGTGGCAAAAGATATTGTTTTGTTATTGTTGATGATTATAGTAGATATACATGGGTACATTTTCTTGCAACCAAAGATGATACTATTCATGTCTTTATAAAATTTTGTTCAAAGGTTGAAAATCTATTACAAAACAAAATATGTACCATTAGAAGTGATCCTGGTGGAGAATTTGAGAATCATTTATTTGAAGAATTTTGCACATCTCAAGGATACACTCACAACTTTTCTGCTCCACGCACTCCACAACAAAATGGTATAGGTGAAAGGAAAAATCGATCACTACAAGAAATGGCTAGGACTATGATGCTCGAACATGACACACCTAAAACTTTTTGGGCTGAAGCTGTAAACACCGCATGCTATGTGTTAAATAGAGTAATTGTTCACTCTTATTTGAAGAAAACACCATATGAAATAATACATACTAAGAAACCTAGAGTTGACTATTTTCATACCTTTGGATCCACATGCTATATCTTAAACACTAAAGAGGATAGAGATAAGTTTGACTGTAAATCACATAAAGCATTCTTCTTGGGATATTCTACCTCTAGCAAAGCATTTAGAGTCTCCAACACTATTTCTAAAAAGGTTGAGGAATCTATTCATATTTCTTTTCATGAAGAACTAAAATCAGAAAATCCTGAAATAGTTGATCTCACTCATCAATTCGACAACTTATCCATACCCAATGATAGTGAGAAAAATACTACAAGCAATGACAACACTGAAACACAACCTATACCTAGACTCATTAAGGATCATCCTCAAGAACTAATTATTGGGAATCCCAATGATAAAGTCAAAACTCGTTCTTCTTTTAAGGATGTTGCAAACATGGCCTTTGTTTCTATTATTGAACCTAAGAAAGTATCTGAAGCTCTTAAAGATGACTATTGGATAATAGCAATGCAAGAAGAATTAAATCAATTCACTAAAAATGATGTATGGGATTTAGTTCCTAAACCACAAGATAAAACCATCATTGGAACTAAATGGGTTTTTAGGAATAAGCTAAATGAGGCAGGGGAAGTAATAAGGAATAAAGCTCGGCTAGTAGCACAAGGATATAATCAACAAGAGGGAATATACTTTGATGAAATGCATGCACCAGTAGCAAGACTTGAAGCTATTAGAATGTTACTAGCTATTGTTGCACATAAAAACATCAAACTCTACCAAATGGATGTAAAAAGTGCATTTCTAAATGGAATCATTCAAGAAGAAGTATATGTTGCCCAACCACCTGGTTTTGAAATACCGGAAAAAGGTGACCATGTTTATAAACTTAAGAAAGCACTTTATGGTTTAAAACAAGCACCTAGGAACTGGTATGAAAGGCTCAAAACATATCTTTTTGATAATGGTTTTTCTATTGGAAATTCAGATTCTACTTTATTCTTCAAAACATATACATCTGATTTTCTAGTTGTTCAAATATATGTTGATGATATTATTTTTGGAGCTTCAAATGAATCATTGTGCACACAATTCAGTGACATTATGCAAAAAGAATTTGAAATGAGCCTCATGGGTGAACTAACTTTCTTTCTTGGTTTCCAAATTAAACAAACGCCTGCCGGGATTTTTATAAGCCAAGAAAAGTATACTAAAGAACTCTTAAAATGTTTTGGGATGGATCAGTGCAAACATGCTACTACTCCTATGGCTACCTCTATTAAAACTGACAAGGATGAAAATGGGGAACCTATTGATGATCCCTTATATAGAGCCATGATTGGTAGTTTGGTTTACTTAACCGCTTCTAGACCGGACATCATGTTTTCTGTTGGTCTTTGTGCTCGATTTCAATCACAACCCATGCACTCTCACTTTCAAGCAGTTAAACGGATTCTTCGATACTTAGCCGGCACCACATGTTTTGGCTTATGGTACCCAAAAGGACAATCATTGGATTTTAAAGCTTATACTGATGTTGATTATGCTGGTTGTCGACTTGACCGCAAGAGCACTAGTGGTGGTTGTTTCTTGTTAGGAAGAGCTTTAGTATCTTGGTTTAGCAAGAAACAAAACACAATTGCCCTCTCTACAACTGAAGCTAAATATATGGCAGTCGGATCTTGTTGTGCTCAAGTGCTTTATATGCAACAAGTGTTAAACGATTATGGTTTTACTCTTTCATCTATGCCTATCTTTTGTGACAACACAAGCGCTATAAACTTAGCACACAATCCTATTTTACACAGCCGAGCTAAACATATTGAAATCCGTCATCACTTTTTAAGGGATCATATCTCTAAGAATCATGTTTCCCTTCATCATGTTGATACGGAAGATCAATTGGCTGATATTTTTACAAAACCACTTCCACTAGACCAATTCAACAACATAAGGAAGCAACTGCTTATCACTCCTTTAAACGATGTTTTCTTTGATATTTGTGCTTCTTAAAAATATTCTTGTTTGCCTCATTTGTAGTTTTTAAAATGGACATCTTTTTCATTGGATTTGATGGGACATCTAATTTAGGGGGAGTTTTCTTGTTTTTAACAGGATATCTTTTTGAAATGACAAAGGGGAGAAATAAAAATAAATCTTAAAACTTAGTAATTGTGCAAAACTCAATCAATGAGTTTCATAAACTCTTGGCTTTACATTGAAAGTTGCTATATTCCCTAAAGAATTGGATTTCATGTTCTATAATTCATGGGGAATAATAAGCACACATTTTATAAACAAGATAAGAAATTCACAAATGTAATCTTCAGGTATGAAACTCACATGTTTTATATTTCCTTAATTTATATTTTGGAAATGTTTGTCATCTTCAAAAAGGGGGAGATTGTTAGCTAAAATGGACATCAGTAAAACCCTTATTTTGATAATGACAAACATTTCATTCTTGTTGATCTAACGTGCTACTTGAGTGTTGCAGGAATGAGGTGGATGACAAAGCACTAGGGAATCTATATGCTTGAATGCTTATAAATTTCATGAAATGTAATCAATTGTAAACTTGTACAAATATATAATGTACAAGTACTTAGACTTCATGTAAATCAAGTGTTAGATCTTCCCTAGCCAAACACTACACTTAGATAGATCATCCCTTCAATAATGTCACATATGCACACTCACATACACACTTAGTACTTTAATTGAAACATTGAAACAGGGTCAATCTCGGTCGACAAAATCCTCGACCGAGACACTCTCAGTCGACAAACTTCTCGACCGAGAAAGACCCAGGTAGGCGTTAGACACAGCTGACAAGGTGGTTGGAAGTTGGAGATGATCGTTGCAAATACTTGATCCAGAGAGCCTGTCGGTCGACAAAACTTCGACCGAGAAGGTATCCCGGTCGACAATTTCTCGACCGAGATGGACTCTGATAACAACTGCATAATTAATTAACTAGTCGTTGTTAATCCAACCAACTTATACCTAACGGCTAGTTAAGCACTTAGAAACCCCTAGAAAGTGTCTAGAATGTCCTTAATCACTTGTAGGTCATTCCTATAAATAGGACATGCCTTAGGACACCTAAAATCACTTGATTCTACACTTGAGCAATCCTTGAGCTTATACTTGCATTAGCAACCTGTTTTGAGCAATTGAGCAATACTTGCAATTGGCTACTCTTCACCTTGCTCTAAATTCGTGTCCTATAGACTAGTATCTCCTATCCACAGCAATCACATTTCCATATACTTTGGTTAGGAGATCTACACGCTTGATATAGGCAAATCAAGTCTTGTGCTTCAAAGGATAAGTTGTAATTTCTGTTTTCCTTTCTTGTTCACTTTCATTGTTTGTACTCTCCTTGCTACTCCTAGGTTGGAGGCTGCGGATTGGAGAGGTTTGTGATCTTCTTGGTGAAGAAGGAGACTTTGGACTACTTCAAGAAGGCTGGTGCAACGGGAGGTTACTTCTAAGAGGAAGGCTACTTCAAGGGGGAGCTTGGAGTTACTTCAAGAAGGCTACCTCGAGTTGGTGCATCTACTTCAAAGTGAAGGTTGTTCAAAGGGGTGTAAGAAAGTATTGTATTTTGTGTAATTCCTTGTGAAGGTAATAAAATTAATACTTTCAAATCCCGGTTGGGTAAGCAACTGGGTAGTGGACTGACTGCCTTAGTATTTGCTAAGGTAGGAACCACTCTAAATCCCTTGTCTCCTTCTTACTTTTTCATTTGTGGTTGTTTGAGTTAAATAATTGTTAAATTAACTTTAAAACCCTATTCACCCCCCTCTAGTGGTTTTTTAGACCTGTGTTTTTTGCTCTTTCTACCTCCCTAACTTTTTGATATGACAAAGGGGGAGAAGTGACCTCATCTATATTGTTTTATTACCTTTATGATCCTTTTGTTGTCGATTGTGCACGTATCATGTGACTTGCTGGAGGACCATATAGTATGTATATGTGCTATGGTTATTTGTGGAAAGACTAACCATGCAGGCTTAGGTAAGCATGAAATGAGGGGGAGAAATTCACATTGTTCATTCATGTATCCCCTTACAATTCACAAGGTAAAGGTTTAAATTTGCATATCCTTTTCAATATGTTGAGGAATGGTTTGTCATTGTCAAAAAGGGGGAGAATGTTGACCTAAGTGTTACACATTGTACATATTTTGATAATGAGTTAACCAATCCTTTCATATGTATCCAATATGTTTGCTTAAGATTTATTTTAGGTATTAGATACATGAAAAGGATCAAATTGATCAAGCCCTAGCTTGTTTTAGTTCAAGTCAAAAGCAATGCAAATTCACTTTTGTGGAAAACACTCCAAACTACCTTAGATAATTTCTATAATCATTTGTATTGTTGATATGACTTGTACCTAAGATGAGTAAAAATTAGGGACACTTAATTTGAATGTTTGATCACTTAAAAGTCAATTTATAAAATTCATTATAGATTGTTCATTGGTCGATTTACAAATTCGATTGATCCTTAATGGATTTTGAGAATGACCTCGATCGGTCTATTTTTAGATTCACAAAACTCGACCGATCCCTCTACAGACCAAAACCAATTTAAGTGGATCAGTCAAGTTTCCATTAGGACAAACTTGATCGATGGTTTAAATTGGCTTTGTCTCATAGTGTGATTGGTCGAGTTATCTTTATTGAAACCTAACTGAATGCACTCTACGAAAAATGCAGAAAAAAGTGATGCTAACCATTGAAGTGTTGCAAAACTCAAAATTATATTCGTTGCAACCCTCCAAATGGCTAGAAAATGTTCATAAGTGTTCCTACTCTTTAGTGGACACCTCAACTATAAATAGGAACTCTTGAAGTTCATTCCAAGGTTGCTCCTTCATGCTATTCAAGCTCCTTGCTATGGTTGAGTGCATCTAGTGCACTTTATCCCCTTTTATCTCTCTTTATTACACTTCATTTCATTCATATGAGTGAGATAGGATCTGTGTGAGAGAGTTACTTCATTGTACTCTTGTAAAGCTCTCAAAGCTTCTCCTTCCCAACCCCTTTCTTGTATATCAAGTTGATGAAGGCTTCTATAAGTGAAGGAGAAGGTGCAAGCTTCTTCAAGTTGTACAAGAAGGTGCAAAAAGCTTCTTTGATTGAAGGAGGAGGACAAGGAGAAAGATCCAATGAGCTGTGTGGGTAAATCCTTCAAGGAAAAAGACTTGGTGCAAGAAGGGGATCTCCTTGATGAAGGCATCCAACTGCTTGCAAGAGTGGGTAAGACCTTGGTGAGGTAGAAGGCTAGCTCTTGGATAGTTAAGACCTTGTTTGTAAGGTTGTTGGCTCCCTTGAACTTAAAGGGAAGTTGGGTGTCCTTGTCCTAAAAAAGGAAGGTCATATGTTGTAACTCTTATAAGTTTATATAAGGAGTAGACATGGTTAAGAAATTCTAGAGCTTGACCTCTCTAGGTAGTATACTGGCTCTCTCCTAGTTGGGAGAGTGGAACCACTCTAAAACAACTTGTTGAGTTGGTTTCTTCAATCTCTCTCATCCTTGCTATGTATGTCTTTTTGGCCATCAAATTCACGATTCACAATTAAGCTTATTTGAAGTAACTTGAAAGTCTAACAAGTTTTGTACAAGTGTTTTTATCTCTATTCACCCCCGCCTCTAGAGCCCTTCGATCCAACATAATAGTGGCCACATAAAGATAAAATATGTAAATAAAAGATGTATACTTCAGTTATAGATTCATAGTTTTCATATTGCATCTATTTTCTTCCAATTATTAGAATTCAATGCAACTTATTCTAATCTAGGTTTCCTTTTGTGCATGGTTGGGGACAAGATGTTTGCAGGTTTCAAGATTTAGAAAGAACATTCAAGTCGGAGTTTGTAAATGTAGAGTTAGGGGATTGCTTGGTGGCCGCCATCTCCATGATTCAAGTTTGATGTTTAGATTCCAGACATTATACTCTTATATTATGTTTTGTTTGTAAGAAATTATGAGAATATATTTTAAAACAAATTTGTAATTGTTCTTTTCTATTATCATTCTAATGCTTATCATGTTCGTGACACTCCTAAGAAAAAAAATGTGTTTGGCTTCTGCTCATGTGGTAAAGAAAATTGGGGTGTTACACCTTCAGTAGGCTAGATATTTTTTGATCCCTTGGAAGGTGGAATTAGATAGGCCATCAGTTTTGACAACGGATGGGCTGGATCTACATGAATAATTCCCATCAACTGCCATGTTGTGAGCAATAGAGATTGTTGGTTCCACTTCAAGTGTTGAGGTTGATGGTTTTCCTACACAAAAAGGGTATTTATTGCCTTATTAAGTCATAAAAGTGAAAACAAGAAGAAAATGTAGGAAAGTTTAAGTAAGACTGTGCTAAAGAGGGAATTTAAGGGTGAAGATAGGCATGCCACGTCCACAAAATTGGATGTTGCTAGTGTGGTTGACTGTTTGTTCAACTTTATTCTTTTGAATTTGTGGATTCTTGTGGAGGGACTTGATGGATGACATGATGGACTCTTACTCCCCATTTTGATGCCAAAATGATGTACCTATGATCAAAACTACGGTTTCTTGAAGTAGAGTGGACTATTGAGATTGTATGATCTCAATATCATATATTGACTTACATGAGCATGACCATGTATTTCATAGTCACACTTAGTAAGTGGTCAGGATATCACTCAAATAGAGGGACAAATTCCATCTGCATAAATCACAATAATACACAAGTGTCAAAGTGCATCCAATCACCGCATGTATGGCATCCCTTATTCAAAGTCATGTTTTCTAGTGTTAAAGTACACAAAAATACATGTGATTAATATAGACTTCAGTTCTAAGGATCACAATCACCACTCACATTAAGATGTGACTCTAACTACCATAACTTGGATTCTATGTGTCAATTTCAAGCTGGGTCTGTCTAGTACAACTGGTCTCTAACAAGCACCCATGTATCTGAATTGATATTCAGTATCATGACTAAAGAGACATAGTCATCAGTCGTCATACACACTAGTCTTAAGTATTATTGTTGTCCTATAAAATCTTAAATAACAACTAACTAGGGACATGACAAGAATAACTAGTCTAAGTATACATACAGTCCCATGATTAGGTTCTCAACCCAAACCATATGTCATTGGGTCATAACATTCTAAGGACATTATCAATTTATTCATTATCTCAATACTGAAATAAACATAATAAAATGGAATTGCCTTTCATAAATAATAAAATTGCTACAATGTATCCATGTTACAATCATTACATGGGTCTCTCGGGACATACCACAAATAACCATTTTTATAAAGGAAAGGAACTAAAAGGTTGTCCAACCACATCTTAGTCGAACTATAATTCTGATTGAAAATTCTCCTGACCTAAATGTCACACAAAAATAATTTTTGGATCTATACATAAATTTAACAAAATTTAGTTATTTTCTTAACTCCCTAGGGACCTAAATAAGACTAAAATATCTTGTAGATTAAGTAACATTAACCTTCACAAAATAGAAGGATAAATATAATAGTTACCATGAACTAGAAAATAAAAGTCACATTAATAAAAAAAAATTGTTCGCCATGAGTCCATTTGGCATCGATCTAAATCATATGTTTTAGAAATACTTAATAACATAGTTAGAAGCAACAATAATAGAAAATACAATATTAATCAAATAGGTCTATGTAATACTCTCGGGCCAACTAAGGTATCCACCCAACTTGAACCACCCTTGCTCTCTTTGACCCACCTCTATGTTGTGTGCCACCTCTTCACCCATTAGATCAATGATCTTGTAACATACTAAAATTTGTCTATAAAGGTACAAAACTAGTTTGATTCTCATTCTTATTCTTTTGTAACTTATTATCTCTTGAAATCCTTTTGTTTCCATGGCTAGAAATTGACTTGAAATCCTAGAAGTTTCTATTGAATTTGTTATCACATTACTGCCTACCATCTTATTTCAAAAAAAAAAATCCTTATTTCAGTATCTCTGTCATATCTTCCACCTCATGAGTATATAATTGATGTTTGAAATGATCAAACATGTATATTTTTGTTTTAAAATTAATCAAACAAAGATTTGAATTTAATAAAATTCGTGTTTAGAAATTTATAAAAATCTCAATGTCTTAAAATCCATATGGTCCAAATGTGAAAACCTCTGGAATTTTGAGACACCCAACTGAGAATTTTTATTTTAATGTTTTCTTGTACTAATGTCCCTTTTTTGTGATCTAATAGCTTGATTAGTTGAAGGGGAGAATTCATCTTCGACCTATCAACCAACTACATATGTAAAAACCTTCATTCAAACTTAGATTCCCACTTCCACTTCTCTGGCACCGCCATCAAAGTCATATTCACCTATGATGGTAACTCAAGAAACCATTTTGTTGACACTTATTCCTCCTTTATCCTTTGCCTATGTGTCCATGTATCTTCATGGATGCATGAGGCACTTTTCTTTAAAGAATTGAGTCTCTTTGCTCCATTTCCATCAATCTTAAGCATCGCGCCATCATTTTTGTGAAACAACTATTTGTGACACAATGTGTCTCCAGACATACATGTCATCTCTGGTGTTTCAGAATGTTACGACAATGATAGATCATCTAGCTCTTCTAACACGCTAATATTTATAGGAGAAATTATCTAGCTAGTAGGTCACGACATGATTGTGTCATTCAAACAACACACCATGCCAATTCACATAAATTAAGAAAATTATTTCTTTCTCATTTTTTATGTAGACAATACTAAAAACATCACAAGTAATTCTACAATCATACTTGATGGTGAAAATGTTACCAACTGTATTTTTTTTGGGTAGGAAATAGGGTGTTGTGCCTATTTACTCATATCAAAATAAGGTTTTGCAGTGATTACAGAGTGCAATCACAACCTATAAATCTAACAAGAAAAGGAAAACAAAAAAAATAGAAACAGTACATCAAACAAAAAATTAACTATACAAAGATTTCAGGTCATTGAGACAACTGTCCAAAATCACTCTAGTATCTCTACTGATGTCTGTGAAGATTCTTCCATTCCTTTCTCTCTAGATTGAATATATTAGCAAGGTAGCAAGACTTTTAGCTTCCTTCTTCAAGACAAGCATATCTTCAGTAGTGCATAGCAAGAAACCATAATCATTTCAAACCATTTCCATATCTCCCTAGTATAATCACACTTTAAAAAAATATGGTTAGATGTGTCTGCATCCATTCTACAGAGTGGGCATCTAGAAACACCCTGAAAACCCATTCTTTGCAAGTAGTCCATAGTAGGTAGCTTCCTCAGAAATAGTTTCCAAAGAACAACAAAGCATGTTCAGGGGGATTGCCTGACCAAACCCATTTCCCCCATTTGACTTTTAGATGTTTCTTCCTTGGAATCTCCCAACCATCTTTCAACTTGAAAGTACACTTGCCTTTGAACCACATACAATCATCCACAATAGATGGTATCCCTTGCTTCATTAGGATACATAAGATAGTCTCACTCCCTCTGAAGTTGGCACAAGACCAAACACCATTAATAACAAAACTATTGACTTTGCAATTCAGACCTTTCCCCATTCTAAAAACCAGATTTGGTATCCACAACATCAAAAAGCTTCATCTTCCCATTCAACCATGGGTCTCTCCATAACAGAAACCTATCACTTCTTCCTAGACAAAGCTCAATTTCCTTTAACATAGTCTCTCTTTGACTTAGGATTCTCTTCCAAAGCCACAATGGGTTGCTCTGGGTCTTAACAGACCATATAGACTCATCTCTTATGTACCTCTCATGCAGCCATTTGACCCACAAGGCCTTTTTATCAGTAGTTATGCTCCAGAGATTTTTAAGAAGGCCAACAACTGACCAGTATTCAACTGATCTAACTCCAAGAACCCCTTCATCCTTTTGGCCTACATATAAGACGCCAAGAAACTGTATGCACATGTCTCTTCTCCTCAGTATCATTCCATATGAATTTCCTCATATGCTTTTCAATGTCCTTAATAACTGACTTAGGAAGCGGGAAAGATGCAGACCAAAAAATATGGAACGAAGATAAGAAATGACCAATTCTAGTATCCCCGCTTGAGATAAAAGGCGACTCTTCCAAGAGTCTATCCTGCCTTTGATCCTGTCAATGATAGGCACACACATACCTTGCGTAAGATGCCCTGTGAAAAGGGGTAACCCCAAATATCTAATAGGTAGGAGATGCTCTTCAATGTTTAAAATGGATGCAAAACTCCTATCATGGACCCCTTTGCTCAGGAAATTTTGACTCTTCAAATTATTGAGTTTCAACCTTGAAATCTCACTAAAAGTCTCAAAGATGGTTTTCGGACACAACATTCTGGTTATCAGCTTTGGTGAAGATGAGAAGATCGTCAACAAATATAATGTGAGATACATTAACTTCCTCAGATGCAGAGTGTGATAACCCGTTACACTAAATGAGATTACTCAAAACATAAAACACAATCAATCACTAATTAACCACATACCCAAAAATATGGATAAATTAAAGCCGATTTCAACATCAGCACCTGCTTAGAAAAATTTGCATAAGAGCCCAACATCTTTATTTTATCCATATTATTCTAAGAATTTGATACAAATTGTTCTATCGCCTTAGCCATGACATATATACACAGGAGAACAATATTCATATATGACACACAAACAAGCATTAATATGCTAACAAAAGTTTGATTCATTTGAAACACCATATAAAATTTTTTCATGCCCAGACCTGAGAGTACAGGGATGACTCTAGGACACACTAGACATCTAATCAACTTTCTCAGAGATTCATTACTATAGCTCCTCTTTACTTCCACGATTCTATTGTCGTCACTGCCAATTACCTAAAAAGATGTGGCGAACCACAAGGGTGAGACCCATGTCCCATCAAGAGATATAACCTCCAACAACGCTTATTGATTACAAAATTTTAAACAGTAGATAACTGAGCAGTTGGAGTATTTAATAATCAATTTAACAAATTGAATAGTTTAAGTATGCTAAACAGATTAAGAAAATAATCTTAACAACAACTATGATCATCAACGCATATATAGATAACAAATAAATCCATTTCTGTGGATAGATATCCACTCAAATATCATCAAATTGCATCTAATAACAATCATTATCATTAATTTGACTATCATCATATTCCTTGCTAACAACACAAACAATCTAGTAGCATAAGCATCCCTAACATCATGAATATGTCTAGCAACATAACATGGCTATCAATATTGGCATCTCAAATAAAGGGAACAGATCTATATCATAAGTAGAACTAACATCATAGCACAATTAACTGCATAGGCATGATTAACAGTTTAAGCATCTATAATCACATAGGCATGGCTAGCAATAATAAACATAGCTAGCAGCAGCATCTTAACCATCAGTGTCAGTATATTTGACAACATAAGCATGTTTACAACATGAGCATAACTACAACATAAGCATATCTATTATCTCTTATTGTACTAAACATGATCTCAATGAAAAGAAAGCAAACAAGGGTTATCATCCAATATGAAGCGTTGTGTATAACCCTAAATAGATATGCTACACAGCTATCTTACATCTTTTATTATGCCCTGGGGAATTTGAGTCATACCACCCAAAGTCCAACTGACCCCTGCTAGGGGCTATTCGGTTCCGTACAAGATCTAGGAGTATCGGTATCCTAAGATCTCTTCCCCTCGGTCAGTATGAGTAAAAAGGAAGTGACATATCGGTCAAAGATGCCACCACAATGACATATAGTCAAGCTGCTAACCACTAGTCTGCCCTTGGTACAGGTCACGACACTAGAAACTAGGGTATACAAAACCCTATACTCCGAGGTACAACTACAGTTGTCCTCAATCACATCAGATGTATGAGGCATGACCATAGCCATCCTCCACAACCTACATTGTGGATGACAAGGATATATCCTCAACTTGCCACCCCCACATACTCAACAGTATGTGCTTTGAGTTTCCCTTAGGAATACTCGTTTCACCATCCAGCAAGTTCTGACACTGAATATGGCTCTACGACACAGGGCATTACATGATTAGAGTTGCACTTGATTAGTTATGCCAATTGGGTGAATTAAGGATGCATCAAATAAGCGGACATACAAACCCTAATTCACTTCTAGCAAGCATATAAATATCACAACTTTTAAAAGATATAAAATGTGTGGAACATCATTTCTCATCTCATCATAACATGGTACTATTCACTTGCCATTCATGAGACCACACTAGTCATCATACTATCACAAGATATAAATCCTTTTCACAATATCATAGGGTATCAACCCTTATCAACACAAGAGGATTACACCTCATTCAGGGCTCAACCATGCCCAAAGGTCATTAAGGCCATCATACTATTCCCTACAAGATCATCATTATCTTTGCATGCCTTATAAGAAGGCTCAACAACATCACTTACATATAATACACCAGATCAGCACGATGTTGCATTAATGAGCTAGGAGATATTCATAAACAATCATAGTTGGGTTATACTAACATTAAGAACATTACTTTATTACATTAACATGCAAGGAATCTAGATATGATTAACCCTCATCATATTCATAATTCACATGTTTAGCATACTAAAGTATCAACCATGTGGCTATGTTAACCACCAATTAACACATTGAGGTTATGATCATATTAAGGAGGTTATTTCACCATCATTCCATCATATAAGAAGGTTAAACATGAATACTCATCTTTATCTATTTGCATTAGAGTTAGGTTCAACAAGATAAATTATATTAATATTATTAATCAACACTCACACGCAAACCCTAACTCATGGCATCCCCATTAGATCATTGATGCATAAGGTGAAGCATCACTATCACATTCCATACTATTCTCAAGTATGAACCCACACATAAATCAAGGTGTAACCATCGTGTTATAGAATACTAGGGTTTCAACAATAGTAACAGAGTACTCCATGATCGTATTAGTCATTCAAGGACTATTCATACCCAATTACCATCTTTTAGTTATATTAAAGCTAGGTATAACAAGCTATACCTCATTAGGGTTACCCATTAATTCATTATGGTGATTATAAATCATAATCATACGAGGTCAAGGGTAACACTACAAGTTTAAGACATTCAACCATCAAATTCTCATCATTAGAATCATAACATTACACTACACGCTTCACCCAAAACAATGGGAATATTGAGGCATCAACTTCTAACCATGAAATATTGAAAAGGTAAAGCCATTGGTCGTTTACATGAGTAAACACCTTGAATGAATCATCTATAATGTTATTGAGTTGTGATCTATAAAAGTCACCATTTAACCCTAGACATCCTTTGATTAACAACAATAAGGGTTCTGTTGAGAGTACGGTAAAACCCACAATCGACTGTTCATTTAAAACAAGCCATCCATTGTCAACAAGTAAGCTCCTTAAGTTGATCATATAAAGGAAACCATATGAATCACATTATTAGGACCAACATATTACATTAGCCATCATTCCACTTTATTGGAGGAATAAATATTAGATCTTGACCATTGGGTCAAATTCATATATTAAAACCATCAATTACAGTATAGGTCCGACCATTGCATCAAGTGACCCAAGAAACCATTAGTCTAAGGCTTAATTGGTGCTACAACTATATGATTAACTCACCATAGGGTGTGGAGACCTGATCCACCATCAGTAGGGACCATTAAGTCACCATAGGTTGTTAGATCAGCACTATATTCATTAATCACCATCGAATATCAAACTAATATCACCATTGATTGATAGCATCATTAGGGTACTTAGTTGTTAATCACTAAGATTATAATTAGGCCAACACCTGACCTAAGGGGTGAACGTCAGTTGACACCCTTGGTCACCATCATAATTTGTCATGAAGACAACACCATCGGTTGTTGCAATGGTATTACCACGGAGTCATGTGTTTATAGAAGAAATCAGCTTTAAACCCTAAAATTGACCATTGGTTGATAGGTGTTTAGCACCATAGGTTGTCAAACCAACCTGAAACAAATCATATTATACCTTAGGAATAATATACACATGATCACATGCTCATCTAGAACTGAAATCAGAATAGGGAACATTATAAAAATCGAAATCCAAGTCAAGCATAGCTTTTTAGTGCATGGATCATCATTTAGAAGCAAGAACATGAGCTAGCAAGCTTATGGTAAGCAATAAATGTGGAGCAAGTTATAAAACTTACCTATAATTAGAAGATAAACTCCCAAACATAAGAAAACATGAGCAGGTAGGGTATAAAATCCAAGCATAAGATGTGAACTCGTCCATCTAGTACCTTTCTTCATCAAATGAGCAAACCCTAAGCATAAGGAGCAAGAAAGGTAGGGTTTTAGAGATTTAGAGCAATTTCTACCTTGGAACAACAAGGTTCCGACCTGGAGAAAGGTAGGAGGAAGGATAAAAAAGAAATAAACAGAGGAAATAAGGGGATTCTTACTCTTTTAGGTCAAGATCACTAGAAGGAAGCTTTTCAAACCCTAAAAGGAAGTCAATTGCAACCCTAAATTCTTTTTCCAAGAAGATCCCCTCTTTCTTCTTCCTTGGATAGAAAATTCACAGTAGCAAAAAGGGAGAATGAGGTTCATAGAAGGAGGAAAGTGGTGGAGAGCAAATGGCTCATTTGGTTGCTTAGGGATAAGTATATGAAACTTTAAGATAAAGAAAAAGAAAAAGTTGAAGTTCTAGTATCTTTCCAAGTGTCCATGGCCTTAAACTATTAAGAATATACAAGCACACACGCAATCATCTCCCCACCATCCATAGAGACATGCTTATACCTCATTTCTTGAATTTCCAAGCAAAACAAATAATTCATTAGTTAATAGCTACTAAATGTAGCTCATCCATGAAGGGGTAAACCCTAAAATACCCTTGAAGAAAACACCTTCAAATCAAGGTTTAAATAGGTTCCCCATGGCTCAAAAAGATCAAGACTGATGAGAGAATATCCAAGGAACATAATGCAAGTGATAAATTACAAATAAAACCTCTCAATTGGGTAAATGGCAGAAAAGTCCAAAATGTGCATAAAATTGCAAAACTTGCTCAAACAGTGTCCAAATTGGACCAAATTAAAAACTTAAGCTTGTATTATGATTTCAAAGCATATCATAAGGTTATATTAGGGTTATAAGAAAGAAATTATGATAATTAAGCTTATTCAACTCATTAAGCAAGTTTAGGGGCCTTGCACAGAGATCTGTTTTATTTCTCCTCATCTCACAACAACATTAATAATAGATGTAAAACCCTACATAGCCACCACAAAAAGGAAGGGAGATAGAGGATATCCCTGTCTCACTCCATTTGAGGCAGTGAATTGTTTAAAAGGACTTCCATTCACCAAAACTTTATAAGAGGTTGAGGAAAAGGTGACATTTATCCACTCAATTGAATACCGAGGGAATCCCATTTTGAAAAGAAGTAAAAGGATATAGTCCCTTATCATTGTATCATATGATTTAGCCAAATCCTATTTGATACATATGCTCCTTTGAGCTCCCATAAAATTACTTAAAATTTCATTGGCCAAAATAATAGCATCTCCATTTCTCCTTTCATAAATAAATGCCATTTGGTTATAGTTAATGAGCGCAGGGAGAATGAATTTGACTCTATTTGCCATAATCTTCATGATTGCTTTATAAATCAGATTGCAAAGAGAAATGGGTCTGAAATCTTTCAAGTAATAAGCTCCCTGTACTTTAGATATCAAAGTGATGAGGGTACTATTGCAATCCTTTAATAGTTTTCCAGAGCTGAAGAAGCCTTGAACAATAGCTATAATGTCATCTCCAACGATGTCCCATACCGATTTGTAGATCACAACATTAAACCCATCAGGGCTAGGAGCCTTGTCATCTTCATTATTTTAAACACCTGTTCAATCTCAAATCTTGTGACAACTTTTCTTAGATCATCAAATTGATCCCTTGTAATCATAGGCAAGGTCCAATCACTGTCCCAAACTGCTTCAAAATTGGTAGAACTGTTAAACAACTTGCTATAGAACTCCCTCACATTGCTTCTGATTTGATCATCATCATAAATGTAACATGTTAAGGTTTTGACATAATTAACCCCAAACTACTTGAGTGGTGGCATGATTTCCTCACTTTGCAAACCTACATGGGTTAAGCCAATCCTCCTATTTGAGACATCTTAATCCCAAGCTTTACACTATTTTTTTATATCATATTTGAATATTGTAACTATCATATTGCAACATGCTTTGATCAAAACTACACTCAACTTATCAACTAATCTCATTTTCAAGAAAGTAATGCATTTGATAACTTATTCGGAAGAAGATTATTAGAGACCACATCTTATATATTAACAGTTGATTATCATGAAATATGCTAGAATGAGTGATACTAAAACTTAGAGCTCAGATAACACTTTAAACTATCTATATATAAAACCTAATTTTCAATATATTTTCAAACCATTATTTTGAAAGCCCTACTTATTACTTGTAGATTTTCTTAAAATTCCTTGAAGATCAATTCACATAAAACACCTTAGTTGTTCATGCTCATAATTTGAGATCTTTGAAATACCTTGAAGATCAAATCTTTAGAAAATAGTGTGATCATTCTTGCTCATAATTCAAGAATACAAAATATATTGTTATTTAGATTATTCACCCATTTCTGGAACCACACATTACTAGAGTTCAATTGAGGAGTTCAAATTTGTTTATACATTTAGTCTTTTTCTTTGAAGACCCACAATCATAATATTCTTAGTTTAAAGTGTGTAAGTAATCATCCTTCTAATGAAAAATGGGCAACACTCCAACTTTATAAATTTAGTGGATATATGTTTCTATGACTATGGGTTAAACCCCTATTAAATTAAATTCATCTTGATGTGGTTGTTGTTAAATAGGCCAAGGAATCAAGGCTACCCAAACATACATTGAATATACTAAGTGCCAATTTGTTTATCTTCTTCAAGATTGTGTAACATGTTTGAATATTGGTAGCCTCTCTTTTTCATACTCTTGGTAGTACCCAATTTCATTATTAGCGCATATCTCTTGAAAACTTTCATCACATAGTGCACATTTCATATGTACCACTTAATTTGGGTTTTATTCGGTTCTTGTGATTAACCCTTGCATTTTATGTCCATGCTTGAATATTCCCTAGGGAAATGCATGAATAGATAATATATGTTATGAAAATAGCGAACATGGAATCTAGCAAATACTAGAAGAAAGGTTACATAATATGCCCTAAGTTTTCTGAATCATAGATTATGATTCTTTTATTTATATTTGATATATATATATATATATATATATATATATATATATATCTTTCTCTTATAAGTTTCCAAGTACACTGATAAACAATATGAATGTGCATAGTTTGTTTATTTGTTTAGAAATAAAATTATCACTACTACAGAAATAGCATTCAGTGTCGCTTTTCTGGGCGTCAGTTTTTAAGGAACACGGACGCCTTATATTAAAGGCGTCGGTTATTTAGCAGAACCGACGTCTATATTCAAAGACCAGCCAAACACGGGTACCGCTTTGTATACAGCGTCGGTTGTTTATACAAAACCGACGCATTATTTCATCCAATTTTCGAGCGAAAAAAATAATGTCACTTTCGGCGTCGAGTCTGTAGTTAAAACACCGACGCTTATGTGCGATGGAAATTTGCCCGAAAAGTGTCCTTTTCCGCGTCGGTCGTCCTTTAATAACCGACGCTGAATGTGGTTCCCGCCAAACATTTTCACGAAAATATCGTCCAAATGGACGTCGGATGTTGCGAACGACCGACGGTAAATATGTTTAGGCGTCGGTTGTTGTAAACAACCGACGCTATTGGGGAACTTCATAACCTTCGATCGCCCGACTCTTCCCCTTTCTTATGTTTCATTGCTACCCTATTTCCCTATTGCGGCGATTTCTCCGGCGATTTCTCCGGCGATTTCTCTGCTGCTGGTACTAGTTTTTCTCCGGCGCTTCTCTCCGGTGCCCCATCTCCGGCGTCCCCTCTCCGGCGCCCCTCTCCGACGCGTTTCTTCTCTGGCACCCCTGCGCCGCCGCCACGCCTGACAACCGGCGCCCCTGCTCCAACCGCCTGCGCTGCCGCCACGCCTAACAACCGGCGCCACCGCAACGCCTGGTGCCCACCTGCCTGCCACGCCTGAGAACCGGCGCCGCCATACCCCCTTCTCCTTCTCCTCCGCCTGGCCGCTGCCTGCCTGCCGCCACCTGGCCGCCTGCCTGCCTGCTGCGGCTGACGCTCCTGCTCGTCGGAGTCACTGCCGCTGGTTCTGGAGCTCGTCGGCCGCCACCCACGTACTCAACCAGCTCGACCTCACCCTACTCTTCTTGCCCAGGTACCTGCAGACCTACCCAGGCGCGAAATTGGTTCTTTATGTGCTGACCTAATCTGTTGCCTAATCTGCTTGCACGAAATTGGCTCCCTACTCTGCTTGCTTAATGTGCCTAATCTGCTTTAAGTGGTCCTAATATCATAACATGATAGTTTTATTATATGATTTGTGGCACTTTAGGGTGTATATACATGCAAATTATATAAGTGATAGATGTTGGATGTTTGTCAAGGTTTCTTGAAGATTGAATAAGTGATAGATGCTGGATGTTTATTTATTTCATCTATCCATGTTGCCTATAGTTTATAACATTGCATTGTGAATTATTGCATGTTTGAAACTATGAAATTCTTGATTTATTAGATGATATTCAAGAAAACCCTAGTTTGATGAGCATGTTGTTAATCATGTTAATTATGATTCTTCTATATATTCTGATGTCATTATATAATTATGTGATCCCAACATATTAAATTGAATTAGAATGATTTCATGAATTATAGGGTTTATATAAGAATGACAACACATGTATTTGTTGGCCTAGAAACCCGTCCAAGATTTACTCAGTAGGAGTAAATCTTGGATAGTCCCCAGTTTGGGACTGTTCTTGAACACCTAATCTCACTTAGGATGTAAGTGTATAATGTGTATTGGGTTTTCGAGAAAATTTCGGCAGCATTTCCCCGTTTGTTCTCTAAGTACATATGTCCTTAGAGAACAAACGGGGAAATGCTGCCGAAATTTTCTCGAAAACCCAATACACATTATACACTTACATCCTAAGTGAGATTAGGTGTTCAAGGATGGGATAGGTGGTACACATTTATTATATATAAGATTGACATCAAATGTGTTTGTTGGCCTAGAAACCCGTCCAAGATTGACTAATATATACTTGTTTCCTAATATATACTTGTTTAAAAGGTTAACTGATGTTATACAACTTTTTCTGAAAATATATAACATCGTTATATGTACTTACACTTTGTTAATACTAATATTGTGCAGTCTCTGTCTTCCCATAACAATGACTTTGAATTGGGCCTCTATGTCAATGTTAACGTTCCCTATTGAAGAACAATTGGACATCATCCTAGATGATCGTTCCTTAAACCAATTGGTCATACCCAAACATTGGCGTTTTCTAAAAGGAAGACACTACATGCCTGGTAAAGTGACCCTAACTTTTGGAAATTATTCACATGTAATCGAGGTTGAGTATGATTTGGCGGGAAATCTTGTATCAAAATCCGGTTGGCGTGATTGGATTGGAGAGCTGCATGTGGTCCGTTGGAATAGGCTTTTTCTCCGTCCAGTTGGCGATAATTCCATCAAAGTTTGGATAACCAACAACAACTGCGAGACCCCCGATCATCTTCTGCGGTATGAGCGCACGGCGTCGCATATCAGCTCAGACAAATCTGAATCTGAGGCCCCTATCAGTTCAGATTCGTCTAAATACAGTGAGGAGCTTCGTGACACAGCTTCATCATCAAAAAGAAGTTACTGATGCATGCGGGACCATGTTGGTGTAGTATTTAGTTGTCTATCTATCTAGACTTGTCTGTAGTAATAGTTTTTTTAATTATGCGCATGTTTAGGGGTACACCAACCCCTTTGTTTAGTTATTGTTTTAACTAAAGTGTGTGTTCCCATGAATGGAACTGTAAGTTGCTACATGAATGCTTATAACTGAAGTGTGTGTTCCCATGAATGTTCCCATTTACATGATTACACTACTATTTTCTCATATTGTCTTGCCTAAAAAAAATATTCTTTTATTGTTTAGTCTATTTTAATACGACATACTTGCTTATATCTTTCTTAATGATGAACTGTAATACGACATACTTGCTTATATACTTGTTTCCTAATATATACTTGCTTTCCTAATATATACTTGCTTTCTCTGATCATAGAATGGATAGATCATGGATGTCTATTCGTAATCGTTGCACCCCAGAGTTTATATCTGGTCTTGATCAGTTTATTAGATTTGCCGAGGAACATAGGAAAAAACCTACAGATAGGTTCTACTGTCCATGTAGGCATTGCGGTAACAACTTGAGCAACTTGATGCGCGGAGGCGGCTGCAAAAATGGTAAAATACAAACGTTTAGAGTAATGTTTGCTTTTTTAATACAAATGCTAATTTAGTGTGTTTATTTTTGTCAAATTTTAGGTTGATGATGCACATGTACCCACTGAAGCACTGGAGCAACTTGATGTGCGGAGAGGGACATTCCAACTCAAGATATCGTCTACCGTTTCCTCCTCCTCCGCAGTAATATCCTCATCTCTAAACGTTTCTCGTAGGATTCTGAACCCCTTCCTTCCCTCTACTGCATCGAAGCCATGCTGCAGTTGAACCCTTTCGCCGAGCCCTACCCGGCCAAGTAGGCGTCGCCTGAAGCACCACTGTCGTCGTCGTCTCCACCTCCATCGCAACTTGCTGTGCTAGTCCTGGCAGTTTATCACCCCACATGCCTTCCTCCCCAGTTCCTGCCGCTAGACGACCACACAATGGATCCAAGAGGATATGCAGGAGTTCGCCAAAGACTATAAGCTGAGTATACTCATCCTATAGTCTGTGGCGAACGCCTGCATATCCTCTTGGATTCCATTGTGTGGTCGTCTAGCGGCATGAACTGGTGAGGAAGGCATGTGGGGTGATAAACTGCCAGGACTAGCACAACAAGTTGCGATGGAGGTGGAGACGACGACGACGGGCGACGTCTGTTTGGCCGGGTAGGGCTCGGTGAAAGGGTTCAACTGTGGCATGGCTTCGATGTAGTAGAGGGAAGGAGGGGTTCAGAATCCTACGAGAAACGTTCAGAGATAAGGATATTGCTGCGGAGGAGGCAACGGAAGATGATATCTCGAGTTGGAATGTCCCTCTCCGCACAGGAGTCTGTGAGGGAGATACTGGAGGAGAGTTCTATACCATACACAGGCGAAGAAAGACATTGATACCATACATGAGGTATTATATATAGTCTCATTAGTTAGTATAAAATATATCAATCTTATTTTTATATTATTACTTATATACATCATTCTCTTTGTAGGTGTTTAAAACTGACCACACTATAGGCAAACACTTAAAAAATGTACATGCTCCATATACGAGGGAAGCATTAGATGAAGTAAGAGAAGAATGGGCAATAGTTGTACAAACAGTGGCAACTGTAAGATATAATTGGGATGTTGATAGTGATGATGAATGATACTTTGTAAATGAATGTTTCTGAATGTTAAAACATGTATTTGAATGATTCTATATGTGTGAACGTGACAATTGAATTGATGTCTGAATGTATCTACTTGTGTGAATCTTTTTATGTTAATTTTGCAGGTTTGTGGCCTGTTTGTAGGCTGATATCAATGGATGTCGTAAACCTGCAGTTCAGAAAACTGAACTGCAGGTTCTCATCCTGCTGACCAGCCACAGCAGGCCTGCAAACAGATTTATAAAAAAAAAATAGATATAGGCGTCGGTTATTTACCGATAACCGTCAGCACAGACTTACAGCGTCGGTTTTTTGTTGAACACCGACGCCAAAAGTGTTCGCGCTACAGGAAATGGGAGTCATCTAGGACACTTTTCTGCGTCGGTTTTTTAGTATATAACCGACGCAGAAAGCGTCCTAGATGACGCCGTTTTCTGTGACGCGAACCCTTTTGGCGTCGGTGTTTTATAATACACCGACGCCTTTATGTTAAATAGGCGTCGGTTTTTTAACCGACGCTGAAGTGTCCAACCTTTTAGCGGCGCCCACATAGGCGTCGTTCAGAAACCGACGCCAAAGGGGGTTAAACAACCGACACTAAAAGGCACTTCTGTAGTAGTGTATGTCAAAACAGACTATGTAAAATGGACTATATATATGTGGTTTCTAAAACACATAACATGTAAGACTTTATACATATTGATTTTGACTTGAGGATGCTCATGTTGTGGATAATGAACAAAACTTTAGTTTTGAATTTTATTCTTGAAGAGTAAATAATGTTCTTAGAGCATAATCATTATTTAAATATATTTTTAAATTAGATTTTACATTTTTACTTGTAAGGAAATAAATCTCAACATAACATTTATCTAGAAGAATTGACAATAAATTTAAGTAAAAAAGGCACATTTTATGGGGTTTTTTTAAGTAGGAGGGAAAAATTCTAGTTGTGAAAGTCTAGTGATGTGTGTATTTTATATCATCTTTTGGACCACTTTTGCTTGTATATCTAAATTATTTTCACCAAATAATCACTCTCAATCATGCTAGATTTTCCACTTCATTGTTATCTTTACTTGCTATATGATTTGGATTATAGGTACCATATTTTGGCGTCAAAATGGGGAGAAAACAACATCATATCATCCATCATGTTTACATTTAGAAAATCATTGTTGCCGAAATTGTCATGGACACGCTGAGTCCAAAGCATAAGCCATGTCCAGACTTCAGACACGTTGTGTCCAGAAAACCACACACTCTGTCCCAATCCAGAATTTGAATTTAGAACTCCCCGAATTACAGAAACACACTCTGTCAAATTTAGACATGTCGTGTGACTTTTCAGAACTTGTCCAACACTCCGTGGACTGCACGCGTGTGACTTTCCAGAACTTGTCCAACACTTCCTGGACTACAACAACACTCTGTGTTGGGCAACCAACACGTTGTTTCATCATCAATTGAGACAGTTCAACTTCAGTTATTACATCAGACACGCCATGTTGGTCATCTAACACAGTGTGTCACTTGCAAATTTCACTCAAACGTGAATGTAACTGTCCGCTCCTGTATATGATCCCAAGCCATCTTGGGACAGTTATCACTAACAATTTTTGACATTTTGGAGCGGGACTCAAGCAAGGGAGAGTAAGGAGGAGTTGGAGGCATTCCAAGGGAGAAAAAAAGGGTTCTCGGGAGAGAAACCTCATCTTCTTCCTTCTTTTCCAACAATTACAACATGGATCTCCGTCATTCTCTTCTCTTTACTCTAGTGTGAAGCTTTTTTAGAGAATTTCTAACAGCAAGGATGGATTTGTGACTCTTTGACTGGAGTTTCAAGTCTATCTTGCTTCTTCTACGAACATCCAAGTTTATTTCCTTCTATTATGATGTCTAGCCTTGTTCTCTATTGCCTGTATCTACTTTGTACAACCATGGACATCTAGATTTACTTTTCTTGAGTATGGGGGAGTAACCCCCATGTCATAACTATGTTGGACACAAATTTCATATATAATTCTAGTTGTTTTACCATTCTAAGGTTCATCAGTGTTTAATTCTTCTTACATGTTTTGCTGACCACTTTGTATGTTTGATCTCTACTCTTTGTATAGTCTGGGAAGATATGCGTAGGAATAAGGAGATGTGCCTTAGCTGCACTACCTTGACCACGGGAGTGGCTGGGATGTGTTGGGGAGCAAAAGATTGTAGTCTGAATCTTATTATATCTGCGGGAGTGGTATACAAAGTTAGAACTATTCTACACTGTCGGGATGTGAGTGTAGGATACAAACCTCCCTTCTGTTATTTCTAGCATTGTTGATCATCGTTGTTCTTCGTGTTATGATATGTATGTGAAACCTTGTTCTCAAGAATCTCCATTCCAATTTGATCCTTAATACACATGATTTCTGTTTCACTCACATAATTAACTAAACAAAACCTCTCTTGTTAAAAAACTCTAGATTGTTGAAGTTTAATATTCTTACGCTTAACAATACCTTACTCATTGGACGACCTCGATAATACTACACACACCCTAGCATAATAGAATAAAATCTAAGCAGTAAAAGAATTTATTTGGAAGAAAATAATAGATCGATAATAGTTAAAAGAAAATATTTTTTTTGGGGGAAAGTAAAATTTATTTGAGGAAGCAATCTAGAAGGAACATGTTTGTGAAAAGAAGGAAAATATCAAGAGCATATTTTGTAAAGTATGTGTTTAAATAATAATGGAGAACTAACTTTATCGGAAGAAGCTCCCCCCCATCATTTACTATGTTTTTCCGTATTCTTTGAAAATAGACTAAATTTATCATATATTCCATCACCATGTATTAAACGCAACTTAGTTTGGCAAAGTAGAGGTAGTTGCTCGGACAGCGATGGATAACCACAGGCAGCGGGCCAATCGCGTTGCCAAATACACAGTTGCCCACCACTTTTATTTTACATTGTATTTTCTGTCTAGAGCGATCGACAAACTCCACCAACCGCTCATTTCTCATCGTGAGAAATTGTTGCCATGAACCATATGTGATGAGCCACCGGGACGAATGCAAATGCTGTCCGTTTGAAAAAGCGGCTGTTTCTTTGAACGTCCACAAATTGCCCAACTAATCATTCTGAACCGTTTGATGAGAAATTAGCGTCCCCTAACACACTATGGAACAAAATTCATAAAAAGTTAGAAGTCGTTGGTAACTAGTGTTTGAGAAGAGTGTTCAGTCCTAATCGTGGCAAATTGATCGCTGCCCGGCTGATGGAGCAGACACCGCGTGATATCAGTGTTTGATAAGAGCGTTCAGGACTAGTCGTCGCAAATTGATCGCTGCCCGGCTGATCTCTGACGCTTTGCCAAACAAAGATCTGACAACTCACAAGCGATGAAGCAGGGAATGATTTTACAGCGAGATATTGCTGCGGAAACAACATAACCCCACTTTGGGGTTCCTTCAGTCTAGGTTTTGTCCCCGCCTTTGGGTTCGGTCCGTTTGGGGTGTCTGCTCTCCCCTACCGAATGGAGACGATTCGCAGCGGATCGCCATCGCCATCGCCATCGCCATGGAAGGGGTCGTTACTTGACAAGTCCAGAAAGGCAGCAACGGGATATACTACCGCCCAGGACGAGTTCCCTCCTCCTACTGCCGTCTCCGGCGAAGCCCAGGCACGGCCGAATAAGAAGATTTGCGCATTCTCTTGCAAATACTGTTTCGATTTGGCCAAGGAACCTGTTTTGAATGTCATATGCGGCCACATATTTTGCTGGAGGTGTATTTATGTATGGTGTTCATCTTCGACTATCCTTGGGCAAAAGGGGGGCTGCCGCCAAGGCTGCCCGTTCTGCAAATCGCATCTCGACATATCTTTGTACATGTCAACAGTCATTCCACTATGCAGTGGCCCTGAACCAGGAGTCGAGTTCGCCATTGATGATGAACCCGATTCAGATGAGGAGGCGGCGGCTGAGGAGAAGCGTAAAGAAGCGTGTCGTAAGGAAGGGAAGGAGTACGTAATTCCCCGTCCTGCGTGGAAGGGCAGGAGCATACACCTTTCCAAGATTCAAGCCATATTGGTGTTGCTGTTCCACGTCAAGGCTGAAAGATCCAGAGCGAAGAATCGCCTGGATAGGCTAGCATTGTTTGCACCTACAGATGACTTCCTCCCGTATGAAGAGGAGTGCATGTACGAAATGATCGAACTCCTCAAAGATGGTTGGCTATGGCTAACAGGTGGGAAATTTGATGAAGGGCAAATTGAATTACAAACTAGAGGCAACTTGGAGAAAGTGGGGGATCATAAATTCACTCCTCTTCCAACTGATGAGGACTTTCCTGGTGTTTCAACTTTTCTGTGCAAAATATGTAAGAAGATTGCCTATGAACCTGTTGTATCCGAATGTGCTCATCTATTTTGCTGGAGTTGTCTTTGGAATGATAGAAATAGTGTTTCTAGCTGTCCAGTGTGCGACTCTGGTATAAATATCTATGCCAGCCGTACTTCTATCAACTCCATATACTGTAACACCACTGAGTCTAGCAAGGAGGATGAATATTTAAAGTCCAACAGAAATGAAGAGACACAAGCACCTTGTAGATTTGATCAAACCATTGTTGCTCCATATTTGCATTACATGATTAGTAGGATTGATGGAGATGCAAAGGTGATGATGGAAGAGTTGGGTGATTTGCAGTCCAAGTATGCTTGCTTAAGTAAGGAGCAAATTAAGGAAGCCATTTCAGTCAGAAAAGCAAAATGGGACAACTTATATGAGCACCTGGTGAACAAATGGCGGGTAGATGCGAAAGAACAAGTTAAAGAACATTTGATAAGGCCAACCTTGCTTGACATGCAGTTTGGAACAAAAAAGAAAAGTGAAGATGGTAATATTTCTGTATATGAGTTGACCTACCATTTGGTTGGCACCCATGGTGAATCACTTGACGAGTAAGTTCCGCACCTTTTCTATACCTTTTATACAGTTATTGACGATTTTCTATGTCCGTCCATGTTTATTTTTGTTGAGACTAAGAACACTTGTGTTGTGCATATATTGCGACTCTAGTATATCATTTGTAGAAGTATGTAGAATGATATAAGTTTAATATATAGGGCCTTAAATGTCTACATGTATGTCCTGATGTTATAAAATCTGTCCCTTTTTCTAAACACAACCAAAATCTTAATTCTGTAGCTAAAAAATTATAGTGGAAAGCACACATCTAAACATGAGAAACATGAATTGGCATGACATGAAGAAACTGATAAGAAAAAAATGGAAATCAGGGCATAAACATGAGTAGGAAAATTAATTTCGATCACGCAAACATGTGCTTGTTTAGATTTCAATTTTTTATTGTGACTTTGATAACCTCCTAATGATGGTGCAGGACTTCGACTTCGTGTCGACTTCGCCAGGTGTGGAAAGTTTTGAGGAAGTTTAGACTCAAACTTCGACAAACTTCGATGCCGATTTTTTAAGAAAATGATGTGAATTTGAAGGAAACTTTGATTGAAAACTTCTAATTATGTTATACCTCTCTCTTATAATTGCTAATTTAACAAAAATACACGATTCATGAGTCTTTAGCCCTAAGTAGGTTGATAATATGATGTGCGCCTGGAATGGTCAAACATGCAATATGCATACTAATACAGTTCAAGTGTTGAACATATGTATTATATACAAATATACAACCAAATAGTAGTTACAAGACCCTCTTTAGGAAAGAGTGGCAGCAACAAACATAGGAGTTGATATTAGAAGTTGTGAAGAGGGTTGGAGGCGACACTTATGTATTATATGGCCGTTAGTGCACTAGTTAGAATTAATGTTCTGGGTCGTCTCAATTTCGCCCCAACTTCGCCTACTTCGAGGAAACTTCGACAACTTCAGAGAAGTTGAGACGAAAATACATACAAAAAAACCAACTTCGACGAAATCAGGGAAACTTCATCCCGAAGTTTAGACGAAGCCGAAGTATTGAGGATTCGACTTCGCCTATGCTCGAAGTTTGAAGTTCCGGCGAAACTTCGCCCAACTTCGCCGAAGTTTAGTTCCATGCTCCTAATACTCAGATTTTGATGTCATTCTTGATAGTTGGATTTGAACCATTTATTTTTGTGAGGAATATGCTTTTACAAATCATCAAATGACAATTAGTTTAGGAATATACATTGTCGTTATCATCATCTAAGCCTCAATCCTAGGCATGTGGCAGTCATCTCTACGGATCCTTCATTTAAATTCTGCTTTGTTATTGCTCATATTCAATGTAGGTTTCTTTCGTTAAATGCTTAATAATATTGAATTACCATCATCGATGTAATGTAGTAGTGTTTGCCACATGCCTGATCTTGATATTTATGACTAAAAGTCCAAGACTCGTTTTGAAGTTCCTGACCCATTTAAAGTGGTGGTGAGGGAGGTTTTGATGTTTGAATTTCATAAATGGATGTGATTGTTGTTTACAGTGGACCTACCTTCTTGGTTTAGGTGTTTAAGAGCTAGTGTAATGATATTGCATGCTTTGTAATTACATGAGGTACACATCCTTGTACATATAGACACAGTAAATGACTTGCATGTTCCCTAATGTTACACGTAGAGAAGTGGAAAATTTGGTACAACTGTGAAGATTTGTTCTGGTTAAACATTTTACATGTAATTTTGATTACTCCACTTGTGGCACATTGTATTTTTAACCGCATAATATGTATGTATATGAATCATGAAGTAAATGGAGTGCAATGCATTAATTTGTTATACTACCGCCCAGGACGAGTTTCCTCCTCCTACTGCCGTCTCCGTCGAAGCCCAGGCACGGCCGAATAAGAAGATTTGCGCATACTCTTGCAAATACTATTTTGATTTGGCCAAGGAACCTGTTTTGAATGTCATATGCGGCCACATATTTTGCTGGAGGTGTATTTATGTATGGTGTTCATCTTCGACTATCCTTGGGCAAAAGGGGGGCTGCCGCCAAGGCTGCCCGTTCTGCAAATCGCATCTCGACATATCTTTGTATATGTCAACAGTCATTCCACTATGCAGTGGCCCTGAACCAGGAGTCGAGTTCGCCATTGATGATGAACCCGATTCGGATGAGGAGGCGGCGGCTGAGGAGAAGCGTAAAGAAGCGTGTCGTAAGGAAAGGAAGGAGTACGTAATTCCCCGTCCTGCGTGGAAGGGCAGGAGCATACACCTTTCCAAGATTCAAGCCATATTGGAGTTGCTGTTCCACGTCAAGGCTGAAAGATCCAGAGCGAAGAATCGCCTAGATAGGCTAGCATTGTTTGCACCTACAGATGGCTTCCTCCCGTATGAAGAGGAGTGCATGTACAAAATGATCGAACTCCTCAAAGATGGTTGGCTATGGCTAACAGGTGGGAAATTTGATGAAGGGCAAATTGAATTACAAACTAGAGGCAACTTGGAGAAAGTGGGGGATCATAAATTCACTCCTCTTCCAACTGATGAGGACTTTCCTGGTGTTTCAACTTTTCTGTGCAAAATATGTAAGAAGATTGCCTATGAACCTGTTGTATCCGAATGTGCTCATCTATTTTGCTGGATTTGTCTTTGGAATGATAGAAATAGTGTTTCTAGCTGTCCAGTGTGCGACTCTGGTATAAATATCTATGCCAGCCGTACTTCTATCAACTCCATATACTGTAACACCACTGAGTCTAGCAAGGAGGATGAATATTTAAAGTCCAACATAAATGAAGAGACACAAGCACCTTGTAGATTTGATCAAACCATTGTTGCTCCATATTTGCAGTACATGATTAGTAGGATTGATGGAGATGCAAAGGTGATGATGGAAGAGTTGGGTGATTTGCAGTCCAAGTATGCTTGCTTAAGTAAGGAGCAAATTAAGGAAGCCATTTCAGTCAGAAAAGCAAAATGGGACAACTTATATGAGCACCTGGTGAACAAATGGCGGGTAGATGCGAAAGAACAAGTTAAAGAACATTTGATAAGGCCAACCTTGCTTGACATGCAGTTTGGAACAAAAAGGAAAAGTGAAGATGGTAATATTTCTGTATATGAGTTGACCTATCATTTGGTTGGCACCCATGGTGAATCACTTGACGAGTAAGTTCCTCACCTTTTCTATACCTTTTATACAGTTGACGATTTTCTATGTCCGTCCATGTTTATTTTTGTTGAGACTAAGAACACTTGTGCTCATCTATTTTGCTGGAGTTGTCTGTGGAATGACAGAAATAGTGTTTCTAGCTGTCCAGTGTGCGACTCTGGTATAAATATCCATGCCAGCCGTACTTCTGTCAACTCCATATACTGTAACACCACTGAGTCTAGCAAGGAGGATGTTTAAAGTCTAACAGAAATGAAGAGACACAAGCACCTTGTAGATTTGATCAAACCATTGTTGCTCCATATTTGCAGTACATGATTAGTAGGATTGATGGAGATGCAAAGTGATGATGGAAGAGTTGGGTGATCTGCAGTTCAAGTATGCTTGCTTAAGTAAGGAGCAAATTAAGGAAGCCATTTCAGTCAGAAAAGCAAAATGGGACAACTTATATGAGCACCTGGTGAACAAATGGCGGGTAGATGCGAAAGAACAAGTTAAAGAACATTTGATAAGGCCAACCTTGCTTGATATGCAGTTTGAAAGAAAAAGGAAAAGTGAAGATGGTAATATTGCTGTATATGAGTTGACCTACCATTTGGTTGGCACCCATGGTGAATCACTTGACGAGTAAGTTCCTCACCTTTTCTATACCTTTTATACAATTATTGATGATTTTCTATGTCCGTCCATGTTTATTTTTGTAGAGACTAAGAACACTTGTGTTGTGCATATATTGCGACTCTAGTATATCATTTGTAGAAATATGTAGAATGATATAAGTTTAATATATAGGGTCTTAAATGTCTGCATATATGTCCTGATGTTATAAAATCTGTTCCTTTTTCTAAACACAACCAAAATCTTAATTCTGTAGCTATAAAATTATAGTGGAAAGCACACATTCAAACATGAGAAACATGAATTGGCATGACATGAAGACACTGATAGGAAAAAAATGGAAATCAGGGCATAAACATGAGTAGGAAAATTAATTTTGATCACGCAAACATGTGCTTGTTTAGATTTCAATTTTTTATTGTGACTTTGATAACCTCCTAATCATGGTGCAGGACTTCGACTTCGTGTCGACTTTGCTAGGTGTGGAAGTGGAAGTTTGTGGAAAAGTTCGAGGAAGTTTTGAGGAAGTTTAGACGCAAACTTCGACAAACTTCGATGCACTTCGATGCCGATTTTTGAAGAAAATGATGTGAATTTGAAGGAAACTTCGATTGAAAACTTCTAATTATGTTATACCTCTCTCTTATAATTGCTAATTTTACAAAAATACACGATTCATGAGTCTTTAGGCCTAAGTAGGTTGATAATATGATGTGCGCCTGCAATGGTCAAACATGCAATATGCATACTAATACAGTTCAAGTGTTGAACATATGTATTATATACAAATATACAACCAAATAGTAGTTACAAGACCCTCTCTAGGAAAGAGTGGCAACAACAAACATAGGAGTTGATATTCGAAGTTGTGACGAGGGTTGGAGGCGACACTTATGTATTATATGGCCGTTAGTGCACTAGTTAGAATTAATGTTCTGGGTTGTCTCAATTTCGCCCCAACTTTGCCAACTTCGAGGAAACTTCGACAACTTCGGAGTTGAGACGAAAATACATACAAAAAAACCAACTTCGACGAAATCAGGGAAACTTCACCCCGAAGTTTAGACGAAGCCGAAGTATTGAGGATTCGACTTCGCCTAGGCTCGAAGTGCGAAGTTTCGGCGAAACTTCGCCCAACTTCGCCGAAGTTTAGTTCCATGCTCCTAATACTCATATTTTAATGTCATTCTTGATAGTTGGATTTGAACCATTTATTTTTGTGAGGAATATGCTTTTACAAATCATGAAATGACAATTAGTTTAGGAATATACATTGTCGTTATCATCATCTAAGCCTCAATCCTAGGCATGTGGCAGTCATCTCTACGGATCCTTCATTTCAATTCTGCTTTGTTATTGCTCATATTCAATGTAGGTTTCTTTCGTTAAATGCTTAATAACATTGAATTACCATCATCGATGTAATGTAGGTAGTGTTTGCCACATGCCTGATTTTGATATTTATGACTAAAAGTCCAAGACTCGTTTTGAAGTTCCTGACCCATGCAACGTGGTGCTGAGGGAGGTTTTGATGTTTGAATTTCATAAATGGATGTGATTGTTGTTTACAGTGGGCCTACCTTCTTGGTTTAGGTGTTTAAGAGCTTTTGTAATGATATTGCACGCTTTTGTAATTACATGAGGTACACATCCTTGTACATATTGACACAGTAAATGACTTGCATGTTCCCTAATGTTACTCGTAAAAAAGTGGAAAATTTGGTACAACTGTGAATATTTGTTCTGGTTCTGTGAATATTTGTTCTGGTTAAACAGTTTACATGTAATTTTAATTACTCCATTTGTGGCACATTGTATTTTTAACCGCATAATATTTATGTATTTGAATCATGAAGTAAATGGAGTGCAATGCATTAATTTGCTTAAGATAACCCAACCTATGCAATAGTGAATGAATATAAAATGTTATCATTCTATTAACAAAAAATAATGGTCTGTCCAGCTTCCTTGTTGCTTGTCTTGAACCCTTGTTACCTGTCTTGAACCCTTGTTGCTCTGTTCTCCATCCCATCCCCTTCCCCTACTTTCACTCTATTCTCAAATCTCAACCAAAAGACTTGAACAAGGTATGTGAATTCGGCTTTTACGTATAGTGTAATCTATACCTATAGACTTTGTGCTAAGATTTTGCATTATGTAAAACTTATGTCCGCACTATATATATCTTCGTGGTAAACATGAGTAGTATGATATCATACTCAATTATGTTACTATTGTTTTGTCTAAATGTCTAAGAAGTTGTTGTTTTTTTACCGAATTTGGCAAAGTCAAGTTGAAGTTCGCATGAACCCATACCAACTCCACTGAAATGGCCTGCTGTTAATTTATATTGCATGGCATTGCCTTAAGTTGGCTTCCCACAACTGTTATAGCCGTAACATATCCCACACAATTGAGGCTTCAGATATTAGAGATCTTTGAGGCTAAAGTCTTGGAGTTGGAGCCTGCCTTGAACTCTTGAAGATTTCTTGCTGTCTGCTCAAGTGCTAGATAACTATCTACTGATTCTCTATTGGCCTCTTTTTATTCTATCATTTCTCTCTTAACTCTAAAGTCTCTCTCTACTTTTATTTGAATTAATTGCTATCTGGATCTGAATATCTATATATTATCCAGATTTTATAGATTTTAGCTAAATTCAAGTAGTTCTAGCCTAGATCTAGTTAGATCTACTTTAGATATGATTCGTTCATCCATCTTTAACTATTTTTTGCTTAACAAATGTTATGGTTTCTATGTTCTTATTTCCAGTGTATTGCCTATTCATTTATCTACCAAAAGGCTAATGACTCGTGATTTTGTGCTATATTAACACCACATAAGTTAAGAGTCATTGTACTTTAGAAGGTTCCAATCTAAGTTCCCTTATAATTAACATTATTTCCTTCCAAAAAGGCATAGAAGTTCTGTCAAAGCTTGCGTTTAAAATTCCTTAAAATTTCCTCAAAGTTTCGACATACTTCTACTTCCACACCTAGCGACTTTAAACAAAGTCAAACTCTTGCACCATGCTCGCCTTTGCCTCCCCTATTTGCATCATACATTTGAAATCATTCTTAAGATTAGCCACCCTTGTACTTTTCTGGTTTTTGATTCTTCTGCTGCCCCTCTAGCTTTTACAATTACTCTCCGAGTTATTGCAACACCTGGATATATTTCTTCATTTGGATCCAAGTCTACCATCCAATCTATAGCTTTATCACTATCTTCAGATTGTAGGGGTCTCCAACCTTCTCATGTCTCTCCTTCTACTCCTTTAGTTTTGCGTTAAATTGGATGAACACAGATGCATCAACCCTCATTACGTCCAATATATTTCCCCTCTATAATGATTTCGAGCAACAAAATGACAAACATAATGTCACCATAGACATAAATCATATTTATGCAATCACTCATGTTTTCCCTAGAATATATCATCTTGGACGAACTCTAGCTTCTCTCACACCCTTATGATGAGAGTGTCAAATTTAAAATGCATATTGCCATTCTTTGCATCTAACACGTAGCTGACCCATAGTCAACCCACCATTGCACAAGGGAAAATTAAGTTATAAATCCTTCCAATGATATAACAATTAATAAATGACTCGGGGTTGTGCCTAATACTTGGATCCATCCCGATGTCATTTTCATTTTTGTTAAGGCGGCCAGGTGCTAGGCGTTCCAGAGGGGGCTGCCTAGGGCACTTAGACGGGCGCCCATGCGACATTTTGTTTTTTCTATAAATAATTAGGGGTGAGCAAATATCGGCCTGGACCGCAAAATCGGACCGGTCAGTTTGGTCCGGTCAGATTCGCGGTCTAGAAATTTGGAAATGAGGTCTGCAGTCCGGTCTGGTCCAAAACCGATCAAACCGTGGTCCAGACCGGAGACTAGATTATATATAAAATACCTTTATATGTGAAGTTATATTATGTCACAAGCACAAACACATCACATATATACACAGTAATAGTGTAAATGTTTGATATTTATGTTTTATAATTGTTAGAAATAATCAAGGTTATCTAGTTTTACTATTAAATAAGTTGTAATATATATAAAAAGTTTGATTATGGTCTAAACGTTCCGGTTCCGGTCCGGCCTTACTTTTAAATGGTCGGTCAATGGTCCATAAATTTGTTGAAATTTGGTCCTCGGTCCGGTCCGGTTCTATCTCGATTTCATTTCCATAATTGTTAAGGGGGCCAGGTGCTAGGTTTTCCCGAGGGGGCCACCTAGGGCGTTTAGACGGACCCCCAGGCAGAGTTTTTGTTTTTTCAATAAATAATTAGGGGTGACCAAAAATTGGTCATGACTGCAAAACCAGATCAGTCAGTTCGGTTTGATTTGCAATTCGGAAATTTTGGAAATGAGGTCTATGGTCTGGTCCGGTCCGGTTAAAAACCGGTCAGATCGTGGTCTGGACCGAAGACCGATTTATATACAGAATACCTTTATATTTGAAGTTATATTATGGCACAAGCACAAACACATCACATTATACACACTAGTAGTGTAAATGTTTGATACTTATGTTATATAACTGTTAGAAATAATCAAGGTTTTCTAATTTTTTTGTTAACGAGGAACCCCTCCCAGGCAAGACCATTATTGGACCTAACCCAACTAAAAGTAAACCCTGGGACCAGCCGTGTCATTGGGGACACCACGACACGCCCAATCAAATGCCAAGCATTGTTGCACCACAACGGGCACCCAAAGTCGAACCCGGGTCCCTTCATTGGGGATTGCCGAGCCGCATCACTGGGCTACCCACTGCCCCCAAGATTATTTAATTTTACTATTAAATAAGTTGTAGAATACATACAAAGTCTGATTACAGTCCAAACGATCCAGTATCGGTCCGACCCGACATTAAAATGGCCCAGTTCGATGCGGTCGTACTTTTAAATGGTCCCGTCTACGGTCCATAGATTTGTTGAAATTTGATCCTCGGTCCGGTCTTTATATTCACGTATTCATATATGTAAATATTAAATAATGATATTATTACATAGTATTACATAGAATTAGGCTAAATCACACCTAATATGACCTAAGCTAGAATTGATTGGCCCTAATTTGAACTCATTTGATAAAATTTTGATCAAAATTGACTTGGTTTACCCTAATTTGGCCTAAACCACACCTAATTTTGTATAACATGACCTAATCATACCCAATTTCCCAAAATTTGTCATATATACTAAATGAGACCAAATTTGGTCAAATCAGACCCAATCTTCTCAGGTTAGAGCTATTTCCCCCAAATCATACTTGTTCTCCCCAAATTAGACCTAATGTGCCCAAGTATGGCATGATTTTGCCTAAAGCAAACCCTATTTTGCATATTATGACCCAGTCGATTCCAACTTACCCAAATTTTCCCTATGTTGTCCTAAACAAGATCTAATTTGGCAAAATCAGACCTAATATCACTAAATCAGACCCATCTCCTAGATCAAACTTGTTTTTCCCAAATCAGACCTAGTTTGCTTAATTTTGACATAATTTGGTCTCGAATCAAACCTAATTTTCCATAAGTTGACCTAATTTAACCTAACTAGCCCTAATTCTCCCTATATTGATTTAAATGAGGCCTTACATGGCCAAATCAGACCGAGTCCTCCAAATTAGACACATTTCCCCCAATCAGGTTTGTTTCCCCCAAACCATACCTAATTGACCCTAATTTGACCTCGTTTGGGATAAATCGAACCCATATCAACCATAAAATGACTCGACTTAATCAAATATACACCTTATTTATGCTAAATTAGCCTTGAAGTGGCTTAATTTGGGTCTAAAAGGCCTTAAACGACCACTTAGGTCACCTAGGGGGTTGGACGCCCAATTTGAGGCGGCCTGCCTTAAGCCTAGGCAGACACCTTGATAAAACAAGGTCATGTCTTTGTCTAATTTTAGACAACCTTATGAAGGACCCTGAACCATCTCTTTATGTAGATAACTCCATTATGATAGCATCCCGAATTTATGATTCATGATAGAATGTCACAATATAGTTCATAAGGCCATCCATTATGCAACTTGTGCTGTTGATGTCTCTGATGTAAGAATAAGTACATATTGTTAGAAAGTGTTATTAGTCTAAATAAGTAACTGGTTCATTTGTAATATGGGCTTACTTGTCTTGGCCCATTAGGGTTATGTCCGCTTCCTTGTACTTGCCTCTCCTATATACAAGAGAGGGTTTGTCCATCTATGAATATCGAATACATACACATTTGAAATCCCCCACTATCTCATTATTTCACATGGTATCAGAGCACTGATCCTAAACCTAACCCTAGAGAGAAAAGGAGAGTGCCTCCGCCTGCGGGCGCCCATTGTCTCTTCTTCGCTGGTTGCCTGCCTGATATCTTCCCACCTTTATTGTCATCTTCTCTTTTCTTCTTTCATAAACTCGCGTCATCTTTGCACTCCCTTGAGCCGCGTTGTCTAGGTGTCGCTTCCCCAAGTCATCAAGTTAGGTTCTGCTTCAACGCTTGTCATCCCGACCATCACAAATCAACATCTCCCTTGTGTCTTCCTCGAAGACTGCAAGTTTAGCCGGCTCCTCCAGTCCATTCGAGTCATGCTAGACCATGCTTGTCAGAAACGAACCGGTGAGGCCTCTAGTTCTCGGTTCACTGGTTCAACCAGTGGTTCGACTGGTTCAACTGGTGACGTCAGCATGACATCATGAATAATTAATAAATATATAAATACAAAATTTATGTATAACAAGGAACCACAAGTGTAGATAATAGGGAACCACAACTGCAGATAATACAATAGAGACAATCACGATACTTGAATTTACACAACAATAAAGTGATAAACTAATCATCAAACCATTTATGGCACGCAAGTTAACAACAATTGATTTTATGGCACATTGGGAGAGTGAGATTATATCTCACTTGAAGGCTGAAGAAGAAATACACGGAAGTCAACAACATAAATGCACAGTCACAACAACTCAATTCAGCCCAAGAAGCATAACAACCCAATACAATTCAATTCTGTAATCACGTAGAAATTAGGGATCAATATGCATCAAATTGCCATCAATTTTAGAGGAGGATGAGAGTGGGAGGATGTCCATTAACATAGAAATTAAGAAGAAATTCGGACAGCAGAAAATAGAAGGGGAAAGCCAGTGAACGTGAGAAAGGAGGAAGAGGAAGTGAGAATGGAGAAGAAACAAGGAGAAGAGGAAGCGTCAATTTCAAAATTACTTGCAAGCTTGCTAGATTACAACAAGAACAAAGAAGAAATGGGCGAGTAGTGGCCTAACCACTTGGAGCTAAAAGAACAAAAAGACTGGACTGAAGAAGAGTGGAGGAAGAAGAGGAGTAAGAAGAAGAGGAAGACGAAGTGAGAGAGGGAGGAGGAAGTTACTTGGCGTGCAACAAGGGCGGCTTAGAGAAGTAGCTCCAGCGGCAACAAGAAGAGCAACCGAGCAGCTGTCGGCAACGGGGACTGCAGCTGCCACAACGACGACTTCCGGTTGGTCCGCGACGACTTTGGGCAGGTCTGCGGTGAGCTTCCGGCGGCTGTGGTACACTTGCAAAGGCAAGCTGCTGCTTAGGGCTTCGCCGTTCGCGAGGGGAAGTTGGGAGAGTCAACGATCGGGGGTGGGGGGTGAAATTGGAAGTCGGGGTATTTCTCCCCTGTGTGTGTTTAAGATGCACGCACCGCTCACATGGGCACTTGATTGGCAGGTGAAGAAACCAGTGGGTTGGGCTAGAACCGAACCGACTGGTTTCAGCAGCGAGTTAGTGTCATTTTCGGCTTTTGGAGAGAACCGAACCAGTAGTGTGACTGGTTCCCGGTTCAGTTCGAGTCTGATAACCATGCGCTAGACATGAGAGAGAGACAACCTCACACTGCTATCCACATCATCTAAGTAACTCATTCCCTCTCCACCTGTAGGAAGCACCAACTCCCATAGGAGAAGCCACAATCACTGCTAAGAGGAGCAACAACAACAACCTCGCACTGCAGTGGCAAGCCTAGGTGCCACTGCAACACGGTAGCAATACAACAGAAGGATAGAGCAAGGAGTGGATCCAAATTTAGCAGAAATATATCATCATATCATAGTCATCATTAAGCATATCATCTTCCTCCGTCTGTTGCTTTTATCGCCAGGTATGATGTCATCATCAGACATGTAGACACATCATGATTCAGAAGCGATGTGTCCTCTTATAATGTCAAGATCGTCAAAAAACATGCCGTGTCGCGCGAAGACACGGATGCAAATTTGAATCACACATCGTGTCTAATGCCAGGAAGTCCAAATGCATTTTTTGTCCACCGTGTCATGCACCGTGCCCATAATCAGAATTTCATATTTGCCCAATGTACCTTCTATTGCAATTCTCTCTACTCTTCAAAAAATGTTTCAGGGTCTAGCCCCCAAACCCCGCGTAGTGGGCTTTGCCCGCTACAACCCCCAACCAACCACCCGTGGACACAAATCAGGGGTAGAGACATTAGAACTAGTTTCTCCTTCAAAAGCTACAACAAACTCTCACTTGAAGATTTTATCTCCCATACCCCTGATATGTGCATCTCTTTCCGCGTGACAGGGCTCATGTGTCTCTTTTCCACCCCAACTACTTATTCTCTTTATAGTTGGCATGCAACAGGGGGGAGGGTAGAGAGGAGAGAGAGAGAGTTGGAGGAGAGGAGTGAGGAGCAAGTAAGAATGAAAATGTCTGATCTCGATGTCTTCAATGGCCATAAAAACAAAAACTTTGACAAATTTGAGGGAAATTGCAACATGTGTTACTAGCATTTCAACAGCCAAATTAATAAATTAATTAATGATTTTTACTAGAAGGATCTACTAGTATAGATATATTCAAATATGCAATAACATTTCATATTTAGATATGTTGGGGGGGGGTCTCCTCATGAGTGTGTGAGAAAGCTAAATTGTTCCGATGGGGATTTTGATGGGTATTTTGATGTCATTTTCGATAGTGAAATGAATAAGTTAAGTCATTATAGTTTGCAAGCACAATATATAGAATTAAAGACACAATTTTTTGCAAAAACAAAATGGTCAAGTATGGTAGGACCTCTAGGTGGGATGGCATGTTGTATAGAAACAATGTTGATCATATGTGAGTGAGACTGTGGGTATTAACTATTAAGTAACTCACAACTTACTAAAAATCTACAACAAATCACTAAAGTGATAAACAATACAAGTATGCAACTTCAATTAAACCTTACTAGTTACTGCAAGTCTACAATACAAGTTTCTGAAATGGAAACATAAAAACATACAATAGTCATAATACTGTCGTCCATAGGTATAGTACACTACACTCCATACCTGCACTAGTTGAAGCTTGAATATCGTGGTGGCTTTGTCCTCCTTATTCTTGTTGTTGTCCATAACTTTATAAATTTGGTTCACATAATCCTTTTAGCTCATATGGTGTCCATACACGTAGTTATCTGATTTACATACTCTAATGGATGTAGCAAGTGATTAAGTTTATGAGAGTGGATGGAGGCTCTTGGAGGCAAATCTCTCTCAACTATAATACAGGGACCTTCATAGTGCTTGGCCAACCATGGGATGAAGCCCAAGAGGTCCTAATTATAGTTGAGGTTGTCCACTAGCCAGTATAGACACTTAGGCTCTGACTGGTTCACCGTAAGTGAGGTGAAAAAGAAAGAAACTGCAGTTCCTAGGCTGAAATCCGGTGACTGGTTTTTCGGAAACCCAGGAAATCAAATTCAGCGACCGTAACTCCACTTCCGTAAATATATATACGCGACAGGTTCCCACTTCCGGGCCAAAACCAAGGGAAAACCAGTTCCCGTTATTAGGGTGACGGAAAGCAGACGAAGGCGCCGCAACCGGAGGTTTGCTGGCTTCCGGAACAGTGAAATCTTCTACAAAATTGACTTAATATGATTCAGATTTTCAGATCTGATTATCCACCGTTCTCGTCAATTATCTATAGAAAAGATGCCATCGATAACAAATAGTAACACGCAGCATTACGATGCCGCAATCCCTAGCATCTTCTCCTGGACGAGGTCCTCGTCGACGATCTCGCGGGGTAGAAGGGTAAAGGTGGCAATCACAATAGACCTTTCTCACTCCCTGGAGTCTCTCTCCTCTAGCCCTTCCGGTCGTCAACACTGTCGGCGCCCAGCCAAACTAAGATGGCAACTGTGATAATCATCAACCAGGCTCATAACCGGAGCGAGACGTTCTACCCTTGCTACTCGCTTACTCAGACATTTTTTTTCACCCCTAGCATTTTCCGTATGCTTTAAATCAGGCCAATCACTCGAAAACCAGTTCTTGGAACTGTGTTTCTTTTCCTGAAAAATGACTTCAAAAATTTCCAGCAGTTACAACAAACCAGTCGAACCATTAGGAACGAATATTAGCCGTTTTGAGTGTTCCAACAGATACATTTTTGACTTCTGCAATACTCCAACGACTAGAAACATTTTTTTGCACTTTTTCGTACAGTGTTGTCCGCTGAGTTGTCTTTTGAGAAACTCGACCAACGACACTGCATGACAAGTCAAAAGTGCAGGTTTTGGTCGAGTTGCCACCAAGACAAACTCGGTCGACCCTAGGCATTTGCCAAAAGCCAGACAGGTTGTCGGTTGAGTTGTCATCATGATAAACTCGGCCGACAAGGTAGTTTATAATGACTTTTGACAGATGTCCAAAAAGTGCTTAAACATTCGAATTAAGTACTCTTGTTTTTTTTTCAAAGTTTAGTTAGTAAGTCATACAATAATTACAAGTGATTTACATTAATGATCTATTGAGAAAGCTATCTATTCTTAAATCTTGATTTTTATGCAGGTATGACTTGATTTCTCCAAGTTAGGATGCGTATGTTTATGCATTTGGAGTGTGTCTATCCAATCCGAAACCACTCAAGTAGAAGCATTAGACACAAATGAGTGGAATGGTTCGTCATCATCAAAACAAGGGATTAGTCAAATTAGACCTTGAGTCAACACTATCCTCTTCCCTAATCCGATATTGTGCTCTCTTGTCGATGTATTTTTAACTTTAATACGTAGCTTAAGTCTGTCCTTCTTGGACTTGATATTGAAGGATCAAGTAGCTGGTAGCAGTCCACTAGCTCCTGGACTAACTAGGTCACATATATAATATTAATACATGAGCTGTCTTGTTGCTGCTAAAAGAAAGATTGTTGTAGATGAAAACAATAATTGGTGGAATAATGAAAGAAATATATGAAAATACTGGAACCTAGGAATTTGCCATGGTAGTCTAGGCGGATATCATCTAAATACACGAAAGAAAGTCATTTGATGGTTTTGAGGTTACACCACACGAAGCAAGTGAACAATGGTTAGTTCAATGAGGAACATGTACATTAATTTCGACGGCATTTATGTGACACACGTCATCACATGAGGGAGCAAATGCTTGTTGCCTTCCTTCCATGCGTTCATGAATGAAGGATCCAATCCCTACTCCCCCTGATCATACCCAAACATCCTATGAAAATCAAACCAGTTGTAGAAGCACATGGTAGTCTAATGGCAATCTTGGTGTTTCCCGCCAATCTCAACGACCTTCATTGTACTATGATAGCAGGTACGTCAGAGTCGTTTAGAAGGGTTCACTCACTTGCAGTCAATTAGGTGAGCAATACTAGGAGGAGCTTGTTCTTGGTCATGTTGCACGGTGGTAGGCTGTAGTCTCCTCAGATGCCCTTGTCTATCGGCTCTAGGATTTGAAACTAAGAGCTGCGCACACAACACCCCTTCTTGGCGTTGCCTTCACAAACGACAAGTCATGATTACAAAGCTATTAAGGTCTACTCAATGTGGGTTTGAATGGACCATTTCTCCTCTCATACCCATTAGACTCATTAAATTTGGTCTGGTCTAGTTGGGTCACATCCCATCTGGGTATCTTGGATTAAATTGCGATCCCTAGTTGTGGAACACATTTATTCATCAATTCATGTACAATGGATCATATTTTACATTTCTACTTGTTTCTCCTGTCACATCTATCATATGGTGCAGTGCTGCACTGCGATGGGGCTCATGAGCCACATGTATTGGGATTCTATATGCAAAGGAGAATTTTTCCAATGGCCTCACCTACCTTCTCCTTTGTGCCAAAAGACAGTTACTTGATTGTTGTCTTTTCTCATCAAGGTCAAACAATGTCGTTTACATATCACAACAAAGTATTAATAGCTCATTCTTCCTTTAGGCTAGGTGTACACATACAATTTTTCTTCCTGCAAGTTGGCAGTAAGACCAGTCCACTTGCTTGGACTTTGTGAATCACTACTACAACCTGGATTTTAGAGGTCAATTCGCTTTGGAATCCTCACAATTTCCTTCCTCATATCTGTTGAACTTCTAATTCCCCACCTAAACATATGAATTATCCTGTGTTGTATGGGCGGTCGCCCAGGCGGCCCTTCGGTCCTCTAAAGTCAGGTGCCCAGTACAATTAGTGTACCCAGGCGGGCTAGGCGGATTGGGCCACTTAATCAGGCCCATTAAGATATTTTTAATTGATTCCTATTAATTATATGATTCCTGATAGTAAATAGGATTCCTGTTAGTATAATATCATACTAAATCCTACTCTAAAACCTAAATATGAATCCTATTAATCCTAAACCTCTACATAAAATCCCTAATCTAACCCACCCTCAACAGCTATTGCTGCTGCCTCTTCTATTTATTTGAAATTTGGGATTTGTATTCAATATTTATTTCTCTACTGATTTTGAAATTATTTATTTATCTGTTGATTTATATTTATTTGTCTACCAATTTGTATTAATTTATATACTGATTTGTATTTATTTATCTACTGTTTTGTATTTAATTATCTACTGAGTGCTGGTTTATATTTATTTATTTACTGGTTTGTACTTATTTATCCACTATTTTGTATTTATAATGTATATTCATATATGAAATCCCTAATTTAACCCACCCTCGACAACTATTCATCAACTATTGCTGCTGCCTCATCTATTTATTTGAAATTTGGGATTTGTATTCAATACTTATTTCTCTACAGATTTTGAAATTATTTATTTATCTATTGATTTATATTTATTTGTCTACCGATTTGTATTTATTTATATACTGATTTGTGTTTATTTATCTACTGTTTTGTATTTATATATCTACTGAGTATTGTTTTGTATTTATTTATTTACCGATTTGTATTTATTAATCTACTGATTTGTATTTATTTATTTACTGATTTGTATTTATTTATCCACTATTTTGTATTTATAATGTATATTCATATATGTAGGGATCATATTAATTCATAAGTTGAACATATTTCCACTAAAATAATATATATAAGAAAATGCCTGGAAACGCTTGGGCTAGGGATGGCAATGGGCCGGGTTTTTCTCGACCCGACCCAAATCCGACCCAACCCATATTTTATAGACCCAAACCCAAACCCAGCCCGAAATTTTTGGGTTTTAAAAAAAGAATTCTCACCCAACCCAAAACTGACGGTCCGACCCGGGCATCACCCGACCCAACCCGTATAGAAGATTTGTCGAAGTATCACGGATGAGTGCTGCATCCTGCTTGTTCAGTAAGCACACAAGTATCAGTGGCGTAAATCTATTGCTCTGGTAGATTGAAAGAGACTTGTCAACGACTACTCAGTTCATTATAATACAAGGCAGTTCTTGATTTCTATGATAGTAGATAAGGAAATAAAACATAGGCCATCCTCTTGCAGCCGGTGAGACCTTGTCCATCCTCTTTCCTCTCCTCTTCTTTCTTCGGCGGTAATGAACTGATACAAATTAAACTAATGGATGTCGGAAACCTGACCAGTGGAACTGCTTTGACAACCATGCCAATCAGACGACGAAGCAACTGTTGTCTGGTTGCAAGATGTTGAACGATCTAGCAACACTTTAGTCGGTTGCTAATCACCGGAACCGCAACATGCGGGAGTCCAACCCGCCGCCGATGCAGTTCCAGATCAAGACTCCTATGCAAACCGTATAGACAGGAAAGGGCGAAATAGGGTTGCTGCCGATACCTCCAATAGAACCCCCTTGTCGGTCACCTCGTACTTGAACCCGAGGGGAACCTCAAGTGTACAACCTCCAGAACGATGACCCGCATCTGGATGCTCGCCGGATAGGACGTCACAGACTTGGCATCTGCGACCTCTGTGCCCCGATCTGTAACAACACACGCAATAAGCACCAGCGGGAGGTCGAAGAGCAGGCACAGACGCCAACCAGCCTTTTTATTCGGGTTCGTCGGCGTTGGCAATTTGGCATCAGGAGAAGAACCAGCGCCCGTTGGATTTCTGGGCGATTGGTGCACCAGAAAAAAACTGCCAGTGGACCCAAGTTTGACCCAAGTATGGTTTGCACCCAACGGGTGTGACCATCCCTGCCCGCAAACCCAATTAGACCCAAATTTCTGGGTTGGATCGGGTAGGGTCGGGTTGGGGCAGGCCGGGTCGGGTAAAATTGCCAAGCCTAGCTTGGGCGTCCCCAGGCAACGCCTGGTCGCCTAGCCGCCTATACAACCATGGAATTGTATGTCGTATGACATCCTAAAGTATGCGACAACACCATATGAGTATCCAAATTAACCTTTGGGTCATCACCTGGCAATCCATGGTTGAAAAAAGTTCACGAGATGGGTTTGTTTGTATAAGAACTACATGCATATAAAGATGACTTATTCTTTGCACCCGAAAATTCATTTTCTTGTTAGAGGCACTCTAGTGACTTGCATGGTACATCCAGTGTTAGCAAGGATTTGACATGCTGATTTTGCCATCAAGAAATGAAAATTGTGGATTTTTTCAAAAATACCGGTTTGTTGAGAGCAGTGTTTCAAAAAAAGGCCACACGGGCCGCATAAGCGGCCCGCATATTCTTAGCCGCTTATAAGGATGATTAGTGGGCGATTTTTAGATAGACATTTGATACCTCAGCCCAAGCTAGATTATATTTTTATTAATATCATTCTATGATTATATTTTTATTAATATCATTCTATTGATGCATACATTTGTTGTATGTTTTGTACATAAGTCGTATGCTTATTTAATGTTTGTTGTTTTGGACTTCTAGGACATGTGAGCATCTTTTTGTATGATTTCATTAGTCATTTTTATGTAGTTGTGTTAAACCATTTTGTGCATGTTCCATTGGAGTTTATGCTTACATGATTTTAGAATGCATTCTAAATGGTGCTTTACTTTTCATTGAAACTTAATATTTTAATCTATCTCAAATTTTGGGGTCCAGATATGTAATTATACAATTAAATATGCAATTGTGTGATTAATTTATATATAATATTAAATTAATAAAAAAATTGAAAACCACATAAACTTCCGTATATGCTCTCGCATACCGCATATACTCTATAAAGTGACCTCTCCGCACGCATAACACATACTGCTTTTTAAAACAATTGTTGAGAGAAATATTGATGGAAATTAAGACAGTGAGAAACATAAAGCTCAATGCAAGTTATTTGAGTTTTATATGAAATTCTAGCATAATGTTATTTACCTAAAAACACGTATTCAGACCATAAGATTCTTAGAATAACCACTTAAAATTGGTTTAATATCAATTTCATATCCATCGCATTATATTCATACGGAATATGATTAGTAGTTTGTAGGTAGGTATTCACTATTGAATGATACATACATTCAAAATTGCACAAAAATGTCAAATCAAAGGAAAGTATAACACAATGTAACTATATTTTGATAGTAGAAATTTTCCTATTTCGACAATTTTGGTGAAGGTTGTATTGGTTTCATCTGTTTGTTGACCAATATACCACCATTTCCATGGGTTTTTTGGTCTATCAACAGACCAACCATTTCACGTCGCCCCAAGGATAATGTGCGGAAGTGCTATCGATTTCATTGAAATTCAAATCCTTGAGTGGTAGCTGGTTCTCGCATAGAATTGAAATCTCATGCTATGACCCATAGACCTTTGAATCAAAATGGCTTGGGTGATGGATTTTTGTTTCATGTTTCTACCTCTATTTCTATTTCTTTGGGAACAAGGCTGCTATTTCTATTTCTTTGAGAACAAGGCTGCTATTTCTATTTCTTTGAGAAGAAGGCTGCCATCTTTACTGCCCACAATCTAGTTGTTCATAAGAAGAAAAAGATGGGAATTGCGTACCACTTTTTTGCATCAAGATATTGAAAGACTGTATCTATTCTTTGTTGTCAAACTAGGTCATGCAAGGTCGATTTAGGGCTACATTAGGATAGTCTATGCTTAATACATGTCAATGTAGGCTTGATTTGATAAATCAGGCCCGATTTAGGTCAAATTAGAGTAAGTTACATATAATTAGGTCGCTTTAGGTTTTATAAGTTAGATCTAATTATCAAGTTAGGTATTTTGTGATTGATTAATCCCAAATTTTAGGAATCAATATGCTATACTTAGTAAGATACACATAAACATATCTAATTTATGATAAAAACAATTACAAAATTATACAGTTAATTGGGCTCCTGGGCCGCCGCCTAGGTGACCAGGCTCCTAAGTCTTGGAAGTCATAGCCTAGACAACTATGCTTGAGACTCATTTTGGCAAAAACACAAAAATGTGGTCCAGAGTGGTTGTTTTGTAATCATCATCATCATCATCATCATCTAAGCCTCAGTCCCAACTATGTTGGGGTCAGCTACATGGATCCTTTGTTTCCATTTAGCTCTATCACGGGCCATATTTTGGTTGAGATGTAGAGATTCAAAATCTCTCTTTATAAGCTCGTCCCATGTTAATTTAGGCCTTCCTCTTCTTCTATTTATTGTGCTCGACTCAATAGCATTGCTTTGTATAGGCGCATTAGTCGGTCTGCGTTGCACCTGTCCATACCATCTGAGTCGGCCCTCACGCAACTTGTCCTCAATGCTCGCCACCCCCACTTTATTCTTGATATAGTCATTTCTCAGGTGATCTTTTCTTGTCTTCCCGCACATCCATCTTCAGCATATACATTTCAACCACGTTCATCTTGTTGAGATCTTGTTTCTTCACCGCCCAACATTCACTTCCGTAGAGCATGGCTGGCCGTATAGCTGTTCTATAAAACTTACTTTTAACCTGAGAAGGATCTTCCGATCACATAAAACTCCAGTTGCACTCCATTTCAACCATCCTGCAGTGATCCTGTAACATACGTCATTTTGGACATCCCCATCTATTTGAATAATAGAACCCAAATAACTAGTTTTATCACATTTTGGTATATCTACTCCGTCCAGCTTGACTCCATCATTCACACTACGAGATTGGCTAAAATTGCAATGCATATACTCAATTTTGCTCATGCTAATCATCAATCCATTTGATTCCAATACATTTCTCCAACATTTGACTTTATCATTCAATCCATCTTTAGTTTTGTCAATCAAAACAATATCATCAGCAAATAACATACACCAAGGAATGTCATCCTGAACATTCTTTGTCAACTCATCCATAACAAGAACAAACAGATATGGGCTAGGTGTGGATCCTTGGTGTACCCCAACTATGATAGGAAAAGTTGGTGTCTCTCCTCCAGGAGTCTTCACACCTGCAATAGAGTTATCGTACATGTCTTTGATCAAGTCAATGTATTGGATTGGCACACCTTTTTTCTACAAAATCATCCACAACACTTCTCTAAATAATAAACACCATATGAAGATCTCTTTTGCTTTCTTTGTACTTCTCCATAAGCCTCCTAATCAGACAAATAACATCTGTTGTTGATCTTCCAGGCATGAAACCAAATTGGTTGTTCGATATCTGCGTTATAGATCTGAGCCTCTGCTCAATAATCCTCTCCCAAAGCTTCATTGTGTGACTCATCAACTTGATACCTCTGTAGTTTGTGCAGCTCTGAAAATTACCTTTGTTCTTGTAGATGGGGACAAAAGTACTATTTCTCCACTCATCCGGCATCTTCTTGGTCTTTATGATCTTGTTAAAGAATTTCATAGTGGTTGTTTTGTAATCTGAAGAAAAAATTCAATGTTAAATGACAACATATAAATCTCATAAAAAATACATAACACCCTGATTAAAACGTGAAATATATGAACAGCCGTGAGAATTTTACTGGTGTGTAGTATTCGGCCAAGAACATTCAGCTGACCAGAACAATTTTGAAATATGTTGTTACCTGTTTTATGTGTCAATGTTACAGTACCCAGAAAAATATAGCAGATTATTTATGTTAAAAGTATGAGGTCATTTATGTTAAAAGGATGTCGGTTTGTTCTGTATTGTTGCGAATGTAGATATAACCGCAGAACAATATGACAAATGCACTAATAGGAATAAAATTTGAAATGACCAATTAATATGTGAAATATTTGTACGAGTCACAAATTATTTTCATTATTTGGATTGTCTTTCCAGCAGTTTTCTACAATGGAGAAAATTTGTGTTTACCACGTGAATTAATATTCCAGATAGCACAAACCGAGGTGTGGGGGTGGTAAGCTGACATGACCTTGTACCCGCTGAAGCGCTAGGCTGGCGCTTTAGCGGATCCTTCATCCTTGTAAGAAAAGGGGAAGTTCAAAGTCAGACATACATACAGACATACACAAATAATGATATATTCTTCACTGTAATACATATCTAAAATAAGTATATTTGATCAATTTGAAACTTATACGCTTGGTATACTAGTAGTATGATATATATGTGTTATATTAGTATTATATTATGCAAGTAAATAATGTGTCTGTATGTAGTGATCATTACAAGCACAATGCGGTACTTACCTGAACAACATAGTATACAATTAGTAACAATAAATTAAGATGCTATATAATCAGTAATTAGTAAACTGTACAACAGTGGAACATATGATCTTTATTTCATGTTAACCATATATATATTTGATTATATAGGTTTTTGAGATTTACCCGATAAGTAGCATGTGTGCAAAGTACAAACCAACTACTAAGGGGCCTTGGTTTTATTTTTAACCAAAAAGAGATGGCAGCCTGCCACAACCCAAAAGTGGCTTGCAAAGCTGGCTAAGCGACGAAAAGCAGACCCATTAGACGGCCAAAGCGGTGCCCTAAAGACAATTGGTTAGCCAATTGTTTTAATACCCAAACTAGGCGGCTGGAGGCCGCGTGTGCTTAAGCGGCTGCCTGGGTCATTTTTAAAACAGCGAATGTGAATGAAAATGAAGGATCAATGTAGGGGACTGGAACTCTTAGATGTTCATGATGACAAAAATGGCGATGGGAGATTTGCTAATCAGTGATACTTCTAAAAATTGCCGAATGTTGTGACCACTTTTACATGTTGATACTATTTCAAAGTCCTGCTATAGACGTCTGTCATCAGTCTTATTTGTTGCTAGTGTTGAATTTTATATGATAATTCTTGATTGGTTTGTCTACAGTGACATCACCATTTCAGATCTAGTTGTAAGTTGTAGAGTTTGTCTTAGTTAAGTCTTTGAGTATTGCACTTCTAGTATTCATTCATATTCAGATGGGAAGCTGGAAACCGATAACTTCTGATAGAAGTATCAGTATATTCTATATATTTCACTACTGGTTATAACTTTTCTATTAGCAATTTAGCATTAAATTATCTTTTTCTCCAGCAGCTCAACTCTGCCAGATGAGAATTAATCGAAGTTCAATATGCCATCTGCTTCTAGAAGGAAACTGCAGGGAGTACAGCAAGCACAAATGACTTGTATAAAGGAAGTGGAATGTTTGAAAGCACTTGTATTTCATTCACTTTAATCAAGTATTTTTGAAGGAAAATTTGTATGTTTCGATAAATTTTCTCATATGTTTCGATAAATTGTCTCACATGCAACAAGAATTGTATGCAGTTAGTGTAGGATCAGCATATTCCAGGTCTTCTGCAATGTGACAGCCGGTTCTGTCATGATAAGACAAAAATTATGCCTCTTGGTTTATGGGATTTTAGATGTCATTATTATGTGTAGATGGTGTGCCCACAATTTTTCATGTCTGGTCTTTTGCTCTGGAGTACATTGGAAGAACCTGGAGAACATGGGGGTTGTTATCTGAATTTGTATGGTTAGACATGATTGGGGAATACTGTTATTAGTACTAGAGTGGATACAGGCATATAATATTTGTTAGCCAAATATCATATGAACTATAATAGTAGCTGCAACCTTGAGATGCTGCATTTTAACTGATGCACTCTTTGTGTCGATATCTGGATAACGACAACTGTTTATTCAATGTGATTGCTTTCGCTGTGGTGTTTGTACATTTCTCCCTCCTTAGGCCCATGCCAAATTGTTTTAAAAGCTTAAAACGATATGTTGTGGAATATTTGATCTTTGAATTGGTATTTTCCATGCTTCCATGGTAAATTGAAAGTTTGATGATGCGACGGTAGGGATTAAGTAGATATTCTCAAGCGGATTATGTTTCCATTTTTTTTAATGGTTTTGCACCTTTTGCAATCGGGGTTATTTGATTGCCTTCGTTTTTCCTGGCGCGTAAGAAGTTGGCTAAATGAAGAAAATAATAATGGAAGAGGTTGCTTGTTTATTATATTAAAAAGGAGTTAGTTCGGCAAGAAAATTCTAAAGCAGTTCATCAATTTTTTTTTGCGTGCGTACCAACAGACTGATTATGATCAATGGGTCGGTAGGAGTCCGTGTATACATACCAAAATCCAGAAATCAGAAACTTCAGCATGACGACAGATAAAGCATAGAGACTTTAGGGAGGTGATTAAATGATTAAATGATTAAAATAACTAGTACTTCATATATCTTTTCTTTCCTACTTTATTTGAAGGCTCAAAGAAGTTCCAACTAATATGAAATTTGACACATGCTAATTACTGTATGTATTATCCGAATTTTCTATTAGTTTCCTCTTTTGGTGTAATCCATTATATTATTTCATATTTTAGAATAATTGGTGCTTTCTTTCCCTGATGAAACTAAAGCATTTAGGATAATTCTTTTAATGGAAACTTGAACCTAAGACAACTAAAACATGATGAATGTGAAACTCATTATTTTTCTCTTTTATCATCATTAATTGTGTTATCCAACATATTAGAGTTAAAAGATGTTTTTATATTTATTTGCCAAAAACATATTTTATGGATAATTTGTTGCCGTTAGGTTGCTTTTAGGATTATCTTCTCAGGAATAACTTTCCTTAACTCTCACATGTACCTTGTCACGACCTCCCTTCTAATACTAACTCAACCATAGCGGAAGCATTGCACATATTGGAGATCATGACAAATTGTGAAATGATATCATTAACTAAGCAAAATCCATAGAATAAAAGAGATAACCACCAAAGTGCCTTATGACAAACCATAAACAAAAGACTCTTAAGTCCAACATAAAATAGTTCAAAAAATGAAACTCTAACATAACATAACTGAAAGGAAAAACAACCATCTAGAATGGCACACATTAAGTAGGATCCACGAACTATCCTTGAGCTTGAGATGATGTCCCTGAGGTCTACTTCTTTTCTTTCTCTTCGTCTGTGGACATTTTGTCCCCAGCCATACAAAGCAACATAAAACTGTGTGAGTGGCACAGAGTAGTTATAAATGAAAAGTAACATATAATTGAAATGACATGAGATAGCTTGAAAAACTAAGTGACTTAACATGGTGAACGTGATTACTTGAAACTTCATATATTAACATGATAAATAATGGTGTGCAGTTTAACTTGAGTTAATATAGTCTCTCTCTCTTAATGCACCCATACTGCTCACAAGGCCAACACATAAGGCCGGTTAAGGCTCACATAATGCTCCCACAGAGTTCATAAGGCCACTTAAGGCTCACATAAGGCCGGTTAAGGCTCACATAACATGACGAAGAGGACTTATATTAACATAACATGGTTTCTTATACTTAAGCATGAGCTTCATGATTTCTTGAATAATTAGTATGGCAATGATTCATAGTATTTCCAATGACAGTAGAATCATTAAATCAATAAGAAACATAAATTGATATCATGTGCATGATTTTCATGAGTATAACTGACTAATCACATAATTGCACTTTAATTGAGTAATCATAAATACATGAGCGAATAATGTAAGCCAGAACCCTAGAATTATACTCAGTGTGCATGATCCACTCACCTGAGGTTGAAGGGGTACACTAACAGAAGTTCGAGTCCTGATCAGTCCTATTTATCTTGTCCAACATATAAATTAATTATCATGGTTTAGTCTAGGGTTTTAGGGTTTTCAATGAATCATGGAAAGTAGGTTGAAAATCTGGGTCTAAATCTTTGACTATTCGACATGTCTCGAAAAACTGATCAAAAACCATATATGGATTGTCCTCATCCGAGCTCTAAATTATTTTCTAAGAAATTCTGAAGATTAGACTCAGATTAGCCAATCAGAGACAAGATAAACCTGTTAAATAAAATTCAAGGAATTCGGTCAGCACAAAGTCTAAATACATATTTGCCCTTCAATTTATTTTCCAACCAAGGGCGTGTCAGGGACTATCTTGGTCACAAATGCATTTACATCAACGCCCAATTGATCCACAAAATAATCGATCACATTCCATAAAGACCCTAGGTCTGCGTGACACATAAACTAGGATGTGAGGACAAGAGGGTAATTAAGCAGTCTAGCTTCTTGCTTGCTGAGCCATGGCGCGAATAGCTCCTGGAGCACGAAACTCTGACTCAAAACTCACCTTGCTCGAAACCCTGATGGAGGAGGAAACCTCCATGACCAACGCCCTGGTCCCGCGACCCTTTTGAGCCTAGACCCATGCTCTGGGATGATCGAAAATTCCAGGGCAAGGTTCCCCTGTTGCCGTTGCCATGGCTGTAGGGGGCGGGGAAAAAGACATCATAGCCACCTACATTCTTGCGTGACCGCAAACCCAAAGGAAACCACCGCTACAACCATACAAAGTTGATCCAACATTCACAAATATAAAGGATGACAGAAAACCCCCAAGAGCATTGCTGTCATGGCCAGAACAGAGTATTGAGACCCAAATCAGGTTCCGCTGATATAGTGATTGAAAACACGAAACAAAGGCGGATATAGCTTCACCGTGACATATTGAATATGCAAAAAAGAAAAATAGGGAAGCAGACACTATCATGGCGGCTCAACAAGGCTTTCCATATCCAGACAAGAACCAGAGTTCGTAGACCACTTAAGACTACATCTTGTCAACTAAAAACATTGGGTAAAGGAAGGAATAGGTGCGAGGGAGCTTACTGGATCTCTAATTGGATTGGGACAGTATGAGCTTCCCACTCGAGCTCGTCGGCACCGCCGGAGAAAGTCGAGTCCGGGGCGGCTCCTTGGCTTGGTTCGATTGAAATTGACGACGGAGGAAGCTTTCTGCTAGCCCTAGGTTGCTTCCAGTGTTGCTAGACCTCGGTGCGATGGATAATCATCGTGAAAGGGGGTGGCAGCGTCAAATGGAGAGGAGACGTGGTTTGGGCATTTTCACGATAGGTGCTTATAGGGGTCCAGTTAGGGCTTGATAGATTCACAGTGACCTCCTGATTCCGTTGGCGTTGAGATAATAGGAAGCCGTTGAGGGGATACCGAGATATGGCCGGGCAAAGGATTGGGGTCCTGTTCCCTCCTCTATGCGGACTCTGCATGAGGTAGGGGAAGGAGTCCCTCCCGTCCGATCTGTATCTAACGGCTCTGAAGGAGCCGAGTTCACTTAATATGTGTGTGACAAGCTTATCAAGCCATTATCCAAAATTTTGTTATATTAGGGATAATCGTGTGATTGTTGAACATTTAAGTCACAGATTATCATTATCTCCCCCTTTCTTATTAATACCTTTTGAAGCATTTAGAATTACCCGACCCTAATCAAATTTGGTGGTTTGATAATTCAACCACGAGGATTCCAAATATCCAATTAGATTCAGAAATGATTTAGGGAAACATGTGTTTTACAATATTTGCTACTTAAGGTAATTACTGCTTTAATAATTATTAAACAGGAACTATGTTACCAAAATTCGATGGAAGCTCTAGTATTCTATTATCTACTCATATACCAAACAGTGGGATACATTATACATGTATGTGGGGTCCAATTTATCACTCTACCCTAACTAGTGACCATCACATAATTAGAGTTAGGTTTTTGTGCAATAATTGACATTGATGTGAATGAGTGTTGATGCATTGTGCATATGATTCATTCAAGGTTCACATGATGTCTTGGTGTTGTATTAACTCATTTTGGCATACTAATAAGCATTGTCTAAATTGAAGTCAACAAATTAAAAATGAATTCGTTCAACTTAGAGTTTCACCTTTATTAAACATTAAAATTTTGGGGCTAAATTTTGAGGGTCGTTACATACCTACACCCATTAGTTAATTCAAAACTCCTCTTTAAAAATATTAAGTGATGTTATCTTTCCAATTAATAAGAAATCAACTCTCCATTATTTTATATATCCTTTTTATGACTATTAGTGTGGTTCCCACCATTGTTGTTGAGTGAAGATGTGCCATCTTAATTTATACATCATCAAAACTCATTGTTTGGGTTAGTATATTAACTAATATGTTGTGTGTTATTTATTGTAGGAAACATGTATGCATAATATTATTACATGGCCATCCAAGTTGCATTTCAAAGTTTATCACTTATTTTTTATCAGTTATTTACTTTATAGAAACTAGATTTAATTTGCAAGTTTTAATTATTTATTATTAATTAATAGTAGCCATCTTAGCACTATCTTTAAACTACTTCCATCCTAGTGAAGCTAAGGGTGACAAAGGAACTTTCTTGCATGTTTTACGATTCACTTTACACATATTAATTATGTTTTGCACTACCTTAAACATTTATTCACATTTCAGTCCAACCACTTATAATCCTATCTAGGCCTACAAGGGTAAAACTTATACTATGTCTGGGGTTAACATAGGACATATACTCATAGGTACCTAATTCAGGGAATCATGATATTTTAGATAAGGAAGGTAGGTTCTGGTATACTACAACACTCCACCGCTTAAAATGATTTTGTCCTAGAAATCTAACCATTTGTACACCCCACTCCCCAATGTAAAATAGGTTTAGCTTAATAAATTTAACTAAACAACTCTTAATGTGACACCTCGTCACACTAAATGAGATTACTCAAAAAATATAACACGATCGATCACTAATTAACCATATAGTAGGAGAAGGGGATAATTAAAACCGATTTAAACATCACCAAAGATCTCATAAACATTTACATAAAAGCTCAATATCTTATTATATTTATAGTCCATGCCAAGTATCTTTTACAACTGCTTTGTGGCCTCGATCACAACATATATACAAAAGACATTATCCACATATATGACATGTACAAGTATCAGGATACAACCACAGGTTCAAGTCGATTGAAACGTTGTATACAAACTTTGCCGCCTGGATATGAGAGTATAGGGACAACTTTAGGACACATGAGACATCTAAGCAACCTTCTCTAAGGTCCATCGTCATAGCTCCTCCTGGCTATCACAAGTCTTCCGCTACTGCTGCCGTTCACAGAAAAAGATGCGGTGACCCACAAGGTGAGACCCATGTCCCATCGAGAGATATGACTCTCAACAACACTTATTGATTACAACAAGTTAAAGATTTAAACAAATAGAGCATGTTATATAACAGAATAGAAATAGCATATATAAAACTTCTTCAAGGGAAATTCTAATGTAAGTCTTATAATTGAATTTATAGATTACCATTATTCTTGAAGATACCCGTGTAACTAACATTATAGGCATAACCATCAGTATGATCCTAACTAGTATCATGAATATAGATAACGATAATAGCATGTTTAACATCATAAGTACATCTAGCAGCATCAGATCGACTAATAGCATAACTGTGGCTAAGTATGATTTGTGGTATACGCATATATAATCAACATAAGCATGAGTAACATTATAAACATATCTAAAAGCATAAGCACAATTACTTTCTCTCGTTACACTATACAACATCTATATGTGAAAGAAGCAAACAAGGGTTATCATCCAATGTGAATCATTTTTAACCCTAAACATATATGCTACAAGAATGGATTACATCTTTTATTAAGCTGTGGGGAGTTTGAGGTATACCAATAAGACTCTAACTAACCACTATGAAGTGCTATTCAGCTTCGTACAAGATCTAGGAGAGAGAAATCCTAAGATCTCATCCGCCATCGGTCAATACGAGTCTTCCGCAGAGACATATAAGTCAAGCTGCAAAATAGCCTAGTCCTCCCTTAGTATATAGGTCACAACACTAGTATCTAGGGTATATAACCCTATCATCTGAGGTACAACCGTAGCTGTACTCAATCACATCACATGCAAAAATATCTGAGATACGACCACATCCATTCTCCTACTGAGGTATGACTGCATCCATCCTCTGAACATGCATATACTAAACAATATATGACTCTGAGTTCCCATTAGAGGAATACTCATTTCACCATCCAACATGTCCTGACACTAGAATGAATCTACACACATGACCCTACATGATTAGGGTTTCACTTGATTAGTTAATACCAATTGGGTGAGTTAAGGCTGCATCAAACAAGTTTGGCATACAAACCCTAATTCATTTCTAGCAAGAATTGGTATATAACAACTTCAAAAGATATAAAACGTATGCGACATATTCCACATTATATCGTCACAAAAAACTAGTTCATTTCCATGTGAGGCTATAATCTTTCTCACCCCATCCAGGAGTTAAGTCCTTAGCACATTATCCCAGGGTACCAACCCTTGTCCAACATAAAGAGGGTTACACCTCTACTAGGGCTCAATTCATGCCCAAAGGTCATTAGACCATCACATAATCTCTTGCAAGAACATCACTATCGACACCTTGTAAAAGGTTTAACAATTACCATCATACATACATACACAAACTTAGCATACAATTGCATTAATCACAGGAGGTATGATGTTCATTAGGTAACATAGTAGGATCTCCATTAACATTATAAGAGAAAACCTCCATCATAACAACATAGAGGAGGACATATACACTTAAACTATCATATGTAATCACTTTCAGGTTAGGTTCAGTAGAGTATATTAAATTAGTGTTACACATTAGATCTTCATTGTGATCATCAGTTTATGTTCATACGAGGGAAAAGGTAAGACTATCGGATCATGCGTAATCAAGCACACACACTCACACTTAACATTCCCATCAATTCATGTACTCAACCATCATATCTTTGTACATCAAGCACAACCATTCGATTATGGATACTTAGTAAAAACACCACTATCAAATCATATACATTAACACAAACCATCAACTATTTTAACTAGAGGAACCATCAATATACATACAAGCAAAACCTTTGAATCATACACCTAGTAAAACCATCGAGTCATGACCTAAAAGAGCCATCAAAACTTGACTTAGAAAGGCCATGGATTGTTACCACTAGAAAATTGACATAATAAGAACCATCGATTGTGGACATCATGTCCACCATCAAATGTGAGCACTGTGTAAGCCATTGAATCTCGTAACCAGTGAACCCATTGGTTGAGAACTATCACCCATAGAACCAGTGAAACCATCGACCATGGAACCAGACACCATCAGATGCAGACCAGGGAAACCATCATTTGTGAGGAGACAATTAAACCATTGTTTGATGACAAGCAGAGATACCATCAAATGTTGTCATCAGAAAGGCCATCATATGTTGAACCTAGTGAAGCCATTGATTGTGGTCAACATTTGGAAAACATATCCAAAAACCAAGTGAAAACCATCGTGTGGTGGAGGGAGGAAAACCATCGAGTCAAACCACTACATGTGAGTATTTAGACCATCATTTGAGAGAAAACCAAGCCATCAATTTGAACATAACCATCGGTTTTATGCACAAGACAAAGTCCAAAATAGCAACTTAACACTAGCCATTGGTTGACACATGTGGTCAACCCATCAAATCTTGAAATAAGGTAGAAAATATATCATCACACCTAAGAAAGCCATTGTTTGTCACCATAAAAAACATCGATTGGTGAAGGAGCATAACCATCATTTCCCAACACAAGAAGGTTCATAAAAAAAACAAGAATCCAAACCATTAGATCATGAACAAGATAGAAAACAACCCATAATACTTAAGGGAACCATCGATTTGTCACCTCAAAGGAAACCCTAGAATCAAGGAATAAAAGCCATAGATCCCCACATACATGCAAGGTATAGAGATCCTACTTCCAAGGAAGGAACGTGCACAAGATTAATAAGAGAAACCATGCAGATTATCTACTCAAGATCTACCATATAAGAACAAACCCTAGGCAAAGGTAGCATCTTTCTACTTAGTACTACGTTTTAGAGCAAGATCTAGTACATGCAAGCTAGGAGCAAGAAAAACGTGAAGAAAGTTATATAACTCACCTCAAGTTTGAAGATGAATCTTCAAACAACAAGGTAGATCAAGGAAAGAGAGAAGAAACCCTATCTTGAGAACTCCACATGCACGTTCAAACTAGCTCCTTTCTCCAAGAACAACAAACCCTAGGCCAAAGAAGCAAGAAGGAAGATGTCTTCAACCTCTAGCTCAAGCCCCACCATGGATCCGACCAAGAAGAACAAAGAAGAAGGTAGGATAGAAAGGAAAACGAAGGAAGGGAATGAGATCTCACTCACCTAGTCCAAGAAGCAAGGCAATGAAGCACCAAATGACCTCAACGAGAGTACATCCAAACCCTAGGTGTACATACAAGCAAGATCAACCAAGCTTCTTCTTCCTCGAGCTCCTTCTTCTTCACCAAATCGAGGGGGAAGAGATAAAAGAAACAATGATAAGAAAAGGGTCCAAAGGGTTCAATCACATGAGAGGAATGAGGTATATAAGGCTTGGGGTGAGAGAGAAAGGGAGGTGGAGGTGTCAAGCCAAGCACGCCATGTGTCCAAGGTCAAAACATCTTTTCCATGCACATCCAACTTGACTATCGATTGTAGGAGCCAGGGGAACCATTGAATCTTGACTCCTAGGCGAGCCATCAACATCCAACACATGGTGCCCATTGGATCTTGACTTCCTAGGTCACAAGGGTAGAAACCCTAGCACCACCATCGGTTGAGCACATCACTAGGTGAACCATCGATCCAGGAGCCCCAAGAGGGAGAACTATAAACCTTCACACATAAAGGGAGACCATCAAATCCCTTCACACAAGGAAATACATATGATCCTAACCCACAAGAAAAACCATCGAGTTCTATCACACAAGGTAGACCATCTAGGAGGGGAAACCCTAAGTTCAACCCTAGATAGATGTCACCACAAAACCAAGGTGCAACAAGGCACCCCGTGGTACAACTATCTCATACATGACATGAAAACACGTGAGTAACAACAAGCATGTGACAAAGTATAAGAAAAACCTAGATATGTAAAATTGCATAAAAGTCCTTATAAACACAAATATAGCAAACTTGCTGAAACAATGTCCAAACTAGACCAAACTTAAAACTTAGCTTTGTCACATGATATCAAAGAACATATCAGGGTGTGACTAAGATTTTAAGCACTTAATTAAGGTAAGGAAGCATGTTAAACCAAAAAGAAAGGTCAGTGGCCTCACAACCATAAACCCTAACAAGGATTTCTCCCCTGAAATCCAAGGCAAACTAAGATGGGCGCCTCCTATGTATCTCATCTTCTAACTTCCACAAGATTACTTCCATGATTTGATGATGGCACAAAGCCTCTCTCTTTGTATGAGTCATCTAGGATCAATACAAAATCCTCCACGTAATAAACATCCTCACCTAACTTCACCTTCATTCTCCGTATCACTTGTCTGTACTTAGGTAATACTTCCTCAACATGGATCATGGAAATTAATGTGCAACCTGTGCCACTTTGGGGGTAATGTTGACTTGGAACTCTAGATGTTTACTATGGTTATCAGTATCTAGTTTCTACCTGTCTCAAGTTGCCTTCACCTATTTCTAAATTACTATGGCCTTCACTGTAGTCTGTCATAATTAACACAACTCTAAAAAACTGATACTTTTGCTTATATCAGACAAGGAGTGTCCTGTATATTCTTAAAATAAGCAACTTCTCAAGGTGTTATGTTCATGATTCTCTATTGACTATTGTTGAATTTCCATTATATCCTTGCAGACTCCTAATATTTCTCCTTGGCTTGCTGACAACTGTATACTTGATATACTTGTGACACATCCTCTTTCACACTTGGCTGTCACTACGTCTATTATAGATTATGATACATATGTATATTTCTAGACACATCATATGTGTCGAAAATGAGTCTCTCCAGATACTATCTTAATCAAATCACCAGTGTCTGGTGGTGGCTACATACTGTCTTGTTATCTAACCCATGGAAACCATTATGCTTCCTACTACACTACTCTTTTCTGATATCCTGCATCATGGTATCACCCATATGTACTCCCTTGACCTCTTGTAATAGTGTTGGTTTGTCTCATAGTTGTGTCGACAATCCTCCCGATAAAGATACTTCCAACTGTACATCATTCTGCTGAAGCAGTGCTGGCATGTCCTATTTAATGATACGTTGAAGAGCACAACTATGCCTTGTCTGCAATTTCTAACAAAGACGACTTCCTATTTTGTGCATTAAATTCCCATCCTCCTTGTCCTTCCTAGGTTATCATGAATAAAAAGAAATCATATTCTTGTCCTACACTCGCACACATCCTAAGTCATTCCTTGAAGCATCTTAGAAGACGATGTAATCTTCCCCTTATTCTTGGTAATACTAATACTGGAAAACTTGTCAACTTCTCCTCTAGCAACTGAATAGAGTGCTAACATCTGCCCTCCCAAATAAAAGGAACATCCCTCCTAGTTACTTAGACCTAGGAAGCTTTTGAATCTCAGTTAATGTCCTTGGGTTTCTCTTGATCCAACACTATCTTCTCCTCATTAGATCTATATCAACCACCCTTTGCAAACATATCATGTCCTAGAAAAGACACCTTAGTCGATTGAACTCATACCTTCTGGACTTGGTATACAACTGGTGCTGCCTTAATGACACCAATGCTTTGCGAAGCTACTGTCCATATTGCTGGTTATCTCTGGAGTTACATCAAGTTGTTATCAACATAACCTGCCTCAATCATAAGGATGCAGTAAACACACCGTTCATCAAGTTTATCTGAAGAAACACTGTATCCCCTCTCCATCATTCATCAATCATCTATCCTTAGTAACAATTACTTGTCCTATACTGTGACATGGCCCAACGGTCAATAATCCATGTAAAACATCATAGGATAATCCTTCTTCTTTATGAACAAGACTTGGGGGAGCTCATCATCAACTCTCTCTTGAAAAAAGAATGTTAGGAAACTTATCTGGAAGACACTTCCAAACTCATTTGACACTGGTATACCCTGGATACTAGGTCTTATCACCTTGGTATGTACCACATGTTCCAAGAAGATCTCATACTCTTGTCTTATCATATTTTTTGACATCATAGCCAACCCAAAATAGGTAGAACGGATCTTCCTAACTCATTGGAAGACTCAAAAGGTATTCCATCACAAAAATCACGACCTTGGAACCATAGTTCCAAAACATCCACGTGTCACACCAAGATATCCATCTCAAGGATCACATCGAACCCACACATCCAAGTGGCATAAGATCCACTTGAAAGCTGCATCCCAAAAACAAATATGCAAAGAGAACATATCCCTTACAACATAGTAGCACTGTCCAAGGGGTTACTAACAAGGGGTGTCGATCTTATCATCATCATGCGAGTTACACTTTTTATGTATCATTTACCTTTTTCCTTGGGGTTCTTTGCCATATGCATAGGAATTATCATGATTACTGTACTTCACTATTCTTTCTTATTGACGATTTATTATTCTTGTGTGTGTTTCTGCTCATTATCTTGTTTCTCATTCTCTTGTCAAGGGTTATTTCATTATATTTCACATTCTTTTTATTTGATAAGGACCATATTCCTTTAATTTGCTTTACATGTCATGATAATTTTACAATAACACCCTTTCTCATGTATAGATTGGTCTGAGATTTATTGAGGTTTCACTTTGTTCCTTTGTCATTGATCTTATTTACCGTCTCATACTGTATTTATCATTGGGGTTCTCTTTTTCTTATGTAAAATTTTCACCTTGACTCATTTCCTTAGCACAAATTTATTCGTCTTTATCTTCATTATCTTTTAGAATCACGGTTTCAGTCACTCCTTTTTGTCTTATTTGTATTCAGGTTTAGGTTTCATGGTATCATATATTTCTCTTTTAATTACCAAACATTCAGGTTTTATGGGTTATGATATGATTTTCATCTGTCTTCAGAGTGAGATAAGGATATTTTCACCATGATTTCTTATTTATTATGCTTTTTAGATTGTTTCCAACAGACTACTTGATCAGAGTAATGAGAAAGATAACAATATAAGATTTTCATACCTACCTTTTCTTCAATAATTTAATACCTTGTCATGACGCCCAAGTACTGAGTTTAGGCAGTATGCATCATGTTCATGTCATGTTCATCACCTACTCACCATCCTAATCGTAAGTCCTAGTGTACTTGTAAACTCCACGAATCCTAAGCTATGATACCACAAAATGTGACACCTCATCATACTAAATGAAATTACTCTAAAACATAACGATCGATCAATAATTAACCATATAGCAAGAAAAGGGGATAACTAAAACTGATTTAAACATCACCAACAATCTCAAAAACATTTACATAAAAACCCAACATCTTGTTATATTTATATTCCATGCTAAGTATTTTTTCAACTGCTTCGTAGCCTCGACCAAAACATATATACAAAAGACGTTATTCACATATATAATATGTACAAGTATCAAGATACAACCACATGTTCAAGTCAATTGAAACGTTGTATAGAAACTTTTCGGCCCATACATGGGAGTACAAGGATGACTCTAGGACACACTAGACATCTAAGCAACCTTATCTAAGGTCCATTGTCACAGCTCCTCCTTGCTATCGTGGGTCTTTTGCTACTGCTTCCGCTCACCTAAAAAGATGTGGTGACCCACGAGGTGAGACCCATGTCCCAGCGAGAGATATAACTCTCAACAATGCTTATGATTACAACAAGTTAAGCAATTAAACAGATATAACAAGTTATATAACAGAATAGAAATATTAGATATAAAACTTCTTCAAGGGAAGTTCTAACCAAAGTCTAATAATTGAATTTAAAGATTACCACTATTCTCAAAAATTCCAGTGTAACTAACATTATAGGCATAACTATCGATATGAGCCAAACTCATATCATGAGTATAGCTAACTACAATATCATTTCTAACAAATGAGCATGTCTAATATCATAAGTACATCTAACAATATCAACATGACTAATATCATAACTATGGCTAATACCATAAGCATGACTAGTGGTATAAACATATCTAATCAACATAAGCACGAGTAGAAGTATAAGAATACCTAACTGTTGGATCCTATATGGGTGACTTAGGTGCTCTAGAGGGGGGGTTGAATAGAGCTGAAAGCACTTAAACAAAACTCATTAAACCTTCAAAATATATGACAAGATAAGGTTGCTAAATAGGCAATTTGGGTGCAACTAAATCATGCATAGCAAGGATAAGAGAGATTGAACATGCACCAAATAAGACAAGCTATTTAGAGTGGTTCCACACTTCAAACTAGAAGTGTGTCAGTCCACTTGCCTAGAGAGGTCAACCTCTAGGACTTCAACCAATTGCACTCTTATATTCAATTATAAGACTTACAATACAAGACCAACAAAGGACTTACCTATCCAATACAAAAGAGTCTTCAACCTTACCAAGGACTTACCCACTTTGCAAGAGTCTTCGGCCTTCTCCAAGGACTTACCCACTCTTGCACAAGTCTTCGGCCTTGTAGGAATTACCCACTCTTCTTGGATCTTCCACCTTTGACTTCACCTTCACTCGGAGAAGCTTTCCACCAAGGTCTTACCCACTTGAGCTTGAGTCTTCTGCCTTCTCCAAGGGCTTACCCACTCTAGCTCCAAGTCTTTAGCCTTGATCTTCATCAAGGGACTCCTTCCCTTGTTCTTCTTCACCTCTCTTGGACAAGAGAGAGAACCTTCATCTTCAAGATAGGAAATGAGAGATGGGGAGGTGGTGGAAGTGAGAGCCTCACAAGATATACAAATAAGACTAGCTCTCTTACAAATCTCCTACTCACTCTAATGGATGTAGCAAGTGATTAAGCTTAGAGAGAGAGAGGAGCCTGTAGGAAGCACTCAACTATTTAATAGGGACCTCACAAAGAGTTTGCAATGAATGCTCAACCTTGGAATGAAGCCCAAGGGGTCCTATTTATAGCTGGGGATGCCTCTTAGCCTTTGGGAACACTTATGAACGAAAACTAGCCGTTTTGTGGCTTGCAACAGATCTATTTTCACTTGTTGCAACTCCACAACGGCTAGAAACACTTTTCTGCACTTTTCCGTACAGTGCAATCGGTCGAGTTTCAATGGGTGTAACTCAACCTATCAAGTAGCAGGCAACCCGATATTGAAATGATCGGTCGAGTTTGTTCTGAGGAAACTCGACCGACCATTCCAAATGGAACTGGCCTACTACCCAATCGGTCGAGTTCTGTGAGTGCACAACTCGACCGATGCAATCTTCAGAAAATCGACCAAGGTTGATCGGTCGAGTTTCAGGGTGGGAAACTCGACCGAACAAGTGCCTGTAATTGATTTTCAAAGTTGCATTAAAAGTGCTCTAATATTCGATCTAAGTGTTCCTGATATTTTTCTAAGCTTAATTACAAGTCATACAATCATTACAAGCGATTTACAACATGATTCTAATGGATATACATCATATTACAAAAACATCCACTTGTATGACTTTGACTTGTCTTTTCTCCAATTTGAGATGCGCAAGTTAGGGCAGTTGGAGTGTGTCTATACCTAATCTGAAAACACTCAAGTAGAGGCATTAGACACCAATATGTGGAATGGTTAGTCATCATCAAAACACGGGTTTAGTCAATTTAGACGTGAGTCAACATTGACCTAATTGACCTTGAGTCAACATTCTCCCCCTTTTTGAAGATGACAAACCATTCCATAAATGTATTGAAAGCTTTAAAGTAAAGTAATACCTTTGGAGAAACCTAGGGGTTTCAATAGAATTGAGTTCATATGCTCCCCCTCAATTGATGCGCATGGAGTTTTCATACTCCCCCTCAATTGATGCTATTTCTCCTGTATGGTTAGCTTTCATAACATTTATAGAAACTATATCTTCTACTCATATATGTCTACACATATATGTCTCCTCCCCTTTACCTTCTCCCCTTTACATGGACATTCTTCTCCTCTTCATGTAAGACATGCCTTCTTCCTCTTTTTAAAAGAAGACATACCTTTCTCCCCCTTTGTCATTTCAAAAAGTGGGGTTATGAGGAAAATAAGAAACATCACTTGTTAAGAGAAAGGAGATAATACAAATATATATAAGGAGAGTAGAAGAGCACATATAGGGGCTAGAAAGAAAAGCAAGTTAAAGCATATACTTGAACAACCCAAAAATGCAAGATAAAGTACTACAGAAAAACAATAAATCACAATTTTGATCCTCAAGATGATGGAATTTGACCAAAAACCATCGGAGCTCATGGCAAAGCAATGAGTCTTTCTCGGAAGGTCGTTTCTGCATGAAAAACACTAGTCTTGCACCAAAAATTGAAACTGGAGCAAAAGTTGCATCCAAAAATACTCCAATTTCTACATATCACGTAGATCTATGAACCCTGCATCACAATGTTATGCAAGCAACTCAAGATAGTAGATAAGCAATTTAAGGAACAAGCTTGAGCATGTATAAGCATAGCATATAGATGAGAAAAGATGTCAATTGTAAACATGGTTAGAACTACATGTATATGAACTACTAGTAGATGATATCACAAGTTAGGACTACTAGTAGGATCTATATCATAGCAAGAGATACACAAGATAAAGAAAGCTATGAATAGATGTAGAGATATATCCAAACAAAGAGATATGCAATTTTAGAAGCATGAAAGGATATAACTCACAAGATATGCATCCTTACCAAAAGATGATTACCCCTAAGAATCTCAAGGTTGTATCAAAACAAGATATACACCTAGATAGATGTAGCAAGTTAGAGCACAACGGAAGCAATTTAAGACACAACCAAGAGATCCAAAGAGATCGTCATCAAAACCTGCAAAACAACTCAAAGCAAGTAATTGCAACATATAGATATACCAATTTAGAGCAATTAGAGAGATAGAGTTGTAAGCAAGATAGGCAATTTAGAACATGGCAATATGCATATATAAAGGTACCAAATGAGAGTGCCAAAGAATAAGGCTATTGGTTGAGAAAATCTAGTTGAGAGGGAAATTCTCACTCAATAAGCCAAATGTATATTATGTGCACAGTGTTTTCGGTCGAGTTCTGTGCATTGGCAACTCGACCGATGACAACTGCTGGCAACACCCATTGGTGCCTATCGGTCGAGTTTCACTAGGGCAAACTCGACCGACAGACCAGCTGTCAAAAAGCACATATATATCATAAAAACATATTTAAAGGCATGCTTAAAATACAAACCATATCCAAACATGTCTAAGTAAGTTAGTAATGCACTATAGAAGCATTAGAAATAGTTTTTGAGCAAGAGTGTGAAGAGAATCACAAAATGCCACTTTTGACTCAAAAACCATATGTATAGTGCACACTAACTTGACAAAAACAAGTTAGGGTAGGTTATAAGCAAGAGAAACATTACCTTTAAGCTTACCATTCCTTTTCCATTTGTTGTCACCCTCTACACATCTCACCTTTCTTCTTTGATGTGGATTGAGAAGTCAATTTGCAATTCAATAGCTCAAATCAATCCATTTGTAAGTACCTACAAGAAGAAAGATGAAATGGTCCCCAATCATGTTTTTGGGTCCGGAGGGGTTAGTTTTGCAACCCAAATCCTATTGCTCATGGGTGCTTTCCTAAAAGGACAACAATTAGAGTAATGACCAAATTCATTGCAGTAGTTACATGTGCCCATAGTCTTGGAACTAGAGGATTCTCCATGGAATATTGGAGGTCCTTTATCTTTGTTGTTCCCTTGACTACTATCATACCCTAAACCATGTCTACCAATTTGTTTAGTAGTATGGTATGTGTAGGATATCATTAAGATTCTTTTTACCAACTAAGAATCTTTGCAAAGATGATCTCAAACTATCATTATCATGCTTAAGAGAAGCAATAGTAGAAGACAAATGCTCTATATTATCTCTAGCATGCAGAAGATCATTTTCTAAGCAAAGAGATTTAGTTGAATAAGAATCTCTAATAATATGAAGAGCAGCAACATCATTCTCTCTATTTGTAGAACTAGAACAAGATTCATGCCCATTGATTTTAGCAAGCAAGGAGGCATTTTCTATTTCTAATTCATGCAAAACAAAATCTTTGTCCTTGTTTTCAGATTTAAGAACATCAATGTCATGCATGAGAGAATCAACAATTAAAGTATGCGCTTCATTTGAACTAGGCATGAGAGGTTGAGCTTCTAGAAATTTAATCTTATCAAGTAAACTAAAATTTTCAAGTTTAAGAGAGTCTACTTGACTAAGACAATCATTTTTATCATCAAGCAAGCAAGAATTAGCATGTTCAAGATCATCTAGTTCTACATGCAAATTATCAACAATTTTAGCAAGCTTTTTCTTTTTCCTTTTAGAATACTTAAGAGAGGCACAAATATCATGAATAATAGCAATCAAAGATTCTTTATCTAGATAGTTTAGATTTACCTCACTTGAGTCTTCACTTGTTGATGCTATAAGAGCAAAATGGCATTCTCCTTCATCACTTGAGCTTGAGCTTGATCCTTCACTTGAATCTTCACTTAAGCTTGAGTTGGAGGAGCCACTTGAGCTTGAGTGCAATTTCTCCTTGTGAAGATGGGTCTTTTTGCCTTGTGGGCAATCTTCCTTGTAGTGACCCTTCTTTTCACATGTGAAGCACTGGATGGAGGAGGACTTGCCTTTATAGAGTCTACCCTTGGAGTACATGGCATCTTCTTTAGCTTGAGAGGATGGAGAGACTTTTTCCATGATAGCTTCAATTTGAGCCTTTATTTCAGCCTTCTTCATTCTCTTTAGCTCTTTCTTCTCTTGTCTTTCTACTTCCTCCCTCTTGTCAAGTGTGGCTTCATGTGCTTGTAGATTTCCAATGAGCTCTTCAATAGGAATATCCCTAAGAGACCTTGCTTCTTCAATGGAAGTCACCTTGGATTCCCATCTGTTGGGGAGAGTTCTAAGGATCTTTGAGTTGATCTCTCCACTAGACATAGGATGTCCTAGAACAGCAAGACCATTCAAGATGGTGTTGAGCCTTGAGTACATGTTGGCTATGCTCTCCTCCTTTCCCATCTTGAAGTTCTCAAGCAACCCTTTGAGCATGTAGACTTTGCTTTCCTTCACTTGATCTGTCCCTTCATAAGTGATGCAAAGCTTTCTCCATACCTCATAGGCCGTCTCACAAGAGGAAATCCGGTTGAACTCGGTGGGGGTCATGGAGGCATATAGGATGTGCATGGCTCCAGCATTCAAGGTTGCTTTTATCAAGGTGGCTTCATCCCATTCTTCAATGTTTGTCTTTGGTAGAATGTATGGGCTGTTCACCATTTGCCACATCTCGAGACTTGATCCTTGGATGAAGAATTGAAGTCTTCTTCTCCAATAGAGGAAGTTGCTCCCATCGAAGATTGGAAGGCTGGTCGAGAGTCTCCCTCCTAGGTAGTCACCCATCTTCTCCTACTTGTAGAAGTATGCTTGGAGAAGACCCGCTCTGATACCACTTGTTGGATCCTATATGGGTGACTTAGGTGCTCTAGAGGGGGGGGGGTGAATAGAGCTGAAAGCACTTAAACAAAACTCATTAAACCTTCAAAATATATGACAAGATAAGGTTGCTAAATAGGCAATTTGGGTGCAACTAAATCATGCATAGCAAGGATAAGAGAGATTGAACATGCACCAAATAAGACAAGCTATTTAGAGTGGTTCCACACTTCAAACTAGAAGTGTGTCAGTCCACTTGCCTAGAGAGTTCAACCTCTAGGACTTCAACCAATTGCACTCTTATATTCAATTATAAGACTTACAATACAAGACCAACAAAGGACTTACCTATCCAATACAAAAGAGTCTTCAACCTTACCAAGGACTTACCCACTTTGCAAGAGTCTTCGGCCTTCTCCAAGGACTTACCCACTCTTGCACAAGTCTTCGGCCTTGTAGGAATTACCCACTCTTCTTGGATCTTCCACCTTTGACTTCACCTTCACTCGGAGAAGCTTTCCACCAAGGTCTTACCCACTTGAGCTTGAGTCTTCTGCCTTCTCCAAGGGCTTACCCACTCTAGCTCCAAGTCTTTAGCCTTGATCTTCATCAAGGGACTCATTCCCTTGTTCTTCTTCACCTCTCTTGGACAAGAGAGAGAACCTTCATCTTCAAGATAGGAAATGAGAGATGGGGAGGTGGTGGAAGTGAGAGCATCACAAGATATACAAATAAGACTAGCTCTCTTACAAATCTCCTACTCACTCTAATGGATGTAGCAAGTGATTAAGCTTAGAGAGAGAGAGGAGGCTGTAGGAAGCACTCAACTATTTAATAGGGACCTCACAAAGAGTTTGCAATGAATGCTCAGCCTTGGAATGAAGCCCAAGGGGTCCTATTTATAGCTGGGGATGCCTCTTAGCCTTTGGGAACACTTATGAACGAAAACTAGCCGTTTTGTGGCTTGCAACAGAACTATTTTCACTTGTTGCAACTCCACAATGGCTAGAAACACTTTTCTGCACTTTTCCGTACAGTGCAATCGGTTGAGTTTCAATGGGTGTAACTCGACCGATCAAGTAGCAGGCAGCCCGATATTGAAATGATCGGTCGAGTTTGTTCTGAGGAAACTTGACCGACCATTCCAACTGGAACTGGCCTACTACCCAATCGGTCGAGTTCTGTGAGTGCACAACTCGACCGATGCAATCTTCAGAAAATCGACCAAGGTTGATCGGTCGAGTTTCAGGGTGGGAAACTCGATCGAACAAGTGCTTGTAATTGATTTTCAAAGTTGCATTAAAAGTGCTCTAATATTCGATCTAAGTGTTCCTGATATTTTTCTAAGCTTAATTACAAGTCATACAATCATTACAAGTGATTTACAACATGATTCTAATGGATATACATCATATTACAAAAACGTCCACTTGTATGACTTTGACTTGTCTTTTCTCCAATTTGAGATGTGCAAGTTAGGGCAGTTGGAGTGTGTCTATACCTAATCTGAAAACACTCAAGTAGAGGCATTAGACACCAATATGTGGAATGGTTAGTCATCATCAAAACACGGGTTTAGTCAATTTAGACGTGAGTCAACATTGACCTAATTGACCTTGAGTCAACACTAACAACATATTATGATTACTTTCTCTCATTACACTATACATCATCTATATGTGAAAGAAGCAAACAATGGTTATCATCCAATGTGAATCATGTTTAACCTAAATAGATATGCTACACGACTGGATTACATCTTTTATTAAGCCCTAGGGGGTTTTAAGTATACCATTTAGACTCCAATTGAACATTGCGAAGGACTATCTAGTTCTGTACAAGATCTAGGAGAGATAAAATCCTAATACCTCATATGCTCTCAGTCAGTACGAGCCCATAGAGAAACATATAAGTCAGTATAAAAAATAGCCTAGTCTATCCTTGGTATATAGGACATGGAACTAGTAACCAAGGTATATAACCCTATCATCTGCGGTAAAACCACAACTATCCTCAATCACATCACATGTACAAATATCTGAGATACGACCATAGCCGTTCTCCTACTGAGGTATGACCGCAACCATCCTCAAAACATGCATATACTCAACAGTATATGAATCCAAGTTCCCATTAGAGGAATACTCGTTTCACCATCCTGTAAGTCCTGACACTAGAATGGATTACCTGATTAGGGTTTCACCTTATTAGTTAATGCCAATTGGGTGAGTTAAGGCTGCATCAAACAAGTTTGACATACAAACCCTAATTCATTTCTAGCAAGCATTGGTATATAACAACTTCAAAAGATATAAAACATATGATACATATTCCACATTACATCAACATAGAAAATTAGTTCATTTCCATTCATGAGGGTACACTCTTTCTCACACCATCCATGATATAAGTCCTTTAGAACATTATCCCCGGGTACCAACCCTTAAAAACATAAAGATGTTTACTTGAGAGTTATACATGGTCCATATTTTGATAATGACTTAACCATTCCATTCATATGTATCTAATATGTTTGTTTAAGATCGATTTCAGGCTTTAGGTACATGAAAAGGTTCAAATTACACAAACCCTAGCTTGTCCAAGTTCAAGTCAAAAGCAATGCAAGTGTGCTATATGGGAAATCACTCCAAATTACCTTAGATTAATTTTGTAATCACTTGTATTGATGATATGACTTGTAACTAAGATGAGAAAAAATCAAGGACACTTAATTCCAACGTTTAATCAGTCAAAAGTCATTTTGGAAAATTTGTCACAACAACTCTATCATTCGAGTTGGAATCTTAACCGATCCAGTGATGATTTTTTGAAATAATCAATCAATTGAGTTGTACACTCACATAACTGGACCGACCGATTAACTGAACAAAACTAAAATTCGTTCCATCATCCCAATCCCCTTTATCAAAGAGCAAAGGTTGAAGCAAGCTACTCTGAGTAAAGGTGAAGCTGTTATTCTTCTTCAAAGTTCAAGAGGAGTGAAGATCTTCTCCAGGTGAAGGAGAATGGCAAGGCAAATATTCAAGAAGAGTGGGTAATTCCTTCAAGGCCAAAGACTTGATGCTAGTGTGGGTAAGTCCTTGTGGAAGGCTGAAGACATCTTGATCAAGTGGGTAAGTCGTTGTGTAGGTGAAAGACTCTTGTCTTGAGTAGGTAAGTCCTTGGATGTATGGTGGTCTCCTTGTATCTCTTATGATGGAATATAAGTATACACATATTGCAAAGTCCTAGAGGTTGACCTCTGTAGGTAGTAAATTGACTATCTCCTAGTTTGGAGATTGGAACCACTCTAACCACCTTGTCCAAGTGCATGTTTCAATTTCTCTCATCCTTGCTATGCCTTCTTAGATAGGACTTCAAATTGATCTTAAGCATATGATTTCAATTGATATAATTTGAAGGTCTAACTATTCTTGTGAGAATTTTGAAGCTCTATTCACCCCCCTCCAGAGCCCTAGATCCAACAAGTGGTATATGAGCCAAGGATCTTCTCCAACAATCTCCCATGAGACAAGAAGATGGGTGAGAACCTACTTGGTTCACTCAACCTAGAGGGAGGCTTCTCCATGCACCCCCTAGTCTTCAATGACATCAACTTCCTCTATTGGAAGAGGCGTATGCAACTCTACATTCAAGGGATGAACTTTGATATGTGGAAGGTGATGGTTACACCATACAAGAAGCCAACCAGAGCCGTGTCAACATGGGATGAAGCTTCCTTAAAGAATTCCTAGCTCAACGCGAAAGCTATAAGCATCCTCTATGCTTCCCTCACTCCAACCGAGTTCAACCACGTCTCCCCATGGGATACAACCTATGAGATATGTGATATGTTGTGCATCACCTATGAGGGATCAAAGCAAGTGAAGGAGGCCAAGATCTATATGTTGAACAACCTTCTAGAGAACTTCAAGATGCGTAAGAAAGAAGGAGTTACTGAGATGTACTGTAGGCTCAACATCATCATCAATGGCGTAGATGCCTTGGGACACACTTTGGACAGAGGATCCATCAACTCCAAGATCTTGAGGTCTATAACAAAGAGGTGGGAGTCAAAGGTGACCTCCATTGAATAAGTGAGAAGTCTTGGTGACATTCCAACCGAGGAGCTCATTGGCAATCTACAATCTCATGAGCCAAGACTTGACAAGCAAGAAGAGGAATCCAAGCAAGAGGAGAAGGAAGCTAGAAAGATCAAAGATAGTGCCTTCAAAGCTCAAGTGGATGCTGTCATTCTTCAACAACAATTTGCTTGCCGGACTTCTCCTTCCTCCTCTAGTGAAGATGATGACCCTAGTGAGCATGAAACCAACTACTCCAAGGGCAAGCACTTGAAGGGAAAGCAATCTTCTTCTTCTCTAAGGTGCTATAAGTGTGGACAAAAGGGGCACTACAAGCGTGAATGTCCAAAGTCTAGAAAGTCACACCACCATAGCAGCTCCAAGAAGGAGGAAGAGTACAAAAAAGAGAGCAAGTACAAGAGGAAAAAAAAGAAGGAGAGCAAACACAAGAATGCAGCTAATGCAGCTTGGAAAACATCATCCTCAAGTGGCTCAATCTTCGATGAAGATGGAGAGTGCCACCTTGCACTCATGGCCTCTACAAGTGAAGATATTGGTGAGGTAAGTGAGGTACGTGAGGTAAGATTGCATGGTTAGCTAAAGAAACTCTGATTGATATGCTTGTTTCTACCTGTTCTTCTTTTGCTAAATGTAAATCTAAAAGAAATAGGTTAGAAAAATCATTGATGATTTGTATGCTAACCTTGAGATTCTTGAACAAAATGAGAAAATTCATCTTGAGAGCATTGATAACTTGCAAGGCCAATTTCTTGATCTTGAGATCCAATGCAATGGAGTTGAGGTAGAGAATGGTGTTTACCTTAAGAACATTGAAACTCTTAAGGAAGATAACCAAAAGTGCCTAAATGAGCTTGAAATAATTAAAATTGAAAATACTAAATTCAAGCTTATTTTTGATGCTCATAGAGATGAGAGGGATGTTTATCTTACATAAATTCAATTTCTTAAATCTAAAAATGCTAGGTTGCTTAGTCAAGTCAATGATTTATCTTCAAGACCAATTTTTCCTAGTAATGATGTTGCTTCTATCTCTCTTAAACAAGACTCCTATTTGACTAAAGCCCTCTGTTTAGAGGTCGACCTTATTCATGCTAGATATGATCTTACTAGTTTGTATTCTACCGTTATATCTTTTAATGTTGACAATCATAGACTTAGAGCCTCTTTGTAGAAATTCCTCAAAGGGAAAAACTTCCTAAAATGAAATTCTTGACCATTCTACCAAACAAAGTGGTACTATTGGTTTGGGATTTATATGGGGAGCACCTAAGGGAAAGAACAAAGCTAAATGTAAGAAAAAGAGTAAGGAAACCTCCTTTTTCATTGGAGAGGCTTCTGGCACTAAGAACCCTATGATTTGTTCTCATTGCAAAAGTGATGATCATTATTCTACTTATTGTCCTTACAAGCCTAAAGGGACCGATCCAAAGATGAAATGTCTCCCCAAGATAACTCCAGATCCTAACATTTGAGTTGAGAACCGACACTCTCCTTTATTGTAGGAAAAAGGAAAATGGATTGTTGATAGCGGCTGCACTAAACACATGACAGGTGATATAATCCATGTCAACAACTTTACAAAGAAGAAATGAGGTTTGGTTACTTTTGGGGACAACAAGAAAAGTAAGGTAAAAGGTGAGGGTGATATAGGTGAATCCTTGTGTATCAAGAATGTTCTTTTTGTGGATGACCTACATCACAATTTAATAAGTGTAAGTCAATTATGTGTTAATGGTTACCTTGTGCTATCTACTTCTTTTAAATGCTTGATTCTAGATTCCCATACTTATCATGTCATATATAAGGGAACTAGAAGTGGTAATCTTTATGTAATTGTGCTTGACTCTATTAAGCCTGTTGTTGTTAGATGCCTAGTAGTTAATTTGAATGATATTTCTCTTTGGCATCGTCGACTTGGTCCTGTAAATATGCATCAATTGAAGAAGTTGAGCAAAAAGAACTTGGTCAAGGGACTTCCCAAATTGGATTTTGAAAAGGATGAGAAATGCCAACCGTGTACCCAAGGAAACCAAACCAAGTCCTACAAATCTAAAGGAGTCATTAGCACCAAGAGAGGTCATAAAATTCTTCATATTAATCTATTTGGACCAATGAGAACTCAATCGCTTCATGGTTCCAAGTATTGTCTTGTTATTATTGATGATTTCTCTCAATATACTTGGATCTTCTTTCTAATTTCCAAGAGTGATACACTTGATATTTTCTCTAGTTTTTGAAAACAAGTTGAGAATGAAGCTTCTTTCCGGATTATTTCCATCCATAGTGATCATGGGGGAGAATTTGAAATTGATCTTTTTGAACATTTTGTAAAGAATCTGGGTATGCACATAACTTTTCTTCACCTCGAACACCTCAACAAAATGGGGTTGTAGAGAGGAATAATAGGTCACTACAGGAGATGGCTAGGAGCATGCTTTTAGAGTATGACGCTCCAAAGAAGTTTGGGGCCAAAGCCGTCAGTACCAAATGTTTTGTGTAAAACCGGGTTTTCACTCATCCTTCTTTGAAGAAAACCCCCTATGAGCTATGGTGTGGTAGGAAGCCTTCCATTGAGTACTTTCATATTTTCAGATGTCCTTGTTTTGTTTTGAATACGAAAGATTCTCTCGACAAGTTTGATCCGAAATCATACAAGGCTTTCTTTCTTGGCTATAGAACTACTAGCAAGGCTTATAGAGTATTTAATGTTGATCTTGCTAAAGTAGAATAATCTATAAATGTTAGGTTTATTGCCCAAAGATATTGTTTTAAATTATGATGTTGCATGTGAAGTAATTCCAAAAGAACTCAACATCACCAAAAAGAGAAAAGAGGCGTGTTGGCTAAATTGGACATTAATATACCCTTTGTTTTGATGATGACAAACATTTATTTTTTGTGGATCTAACATGCTATTTGAGTATTTTAGAGTTGAAATAAGAAATTGGATAATTGAAGATCAACAAAAATGGAAGATCAATGTGCTTAAATGTTTGATATTTTCATGATTACTCAATGTAAAAACTTGTACTAGTATATAGTGTACAAGTACTTAGATATCATGTAAATCAAGCGTTAGATCTTCCCTATCCACCCAAAACCCTCTCTTACAATCACTTGAATACTTAAGGGTTGATAGGTTTCATATGAGTCATCAATAGGACCTCACACACATTGTAAAACTTTGCAAATCTTTAGTTCTGAGTCAAAATTCGGTTGACAATATTGTGGACTGAAATATAGACATTGTAAAAGGTTTAATCGTCAGAACCAGTCAGCCATCCGGTCAAAAATATTGTGGACCAAAATTCATCCGGTCGAAAATATTGTCAACCGAGAAAAGTTCTGGAAACTTCACATTTAACGAGCATTTTAGCCGTTGCAACCCAACTACTTTCTATGTAATGGCTAGTTAAGCACTACGAACACTCTAGACACTCCATAAAATGTCCCTAAACACTTATAAACTATTTCTATAAATAGGAGAGGCCTTAGGACACTCAAATAATCACTTGCATACACAATACACAAGCTACACTTGAACATCCACTTTTGAGAGCAACAAAGCTAAGATTCACTTGCTATCTTCATCCTTTTCTCTAGAGTTGTGTTCTATAGATACAATCTACTAGCCACAACATATAGATACGTCCATCCTAAGTGGATAGGAGATCTAAACGCTTGATATAGGATCAAAGCGCTGTACTCAATTGGTGAAGTATTTCCTTTTTTCCAATCTTTTTCTTTTATATTGTAATTTGTTCTCCTTGACTACTCCTAGGGTTGGAGGCTGTTGAAAGGAGGTTTCTTGGTGATACTTTAGCAAAGAGAAGGCTGCTCCAAAGGTGTGCTTGAGATTACTTCAAGAAGGTTGCTTCAAAAGAGGTTAGAGCTACTTCTAGGTGAAGGCTATCTCAAGGTGGCAGAGCTACTTCAAGGTGGTGAAGGCTGCTCTAAGGATTGCTCGTGGTTACTTCAAGAAGTCTACTTCAAGGGGGTTGAAGCTACTTCAAGGTGAAGGCTACTTCGAGTGGAAGGTGATTGTATTTTATGTAACATCCTTACGAGGTAATAAAATAAACCGTTTTCAAAATCCCAATTGGAAATAATTGGGTAGTGGACTGACTACCTTTGATTTCAAAGGTAGGAACCACTCTACATCCAAGTATATTCCTTATTTCCCCCTCCTTCTTTGGTTGATTTCTTTAATTTTTTTAATTAATTATAAAGTTCCAAAAAGTTCTATTCACCCCCCTCTAGATCTTTCAATTGGTATCAGAGCAGGTCTTCAAGGAGCCCTAACATGTCTTGAAGAATGGGGGGCGATGTACTTCACAACCTCAACCTTGAAGGAACCTATGTGAGACGGCCACCACCCTTTGATGGAAGCAACTACACATACTAGAAAAGAAGGATGCAATTCTATTTCCAAGGAATCAGTTGGGATCTATGGAGGATGGTGTCTACATCCTATGAGCTACCCCAAACTGAATATGCAACGTGGGATCCAAACATGGTGAAAAAAGTTTAATTAAATGCTAAGGTGGTAAGCATACTATATTGTTCCATTTATATAAGTGAGTTCAATAGAATCTCTTCATGTGATGGTACTTATGACATATGACATAAACTCTCAATAACACGTGAAGGAACTACTCAAGTTAAAAATACTAAAATTAATATGCTTAAATTTTTTTGAACAATTTCATATGCAACCAAATGAATCTATTAGTGATATGTTGCAAGATTTTATTCTATCATTAATGGTCTAAGTGCATTAGGAAAATCTATAAGTGAAGAAGATCAAGCCTCCAAAATTCTTAGGTCTTTGCCTCCAAAGTACAAGCCAAAGCTGACGGCCATTGAAGAAGCCAATGATCTCACCAGATTGAGGATGGAGCAGCTCATTGGCAACCTAGAGACTCATGAAGTCAGCCTTGAAGAAGAAGAAAGATTGGAGGCCGAACACAAAAAGGAGAAAAGGAAGGACATTGCATTCAAGGCAACGACTAAAGCTAACCATGATACAAGTGAAGAAGATAGTGAAGAGGAGGCTCTCATTGTAAATGGTAAGCAATATAGAAGATTTAAATCTAACAGAATTTCTAGTATTTCTTCTTCCTCTTCCCCTAGGTGCTTTAGATGTGGAAAAAAGGGACACTTAAAGAATGAGTGTCCTAAAGTCAAGAAGGGAAGGAAATCATCTCTCAAGAAGATGTAAAAAGCCTACAAAGCAGCATGGGATGACTCAAGCGATGATAGTGAGAGTGAAGAAGAAGAAGTAGAATGCCTCATGACTAAAGAAGACAAGGTACAATGTCTCATTGCTACAACCAATGAATAAGAAAATGAGGTAAGTCTTCTTGATTTATCTAAAGAAGATCTAGTCACTAGTTTGAAGAATTACAAGATAAATATGTTGATTGTAAAAAGAAATTAAAAAGGCTTACAAAAAGTAATGAAGATTTGTATGCTAAATTGAATGATCTTACTTTAGAAAAGGAAAGTATTATGTATGAAAAGGCTACTTTGAAATCATCAATCAATGATTGCAATATTAAGTTGCTTACTATAGAAACTAACAATATTTTTCTTTTCCAAGAAAAGGTTGAATTGCTTGACAAGATTAATGATCTTCAAACTCAACCTAATCTTTGTACTCATTCAGATTATGGTACTATTGTCAAAGAAAGAGATAGTTTGTTATCTATCCTAGATCAAGAAAAGTTGGACATTAAAAGGAGAATGGATGAAATTGCTAAGTTATAAAAGGATGTTAGTAGCTTGAAAAACAAAGATATTCTTGACAAAATTCTAAAAGACTCTTCTGGTCAAATTGGGAGGAGAGGGCTAGGTTATGTGCCCAAAGATTAATACTATCAAAAACCTAGAACTAAACGGACCCAAGTACCCAAAACTAAAGTCATATATGTGCCTAAAGACAATCTAGCTAAAAAGAGAAATGAAATTGATTCTATTTGTTGTCATTACTGTTTATGTCTTGGACATTATTCTTTATCTTGCCCATACAAGAAAAAGGATGTTGACTAGGTTGGGGTTCCAAAACCCACAACTTAAAAATGTTGGTCATATTAGTTGAGATTTGACCTAAGCTTCACTTTGAAATTTATAATGTCTTATCTCAACCATTTTAAGCTTGAACTTGTATATCCTTGATTACTTAATTGTGAATTATAACATGATATGTTTACATTTAAAATGCTAAAATTATTGTAAATGTACAAAACTTATCTTGATCAATGAAATTCTCGACCGATACCTCTTCTGGTCGAAGACAAGATCGACCGATAGTATGTTTGTAAACATTGTTTTACTGGCAAATCATTTCGATCGATAAATAGCTCGACCGAAAATTCTTCCGGTCGAATAAATGTTCGACCGAAGATAGTTCTGTCATAACTACTTATTGAAAACAAAATTATTCAATTGCTTAAATTTGATGACCCAAATTTGTACTAAAATATTTATATTAAATTGTTTTAAACAGTTCAAATGATAAAATACTTATAGTAATGCTCCTAACCAAATGGACCACTATATGGGACCAAAAGTTTCATACTTTGTAGGTTTGGATGGTCTATTAAAGATACTATAAAGGTACTTGAAACAAGTAGACTTTCACACACTTGGAGAAAAGGTAAAATTATTGAAGAAAAATTCGAAGGTAAAATCATTGGCATAAGCGACATTGGTACAAATTTTAATGTGCTATGTGTCATTGAACTACATCATAAGTGCTATAGAAATGGTTATGGACATCAAAGTTATTAATGATGAAATTGTAAATTTCATAACACTATGCACATTAATTGCAAAAATAAGTTGGTCTTGGATTAAAAAGATTGTCCACACACATGAAAATTTCTTTGAATCATTACCTAAATTTTTGGGTTAAATATGAAATTTTGTATTCTAGACAAGCAAAAGTTAGACAAAATTGGTCCTGTCATAAAAAGGCTTTATTTTTGAAATAATCAAAATGAAGAATCTAAGGTTTATAAGTATAAATGATTATTATACACAACAAGTCTTAGTCATATCCTAAAAGATTTTGGACAAATGAGCCTACTAGAAATAATGAATAAAATTAAGCTCCTAGACCTAAAAGCAAAACATTGGAACTATATGGACATGATTAGGATTTATTGAGAAGAAATAGATTTATATATGATTTATGAGTCATTGGCTAAGACTTGACATCATCAAATGGATGCATAAAGCTGATTGGTCATTCATGCTAATACAAGAAAATGTTAAACATTGGTTCATTCTAAGAGTAAAGCTGCATTAATTGGAAATATGTAGATATGCCTCTTGGTCTAAAAGGAATTCGACTGAGGGGCGCCCCGGTCAAAGTCATGGTCGACCAAAAATAAGCCTGACAAAAATGCTTATTTGTAAATCAAGTCATTTACCTGCAACCAACATTGGTATATTAAATTAGTAAAGTTTCTTATCATGTTAAATACTTATAATAAGAGAAAATTTTAAGATAGTGCAAGAAACAAGATTGATTTTAGAGGATGATATAATTTGAAATACCTTAGTATACTTAAGTTATGAGATTAAGGGGAGCTTAAAACATTCTTGAATACAATGTATATCTTGCTCTTAATTGAATTCCCTACACCAATTAGGGCTTAACATCCCTTGTATTTGGTTAGAGATACATTTATTGATTTCACTATGAGTTAAAAGAGTCTCATATAATTTCAGGGGTTAACATCCCTTGTAAATGGTTGAGAAACTAATATTTATCAATTCCAATATGAGCCTAAATGAATCTCATATCATTTCATGGCTTAACATCCCTTGTAAATGGTTGAGAAACTAATATAAAAATATATTCATGAGCCTAAAGGATTCTCATATCATTTCAGGGCTTAACATCCCTTGAAAATGGTTGAGAAATTAATCACGGTTTTTGAATTGTGGCTAAATTTGACATTCTTTTCAAAGTAAACAAAATTAAGGGGGAGTATCTCATTCAGGGAGAAAAATGTTTATATGACTATCTTTTTGAAATGAAAAAGGGGGAGAAATAATATAAATGAAAATAAATGAGTTTCATGCTCTCTTGTCTTAACATTAATTGATTCTACATTCCTTAAGAAATGGATACTATGTTCCATATCTATATATTCCTTAAGGTAAATCTCAGGTATGAAACTCATCTCATTTAAATCATTTGTTATATTTTAGAAATGTTTGTCATCTTCAAAAAGGGGGAGATTGTTGGCTAAATTGGACATTAATATACCTTTTTTTGATGATGACAAAAATTTCATTCTTGTGGATCTAACGTGCTATTTGAGTATTTCAGGGTTCAAGGAAATAAGAAATTGGATAATTGAAGATCAACACAAATGGAAGATCAATGTGCTTAAATGTTCAATATTTTCATGATTGTACTCAATGCAAGAACTTGTACAAGTATATAATGTACAAGTACTTAGATATCATGTAAATTAGGCGTTAGATCTTCCCTATCCACCCAAAACCCTATCTTACACTCACTTGAATACTTTAGGGTTGATAGGTTTCATATGAGTCATCAATAAGACCTCACACACATTGCAAAACTTTGCAAATCTTTAGTTCTGAGTTGAAATTCGGTCAAAAAAATTGTGGACCAAAATACAACAGTTGTAAAAGGTTTAATTGTCAGAACTAGTTAGTCATCCAGTCGAAAATATTGTGGACCAAAATTCATCCGGTGGACAATATTTTCGACCGAGAAAAATTCTAGAAACTTTGCATTTAACGAGCATTTTAGCCATTGCAACCCAACTACTTTCTACCTAATGGCTAATTAAGCACTACAAACACTCTAGATACTCCCTAAAATGTCCCTAAACACTTTTAAACCATTTTTTAAAATAGGAGAGGCCTTAGGTTACCCAAGTAATCACTTACATACACAATACACAAGCTACACTTGAGCATCCACTTTTGAGAGCAACAAAGCTAATATTCACTTGCTATCTTCATCCTTTTCTCTAGAGTTGTAACCTATAGCTACAATCTCCTAGCCACCACATATAGCTACGTCCATCCTAAGTGGATAGGAGATATAAAAGCTTGATATATGATCAAAGCGCTGTACTCAATTGGTGAAGTATTTCCTTTCTTCCAATCTTTTTCTTCTATATTGTATTTTGTTCTCCTTGACTACTCCTAGGGTTGGAGGCTGTTGAAAGGAGGTTTCTTGGTTCTACTTCAACAAAGAGAAGGATGCTCTAAAGGTGTGCTTGAGATTACTTCAAGAAGGTTGCTTCAAAGGAGGTTGGAGCTACTTCTAGGTGAAGGCTATCTCAAGGTGGTGGAGCTACTTCAAGGTGGTGAAGGCTGCTCCAAGGATTGCTCATGGTTACTTCAAGAAGGCTGCTTCAAGGGGGTTGAGGCTACTTCAAGGTGAAGGCTACTTTGAGTGGAAGGTGATTGTATTTTATGTAACATCCTTGCGAGGTAATAAAATAAATTGCTTTCAAAATCCCTGGACTGACTACCTTTGATTTCAAAGGTAGGATCCACTCTACATCCAAGTTTCTTCCTTGTTTCCCCCTCCTTCTTTGGTTGAGTGCTTTAATTGATTAATTAATTATAAAGTTCCAAAAATCTCTATTCACCCCCTCTAGATCTTTCAAGGTGGTCACTTAAGAAGAAGAGAGAGATGAAGAGAAGAAGGATCCTACCCCCGTTTTACAAAGAATCATCCAAAAGAGATGATTTTAGGTGACCCATTTGAAAGAATGAAGATGCAGACTGCCTTTTACAAGGAACAAGCCAACAACGCCTTCATCTCACAACTCGAGCCAAAGAACATCAAAGATGCTCTTGGGGGTGATGAATGGATCCTAGCCATGCAAGAAGAATTGGAGCAATTTGAGATAAACAAAGTTTGGACCCTAGTGCCAAGACCATGTGATAGAAAGATCATTGGCACCAAGTGAGTCTACCCCAACAAGCTAGATGAAAGTGGCAAGGTGGTAAGAAACAAAGCAAGTTTAGTGGCTCAATGTTACAATCAGTAGGAAGGTATATATTTTGATGAAACATTTGCACCTATAGCTATACTTGAGTCCATTCATATGTTGCATGCTTTTGCTAGCTATAAAAACTTTCTTATTTATCAAATGGATGTTAAAAGTGCATTTTTTGAATGGTACAATTGAGGAGGAAGTGTATGCTGCACAACCACCAAGCTTTGAACATGATAGTTTGCCTAACCATGTTTATTTGTTGCAAAAATCTCTCTATGGACTCAAACAAGCACCTCCAGCTTGGTATGAGAATCAAATAACTTTTTGTTAGATCATGGGAATATCTTGGGCAAAGTGGATTCTACCTTATTTCTCAAACACACTTCTAAAAATTTTCTTATCATTCAAATATATGTTGATGATATCATTTTTAGCAGAGCTAATCTTGATCTTTGCAAGGAGTTTAGTGATATTATGTAGAGTGAGTTCGAGATGAGCATGATGGGTGATCTTACATTCTTTTTCGGCTTTCAATTAAGCAAACTAAAGATGAGAATTTCATCAACCAAGGCAAGTACACAAGTGAGCTACTTAAGCACTTTGGGATGGATAACACCAAGCCGATGGACACACCCATGTCAAAAACTGCCAAACTTGACAAGGATGAAGAAGGTGAGAAAGTGAATGAGAAGCACTATAGAGGTATAATTGGAAATTTACTTTATTTAACTGTCTCTAGACTTGATATAATGTTTAGTTTTGGCTTGTGTGCTTGCTTTCAATCAAATCTCAAGAAATCACATCTTATAGCTGTTAAGAAGATTCTAAGGTACTTAGCTAAAACTCCAAATTTTGGATTATGGTATCCAAAGTCAAGGGACTTTACTCTTACGACTTATAGTGATGTGGATTATGAAGGATGGTTGGTTTATAGAAAGTGCACAAGTGGCACTTGCTTTCTCCTAGGACCATGCTTGGTGTCTTAGTTTTCCAAGAAATAGAGCACAATGGCATTATCAACTATTGACGATGAATATATTGCAGTCATGAGTTGTTGTGCCTAGGTTCTATGGATGAAGAAAATGCTCCAAGACTTTAACATTTATTTTGATTCTTCTCCTATCTATTGTGATAATACTAATGAAATCAATTTATCTTACAATCCTATATTGCACAGTAGGGCCAAGCATATAGATTTTCGTCATCATTTTATTCATAACCACATTGCCAAAAAGATATCTATATTACACATTTGGACACGGAAAATCAGTTGGCGGACATTTTCACTAAGCCTCTACCTAGAGAGAAATTTAAATTTATTAGATCTAAACTTCTCATAACTGCTTTGGATGAATCTAATATGACTTCTAATTAGTTTCTATCTATCCTATATGCTTTGCTCATGTCTTGATCCTTTTAGAGTGTCAAAGTGCTAAAATTTTCTATTCATAAGCATTATTTTTCACTTGTTTTGGGTACTTTTTGCAAACACTTTTTTTGTCGCTAAATTGTACCCAATGATGAGTGATATGTGCCTAAGTATGTTTAAAATGCAAAATGGACTAGAAAAATAAATTTAATTAGCACTCTAGTGGCTAGAAATCTAAAATTCTAAAGTTGGTTCAAGTTGACCATCGGTCGAGTTGCCAAATCGACTGATCTGTGGCTGAGAACTTTTTGAAAAAGCCAATCGGTCAAGTTTCCTAGTCATAGAACTCGACTGATAGCTGGGATGGAGCAAACATAAGTGTGGTTCGATCGACTTTTCTCCCTCTCAACTAGAGAAAAATTGACCTATTCACTCTCAAGATCCCTCAAGCTCTCAACCCTAGCCCTGACCATCCTCTCCTTGGCCCTAGATCGACCTTACTTGACCTTCCTTGTCCTCTTTCTCGTCAACCCTAGGTGTTTGGTTGGTTTGTGGTGTTGTTTCTTACATTTATGATCTCTCAATCCTCTTATCTCACCTCCATGGCCTCAAATAGGGGAAAGAGAGATGCCTCTTCTGGAGCACCATCCTCCTCCTCCAACTCACGCCTTATACCCTTTGATGATACCTTCTTTGTCTCCAATGATGCTATAAATAGGTACAAGGAGCTCCTTTCTAGGAACCCTTTCCTTTTTTTGTGCCCTATTTGAGCCAAGTCCATGTAGACAAAAGGTTATTGATCAAGTTTCTGAGTTGCTATACGACCACCACCTCTCCACCTTGAGCGTTGAACACGCATGCTACCACAATTCCATCACAAGCACCAAAGCCATTCACAAATTCTATGCAAACTTGCACTGGAATTACAACACTCTCTTACCCTCGCCCAATGCTCAAGTAGTTCTTACTTCCATGATAGACGAGAAGAAATTCCAAGTCTTCAAGGGTACCTTGAACATCTTTTTCTCAAGTACTGAGGTGACTCAAACATGGATGAAGATTACCATGAGTATTTTGACCTTCTAGTCCTTGAAGCCTTCTATAAGAAATATGATCTCACTCTCCCTGACATACATAAATTCTTGAAGAATCCTCAATTTCCCTATAGGAAGAAGTCTACCCTTCCCTCCTCATCCTTAGACCTCAAGAACTGCATACTCGCCCTGGTTGTTAACTGCAATATTCATCCAAAGAAAAATCAAATTGAAATTGTAGAAAACACCATAGGGATTATGTTCTGTATCTTGAAGAACATCAGAGTCAAGTGGGATAGATATGCTCTACATCATATGACCTACTTTGACTCTGGTAAGAACACCCGAGGAACCCACCCACCCTACCTAGATCTGATTTGTTGTCTTTTTAAGACTACCGTTGGAAAATCTTATTTTCATGACCTTCATTACAAACCTACTCGAAAAGGAGTTTGCATCAGTGAGACCACACTTCAGAAGAGTGTGCCTACCCCTTCCTCTACCACACTTGGAGCCTCCACCTCCACCCATGCACCTCCACCACCTCAGCCTTACCGACCTACCCGAACTTCTTTTCATGTATCAAATGAAACCCTCATGGGTTACATGATGCATCATTAGGCGTAAAAACTTTAGGTTCAGGAGCATATGCATCAGGATCTCTGTGCTATCATGTCTACCATGAACTTGTCCTGTGCTCATCCTTACCCTGCCTACTAGCCCTACCCAGGAAGTGATTACACATCCTATGCATACAATCACTTTTACCCAACCCCTCCACCTGCTACTTTTGGTGCTACACCCTCTACTGTTGGTGGATCTACCTCTAGTGTTCTACCTTTGCTCCTACTTTTCCTCAAGCCCAAGAGTTGCATGATCTTGGTATGTCTTGGGCTGAGCAGAATGCCATGTGGCCCGATTGTGGTTTCAGTCCTTCTACCGATGAGGAAATGCTAGACCAGGCTGATGAGGAAGCTTGTGCTTTGGATGAGGAGGCATCTGATGATGGTGAGGATGGCTCAGATGGTTCTGATGATGGTTTTTCTGATGCATTTGGTGATGAAGGTGAACCTGCTATCTCTGCTACGCCTTCAGATGGAGATGATGACTATGAGCCTGAAGCCTTTGATGATGATGCTGATGTTGTTGATGATGATGCCTTGGACATAGATAGACTAGACATTTATATGTTTTAGTTTCTATTCTGTATATGCTTATGATATATATTTTTCTAGACTATTTTGTACTCAAAACATCTTGGTGAATTATCTGAGATGTAATATTTGTATCATCATGTTGTTTTCATCGTTTTGGCTTGTAGTTGTTTTGAGGACATGCTTTTAGTATTTTAATCTTAATCATATGTACCTTTACTCTTTGATTGATTATATCTCACAAGTTGGTGCCATGTTTCCCCATATTTTGATAATGACTTAGATTTCTTGTCTCTCTCATCTCTATTTGATGTATGCTATAAGGATACATGTTTTATCTTGTGGATGCATGTTTTGGTTGTGCCTGGAGAAGACCTATTTGTGTGATCTTCTACCCCCTTCCTTTTTGATAATGTCAAAAGGGGGAGAGAAATTCAGTGCTTTGAAGCTAAACCATATTGTTTTTATTGCCTACGTGATCCTTTTCTTGTTCAATATATGCTTTATCATGTGACTTGCTAAAGGACCATATAGTATATATATGTTATATTTCTTTGGGTAGAAAGACTAACTATGCAGGTGAGAATGAACATAGATTGAAGGGGAGCAATTCACTTTATCAAAATCATGAATCCCCTTGCAATTCACAAGGATAAGGTATAACTTTACATATCCTATTCAATATAATTGAGGAATGGTTTGTCATTGTCAAAAGGGAGAGAATGTTGACTTGAGAGTTATACATTGTCCATATTTTGATAATGACTTAACAATTCCATTCATATGTATCTAACATATTTGTTTAAGATTGACTTCAGGCTTTAAGTACAAGAAAATGATAAAATCACACAATCCCTAGATTGTCCAAGTTCAAGTCAAAAGCAATGCAAGTGTGCTATTTGGGAAATCACTCCAAATCACCTTAGATTAATTTTGTAATCACTTGTATTGATGATATGACTTGTAACTAAGATGAGAACCAAGACACTTAATTCCAACATTTGGTCACTCAAAAATCATTTTAGAAAATTTGTCATTGCAACTCTATTGGTCGAGTTGGAATCTTGACCGATCAAGTGACGAATTTTCTAAAATAATCAATTGGTCGAGTTGTACACTCACAGAACTCGACCAACCGATCAGCTAAACAAAACTGATTTTGACTCATCAATTGAGTTTACCAGAACAAACTCAAGCGATAGTTTGAAAATTAGCTTTATCGGTTAGTGGATTGGTCGAGTTATCTTTATTGAAACTCGACCAAATGTATTGTACGGAAAACATATAAAATGTGATTTCAACCGTAGGAGAGTTGTTGTAAATGAAAATAGATCTATTGCAAGTTGTAAAACGCATGTTTTTTGTTCTTAAGTGATCCCACACTTAATGGAACACCCCCATCTATAAATAGGACCTCTTGGAGTTCATTCCAAGTTTGCTCATTCATGCTATCCTTGGTCCTTGCTATAGTTGAGTGTGATACAACCCTTTGAGCCCTTTTCTCTCTCTCATTTACAAAGCATTTTTATGATTATGAGTGAGTTAGGCATGTTGTAAGAGATCTACCTCCATGTGCTTATAAAGCTCTGAAATTTGTTCCATTGTCCCAATCCCCTTTATCAAAGAGCAAAGGTTGAAGCAAGCTACTCTGAGTAAAGGTGAAGCTGTTATTCTTCTTCAAAGTTCAAGAGGAGTGAAGATCTTCTCCAGGTGAAGGAGAATGGCAAGGCAAAGATTCAAGAAGAGTGGGTAATTCCTTCAAGGCCAAAGACTTGATGCTAGTGTGGGTAAGTCCTTGTTGAAGGCTGAAGACATCTTGATCAAGTGGGTAAGTCGTTGTGTAGGTGAAAGACTCTTGTCTTGAGTAGGTAAGTCCTTGGATGTATGGTGGTCTCCTTGTATCTCTTATGATGGAATATAAGTATATACATATTGCAAAGTCCTAGAGGTTGACCTCTCTAGGTAGTAAATTGACTATCTCCTAGTTTGGAGATTGGAACCACTCTAACCACCTTGTCCAAGTGCATGTTTCAATTTCTCTCATCCTTGCTATGGTTTCTTAGATAGGACTTCAAATTGATCTTAAGCATTTGATTTCAATTGATATAATTTGAAGGTCTAACTATTCTTGTGAGAATTGTGAAGCTCTATTCACCCCCTCTAGAGCCCTAGATCCAACAAAAGAGGGTTACACCTCTACTAGGGCTCAAATCATGCCCAAAGGTCATTAGACCATCACATAATCTCTTGCAAGAACATCATTATCTTTTCTGAACCTTGTAAAAGGTTCAAAAATTACTATCATACATGTGATATACAAACTTAGCATACCATTGCATTAATCATAAGAGGTATGATGTTCATTAGATAACATAGCAGAATTTCGATTAACATGATAAGAGAAAACCTCCATCAAGACATCATAAAGGGAGATAAATACACTTAAACTATCATATCTACTCACTTTTAGGTTAGGTTTAGAAAATTTAGTGTTACACATCATCTCTTCATTGTAACCATCCGTTTATGTTCATACGATGGCAAAGGTAAGACTATTCGATCATGTGTAATCAATCACAAACACTCAAAGTCAAAATTTTGATCAAATCATGTACTTACCCATTAGATCTTTGTACATCAAGCACAACCACTAGATTATGCATACTTAGTCAAAATACCACCATCGAATCCTATACATCAACACAAACCATCAGATGTTGTAACTAGAGGAACCATTGGATTCCATACAAGAAAAAACTTTGAATCAAACACCTAGTAAATCCATCGAGTCATGACCTAAAAGAGCCATCAAAAGTTGACCTAGAAAGGCCGTCGGTTGTTCGCACTAGAAACACCATCATTTCTTGACATAAGAAGAACCATCATTTGTGGACATCAGGTCCACCATCAAATGTGAGAACTATGGAAGCCAACAAATCTTGTAAACACCAAACCCATTGGTTGAGAACCATAACCCATAGAATTAGTAAAACCATCAACCATGGAACAAGACATACCATCAGATGTGGACCAGGGAAACCATTGTTTATGAGCAACCCGTTGAACCATCATTTGATGATAAGAAGAGAGACCATCAAATGTTGACATTAGAAAGGTCAACAGATGCTGAACCCAGTCAAGCCATCACTTGTGGTCAAGAGGTGGAAAATAGATCAAAAAACCAAGTAAAAACCATCTTCTGGTGAAGGAAGGAAAACATCGAGTCAAACCACTACATGTGAGTATTTAGACCATCGTTTGAGAGAAAAGCAAGCCATTACTTGTGAGGGGGAACATAACCATCAATTCCATGCACATGATAAAGTCCAAAACAACTACTTCACACCAGCCATTGGTTGACACATGAAGTCAACCCATCAGATCTTGAAACAAGGTAGAAATTAGATCATAACACCTAAGAAAGACATTGTTTGTCACTATGAAAAGACCATCGATTGGTAAAGGAGAATAACCAGCATTTCTTAACACAATAAGGTCCATCAAAACAGAACTAAGCCCTCACCATAAGTTGGTACAAGGAGCCAAACCATCAGATTACGAACAAGATAGAAAAGAACCCATAATACATAAGGGAACCATTGATTTGACACCTCAAAGGAAACCCTAGAATCAAGGAATAAAAACCATCGATCCCCACATACATGTGAGGTCTATAGCTCCTACTTCCAAGGAAGGAATATGCACAAGATTAAGAAGAGAAAACAAGAAGAGTATCTACTTAAGATCTACCATATAAGCACAAACCCTAGGTAAAGATAACAATTTCTACTTAGTACTACATTTTAGAGCAAGATCTAGTACATGCAAGCTTGGAGTAAGCAATAAACGTGAAGAAAGTTATATAACTAGCCTCAAGGTTGAAGATGAAGCTCCAAAAAGAAAGTTAGCTCAAGGAAAGAGACAAGAAACCCTAGATTGAGCACTCCACACGTCCAAGCTAGCTCCTTTCTCCAAGAACAACAAACCCTAGGCCAAAGAAGCAAGAAGGTAGGTATCTTCAACCTCTAGATCAAGCCCCACCATGGATCTGACCAAGAAGAAAAGAGAATAAGGTAAGAGAACAAGGAAAATTAAGGAAGGGAGGGAGATCTCACTCACATAGGCCAAGAAGCAAGGCAAGGAAGCACCAAACGACCTCAAAAAGGGTACATCCAAGCCTAGGTGCATATGCAAGCAAGATCGGCCAAGATTCTTCTTCCTCGAGCTCCTTATTATCCACCAAGAAAGGGGCATGAGATCCAAGAATCAAGGAGAATAAAAGGGGTTCAAAGAGTTCGACTACATGAGAGGAGGGAGGTATACAAGACTTAGGGTGTGAGAGAAAGGGATGTGGTGGTGTCAGGCTAATCACACCATGTGTCCAAGGTCAAAACTTATTTTCCATGCACATCTATTTTGACCATCAATTGTGGGAACCAGGGGAACCATCAAATCTTGACTCCCAGGTGAGCCGTCAACCTCCAACACAAGGTGACCATCCGATCTTGACTTCCTAGGTCACCAGGGTGGAAACCCTATCACCACCATCGATTGAGCACAGCACTATGTAATTCATCAATCCAGGAGCCACAAGAGGGAAAACCATCAACCTTCACATCTCAAGGGACCACCATCGAATGCCAACAGACAAGGAAAGCCATCGAATCCTAACCCACAAGAAAAACCATTGAAGTCTATCACACAAGGTAGGCCATCTAGGAGGGGAAACCCTAAGTTCAACTGTAATGATCCCCTCACTCTGTCATCCCCTATTTAGGTAGACCGAGAGGGCAAGGGCCATTACCATAAATACATGATCGATGATTTAGCAAATAACAAAAAATAATTAATAAATTTCACTAAATGGGGAAGAGTTTGATACAATAAAATAAAAACTTTTCCACCATGAATTACAAAGATATGGATTTCTAAAGTTTGAAAAAAAGTATACTATCTAACTATATCCTCCAGGAATTACTATGATTCTTTACTTTTGATGCCTTCTTTGTGAATGTCCCTATTACATTATACTTGTAGAATAATAGTAGATTATCCTAAAACACCGTAAAAAACACATTAAGTATAACAAGTTATACTGCTATGTGGGAGAAACAAAAATATTCACATCTGGTTGTAACAACATAAATAATCAAATTATTGTTGTAGAATCAAAATTAACACGTCATCATAACTACTCAACCGTGATCTATCCAACCTCTATGAAACCCGTCTGGGTATTGTCCTTGCAGCAGACATATGCCACCTTCTCTCCATGGGTGCTTGGTGCCATATTGGTCTTCCCCTATTTAGGCAGTAGACCTTTGATGATACTCTACCCCATGGGCTTTACCATAATTTTTAATTATATTTCATATATCCAGAGGCAAATTAGGATTCGAGCTAGTCATGTTCATATAATTTTATATCCATAGTGACTTTATAGTTTGCAGGAAATAAATAAATAAGCAATCATTTATTTTCCATCATTTCGACAAACTTCAAAAAACATTGATAAGCTAATGCAGTTTAGTCTAACACAAATCTACATACCCGTCTATAAGTAACTTGTTGATGTCCAAGAAAACGATAACAAGGGCAAACAATCAAGCAACTACCCTGAAATTAAAGCATAACACCCAAATATCACTAACTTGTTCATAATCTATTAATAAGACTGACTTAATCCTCAAGTTAGATTTTTAGGGTCAACTTAGGGTTTCATTATGATTTTGGCTTTCCAAACCCTAATTACCCCTTTTCATGCTCTTTTGGTTTACAAACCCTAATCTTATCATTATTTGTATTTTTAATATCAAGGAGACCCTAATTCATCAATTAATGGGTTGTTAATCTCAAACTAATTCCAAGTCGTCTTTTTTATCCAAAAAGATCAATATTTGGTTATTAAGATCCATTGAACACATTAAGATCATCAAAACCTAGACATTGGGATTCTTATGTATTTAACACATTAAAGATGGAATCTTTGGGTACTTTTTGACCTATAGGCATGGCTGGGTCTTGATTTTATCTTTATTGCATTCCTCATATTTTCCTGAGAAAATTTCATATATAATTTGTCTTGATCCGAGTTACCAATTAATACTGCATTATTTACAAATTAATCGTATTCTAGCCAATCAAATGACAAAACATCCATGGAGACTTACTATTCTTGATCCTACATGATTTTTCATCATAAAATACCACCCTGCCCCTGCATTCTATGTATGCATGTTGGGGCGAGTTGGTCATTAGACTCTAAACTATCTCTAACCTTGTGACGACGGCAAGACAGAACCCTAGTCACGTTACTATTGAGTCTACTCACGGCTCCTCATGCCACGAAGTATAGGAAAGGTTGGGAGGGGCTCCGCCTACCCATGCCGGTGGTAAGTAGGCCCTTCATACAACCAGAGATGGGTGGAGAGAGGGGAACTAGGTGCTATACAAGTCACATGTTGTAGCAGTAAGAAAAAAGTTAGACAACAAAGGTTGTAGCCCTTACCTAGGCACCTTAGTGAGATGCTATGGATGCGTTGGCTCCACTAGAATCCTTGTGCCTACTATCCATGATGTAAAGTCTATCGAGGGCTCTGTCCAAACTTGCTTCTCTGTGGAAGCAATGAAGCAGCACCGACATTGTTCCTAGAGTATCCTCCCTCGTTCTAGACCTTGCACCGGAGTCAGTATGATGTAGTACACATCCTGTGCGAAGGCCCATCATCCCTATATAGGCCTCGGGTGGTTATGGAGGGAGGAGAGGTCGGTAGGGTTAAAGTTATCAAGGGTGAGTTGAAGGAAAGGAAAATACTTTCCTAACGATAACTTTTCCTTTCAATACAAAACCCATATATGGAAAACAATTATTCCTCTCTCTCCATAACTCACTTTCTTATCAAAACATAGGAAAGCCTTCTCTTTCACATTATACTTTTCTTAGAAAATTAATCGATCCAAATTAACCAATCATTAACTCTAAACTTGCCCTTTTTGCAACTTTTAGATCATTACACATTTAATTTCCCAGATTATAAAACATCTAAAAAAGTTTTGATTTTTCTCCCATTGTCTTATATTGGGATTGTCTTCCATTTAAAATTACATTGGATGATCATCATGGGCACGAGAACCCCATCTTTCAGTTTTGTTTCACAAGGGCCTATATGTAAAACTTTTATCAAGTAACACATACCACTATCTCCTTTTATCATTTTAATCCCAAATTTTGAGGAAAAGTCTTAAATGACTTTATTTAAACATGGACAAAGTTTGAGGCCAAAACTCCAAAAGATAATATACTTTTATTAATATCCAACTTTTCCTCTTATAAGTTATATTTTAAGCATTAATTCAATTGTTTTCTCTTTCTTATCTTTTCTATATCCTTTTATTTTGATAACCTTTCTTATTAGAAACTACGTGATACCAAAATCTAGCCATTACTGGTCTTCCATACCACTCTCTAGAGAATTGCACACCATTCTCATAAGCACATTACTTATCATCCAATATATTTTTCCTTTTCTTAATATTTTATTTATTTTCTTCCTTTTCCCTTATATTCATTATTGGATCAACAAAAATAGTAAAAACCACAAAATTCATAGCAAAGGGAATTTTGCAAAAGAAAGCCATACTTTCAAAACAAAGCATAACATATTTTCAATATGTCCTTTTTATTGAGATAATTGCATTTCAATTATATAAATACATGTGAAAAACCAGGTTATAACATCCTTCCCCTCTTATAGGAATTTTGTCCTCAAAATTAGACTAATCATATAAATAATTCAGGATGAGACTTTTCCATGTCTGTCTTTAACTCTGATGTGGCTTCATTCTCTCCATGGTGCTTCTAAAGAACCTTTATCACCTCTATCTTTTTAGTCCCGAGCTCTTTCACCTTGGTATCCAACACCCTCACATGTGACCCAGGACATGTCAGCCTCCATTGTAGTGCAATAGGATCAATCATGAACACATGGCTAGGATCCCTCACATAGCGCTTCAGATCAAACACATGGAACACATCATGCATCATACTACATTATGGAGGTAAAACTAGATGATAAGCAACTTCACCAATCCCTTCTAAAATATCAAATGGACCCACATATCAGGGACTTAGTTTTTTTTTTTTGAGTTCTTTGCTATAGCTCGAAGGTGTCAGATTTTTGGGAACATATGTGCACCCACAATGAAGCACAAATCAGTCCGCTTTTCATCAACATATGACTTCTATCAATCCTGGGATCTCTTTAGCCTTTGCTTGATCAGAGAGACTTTATCATCATATAACTATAGTTCCTATGACCTCAACAAGGTCCTCTCACCGACATCACCCTAATGAGGCATTGACAGACACAACCTCCCATAAAGAGCTTCATATAGAGGCATCCCGATACGGCTTGGTAGCTATTATTATAGGCAAACTCAGTTAAGGACACACATTATTCCCATGATTCACCCCAATCTAGAACACATGCTCTCAACAAGTCTCCTAATGTTTGGATCATTCTTTCTAATTGTCCATCAATATTGTGGTGATAAGTTGTACTGAATTCCAATCTTGTATCGAGTTCTTCATGCACTTGTCTCCACAACATAAATGTGAACTGATACGAGTAAACTACACGTCAAATGCAAATGTACATATCAATATAGTATAGGTCTTGAGAGGCCCGGATGTCGAACTCAAGGAAACGTCAATCCTGAAATTACTGCTAATTGTAATGCAATTAGCTAGGCTGATGAAAAATTGATTGAAGGTTTAATTATCTAAAGCTGAAAATAAATCTAAAATTACTGGTTGTTGATCTCAATTGGAGTGAATTCCTTAGGATTATGGTTTCACCTCGGTTAACATTGCAATCAACATTATAACATTAATAAACATCTCTAAACCCTAGACTAAGAGACATGTAGCAACAATTACCCGCTCTCACAGCGTAATTCACTACCTAATCTAATACCAACTCCACTCTTGTAACGATTGTGTTATTAGTTAGGTGTTTTATTGAAAACTTTAGATAATCTCTTCACCTTTGTAAGATACCTTTCTCAAAGGACGATATAAAACATGTATTTCTATGTATTTTTCAACCATTAATTTCTTTTTTAAAAGCAATTAAAGGTCTACTCAACTACCTATGGTGATCAAGCATGGATAGTTGATGTGAATATTATCACACTACAAATTCACTAGGAATGAAATTCTTAGGGTTTAGCAAAACAAACGTGCAATAATTACCACCCGAAAGCGGACGAGTCTTATCGTAGTATAGTTAAAGATCGAACCCAAAGGACAACATTTTTAAGAATTGATTGATTGGTTTGATTAAACTAGAAATAATATTTAACACAAACGTTAGATTTTGGTTGATTACAACTAATATGCAAGAACAAAAGAATGAAATAAAATCTAAGATTATCAGATGGTTGAATACATTAGGATGAGTAGGTTTCACAACCACTACCTATAATTATTCTCTCACTACATCACAAACATACATAAATAATATCATGGAGACCAGGTAAATCCCCCTTTCGGCGTTAGGATTAAGTCTGGACAAATATCCCTCTAGGCTCACTGTCGCGTCACCCAAAGATCATGCGTCTATCGCCTCGGAAAACACCTATCCGATGTCTCATCAAAAGTCTAACAAAAACTAATCGATATCCTAGATCTTGGGTTCAAAGTTCTCTACACCCGAGACCATGATAAATATATAAACCTGTTGGCCAAACAAGAATATAAGAAATAAACGATTGATTTAACATGAAAATGATTCATAAATGTATGGATGCAATAAAAGAACAACAACAAATTAAATAGCGAGCTACTCCCCACGTCCCATCGTAAGGAACTACTCACAACTCATAGTGAGATTAGAATAAGTAACAAGAAAAAGAAAAGAGATAGCCATCATCTCAGCGGCTAGAAGAGATGTAGCAATAGAGTCGCCTAAGACTGTCGTCGAGTGACCCTTCTTCTTCATCGTCCTCTCTACTTGGATATGGTCCGCCGATAAGGTAGAACAGGTGAATGGATGGATGGAGGCGCCGTCGACCTTCCTCTGTTGAGGATAGGAGGTCGAGCCTTAGCGGGGCGGTAGAGCGACAACCTTTCGGCCGGGGAAGAAAGATCGAACTTTTTAACTGATGTCATAGAGTCTTATTTATATTTTCTGTGAAAGAAGTCCAAAAGTCACGCAATAAATGAGTGAGATCCGGCTGGTCGACATGCGAGTGTCGGTCGTTGGACTGTCTGACTCATTGTCGAATACTTTCTGGTCGACGGAGGTCGATAGGCTGGTAACTGAGCTTGATATCCTGGCCTTAGTCGACAGGTTGGAGTAGATGGTTTGTTCTGGCTGCTGTCTTTTTGACTGTCAACCGATTGGCAGATTGTCGACTCGAACTGGTGTACCGTAGAGACTGTCGAGCTGTTCTGCGGAAGTCAATAGATGGCTGTCGACTTGTGGTCTTTGTCGATACTTTAGCAAACGCCAACACAGCATGTGGTACAGGTCGACACGATGTTCCATCGGCGGAGTTTCTCTCAAAGTTGGTGGTCCATACTATGGCTGTCGAGCAGTCGTCTTGGATAGGCCGCGTTGCTGATCGTGTGCGTGTCGATGAACATCACGGCCGCCTGGGTTGTTGCGAAAAATACGGCTCGACATCGATAGATCATAATATTATCATGGATTTCCATGGTTCCGTTGGCTGATTATCGAATATGTTTCATAATGCATGCCTCGATACGTGAATAAAATATGACTAGGCTCCAGTGCATCATGATCGATCTAATAAAAAGTTGCATGGCTCGCATTGGTTAATCGACTGGATATGACCTTTCCATACAAAGATAATTAACGACCTGCTGTTTACAATTTCCCTTGCGTCGATAGCATTGACGAGTTGATGGCTGTGCATTAATATGACTAATGGATTTCCAAAGAAATTGCTCTCCCATAACGTCAAAGACAATCATAATGGGAGTCAATTGCCAAGCAACTGTTACAATAAGGTAAGTTGGGCCGGCCTCGTCTATGAATTGCCTTCCTACTTTTGTGTCTTTGACGTTGTGATGTTTCCATACAAAATGATAGCCACGAGTTTGTATATTAAGGAAATTATTTAATAGTTGCCTCGATATTTGGTCAAAACAATGACTTGATGGCACATAATTGAATTTCTTTTCTTGATAAACAAATGCATGACTACGATTGGCTATGAATAAATCCTTGACATTGGAACACTCTCTGCACAAAATAAAAGTAATGTTGTTAACAAAATCATTATATTCGTGACAAAAGTAGCAAAATTCGGATTTAGTTAAAACATCTCACAAATTGTCTAAAAAGTAAGAAAACTAAAATATTAACAATTATGCGGGTGCAAGGCTGCATGAACTAATTTATTGAATAAAATGTAACATTAGGATGCAAAATTAGTCTAACAAATGCAACAAAAATGAGATGAATATTCACTCATCAAAATACCCCAAACTTAAACATTGTTCGTACTCGAGTAACACAAAATTTGAACATTATCCAAATTAATACTTTCAACCTATATGATTGCCTCATCCTCGTATTATGTGATTTTCCTTATCACATAATATGGCTAAGCTACCTAAAATTTCTGAGATCGCATAACACATCTTTCAACATCTTTTTTCTCGATTTTGTTTCCAAAAATACTTCCTCGCCACCATCTCCAATATCAAGCATAGCAAAAAGTTTCGTGAGAGTTTAGAGAGACCCGCAAAATAACAAGTATGCACTTAATCCGACACTGGTGTAAATCAAGAGAGTGGTAAAATTTAAAGGCATCCATTGTGCCCATAGGTAAAAAAAAAGTGAATGGAGGTATGGAAGGAAGCGATCTCTTCTATATTCAACTTGAAATCTTTTTATTTTGTTTACAACGATCTCTCCTCGATCCGACTTGAGATCTCTTTTTCCTTTTTCTCTTTTTATGATGCAGTTACATTCACCGTATTTTGTGTGTGCATATTGACATCTTTTCTTGGTGGTACGCCCCTATTAAATTTAAGAGAGGTATGTAAGAAGCAGTAGAGGGATAAAAGTGGACGTGCCACCCCGAATTTAGAGTTTGAAATTTTTTTGTGGCTTTTTATTTTCTTTTTGGTGGAATGGAAGGTTAGAAGTTGGAGGAAGAAGTGTAGAAGAGAGTTCAGATCAAAATACGACTTGATTTACAATTCAGTGCACCGGGTTGTTCTCCTTATCACACTACACTTAGATAATGACAAGACGGGAGATTAAATAGAAATTCATGCAATTGTGCCATTAGTTAGTAGGAAGTACGATGTGTTTGATCCCTCTCATTTTCTTTCTAATTGTCATCTTTTCCAAGAAAACATAATATTCGGAATCATAGCCCACATAGGATAATTTCTAGCCATTGGTTAGTTTAAAAAATCAGTCCTTTTGAGGATTTACTTCGAATAAGTATAGTTAAATGATATGAACATGTATGTAAAGAAGAAATTTAAAATCTAAACAAGCTAGGTAATGACTTTAATTATTCTAAGAAAAAGGAAAATTTTAAAAAATTGTACCTAAATGCAACACATGCATGCAAAGATATGATCCTAAAATTAAAATGCAAAAATTTAAGATAGAAGGGTGTGGGTGGAGTAACGTACCGCCCACCCTCCACCCTGAACTTAAATATCTACTCGTCCCTGAGCAAATACGAAATTCAAAATGGAGGGGAAGAAATCAGCAAAGCTCAAACAGGCAGTCCTGGAAGCTCAAAGAAGGTCCAGTTGAACAAGATATTGACAATGGCTGGAACCTTAAGAAGAGGAGTGTCATGAAGCACCCAATGATTAGGTGTCCTTGGAAGCTCGAAGGGACTTTCTGGATGACTAAAATGACATTGCTTTTCACCTCACAACCCATCAAAAAAGATCTACAAGTCTTCCTCTGTCAATAAAAAAACGTTATATCTATGTGTGGATCACAAAGAGGAGGCACATAATATGATTGGTGTCTATCTGATGTCTTCTGGATCAACCCAATCAAGAGGGCATGTGGTGGATCACCCTCGATACAAGTAGGTGATGAATCTTCCATTTGTAGTTGTGGTGGATCAGGTGGAGGGTCTGAATCCAATTTCTGCTCGTCACCTGGATCATCATGTAGGACGATTAGTGTCATCATCAGAGGAAACATCTCAATAGCAAAATTAGCATCATAAATATTTTTATGTGGCTGTGCAACCTCCTAAAAAATCATACAATTAATACTAAGATTAGTGTGGAGCGTGGGCTCAACATGTCGCTTTAATTCCTCCATGCATGATGTTCCCAAATTGTCAATATAATCCGGTAAATCAACATTAGTGGCAAATAATAACGGATGCATGTAAATTTCCTTGGGATGTAGAACCTCCTTGTCTGAATCATCATGATAAGGGATCACAAGTGGATGAGATGGAGTATAGAACTCTTGTTGTAATGGCTTCTCTTTATTTAGAACAACCATATGTGAACTTTGAGTTGGTTGTTCATCTTCTAGAATTGAATCAACCAATGTGATCGATCATTGATAGCTTTTGGATTAAGGTATACAATTGGGATAGATGATGGAGTCTCAACATCTATATCCATGAGGAGACCGTGCTCCTGATGTGACTTTTCATACTGACGTACTAAAGTCTCTGTAACATCCCTGACCTGGGTTATGCTTTAACCCTAGTTGTTTTGTTTAAGAAATATAATTATATGCTTAATATTATCTTTTGGAAAGTAATTAAGGCTCAAGAGGAACTTATATTTCAATTTTAGTCCATTTTGAATAATGTTGAAAGTAATGTTTTACTTGTTGGACTAAAGTACAAATTACCCAAGTTAAGGGGTTAAATTGCAAATGTTACATGATAATATGTTACTCATGTGTTGATGCATCATGAGAATGAAGATGATGCAGAGGAATGGCTAGTGAAAGCCTGAGTACCAAGAAAGAGCTGATAAAGCAATGTTTGTGCATTAAAACCTAGTTTTGGTGTAATGTACAATTTACCCAAAACCCAGGGTTCAATATGCAATTTACCACTTCAATAAGGTCCTTAATATTCTTGAAATATTGTAGAGGTAAGAAAATGAGAGGGGCATCTCATTTGATCTATTTGGAAGGAGAGAGAATCTTGATATTAAAATAACTAAGATTTAAGCATAATTGAAATAATGCAAAAATAATTATATTAAATAGATTGTTCTTTAACCAAAATTGTGTTGGTTGAAATCCACATGAATGGATGTCCTTGTGCCTTGCAAAGTCAAAGGAAAGATCTACGTGAGTGGAGAACCCACTCACATTAAGAAACTAAAAAGAATTATCCACTCACTTATGGATAATTACTATTATAAAGGTTAAGGTGCTTAATTTCTTTTCCCTTAATTCATGGATAATGGAAGGGAGTTCGGTGGAGATAGAGATGCCTTTGTATGCAAGGAACCAAGGGGGAAGAGGTGGCAAAAATTTCGGAATTTAAGGAGTTGCATGAGGCATTTTCTCTCTCATTGATTTTCTTATAAAAACACCCTTTACAACTCAAACCAAGGACTTTTTCGAATCCACTTCTTCTCTTTGCTTGCAAAAATGATCAAGGAAGATAGGGACAGCAAAGGACGACCCCCAACCTGTTGGTAAGATTCTTGACCTTCGTTCATCTTGATTTCATGGTGGAAAACACAAATCAATATATGATTCCTTCTTATTTCGATCCATCTTCAATTCTAACCATTCCTTTTCACTCAAAAGCTTGAGGAACGAACCTTGTGGTGAGAAAAAGCTCCTTCCACCATTGTTGATGTGAATCCAAACCGTTTAGATGAGTTGACCATTTGGATGGGTTGACCACTTGAGGTCAGGACCCTAGTAAATGTTGGATGATGATCTAATGGATCCAATTGATTAACTCAACATATGGACAATCCTCCAATTGGAAACCCTAATCGGGTTAAGTGCTGAAACTCCAATTGTTTGATTTGGATTTATTTGGGTTGATTAACCCAAACGGTCTCAAGACTGTTTGGAGGTCAACCAAGACCGTTTGGAGGTCTAGGGTGGAGTATGGTTGAGTAATTGAAGAGTTAAAGATATCAAATTGAAGTACAATCAATAGTTAATTTGATGATCAATCCAATGAGCTAAACCCTAATTGGATTTCACAAATTTTAATGAATGATGAGGAAAACGGTCTCAAGACCGTTTAGAGGTTATCCAAACGACCTCAAGACCATTTGGAGGTCATCCAAACGACCTCAAGACCATTTGAGGTCAGGTCATATCATAAGTTGATGGTAATTCATTGATTTCAATTGGGTTAGTTCCACAATGTTAGCCATTGATGGTTCCTCGAATTCAAAACTCTAATTGATGGTTTCTTGATTATAAATCCTAGTTTAATTGGGTTCAAAACCCTAATTGATGGTCTAATTGAAGGATGATTCAATAGTTTAATTGATGAATAAATCAAGGAGTCAATTGATAGGCAGTTCCTTGTTTGAAACCTTGAATTAGTTAAGTGTTGATAGACCTTTTTGGTCCATGCAGTTTTGAGAGGGTTCAAACCGTTTGGAGATCCAAGCTCATTCAGTTTCAATACTTTCTTGCTTAAATGGTTTCAAGGGCAATGTGCCCAAACGGTTTCAAGGGAAATGTGCCCAAACGGTTTCAAGGGCAATGTGCCCAAACGATTTCAAACCGTTCGAATCTTGAAAGACCAAGACCGTTTAGGGTCTAAGTAACCAAAATCGTTTGAGACTCAACATGGTTAATCCATTTGGATATCTAATGTAATTGAAGATTTAATTGGTCAATTCAATTGGATACCTCATGTAATTGAAGGTTCAATTGATCAAATCTTCTGGACATCCTAGGAGAGGATGAGAGAGAGAGAGAGATTCATACATAAAAGATAAGCTTATAGCAATCGAGCTTAGCACATTCAAAATGAGTGAGGTATACAATTAGGGTATGATCCTTGAGGAAGAGATCGTAAAACCCTAATTGAGTTAATTGATGAACTCAAACCCTAAATTAGGGCAATTCTGAGTGAAACCCTAATTTAGGAGGATAATGTGATATGTATTTAAAGTAATGACATGAATAACCCTACTTTAGGATATTTTAATGTGAAACCCTAATTGGGATGAATAGTAAACCCTAATTATGGGTTATTGAATACAAACCCTAACCTAGGGTGATGTGATGTGAATAGTAAACCCTAATTCTAGATTATACTATATAGTGTGAAACCCTAATCTTGGATAATGAAATGATGATTCATTGGTCCTAATTAAACAAAGGGGATGAGTAACCTTGATTTAAAGGAAATGAGAAACCCTAACCCTGGTAAGGGAATAGTGGTGTTACTCTGGGACACCATGGAACTGAAATATGATTGATATATCTGTTATCATGTGTGCTAACCATGCAAGTATCTTAAGATGATGAACATATCCATGTATGAGCTATGAGGATTTAATTATTATTGGGCCTTGTGTGCCATAATATGCCTTATCACTTAGTAAGAGGTAACAAGAGAGTTAATGGGCCTCAAGTGCCAGATAAGATGCTTGTGTAGCAAGTGTCTTGTGTACCTTGGTCAGATGACCTGAAGGTGATGATTACTTGAAAAAGGGGTAAAAGTGCTCAGTGATGAGCTAAGGGTTTGAATACCCAAAACCATATGCTTATGGCATTAAGTTTGAAATGAGGGACTGAGATCCTAATGTCTTTTAAAGACTGAGAAGTAACTGATGAAAACAGTACATGTTTCTTTATAGCATTTGTCTTAATAAGATTATGTTTGAAAACTTGACTGATGCTAAAAGAATATGATAATGTACTTAATTAATCAAGTGAAAGCTATTCATGTAGTGCTCTGACCATAAATCCATCATCGTCAGTAGTTGGTGGTGGTGAAACAAGTTTTTTTACGAGATCTCCTGAAGTTCGCATATTTTGAATATGTGGGGGTCGATGGGCGAAAATATCCTTACGTCCTAATGGGGGAATTGATGGAAGGTAAATATTAAACCTCTCAATCCTCCATTATATGTTCTAGGATGGGTGTACCACTAATCTCCCGATGATGTTAATACCCGATCGATGGAGGTAAACATGAAATCTCTCTATTGCAAAGAGAGTGTAGCTGCCGCTGTAGCTCTATAGCGAAGATGCCACTATAACCTGGCAAGCTATGTAGCAGAGACACAAGATGTCCTGCATGTTATCTCGCACTGACCGAGATGTGGGAAGTCATGGAAGTCGGCTCTTCCACTGACTTTGTATGGTACCGATTTTGATTTCACAATGGTCGGTTGGAGTATGAGCGGTATACCTCATCTCCTCAGAGCTTAAGTGTGTTTGTAAAATGTATTAAGCTGTGTAGCGTATTTGCTTAAGATTGAAATACGAGAACCACTGGTTGATGTTATCTTACTTAGCATGTCATTAATAAATATTACTTATGTTCTTTAATTCATTATTGAATAAGAGACATGCTGCCTTGTCAAGTTATAGCTGTGTTACCTAAATAGGAATGTTACTCTAATCTGCATAGATATTGATGTATCTGCCATTAAAGAATATTATCCCACAACTCAGTTTATTTCTATTAAACTACAATAACAATGTTTTTGGCAGAGAGTTATATCTCTCGCTGGGGCAATTGTATAATTGTCTCACCCCCGTGGGATCCAACGTTTTTAGGTAGACGCAAATAGAGAGGCAGAAACTCTGTAGTAGGGGAAGAGCAGAAGCAACAACAACAAGGACATCAGTAATCCTACAGGTGGAAATACTAGCTGTCAAGCTTTGTACATATGTCAATAGAGTCCTATGTGTCATCTCTGTACTCTCAGGTCCTAGGAGTCGGTAGATAGTGTTTTATATTGATCTGAGATTTTGGTTTGATGCTCGAGGATTTTGTTACTTTTGCTTTTTAGCAAAGCAATGATGTATATGTACTCCTCAAGAAGAGATGGTACATGGAATGTACAATGTGGACCAGTATGTAAAAATAATACCGTGTTTCCTATTTACCAAGTTTTTCGGTAATGGATCTTTTTATAAAATGGTTTAATTTTTAGTGATTTTCCGTAATTCCACTGCTAATGAATGCTTCCGCTTAAGTAAATCATGTTTTTAAAAGTTGGATGCCACAAGTTTAGTGGTATCAGAGCTCTAGGTTCGCTGAGTCTACAGAGACATAGGATTAAGGTTGTTGAGTCTGTTCTAAGTTTTTTCCAGTTTATTTGATAGTGTCTTCTTCTCATTCAGGAGAAGAAGAACTTGAAGATGTCTAGATCACATGACGAACATGCTGCTGAAAGCAGCATTGTTGTACCAGGAGGAGGTGCAAGGGATCAAGCTAGGGAGGAACCCGTGCCTGAGATTCCTCAACTTGATCAAGCCGCTTTAGAGAACCCAACTTTCCATACCCTGTTCGGTCAGTTTATGGCGACTATGATGCATATGGAGGATAGGATGCCACCACCTGCACCGAGGGCACCTACCCACCATGAAGGACAGGGAGCTGGAAAGACCTTTGAAAGGTTTCGTCAGGTGGGAGCCATAGACTATGTCGGTACTGTTGACCCAGCTGATGTAGATTTATGGTTAACAGAGCTAGAGAAAGCTTTTAGAATCCTCAACATCCCAGAAGCTGAGAAGGTGAGGCATGCTGTATACCTTCTGAAGGGGAGTGATGGTCATTGGTGGACCATAGAGGAAGGTAAAAGGCCAGGAGTTGAAGTCGGATGGGATGAATTCCGACGTGAATTTGTCGCTAGGTACTTTCCTAAGACGTATCCAGATGAGAAGATCTCTCAATTTGAGAGGTTAAGGCAAGGACTGATGAACATTAGGAAATATGAAGCTAGGTTCATGGAGCTTCTGTGGTTCTGTCCGCACATGGCAACTACTGATGAAGAGAGGATTCAAAATTTCGAGAAGGGCTTGAACGCTGAATTGACCACTCCCGTGTCTGCTCTGGAGAACAGAGAGAGGTTTGCCACTTTTGTTGAGTCCGTGAAACGGATTGAGAGGTCTGTGATTGAGAAGCGACATACCAGTAACAAGAAAGTGTATCCCCAGTTTCAAGAACAAAGGTCCGAGAGTTTCAAGAAGCTGAGATTCTCTGCACCACCACCACCACCAAGGTTTAATACCACGACTCAGTGGACGTCAAGTAGGGGTAGGGGTCATAGTTTTACTCCAAGTAGAGCCCCCAATACAACATCAACATCAGTGATAGGACCACCCAGGCAGAGTTTGGGAAGTTACAACTGCTTCCAGTGTGGGAGATTAGGACACTTGAAGAGAGATTGTCCTGAGAAATTCAGAATTGTAACTCAACCCTAGAGGCAGAGTCAGCAAGGCTCACAGAGGCAAAAGTTCAGTAATAACGCTAGAGGGCGTGGACAAACATCCCAAGCTGGATCGTCAGCACCCAACAGCCAAGCATAGGGTCAACAACAAGCAACAGCGAGATTCTATGCCATGAATCAGCCCGAAGCAGTAGTCAACCCTCGGGTTGTGACAGGTCAGATGGAACTATTTTATTCTGATATGTCTGCGTCCTGCTTCGTATCTGTGTTAATTGATCCAGGTGCTATGCATTCCTTTATCACTCGAGAAGTGATTCATGACTGTGACATGGCTGTCAGTCATAGAACAGATAGTTTGATGCTAGAAACCCCTTTGTTGGAATCTGTAGTGTTGCGGGAGGTGTGTTCTCCCTACACTCTTTCTTTTTCTGAACATCGCATTCAAGCGGATCTTATACCACTTGAGATGTAGGGTTTTGATATAATCCTAGGGATGGACACCTTAGAGAAGTATAAGGTTGTCTTGGATTGTGGTTCCAAGCAGGCTGTATTCACAGACAAGGGTGGCACATGGATCTTTCAGGGAGATAGAAAGATTCTTCCAACTTGTCTGGTGTCAGCTATGGTAGCTGAGAAGTTGATGAGACAGGGATGCTTTGCATTCTTGGCTCATGTGGTAGATACCACAATGGAGAGCCCTCATCCTTCTGAAGTTCTGGTAGTTAGGGAGTTCAAAGATGTTTTCCCTGAAGAACTTCCAGGTGTTCCTCCATCCCGAGAGATTGATTTTGAGATTAATCTAATCCCAGGCACGCAACCCATAGCACAAAAACCATATAGAATGGCATCTACTGAGATGGCAGAGCTCAAGAAACAACTGCATGAGTTGCTTGAAAAGGGATTTATCCGACTGAGTACTTCACCATGGGGTGCTCCGGTCCTCTTTGTTAAAAATAAAGATGGGTCAATGCGTTTATGCATCGACTATAGACAATTGAATAAAGTAACCATAAAGAACAAGTATCCTCTTCCAAGGATTGATGACTTGTTTGATCAGTTGCGTGGTGAAACTATCTTTTCTAAGATAGATCTGAGGTCGGGATACCATCAATTGCGTATCAAGGAGAATGACATACCTAAGTCTGCCTTTAGGACAAGGTATGGTCACTATGAGTTCATAGTTATGTCGTTTGGACTAACTATTGCACCATCTACATTCATGGAACTCATGAATAGAATCTTTCGACCTTTTCTTGATCAGTGCGTAGTAGTCTTTATAGATGACATCTTGATCTACAATAGAGATGCTCAACAACATGAGCAACACCTCCGTCAGGCTTTGACTTTTCTAAGAGAGCATAAATTGTATGCTAAGTTTAGCAAGTGTGAGTTCTGGTTACCAGAAGTTTCTTTTCTTGGACACGTAATATCTGCTACAGGTATTCGTTTTGATCCTAAGAAGGTGGAATCTGTCCTACAATGGGAACAACCAAAGACACCGATGGAGATACGCAGTTTCCTAGGACTGGTAGGCTATTACAGGAGGTTCATTAAGAACTTCAACTCTTTAGCTTTACCCCTGACCAAGTTGACCAGGAAGGAGGTTCCTTTTGTCTGCAATGACAAGTGTCAACATTCTTTCCAGTTCTTGAAAGAAAGGTTAACCAGTGCACCTGTGTTAGTGCTACCTGAGCAGGGAAAGGGGTACATAGTCTTCTGTGATGCATCTAAGAATGGCTTAGGATGTGTGTTGATGTAGGATAAACAAGTGATTTCTTTTGCTTCTTGACAGCTTAAGAAACACGAGGAGAATTATCCGACACACGATCTAGAGCTAGCTGCTGTGGTCCATGCTTTGAAGATCTGGAGACATTATCTCTATGGAGAAACATTCCAGATTTTCACGAACCATAAAAACCTAAAGTATATCTTTTCGCAGCATGAGCTGAACATGAGGCAACACCACTGGATGGAGTTGATCAAGGACTAGAATTGTATGATTGATTATCATCTAGGGAAGGCTAACGTAGTTGCTGATGCTCTAAGTAGAAAATCATCAACACCAGCCTTAGACAAAGTACAGTTGAACTCCTTAGTTTGGTCTAAAAGAAGTATGCTTATCTCCTTAAGGCAAGACAACATACAACTTAAAGTATCGTTGTTAGTCGGGTTGTTAGCTGAGATGCAAGTAAAACCTACTCCGAGGCAGCAGATTAAGGAAGCACATCAAGTTGATACTATGATTCAACAGATTAAGTCAGAGTATGGTAGTGAGAAACGGGATGGTTTCCATGATTTAGATGATCAGGTAGTCTGTTACCATAGTAGGATGGTAGTACCTAATGTTAATGACTTAAGGAAGTTAGTTCTGGAAGAAGCCCATTCTTCGATGTATGCTATGCATCCAGGAAGCACCAAAATGTATCATAACTTAAAAGATATGTATTGGTGGCCTGGATTGAAGAAAGATGTTGCTGAGTTTGTTATGTGGCGTCTGGTGTGTCAGCAAGTTAAGGCTAAACATCAAAAGCCCACAGGAACAATGCAACCTTTGCCTATACCACAGTGGAAATGGGATCATGTAACCATGGACTTTGTGGTTGGTTTGCCTAGAACAGCCAAAAGTCATGATTCCATTTGGGTGATAGTTGATAGGTTTACTAAGACAACACATTTCTTACCTGTCAAAACAACCTACACAGCTGAGAAGCTTGCACAGATATACATAGATGAGATAGTGTGGCCGCACGGGGTTCCAACTACTATCGTTTCTGATAGAGGTCCCCAGTTTATGAGTCATTTTAGGGAACGACTGCATAAAGCTTTGGGTACGCAGTTAAGGTTTAGTATAACCTTTCACCCACAGACAAATGGACAATCTAAGAGGACCATAAAAACCTTGGAGGACTTGCTTAGGGCATGTGTCCTTCAGTTTGTAGGAAGTTGGGATCTACACCTGAGCTTGATAGAATTTTCTTATAATAATTGCTATCAGCACAGTATTGAAATGGCACCATATGAGGCATTATATGGTAGACGTTGTAGATCTCCTTTATGTTGGTATGAAACAGGAGAATATCAACTTTTGGGTCCTGAGCTAGTACAATAAACAACTGAGAAGATTAAAGTAATACAACAACAGTTGAAAGCTGCCTAGGACAGACATAAATCTTATGCTGATAAGCGTCATAGACCCTTAGAAATCCAAGTTGGAGACAGGGTATACCTCAAGGTTTCACCTTGGAAAGGTATTCTGAGATTTGGAAAGAAGGGGAAGTTAGCTCCTAGATTTATGGGGCCTTATCCAATCATTAAAAGAATGGGAAAGGTAGCCTATAAGCTGGAGTTACCATCTGAGTTGCATAGATTGCACCCAATATTCCATATCTCTATGCTGAGGAAGTGTCATCCTGACACTGAGTTAGTTCTGCAACCTGTGGAAGTAGAACTAAATAATGATATATCTTATGTTGAAGGACCTGTGATGATTCTTGACAGAAGAATTAAAAAGCTAAAAAAGAAAATCATAATGTAATGACCGACAAACAAATCGTCATTAATTAAGCTGAATAAACATAAACATCGGATTAAAAAAAATCACTAAAAATTAAAACCATTTTGCAAAGAGATCCATTTCTAGGAAAACTCTTTAAGGCAGAACCAAAACTTCATATACATCATTGATCAAATTGTACATACCCTGTACCATCTTTTCTCAAGGATAACATATAAAAATTGCTTTTTCAAAACATATACTTGAAGCGACATCAAACCTCGAGGCATTCATGCCAAAATCTCATATTATTCATAAAACCAACACGTACTAAATCCCAGGACCTGAGAGTACAGAGAAGACACATAGGACTTCTATCTATAAGACACGACAAACAGTACACTCAACCTGATATGTCCCTGCTGTCCCTGCTGTTGTTGTTCTTCCTCTGCAGTACGGTCTCAATCACCCTCATGCACGTCCACCTAAAAAAATGTGGATCCCACGGGGTGAGACAATTGTCCCAGCGAGAGATATAACTCTCCGCCAACAATGTTATTATCACATGAAATAGTATTTAAACTGAGCAGAGGATAAGCAGTTTAGAATATTCTCATCTTTTAAAGCATTGCAACTATATATGATAGAGCAGTAAATCATCTATTTACTTTATAAGGAATATGAAGAACATGTATATCATTTATTTATCATACCATTTCAAGATCTCAAGCTTTTCCTTATTATCCTGATATGTCACCCATGATTCATTCTTGTTTTCATCTGTTGGCCTTAGCCAATCTGCTAAACAAATATTGAATTATACCAGACATAAGAGTATACATCATCATATTCTATCTAGGCACTGGACTATGCCAATCCTTTAGTTATAGGCTTCATGCCTCTGCCAGGTATTGGACTTTAACCAATCCTGATTACACCGCCAGGCATTGGACTCTACCAATCCTGATTACACCGCCAGGCATTGGACTCTACCAATCCTGATTACACAACCAGGCATTGGACTCTAACCAATCCTGATTACACAGCCAGACAGTGGACTCTAACCACTCTTGATTACAGGCTTCATGCCTCTGCCAGGTATTGGACTTTAACCAATCCTGATTACACATCCAGGCAGTGGACTCTAACCGCTCCTGATTACAGGCTTCATGCCTCTGCCAGGTATTGGACTTTAACCAATCCTGATTACACCGCCAGGCATTGGTCCGTAACCAATCCAGATTACACAGCCAGGCATTGGACTCTAACCAATCTTGATTATAGGCTTTATGCCTCTGCCAGGTATTGGACTTTAACCAATCCTGATTACACATTCGTTATGGGATATCAATCCCTTAAATTCATCATTGGTTATCACATCCTTTTACTAGGCATTATGCCCTGGGGAAAGCCATCATATCAATTCACATTCTTTACATACTACAAGTGTTCCTCTTATCTCCTTTAAGCTTATTCAAAACACTATAGCCCTTATTTGGATATAAGCATAAAGCATGTATGATCAAGATTTCATTATTATTATAACCATTTATTATTATCATGAAGTTACTGGTTTCCATTTCCCTTAGTTTATTTTGCACATTACCATTCCTTACATTAGACTTTTATAAGCATCTTGTCACCTTTCATTAGGCAACAATTATTCACATGGCTCACCAGGCCCCTTTAATCATCTTGTCACCTTTCACTAGGCAACAACAATTCACATGGCTCACAAGGCCCATTAATAATCTTGTCACCTTTCACTAGGCAACAACTATTCACGTGGCTCACAAGGCCATTGCACATCTTGTTACCTCTCACTAGGCAACAACTTATTCACATGGCTCACAAGGCCATTAATCATTATAATTATTATACAAGTATTTAACATGCCTTACAAGGCTTATGTAATAAGAGAAATACAACCTTCCCATCATTAGGGTTAGGGTTTTCCATTATTAACCATTTAGGTTTTCAGGATCATATTATCAATGATCAAACCCTAATTCATTGCTCCACACATATAAGATCAAACATTGATATCATAAGTATTCCATCATACTTATTTATTCTCATCATTTATCTTTAAATGAATCATCAACACAAGGTATGAGTTCCTCTCTCATCCTTATCAGGGTATGATTACATCATACTTTATTAACTTGTCTTAACCCCTTTCTCAAGGTATGTTAGCCCACACTTATCAAAGTGCATTAAACTTATTACATCTTAATGTAACAATTGACATAACACACTTCATGTGTTACTCATCCAAGTATATTGGATTTAAGGTGCATCAAGGTACATCAACCTTGAAGTGCTGGATGTGATATCTATCATGTCTTGATGTATCACTTCCCTCATCACTTTTAACTTACTTAAGTTCATCAACTTATCTTGTATTAGGGTATTTCCCATCCTAATACTTTATGCACTAGCCCATCACATTTATTCTGTAGTGTATTGATCATAAGTCATACATTTGAATTGTCTAACCATCATCAATTGATATGGACTCATCTCAGGTTGAGACATTATTGATATAGGATTAACCATTATAAACCACTTTAGGTGTTTCACCTATCAAGGTATTAGCAACACCATTACTTGGTGTTACACTCATTACTCCTAAGAGTGTCTTGCCCTCACCTTTACAAGGCATCTCGGGTTAGAAGTGTACATATGTTCACCATATCGGGTTGTATGTATATGAGCACTCCCCATATCGGGCTAGAAGTATATACACACCATTCATATCGGGCTAGAGGTGTGTATATGTGTTACCCATGTTGTGCATGAGGTATTAAGCCATCACCATGTCGGGCTAGACATCAACTAGGGTTGTGTATCGGGCTTCCATATCGTGCGCAATAGCATTTGCTATTCTTTACTCATAGCAGGTTACCCAAATTAGGGTTTCATATCAACTTATAAGTATTCATTCAACCTTGTATCATGTATGGAGTCTATACTTGACTACCTATCGTGAAAGAGGTGTATACTACACCCCCATATCGTGCAACAAGGTATACAATCATATCCATATCATTTTAGTGAAGTAGGTGCATCATCATATCGGGTTAGAGGTGCTTGCTTGTATGCTTGCACCCGATATCACTTTTATAAGGTGATACCATCATCTTCAAGCTCCAGACCTTTATTATAACTGTTATAGTTCATGTAAACAGGTCTAAGAAACTACTAGAACTCATAATCTCATCAACTATTTCAAGAAATTTTGGAATTAAAAGTAATTCATTAAGTATAGCAATTTAGGTGATGAATAATAACATGGCTGAGTTCAAGTTATATAACCCGCCTTAAGAACAAATTCAAAGCTCCAAGATCCAAAGCTCCACATTCCTAAGGTTGAAGATTAACTTCAAAACTCCTCTATATACAAAGAATCACCATGGATAAGCAATTGGTGAAGAAGAAAAGAAAGGAAGATTAAAACCCTAAAATCATGCTTCAATCCAAGGTTGAAGATGATCATATCCTCACCTTTGGGTTAAGTATGATCTCATTCTTGCTCCTTAACAACTTTGCACGATACCCTTGTGTCCTTTCACGATATGCCAACCCTCTTGCATGATATGGTACTCACTTGCACGATATGCCACTCAACTCTTCACCCTATTGGCCGATATCACCTTATATGGCCAATTTCACCTACTTGGCCGATATGCTCTTGCCATGGGCGATACCCAAGGGCCCATGCACGATACCACAGCATCCCTTCACGATATGGGAGCTCTATGCACGATAAATTAGGGTAGGGGGTGGTAAAGGTCGCAAAATTGCACCAAGGGGTGAAACTAGGGGTATATATACTTGTTGTTCATGAAGGAAGGCAAAAATGAGGTGTCAACATTTTGAGCTAGTAGGTGCCACATGTCATGTATGGGTGACACGTGTACATTCATGCATAAACATTTATCTTGTCTTGAAAAATGGTTGAGGATCATCTTGAGATGCAAATTCGTCCATTACTTATCCATTTGGATAAGTCATCTAGGTTTAATCACTATTTTAAGTCAAGCCGATACACGTTTTCTAAGGAAACTTGTTGACCGTCACACCTCACCTCCTTGAGGTGCTTTGCACGATATGGCCTTTGCCAAGAGTTCACAAAACGATATGAGTCTTTTCCTATGGCTCCTTGTCCTATAGGCACTCATATATAAGCTTTTCAACTTGATACAACTCAAGTTAAGCTTTCATATTCAACCCTTTTCTTGGTCATTTCATCACCAAGAGTACCATCACTCATAATGGATTCAAACATGGTGTCTCCTTATTTATATATCCTCTAAATGATACTAGGAGGGAGTAGGGACACTCTAGAGGTGGTAAGTTTCATAACAACCCCACATTTTGGGTAAATTACAATTTGTACCAAAATTGGTGCACAATGCTCCAACATTGTTCAAACAAGTTCAAACTTGAAATTTAGGCTTTCCACAAGCCACCACTTAGAATCATTCTATCTATTATGATTATAAAACATATAAGACACGTTCAACATGTGACATATTGCAATATAACCCCTCAACTTGGGTAAATTGCACTTTGGTCCAAAACAAAGGAAAATTGCTCAAACAACATTCAATCGGGACCAAAATTGAAACATAAGTGTGTCACATGATAACAAAGCACCTTAGAGGATTATATTAAAGTTATAAGCAACTTTATTAGCCAAAATAATTAGGGTTACCTCATAACCCAGGTCAGGGTCATTACAAGTTATAAACCCCTAACAAGGATTTCGTCCCCGAAATCCCAGATAAAGGGAAACATATATTATTCATTTATCATCTCATAAAGTCTTCACATAACATCTCAATGTCATGTTTATGCAAGGAATAAACCCCTAATAAATGATGTCTATGCTATATTATATAACTAGATTGATTTCACAGTTGGCCATTCTAGGTAACCAACATAAATCGTCTGATTAGGGGTTATGTTTTCACTTTGCCTTATCACCTGATACTTCTTAGATACCAGATTTTCTTACCTTGATATCCATCACATGTGTTGAAAAAACATCACATCCTCATCTTTCCTTCATCCTGGGACATTATTTATTACACATATCTTTATCTTGTAACCAAAGTCCAAGATGAACTGATACTTTTCTAAGTATCCATCAATTAAACATTTTTAACTTATGCACATCAAGTGTCCTAAGACCCACTTGATTGCCATGTACCTGAAAGGAAAGAACACAAAGAAACATATTCCTCTTATCACCCCATTATTATCCAGGGTCGTCTATCCATGAAAAGAGATTATCATCTCCTTAAATGATTGCATGATCTTTCTACTGTTCATGAATTATTTGCTTTATCTCTTCCTTGGTTCCTTGCCATTAGCATAGGAATTTATAAATATGATTACTTGTCATCATTCCTTTCTTTATCATTGTCTAACATGTTCATGAACATTTCATGATTTATCACATTTCCCATTTCCACATCATGGGAAAAGATCTTTACTATTCACACAAGCTTTATCAGACAGGGATCATCTCCCTTGTTCTCATTCTCTTTTCATGAGGATTATACTTTTCAGTTCCTCATACGCATAGATGGATCTGAAATAATCTCAGATTCCATTTTATTGCACTTGGAATGTGATACAAATGTCCATACCATATTTCCAGTTTCGTTATACTCACTAGATTGTCTTAGAATGACTACTTGATCAAAGTAATCAGAAAGATAACAATCTAAGAGTTCCATACTCACCTTATCTCCAATAATTATATACCTGGCCAGGGTATACAAGTACTGAGATTAGATAGTATGCACTTTATGTACTTTCATATTCCTTACTTTTCGTATCATTACAAGCATAGGATTTAGCATTCCTGGATTTTCTCCAGGCATTACATCTACACCTCATCCTCTTTCACACGTATAAGAGCAATTATAAAGCATTTTAAAAGAATACTGAACATAATATAAATTCTAGTTCTCATATTTCTTCCCTATGTCCCCATAGGACAATCAATAGGGAAATCCGTAACAATAATCCTTTTTATGATTATCAGGTAACATCAAGATAAGGCATATCAAAACGAAAAATCTCTGTCTAACTGTTACCCCTCGCGGTCATTTACCGCTTCAAGTTGACTCAACACATTAGTCCTATGTCTCTGTAGACTCAGCGAACCTTAATCTCTGATACCAAAACTATAACGACCGACAAACAAATCATCATTAATTAAGAGAAATAAACATAAACATTGGATTAACAAAAATCACTAAAAATTAAAACCGTTTTGCAAAGAGATCCATTTCTAGGAAAACTCTTTAAGGTAGAACCAAAACTTCATATACATCATTGTTCAAATTGTACATACCCTATACCATCTCTTCTCAAGGATAACATATAATAATTGCTTTTTCAAAACATATACTTAAAGCAACATCAAACCTCGAGGCATTCACGCCACAATCTCAGATTATTCATAAAACCAACACATACTAAATCCAAGGACCTGAGAGTACAGAGGCGACACATAGGACTTCTATCTACAAGACACGATAGACAATACACTCAACCTGAGCTATCACTGCTGTCCCTGCTGCTGTTGTTCTTCCTCTATAGTACGGTCTCAATCACCCTCATGCACGTCCACCTAAAAAAATGTGGATCCCATGGGGTGAGACAATTGTCCCAGCGAGAGATATAACTCTCAGCCAACAATGTTATTATCACAGTGAAATAGTATATAAACTGAGCAGAGGATAAGCAGTTTAGAATATTCTCATCTTTTAAAGCATTGCAACTATCTATGATAGAGCAGTAAATCATCTATTTACTTTATAAGGAATATGAAGAACATGTATATCATTTATTTATCATACCATTTCAAGATCTCAAGCTTTTCCTTATTATCCTGATATGTCACCCATGATTCATTCTTGTTTTCATCTGTTGGCCTTAGCAAATCTGCTAAACATATATTGAATTATACCAGACATAAGAGTATACATCATCATATTCTATCTAGGCACTGGACTATGCCAATCCTTTAGTTATAGGCTTCATGCCTCTTCCAGATATCAGACTTTAACCAATCCTGATTACACCACCAGGCATTGGACTCTACCAATCCTGATTACACTGCCAGGAATTGGACTCTACCAATCCTGATTACACAGCCAGGCATTGGACTCTAACCAATCCTGATTACACAGCCAGGTAGTGGACTCTAACCACTCCTAATTACATGCTTCATGCCTCTGCTAGGTATTGGACTTTAACCAATCCTGATTACACAACCAGACAGTGGACTCTAACCACTCCTGATTACAGGCTTCATGCCTCTTCCAGGTATTGGACTTTAACCAATCCTAATTACACCGCCAGACATTGGTCCGTAGCCAATCCTGATTACACAGCCAGGCATTGGACTCTAACCAATCCTGATTACAGGCTTTATGCCTCTGCTAGGTATTGGACTTTAACCAATCCTGATTACACATTCGTTATGGGATATCAATACCTTAAATTCATCATTGGTTATCACATCCTTTTACTAGGCATTATACCCTGGGGCAAGCCATCATATCAATTCACATTCTTTATGTACTACAAGTGTTTCTCTTATCTCCTTTAAGCATATTCAAAACACTATAGCCCTTATTTGTCTATAAGCATAAAACATGTATGATCAAGATTTCATTATTATTATAACCATTTATTATTATCATGAAGTTACTGGTTTCCATTTCCCTTAGTTTATTTTGCACATTACCATTACTTACATTAGACTTTTATAAGCATCTTGTCACCTCTCATTAGGCAACAATTATTCACATGGCTCACCAGGCCCCTTCAATCATCTTGTCACCTTTCACTAGGCAACAACTATTCACATGGCTCACAAGGCCCATTAATAATCTTGTCACCTTTCACTAGGCAACACCTATTCACATGGCTCACAAGGCCATTTCACATCTTGTTACCTCTCACTAGGCAATAGCTTATTCAAATGGCTCACAAGGCCATTAATCATTATACTTGTTATACAAGTATTCAACATGCCTTACAAGGCTTATGCAATTAGAGAAAAACAACCTTCTCATCATTAGGGTTAGGGTTTTCCATTATTAACCATTTAGGTTTTCAAGATCATATTATCAATGATCAAACCCTAATTCATTGCTCCACACATCTAAGATCAAACATTGATATCATAAGTATTCCATCATACTTATTTATTCTCATCATTTATCTTTAAATGAATCATCAACACAAGGTATGAGTTCCTCTCTCATCCTTATCAGGGTATGATTACATCATACTTTATTAACTTGGCTTAACCCCTTTCTCAAGGTATGTTAGCCTACACTTATCAAAGTGTATTAAACTTATTACATATTAATGTAACAATTGACATAACACACTTCATGTGTTACTCATCCAAGTATATTGGATTTAAGGTGCATCAAGGTACATCAACCTTGAAGTGCTGGATGTGATATCTATCATGTCTTGATGTATCACTTCCCTCATCACTTTTAACTTACTTAAGTTCATCAACTTATCTTGTATTAGGGTATTTCCCATCCTAATACTTTATGCACTAGCCCCTCACATTTATTCTGTAGTGTATTGATCATAAGTCATACATTTGAATTGTCTAACCATCATCAATTGATATGGACTCATCTCAGGTTGAGACATTATTGATATAGGATTAACCATTATCACACACTTTAGGTGTTTCACCTATCAAGGTATTAGCCACACCATTAATTGGTGTTACACTCATTACTCCTAAGAGTGTCTTCCCCTCACCTTTACAAGGCATCTCGGGTTAGAAGTGTACATATGTTCACCATATCGGTTTGTATGTATATGAGCACTCCCCATATCGGGCTAGAAGTATATACACACCATTCATATCGGGATTGAGGTGTGTATATGTGTTACCCATGTTGTGCATGAGGTATTAAGCCATCACCATGTCGGGCTAGACATCAACTAGGGTTGTGTATCGGGCTTCCATATTGTGCAATATCATTTGCTATTCTTTACTCATATCAAGTTACCCAAATTAGGGTTTCATGTCAACTTATAAGTATTCATTTAACCTTGTATCGTGTATGGAGTCTATACTTGACTCTCTATTGTGCAAGAGGTGTATACTACAGCCCCATATCATGCAACAAGGTATACAATCATATCCATATCATTTTAGTGAAGTAGGTGCATCATCATATCGGGTTAGAGGTGCTTGCTTGTATGCTTGCACCCGATATCACTTTTATAAGGTGATACCATCATCTTCAAGATCTAGACCTTTATTCTAACTATTATAGTTCAAGTAAACAGGTCTAAGAAACTACTATAACTCATAATCTCATCAACTATTTCAGGAAATTTCGGAATTAAAAGTAATTAATTAAGTATAGCAATTTAGGTGATGAATAATAACATGGCTGAGTTCAAGTTATATAACCCGCCTTAAGAACAACTTCAAAGCTCCAAGATCCAAAGATCCACGTTACTAAGGTTGAAGATAAACTTCAAAAATCCTCTATATACAAAGAATCACCATGAATAAGCAATTGGTGAAGAAGAAAAGAAAGGAATATCAAAACCCTAAAATCATGCTTCAATCCAAGGTTGAAGATGATCATATCCTCACCTTTGGGTTAAGTATGAGCTCCTTCTTGATCCTTAACACCTTCGCACGATACCCTTGTGTCCTTGCACGATATGCCAACCCTCTTGCACGATATGGCACTCACTTGCACGATATGCCACTCAACTCTTCACCCTATTGGCCGATATCACCTTATATGGCCAATTTCACCTACTTGGCCGATATGCTCTTGCCATGGGCGATACCCAAGGGCCCATGCACGATACCACAACATCCATTCACGATATGGTAGCTATATGAAAGATACATTAGGGTAGGAGGGTGGTAAAGGTCACAAAATTGCACCAAGGGGTGCAACTAGGGGTATATATACTTGTTGTTCATGAAGGAAGGCAAAATGAGGTGTCAACATTTTGATCTAGTAGGTGCCACGTGTCATGCATGGGTGACACGTGTACATGCATGCATAAACATTTATATTGTCTTTAAAAATGGTTGAGGATCATCTTGAGATGCAAATTCGTCCATTACTTATCCATTTGGATAAGTCATCAAGGTTTAATCACTATTTTAAGTCAAACCGATACACTTTTTCTAAGGAAACTTGTTGGCCATCACACCTCACCTCCTTGAGGTGATTTGCACTATATGGCCTTTTCCAAGAGTTCACAAAACGATATGAGGCTTGTCCTATGGCTCCTTGGCCGATAGGCACTCATATATAAGCTTTTCAACTTGATACAACTCAAGTTAAGCTTTCATATTCAACCCTTTTCTTGGTCATTTCATCACCAAGAGTACCATCACTCATAATGGATTCAAACATGGTGTATACTTATTTATCTCTCCTCTACATGATACTATGAGGGAGTAGGGACACTATAGAGGTGGTAATTTTCATAACAACCCCACATTTTGGGTAAATTACAATTTGTACCAAAATTGGTGCACAATGCTCCAACATTGTTCAAACAAGTTCACACTTGAAATTTAGGCTTTCCACAAGACACCACTTAGAATAATTCTCTCTATTATGATGCTAAAACATATAAGGCACGTTCAACATGTGACATATTGCAATATAACCCCTCAACTTGGGTAAATTGCACTTTGGTCCAAAACAAAGGAAAATTGCTCAAACAACATTCAATCGGGACCAAAATTGAAACATAAGTGTGTCACATGATAACAAAGCACCTTAGATGATTATATTAAAGTTATAAGAAACTTTTTTAGCCAAAAAAATTAGGGTTACCTCATAACCCAGGTCAGGTTCATTACACATAAGTCTTGTAAAAGTTTTCTGGCATCACCGTGGCATTGAAGAAGCTACATTGGAGTTAGAGGAAGAGATGAGGAGGAAATACCCTACTCTTTTCTATTAATGTTTTCGTTGACGATTTCAGGGACGAAATCCTTGTAAGGGGTGGATTACTTGTAACATCCCTAACCTGGGTTATGCTTTAACCCTAGTTGTTTTGGTTAAGAAAGATAATTATATGCTTAATATTATCTTTTGGAAAGTAATTAAGGCTCAAGAGGAACTTATATTTCAATTTTAGTCCATTTTGAATAATGTTGAAAGTAATGTTTTACTTGTTGGACTAAAGTGCAAATTACCCAAGTTAAGGGGTTAAATTGCAAATGTTACATGATAATATGTTCCTCATGTGTTGAAGCATCATGAGAATGAAGATGATGCAGAGGAATGGCTAGTGAAAGCCTGAGTACCAAGAAAGAGCTGATAAAGCAATGTTTGTGCATTAAAACCTAATTTTGATGTAATGTGCAATTTACCCAAAACCCAGGGTTCAATATGAAATTTACCACTTGAATAAGGTCCTTATATTCTTGACATCTTGTAGAGGCAAGAAAATGAGAGGGGCATCTCATTTGAGCTATTTGGAAGGAGAGAGAATCTTGATATTAAAATAATCAAGATTTAAGCATAATTGAAATAATTAAAAATAATTATATTAAATAGATTGTTCTTTAACAAAAATTGTGTTGGTTGAAATCCACATGAATGGACGTCCTTGTGCCTTGCAAAGGCAAAGGAAAGATCTACGTGAGTGGAGAACCCACTCACATTAAGAAACTAAAAAGAATTATCCACTCACTTATGGATAATTACTATTATAAAGGTTAAGGTGCTTAATTTCTTTTCCCTTAATTCATGGATAATGGAAGGGAGTTCGGTGGATATAGATATGCCTTTGCATGCAAGGAACCAAGGGGGAAGAGGTGGCAACAATTTCAGAATTTAAGGAGTTGCATGAGGCATTTTCTCTCTCATTGATTTTCTTATAAAAACACCCTTTACAACTCAAACCAAGGACTTTTTCGAATCCACTTCTTCTCTTTGCTTGCAAAAACAATCAAGGAAGCTAGGGAAAGAAGGAGGACGACCCCCAACCTGTTGGTAAGATTCTTGACCTTTGTTCATCTTGATTTCATGGTGGAAATCACAAATCAATACATGATTCCTTCTTATTTCGATCCCATCTTCAATTCTAACCATTCCTTTTCACTCAAAAGCTTGAGGAACGAACCTTGTGGTGAGAAAAAGCTCCTTCCACCATTGTTGACGTGAATCTCCAAGCTTTGAAGATCAATTGGAGGCGGGTTATATAACTTGAACCCCTATTCATTGTTATTAAAGTCAATTTCTCAATCAATTATGTTCAAATTGCTCTTCTTTCTATTCCTTCGATTAGTTGATGCAATTACCATGATAATGGCAGTAGTTTTCGATGGAATAAGGATTTATGATGATAACATAATATAAGGCACAAATTCCAACAGGTTTGCATTGCAAACGGTTTCATGGACTTTGGTCCAAACGGTTTCACCAAACCGTTTGGAGACAAAACAGTTTGCAAACCGTTTGGAGGTTTGGATTCCAAACCATTTAGATGAGTTGACCATTTGGATGGGTTGACCGCTTGAGGTCAGGACCCTAGTAAATGTTGGATGATGATCTAATGGATCCAATTGATTAACTCAACATATGGACAATCCTCCAATTGGAAACCCTAATCGGGTTAACAGCTGAAATTCCAATTGTTTGATTTGGATTGTTTTGGGTTGATTAACCCAAACGGTCTCAAGACCGTTTGGAGGTCAACCAAGACCGTTTGGAGGTCTAGGGTGGAGTATGGTTGAGTAATTGAAGAGTTAAAGATATCAAATTGAAGTACAATCAATAGTTAATTTGATGATCAATCCAATGAGCTAAACCCTAATTGGATTTTACAAATTTTAATGAATGATGAGGCAAACGGTCTCAAGACCGTTTGGAGGTTATCCAAATGACCTCAAGACCGTTTGGAGGTCATCCAAATGACCTCAAGACCGTTTGAGGTCAGGTCATATCATAATTTGATGGTAATTCATTGATTTCAATTGGGTTAGTTCCACAATGTTAACCATTGGTGGTTCCTCGAATTCAAAACTCTAATTGATGGTTTCTTGATTATAAATCCTAGTTTAATTGGGTTAAAAACCATAATTGATGGTCCAATTGAAGGATTATTCAATAGTTCAATTGATGAATAAATCAAGGAGTCAATTAATAGGCAGTTCCTTGTTTGAAACCTTGAATTGGTTAAGTGTTGATAGACCTTTTTGGTCCATGCAGTTTTGAGAGGGTTTGGACCAAACGGTCTTAAGAACGTTTGAGTCCAAACGGTCTCAAGACCGTTTGGGGCCAAACGGTCTCAAGACTGTTTGGGACCAAAAGATCTCAAATCGTTTGGAGACTCAAGCTCATTCGGTTTCAATACTTTCTTGCTTAAACGGTTTCAAGGGCAATGTGCCCAAACGGTTTCAAGGGCAATGTGCCCAAATGGTTTCAAGGGCAATGTTCCCAAACGGTTTCAAGGGAAATGTGCCCAAACGGTTTCAAACCATTTGAATCTTGAAAGACCAAGACCGTTTAGGGTCTAAGTAACCAAAACCATTTGAGACTCAACATGGTTAATCCATTTGGATATCTAATGTAATTGAAGATTTAATTGGTCAATTCAATTGGATACCTCATGTAATTGAAGGTTCAATTGATCAAATCTTCTGGACATCCTAGGAGAGGATGAGAGAGAGATTCATACAGAAAAAATAAGCTTATAGCAATCAAGCTTAGCACATTAAAAATGAGTGAGGTATACAATTAGGGTATGATCCTTGAGGAAGAGATCATAAAACCCTAATTGAGTTAATTGATGAACTCAAACCCTAAATTAGGGAAATTCCGAGTGAAACCCTAATTTAGGAGGATAATGTGATATGAATTTAAAGTAATGACATGAATAACCCTACTTCAGGATATTTTAATGTGAAACCCTAATTGGGATGAATAGTAAACCCTAATTATGGGTTATTGAATACAAACCCTAACCTAGGGTGATGTGATGTGAATAGTAAACCCTAATTCTGGATTATACTATATAGTGTGAAACCCTAATCTTGGACAATGAAATGATGAATCATTGGTCCTAATTAAACAAAGGGGATGAGTAACCTTGATTTAAAGGAAATGAGAAACCCTAACCCTGGTAAGGGAATAGTAGTGTTACTCTGGGACACCATGGAACTGAAATATGATTGATATATCAATTATCATGTGTGCTAACCATGCATGTATCTTAAGATGATGAACATAGCCATGTATGATCTATGATGCTATAATTATTATTGGGCCTTGTGTGCCATAATATGCCTTGTTGCTTAATAAGAGGTAACAAGAGAGTTAATGGGCCTCAAGTGCCAGATAAGATGCTTGTGTATCAAGTGTCTTGTGTACCTTGGTCAGATGACCTGAAGGTGATGATTACTTGAAAAAGGGGTAACAGTGCTCAGTGATGAGCTAAGGGTTTGAATACCCAGAACCATATGCTTATGGCATTAAGTTTGAAATGACGGACTGAGATCCCAATGTCTTTTAAAGACTGAGAAGTAACTGATGAAAACAATACATGTTTCTTTATAGCATTTGTCTTAATAAGATTATGTTTAAAAACTTGACTGATGCTAAAAGAATATGATAATGTACTTAATTAATCAAGTGAAATCTATTCATGTAGTGCTCTGACCATAGATCCATCATCGTCAGTAGTTGGTGATGGTGAAATAGGTTTTCTTACGAGATCTCCTGGAGTTTGCATATTTTGAATATGTGGGGGTCGATGGGCAAAAATATCCTTACGTCCTAATGGGGGAATTGATGGAAGGTAAATATTAAACCTCTCAATCCTCTATTGTATGTTCCGGAATGGATGTACCACTAATCTCCCGATGATGTTAATACCGGATCGATGGAGGTAAACACGAAATATCTAAATTGTGAAGAGAGTGCAGCCGCTGCTGCAGCTCTATAGCAAAGATGCCACTATACCCTGGCAAGCTATTTAGTAGAGACACAAGATGTCGTGCATGTTATCTCACACTGACCGAGATGTGGTAAGTCATGGAAGCCAGCTCTTCCACTGACTTTTTATGGTACCGATTTTGATTTCACAATGGTCGGTTGGAGTATGAGCGGTATGCCTCATCTCCTCAGAGCTTAAGTGTGTTTGTAAAACGTATTAAGCCGTGTAGCGTATTTGCTTAAGATTGAAATACGAGAACCACTGGTTGATGTTATCTTGCTTAGCATGTCATTAATAAATATTACTTATGTTCTTTAATTCATTATTGAATAAGAGACATGCTGCCTTGTCAAGTTATAGCTGTGTTACCTAAATAGGAATGTTACTCTAATCTGCATAGATATTGATGTATCTGCCATTAAAGTATATTATCCCACTGCTCAGTTTATTTCTATTAAACTGCAATAATAATGTTTTTAGTGGAGAGTTATATCTCTCACTGGGGCAATTGTATAATTGTCTCACCCCCGTGAGATCCAACGTTTTTAGGTAGACGCAGACAGAGAGGCAGAAACTCTGTAGTAGGGGAAGAGTAGCAGCAGCAACATCAAGGACAACAGTAATCCTACAGGTGGAAATACTGGCTGTCAAGCTTCATACATATGTCAATAGAGTCCTATGTGTCATCTCTGTACTCTCAGGTCCTAGGAGTCGGTAGATAGTGTTTTATATTGATCTGAGATTTTGGTTTGATGCTCGAGGATTTTATTACTTTTGCTTTTTAGCAAAGCAATGATGTATATGTATTCCTCGAGAAGAGATGGTACATGGAATGTACAATGTGGACCAGTATGTAAAAATAATACTGTGGTTCCTATTTACCAAGTTTTCCGGTAATGGGTCTTTTCATAAAATAGTTTTAATTTATAGTGATTTTCCGTAATTCCACTGCTAATGAACGCTTCTTATTAAGTAAATCATGTTTTTAAAAGTTGGACGCCACAGTCTCAATCATAGAAAGGGATAGAGTATCACGTTCTGGCTACATTTTCTTGATCTGTGTAGTTGTCGATGAATCTTGTGTTGTTGTCACTAAGATGGTATCATCTCCACCATCGTCAATAGTCATCATCTTTGGTTGCACCAGTTGTCCTTCGTAACTTTCTTGCTGGTTTGCTAGCTTTTTAACTGATATGGCAAGTTGCACCTGCTTAGCCCATTGCACAAGTAACCTCTTACTTTGGGCATCTTCTTCGACGAGCATGCTCTCAAGAGCGTCCAATCTGCTACTCATATCAAGTGAAGGCCAGTCTTCATAGTATTGATTATTATTGTAGCTCTCATAATGTTGCTTCTTGTAGTCCGCCATATTAAGAGGATTCATCTTCATAACATGGAGGATCATACAAGTCTTCAAAATATTGTTGATTGAGGCTTCCTTCATTATAGAATCAGTTTTGTGTAGCAGGGCTTGTAACATACCGAATCCTGGACATTTTTTCTTTTGGCCCTCTTTCCCATCTTTTCCTTTCATTTCTATCCTTCTTGGCCTTTCTGTTTAATTTGTGGATATTATGGTGATTTTAGTGGACATTTGTTCACCTTTTATGCCAATAAAGTGGTTTAATGCACAATTACCTGAGTATAAGTCTAAGTAGTGGGCATGACGTGCAATTGTCCACTTAAGTAATAAAAATAATGAAAGAATTCATGCTAGAACTGTCTTGGAATTTTTAGAATATGGAAAAATAAGAGAAACACTCAAATATACAAAAAGGAGACGATAAACGTAATAGTTGGATAAAAAGAGATAATATGGAATACATTGTTTCAAAATCACAAATAGAAAACCCATAAGATAAATTGATATTCAATTTCATTTTCTTAAACTAAAAGTTACTTATGGGCCATGTATCACCCAATTTTGAAAGTATATATATATATATATATATATATATATATATATATATATATATATATATATAAGGAAAATAGGAAATAAGCCAAGAAAGAGAAATAAAATAGTTAATATCCTCAAGCTGGAAAACTAATTCCATATTCATAATCTAAATATGAAAATAAGCCTTTGGGCAAGTTTTCAACTAATTTGGATGATATTTGGATAATGTGTAAAAGTAGGAGAGAGAAAGTGTGTAGAACCTTCATATTGATAATTAATTAAATAAATAACATAAACATGATCAATTAATGGCAAAACCATATCTAAGACATTAATTGGGACACGTGAGTGAAATTTCATCATATTTGGATAATCTTAGAGTCATAAATGAAGGAAGAAAGAAAAAACAAAGAATTGCCTAATTATCAAGTTTAAGTTTCTTAAAATGAAAAATAAACTAAAAATTCTGATTCTACACCTCGAAAATAGCTAGGGTGTCAAGTTTCATAAAATTTGGAATGTGTTTGGGCACCCAATTGAGGAAAGAGAAAATCTTTAATTAATACAATATCACTTTAGTCGATTTAGAATAGGATTGGAAAATTTAATGTCACACCCCCTCCTTGCTGCGTGTGATCAGACAGCTCTAGGTGATCCACGGACCCGTGTGCATGGATCCAACGACTGCCAGTCGTCTACCTCATGGGGTAAGCTGGCTACAGTGCCGCCACCCATGCGATATTTTCAACTTTGAATATCTCTCTCTTTACTCAACCAAATCTCAAAATTTTTGGTTCGTTGGACTCCTCTCTCAATTCCACACAGTTGTATTCTAACATTTAGATAATTTTATGAATAATCAAGAAAGCCCCAACATGGCTGAAACTTTTCTCTCACCCTAACTATGTAAACCCTAGTTTACACCCCTCATCTACAAATATCCCTACCCGAAGCATCCCCATCTCCTATGCAACTAAAAACATCCCTCAATTGCTAGTTTCCTCAAAGCTTAACCCCCCAACAAGTGGATGAAGGTGCTGGACTTGTGGCGGCATTCTCTCTCTCCTCTCTTCATCTCCAATTGAATTGCAAGTACCGTTGAGTTCGGCTTCTCAAGATCTCTCTTTTGGTTCCTTGAACGCCAAGTTTTGTCATGAATTGAGTTTTTTCCCAAATCGGGACCTCAACCTTGCCAGCCATGGTGCGGCTCAGGTGGGGAAAATGGTCCCTTATGATTTTACACATTTGCTCCCGCTTGTTTCCTTCTCTTCTTCTCTATTTCACACTAGGGGTAGTCTCGTCCTTTTGTTCTGCTTTGACCCGGCCTTGACTAGCGCCAACTGGCAACCAATGAGGTGGGCCACTGACTTGGCCCGCTGCTATTGGGCCAAGCGGTGGGCCCGATCTCTCTCTCTCGCTCTATCTGCCTTTTCAAAACAAAATTTGAATTTTGTGATTTTCCTATTGGTCAGAACTAGAAAATTCATAGTAATTACTTCCTTGGTCAAAAAATAAAAGTAAGGTATGTTTTAGAATAAAAAAAATCCCCTCTATCTATTAAAAATAATTTTGACGCCTGATTCTAAGTTTTTTTCAAAAAGTGTTTTTGGGAATGATTTAATTAAGTAAAAATCACTAAAATACCTCTAAAAGTCCATATATTCAAAATACATAAAATTATATGTTATTTGATCAGAAAACCCTAACTAAGATAGTAGTGATGGGTTTAGGACCTAAATTGATGTTTTGTGGAAAAAGTTGGTAACTTTTGGGTTTTGAACCTTTAATGAATGAATATAGTTCTAATGTATGAACAAGGTAATGATGTTAGGACAAGTGGACCCTGATCTTGCTTAAAGGTTTTAAAAAGTGGTTTCTAGGACTCTAAGGAAGAGGTATGTGCATCTAACACCTTAGTTGAGAAATTTTATGCCTTAACCTATCCTTTCCTAATGAGGCATAATTGAATCTAATTCTCTTTTCTTGAAACCCTAATTACTTGTACCTCAAATCAGATTATTGTTTCATCTTGTTTGGGTCTTATACCCCATTGCCTTTCTTGTTTATTATTATAATTACTCTTAACATGAATACTTTTCTAGCATATAGATTTATGTTCTATTTAATTTAAAGTTGTGGTACTTATGTACAACCACCCACAGAGGGCATGCATTTAATCACCCTAGGGAATGTTTTTATTCTCCCCATATTATTGTGTAGGTGATTGGGAATGTCTTATTCTCCCCTCACCTATATGTTAGAAGTCCGATAGATGCCTCAACCCTACTTAGTTAGGTAGACATAATTATCTTACATGCAAATCCTTTTAATATAATTGTTAATGGCAAGTTTCTTTTGAATATAGCCTCATACTCTTGTTATCTTCATCTTATAATGAACCCTAGTCTGTTTTTACTTGCTTTACTTATCTTGTTATCCTAGACTTGTTTTGTGACACATATTTTTCTTCCCTTTCCCTTTTGCTGGGTGCCTTCCCAACCACCCAGGTGATGAGCAAGGTGATGGATAAGACAAGAAGAACATAGCTTTGGCTTGGACCTAGATAATGGATATGTTGCTTGGAGACAAGATTGTAGTAGTTAGACTTCCCTCTATCTAGATCCTATTTGTGTATCTTGATGTAAATCCTAAAGGGAGAATGACGTATTCTTGTATAATCTTTTATGAAATTGAATATAGTCAGTTAGTCTTTATTCCGTTGCTTTCCAATGGTCTTTTGTATACCATATAAATAAAGATTTGAAAAATTTACACCCTTTTCAACATACCTTTTGAGTATGTTGGAAATGGAGGTTTGATATTTCAAATTTTTAGTAAAGGGATGATTTCACTCTTTTACAACATGGTATCAGAGCCCATGGTAGTCAGAATCTGACTATTTCAATATTGTCTCCCTAGTTAGAATCCTTGCCTTACATAGTTTCCCTTTAAGTTACATGCTTACCCTAGATTTAATATATGTTGATGAGAGGTTGATTTAGGATCTTATAGTTACCCATTAGAATCAGATTGAGTAAAAACCTAACATATTTACAACTGAAAGATGCTTAAGTAATCATAATAACTTAAAGTTGTTTAGGTTTGCCTTTAGGCAACTATTAGGGCATGAAGTTGAAGCAAATGTGTCTACAAAGGATCAAGTTCTGGGGGTTGGCAATATTTTCCTCCGCACCACTTGCTTGATTTATGAGGACTCCCAGATCCATATGATACCGGCCTGACCTGAGATGATATGGATTGTTTGAAATAGTTTTCTTTTAGGAAATAGTAACCTTAGACTTCTATGTTTTATATCTTTGAGAACCCTAAGTTTTAGGTGTATGATGACTTGTTTGAGGATGGATACCAAGATAGTTTCCTTATGTCCCTTAGGACCACATGTTTATATAAGATCATCCCTAGCATCTAGACTTTGAAGTTTGGGGTTAAGTTAGCTATTAGAGTGCGCATTGGAAGTATGATGGATCTTGTACATGGTTTAGTAGACTCATCCTTTAACCCTAGTGTAGTTTGGCATGATAGGTCAAACCCTTTAAGGGGCGGAGTATGGTTAGTTTGATGATGTTGGGTGGTTAGATTTCGATGATGAAATCCTCTTTAGGGGGATGGAACCCTATGACATCTTGATAATTAGCTACTCTATCTTTAGAAACCCTAACTCCATAAATGGGAGGTTAATATGTGTGGATCCTTGGTCTTGACCAAATACATAATAGTGGTAACCCTAACACGCTTGTTCATATATTAATGAACATATAATGATCATCTGAGGAATAATTTATATGTTCAAACGCTAATGAATATCCAATGCACATAATATGGGTCACTCTCATATTAATACTAATTATGGATACACACGATGCTAATAATGTCATGAACCGATAAACCTTAATGATATGATGAGAAAGAAAAGTGTAACCTAATCTTGGCATTAATGCATGCTATAATGAAATATAATGATCAAGTTGATCCTAAACCCTAAGTTGTAATCATATAACCTTAACATATACATCCTTAATGATATTCATGTTAAATTAGTGGCATTAGGTGTCATAATTAGTTAACATACTTTGATACACATAAATGATATATATATATATATATACTCATCTAATCACATATTAATCAAGTTATCAATGTGTAATGCATATCACCTTGTTCTCTAATACACACCTAATTAATCATGTCTTGGTATGACAATCAAATCATTAATATGACATATGACCAACCTTGTTCACTAAAATACATATAATGTCTTTAATATGGATGAGAAGTAACTGGATTCACATAAATGTGCATAATCAATAATAAGACGTGAATAAATATGAGAAAATGAATAATGATGACATTAATGTGAATAAGAAAGGTAATGTGACAATGTTTAATATACATACAAGTAATCAATGTGACATAATTTGGATTAGTTGTAGACTTAATAAAAAATTGAATAAAATATCCTATCGCATGCAATATAATTTGTTATAATTAATATAATGATAATATGAGGAGAATGAAGTGTAAATCCAAAGTATTAATGATCAAATATATTGAGATAATTGAGTAACCTCTAATTGTGCATAATAATGAAATATAATTATTTTTGGCAACCAAGTGAATATGACATGACATAATTAAAAGAATAATAATGATAATGTGATATCCTAATAAATATAATGCTAATGAGCAAAAAATGTTAATAATGTTAAATCTTATAAAAATACTCTTAATAGTGGAACCCTAGGTGATCCTCGAGAACCTGACCTATGTCGAGATGCTTGCAAAGTATATGTTGATGAGTCGTTTGGTGGAAGTTATGGTTGGTGGAACAATAGAAGTTTGGTGATGAGATGTTGCACCTTCACCTTCCCTCCTTGCTTGTGATTTCTGGGACAAAATCCTCTTTAAGGGGTAGAGTGCTGTAACATACCGAACCCTGGACATTTTTCCTTTTGGCCCTCTTTCCCCTCTTTTCCTTTCATTTCTATCCTTCTTGGCCTTTCTATTTAATTGGTGGATATTATGGTGGTTTAGTGGACATTTGTTCACCTTTTATGCCAATAAAGGGGTTTAATGCACAATTACCTCAGTAGAAGTCTATGTAGTGGGCCTGACGTGCAATTGTCCACTTAAGTAATAAAAATAATGAAATAATTTGTGTTAGAACTTTATAGGACTTTTTAGAATATGGAAAAAGAAGAGAAACTTTCAAATATACAAAAAGGAGACGGTAAACATAATAATTGGATAAAAGGAGATAATATGGAATATATTGTTTCAAAAATCACAAAGAGGAAACTCACAAGATAAATTGATATTCAATTTTGTTTTCATGAACTAAAAGTTACTTAAGGGCCAAGTATCACCCATATATATATATATATATATATATATATATATATATATATAAGTCTTTATTAAAGGAAAATAGGAAATAAGACAAGAAAAATAAATAAAATACTTATTGTCCTCAACTTGGAAAACTAATTCCAAATTCATAATGTAAATATGAAAATAAGCCTTTGGGCAAGTTTTCAACTAATTTGGATGATATTTGGATAATGTGTAAAAGTAGGAGAGAGAAAGTGTGTAGAACCGTCATTTTGATAATTAATTAAATAAATAACATAAACATGATCAATTAATGGCAAAATCATATCTAAGACATTAATTGGGACACGTGAGTGAAATTTCAACATATTTGGATAATCTTAGAGTCATAAATGAAGGAAGAGAGAGAAAACAAAGAATTTCCTAATTATCTAGTTTAAGTTTCTCAAAATGTAAAATAAACTCCAAATTCAAATTCTACACCTCAGAAATAGCCATGATGTCAAGTTTCATAAAATTTGGAAAGTGTTTGGGCACCCAATTGAGGAAAGGGAAAATCTTTAATGAATACAATATCACTTTAGTCGATTTAGAATAGGATTGGAAAATATAATGTCACACCCCCTCCTTGCCACACGTGATCGGACGGCTCCAGGTGATTTGCAGACCCACGTGCATGGATCCAATGACTTCCATTTGTCTTCCTCACGGGGTAAGCTGGCTACAGTGCCGCCACCCATGTGATATTTTCAACTTCGATTCTCTCTCTCTTTACTCAACCAAATCTCAAAATTTTTGGTTCGTCGGACTCCTCTCTTAATTCCGCATAGCTTATCCTAACATTTAGATAATTTGACAAATAATAGAGAAATCTCCAAAACAGCTGAAGCTTTTCTCTAACCCCGACTATGTAAACCCTAGATTACACCCTCACCTATAAATATCCCTACCCCAAGCATCCCCATCTCCTATGCAACTCAAAGAACCCCTCAATTACTAGTTTCCTCGAAGTTTAACACTCGACAAGTGGATGAAGGTGCTTGACTTGTGGCAATGTTCTCTCTCCCCTCTCTTCATCTCCAGTCGAATTGCAGGTACTGTTGAGTTCGACTTCTCAAGACCTCTCTTTTGGTTCCTTGAACGTGGAGTTTCATGTGAATTGCATTTTTGCCCAAATCGGGACCTCCACCTCGCCGACCATGGTGCTGCTCGGGTGGGAAAGATGGTCCCTTGTGATTTTATGCCTTTGCCCTCGCTTCTTTCCTTCTCTTCTCCTCTGTTTCGCGCTAGGGGTAGTCTCATCCTTTTGTTCTTCTTTGACCCGTCCTTGACTGGCGCCAACTCGGCAGCCAACGAGGTGGGCCGCTGACTTGGGCAATGGCTATTGGGCTAAGTGGTGGGCCCAGTCTCTCTCTCTCTCTCGCTCTCTCTACCTTTTCAAAATGAAATTCAAATTTTGTGATTTTCCTTTTGGTCAGAACTAGAAAATTTGTAGTAATTAATTCCTTGGTCGAAAAATAGAAGTAAGGCATGTTTTAGAATAAAAAAAATCTGCTCTATCCATGAGAAATAATTTCATCGCCTGAAAACTGAGTTAAAAAAGTGTTTTTGGGAATGATTTAATGAAGTAAAAATCACTAAAAATACCTCTAAAAGTCTATATATTCAAAATATATAAAATTATATGTTATTTTTATCAGAAAACCCTAACTAAGACAGTAGTGATGGTTTCAAGACCTAAATCAATGGTTTGTAGAAAAAATTGGTAAATTTGGGGTTTTGAACCTTTAATGAATGAATATAGTTCTAATGTATGAACATGGTAATGATGTTAGGACAAGTGGACCCTGATCTCTTTTCAAGGTTTTGAAAAGTGGTTTTTAGGATTCTAAGGAAGAGGTATGTGCATCTAACACCTTAGTTGGGAAATTGTATGCCTTAACCTATCATTTCCGAATGAGGCTTAATTGAATCTAATTCTCTTTTCTTGATACCCTAATTACTTGTGCCTCAAATTAGATTATTGTTTCATCTTGTTTGGGTCTTATACCCCACTGCCATGCTTGTTGATTATTATAATTACTCTTTCCATGACTACTTTTCTAGCATATAGATTTATGTTCTATTTAATTTAAAGTAGTGGTGCTTATGTACAACCACCCACAGAGGGCATGTATTTAATCGCCCTGGGGAATGTTTATGTTCTCCCCATATTATTGTATAGGTGACTGGGAATGTCTTATTCTCCCCTGACCTATAGGTTAAAGGTCCGATAGGTGTCTCAACCATACTTAGTTAGGTAGACATAATTATCTTACATGCAAATCCTTTTAATATAATTGTTAATGGTAAGTTTTTTTTGAATATAGGTTCATACTCTTTTTATCTTCATCTTATGATGAACCCTAGCCTATTTTTACTTGCTTTACTTATCTTGTTATCCTAGACTTATTTTGTGACACATAGTTTTCATCCCTTTCCCTTTTGCTGTGTGCCTTCCCAACCACCTAGGTGCTGAGCAAGGTGATGGATAAGACAAGACGAACATAGCTTTGGCTTGAACCTAGCTGATGGAGATGTTGCTTGGAGACAAGATTGTAGTAGTTAGATTTCTCTCTATCTAGATCCTATTTGTGTATCTTGATGTAAACCCTAAAGGGAGAATGATGTATTCTTGTATAATCTTTTATGAAATTGAATATAGTCAGTATATCTTTATTCCGATGCTTTCCAATGATATTTTGTATACCATATAAATAAAGATTGGAAAATTTTACACCGTTTTCAACATACCTTTTGAGTATGTTGAGAATGGAGGTTTGATATTTCATATTTTAGTAAAGGGGTGATTTCATTCTTTTACAAGGTTCCTCCTTGTGACCTCCCAAAATTGTGGATTGGAATTGACGTTGTTTCCACATTGGTAAGTTCTGACTTGGTGCTGAATGCTAATCCTATGGAGTGCTGCTTTAAATTATGGGGAGGTGTTGGGAAAGTTTATCAATGTATGGCCGTAATAACCACACATCTTTCATCGTATGTACTACAACCTCGACCACTCCATTTTAAGATGATGCCTGAAAAATAAGGAGATTATTTTTTAGGCTGGTAGAAAATATGATTCAAGAGGATATTCAATAAAATCTTGTTCAAGAATATTTTCAATGATATAAAATAAAAAAGTAAAAATCCTAACTAGTCCTAATTAAATTAAATCAATCAATAATTCTATTTTCTCCGACAACGATGTCAAAATTTGATGCAGATATTATCGCACTACAAATTCACTAGGAATGAAATTCCTAGAGTTTACCAAAATAAACGTGCAATAATTACCCCTGCAAGCGGATGGGTCTTGTCACAGTATAGTTAAAGATCGAACCTAAAAGATAATATTTTTAAGAATTGATTGATCAGTTTAATTAAACTAGGAATAGTATTTAATACAAAAGTTGGATTTCAGATGATTAAAGCTAATATGCAAAAACAAAAGACGAAAATAAAATCTAAGATTATAAGATGGATGGATACACTAGGATGAGTAGGTTTCACCACCACTACCTATAATTATTCTCTCACTGCATCACTAACACACAAATAATATCATGGAGGCCATGCGAATCCCCCTTTCGATGTTAGAATTATGCCTTGACAGATATCCCTCTAGGCTCACTGTCACTTTATCCAAAGATCATGTATGTGTCACCCCAAATAATACCTACCCGATGTCTCATCAAGAGTCTAACAAAAATCAATCGATATCCTAGATCTTGTGTTCGAAGTTCTCTACACTTGTGGTCATGATAAACATGCAAACCTGCTAGCCAGGCAAGAATATAAGAAATAAACGGTTGATTTAATATAAAAATGGTTCATACATGTATGGATGCAATAAAAGAACAAAAGTAAATAGCAGAGCTACTCCCCACGTCCTAGCGTAAGGAACTACTCGCAACTCATAGTGGGATCAAAATAAACAACAAGAAAAGGAAAGAGATAACCATCATCTCAATGAGTAGAAGAGATGTAGCAATGGAGTTGCCCATGGCTGTCTTCGGGTGACTCTTCTTCTTCGTCATACTCTTTGTTTGAATCTGGTCCGCCAATAAGGTAGAGTAGGTGAATGGATGGATGAAGGCGCCGTCGACCTTCCTCTGTCGAGGATAGGAGGTCAGGCCTTGGCGTGGCGGTAGAGCGGCAACCTTTTGGCCACGAAAGAGAGATCGATCATTTTAACTGATATTTTGGGGTTATTTATACTATCTGTGAAAGAAGTCCAAAAGTCACACAATAAATGACTCGGATCCGGCTGGTCGACATGCGTGTGTCACTTGATAGCCCCGTCGACTGATAATTGTCGATCTCTGGCTGCCGATTATTTTCTGATCGACCAAGGTCGATAAGTTATAGGCTGGTAACCGAACTTGATATCCTGGTCTTAGTTGACAAGATGGAGTCGATGGTTTGTTCTGGCTCCTGCCTTTTTGGCCGTCAACTGATTGGCAGATTGTCGACCTGAACTGGTGTACCGTAGAGGCTGTCGAGCTGTTCTGCGGAAGTCAATAGATGGCTGTCGACTTGTGGTCTTGGTCGATACTTTAGCAAACCTCGACAAACAGCATGTGGTACAGGTCGACACAATGTTCCATCGACGGATTTTCTCTCAAGGTTGGAGGTCGACACTATGGCTGTCGAGCAGTCGTCCTGGATAGGTAGGTCGCGTTGCTGATCGTGTGTGTTGATGAACATCACGACTGCCTGTTGGGTTGTTGCGAAAAGTACGGCTCCATCGATAGATCATAATATTATCGTGGCTTTGCATGGTTCTGGCTTATTATCGAATATGTTTTATAATGCATGCCCCGATACATGAATAAAATATGACTAGGCTCCAGTGCATCATGATCGATCAAATAAAAAGTCGCATGGCTCGCATTGGTTAATCGACTCGATGTGACCTTTCCATACAACGATAATTAACGACCTGCTGTTTGCAATTTCCCTTGCGTCGATAGCATTGACGAGTTGATGGTTGTTTATTAATATGACTAATGGATTTCCAAAGAAATTGCTGTCCCATAATGTCAAAGGCAATCATAATGGGAGTCAATTGCCAAGCAACTGTTACAATAAGGTAAGTTGGGCTGGCCTCATCTATTAACTGCCTTGCTACTTTTGCATCTTTGGCTCTTGCCTTTTAACTATTGATATGATGTTTCCACACAAAATGATAGCCACGAGTTTGTATATTAAGGAAACTAATTAATAGTTGCCTCGGTATCTGGTCAAAACAATGACTTGATGGCACATAAGTGAATTTCTTTTCTTGATAAACAAATGCATGACTGTGATTGACTATGAATAAATCCTTGACGTTGAAACACTCCTTGCACAAAATAAAAGTAATGTGATTAACAAAATCATTATATTCATGAAAAAATAGCAAAATCGGATTTAATGAAAACAACTCATAAATTATCTAAAAAGATGGAAAAATTAAAATATTAGTAATTATAGGGGTGCAAGGCTGTATGAACTAATTTATTAGATAAAATGCAACATAAAGATGTAAAATTAGTCTAAGAAATGCAGCAAAGGGATGAATATTCACTCATCAATAGTTTAAAATCTTTTCATAGAAACAAGTCCAGAAATTAAGAGAACTTAATATATTAATACATTAAAGTCAATTACAATGCATGACAGGCTACTCCTGGGTCCTAAAGAACAAGAGATTTATCCTCGCATGGTTTCCATTGTCAAGTACATAGGAGAAAAAAAGAAAAATGTGTGAAATATTAGTAAAACTAAAGAATCCCTGAAGAAGATAGTCCAGATGACCCCCTCTCACAAACGTGACAATTTGATACCTTTCAGCTACAAATCCGTCCACTGGAGGTGCCCGAATCATCCGAAACGTGGCCTTCTTCTCCGCTTCTCTCCTTGCTCTCGACTACCGTCCAACGGAATAGAACGAGATTGATAGAGTTGGTTGAAATCTCTCTAAGTCATATAAGTGACTTAGGGCATCATTAATTGTCAACTGTCGGATTAGACTTAATTTTCAGATCTACCTGATCCCACCACATTTGTAGTACTGATTGGTGTCCGTACTACCGACGCCTTCTATAGTTACGGTCGCCTGAGCAACTGTTGGTACTACCGAGCTGAAATCGATAGTACCAAATTTCCTCGCAACATCTGATTTTTTTCCTGTGACGTTGTCGGTAGTATCGTCTTCTTTGTCTGTACTACCGAGTCTTCTCATTTCAACAAGTCCCTCTCTTTGAGCAAGTGTTGGTACCACCAGTAGTAAAGTCGTTGGTAGTATTGAGCTATGTAGATTTGTGTAGATTCACTTGAAACACCCAAAACTGAATATAATCTCTTACATAATATTAAATCATTCAAAAATAATAAAATTATACTTATTTGATACAAAGTATCACATGCTAATGATAGTAAATAATCCACAAATTAATATAAAAATGAACAATAAGTGCACATAAACCAATAATAAATATCATGTGAAAATGACATTTATCCGGTGCATCAAACTCTCCTAAGCTTAAATGTTGCTCGTCCTTGAACAACACATTCTCGGTTATGTTCGAGACAAGTCAGCAAAAGGACATAAAATATGAATTTCATTTCTCAACTATCCCTACATGACGGTCCTAAATCGGCTTTTATTGACCACTAAACAATCAACTACTCTCATGCGACCAAAAATATCTACAAAAGACATCCACCCTTAGATCAATGAACACTATCTAGAGAGCAGTTAATATCATAGACAATCAGGCATTCACTTGGTGCATCATGTGATTCCCTATTCTACATTGCTCTTTTCCTAACTACCAACTACTTGAAAGCAGTTCTCCTTATAAGAATGAATGAGGAGAATAATCATTTAAGCGGCCTACCAATAAGAGCAATGGATGGAACAAATTAGGTGGCTAATGAAGAATCACAAGTTACATCTGAATTATTTATGCAAAAATAAAACATTATGAACCTTTATGGCAAAGATAATAAAAAATGCATGAATCGTAATGCCTAATATTATTGGGTGGAATGATGCATGTATCAAAAATATCACCAAATGAATGAGAATGAAGTAAAGAAGAATTAAATCATGTGAATGTGAAGAGTTTATGTAAGGACCCTGACCTTCATTTTGGGATTACCCTATTTGCTTTGCCTAAACCTTGTATTTAGATGCTTGCTAATCACCTGAAGTTGTGATTAGGGTTTGTTTGTGCTTTGTTTAGAGGTTGAGGTGCAACTTGCAAATTACCCAAGTTTTAGGGTTGGTATGCAAGTTTTTCACCTTGAGAGATGTCTTACTCTCTCCTTGCATCCTCCAGGGTTGAGAGGATGGGTTGGGCTCTTTGTTTGAGTAGCTTTGAACTTTGTTGAGCCTTGTTGGGCTTTGTTTTGCCTTGTTGAGCCTTGTTGAAGCTTGGTATCGGGCTGGACCTTGGTGTATCAGCCAAGGAGTGTTGTTGTGTTAGGAAGGGGGCTGTATCGGCCATGGTGTGTGGGGTTGCCATCTTGGGTGACACACACCCTCCACCTTAGCCTTGTTTATGTCACCATCTTTGGACAAGTGGTTGTTGCTTTGCTAAGTGAGTGGTAACTCATGGGTGTGGGTTTTTGGGGTACTAGCATGTGGCACACTCCTTGGACAAGTGTGCTAGGGGTGGGTGCCACCTTGCCTTGCTTTCCCCCTTCACCCCATTGTATATAAATGAACCCCTTCTTTGCTTGATAGGCTCTTTGGTTCCTTTAGTTGTTTCCCTTCCTTTGGTGGCCGAGCTAGGAGAAGAGTGGAGCAAGTGGTGGTCGATATTGCTGGTGTGTTAGGCGACACACCTTGCTAGCTTATCCCTTTCCTTCTATTATGGTAGGTATCTCTCCCTTTCCTTGGCATCATCATCATCTTCTTCTTCTTCCTTTTCTTTGGCCATGGTGGTTACAAGTTGTTCTTCTTTGTGTTGGCCGAAGGTGGTGCCTTGGAGCTTGGAGCTTGGTGCTAGAGGCTTGGAGCTTTAGAGCTTGAGGTGGGTTATATAAATCCTAACCCTAGCTATACTACTTCATTTTCATGTTGCATGCTATGTGCTATCTTGATCGGCCATGACATCTTTTAGCTATGTTTCTTACTTTAATGGTTATAAGGTTGCTTTAGATGTACCCTAGACTTTGTGGAAGATGGTTATCTTGGGTTGCCTTGGGTTGGCCGAACCATGGATGTGGAGTTCCTTGGGAAAAACCCCTCTCTCACTTAGTTGTTGATAGGTGAGCTTAGGGTCTCCAAATCCAATGGTGAGTTGAGCTTTGGTTGGTTGGCTGATTTGATATGATGGACCTCCTTGTTACCCGATAGATGATGGAAGTTGTGCAATACCCCTCTCTCACTTAATTGTCTTGGGAGGTGAGCTAACTCTCTTAAACTTTTAGGGCTTCTTGGTGGCAATCTTGAGGTTGAAGATGATCAACCCGTCATGGTCTTTGAACCCTTGCACGATATCCCTTGGATGTGTTCTGCCCGATATCCCTCTTATAGGGATGAGTCTTGGGCGATATGCTAAGTGGTGTTTTGTTGACCCTTTGACCGATATGAACCTCTACCCAAGATGGTGGTGTTGGGCAATATGCCTTTGACCGATATGGACCCTTACCCTAGATGGTGTTGTTGGGCATTATGCCCTTGGCCGATATAATGCTGGGTAGAATTCCTTGGGCACCATGTTGTGCTAGCAAAGGGGTTGCTTGCTGGGCGGTAGGGTTTTGACCTTGGGCGCTATGGATGTGGGCGACACGATCTTGTTGGTTGCCCGATATGGAAACCCTAACCCTAGCTTAGGCGATAGGGCATCTTGGCTGATAGGGTGAAGGTGCTGCCTGATACACTCTTGTACCTGGATGCCCGATATCCTCTTGGTTCATGGCTGCACGACACACCTTTGGTTCTAGTCTGCCCGATACCATCCTTGTGCATGGGTGCACATTTTGCTTGTGGCCGATATGTGTGGCTTGGTGCCCTAGGTTTTGTGGTGACCGATAGCATTTTGGGCGAGGGATATGACCCTACCTGATATCCATTGGGTGAGGGATAGTGCTACCCGATACACCTTTGGTGAGGGTAGGCGATACCTTTGGTGAGGGATGCGCCTAGCCCGAGAACCCTAGTTGATGAGATATGAATGATAGGTTGTGACCAGTGACATGTTTGTTACCTAAGGTTGATGATAAAGTGAGATGATAGATCATGGCTGTGTAACCTTTAAGGATGTATCCTTAGGGATGGTTGTGTTCATGATGTTATGAGATATAGGGCATGGTGGATGCTCACAGTTTTGTAATATTAATATAAGTTGTTTGACATACAATCTACAACTTTATGCTTCATGTGTTCATAATAATGGATGTTGTTCCAATCCTATGCACCCTAAATCTAAATGACATGATATTCATAATATGTTCTCTAAAGATCTATATTGGGTGATCAAGTTATCTCTTCGAATATGTATTCTAACCATGTAGGTAATAGTTGCACGATGCAGCCATGGCAAGGGTTATGATGAACCCAGTAATATATGATGGGGGTTACCCATGGAATGGCAATGTGTGCCTTGATGATGGGATTGAATCCCTATAATGTTGATCCTTGAGATGGATCCTGATGATTGGCAAGAGGCCAAGTGGTAACATGTAATGTTGGATCCTTGTGATGGATCAAGATGATGTTGATGGCTTTGAGAATAAGAGTGACAATGTAACACATGATAATGAGATCTATGTTGTTTACTTGTATTTTAGTTTACATGTTACATAACTTGGTTGAATCTTGCAATCCGCTTAAAATGTATTAATTAATTACAGATGAACCTTTCATGTAGTTTTTCCCTAGCCATAGATCCATCATCGTCAGTAGCTGGTGATGGAGAAACGGGTTCTCTTGCGGGTTAACCCGGAGCACATATTGTTGAATATGCGGGGTTTCTCCTAGCCGAAAATAGGAGGATTAGAGTGCAACTGCGGTTGTGGACTCAAGATGTGTATAAGAGTGTGGTGACCAGGCCCATGGCTTAGTGTGATGGAGCATGAATGCGTTCATGGATCAGGAGCATGGTGAATAGGCCCGTGGCTCATGATATACTAGTTCCGTGATCTGTACCAAGGTGGGCTAGAGGAAAGGGTAGCCTGCAGGAGCTAACCCTGTGGCTGAGGCCACTTAAGCAAGAGACTGCGGTCCTACTTTGGTTTTCGTGCACTGATGACGAGGAGGTGAGGTCAAGGAGTCCGACTCTTCCATTGACCTTGTATGGAACCGGTTTTGGGCTTCGCAGTTGAAGGTTAGATTTGAGCGGTACGACTCACTTCCTCAGGGCATAATAAATTGTAATCTAGCCGTATAGTATACACTATTTAGGGCAAAATACAGAACATTGGTTGAGGCCTTGCTTGTATAGTTGCCCTAGTTATATCTTATAGTTAATTACACGTTCCTCATATCTTATGATAAGTTCTTATAAAGCTTATCTTGTCAATTATGTTCCATAAGGAAATATCTGGTTATATGCCCCTTGGATATCTTGGTAAGATTGTTATTAAAGTTAGTTCTGTTCAGTATGCTGCTTATATGAGCTGCTTATATAAGTTATCTTCTTTACTTGTTCTAGCTTCTCTAAAGTTTTATAGTTTCGGTGGGGAGTTATGTTTCTCACTGGGACTATGTGTCTCACCCTTCTGGTTTACAACCTTTTTAGGTGATCGTGCTAGACGAGGTGGTGGTAATGAGGTTGCGGCCGAGCAGCAAGAAGAATAGTAGGAGGCAAGAGATGGATATGCTGATGTTTTCATAGTTTTGTAGTAGAGTCCTAGAGTCATCCCTGTACTCTCAGGTCCTTGGAGGTGTTTTGACGATGTTTCACGATGTATAGCTGATGTAGCTTGTTTATCCTGCTATTGGCCTGGTATGGCATGTTCTGTATATAAACAGGTGGTGAACTCTTTGTGCCTATGTGACAGCTGGATCCTATGAACTATAGACACGTATCAAGGTTCATGTATGTTTATATAATATGTTTCCTTGCAAGATAATGATTTGGATGTAATAGTTTCTTTATTTATCTGCTTTCTACAATCGGTTTTAATTAACCCATGTTTTTGGTAATACAGTGTTCTTGATGGTTCCACACGTTTTCACGTGGCATTTTGTTGTCTGTGTGATAGCGAGATGTTACAATAAGTTTTGGTATCAGAGCCCTAGGTTCGTTGAGTCTACATGGATCTAGGACTAGGCTTGTATCTGTTCTTGTGAGTTTCCCAGAATTTCTTACAATAACCTTCTGCCCCAAACAGAAGATAAATCTAAAAGATGTCTGGAAGTCACGAAGAACATGCTGCTGAGAGCAGTGATGCTGCATCTGTTGATGGAGCATGAGTGCAGGCACATGAAGATCGGGTGCCTGAGGTCCCCCAAATCGACCCGACCATTCTCAAAAATCCTATCTAACCTTATGGGACATGTAATGGCTATAATGAATCTCATGGTGGAGAGATTGCCAGTGCCTCCGCCAAGAGCACAGGCTCCCCACGGTGAATCTTTGGGTATTGGGAAGACCTTTAAGTGGCTTCGTCGAGTCGGAGCTTCAGATTATGCTAGAATGGCTGATCCAACAGATGCATATCTGTGGCTGACAGGTCTTGAGAAGACCTTCTAGATCCTTGACATCCCCAAAGTAGACAAAGTCAAACATGCTGTCTACCTTCTAAAAGGTAGTGCTGGCCACAGGTGGGCCATCGAGGAGGAGAAGCAACCTGGTGAGGTGGTAGTTTGGGACGTCTTCCGCCAGGAGTCCGTGAGTTGATATTTCCCGAAGACCTATCTGGACAAGAAGATCAACCAGTTTGAGCATCTGCACCAAGGTTCTCTAAGCATCACCGAGTATGAAGCCAAGTTTGTGGACCTGCTGAGGTTTTATCCTCACATGGCAGTGACAGATGATGAGAGAATCAGACGGTTTGAGAAAGGTCTGAGTGATGAGATGATGACACCTACTGCTACTTTAGAAAACCGAGAGTGGTTTTCCATGTTTGTGGAGTCTGTCTGAAGGATTGAATGTCCAGTCTGAGAGAAGAGAGAGGCTATGACCAAGAAAAGGCCTGCTTAGTTTCAGAAACAAAGGTTTGACAGCCACAAGAGGCTGATGTTTTCTGCACCTTCTATGAAATAAGGTTCTAGTGCACCATCGCAGTGGTCTCCAAGTAAAGGAAGAGGGCGTGGTTATTCACCATACGGAGCTTACAACATAGCTTCAGTAGCAGTGACAGGGCCATCTAGGACACAGTTAGAGGACATGTAATGCTATCACTATGGGCAGACATGGCATTTGAAGTCGAATTTCCCAAGGAAAGATGTCGAAGTGACACAGCAGCCGAGGAAAAATCAACAAGGACCAGATAAATGGTAGTTTAGTGGCGCCAGAGGATGATGATGCGGCCAAGTTTCACAAGCTCGATCATATGCTCAAAGAAGCAGAGGACGTGGACAGCAAGCAATGACTCGATTCTATGCTATGAGTCAGCTAGAGGTGATAGTCAACCCGTGAGTGGTGGCAGGTCAGATGGAGTTATTTCATTTTGATTTGTCTTCCTCTTGCTTTATATCTGTTCTGGTTGACCCAGGTGCTACACACTCTTTTATCGCTCGTAGTATGCTTGATTGTTGTCTTTTATCTATTAGTTGTAAGAAAGATAGCTAGTTGTTAGAAACCCCTCTTGATGGTTCCTCGATGCTTCGAGAGGTGTGTCCATCTTGTGTTCTATCCTTTTTGGGACACAACATACAAGTTGATCTTATACCACTTGATATGCATGGATTCAATGTGATCCTTGGGATGGATACCTTAGAGAACTATAAGGTTGTGCTGGACTGTGGTTCCAAGCAAGCGGTGTTTGCTGACGGTGGTGAGACGTGGATCTTCCAAGGAGATAGGAAGATTCTTACGACGTGTTTGGTGTCAGCTATGGTGGCAGAGAAGTTGCCACGGCAAGGATGTAAGGCATTATTAGCTCATGTTGTGGATACCAAAGTGAAGGGTCCTAACCTTGAGGAGGTGCCTGTTGTCTGAGAGTTTGCAGATGTGTTTCCCGATGAGTTTCATGGTATTCCCCCACCTTGAGAGATTGACTTTAAGATCAATCTAGTACTAGGGACACAACCAGTTGCTCATACACCATACAGGATGGCTCTAGCTGAGATGGCAGATCTAAAGAAGCAATTACAAGAGTTGCTGGATAAAGGTTTTATCAGACCGAGCACATCTCCATGGGGTGCTCCAGTCCTGTTCGTAAAGAAGAAGGATGGATCGATGCGTCTGTGCATAGATTACCAGCAGCTGAACAAAGTTACAATCAAGAACAAGTATCCTTTGCCAAGGATAGACGATCTGTTTGATTAGTTGCATGGTGCTACAATGTTCTCAAAGATTGATCTTTGGTCTGGATACCATCAGTTGAGGATTAAGGATGATGACATACCAAAGTCAACTTTTATGATGAGGTATGGTCACTATGAGTTTCTGGTTATGCCGTTTGGGCTAACCAATGCACCTGCTGATTTCATGGATCTAATGAACAGGGTGTTCCGTACATTTCTTGATCAGTTTGTTGTGGTCTTCATAGATGATGACGCAAATTTACCGTGCGTAGAAACACAAGTGAACGCGTCGAGTAGTACAGGCCTTTGTGAGGCCCGAGTCGAACTCAGGGATATGTGCAATCGTCGGGGACTCCTACTAATTACTCGCGATCAACTAAGACAATTAACAAGTTGAGAGTTGTTGTTAAAATTAAAAGAAAAAAATAAAACAAAACAAAACAAGAAATCGATTAAATGTTGGTTTAATCAATTCAAAAGGGAATCTTTAGGGTTGCTGTTTCACCGCGGGTTTTCATTGTATTAAATTCTATATAGCTACTCAATTTTATCTCTCTATCCGGGTAGTGGCCTGAAATCAGAATTGCCCACTGTCGTGGTACAATTCACTACCTATGTCTAGGTCGGTTCCACCATCGTAGTAACCTATACCCTAGACTAGGTGCATTATAAACGACCTCTCAGTATCCACCATTAATCTTACACCGCCTTATTCAAGGGATTTGTCAATTAATGTAAATTCCGTCTCTTTTCAACCGTTAATTCTTCTTTCGAAGTAATTAAGGGCATTAGATTATTATTATGGTGATCAAACATAACAATATATTGGAGAACACGAAACTATACCACGGATTTAAGAGATAAGATATGAATTACTATTATAAAATTATCATACAATGAATCCCCGGGCTACTCCCGGTCCTAAAGATAAAGGGGATTAGCCCCGCATGGTCATCTCAAAGTATAATGTAGTAGAGAAAAGGGGAGACATGAGAAAAACGAATTTGAGTGGTGAAACCCCTGAACGGAGAAGGTCCAATCGATCCTTGGCGTGGAATTCACGTTCTGCCACCTTTCGGTGGTGGAATTCGTCTTCTTTAGCGTCCGGATCGGCTGGGGCGTGCTCTCGTGCTCCGTTCTTCTCTCCTTGCTCTCTGGGATGTGTGCAGTGGCTAATGACATCCTCTTCTAGTCCAGGGTGCCGTCATTAGGTATATCTCCCAAATTAAGTCGCTAATTAACCACGAATGTCCGATTAAGATCATTTTGAATCAAACTAATATCTGACGGTGTCGATACCATCGACACGGGTCGATGGTATCGACCTAGCGTGGTAGCAGAATCCTTCTCTTCTTTCATTTGAGCGCCTGAAGTCATCTCGATACCATCGACTCGGGTCGATGGTATCGACACTCTAAGGCATCAGTTTTGTCGTTATGCGTCGCTGTAGCTCCTCCCGTCGATAGTATCGACCATTGCGTCGATAGTATCGACACCTTGCTCGCCAGAAGCCTGATGGTAGCTCGATACCATCGACATCCCTGTCGATAGTATCGACTCTTTGCTGATACTCGCAGCTGGCAACCTGTGGTCCGGTCGATAGTATCGACTTCCGTCGATGGTATTGACAGAAGCAGATACTTGTTTTCCCTGAAATTCAAACACGAAACCACATCAATTCACACAAATAATAATATTTTGACAATTAATGCTCAAAGTGATGAAATAAAGGGGATTTGACATAAAATAGCAGCAAAGACCAAAGTGGATGAATTATGCAACATTAACCATAAAAATGACTAATAAAAGCATAAAACGCATATCAAACAGGTCTATAAATGCGACTCAAAATCATCGCATGAGATGACATCTTGATCTATAGTCAAGATAGTCAACAACATGAACAACACCTTCGATGAGCGTTGACTCTCCTTCACCAGCATCAGTTGTATGCCAAGTTCAGTAAGTGCGAGTTCTAGTTGAAGGAAGTGACTTTCTTGGGTCATGTGATATCCACAGAAGGAGTCAGAGTGGATCCCATGAAGGTGGAGTCAGTTGCAGAGTGGGAGCAACTGAAGACGCCGACAAAAGTTCATAGTTTTCTGGGTTTAGCAGGATACTACCAGAGGTTTATAAGAAACTTCACTGTGCTCGCGTTGCCATTGACAAAGTTGACCAGGAAGGATGTACCTTTTGTTTGGGATGATCGTTGTCAACGAGCCTTTTAGAGCTTGAAGGAGAAGCTGACTAGTGCTCCAGTGTTGATGTTGCCAGATCCTGGGAAGGGCTATGTTGTTTTCTGCAATGCTTCCAAGAAAGGCTTAGGTTGTGTGCTAATGTAGGAGGATCATGTGGTTTCCTTTGCTTCGCGACAACTTAAGAAACATGAGGAGAGTTATCCGACACATGATTTGGAGCTGGCAGCAATAGTCCATGCGTTAAAGATATGGAGACATTATCTTTATGAGGAGGTGTGTCAGATCTTTACGGATCATAAGAACTTGAAGTATATCTTCTCATAGAGAGAGCTGAACATGTGACACCGTTGCTGGATGGAGCTGATTAGTGATTATGATTGCACCATTGAGTATCATCCTGGTAAGGCGAACGTGGTAGCTGATGCGCTTAGCAGAAAGTCTTCTTCTCTTCCTATAAAGAAGGCGCAGTTGAGTTCCACTACTATAGAAAATGCTTTTTACAATGGGACATAGACAACAGTTCTGATGATTGTGTTGTAGTTAGCATACTTATCACAACAAGCCCATTTTTGTGTTGTATATTGTATATTTTATACAACACAAGTCATTTACAACATGCCAAACTTGTTGTAGTATAGGGGGATACTACAACAACTGCTAAAGTGTTGTAATAGGTTGTAGTATCACAACATATTCAAAACTGTTGTAAAAGATGTTATTTACACAACATATTTTGACCTGTTGTAATAGTCACATGTTGTAATAGACCATCATTACACAACGCAGACTCACCCGTTGTAGTATGTATTAATTATACATCAGGCCTTTACATGTTGTATTTGGTACATGTTGTAATAGACCACCATAATAAAACATATTAAAACTCATTGTTATATCCCAACATGAGACAACAAACTCCAACCTGTTGTTATATATTATAATTACACAACATGTTGTAACCTGTTGTAATATCCACACATAAAATATCATTGTAATAGACCTCCATTACACAATGTAAACTAAACCATTGTAATATACTATTATTACACAACATGATATCACCTGTTGTACTAGCTACATCTTGTAAAAGACCATAGTTAAACAACACGTCATATTCACATAATTCTCTGAAATTTTCAATTATTCACGTATAATATGCAATTTTTTTATTAGATGTATGGTATACCTTAATTTCATATTAAACTCGTATTTTCCCTGAATTTTATGAATTATTCGTGTTTTATTCGTCATTTATGCATTTTCACGTATTATCCCGAACAAAACAATTTATTTCCGAATTGCTTAAAAAATACCCACTTAGCATTGTTTCATGTTTCAATATTTTCTAAAGACTATTTCCCCTCAATCACTACTACAAAACTCAACAAGGTTGAAGGATTTTTCCTCAAGGACATAATCCCTGACAAGTGTATTAATTTTTTTGAAGGCTTATCCCTGACCCTTGTGATGCTATCCTTGATGAGTATATTAAATTTTCCCAAAAGCTTATCCCTGACCTTATGGAAATGTATCCCAGACTATTATTTAATTTACCCAAGGATTTCTCCTGACCCTCATTAACTTTTTTCCTAACCAATATTAACTATATTAAACCAACCATTATCTCTTTTACTTCCGTGAAGAGGCTCCAAGTTCTTTTTGGGTTTAACTTTCTCAATATGGTTTTTGTTAGATACATGGAATTAAAGAATTGTTTTTTAATAAATAAATTAATTGTCAAATCTGGGTCCGGGTTTGCTTTCGGGGATTATTTTTTTCAATCTGGGTCGTTCTCAATTGAGACACCAATCGAACAAAATCTAGTTTCAATTTCAGGTGCAATACTGACAATTGAACTCTATGACCGGGTCATGTTTGGACCCAAAATTGACTGACTCGAAACGAATTATCAACCACCCTATGTGTCACAGAGTAACTAATTAACCTACATGAATCATAAACATATATTTACATGTTATATATATATACTAAAATACATACAAATGCTACTTTCTAGAACGTGATTGCACCGATCGCAATGTAATTTCGTACCACGTAATTTTTATACGGCAGAGACAGAAGGATATTAAGCGAGAGCTAGCCACTCTGGAATACCAAACAGTTAGTTATTTTAATAGCTTTTAATTTGTATAGCGTTTGTCCGCTGGTGTTTGGAACAAACCATTGGATGTGCTACTGATAACTGCCCAGACTGCCCACAATCATTCATCTCTTCCCAAACACATTACCAAATGCTAAAAAAAAACCCACACGCATTTATTCTCCTCCTCCGCATGCTAGTCCTTCAATTTTCCCCCAAAATCGATCGTGTGGTGCCCCAACTCTTCCCGCCTCCTAGTCTTCCGCCGCCAGACTTCTACTACAGTCTACTCGTCCTCCTTCCTCTGCTGCCGACTGCTGCCGCAGTGTCTTCGTCCTCGTTCTTCCGCCGCCTCATTCCCCACTCTCCCCGCCTCCTACTCTTCCACCGTTGGGCTTCTTCTGCAGTCTGCTCGTCCTAATTCCTTCGACGCTAGACTGCTGCCGTCCTCATTCTTCCGCCACCTCATTCCCCAGTCTCCCTGCATCCTCCTCCTTCACAGTGTGGGTCTGCTGACCAGGAGAGATGGCCGCGCATGAAGACAGTGAGCCTATCTCCTCTGGATTTTTAGGGCGCCAGAACTTCCTTCTCCAGCCGTAGCTCGAGCTCCCTTCAATCCAAATTGGTAAGCTTTGAGTGCTCTTTGCCTTGTTGTTCAAACAGGGAACGTTTTTAAGCATTATCCCTACACTGCTTCACTAACTCCAAATACAATATTTCTTCTCCAGTATTGTCTGGCAATATGCTAAGTAAGAATGCAGTGGTACCATACTCAGCAGTATGGAATATTTTCACAAAATTCGAATTTATGTTTCAATTCGACTATTGATTCTCATATTTTCTTCTTTCTTTCCACCTCACATCGTGTATAATATTTTGTTAAAAACAAAGAGACAACCTTTAGTTATGAGGTGCTTAACCCACTCCAACGTTCTGGCTCTGCCACTGACACTGGCAGTAAACAATCCATTATTTTGTTTGTAATAGAACTCATTTTTCTTCCTTGATTTGTCATCTTCTCTTACTTGAATGGATACGAGAATCTTGTGAAACCTCTGATTCTTTCCTTTTCTCAGAATTTATAGATACACTGGATGCCTGAAGCCTCATTGGGATGCTTTCCTCCATCAGGGGTGGAGCTACACATTTCCCACTCATGATGTCTACTTAATCCCTACCTCTACTAAAGCTCATCCCCTTCCAGGTGGAGCAGCCTCCACAAATCTAACTAGGCATAAATGGTGCCCAATTCTCATGAAAATGACCAGGAATAGATAATACCCAATCCCCCTGGAAATCTTTGTTATCCACCTTGCTTCAATCAAAGGTCACTTTGGTGTAGGAGGTTGTCGTATCTCATGCTCTGGGGTGTTGATGTCAATCAGCATTGTGTTGACATTAGAAACTGACATGAGGTGGGGAGGGGTGTTTTCGCAACAAGATCATCCAGAGGAACCATGGAGAGTAAATGTTCTGGGTAGGTTTGAGAAATTCTGGGAATGGGGGTGATGAGGACACCTCATTTCCTCAAAAAACCTACAACTTGGTATTTGAAGGTGGCGTAGTTTTCCAAATCAGAACCTAGCCTATGTGCCTCCATGGCCATCCTCGTGTCTCTGTTGGTGACTCAATACACCTCCAATGTGATGTCATGTGCCTTGGCAACATTGGAGAGTTCAATATAATCTATAGATGAGAACCTTACAACCTATTAGATGGTGATATTGATCTCTTCCATATCAACAACTACAACAATATCATTTGGTGGTTTTGGTACTCTAATATTGACCAAAATCAATATTCTACATTTGTTAGATTGCCCTAGTCTCTAGGATGAGAAGCCCACTTACTTTTCCCATATATCAACCACATCTTCTATACAATAATTAGCTTAAAGATGGATGGGGAGGCCTTCTATTAGAAACCAACACTATCTTTTTAGTTCATAGTTTTGAACTAGGGATTGAGTTTTATTAACAAGCTCTATGCCTCTGGATCTGAAGGAAGATAGAATGGGGATGGTGCATGGTGTTTGTATCATGATATATTCTCTAGGCTTGGCTATAAGGATAAAAGAAATTGTTGTATAAGCTTCCCATAGGGCACCAACCACCTCTCCCCATTCAAGATCTAGTTCCCATGATAGAATAGATGTAGAATTGAAAAGAGGGGTAGTCTCAAACCTAAACTTAGTCAGATCATCTGACAGGATGGCTTGGTGAAGACCTCCCCCTATTGAGTGATTAGTTTGTGGAAAGGTGGAGGTTTATTGATCCAGGCCCCTGGCCGGTGGAAAATCCCCCCCTTTTCTGGTGGTTGAAAGATCTAAGATCCATGATTGTTGGCAGTAGAGGTCTCCTGGTTAGAGGTATGCCAAGTGGATGGGTGTTGTTGGGGGTAGGTGATCCTGGTTCTCAGCACTGATGGACATCCCGTCTCTATTCTCCCTTTCACCATAATAGAAGCATACACAACTGCAAGGATACTCATTCTTCTACTGATCCCACTCTAGGAAAGCGTGGCAATATTCTGTTAATGGACCAAGTCCTATCTTGATGTGGAAGAGATGAGATTTATCACCTAGAGGTGAAGTATTCACCAATTTTTTCTTTCCTTCTACTGTTTTCCATTTCAAGGGTTATTATCCACTATAGGTTCTGTGAAGATGAGGTGTTGAAATCACCATGAGCTTCAAATGATTCAGTTTGATTTGTATCTAGCTTGGCGGTGGCAATCTGAGCTACCTCAGTTTGATCAATTTTCTTAGTTTTATGTTGGTGGTCTTATTTGTCTCTATGTAAGCTACATCATATCTTCCTCTTCAAAGACATTGATTTTCTATTGTGATAACTCGAATTTACCCTCTCATCAGTTTTAGTGGCTAAAACCTATGCAGTGACTACAAACTTAAGAAATTGGTTACCAAAACCTTTATAGTAACTAGAATTTTAAGAAATAGTTTATGTACATATTCTTTACTAATCTTGACATTTGAATCTATTGGTCTTTAAATATCCTTTGAAATATTTATTATGAATAATACTTTATATATTTGTTCTTTAGTAGAAACAATAAAATAATCAACTAATCTACCCATCTAAAGGCTTAAAAATGAAAAAATGTCCCTAATCTAATTTTCAATCTTAATTTATACCATATATAAGATTGGATATTTGTGTACATTGTACAACCCATGATCTACTATCCTCCCAATATCAACCTCCATTTGACTTCAATCATCCATTGATTTAAGTTTTTCAACTCTTAACTTCCATTTACCTAATAATTACAAATAATGAAATATGTTTCCATTCTTCCCCCCTATAATGTCTCCCCCAACCCAAACCCTTTATCCATAAAATTGTGTAATTTCCATAGATATATCAATCGAAGACAACCTATAATTTCCTCCACCTCTTATTATCTAGTCTTCCTCACTTCCTATTGCTTCCATTTATTTGCTTTCACTTGCTTGCCATGAACTCCAACATATCCTCACCTTCTTCACCTCCCAACATCATCAAGCGTGAAGAAGACTCTACAACCTATGAGAGTAGCACCAGTGTTGAAGCTTGACCATTCCATTCTTCTTCTTCCCCTTAACCCCCTAAACCTTGCCTCCTCCTCTACCTCTCCCCCTCTTCTTTCCTTCCTCCATCTCCACTTAGACTTTGACCAACAAACCAACATAGAATCCAACATAGAGCATTCCTTTAGTGATAGAGTTTCAGCCAAATTGCTCGACCTCTTCCATCCTACAACACCAAGAACCATTCTTGTGATCAATCCAATCATATGTAACCAAACCTCACCCCATCATCTAACAATAAATGTGCAATTGTATCCATTACATGAAATCAAAGTCTCCACCATATTTTACTATTAACATGTGGAGTTTTTTTAGTCAGATATGTCCACATCATCACATCCTCATCTTTTCATCATCATTGCATGCCCTTGTACCCTCAAAGATGCCTCACGATAGATAAGAGGGAGGAATATCTTCCTCTAATCACCACAATTTTATCTTCATATGGAGGGTAACTTTTGGAACATGAAAGGATGCTTGGGGCTACTTTTGTGAGAGCTTGATGGACAACAGTAGACAAGTTCCTAGATGCCACATGATATACTTCAATTCTATTTTATTTCTATAAGAAAACATGACAATAGTCACACCAGGCCGATTGTGAGACCTGCTAATTCACGTACACCAAGATTACAAATTGAAACCCTAACTAGCACACTCATTTCTTCAAATATGCAAGTGCAAAGTCTTGGGATGTAGTAGAGTACGTAGATCATGGGTCAATCTTAAGGGTGTAGAGAATGTGCTAATTATAGGGTGTTTCTTTAGATTCCCAGTGTAGAGGTTAGGGTTTTAAGAGTTTAATTGGGGGTTATGTTGATCACACTACATATCATTTTAGAGAATAAAATAAGATTGAGATCTTAGCTAAACCTTATAATTATATTTAACAAGCTAGCTAGTAGAGAAAATGACAGATGCACTAGACAAGAAGGAAATTATACTAAGCCATGCTAGTAATGTCAATGAAGATAAGTTAACTACACTAAGCTATCAATTACACCTCCTAAACAAGTAGGGATACACTAGAAAATTAACTATGAAAATCTATCACAAGAAATTACGAACAAGTACCAATTATCTATCATGGACTTACTATCATGAGTAAGAAATTCTAAAAATAAGTAAGAAGAACTAGTTGATACTACAGAGAATTAGGGTTTAGATGATTTAACCAAGAGAGTGGGTTGTTTGGGGGTAATGTGACGATGTTTTCTAGGGTCCTTTAGATCAAATTCAATCAGATACTAAACAGTAAGTCATATGAACCGGTTTTTAGATAACACCAATGTACAAAACTACTCACCATATATTCTCGAACAAGAATTACACCCTAGCATGAATGCCTTAGCTGATTTGTTCATTGGTACACAACCATGTTGAACGTCAAGTACCTAACCTATCATTAATTTCATCACTATCACTGTGACAAAATTCAATAGCAACAAGGTGAACCACCCTAAAAAATATCAGATGCATTGAGAATACTGTGATCTTTGCATATCTATTCCCCATTGTTTTCCTAAGAGTTGGTTATAATAAGTTATTTCTACTTGAGTATATGTTATATATATGATCCAACTTCAGAGGGAGCCTTAAAAGATATATATGTATTTAAGAAATCATTGTTAGCCTGTGCTTGTCCTTTTCATTTATATGTTGTGGCATGTGTTTTTTTCCATCTATCCACTTATACATATGGGCACACCAATACATTTTTACTTGTTTATTATGTCACCTTTCAGTTGTGTTAATTACGTTACCTTTTAGATTTGAAACTTGAATGTAATGGAATCTTTTTAGGCCTTTTTTTACTATTCTAATGCCTTGGTTCTAAAAATAGGGGTCAACGTAAGTCTCAACAACTGAATGTTGCATTCTCTTAAGTTTCTTTTTTCTATAAACCTGAAATTTTTGCATTCTCTAAGTTTGAGTTTTCTACATTCCCTAAGACTGTCAATACAAATACTTTAATTGTTCTAATGACTCAGATTACTGTCAACTTCAGCTTCTAATTCTTGCATGGATAGTCCAGGAACCTGCAATGCATAATTCTCTCTTAGATTTTGCAATCACCTTCATTTGATGACTATCATACCTACCATCATGATTAGAAAGGTGACCCATGCAAGTTTTCAAATGTATGTAAAGAAAATACATCCACACTTTTTCAAGTTTATTAGCATACCTTTGTGAGACTGCATGCCCTTATTTATATAATATATGTATGTCATGTAAGTATCCGATTAATCATGCAATCACTCTCATCAAACGACAGTCATACTGCCATTCTCACTACAGCTATATATGATGAGTGTTGACCTCGAGGAATCCATCTACATTCGTGGCTGAAATCTTTGGCATCTTAGCCATGAGGGGGGGTGTATGGAGTACCCTACAAATGAGCCAAAGAAGGACATGAATATGATGAGTGTTGACCTAGAGGGTGCATCAAATGAACCTGAATATGTGGAGATCATAATCACTTTTAGAATCCATGTATCATTCAGTTGGACAGAACACTCTCCCATGTCTATGTTTGAGCTAAATTACATTGTAGGAAAGCTTGGCGTTGGGTGCATTTGTATGGTAGAATATTGGCTGGTGGGCATGGTCTTATTGGACTTGTCAAATGAGTCAAAAAGGTTGTTTCGCCATTCAACTACTTCGACGAAAAGACATTTGAATTGCTGCTATATTTTCTAGCTGTAAGTGAATTGTCGGCAAAGGCCCTGCTGAGTTTGGGGGCGGTTTCTATAGTACAACCATTACAATATTGGGTATAAGAGGATATTATGATGCATCCATTTCCCTCTCCTCCCAAAGGGATACTTGACCAATTAGTCAATAGGAAGGGATTTTGTAGGGTTTCTTTAACTGAGTGAATATGTCAAAAATTACAATACTGCCATTTTCAGCCTCTCAAAAAGTCCTCAACCAATTAGACCACTCCAATTTTAAAATACTTATCCCTCATAGTTTCTCTCTCTTCTGAGGGTGTTTCACGTGATTTTTACTAAAAAGAAAAAAATGTATGGCTTTTGTAGAGTTTGCACGATCCATCCAGCTGCGCACGATATACTCTAACTACCCACGATCTCATCCAACTGAGTCTAACTTCTAACGTATATCTTAACTCAAATACTAATACCTGAGAATTCAGTTTTGTAATTGGTTCCGCAAAGAAGCCGCGTAGTTAATGTGTTGTCTAACAGACTCCCACTAATTGCGTTTTGAGAAATACCCTCCGACTTCCTATATCATTAAAAAACTCTCATTTAAATAAAAAAATACCAAGAAATGGTCTTCGTCTCGGTATTTATTAATAAATACCGAGAAACGCTTTCCGTCTCAAATACTAGTTAATGAAAACGTATATATATATATATGTATATATATATATATATATGTATATATATATATGTATATATATATATATATATATATATATATATATATATATATATATATATATATATATATATATATATATATATATATATATGACACATATAACATCGGGAAAATCGTCGATTTTTTTGAAATTCGAAGACTTTTGTTATTATGATTTGAATTATCTCTATCCATTCCATTTTTATACATACATGATCACATGAATTTGTATACAATTTTACATTATAACATGTATCAGAATAAATGTTGTATATGTATATGTATATGTATATGTATATGTATATGTATATGTATATGTATTGTCATGTCTATGTCCTATATTTTTTTTAAATTTGTGTGTCTCGTGTTTGTGTTTTTGTTCATGTCTATGCTTCCTAGGTTGTGAGAAGGAGGAAGAGAGAGTGTATAAAATAGTATAAGTGAACAAGAGGAATAGAAGACAAGAATGACATGGAGAAATCTAAGATACATCATTGGTCACAACCTATTCCACCAAGTTTGCTCAGGTGCAGGGTCCATTGAGTACAACCAAGAAAATTAAGCACCAAAAAGTTCATCTCAAACAAAAACAGTGATAGCTACCTAAATGGATTTTAAGCAGTTGCTGCCACAGCAACTGCAGTTGCTGCCGCAGCAGCTGCAGCTGCTGCCCTCTTCCTTGCTTCCTTGATGATGGATAATTTGATACCCTTGCCCTTAGGAAGGGATACGCAGGGCTTAGTCCCCTTGCCGATTGTGAACACATTTCCTAGACGAGTAGCAAACTTGTGGCCAGTTGCATCCTGAATGTGGACAGTCTCAAAGGTTCCCTTATGTTTTTCCCTGTTCTTGATGATACCAACACGTCCAGTGTTCCTTCCACCAGTGACCATCACAACATTTCTGACATCAAACTTGATGAAATCCACAATTTTTTGGTTCTTAAGGTCCAACTTGATTGTGTCATTGGCCTTGATTAGAGGGTCAGGGTAGCGGATGGTTCGGCCATCATAGGTGTTCAGGTAGGGAATTCCCTTCTGGCCAAATTGAACAGACCTGACCTTGCAGAGCTTGAACTAAGCCTCTTCATCTTTGATGGAGTGAAGACGGAAACACCCCTTGGTGTCATAAAGAAGTCTGAAGTTTTCATTGGTCTTGGGAATTGATACAACATCCATGAAACCAACAAGATAAGTCTTGTCTGTCCTAACTTTGTTATCAACCATTACATGTCGCTGCATTAAAATGGCAATGACCTCACGGTAGGTAAGAGCATATTTCAGCTTGTTCCTCAAAATAAGAATCAACATGAGACATTCTCTAGCCTTGTGAGGACCAGAAGATGGCTTGGGGGCAAAGGCGCCCCCAAGTTTGTCCAACATCCAGTGAATCAGGGCATTGAGCCTCTTCAAACCTCTAGCCATCTTGCCGCCACCTTTCCGTCGCCGCCAATCTCAGACTCTCCCACTCCAGCAGCAGCCGCTCCTACAAAAGGGTTAGGATAGTTATGTCATCACTGACAACAGCTATAACATGTCAATATCAAATACAAAATAGTGACTACAACCATCTTTGTGAGGCTGATTGTGAAAGCTCTATCCATTTCTTGACTTGCTGCTCGTATGTTAAAAATGTTTGGAATGGCTTAAAAGAAGTGCTTACTATTCCTTTGAGTTTTAACTCGTTGGATGATCTTCTGAAAATTCAGAATAAGAAAGATAAGTTTCTTTTTCATAGTTTTCTTTATCACATTTGGTGGGAAAGGAATATTAGAGTGCATGATAACCTTGGATCTTTACCCGAAGATGTTAGTAAGAGGGTTATGCAAGAGGTCATATGTTTTTGGCCTGCCTAATTCCTTCTTCTTTTGGTTCTGCTGGTTCTCAACTCTGTATAGCTACTTTCAGGTCCTGTTTGCATATCTATCTTCTGCCTTTGTTTGAGTTGTAGGGCTGCTATGGATGGAGTTCATCTTTGAGGTTGTTAAGTGGCAGTCCTATAATCAGCTGAGTTGTTTTGTTTTGATGCTGCTTATACAGTTGAGGGCTCTCTTTTTCTTGAGTGGATGAGTTTATCCTATTGGAGTGGCAGAGCTCTCTCAAGTTGCTGATGTGGTTTTTTGTTCTGTTTTGTATATCTTTCTTCTGACTTTGGTTGAGTTGCCGGACTGCTTTGGATGGAGTTCTTCTCATTATGAGGCTGGTTGAGCGACTGTTCTGTAGGCTTTTGAGCTACTTTGAGTTGTTGCTGCTTGAGCATTTGAGGATGTGTATCTTCTCTTGAGTGGATGAGCTTATCTTATTGGAGTGGTAGAGCTCTCTCAAGCTACTGATGTGGTTTTGTTTTCCCCTCTTGTTTCCTGGTTATATCTGCTGGAGAGTGGGTGGTTTCTTTGGTGGTGCTTGAGTGGTCGAGATTATCGTGTGTGGAGTGGCAGAGCTCGCTCAAGGTGTCTTGGCTTGTTTCTTCTAAATCTGCTTTGTGGATGTTTTCCGGCTGGAAATGTAGTTTTCTGTTGTTTTGTTCGTGGTGGTTCATGTTGGTTCGGGAATGAATGAGTTCCTTTTCCCTGGTATGATAGAGCTCTCTCTTGTCTTTGGCGGTTGCCTGCTGTTTTTAGCTTGCTGGAGGTGGTGCTGCAGGTTTTTTGATGATTATATATCAGTTTGGGGTGCTGCTATGCGTGGCTTGTTCCTTTCTTTGGGCTTTTTTTTCTGTCTATTCATAGGCTTATACTTCTTGAGAGATTTTTATCTCAATTGTATAGAGAGAGTTTCTTTTTTATATAGTTAGTTCCTCATCTTGAGAACTAACAAGTTTGTATTTTTCTAAACCAAAAATGAAAAAAAGCAACAGGAGTTTGACTGAAAAAAAAAGACTATAGAAAAATACCATCCTTCAACCGAGGTTAATAGATTTCTTCATATGTGTAAAATCTAATTGCACTTTCAGGTGCAACTTTCACTACATTCAACGCATTTCCTCTAAAGAAACCAAAGATGCGTCCCTCTGTCCATATTCTCTTTATTGCAGGTGTAAGTTGAGCTTTTGTTGTCTGAACCTGCATTACTACCTTAAGGAGGTCAAGAAGTGTAGTTGCAGTCTGAGAAATGGCTCCAGCAACTCCAAAAGCAATAAGATATCTGCTTGCATTTACATGTTTGCTGATTCCCTCAGGAATAACAGCCTGTTCACCAATGTCCACTAGACAAACCCTTTCCCAATATTGATATATGTTCTCTATGGTAGCTTCATGGGGATATAGTAAAAGAAAATCCTTCCACTCTTCAAATGTTATTATTCCATCGTTATCTTTATCAACATGCTCAACAAAATGAGCCAGCTCCTCGTCGTTAATTTCAATTCCTACATATAAAATGACATAATTACAGGAAAAAAGAGCCAAAACCAGGAATAATGAAGAGCAGCCAAAGTCTGGAATTAACGATCAGATTGAAGAGGTGATTTTAAAGTGGTTTTACAGACAATCAGTAGATGGCATAAGAAAACAAATATCAGAATACTAAAAGGTAACTCTGGAGCTAAAAACCAGCACGTGGGTTATTGGTAATTGTTTAGCTGGAAAAATTGCTCTTAGGAGAAAGATATCAGGTATATTTTATGTCTATTTATAGCAATAAGATGTGAACATAACAACACATTTATGAAATCCAGAGTCCTTTCAGCTTAAAGTATATTCTACGTACCTTTTTGTATCTTTGTTATTTTTAATATTTCAACAATTCATCAAATTACCATTATTCAGATTTTCTTCAATTACAAATAATGTGATCACCATGTATCAGCACAACAGCAAGGTAATCCAACCTTTCAATTAGAGAACCTTGGGGCCTCGAGCGCACAACTTCTTAGGCACTCTAGACTTACATTTGTTGAAGACTTCTTTATAAAGTAACCAACTAAGTACATTAGAATTATAACTATTCAGATTTGTTCCAAATTCATATATTGTGATCCATACTTGTAAAAGCAGTAACACGACCTTTTCCTTTGAGCATATTGGGAACTAGAGCTTAGTTATCAGGGCCGACGCCTAGACTTAGGGCATTCTGCTCAAACTTGGGAAAGCTTGCAGCGATGAGCCTATCATCAAGTTCATGGAATTGGACGTCAGAAATGGGGTGAAGGTCTTCTCCTTCTCCACCAAGAATGATTCAATCCCGAACTGGAAGGAGTATATATCCCTTCGGTTTACCGGAAGAAAACCCTTCAAGGGTCAAATCCATGGATGGATCAAAAGACATTGGCGTCTGAGCGAGGAGTTTCAAATCGTGGCTAAAGAAACTACAAGGTTCGTTATTAAGCTCGTGACGGAGTTAGAGAGGAATAGGATTCTTGACGAGGCCCCCTGAATGATGGATGGTGCCTTAGTCATTGTTCATCCATGGGAGCCGGGTGAACCTCTTTCCCCCTGAAATGCCTGGCGCCAGCCGCCTCAACAACTATAAACTAGAGTAGCACTCTTGACTTGTATTTGATGGCTAGACTTACTTTCCTCTAATTTTGGATATTGTAGCATTTGTCTACTTGCTTAACTAGCATTCAAACATGATATTGTAGCAAGTTTTGCATCATCTAGTATGGCATATAAACCACGCCTTCTTCAGCAATAAACCATGCCTTTTTCACTCTTATAACATTTTTGATTCTGTTTACACATACCTTTTATTAGTTTTTTGTCTATTTATACCTTTCCATCCTCTTATTTGCTAACAAGTTCTCACAATTATTTGGATAACAAATTAATTTTTATTTTGTACAGTGTCCAAAGTAGCCGAACAATACAGATTGTGGGTATTATGTGTTGAAGTATATGAAATACATTTTTGATGCGAGAAATAGAAATATTCCTGAATGTGTAAGCTACTTAACATTATATTCTTTTAGTTTGTTCAAATTTCTAAATAAATTGAAAAAATCACAATATGTTGATATATTTGTCGTATGTTTGCAGTATTATTTGAAGTATATTGGTCGTTTCTTCAACCAAGAAGAAATCGATGAGGTCCGAAATGAGTGGGCGACATGTGTTCTTGAGCACACATAAAATTATGTGACATGTGGGGGAGACATTTGTTCTTTAGCATAGACCAATGTGTGAAACTTTTTTAGTTAGTTTTCAGTTCGATTCTAGAGTGGATACTCAGTACTTTGTATTATTGAAGCATTGTATGGATGATTTAATATTAATTAAATTTAGTACGAGTTTCTTTCAAGATTTGATGGAAATTTGGTTCAACTATGTGTTTGTTTGTGAAAGGAAAAAAGTATAATTGCATATTTATTATAATTTATTAATAATATGGTTAATTTGATCAATACAATTAGTTCGATATATGACCTGTCAAACTCTAATCAAAGACAACAGTTAATGATATGTTGTAAAATGTATGATTCTACAACAAACAACACATGTTGTGTTATCCACACCTATTACAACAGGTTTGTCAGGAAAAAAATACACCTATTACAACAGGTGTTTCTAGTGAACTACAACATGCATAACATGTTGTGTAAATTGTGTATATTACAATAGACACACACCATGTTGTCTAAACAATCCTATTACAATGGTTAAATGTATGGAAAGACAACATACTCCAACTGTTGTATAAACATGTATATTACAACAGGTGCACTGCATGTTGTAATAGACCTACCTATTACAACGGGTGTGTTTAGTGAAAGACAACATGCTTCGACTGTTGTATAATATATATTACAACGGGTGAACCGCATGTTGTAAAAAATACCCCCTATTACAACGGGTGTGTTTAGCGAAAGACAACGTCGTTCAACTATTGTATAATATATATTACAACAGGTGCACCACATGTAGTGTAAAATACCCATATTACAATAGGCCATTCCTTAAAAGACAACATGTTTCAACTGTTGTATAAAATACATCTATTACAACATGCGATCACGTGTTGTGTAAAGCACCCCCCCCATAAGACCACGCGATCTAATACAACAGTTAACACCTATTGTAAATTGAGAAAAAGGAACTGTTGTAAAAAGAATTTTCTGTAGTAGTGTTCTTTGATATGCCATAGGCGGGATATGTTTGTCTTGTTGTGGCAGATGAATGTACAGTTGGAAATATCTTTGTTGGCAGGACTGTTGGCACAAATGCAAGTGAATCCTACGTCGAGACAGTAGATCAAAGAAGCACAGTAGGCAGATGCTGCAGTTCAGTTGATCAGATCAGAGTTTGGTAGTAAGAAACAATATGGTTTCCATGAGTCCGAGGATGGACTAGTTTGTTATCATAACAGGATGGTGGTTCCCGATGTTGATGATCTGAGGAAGTTAGTGCTCGAGGAAGCACACACGTCAATGTATGCTATGCATCCAAGTGTCACCAAGATGTATCATAATATAAAGGACCGGTATTGGTGGCCCAGTTTGAAGAGAGACGTGGCCGAGTTTGTAGCTAAGTGTGCGGTATGCCAGCGGGTTAAGGCTGAGCATCAGAAGCCGGCAGGTACGTTGCAACCCATGCCAATACCGCAGTGGAAATGGGATCATGTAACCATGGATTTTGTAGTTGGTCTGCCAAGGACATCTAGAAATCATGAGTCCATTTGGGTGATAGTGGACAGATTGATGAAGTCTGCCCATTTCATACCTATGAAGACAACATATACATTAGAAAATCTTACTCAGGTGTATGTGGATGAGATAGTGCATTTGCACGGTGTGCCAGTAACTATAGTCTCTAACAGAGGTCCCCAGTTCACGAGTCCTTTTTGGGAACAGTTGCACAGAGCATTGGGAATACAGTTGAAGTTCAGTACCGCTTTCCACCTTCAAATAGATGGACAGTCTGAAAGGACAATTCAGACTTTGGAGGATCTTCTCTGAGCTTGTATTTTGCAATTCCTAGGTAGTTGGGACGTGCATCTCAGTTTGATAGAGTTCGCCTACAACAACAGTTACCAATGGAGTATCGACATGGCACCTTATGAGGCTTTGTATGATAGGAAATGTAGATCTCCTTTATGTTGGTATGAGTCTGGCGAGTATCAACTTCTGGGTCCTGAGTTAGTACAACAGACAAAAGAAAAGATCAAAGTGATACATCAACAGTTGAAAGTGGCATAGGACAGACAAAAGTCATATGCAGATAATCTCCGATGACCTCTAGAGTGCCAGGTGGGAGACAAGGTGTATCTCAAGGTCTCTCCATGGAAAGGTGTGCTGAGGTTTGGCCAGAAAGGCAAGTTGGCACCTAGGTATATGGGGCCATATCCGGTGATAGCACGTGTTGGCAAAATGCTTACAAGTTAGAGCTACCACCAGAGTTGCACAGGTTGCATCCAGTGTTCCATGTCAGTATGGTGAAGAAAAGTCATCTAGGCACAAAGATAGTGATACAACAGGTTGAGGTTGAGTTAGATGAAGATGTGACCTACAAGGAAGGTCCGGTGTTGATCCTCGACAAAAGAGTGAAGAAGTTGAAGAGGAAGGACCTGGTTCTTGTGAAGGTTCTTTGGCATCATCATGGAATTGAGGAAGTCACATGGGAGCTCGAGGAAGAGATGAGGAGGAAGTATCCCTTGCTTTTCTCTTTGGATTTCAGGGGCAAAATCCCTTTGTAGAGGTTTATGGCTTGTAAGGACCCTGACCTTCATTTTGGGCTTACCCTGTTTGCTTTGCCTAAACCTTATGTTTAGATGCTTGCTAATCACCTGAAGTTGTGATTAGGGTTTGTTTGTGCTTTGTTGAGAGGTTGAGGTGCAAATTGCAAATTACCCAAGTTTTAGGGTTGGTGTGCAAGTTTGTCACCTTGAGAGATGTCTTTCTCTCTTCTTGCATCCTCCAGGGTTGAGAGGATGGGTTGGGCTCTTTGTTTGAGTAGCTTTGGGCTTTGCTTGTTGGGCTTTGTTTTGCCTTGGTGAGCCTTGTTGAAGCTCGGTATTGGGCTGGACCTTGGTGTATCGGCCAATGAGTGTTGTTGTGTCGGGAAGGGGGCTGTATCGGCCATGGTGTGTGGGGTTTCCATCTTGGTCGACACACACCCTGCACCTTAGCCTTGCTTATGTCACCATGTTTGGACAAGTGGCTGTTGCTTTGCTAAGTGAGTGGAAACTCATGGGCGTGGGTTTTTGGGGTGCTAGCATGTGGCACACTCCTTGGACAAGTGTACTAGGGGTGGGTGACACCTTGCCTTACTTCCCCCCTTCACCCCATAATATATAAATGAACCCCTCCTTTTCTTTCTAGGCTCTTTGGTTCCTTTAGTTGTTTCCCTTCCTTTGGTGTCTGATCTAGGAGAAGAGGGGAGCAAGTTGTAGCTGATACTACTGGTGTGTTAGGTGACACACCTTGCTAGATTGTCCCTTTCCTTCTCTTGTGGTAGGTATCTCTCCCTTTCCTTGGCATCATCATCATCTTCTTCTTCTTCCTTCTCTTCGGCCATGGTGGTTACAAGTTGTTCTTCTTTGTGTTGGCCGAAGGTGGTGCCTTGGAGCTTGGAGCTTGGTGCTACAGGCTTGGAGCTTTAGAGTTTGAGGCGGGTTACATAACTCCTAACCCTAGCTATACTACTTCTTTCTCATGTTGCATGCTATGTGCTATCTTGATCGGCCATGACATCTTTTAGCTATGTTTCTTGCTTTAATGGTTATAAGGTTGCTTTAGATGTACCCTAGACTTTGTGGAAGATGGTTATCTTGGGTTGGCCGAACCATGGATGTGGAGTTCCTTGGGAAAACCCCCTCTCTCACTTAGTTGTTGAGAGGTGAGCTTAGGGTCTCCAAATCTAATGGTGAGTTGAGCTTTGGTTGGTTGGCCGATATGATATGATGGACCTCCTTGTTGCCCGATAGATGATGGAAGTTGTGCAATACCCCTCTCTCACTTAATTGTCTTGAGAGGCGAGCTAACTCTCTTGAAGTTTTAGGGCTTCTTGGTGGAAGTCTTGAGGTTGAAGATGATCAACCCATCATGGTCTTTGAACCCTTGTATGATATCCCTGTGATGTGTTCTGCCCGATATCCCTCTTCTAGGGATGAGTCTTAGGTGATATTCTAAGTGGTGTTTTGTTGACCCTTTGACCGATATGAACCTCTACCCAAGATGGTGTTGTTGGGCGATATGCCTTTGACCGATATGGACCCTTACCCTAGATGGTGTTGTTGGGCATTATGCCCTTGGCCGAAATAATGCTGGGTAGACATCCCTTCTTTGTGCCTTAATTGATAGAGGGTCCCAAACCCTAGCTTGAACGATAGGCTACCTTGGGCACCATGGTGTCATTGGATGGATGGTAGTAGTGTGCCTCGGGCGGTATGAGAGTTCCTTGGGCACCATGTTGTGCTAGCCAAGGGGTTTCTTGCTGGGCGGCAGGGTTTTGATCTTGGGCGTTATGGCTGTGGGCGACACAGTATTGTTGGTTGCCCGATATGGAAACCCTAACCCTAGCTTAGGAAATAGGGCATCTTAGCCAATAGGGTGAAGGTACTGCCCGATACACTCTTGTACCTGGATGCCCGATATCCTCTTGGTTCATGGTTGCACGACACACCTTTGGTTCTAGTCTGCCCGATACCCTCCTTGTGCATGGGTGCACGTTTTGCTTGTGGCCGATATGTGTGGCTTGGTGCCCTAGGTTTTTTGGTGACCGATAGTGTTTTGGGTGAGGGATATGACCCTACCCGACATCCCTTGGGTGAGGGATAGTGCTACCCAATACACCTTCGGTGAGGGTAGGCGATACCTTTGGTGAGGGATGCGCCTAGCCCGAGAACCCTAGTTGATGAGATATGAATGATAGGTTGTGACCAGTGACATGTTTGTTACCTAAGGTTGATGATAAAGTGAGATGATAGATCATGGCTGTGTAACCTTTAAGGATGTATCCTTAGGGATGGTTGTGTTCATGAGGTTATGAGATATAGGGCATGGTGGATGCTCACGGTTTTATAATATTAATATAAGTTGTTTGACATACCATCTACATCTTTATGCTTCATGTGTTCATAATAATGGATGTTGTTCCAATCATATGCACCCTAAATCTTAATGACATGATATTCATAATATGTTCTCTAAAAATCTATATTGGGTGGTCAAGTTATCTCTTTGAATATGTATTCTAACCATGCAGGATATAGTTGCACGATGAGGCCATGGTAATGGCATAATAGTAACATGATGTGGAACATCAAGGGTTATGATGAACCCAGTGATATATGATGGGGGTTACCCATGGAATGGCAATGTGTACCTTGATGATGGGATTGAATCCCTGTAATGTTGATCCTTGAGATGGATCCTGATGATTGGCAAGAGGCCAAGTGGTAACATGTAATGTTGGATCCTTGTGATGGATCAGGATGATGTTGATGGCTTTGAGAATAAGAGTGACAATGTAACACATGATAATGAGATCTATGTTGTTTACTTGTATTTTAGTTTACATGTTACATAACTTGGTTGAATCTTGCAATCTGCTTAAAATGTATTAATTAATTATAGATGAACCTTTCATGTAGTTTTGCCCTAGCCATAGATCCATCATCGTCAGTAGCTGGTGATGGTGAAACGGGTTCTCCTGTGGGTTAACCTAGAGTGCATATTGTTGAATATGCGGGGTTTCTCCTAGCAAAAAATAGGAGGATTAGAGTGCAACTGTGGTTGTAGACTCAAGATGTGTATAAGAACGTGGTGAACATGCCCATGGCTCAGTGTGATGGAGCATGAATGCGTTCATGGCTCAGGAGCACGGTGAATAGGCCCGTGGCTCATGATATATTAGCGCCGTGACCTGTACCAAGGCGGGCTAGAGGAAAGGGTAGCATGCGGGAGCTGACCCTGTGGCTGAGGCCACTTAAGCAAGAGGCTGCAGTCCTGCTTTGGTTTTCATGCACTGACCATGAGGAGGTGAGGTCATGGATTCTGGCTCTTCTATTGACCTTGTATGGTACCGGTTTTGGGCTTCACAGCCGAATGTTGGATTTGAGCGGTACGACTCACTTCCTCAGGGCATAATAAATTGTAATCTAGCCGTATAGTATATACTGCTTAGGGCAAAATACAGAACATTGGTTGAGGCCTTGCTTGTATAGTTTCCCTAGTTATATCTTGGAATTAATTACACGTTCCTCATATCTTATGATAAGTTCTTATACAGCTTATCTTTTCAATCATGTTCCATAAGGAAGTATCTGGTTATATGCCCCTTGGATATCTCGGTAAGATTGTTAATAAAGTTAGTTCTGTTCAGTATGCTGCTTATATGAGCTTCTTATATAAGTTATATGCTTTACTTGTTCTAGCTTCTCTGAAGTTTTATAGTTTTGGCGGGGAGTTATGTTTCTCATGGGACTGTGTGTCTCACCCCACTGGTTTACAACCTTTTTAGGTGATCGTGCTAGACGAGGTGGTGGTCGTGAGGTTGCGGCCGAGCAGCAAGAAGAACTGTAGGAGGCAAGAGATGGATATGCTACTATTTTGATAGTTTTGTAGTAGAGTCCTAGAGTAATCCTGGTACTCTCAGGTCCTTGGAGGTGTTTTGATGACGTTTCCCGATGTATAGCTGATGTAGCTTGTTTATCCTGTTGTTGGCATGGTATGGCCTATTATGTATATAAACAGGTGGTGAACTCTTTGTGCCTATGTGACAGCTGGATCCTATGAACTATAGACACGTATCAAGGTTCATGTATGTTTATATAACATGTTTCCTTGCAGGATAAGGATTTGGATGTAATAGTTTCTTTATTTATCTGCTTTCCGCAATCAGTTTTAATTAACCTGTGTTTTTGGTAATACAGTGTTCTTGATGGTTCTGCACATTTTCGCGTGGCATTTGGTTGTCTGTGTGATAGCGGGATGTCACAGTTTAGGGCAACCTTTCTCCCTTTTTACTTCTAAACATTAAAATTTTCTTCCTTTTTTCATTGGCCCACTATTTTAGCATGATGAAAAATTATGCTTGAGCTTCACTAACATATCATTCACTTTTTTTTTGAGGGTATGGATATATATCCCTACACTCTAATTTAAGAAGAAAACAATATATCCTCATGATATAGAAATACATGCAATCTACATGTAATTGTTATACAACTAGAATGATATGCACACAAATGTTTATGCATAATAACATTTTTTTTTCATTTTGTAACTAATACAATCAATGGAAAACTAACTATCATGTCACATATTATGCCATGCATTGCAAACAAGAGGAACTAATTCAGATTACATGGTCATCTTAAGGTGGTGAGTCAAGATGATTGGAAAATGAATGGAATCACATAATTAAGAGACAATGCCTTTCACGAACTATGATATGTCCCTCTCTAATGACTTATGAATAGGGTAACCTTAGGTTTTCTTTCTTAAACTTCAATTTAAGATCCTATTAATTGTTTGATCAATTGAATCTCAAACCCCATATTCATCCATGCTACATGAATAATTAAGACGATCCATTCATATAAGATGTCCTTAAGCTGACTAGCCCATACACTTCCTCTAGGTGGTGCAACTCAAGAAATCTGCAACTAAACCAATTTTATTTTCATTTTACTTTTTTCAGTTTTTAATTTTTCATTGCAAACACATGAGAGCACATGAGAATGGCATGAATCATGAATTAAGCTCCACTTTACACTAGATAGATTGTGGATCATACAACTTAGAAAAAACAAAAGCTAAAAAGCAATTAAAAACTTAAAAGAAAATACAAACTAACGGATAGAGCTGTTCCAACACCCCCTAAGCTCGAACTTGACTATGTCCACATAGTCAAAATTCTAACTTAAGAGGTGGAACAATGGTACCGATCAGAAGGGTGGTGATGGTGGTCGCGGCATGGTAGGATCAAAGGGGTATAACGTCCCCTAAAATGTCTGGGGTAGTGGCGGTGTCTCTGGAGGCTGTGGATACCCACCAAAGTAGCCCTGGATCCAGTAGTTGTCGATGAACGATTGTTGATAATTCTCCATCTGCTGTAGGCATGTGTGCATGTTCTCTTGGTTGGACAAGACAAGTTACTTATTTTCAAAGATCTCCTATTGATTTGGTATAGCCATCCTTCGACATCATAGATGTCCTCCAGTGTAATAGTCTACTGATGCTGCCCCTGATGTATCTCCTGCAACATTCCATACATGCCCACCATGGAATATGGATCATCTTCCTATGAATGAGGTGGAGCAGAAGAACTAGAGGCTCCATATGTGCGAAGGAGCTTGTGCGAGACCTGCCTCCTTGTGATGGGGATGGTGGGTTCCACCTCCTATTCGTCTTCTTGCTCCTGATGCTCTTCCTCAACATTGTTTTCTTTCTCCTCATCCTTCGGGGAGCTATCTATAGGCCACCTCATTAGGTGGAGGCCTTACAAGTCAAACACTAGATCAAGGATCTCCCTCTCCTTGTACTGGACACCCACCATACAACATGTGTACAACTTCCCTTGACGCACGTTGAGGAGATTGGATTTCTTAAAATGCTTGAGGTCTAACTTGGGAGCAGCCTTCAAGGATCTGGAGGTGGAGAGGTCGAGGTTTAGATGGATTGCTAATGGAGTGATCAATCCTCTAAAATTGATAGGAGGAGTCCTCTTCACCAACCTCATCACTGAAATCATATGTTGAAGGAAGAAAGAACCAAAGTCTACATTCTTTCCTCCTAACTCTAGAAATTTGTAGAGGAAATAGAGGTCGACCCTCTGAATCTTCCCCTGTGTCTGGCTTGATTTGGAAAAGAGGGTGTTGGTAAGGAAGCAATGAAAAATGTGAGAAAATGGATGCTCAATGTCAGTGATGGAGTTTGTATGCCAGCTAATATGATAACCTTCTCGAACCTCTTCCAACAACTCCCATGCAATTTTGAAATCAAAATTTTTGGGGATGAAGCGTTCTTCCCCCATTGGCCACCCATAGATGGCATTGATTTGCCACAGTATTAGGTGAAAGTCGGTGTTGAAAAGATGAAAGTTGACACCACCATCCATCCATCCATCCCCATGCTTGGGGATGAAACATATCTCGAGCAATGCTAGGAACTCATAGACAAGCTCTGGGAAAGTGAGCCAATCACTGAAGAACAGGTGATTGCCCCTCAGCCCCTGACACTCACAGACTTGGCAAAGATTCATGGTGAAGCCCAAATATAAAATGAATGCATGGTCTCCATACCATGTCACAGTTATCCCCCTCTTCATCTAGTCCTCATATATCTTCTTCATGTGGGCATTTGGATGGGCAATGTGGCTTGGTTTTGCAATCAACTCTGTCTGCCCCGCCGATGAAGAAACACTTCTCCTTGATGCCATCACTGTGGTACAATAAAGGGATGGAGAGAAAAGATGCTTAGAGTAGACTGTGAATGCATGGGGATGCTTGCTTGAACTTTCATGAAGGGGATGTGAAGGTGTGAAGAAAAGCTAATAACAACCCTTCCTTATATGGCACCCGACCATCCTGTTGTCCACACATTGGTAGTACCGACATGGAGTCGGTAGTACCGACTTTTCCTCCATAATCCATGTGACTCAGTACCAACTGTCGGTACTGAAGATCCTCATTCGTTGAAGTCAGTTGGTGTAGATCACCATGTGTTGGTATTACTGACAAGGTGTCAGTAGTACTGACTTGTGCAACAGATCGGTGGTATCGACCGTCAGATGTAAAAAATCATGATCATCCATGGCACTCCCGCATATTTTGTCGATTCTGCTATCGGTAGTACTGAGTTGTTCAAATTTCTGGATGCTTATGAGAAGGATCTCAGTGTTTCAAAACTGGATCTTGCATGTCTGTCAGTACTACTGACTTGGGGCTGGTAGTACCGAGCCCTTATTAGTGAAAGCGGCCCCTTTTTCTACAAAATTCTGGTGCTACCAAATTTTCTGTCGATAGTATCGAGTTTCTTAATCTTTTCTTGACCTCCCTGTAATGTCTTTGGTACTATCAGCTTGGTGGTTGGTAGTCTAAGTTGTTTTGTGCATCTCAATCCTTTTCCCTGTGAGCTTATCGGTAATACCGACTTGATGGTCAGTACTAGTGACTTTTACTCAGCCTACACAAACTTGATCAAGGTACTTTTTTACATAAAAATGTAATGAAAATGACAAACTAGAATTCAAAGAACAAAAAATGATAGTTTGGCTGCCTCCGAACAAGCGCCCTTGTTTACATCCTAGGCTCGACGATCAAAGAAGAAAGATCATTGAAGCTCAATGAGCTTCAACTCCTCTTCTTTACTAATCACATCTTCCCAAAGTAGTATTTAAGCTACTAGACATTGACAAGGAATGGCTCAACCCCATTTCTTATCTTTACCACCCCATGGGAAAAAGATTTAACCACCTCAAAAGGTCCACTCCATGTAGACCTCGATTTACCAGGGTGTAATTTCAACCTAGAATTGAACAAAAGCACTTTCTATCCTGGAGTGAAAAGTCTATGTAGGATATCACAATCATGGATTTTTTTGGTTCTCTCTTTGTAGATCCATGAGCTTTCCTAAGCATCAAACCTTAGCTCATCTAACTCATCCAGTTCCAACATTCTCTTTTTCCCTGCATTGTCCAAATTGTAGTTCGATTTTCACAAGGCTTGTTTAGCCTTATGCTCTAACTCCACGGGTAAGTGACAAGCTCTCCCATAAACCAACCTAAAAGGAGTGGTTCCTATAAGTGTTTTACATGCTGTCCTATATGCCCAAATAGCATCATTGAGAAACATGATCCAATTAGTCCTATTGGTTGAGACCGTCTTTTCTAAGATTTTCTTGATCTCTCTATTAGACACCTCAACTTGTCCTTGGGTTTGGGCGTGATACAAATTACCTACCATGTGTCTTACTCCATATTTTCTTAAAAGCGCACCAAATTTCCCATTGGTGAAATGAGATCCACCATCACTAATTATCAACCTAGGCACCCCAAACCTACAAAAGATGTGTTCTTTCACAAACCTACATACCACTTGGGCATCATTGGTGCAGGTTGGAATTGCTTCCACCCACTTAGATACATAATCAACAACAATTAATATGTATACATTAGAATTCAAAGACACAAAAGGGCCCGTGAAATCAATTCTCCATAAATCAAACACCTCAATTTCTTGAAAAACATTTAAAGGAATTTCATATCTTTTCAAAATATTACCTATACATTGACAAGCATCACAATGAAGTACAAAGTTATACGTGTCCTTAAAAAGCATAGGCTAATAGAAACCACATTTTAAAACCTTGGCTGCAGTCCTAGAACTAGAATGATGAATCCCAATAGGTAGGGATGACAATGTGCCAAAATACTCTCAAACTCACAATCCGATACACATTTCCTCATAATACCATCCTACACTATTTAAGCAAGATGAGATCATCCCAAATGTAATAACTCAACAAATAGAAGAATTTCTTCTTCTCTTGATATCCCCAATCTTCTGGCAGCTTTCCACACACCAAGTAGTTTACAATATTTGCAAACCATGGATCTTTGTTTTTCATAGCAAAGACCTGCTCGTCTGGAAATTCTTCCACTGTAGGTATTCCTATGTCCTTTTCATCCACCCTTTTAAGACTAGACATGAGATATACCACTATATTCTCAGTACATGCTTTGTCTTTGATTTCAATATCAAATTCCTACAGCAACAAGATTCATCTAATTAACCTAGGATCTACATCCTTCTTTTACAGAAAATATTTGATTGCCGCATGATCCGTCCAAACAATAACCTTAGTCCCTATCAGATATTGACAAAGTTTCTCAAAAGCAAAAATAACCGCCAATAATTCTTTTTCTATTGTTGTGTGATTCAACTGGGCATCATTAAGAGTTATTCGCATACTAAATGATGGAGGGAATATTGTCTTAGTGTCAGTCTAGAACAACTCCTACTATATAATCTGATGCGTTGCACATCAACTGAAAGGGTTGGCTCAGATCTAGAGCCTATACCATAGGTGTGGAGACCAGTTTCTCCTTCAACACTTCAAACACCTTGAAACATTGCTCATTAAAATTGAAATCATTGTCCTTTTCCAACAACTCGGAGAGCGGTTTGGCAATTTTTGAAAAATCTTTTATAAATCGTTGATAAAATTCGGCATGTCCAAAAAAGCTCCTCACTCCTTTCAGTGATGCTGGTGGAGGTATCTTGGAGATGACTTCAATTTTTACTGGGGCGACCTCCATTCCCTTATTGGACACCTTGTGTCCCAATACAATCCCCTCACTCACAATCATGTGACATTTTCCCAATTCAAAACTAGGTGAGTGTCCTTGCATCTTTGCAAAACCTTATCAAGATTGTTTAGGCAATCATCAAATGATTCACCATACAAAGAAAAATCATCCATGAATACCACCAGATATCGATCCACCATATCAGAAAAAATGGCAAGCATGCATCACTGAAAGGTAGTCGGTGCATTGCAAAGACCGAATGGCATCTAACGATACACAAAAGTTCCATAAGGACAAGTGAAGGTTGACTTTTCTTAATCTTGTGGCTCAATAGAAATCTGATTGTATCCCAAATAACCACCGAGAAAACAAAAGTGAGAGCTTTGGGCGAGCCTCTCAAGAATCTGATTGATAAAAGGGAGCGGGAAATGGTCCTTCAAAGTGGCATCATTCAAATGTGGGTAATCAATACATACTCGCCACTTAGTCACCAACCTAGTAGAAATCAATTCATCATTTGAATTAATTGTGACAGTTATCCCCCCTTTCTTAGGAACCACCTGTGTTGGACTAAACCAATTAGAGTCAGAGATACCATATATTATACCTACAGATAAAAGTTTTACTACCTTCTTCTTTACTACCTCAGTCATGATGGGGTTGAGGTGCCATTGAGGTTGCACTATCGGCTTGGCTCCTTCTTCAAGTCTGATCTTGTGCTGATAGAAACTAGGGGAAATCCCCTTTAAGTCTGGAACGAATCATCTAAATGCTGCACGGTGGTTTTCAAAACCACAAGGAGCTGCTCCTCTTCCCAAATGCTCAACGAAGTCAAGATTATGACCAGAAGCTTACCTTATGCTTCCAAGAAAATGTACTTCAAGTGCGGCGGTAGTGGCTTCAACTCTAGATCTGGGGGACTCTAGAGAGATGGGATCAATGGTGGAGGAGGTGGCCCTAGATCCTCAAAGTGCCTGGTGTAGTAGCATGGTAATGCCTTGAGAAATAAGACACACTCTTCCAAAGAACAATATCGAATGCAGTCACCCATCAGATTCATGAGACGTGACTCCAAAGGAAATTGTGGATATGCTTGCATTAGAGTGGAAGAAGATGCCTCGTCAATTGTTGCTAGGCAATACTCTTCCTCTTCATCATCAGGATACTAAAATGACTTTGTAAATGAAATATCCTTTGTGTTCTCTAAGATTTTGACAACTAGTGTGCCTTTTTGTACCTATGTCATCACATGAGCCTTATCTAAAAATGGCCTCGCAAGAAATAAAGACATCTTTCCTTGGACCTGCTACAGCATATGACACTGTGCCTTCTCCTCAATTGTTTGTGTAGACTTGAGCATATTGATTTCAAAATGGTCTTCTTTGATCCCCAGTGTCAATATTCCTTTCCCATATCCAAGATCATGTCTACTGTGGCTTGAAATGGTCTTCCCATTAGTAGTTCAATGCCATGGTCATCCTGCATCTCCATTACCATAAAATCTACTAAAATATAAATCTATCCACCTTGACAAGAACATCCTCACAAATACCATATGGCATGACCACTGAGTTGTCTACAAGATTTATGGTCATATTGCTCCTTATGGATTCTTGAAGACCCATATTCTTAAGGCAGTGAAGGGCATTGGATTGATGCTTGCCCCTGAATCACATAAGGCCTCCCCAAATTGTGTCTTCCTGATGTAACATGATATGTTGAAGAAACCTAAATCCTTCCTTTTTGGTGACAAAGTTCTCAAGATAAAATCACTCACATGCTCCTTCAATACCACTACATAAGAGTCAACTTTTCTCCTCTTTTTATTGATTACATCCTTCAAAAATTTGTCGTAAGAAGTAATCTATTCAATTGTATCAATCAGGGGAATGTTGACATGGAGCTTCCTAAAATTGTATAATTTTTTTTTGAAATTTCCAGTCCACTTCGTTCATCTTCAAGCTATTTGGGAAGGGCACTAGAGTCACCAACTTCCTTTTGTGAGGTGGGACATATGCCTCCTTCTTTGTCTCCTCCGGTTCAACCGTTTCTACTTCAACTATCTTATCCTCTGCTACAATATCTATCTTAGCTATATCAGCACTCACTACAGGACCTGTGTCACCTGTGACATCTTTTTCCTTTGCAACAGTCTATTTGTCATTAAGCACTTTCTTGCCACTGTAAAGCAACACCGCCTTGACTTGTTGCCAGATGGTACATTAGTATTTTCTGGGAACCCCTACTGACTAGGTTTCTTCAAATAAGCTACCTATACTGCAATCTGAGAGATCTCAGTCTTTATACTGTGAATCTGTGCTCCTTGATTATGTAGTTCCCTCTAGGTCTGGCCAATGAGAACTTCATTCTGGCTAACCAGCTTACCAATCATTTCCTCTATGTAGTCTATCTTGCTAGGAACCTCTCATACTATTGTGGATATGCTTGATGTTGTGCTTGTGATGGATCCCGTCGAAAATTATTGGGGTCCTTCTAAGAGAACTTGGGGTCTTTCCTCCAGGAATAGTCATTGCCCCTATAATTTTACTGATGTGCAAACATGCACTCCTCTTCCTCTCCTCCAGAAGAGCTTTCATCATTGGCACATAATTTCTTAGCAATCAAGTCCAACTTCTCATTCAATGCCGATATCACCTTGGACTCCCCAACACATTTAATGGTTGCTGGGAACTCTCTTTCTTCTCCCCAATACTAGCTTTTAACCATTATCTTTAGGATCTCATGACACCTAGATGGCTTGTTTTTTAGGAAGAAACATGTTTCTGCACTGTCCATTGTGGTCCTTTCCCCTTGATGTAGCCCATAATAAAAAATCTTTGCATGTCGATACAAACCAATCCCATGATGTGGGACCTTCCTTAGCATATTTTGATATCTTTCCCATGCTTCAGAGTAAGATTCTTCTGCCTACTACTTGAAGTTGTATATTTTTCTGACTAGCTCGTTCATCTGTCCAGGTGGGAAGTAACACTCAAAGAAAGCATCTATCATCTGGCCCCATGTTTCAATCGATTCAGACAGAAGGTTGTAGAACCAAGAGTTGACATTATCTTCCAATGATGATGGGAAAAGTGTTAAGTAGATCACTGTAGCTGACACTTTGTCTATCTTTACCATATCAAAACTTTGCACAAAATTGCTTATGCATCATTGGGTCTTCAATGCTATATTTGGCCATGAAAAGCTTATGACTTGACCAATGCCACCAACCCTGGACCAATCTTGTAGCTGCCCACATTTATCACTTGTTTTTTTATTGGCCCTAGCTGAGCTGTTGAGGAAGATGCCTTGATATTCTTCCAAATAGTCTATTCTTCTTGTATATCACCCATCTCAGCTGGTTCTTCTGGTTCCTCCAGTGGAGGTGTTGGAGAAGTCAGTGGTGGAGTTGGAATCAACCTTCCCTATGAGTTACCTTACTATCTTCCTTGGAGTAATAGCTCCGCCTGACTAAAGCCCTATGAAGATGACTCTTTGTAGTCATGAGCTCTAGTGTGCACCATGCAGTAGTACTTGAAATTGTTGAAAACAATATGGGTACATGTACTAATGATTGAATAACTAGTGATTGAAATTCAACTTTTAAAAAATAAAAATAAAATAAAGGTTTTGGCCTAGAGTGGCTGATCACAACACTCATAGTGATGGAGTTGCTATTTCCCAGGCAACAATGCCAAAAACTTGATACGATAAATACAAGTCAAATACAAGTGTAAGTATCAATGTAATATAGGCCTTAAGAGGCCCAGATGTCAAAATTAGGGAAACTTTAATCCACAAACTACTACTAAATATAATGCGATCATCTAAGTCGATGAAAACTTGATTCAAGGTTTAATTATCTAAAGTAGAAAATAAATCTAAAATTATCAGTTGTTGATCTCAATTGGAGTGAATTCCTTAGGATTATGTTTTCACCTCGGTTAAAATTGCAATTAACATTATAACATTAATTAACATCTCTCCTAACCCTGGACTAAGAGACCTATAGAAAAAAATTATCTGCTCTCACTACACAATTCATTATCTAATCTAATACCAATCCCACTCTCATAACGATTGAGTTATTATCTAGGTTCTTTATTGAAAACTCTGGGTAACCTCTTCACCTTTGTAAGCCACATTTCTCAAAGAGTGATATAAATCATATATTTCTATGTATTTTCCAACCATTAATTTCCTTTTTCAAAGCAATTAAAGATCTAGTTATGTACCTATGGTGATCAAGTATGGATAGTTTGTTATATTTTCATAGAAACAAGTCCATAAATTAAGAGAAATTGACATATTAATGCATAAAAGTCAATTACGATGCATGACCGGGTTACTCCGGGTCCTAAGGAACAAGGGGTTTCCCCCCGCATGGTTTCCATTGTTAAGTACATAGGAGAGAAGAAAAAAAAATTAAGAAACATTAATAAAACTAAAGAACCCCTAAAGAAGATGGTTCAGGTGATCCCCTCTGACGAACGTGACGATTTGCTACCTTCCGTATGCAAATCCATCCACTGGAGGTGTTTGAATCGTCTAGAATGTGGCCTTCTTCTCCGCTTTCTCCTCTCCTTGCTCTCGGCTGCTGTAACATACCCAATTTTGGCTACTAAATATATATTGAGCTAGGTTATCCAAACTTGAACTTATTTGCAATGTTGTCTTTCATTTCAAACACCAATCAATTATTTTTATTCAGTAGCATGGTCTTTGATAAATCTTAGTATCCAATTCATGTCCTTTTTGTCAAAATGTATCTATTGCTCTCATTTGAGAAAATATCTCCATAAAGTCCTTAAGTTCAATATCAATTATCATACTTTGATATCATATAGTCCAAATTGTTATTATTGTTCCTTAATTCCTTGATTATATCTTGAACTCATAAGTTCCTCTCGATTTGAACACTCTTGATTTGGAATTAATGGAAAATATTAATAAAAATAAAAGAAATAGATTTTATAATCAATTATGAGATAATTTGAGTTGGGTATGCTATATTCGTAAATTGACGGTTCACATATCTTTAAGACTTAGTCAAATAGAAAATAAATCCATAGTCAAAATCACGTTGCTATTAGCCTTACAGTTTAGGAGTTATACAATGAACAGTGATTAAGATATTGACTAGTGTTATTAGTTTTCTTCTTAGTAAATGAGGTAACGCCCCATCTTCACCCGTTTCCCGCGAACCCTCGAGTTACTATACGTGTAACTTCCGATAGATTTCTCCTTTCTCTAAGAAACGGCCACTCCAAATGCGTCGTTCTTTCACTTGCTCTGCCTCGTCTCCTCTTTTCATCTCCTAGACACCCCGAAACCGTAGCAGCGCCCTCAACTATATAAGCCCTAGCCATGAGGACACGGCACACACCCACAATACAAAAGCTACTCCCAAACCTCAGACTCCTCATAACCAATCCACGACCGTCATTGTTGTTCAGGCTTCCACACACAGCCTTGCTTCCCTCACCTAGCCGCCGCATTCAAGGCCTACATCAGACAATCTGCAGCTTTGACTAGCCGCCCATCACACACCCTTTCAATCAGATCTATAGATCCAGGCCACCGGCATGATGAAGATCTCGGTGTGGAACCTGCAAACAACCTACCATTGTATCCTCAACACTCCCCAACATCCTCGCTGGAAATCTACGTAGTGAGTTTTCAGACCATGGCTGTGTGGTGCATCCTCAGTTGCTGGCGAGTTCTTCAGCCTGCCGTCTACCATCCGGACAACCACCAGCAATTTTCCCTAAACGACTACCACGTGAAGAACCTGGAATTGGCCTCCCAAGGCGCCCCTCCTCCAGCTTCCCTTCACCTAAACCCCGACTACGCCGCCGGATGTACAGAAATGCGGATCACCTTTCCGCCACCGCCACTCCATCGTGGCCACCCTCTGCAACCTGGAAGTCACTAGAGCCGTCTCCTCCTTCACTGGAAGCACTGTCGCCACCTGCACACCCCAGGCCCGACGCCAGCAACAAATCTGAATGGTGACGCTGGTTCTCCACTGCCTCATCACCGTCTTCGGTGCCCACGGCACATCCTTCCAACTCTAGCACAGACCCGGGCGTGGTGTACAGGCAGGGACACCTGTCTATCCGCAACTCCGTGGCAACTACCTGTCAGAGACTTGCCACCCTCCTTCCAGCGTTGCCTCCTCCATCGACAGCCCAGTAATGACCGCCGTCGTATCCGCTGGTGATCCGTACATCTGGTGATTCGTACATGGAAGAGAGGAAGTCTGTCTCCAGAAACCTTGGGACAGTAGTGGTGAGTCTATATCTCTCCACGATGCTCTCATGCTAGAAACATCTTCGTCGGCTAGGATTAAGAAGACGAGACGAGTCACGATCAGCCCTTGCATTCGAGAACGAGTGAGAACCGGCCAGAAAGTAGTTCTGCTTCAACTGGTAAGTCTATAATACAATATGCGTTAAACCTTTATCCTATTGATAAATTGGATAATACAAAGCGCCGTACTTTAGAATTAAATATACTAAAGATAATTAATATTTGTTGCGGTGATTCAATTGATGAATGGGTGAACACTAGAATATATATATATAGGTATTAATATGTCTATACTAATAGTTAACAATCACGTAATTATAACTGATATTTCCGAAAACTAGTGTAATGAATTAGATAGAGGACCCCTTTATAATATGGGCAGTTTTGTATACCAACTTGTGATTAGGATGCTATATTAATCACCCGATCCCATAAGATTAAGCATCTATGGTTAATACAAATCTGAAAAAGTTCTTTTATACGGTTTACTAAACGTTCTTATATCGGGATATTCATTTACAGATGAGAATAGATAATTGTAAGCTGAAACGTGATTACGAAACACACTAACTAGCCAAATACATTAGTACTTAAGAGAAGGAATATATATATCAAAAGTATTTCTATAAATATTTTGACATTCACATTAGATTATATGGTAGTTTGGACTAAATAAGAATATACCTTATTTTCATAAAGATATTGGTGTTCACATAACTTAATTATAGGTATTAGTTCATGACTAATGTATATGGTGGACATTCCAATAAGACCATACTAGTAAATGGACACCTTTGATCCCAAGTGACTACATAGAAGTATATTATAAATAAAAGAGAACATCATTTAGGATTTGATCTAGAGATAATATGATCAAATAAACGATTATGTAACAATGACTATATGTAAAAAGGTGCAAACCTAGAAATGACATTGAGGGGAAAATATGTCATAGAAACCTAGAAGGAAAAACCTAATCATAAATAAGAAAAATTGAACAACATTGATTCCAAGTCAAATGGTGACAATATTATTATTCTTTGTAGCTACCTCTTCATAAACTCTTGGAGACACATTATGATTATGAAATCCTTGGAGCCCTGAATAATTGAGGTACTGGATCTTCTATTTAAATTTTTGAACTATTTTCTCTTTTGATAGACACACACATATATCTTGATTTGTGGTGAATTCCATATAGTTTTGAAGCCCCTACTTGTTCTTGAAAGTTCACCACTCTCATTTTGTAATTCATAAATTATTGTTGATAATTATTTTGGCACTAGACTTGATCTATTTGGAGTTTTGACTCCCTGTGGACTTTGGTCCCTTGGGCTTTGGCCCTATAGAGCTTTGGCTCACTTGAGTGGGCCAAGTACCCCACAACCCTGCGCAGTGGATAGGGATTAGTTGTCCCCCAGTTAACTGGAATAGCTAATAAGGCACTAGTGTCGTTCTCTCCTAGAGTGTGAGAACACAAGGCACTTAGCCCTAGAAAAGATATGATGGGAAGGTGCCAAAATTTGCCAAATAGAATATCTTGAAATTGATATACCTTGTGGATAGCTTGGATAAATTTTGCCTACTTGAATTATTGAATCTTGCTTAATGATATTCTTGTGAAAGATTTGATATCTTGAAGTTGATAATGGAATTTATTTTTGTTAGCCTTTAGTCCACCAAATAGTCCTTTCCTAACTTTTATTATACATCTAAACCTATTTTGTACATAGTTCAATGATTGGATTTAGTACTAGCTTTGTTGACCTTTTTTTTCCCTTCAATGGGATCCATGTGTGGTTTTGTTCCCTTTGGGAACTCATGGGCAGGTGATAGATGAAAGAGATTGAAGAGACATGCACTGGGTAGTCCTCCGTTGAAGATTGGATAGGAATGAATTTTATTTCTTAAACTTGAAATCATATTTGTAAGCTTTCGCAACTCTGATGTACAAGCATGATTGTAATACAGATTGTTTATGTATTTGATATTATTTTGTAAATATTCGACCGTAAAGATCGAGTCTTTACAGCTGCCATCCAACAGAAAAGAACAAAATTGATAGGGTTGGCCGTAATCTCTCTAAGTCATATAAATGACTTTGGGCATCATTAATTGCCAACCGTCATATTAGGCTTAATTTTCAGATCTACCTAATCTCGTAGCGTCGGTAGTACTGATTGGATGTTGGTACTACTGATGCCTTCAATAGTTGTGGTCTCCTGGGTAGCTGTTAGCGAGTTGAAATCAGTAGTACCGAGTTTCCTCACAAAATTCTGATTTTTCCCTGTGATGTTATCAGTAGTATCGAATTCTTTGTCGGTACTATTGAGTCTTCTCATTTCAACAAGTCTCTCTCTCTGAGAAAGTGTCAATACCACTAATAGTAAAGTCGGTAGTACCAAACTGCATAGATTTGTGTAGATCTACCTAAAACACACAAAACCAAACATAAACTCTTACATATATTAAATCATTCAGGAATAATAAAATTACATTTATTTGATGCAATTAAATATCGTTGGCTAATGATAATAGATAATGCACAAATTTATACAAAAATGAACAATAAGTGCACATATGCCAATAATAAATAGCATGTGAAAACAAAAGTTATTCGGTGCATCATGAACTTAGGATCATGATCGGAAATAATTGAACTCGGGATACCATGTAGACGAACTATTTCTCAAACATATATTTCCACTAAGTCCATCACTTTGGCAATAATATTTAAGGTGAATAAAGAGTGTCGACTTGGTTAAGCGGTCCACTACAGCCCATATCATGTCATGACCTTTCTTTGTCTTGGTGAGACCCACCATGAAATCCATAGTGTTCTGGTCCCATGTTCTCTCAGGGATCTGAATTGATTGTGGTAACCCAGTGGGTTGTTGGTGTTCAAACTTCACCATCTAGCATGTGTGACAATTGGATACATATGCTGCTGTGTCTCTTTTCATTCCAGGCCACCATAAGTATCGTTGTAAGTCTTTAAACATATTTGTGGTGCCAGGGTGTACTATATACTTAGAACCATGAGTTTCTTACAAGATATGCATATTTATAGGAGAATACTCAGGGAATCAATACTACTTTCTTATCAGATTCCACCATTCACATCCACCAAGTGATGTGTCTGAGGCTTCTTCATCAAACCCATTTAGTTCATCTAACTTTGGGTCATCTACCTGGGCTATTACAAGCTCATTCAACAAGTCAGACTTGGTTTATCTTTATTTGGTACCTCAACTCTTGCATCCATTATTTTGATCACCGGATTCAATCTGATACCTATAGAATTCAAATTCCACTTGATAATTCCACTTTCACTTGAAATTTAATTTGGCAACACCTTGATTTCCAAACAATTTTTACAATGTTCTCATATAAGGGTGTGGTAATACTTTATTCTTGATTATCCTAAAAGGGTTTCAACTTAGGTGTTAATTCCTCATATCAGTTCCATTTCTAATATGGCATGTGTCTATCTCATCTATCACACTCACAACAAGATGAAATAAGCATTTAGCTACTGTCCAAATACAAAGATCATCCCTTTCCAAGAGTAGATATGATGCATCACACATTACCATTTTAATTTCATATTTAGGTTGAATCCCTCTCAATATGACTCTAAAGCATACATGCTTTTCATTTCACAACATTCTTATATTTCTTGAAGTTGAAATCCTCCCTCACTCTCGGGCTTGTGCAATTTCATAATTACTTGATTTCTTATATCTTTTCTCATTAGCCTTAGTCATCTCCTCAAACTCTCTAGGGTGCTGATACTTTTAGAGTGATCTCATCCTTATGCGTCTAGGGAGTGCCTCTTACATTTACCCCTTGGGCCACATGAACTCATGAAGGTGACCAACCTCCTAACCCATGGGCCTTGGGCAAACATAGCTATTACCTCCCGACCATATGGTCTTGTGCATTCAGGGAACAATCAACTCCTACTCCCATCAGTCTTAGCCCTTCTTGACCTTAGGATTTACTTAGGGCTCTATTGAGATGTCATAACTTTAATTTATTTCAACCCACATTTTGTTGTGGTTTCTCTAACAATATCCAAGCACATGATATCCTTTGGAATCCTTTTACCCAAATTTCCTTCACCTCTTAGGGCACACACAGTTTTCTTTAAGTCCCTTCACAGGGATCATGGCAACCTTCTCATCTGGACCTGGTCCCATTATATTAGTCACTTCCATAGTGAATTTTCTTCATGTCCCTTAGAGATGGCATACATGGGTGCAATGAATAATACTTAATATATGTGGTTTTATCTTCCTGCACTTGATCTCTCGAGTTTTTAAGTGAAGTTTAATGTTACCACAATTGTTAAAATAATTTATGAACTCTCTCTTTTAGGAAGGGTCCTATCCCAAAACAAGATAAAACTAATACTTAGCAGTACCAAATATCACACAAAAACATATTTGAATCCAAATTTTATATCATTACAAGAGGATGTGTCCTTTAGGCATACTTCCCATTATTCCATCCATGCAATTTCTACCTGGGAGCTATATTATTATACCATGTGATTTATCATTCAAGAATTGGATCACCATCATATGCTTCATATCTAGTCTGGTTACACAAGATCTGATACCTCACATTTAACATGCTTAGAACTATATTATTTCTAATACAAGGTGTACTACAACTTTTTAGGGATGGCCACTACCAAGAAGTCGGTCTGCATTGGTCTGAGCCCCCTTATCATCAACGGTGAAAACTTGAACCTATCGACATTCGTCAGCAATTGGGACTAACCCTCATGGTGCTACAATCACTGTCTGAGTTACTACTGGGCTTGGTCCTCTACGGTTAGGGAGAGGACACTCATCACAGATATGTTCTTCTTGCCAAAAGTGACAAGATACTTTATTCTCATAGTGGCATGTTCCGTAATGACTCCTTCTGAAGGTACAATAGGTTGGCCTGAAATTCTTGCACTGGGGTTTTCCTTTTCTATCAGTCCTATTCCTTCTGTGATCGCGGCCTTGCCCTTTTCCATTCCTTAGGATAGAAATACCTTCCACAAACCCTAGATGTCCCTTATGTAGGTTCTAAACATGCATACCATTTTTCTCCATGTCTAAGGTGAATTAGACAGAGAGGATGGTACAAAAGTCTGTCCAGGCTATCAGTTCTATGATTAGATCTCATTCGATGATGTAGTTCTCCCACCAAAGATTTGTTGTACCCTCAAGCAGATGAGTTGCAAAATGAACCTTCATGTTGGGTTGCACCTTCAGAATGTGGAAATCTTTTTCTATAGAATGAAGCCAGGCTTCCACCTCAGAGTTGTCTTTGCCCCAAAACTTTTCTATACCCAACTTGAAAAAGTTGAGGATGGTGACTTCACGATGAGGGTGGATAGGTAGGGGTTCACCATTCTCATCTCTGGCAACATTTTTGGGTGTAAGGGCATTGAAAATCTTGGTGAGTTCCTTGAATTTCCCTATCCAGAGAGCATCAAGGGTATGAACTTTCTGATTATGGTTTTAGGACTGGTCATCATGGTCAGGGTCATCCTTGGGCTCATCTTCCATCATAGGTTTTCACCTGAGGCCTGGATGATCACTGGGGTTCAGGATGTCAAAGGGGGATACTTTGGGCTCGAGACCTTCCTTAGTGGTGGCCTACTATGGCCTTTTCTATTTCTTGGAAGTCTCATCTTCCCTCACCCCCTTGGAGATATTCTCTCCTAGTAGGAGGGCCTTCCCTCTTGGAAGTCAAGGATGCCAATGATATTGGTGTGGGCCATACTATTTCATGTAAGCTAACTTTAATAACCTCAATTTCATACTTAGGATATTAACGCATCCTAAAGTTATGTCTATGATATCTTTTTTACATTAATTTTATTATTTGTCGAAGGATGCCTTAATCCATTACCCTAGTAGTCAGAAAATGAAACGAGATAAGTTATAGGTACCTAGGGTTTATTGAGTGAAGGGGTATATAAATGATGAAATTTTATGACATCCTAAGGGTATTTTATTTTGAGAAAAAGCAACTAAATTTGGCTAGGCCAGATGCACGAGTCTGGGAGTCCTTGTAAGCCGACTAGCACTGCGGAGGAAACGTTTGCCATCCACTGGGTCGTGGTTCTTTATAGACACCTGCGTCTTTGGAAAACATTCTAATAACTCCCTTTGGGCTGTACATAATTCTAAAAGTTTAATAATTATTAGAGGCTAAATGGTAATCCATGCTCTAATACCAAATTTAATGACCCGTCCCTCTGTCATTCCGTATTCAGGTAGACCGAGAGCGAAAGGGCCATTACCAAAAATACATGTTCTATGGTTTAGGAAATAACCAAAATAATTAAAAAAATTCACTAAATGGGGAAGATTTTGATACAAGATAAAATAAGAAACTTTTTCATCATGGATTACAAAGATATTGATTTCTAAAGTTTGCAACAGAAAGTATACCATCTAACTATATCCTCCAGGAATTACTTTGATTCTTTACTTTTGGTGCCTTCTTTGTGAATGTCCATGTTACATCATACTTGCAGAATAATAGCAGATTATCCTATAACACAGTGAAAAAAAAACACGATCAATATAACAAGTTATATTGGTATGTTGGGGAAAATATTTGCATCTAGTTGTAACAACATAATTAATCAAATTATTGTTACATAATCAAAATTAATGTTTTTATCATAATTATTCAACCCTAATTTATCCAACCTCTATGAAACCCCTCTGGGGTATTGTACTTGCAGTGGACATAGGCCACCTTCTCCCCCCAAATACTTGGTGCAATATTAGTCTTACCCTATTCAGTCGATATACCTTTGATGATCCTCTACCCCATGGGCTTAACCATCATTTTTCCTTATATTTCATATATCAGAGATGGCTTAGGATTTGATCTAGTCATGTTCATATATTGTGTCCATAGTGACTTTATAGTTTGTAAGAAATAAATAAACAAGCAAGCATTTATTTGCCATCATTTTGACAAACTTTGGAAAACATTAGAAAACTAATGCAATTTAGTCTTAGGCGTATCCAAATACCTGTCTCAGAGGTAACTTGTTGATGTCTAAGAAAAAGATAACAAGAGACACCAATCAAGCAACTACCCTAAAATTAAGGCATAACACCCACATATCACTAATTTGTTCATAATCTATTATTAATACCGACTTGAGCTTCAAGTTAAATTTTAGGGTCAATTTAGGGTTTCATTGTGGTTTTGTCTTTCCAAACCCTAATTACCACTTTTCATGCTCTTTTGGTTTACAAACCCAAATCTTATCATCATTTGTACTTTTAATCTCAAGCAAACACTAATTCATCAACTATGGGTTGTTAATCTCAAACTAATTCCAAGTTTCCATTTTTATCCAAAAAGATCAATATTTGATTATTAAGATCCATTGAACACATTAAGATCATCAAAACCTAGACATTATTATTCTTATGAACTGAACATGTTAAAGATGGAATCTTTGGGTAATTTTTGAACTATAGGAAGATCTAGTTCTTAATTCTATTTTTATTTCATTCCTCATATTTTCCTGGGCAAGATTCATATACAATTTGTCTTGATCTGAGTTTCCAATTAATTACTACATTATTTACAAATTAATTGCACTATAGCCAATAAAATGATGACATGTCAGCAGAGACTCATTAATTTCTTGAGCCCACATGATTTTTTAGGGTAAAATACCGCTCTTCCCCTACATTTTACACCTGCATGCCAGGGTGAGTTGGTCATAAGACTCTGAACTATCTCTGACCTCATGATGGCGGCAAGACAAAACACTAGTCATGCTACTAGCGAGTCTATCTCACGGTTCCCCATGCCACAAAGTCCAGGAGAGGTTGGGAGGGGCTCTACCTTCCCACACTGGTGCCAGGCAGACCCTTCATGCGGCTGGGGACAAGTGGAGATAGGGGAACTAGGTGCTATACAGGTCACATGTTGCAATAGTAAAATAAAATCTAGACAAAGAAGGATGTGGCCCTTACCTAGGCACCTCAATGTGATTATATGGATGTTGTCCATGATGTAGAGTCTACTGAGGGCTCTGTCCAAACTCGTTTCTCTATGGAAGTGATGAAGCAACACCTACACCGTTCTTAGAGTTTCCTCCCTTGTTCTGGACCTTGAACCAGAGTCAATTTGGTGTAGTACACCTCCTGTGCGAAGGCCCATCGTTCCTATATAGGCCTCAGGTGGTAAGGGAGGAAGTAGAAGTCGATAGGTTCAGAGTTATTGGTATGTGAGTTGATGGAAAGGAAAATACTTTCCTAAAGATAGCTTTGCCTTTTAATACATTACCCATATTTTGAAAATAATTATTCCTCTCTCTCCATAACTCACTTTCTTATCAATACTTAGGAAAGTCTTCTCTTTCACATTATTCTTTTCTCATCAAAGTAATAGATCCAAATTAACCGATCATGAACCCTGAACTTGCCCTTTTTGTAACTTTTAGATAATTACACATTTAATTTCCTAGATTACAAAACATCTTGGGAAGTTCTAATTTTTCTCCCATAGTCTTATAGTGGGATCATATATTTGCAAAAGAAAGCCATGCTTTCAAAACAAAGAATAACATATTTTCAATATGTCCTTTTTATTGAAATAATCACATTTCAATTTTATAAATACATGTGAAAAACTAAGTTATAACATCAACCCTAGATAGGTGTCACCATAAAACCAAGGTGCAACAAGGTTCCCCAAGGTACAACTAATCTGAAGCATGACAAGAAAAACATGTGAGGCATGACAAGGGGGAGGAACTGATTCTCATTTTTATGTTTTAGGTTACAATGACTCAACGAGACCAACAACCCTAAACTCTCAAGAAACTAATGCGAGAGCAATGGATAGAGCATGAACAACACATGAACACATTGCTTTTTCTCATCACTCATTAATTTAACAAAACTTGAAACATGAACATCTAGTAACCTAAGTAGCTTCTTTGTGACACAATTAGACTTTCAGAATGCAAAACCTAGGGTTTCTAGAGATAGGGTTAGGATTGTGTAATTATCAAAATAGTCCTATTTTTCTTCTAATGTATAATGGTATGGGATGTTGTTTCAATATAATGAGGGAGGGTATGTACCGTAGAGAGTGCAAACCCTAGACATATGACTGTGACATGTTCTTAACATCTGTACACATTTTCTCTAGGTGTCATGGTAATAGGATATCTGATGTGTGTTGGTAACTCATATTTTGATTTTCATTTTAATCAAAATGGGAATATTGTAGTGTTACTAAATTTGGAGAAAAACTACTTTAACTATATATATAATATGAAAGTTTACCATAAATAGAAAGATAGTACGTGTCCATGCAACACGAAAGGAATAAATGCAACATATATCTAGATGTGATTTACTAGATGATAAAGGTAGCATCTAGTTCATCATGATAAAGTTTATACTAGTAGGTATTCTAGTATAAATAAGTTTGATCAATGATCTTTGAGTTTGGTATATGATGATATCACTGTGAATTTGAGTATATAATGTAATTTTTTGATGTTTTAAGATAATTTTTGAACATTCAATACCAACTATCCTAGAAACATACATTATACAAATGACTAGTGTACTATTTAACATGACTTGCATTTATCTAGAGCTATTGCATGCATGCATATGTGAAGTTTTATAAAAGTTTAGATATGGTACTAAAGATACTCTAGGAAATTGGCATGGATCCCATCCTCTCTACAAAGGAGAACCTCTACTATAGGATATGTGATAAGGTGAAATACATGGAGAGTGAACCCAACTTGGGGGAAGGTGTTAGGACCTAATATTTATAATATGAGAAACCAGAGATATGTGAAAACATGTCATATATGAGCCTCAATGTAGACAACTTTTGAGTATTTTGGTTGAGCCACCTAGTGTGTGGTTATTATGATAGAGTTGAATCCTAGACTTCATATTGAAGGACCTAACCATAGAGAAAGAGGTATTTGAATGTAAGTGAAACCCCATATAGGCGGGGAAGAGTCCCAAAACCCTACACGAAAGATGTGGGTGGTCCCATCCGAAGGAATCTAGTGATTGTATCCATAAAAGATAGTTGGGTCAAAGTTTGTGATATGGGTAGAAATATGGTGTTTTAAAATCACATGTTTCCTTATGAGGCCTTAGCTTGAGCCTACTAGAGTTTGTAAGGCTCATCTTTATCTATAAGTGAGATATCTATAGAACTCATAATTTAAGAATATTGTTTTTCCTCAGATAATGTATGATGCAAGAAGGAATCTTTATTTACCGAAAATATGGTATATTTGTGTTATTTCATCAGGATAAGCTTGAATATGTACCCATACCAGACATGTAATATTTAACTTTATATATGAGTTACTATCTGAAGAAATATTTAGATCCTAGTTTACAAATCATAATATATATACCCCACATCTTTACTATAATGAAAGATAATGAATATATATATAGTGTATATTTGAAGGAAAGGGAGATGATGAGAAAGATAGGATGGTGTGGGGGTGAGTGTGAGTGCCAATACCCCCTATAAGAGAGGATATGAGTTATTTCATCAGGATAAGCTTGAATATGTACCCATACCAGACATGTAATATTTAACTTTATATATGAGTTACTATATGAAGAAATATTTAGATCCTAGTTTACAAATCATAATATATATACCCTAAATCTTTACTATAATGAAAGATAATGAATATATAGTGTATATATGAAGGAAGGGGAGATGACGAGAAAGATAGGATGGTGTGGGGGTGAGTGTGAGTGCCAATACCCCCTATAGGAGAGGAGATGAGTTGGTGATATGTCGACCTTATCGGCTGGTCCACTTGGCTCAAGTGCGACTAGGGGAGAGGGTAACAAATGCCTCCTACCACATGAAGCAACATTGCTGCCACCCGTGTCCACACTACGGTGGGATACAAGAAGGAGAAGGATAGGGAAGATCCAATCCATGACTAAACTACCTTGCCACCGTACATATATCTCTCAAAGAGCATTGGGAATCCCAATGATAGTCCATTAGTACAATTGGAAAAGGCAACAAGATCTATAATAGACTTGATCCTATTGAGCTATCAAGGTTAATGGGAGATTAAGACTGCTTTGGTCTCATTTTTGAACCAACTACACATGAAGGGGTTAAGTATACAGAGATATCAAGAGTTGTGTTACAACCCTCTTCTAGCTTTGCTGGTAATCCTAGAGATTTAAGATAATGTTAATGCTTGTTGTGATTTTATTAGTAGTATATTATGTTGTGCTTTATTTTAAACTTTGATATTCTCAAAAACATATTTGGACAACTCATAATTCATGACTTAAGCATACCACAAAGATCCAAGTTGCATTTGATATCACATTAACTCATACATGTATGTAAGAGGAGAGTTAATAAAATTGAAGGAAATAATTAATATAGATATTTTCATTTGGTAATATTATCAAAGTATTATTGTAAAATTGTATATAATTCAAATACAAATACGACACAAAAGGAATGAACCAAATCAGAGTTAAAATGAGAGAGTTATACCCTTTTTAATAACATGTACAAATCCAACGACTGCCAGGACCTAGAGACTGTTAAGGCCCAACGACCGTTAAGAATGCCGCCCAGGACAACCAATCATAAAATGATCATATATCAGGCTATACATATCCATTTTCAATGAAACAAAGTTCTTAGAACTATAATTTGATCCTTTATCATCTCAGACCCTTTGGTCGACAAAAAGAAGACCTAGAGGGCAATTGCTAGGGCAATTTTTGGAGAAAAGGTGGAGAATAACTGCAGATCAGTGAATCAACCACATATTCTTCATGGTAAGAAAATATAGACTATAGATATCTTCTTTTTCACCTATTTGATCCATTAAGGATCTTCTATTCGAATCTAGGGAGGTTATGTTCCTCCCCTTTCTTCATCTTTGTGCTCTAGATGACCGTTTTAAGTCCATTTTTTCTGCTAATGATCAGTTTAAATGAGATCTTGAGGCCTAAAACTTGATTCAGATTCGTGTGAGCTAAGATCCGAATTTAGTTGGTGAAAGACTAAGATCAGAAACTTTAGACAATATTTATGAGTGGAAAATCACCTTTTTACCCCGATTTACAACATAAAAATCCAAATAATGGATTTCTAGTATTTCATTCTTACTCTATGATGATTGTGATGCATTTGATGAATATATGTGGTGATTTTCATTAATAGAGAGACATATTTGAACTTATGTTAGTATTGTAATATCAAGTCGAGAGTTGATACTATTGATAAGTGACATGATGGTATAATTAGAGGCACATGGGAAGTCGTGTTGCCCAAATTTAGAACTAAATAATCAAACTGTGGCTTGTCACAAATTGCGGAAGTTGATAAATGATTTATGTGCTTATTGTAAGATGTGTAAATGATGAGAATAGGGTAATGATTAGTGACGATGATGAATCATGTTAAATCAACTAAATATCTCTAGATGTTAGATATTCTGGACACTATAGAATCCTCAAAGGAGGACTATGTTGTGAGGAGGAATGGTTCTCGACTGGAGGTCTCACATAGGTTGAGGTAATCCAGAGCACATCATTGTGCGGTGCAGGGCATTAGGCCACTGAGGGCGGACTCCTTAAATGACTGGTATCCAGCACCAACCAGGGCTTCTGATGTTACATGAGTTACAATTTGTTGCGATCAGTGGACATCTTCGGCAGGTCCACTGGTGCACAATAAACCTAAGGGCTATGACTCCCTGCCTAAGTACCTAGGTTGGGAGGAGGAGTCTAAGATATCCAACCACTCCCATTAGATGTCGAGAGGAAGATGTGCCGATTCCAGTTGCTGACATGGTATTGAGATTAAAGACATAGGAACCAGGGCATATCTCTAAGTCCTAAACAATGAGATCGTAGCTTGGTGTGATACTTTCACATGTTGTAGTACACCTCATGTGGGTACAATGGCATAATAAATGGACTAAAAAGTATGTGAATGCATTAAGTTACCCTTTTATTGTATTTAGTATCAATTCAACTGCCATGATGAGTGATTTACATTTTTGAATTGCTATGCTTACATGCTTTGCATCTAAGTCCTACAAATTGTAAACATCTTAAATCTCTTTGTTACTTGTTGATTTTCTACTTACTGTGCACAATAACTCATCAACCTACTAAACAATTTTTCAGGTGATGTATTATCTCTTCCTGAGAAGATGGAAGCCATCTTTTATCAAGAGTAGCACAAAGGTCTTGAAAGAATAGGAGTTAGAATAGATAGATGGCCTCTTATCCTTCCTCCAGATCCTAGGAATGAGAGTGTGGAGATGAGAGAAACAATTAAAAGCTGATGGTTAGAATTTATCTCTATTTTGGAGGGCCCTAACCCTAGTTAGTGGGTTCAGTTTGCGCGCCAAATTCTTTGGTATCAGAATATTGGTTGAACCTAAAACATGTTTAGGTTTGGGAAAGGAGCGATAAGATACCGATAGGATTAGGATGCTTTCCTCTTTGAACTACAACTTTCTAATAGGTGTATTCTGTTATGAATTTGCACATGGTAGGAAGAGAACGTGGACATGGTAAGGAACAAGTTGAGAGCCATTATGGCCCTGACCCTCAAGCAATGGGTCAAGGTGGAGCCATATTTTTCTAGAGAAAAGAAAAATATATGATGGAAAACAAATATTCATCTTCTAGTAAGGATCGAATGTGATCCTATGAGTTGGTAAAGAAGCTTGGTGGGATTGAATTCTCTGGAACAAAAAATCTAGATGTGGTGGCGATGTGGCTTTGACAACTGGAAAAGGTCTTCTGCCTAATGGAGTTATCAGAGGATAAGAAAATCAATCATGCAGTCTATCTGCTCAAGGGAGATGCTGAGTTGTGGTGGCGTGAAGTAGAAGATAATAGGAGAAATACAATGATGACATGGAGGGACTTTGTGCATGAGTTCCACCTTAAGTATTTTCCTCCTACCATCCTATGTGATAAGATCAAACATTTGAAGAATATCAGACAAGGTAGTATGATGATTGGTGAATATGAAGCATGCTTTACAAGGTTGGCAAATTTCTTCCCGTAGCTTGTGCCTGATGATGTAGAGAAGTGCATAAGATTTCAACAAGGATTAAGATTAGAGATTAGACACATTTTATCAACCATTGGTCAAAGAGACTGAGAAAAATTTGGAGAATTTGAGGAAGCAACAAGACGCATAGAAGAGTAAGCTAATGCTGATAAGAAGTCTAAGAGCAAGAAAAGATCTGGAGACTTTGGTTGAGGAGGACATAGCAGTGGTGGATGTAGAGGAGGTGGTGTGTTCTTTTCCAAGATAGGATGAGTACTTGGTTGTTTTGGGAGACAAGGATCTAGTTCTTCACCGAGTGGAGGAAGACCTAGTTCCAGTAAATGGAATACACCACCCAGGGGGACACCTCCAACTAGGTCTTCGTGACCATCGGTGTGAGTGACATACCCATAGAGATAGGATGTAGCCATGTCTATAAACTATGGTAGGATACAATCTGGAGAGTGTTGGGGAGTCACTACTCAGACGTGCTATCACTTTGGACAGATGGGCCACATAAAAGGGACTGCCAAAGCTTCAATATATTTTAGAACGAGGTTCACAATTACAATTTTAGCCTCCACAGAGACAGACTTCAGTTCGAGGGGCAAGTTATTCTGTGGCTTCAGGTTCTAGAGGGGGAGCACCTAGTACTAGTAGTGGATAGCAAGGACAACGTGGCAAAGGGAGAGCTATAGGATGCTTCTTATCAATGACACCATCTGAAGGTGTAGTCTCGTCCATAGTTGTGATAGATGAGATGCTTCTCTTTAATAGTATATCTATTACAATATTGAGAGATCTTGGTGCTACACATTCATTCAAAGATTGATAGTTAGTGGATTAACTCTTCTAACCCTTGATTTATCTTATGAGTTGTTGTTAAGAGTCCCACTAGGTGAATCCTCAAATTTGATAGAAGTATGTCCGGGATGTCTGTTGAGTTTTAGTGGGTATACAATAGTAGTTATTCTCCTACCCTTATATATTAATTCTTTTGAAATCATTTTTGGTATGTATTGCCTTGAGACATATCATGTCCAATTAGATTGTTTGAAATAAGAAGCCATCTTTCAACAAGGTGGTTTTTCTTGTGTCTTTACCAAAGATATGAAACTCTTGCCCATATGTAGAGTATCAACTACTATAGATGATAAGATGATGTGAAAGGGGTGTGAGGCCTTTTAGCACATGTGGTAGATGCTAGGGTAGAAAAGGAATAGTCAGTATAGTAGATGCTCCAGTAGTATGTGAGTTTCCAGATGTCTTTGCCGATGAGTTACCAGGTTTACCACCTGAGAGATATTGACTTTGAGATACAAACTTTACCCAATAGCCACTCAATGGCATTACCTGCCTATAGAATGGAACCTGTAGAGTTAAAGGAATTAAAAACCCAGTTACAAATGTTGCTGGATAAATGATTTATTCAACCTAGTACATCACTTTGGTGAGCTCCAGTACTGTTTGTGAAAAAGAATGATGGAACCATGTGGTTATGCATAGACTACATGAAATTGAATAAGATAACCATTAAGAATAAATATCCTTTGCATAGGATTGATGACTTATTTCATTAGTTATATGAATCAACAATCTTTTCAAAGATTGACCTCATGTTAGGTTATCATCAATTAAGGATAAAGGGATCTGATGTACCTAAGTTAGCATTCAGAATAAGATATGGGCATTATGAGTTTGTAGTTATGTCTTTTGGACTGATGAATGCCCCTGCTGCCTTTGTGGACATGATGAATAGAATTTTTAGACCATATCTAGTTCAATTTATAGTGTGTTTATAGACGACATTCTTATATATTCCAGAGACGCAGAACAACATGAGCAACATCTAAGGATTTCCCTACAGTAGTTAAGGCAAAATCAAAACTATGCTAAGTTCAACAAATGTGACATCTGGATGGCTGAAGTATCTTTTCTTGGTCATGCCATATCGGGAGAAGGAGTTAGTGTTGACCCTAAGAAGGTGGAATCTATTCATCAGTGGGAGCAACCTATGACACCTACTGAGATCAAAAGTTTCCTGGGGTTAGTCGGATACTACAGGAGGTTTATAAGAAACTTTAGTGCAGTAGAAACACACCTCTTACATGCTTAACAAGAAAGGATGTACCTTTTCTTTGGTCTGAATCATGTGAGAAAAGTTTTCAAATTTTAAAGAAGAAGTTAATCACAACACCGGTATTGATATTACCAGAGGAAGATAAAGGTTATTTGGTTTTCTATGATGCATCCAAGAGAGGTTTGGGATGTGTTCTTATGCAAGAAGGGAATGTGGTGGCTTATGCATCTAGATAAATTAAGAGGAATGAAGAGAACTATCCCACTCATGATCTTGAGTTGGAAACTATAGTGCAATCCTTAAAGACATGGAGTCATTATCTATATGGTGAATCATGTCAAATCCTTACTGATCATAAGAGTCTAAAGTACATTTTCACACAAAGGGATCTCAACCTAAGACAATGTAGATGGTTTGAGATTATAAAGGATCATGATATCACCATGATTACCACCCTAGAAAGGCCAATGTAGTAGCACATGGTCTGAGTAGAAAATAAACATTGTCCGTAGAAATGTTTTCAATGGCATGTGTAAAAAGCGACTTCTTTGTCAAGATGAGGGAATGGAATTTGGATATAAATGTATCTGATCAAGGTGTACTGATTGCACATATGCATATTAGACCTACATTTTATGATCAAATCAAGGAGCTTCAATATAGTGACAGAGAATTGTAATAGATTATTCATGATATGATAGAAGGAAAAAGAACATAGTTTATCTATTCAGATGACTGGTTGATATTTCAACATATAGAGTGTGTGTGCCAGATGAAACTCAGTTAAAGAAACATATTCTTGAGGAAGCTTACTCTTCTATGTAGGCAATGCATCCAAGAAACACAAAGATGTATATAAACCTAAAGGAATTGTATTGGTGTTCGGGTTTGAAGAAGGATGTGGCTGAGTATGTAGCCAGGTGTAGTGTATGTCAGCAAGTCAATGCCGAACATCATAAACTAGTAGGTACTCTATAGTCACTTCCCATCATTGAATGGAAGTGGGAGCATATTACTATAGATTTTGTGGTTGGATTACATAGGATACCATAAGGTTTTGATTCTGTATGGGTAATAGTAGATTGTTTAACTAAGTCTTATCACTTTCTACCAATTAAGACAACTTGGCATACACTAAAATTAGCCAAATTATATATAGATGAGACAGTCCTATTGCATAAGATACCCATTTCTATAATATCTAATTGAGATCCTAAATTCACATCTAGGTTCTAGAATCAGTCAGAACTTTCTTTGGGAACAAAGTTGAAACTTAGCACAAAATTTCATTTTCAAACAGATGGACAATCAGAGAGGACAATTCAAACCCTAGAGGATATGCTGAGAGCATGTGTTTTATAGTTTAGTGGCAATTGGGATGATCATCTTAGTCTTATGGTGTTTTCTTATAACAACAATCACCATTGCAGCTTAGGCATGGCCCCTTATGAAGATTAGTATGGTAGAAAGTGTACATCTCCTATTTGTTGGCGAGAAATAGCTCAGGTGGTCATTGCACGAGGCCCTCACGAAGGGCCTTGGGTTTGAATCCCCCAGGTGGTGCTGTTCAGAATTGTTTCTCCCGTAGCGTAGCTGTACTCTGCGTGACTAATTGGGGCTCTATTTCTTACAGGATGAGCGGACCCCCCCCCCCCCCAAGTTGGGCTCGACACAAGCCTTACGGGTCTCCTGGGTTATCAAAGAAAAAAGAAGTTGGAGAAAGCCAGATTCTAGGTCTCAGTTGGTGGAAGAAACAACAGAAAAGATATCTGTGATCAGACAACATTTGTGGACTGCTTAGGACAGATAGAAAAGTTATGCCGAGAAAAGGTATAAACCACTTCATTTTGAGGTTGGGGATGAAGTTTAATATAATGGTATCACCATGGAAGGTGTTCTAAGGTTTGGGAAGCAAGGCAAACTAGCTCCTAGATATATGGGTCCCTATCCAATCATTCAAAGAATTAGACCAGTAACGTATAAACTAGAATTGCCTTCAGAGTTGGCCAATTTACATGACGTGTTTCATGTATCTATCTTAAAGAAGTGTCATCTGGGTATAGAGAAGATTATATACCCAATTCCTATACAATTAAGAGAGGATATCTCCTATGTTGAAGGACTAATTTAAAATCTAGATTGCATAATTTAGAAGATTAAAAAGAGGGAGATACCCTTGGTGAAGGTTCTATGGAGGAATCATGGTATAGAAGAAGCTACTTGTGAAGTATAATTAGAGATGTGTAACAAGTATCCTTTCCTATTTTAGAAATTTTGAGAAGAATTTTTTATGAGAGGGGAGAATTCTTACATCCCTCTTCTAGCTTTGCTGATAATCCTAGAGATTTAAGATAATCTTAATGCTTGTGTCCTTTTATTAGTAATATATTACTTTGTAATTTATTTTAAAATGTAGTAGTCTCAAATACTTTTTTGGAAAACTCATAATAATGACTTAATCACACCACAAAGGTCTGAGTTGGAGTTGATATGGTATAAACCCATACATGTATCCAGTGGAGAGTTAATACCATTGGAGGAAATAACTAATAAATAATTTTTTATTTGATAATATTATAAAAATTAATATAAATTGTAGATAATTCAATTAAAAATACAATGCAAAAAGAATGAACCAAATCAAAGTTAAAATGTGAGAGTTATGCCCTTTTTAGTAACATATATAGATCCAACGACTGCCACGACCTAGCAACCGCTAAGCCCCAACGACCGTTAAGAATGCCACCCAGGACAACCAATCATAAAACAATCATATCTCAGGCTATATATATCCATTTTCAACTAAACAAAGTGCATTAGAACCCTAATCAATGCTGTATCATATTAGACCCTTAGGCCGATGAAAAGAAGACCCGGAGGGTGATTGCTAGGTTGATTTTCTTGGAAAAAGGTGGAGAACAATTGCAGATTGGTGAACTATTCATGGATTCTTTGTGGTAAGTAGTTTGAGACTGTAGATATCTTCTTTCTCACCTCTTTGATCTGTTAAGGATATTCTATTCGAATCTATGGAGGTTTTTTTCCCTCCTCCTTTCTTCATCTTTATGCTCCAGATGACTGTTGTAAGTCTATTTTTCCTACTGATTATTAGTTTAGAACAAGATCTTGAGATCTGAAGCTTGATTCAGACCCATGTGAGATAAGATCCGAATTTAGTTGGTGAAAAGACTAATATCAACAACTTTAGACGTGATTTGTGATTGGAAAATCACCTTTTTACCTTGATTTACAACATACAAATCCAAATAATGGCTTTCTAGTATTTAATTCTTTCTCTATGATGATTGTGGTGCATTTGATAAATATATGTGGTGATTTTCAATAATAGAAAGACATATTTGAACTTATGTTAGTATTATAATATCAAATCAAGAGTTTCTGTGCAAGTTTCTATGATGAAGAGGTGATGAGATGGTATAATTAGAGGCACATGGGAAGCTGGTTTGTTCTCATTTCGAACTAAAAAATTGAATTGTGGTTTATGAGAACTGAGGAAGTTGCTAAATGATTTATGTGCTTATTGTAAGATGCTTAAATGATGAGAATAGGACAATGATTAGTGATGATGATGAATAAAGTTAAATCAACTAAATATCACTAGACGTTAGATGCCCTAGGCACTGTAGAATCCTCATAGGAGGCCTACACTATAAGGAGGAATCATGCTTCCTGTCTGGAGGTCTCACGTAGGTCGAGGTAAGCCGGAGCACATCATTTTGGGGTTGGGGGGCGGGGGGGGGGGGGCTAGGCCAGTGAGGGCAGACTCCTTAAATGATTGGTATCCAACACCAACATGGAATGTATGTGGTACCTGAGTTACAAGTTGTTGCGATCATTGGACATATTTGGTAGGTCCACTGGTGCACAACAAACCTGAGGGCTTTGATCCCCGCATGAGTAACTAGGTTGAGAGGAGTCTGAGATATCTGACCACTCTCATTAGCCGTCGAGATGTAGATATGCCGATGCCAACTAGAGATGTGGTATTGAGATTAAATCCTTAGGAACCCAGGCATGCTTCTAAGTCCTATACAGTGAGATCATAGCTTGCTGTGATACTTTGACATGTTGTCATACACCTCATGTGGGTCCAGTGGAATTATAAAAGAACTAAAAAATATGTGAATGGATTAGGTTACCCCTTTATTATATTTAGTATCAATTCAACTGCAGTGCTGAGTGATTTACAATTTTAAATTCCCATGCTTAAATGCTTTGCGTTTAAGTCCTATAAATTTTAAACATCATAATATCTTGGTTACCTGTTGATTTTCTACTCACTGAACCAATATCTTATCAACCTACTGAACAATTTTTTAGGTAAAGGATTAGCTCTTCTTGAGGTGATGGAAGCCAAATTTTATCACGAATAGCACAAAGGTCTTGCAAGAAGAGTAGTTAGAATAGATAGATGGTATCTTATCCTTCCTCTGGATCCTAGGAATGAGGGAGTGAGAAAAGAGAAAGAAGTTTGTAATGATATGTACATGATGTATATTAAGTGTGAAACTCTTTCTTCTAAAGAGAGAGAAGTTTGTAATGATATGTACATGATGTATATTAAGTGTGAAACTCTTTCTTCTATGTAAAAGTCAAACTCTATTGTATCCTTTAATGTTATGTTAAATAAAGATGTTATAAGTTGTTTAAGTAGTGCTTCAATAAATTTGAGAAAAGGAAAAGTAAATTTTGATTTTCTATAAGTGATTAAAAGCTAATGGTTAGTATTAATCTCTATTTTAGAGAACCCAATGTTGGCTTTGTGCACATGTTTTGATATTTATAAACTCAAACACTACCTCACTAGTATACTAATGCATGTAGTATCATCGAGGTCCTCCAAGGAGTAGGGTATTGTTAGGCACAAGAGTATTAAACTACAACAATCTAGATTTTTTAACAAGAGAGGTTTTATTTAGTTAATCAAGCAATCAAAAGGAAATGAACTAAAACATAATACACTTTTATTAAGTATTAATTTTGGATTAGGGATTCTTGAGGATAGGGTTTCAGATCCACATCATAACTTGAAGAACAAAAAAGATCAAGAACACTAACAATAACACAAGGGAGGCATGTATCCTACACCCACCTCCTGGTAGTGTAGAACAGTCCTAACTTTGTATACCACTCCCATGGATATACTTAGTTTATGACTACAAACCTTTGTTTTTCAACACATCCCAACCACTCCCTTGGTCAAGGTAGTGCATCTATGATACATCTCCTTACTCCTATGCACATCTTACCATATCATACAAAGAGCAGAAATCATACATACAAAGTGACCAGCAAAGCATGTAAGAGGAATTAAACACCGATGAACCTTAGAACAGTGAAACAACTAGCATTATATATAAAATTTGTGTTCAATAATGTTATGACATGGGAGTTACTCCCCCATTCCAAAGAACAAGAGATCTACTCTTCCATGGCTATAGAAAGTAGATACAAATAGTAGAAAGTAGTGATAGACATCATAATAGAAAGAAATAAACTTGGATGTTCGTGGAAGAAGGAAGATAGACTTTTAACTCTGTTCAAGGAGTCACAAATCCATCCTTACTGCTGGAAACTCTTCAAAAAGCTTCACTTTTGAGTGGAGAGAAGAGAACGGTGGAGACCCTTGCTGCAATTGTTGGAGAAGAAGGAAGAAGCAGAAGTTTCCCTCTCAAGAAATCAACTTTTCTCCCTTGGAACACCTCCAAATCCTCCTTGCTCTCCCTTACTTGAGTCCCTCTCCAAAAGGTCTGAAATAGTCTATGATAATTGTCCCAAGATGGCTTGGGGTCGTATATATAAGCGTGAGGTAGTTAAATTCACATTTTAGTAAAATCTACAGGTCACACGACGTATCTTTTATAAGACACGACGTGTCTTATGCAATAACTGAAGTTTGGATTGATTTCTGGAAGGTTACACGATATGTATTTAATAAGTCACATCATGTCTTCAATAAAACACTGTGTGTTGCTACAAATATAGAGTTCTATATTCAATTTCTGGGTTGCGACACGGGGTGTCTTTAATAAGACACGTCGTTTCTTTAATAAAACACAGGGTATCTTAATTAAGACACGGGGTGTCTTTATCAGTTTCAGCAACATTGATTTTCTGAATGTCTAGATGATTGGGGAATGTGTTGATGGATGTTATGATGGCGTTTTCTCCCCCTTTTGATGCCAAATTGTTGTACCTACAAACCAAACCATAGATCAAGTAAAGACAACAATAAAGATGGAACATCTATCCTGATTAATAGTGATTATTGGGTTAAAATGATTGGGAAATGCAACCAAAAGTGGTCCAAAAGATGATATAAAATACGCACACCCAATCCCCCTAAGATAGAACCATTGCTTGTCCTCAAGCAAAAAGAGCATAGAAACACAAATGAAGAATTGTCAAGTTCATGCATAGATCAAATGAAAAGAAAGATGCGTATAAGACCATGACAACTATGATAAACATGTTTATACACCCAAGAAAGAGATTTTTAGTTCAGCAGGGGTTGTCACAATTAAGTGAATCAATCAATTAAACAACACTAAGTAGAATTTGGATGAACAAGCCAAACAATTAGTGGATGTACAACTCAAACACTCAGATATTAAGGATACAAATGATGAAATCTTAGTTAAAAATAACAATTTTGGTTGTACTCTCCTTCTTTCCAAAAATGATATGACAATGGATTATGTGTTTCTCCACTCGACTGCTAATATAGGCTTATGCACATGTGGAGTGTCGATTGGGGTATTTTACCCTCTTTTAAGACATACCACCTAACCATCATGGCCAGATCAGACTTACACTTGGCTAGCATGATATGTGGGTAGTTTATCCATATTTTATGGGGTATGAGGGTGAAATAAGCCAAAAGAAATTTTAAAATTTTTCCACAACATAGGAGAGTCAACTAAATTGCAACATTAGCTAGATTTCATTCATTTGTTTTGAAAATTTTCATTGAAAGAGTGGTTGAAAATACACTAAGAGCTTGGCAAGGGCATCCCATATTCTAAATGATGTTGTTCAATTGATTTACTCACAAAAATGGAAACCATTACATGTTTTAACCAATCAAGGATGTGAAAGATGGATGTTCATACTAGAAGCATAAATCAGGGTTAAGCATTTGTTGATGGCCAAAATGTTTCATTTGACTAATGCATGCCTTTTACAATTTCTATAAGTGATATTTCTCAACAAAAGAGCACAATCAGTTTGGCATAGAAAGGTTGAAACCCACTTATATAAGATAAGCCCCATATCATACTAGATTTGCCACTAGAAGAATAGAAACAAAAACAAGAGCTAAGAAAAAGATGATAAAAGGAAAATAACACTACATTACCAACCAGTTGCTCCCCCCCTAAGCTTGAAATCTACAGTGTCCTCACTGTAGAAATTAAATAAAGAGAATAGAAACTGGGTACCTCATCATGGTAGAGTTATCAAGGTGGAGGGCCTGTGCTCTGATTTGAGGCTGGGAATTGTTGCGCCATAGATCTACGCCTCTTTGTCAGTCTAGTTTTTATTTGGGACAAAGATGTACGCTTATAATTTGTAGTAGGAATAGTCTTCTAGACATCAATGTTATTTGTCCCTTCATTCTCTTCTTAAAAATAACTAGAATCAGATTCAAAGAGAATTTTCTCATCACCAAGAAATGTGGCAAGGGATTGTGGAAAAATTAAATATGTCTTGCTTGAAGAATCATCTCGTGGAGCATGTGAAAATTTCTTCCTTTGATCATCACCTACATTGGAGTCAACAACTTCATATAATATTGTATTTTATGGTGAATAAAAATCTACTATAGAAACTCCACTCCTAAAAGTAACCAACGTGAATGTCTCCATTGGGTTCATTTCCAATTGGTTAGGGAACGAATTGGAAGTTGCATTGTGATTGGAATGAGCTAGTTGAGCAATTTGATTCTCCAACATCCTAGTATGAGTGGAAATTCCATCCACCTTAGAATAAAGTTGAAAAATAGCATCCTTTAGCAGATCCCTTTGTCGACAAAGCTCATAATTTTGTTAAATTTGAGTTGAGGCAAAGGTCTCAACCATGGACTCCAAACTCGGCTTGGGATGAAAATGTTGTTGTTGCTGGATGAAATTGCAACTGACATTGTTGTTGAGCTCTGGCATCTCTTCAAATTGTGACGTTTTGGCAAAACATAAAGAAGGGGTGTGTCCCACTGAACAACATGTGTTAAAAGTCACTTTAGTAGCTTACTTTCCAAAAATAGAGCTTGAAGAAGATGGTTGGCTACTCCAGTCAGGATTCCATTGACAAGTATTAAGTGCCATGTCTTCAATAATGGCATAAGCATCCCTGTATGATTTGTTCATTAATGCACCATTTGCAACAACATCAATAGATATCCTTGTATTTTAGAATAAGCCATTATAAAAAGTTTTTAATAGAAAGCAGTTGTTTAAACCATGATGTGGGAAAAGACGTTGAAGGTCTTTGAACCTTTCCCATGTGTCATACAAGGTCTCTCCATGCCTTAGAGAAAAATTAATGAGCTGACTCCTCAATTGTGCAGTCTTGCTTGGTGAAAAGTATTTGGCTACGAAAACTTTGAGGAGTTCGTCCCAGCTGTTGATGGAGTTTCCTGGAAAAGAATAGATCTATGCCTTGGCTCTGTCTCTCAAAGAGAAGGGAAAAAGAAGAAGACAAATTGCATCAGTAGGAACACCATCTATCTTGAAAGTGCTTAGCAATTGTAGAAATTCAACAATGTGGAGGTTTGGATCCTCCATTGGTGTCCCTCCAAACTGGTTCTGCTATATCATCTTTATAATTGTGGGGCTGATTGAAAAGTCATTTGCCTCAATTTGTGGGATAGTGATAGCCCCATTGATATTTGTAGCAGTAGGAACAACAAAATCCTTTAGGGCATGATCATCTTCCATGATTTGTTCTTCTTGCTGGGCTGGACTTTCGGGTTAGGATGGTGGAAATGAAGGTGATGGATGTTGTGACTCATCCAAATGTGTTTGAGGTTCACTCCTCCTTGCTTTTTGAAGGTTTCAAATAGTGTGCTCAGTTTTGGGGTCTAGAAATGTGGAAGGTTCAAGACCCCCTTTGGATTTCTGTGTATAGTCCTTCAAGTAAACAAGGCGAGTGAAGTACAAAAAACAAAAATGGAATATACAAAAAAATATGATAATGATGGTAATCATGATGAAAAAAATGGCAGATATGTCAAGTGATGCTGTGATCTAGTCTCGCTTACTAATTGGCACTTCTTACTCTAACAAGAATATTGATGCTCCCTAAAAACGGTGCCAAAAACTTGTTGGCTGTGTGCACAAATTTAATATTTATAAAATCGAACACTACCCTGCAACTATACGGGTGTGTGTAATAGTATCGAGGTCATCCAAGGAGATGGGGATTTTTAGGCGCAAGAGTATTAAACTTCAACAATGTAGATCTTTTTAACAACTTTAATTAACTAAGCAATCAAAAGGAAATGAACTAAAATAGTATACACTTTTATTAAGGATCAATTTGGATTAGGGATTCTTGAGGATAGGGTTTTACATCCACATCATAACATGAAGAACAACAAAGATCAAGAACACTAGCAATAACACAAGGGAGGCATGTATCCTACACCCACCTCCCGGTAGGTTAGAACAGTCCTAACTTTGTATACCACTTCCATAGATATACTTAGTTAAGGACTACAAACCTTTGTTTTCCAACACATCCCAACCACTCCCATGGTCAAGATAGTGAAGATAAGGTACATATCCTTAATCCTATGCACATCTTCCTAGATCATGCAAAGAGTAGAAATCATACATACAAAGTGTCTAGCAAAGCATGTAAGCAGAATTAAACATCGATGAACCTTAGAACAGTGAAACAAGTAGCATTATATATAAAATTCGTGTTCAACAATGTTATGACATGGGAGTTACTCCCCCATTCCCAAGAAAAAGAGATCTACCACTACGAAAAATATGGTCTTTAACTACAAAAAAATTTGTAGCAAAAACCCCAAAATTTGTAGCCAAAAGCTTTGGCTACAATTATCCTTACATTTATAATATATAGCTAATACCCGTGTAGCTAATTGTTTAGGCTACATTTTTCAAAGTTGTAGTTAGTTATTCCTTTGGCTACAAATTTATATGTAACCCTAATTGTTGGTAAAAATGTCCTTACACATAAATATGTAGTTTCCATTGTAGCCAAATGTATGACTACAATTTAATTTGTACCTATGCTATGTAGGGAGAGATGACATTGGTTACAATTTGTATTTGTAGTTCATGTATAGCAAAAATTAGCACTTGCTACACATGTAATTATTGCTAGTGTGTAGTGAAAGGCACCATGTGCTACACATACATATGTAGTGAGAAACATTATGTAGCCAGTCAGTTGCTTGCCAATATAGAGGGGTTTTCAATAAGACAACAAATGAATGTTAATCAAGATCGAGTTTTGCTTACAATGTCAACAATGATACTTTTATTTATATTTGAACAATGAGTACACATGGGGAGGACATTAACCTGGCCCCTGTTTTACAATATGCATGAAAAAAAGACACATGTATACAATATCTTCTTCTGACTACATCTATCCACTGCAGACTACAAAGCACAATATAAAGAGGGCTCATCTCCTTCACCAGATGCCACAGCAGAAGCATCGTTCGCTTCTGGCCTGTCAGCGCCATAGTTCTAATGATTACACTTTGTTCTGAACGGATAGTTTATGTTGCCACACTTGTCGCACTTCCAGCTCCCTTCATGCATTTTAGATTTGGAACCTTTGGCATTATCTGACTTTGTAGTCTGAGATTCAGGTTTAGGAGTGTTGCATTTCCTCATGTTGCAGACAGTTCGGAAGGAAAAATTATTATTACCACATTTGGGACATGTCCAATCATTATCACGGCCAGAACCAGTGAGCTTCTTCTGAGCTCCCTCATCAACATAAGGTCCAAGTCTAGCACCCAAAGGACTCTGACCCATAGGCAATCCCAATCCATATCTGTCCATTATTGGAGGCAGACCATACATCCCACCTGCTCCCATCATCGGCCCATTTGAGTATGGTGCGGGACCAGGTAAAGGCATGGCACCATAAGGGTTACCAACAGAGAGCCGGTTTCCATACCCATAGTTGAATCCAGAGCCTCCAGAGAAAGGATAGTCATATGGAGGAAGTGAGGAGCCACTGTAGTGGGATGAACCGTAGGGAGGGCCACCACCCAGGTAGATAGATGAAGGGACACCAGCATTCATATAACTAGAACTGTATGCCGGAGGAACTTGAATGGGCTTGGAAGAATACTTCACATTGTGGTTTGCGGGCCTGGACTGGGTGCAATTCCGCATGTTGCACGTTGTTCTGAAGGAGAATTTGACATTCCCGCAGCTGGGGCACATCCAGTCGTCTTCCCTTCGACTACCGTCGGTTCATGCACACTTCCCGGTAGAGGAGTTCGAGTTATCCACCTGAGACATGGTGGCAATTCGATCTTCAAGTGGAGGATACGGCGAAGGGTTCTACGACAGTGTAGAAGAGAGAGAGGTCTGCCCTGTTGTGCATATCCCTGTTCCATTCGGGCACTGAGAGCAGAAAAATTGGCATCTTGGATGCAAGCATCCACCTTTGTTGAACAAGGACTCTGTGCATGAAGGAGTATCCACATCTGACCCTCTGTTTCTGCTAAACAAAACCAACATCACCATCACAGCAATCAACAGTGGACATGACCTTCACATCCGCATCTGACCTTCACATCTACGCATTCCAGAGACTGAATGGGCACATGTTACTTTCGGTAGCTTCGGAAAAGAACGTGCTGACATTCCAGCTTCTGAATCACCAGAAAGCGTAACGCCATGTCCAGATGAACCTGTTCATGTGACATTACCTGAGGACAATATAGATATTGTGGACAGTCACACTGCAACCTCAAGTTTGGATTCTCCTCAACCAGATGTAGCAGATGCTGGCGCAATGGCCCCTGAGGATGCTGAATCTTTAAACTCTCAGCATATAGAAAGTTATGCAGACATTGGGCTGGTTCATGAACAGAACCCACAACATCCTATAGAAACTCATCAGATACAGCAGGAATCCGACCTATCCACCATGCCTGCATATAGTTTAACTCAAAACTACGATGCACCTTTTTTTAGACCAGCTAGTGCAGACAATTCTGGCATTCAGGAGTTATCATCTTCCTCTGAGACTCATACTTCATATGCGATGAACAGCAGTCCATCTGCTTTGGCTTCTGCGATGTCTCACCACCAGCCATCGGCACAACAACAACCTACTCAGTTATATCCACATGTTCAATTCTCACATTTTCCAAATTTCCTCCCTTCCCGGCAATTCATGCCTCCAATGTATGTCCCATAAATTGCTGTCCCTAATTACCGATGCACAATCCTCATAGAAACCACTGCATAAACAACAAGTACAGTGAGTGAATGGATTAGATATTGCAGAATCATTTATCAAAATAACACAAATAGATTCTGAATATTTTTTGTGAAAGACTGAATACCGCAATTTCTATTGTACCTCTGGAATACTACTAAGGCTCCATTCTAATAATATAACTGAACCAATTTGTTTTTACTTCATTTGACTCTGTTCTGTATAACTGTAGGTTTAGAGTTATAGCGTACAATTTAGGAAGGAATCATTCATAGCAGCAGAAACTAAGATCTATAGTTTTACATGGTTTACTTGATATGGACCAGGAATGCTGGTAAAAGAAAAGTATGAAACTTGAGGGAAATGCTTGTTAGTTACTTGAATGTTTCAACTACATTAGAAAATGAAATGGTGAATAATGCAGCACCAACAAAATGAACAATGAAAAATGAAGAACAAGCACTTCAAACGTCACATACATTCTTAGCAACAAAAAGCACCACAAGCAATGCAACTGCAAAACATCCAGCAGCGATCCTTGCAGTAAGCAAGTTAGTTGATGCAAGAATCAAAACCATTCCCCAAAATGACGAGCCAAGGTCTGGTATAAAAAAGTCAAACTTCAATTGTTAGAAAGTGATTATCTACAATTTTACATAAAACAAACATCTAGAGATCTATTTTTTTTCCATTTATCATAGTGCAACAGGTCATATTTTGCAGGACATACTGACTTACATCCAGCAGGAAGGATCAACCAATATATACCACCACGAGTTTGTGTGCTTCCACCTTCATCAGCTGTGTACTTGAGACATCCATGTTTAATAAACAGCTTCTGACACATCTTCTGTGAAACTCCGTTTCCCCGACTATTCTTCATTTTCTTTTCATCAAAGAATTCACTTTGAGAGCTTACACAACACATACTCATTCCACAATCCATGAGCTCAAGCAGAGGTAACTGGGCTGTGGCAAATTGAACACCACCTGGAAAATATAACAAAAGAACCCAAATCAATTTTATCATCAAAAAGACATGGAAAAGGGGCGTATGATTAGGCATACAAGCTTACTTGAAGTAATATTCGGACAGAGTGCAAGCAAAAGCCTAGATAGAGTATCAGGAAGCATATTTCATATCATGTTAATGCCACTGTCACTGATGCTTGATCTGGCATTAAACAAATAAAGGAACAAACCATTATGATATGGACTTTCTGACTGACCATTATATAACCAAAAGTGTTTTGTAATTAGCTGGAATATGCTAAAAATATTTGGGATACAACATAGTTGACCAAATCCAACAGAGAACTCACCCACTCAGATCAAGCAACTCTAGACCATTGTAGCATTGAACAATTGCAGCAACAGACGCATCTGTGATACCTGAGCCCAGAACCAGAGAAAGTATGCTCAGACCCCTTGAAAAGATCATAACAGGCAATCATTAATAATAGCAGGCAGTTCATGCCCTTCATAAACAACAGAGCGCATGTTGAGTAACCAAGCATGAACCATAGCTTGGGCTGCACCTGCAGACATCAAACGCAGATCCAAACAAGAGTCTGTCCATGTGGTGTCCCATACATTTCTCCGCCTACCTTCGAATACTACTAGTTGAGCTCCTCTTCTCTACAAAATTGAGATTGGGGCAGAGAACACGATCATCATCAAGCAGGTCTCAAGAAAACAAAATTCTAATCTCATAGAGGATCATATATATATATATGAAGAGTATCAATGAAGACTTTTTTTAAGACATGGTAAGATTTCTATATAAAATCTTAGAGATAATTGTCCTACCTTTAGTCTCTAGGTTTAAACCAGAATTCATAACAAAAAGAATTTCATATAGCATTAACATCTCAAACAGAGCAGCGTATATCAGATAACTTTTGTATGTCCAAAACCTCTTATGATATAATGCCATGAATACCTAATGGATGATACAGACCTAAAGATTACTACTATCTCGATCTATGTGTGCCATTTTTAACTGACATGGTTAGTAGTCTCTTATGAGGAGCTTACTAATGTCAGTAATCTCCTATGAGGAGCTAAACGCTGTCAGTAATCTCTTCTGAGGATCTTAAGCAAATTAAGAACTATGAGTATTATTCACATGATTGTGAATAAACAATATTGATGAATAATATTTGTTGACAGTATAAGGTATGAACCATTTGTACAAGATATCTGCACTCTCAAGTTGACAGTGTCATCTTCATGATTTATCTTTCATGTTCTCTTCATGTTATTGCATAGTGCTATGTTCTGGTTAATTGACCAAGCTGGGAGTATATTGGCTTTCCAGTATATTGGCTTTCCATTTAATCTTAATACTGATTGTCTATTAGTAGAATTCTGGAAGATACTACATGGGCAGTAAATGTCTTGGAGTATGGGGCATAACAAATAACTAAATCTAATTCCAAGGTTCCTATTGATGTGACTAATGGAAGTATCAACTTAGAAAAATGATGGCAAACCCTTGATGAGGTACATTGTTTTCCTAATCTTGTAGAGTATGGATACCAAAATTTTACCATAAGCAGAGTAGTAATAAGACAATATCAAATGTATAACTTGAATATCAGAAAGCATGTTGTTCTGGTTTGATTCTACTTGCAGATGGGATCCATAAATATTACTTACCAAAGAATAAATAAGATGTCTGATTACATTCATATATATATATACACATATGTATTACCGATGAAAAAACAAGTAGCTCCGGGCTTGAAAACGGCGGCCTACAGAGAACACAATATGTTGACCTTAATGAGATTGCACCTAGTGCAGGTTTTGATGATGTTGCCAGTCCTTTTACAGTTGAGCAAGGTGTAGATGGCTTCTAGATAATAGCTGCCTAGTGCGGTCAATTTACTATAATTTTCAAGAGTTACTTTGTTAGCAAAGTTGTGTCCAACTTGAGGCTTCATCATACAAGTGTACCATCTATTATTGAATATCTGCAACGAGGAGAGGTCTATATAGCATCAGCAAAGGTCATGTGTATCATTTCAAAACTGTTACTAGATGATAATGTTTGGGGCCTTTATTACCATTCATTTTGTCTTTTGCCCAATCAGCTGTGCAGTGCACCATAAGTACTATTTCAGATCATCAAGCACATGTGAGAATTGTAGGAGCCCTACCAAAACCCCTCCCAGAGTCAAATTCATATAAATGTTTTTACCAGGGAGACACAACAGTGTATTTTATTGCTAGTATGGATTGCATATTGATAATCGCACACATTCGGATCTGAAGACAAAATTCAAGTAGACTTTCAAAATAATATTTTATGATTTGATACCTGGTAGCATATGATTGTGCTGCCTTTTTGCTGATCCGAACTTGCAGTCACCACTTGCCACTTTAGTATATTCTATCGACAAACACAAAAATAGATTTAGGGGGGGAGGGGGGGTGCAAAAGACCAGCTATGAATCAGATCGCTCTTTTTGGGGTCAACCAAGCATAGCATAGACCTCCTTTCTTATTACTTTAGAACAGGAAAAAGCCCAAATGATATTCCAGTCCAGTTACAAATGAAGAAAGAAAGGAGGAAGGACGATATCTATAGAATACTATATACTAGTGAAGTAATAGCAAAGCAAGACAGTGTATAAACTATAAAGTGTTTCATGTATATACAAGTCAAGGATCACACATTTATATGTTACACCCAAATAAAAAGATTGGACAGACTATTTATAAATGTAATTACTTGAAAATACAACATTTCACATACAGGCCAAGGTATCGTTAAAGTTAGCTGAATACTAGATCTACCTATAAGGGACAAGCCGCTCGACAATGTTGTCAACTGCTATATTTGAAGCAGCACAAGCAAGAATTTTCGATCCTCTTTTAACTTCTTGCAAGATTATTTCTATGACTGTTGTAGTCTTTCCTATCCCTGGAGGACCGTGCAATAAGCATACATCTTTCGACGATAGTGCCTTGGAAATGGCATCTTTCTGCACAGGATTTATAGATGAACCATTTTTCAAATCACAATCTAAATGATGGAAATAAATAACCAACAAAAGAAAAAGGCAAAATACTTTGATGAATATATATATTGAGGAAAATAAACAATGCCAAGTAAAACCTGAGAATGATCAAGATTTTTATTGAATGGAGCAATTTGCATTGCTTTTTTTGCCACAGATGGTTTTCTTTCTCCAAATAGCACATGAACCAATTCCGCAGCAGGCCCCTTCTGAACTCCCTTGCTAAGTTGAATCAATGTATCCTTCAGCCTCCAGTATGTTATCTGCAAGTAAAGTATCAACTCAGGTTCCTCATTGGTGAGTCATCAGTGTATCTTTACAGAAATGAGACTGAAACAAGGTTGTGGATAATTACCCATACATTATCGATTTAATTATTTAACTAAGGGGGTTAATAAGATAGATTTCTCAACCGAGGAGGTGGAGTTGGGGAATAAGTAGAGGGTAGGAAAGGATGGCTGAAGCGTGGATGGTAGTAACAGTAAGTATGACACAGTTCCAGGAAACTTTATCTCTAATAATATAATTATGTTAATTGTTCCTGTCCTTGAAATGATAAGGAAAACAATCGACAAGATTTATACTTGACTGTTGCTAGCTTCACATAATTTTATGCCAGCATCTGAATATGTGAAGCATATCTCATCATCATCGCCATCTAAGCCTAAAACTCCCAACCATATTCAGATCTATTACATGGATCTTTCTTTTGCATTCAGCTCTGCTATATGTCATACTCTCACATCATGTATACCAAGCATTTCTAAGTTTTCAGAATTTTCAATGGCCAGAAAATCCATTTACAACACAAAAAATTAGTTAGTACCCTCTTAAGTTTCTTTTATGTGCACATATTTTAGTAATGCGCACGAAAGTGGTTACTTATAATTTACAAATGTGTACTGCAGATATGAAATAATACACAATAATATAGTTGTAATAAAAATATTTCTTCTATGGCACATACTTTAAAATGGTCATACTTTGATGATTTGTATCAATTTTTACTGTCAGAAAAAAAATGTTTCCATGAAAAAGTAAACAAACCGATTTGAATTAAATTATCTATTAATATTAGAAAAGGTGAATTTAAAATTCATAAAAATGACAAATAAGACTTTTCAAAATGACACTCCCCTTCCTCTGGTCTTTCCCTTAGCATGCGACCAGATGACTTCTCACCTGTTAGGTTCCAACCACATGAATGCTGACAGCTCATCTCAAATGAAGAATTGAAAAATAACCTTATAAAATGTCTAAACAAAAAAATTCATATGAATTGCTTGAATATGTTACTCTGGAGTCTTTCTTAAAAATGCAAACTAGCATGTGTAATAAGAAATTCATGTTAATGAGTTATGACAGCTATATCACATTCATGTATGTGTTCAACATGAGTATTATGCTCATGAGATGTCATCTCCCCAAAAACCAACCGATGAATCCCAAGATGAACTGTAAGATAGTAAATCATTTTAGAGACAAGATGGATCCCATCTCCCCAAAAACCAACTGATGAACTGTAAGACAGTATTTCCACAAAAATCCAAAGAAAACCGTGATAAGTAGAAAATATTACATAACTCACAAAAGAACATCACCATGAACCTGTAATGCTTAAAAGTTAGAATAGAGCATCACCAAGGGAACCATGCTCAATAGAAAGAGTCTTCAAAACCCATATACTTAAATTATGTAAGACTAAAACCAAAAACAAAATGACCAACTAATATTATTCTACCAAAGTCTATAGCAGAAAACTTGAAGGGAAACATGTATATCAACTGTAATCCAATATGTATAACAGAAAACAAGAAAAGATACAAATGCCTAGTTGGAAAGTTAAATGGTTTTAGAATTTCTGAGCAGATGCTTCATTATGATGACTAAATAGCTAAATTGTTTAAAGTTTAAATTACTGACTACAATAAGCATAACCAACAGGTGGATGAGAAAGACAAACCAACACAGGAAGAAGCTACTAATCATTGGAAACTATTGGAAAAATATGTTAAAAGTTAAATGTCATGCCACATACACAATATAAAGGAAAGGGATCTGTACTAGCCATTGGATTATAAGAAACTATACATCCATATGCGTATCAAACATTAGCATGACTAACATATGCGATCTTCAACCAAAACCATACATGCCACTTGTTCAGTAACTATAATAACAGGGCAATCATTTGATGCATGGGAAATAGATAGTGAATGATCTATAAGAATTTTTCCTTTGGATTTAAAATCAAGACAATGAAATAATGAATGGTACTACAATATGTGTGACATCCACATTTATTGAAAACCAACTAAATATAATAAAGAATGGTTGACTTCTATTTTTACTAAATCCTATGGATTCATATGATATGTGAATCTCTATGTTGATCAAATGACTGCTACTCTTGGTTTCCACGTCTCCAAATGGTTCACCTACAATGATGCATAAATAGTCAAGAAGTGCACTTTTAGTATTGAGATTAATTTATAAAATGTTACCTGACAATGAGTAATTTCTTTGGCCAAGCTATCACTGTCCCAATTACATCCTCAATGACTTGGTGTTGACCAAAAGGCCTAATCAACTGCTCTTGAGGTTGGATTGGTACATTAATGGAAATGGCAGCAAATGAGGACCCCAAAAATGCTCCTCCTACGAAATAAGTTGGACTTGTAGAAGTAACGTGTCCTCGTGCTACAATTGAATTCCCATCCTCAAAACTTAACAAGGAAACAACCTTTAAATTTATAAAGATTGTATCAAACATTGGTTATACCTAAAATTCAGATTGAAAAAATTAATCAATAAATGTTTGGATATAATAACCTGTCCTTCGGTAATGGGTGTTTCACTACTCGATTGATTTGGTCTGGGTAGTCTTTCATTGGTGGTCATTGTGATATTCTACAAAATAAATAGTTTACTATAAGAAAATCAATTTTATTATGTAATCACATTATAAGAATTTGAAGATTTACCTCGTTCGGCTGAAACGAAGCACCCAGGTTAGAATTTCTCAGCATCATAGCTTCAAGATTTTCAAAATTTTTCTTCATTTCTAACAACTCCTTTTGTTGAGCCTCGTATATCTGGGTATGAGCATCAACAACCAGTTCTAAGTCTGTGATTTTATTTTCATATACATTATGAGACACATGAATCACATGTTTCACAGGAATCTTCTTTGGGCCCAAAATATGATCAAATATCTCATCTTCATTGAGATTTTCATCATTACTTGCAAGTGCCGCATTCATCTTGTCCTACATACAATATTAATGAGAATATTTTCATTAAATAAAAAATAAATTTGTTAAATGATTGCTTACAATCAATTCTGTAGATTTTGCATCCACAGCAGTACCATCCTTCTTCAAATGGGTGGCCTTAAACAAGTCTAATCTGCTAACATTGCCACCATTTTTCTTCTCTTGTAACTGTTTGTAACAGTAGCAGCATATCTGAGCATAGTAGTAAGAAAGTGTATGCAAGATACCCACTAGTTTGCCATGAAACATGCTTTCTTACTATATGGTAGTCTCCATGCGCATGCGTCTTTGTTGCAGAAAGGACATGCAAGATACCCACTAGTTTGCCAACCAGATAGATAACCATATGCAGGAAAGTCGCTTATCGTCCACAGTAAGGCATCATGCAACTTGAAAACCTCTTTACGATCAACATCATAAGTATCAGCACCAGCTTCCCACAGTTCTTTTAATTCCTCAATCAACGGTTGCAGGTAGACATCTATGTCCATTCCGAGTTGAGTTGGACCAGGAATAATCATTGACATGATAAAATTGGGAGACTTCATGCACAACCATGGTGGCAAGTTGTACGGAATCAATACGATGGGCCAAATGCTATATGATAGACTCATGAGGCCAAAGGGATTAAATCCATCGGAAGTTAATCCAAGGCGAACATTGTGAGAATCAGAAGCAAACTCAGCATGCATATTATCAAACGTCTTCCATGCTGGAGAATCTGCTGGATGTCGTAGAATCCCATCCTTGGTATGACTTTCATCGTGACACCGCATTAGGGGTGACAGTTTCAAACACATGAACAATCTCTTCAACCTAGGAGTCAAGGGAAAGTAGCGCAGGACTTTACAAGGAACTCCTTTCTTGTTCGTACGAATGTTTTCTACACCAGCTTCGTCAATTTTGATTTCTTTATATCTAGAAGAACCACATTTCGGACATGAAGTCTTATCTGCAAAATCCTTTCGATACAAAATGCAGTTATTTTTGCAAGCATCGATTTTATCATAGTCAAGTCCAAGGTCCCTGATTATTTTCCTGAATTCATAATAAGAGTCGGGCAACGTCTCACCCTCTGGAAGCAGTTCCTTCAAAAGTTCAAGCAGCTCAGAAAATGACTTATTACTCCAATTATTGACACATTTTATGTGAAAAAACCTCACAACAGTGTACAATTTAGAGTACTTCTTACTTCCAGGGTACAATTCATGTGCAGCAATATCTAACAGTTTGTAAAATTGCTCAGCTTCCGCATCATCAATAAATACAAATTGATGGTCGTCGTCTTCCATATTCTCTCCATCCTGTGATACACCATACGCATCACGCAACATGTCTCTCATGTCATCTTTGGATGTGTCATTTTGTATTTGTGAATCCTCAGAGCTATCAGATGAACCCTCACCGTGTAAAATCCAATTTGTGTAGGTGGTCAAGAATCCATTCCATAACAAGTGTTCAGTTGTGACTTGTCGATTCTGCCTATGCAAATTTAAGAACTGCTTACAAGGACATAAGATAGTCCCATCCCTACTGGATTTTGAAAATGCATGCTCCATAAATTTAACCACCCCAAGTAAATATGTCGTGCTTGTTCTGTGTTCCTCATGGATCCAACTTTTATCTATCATGACTACCTATAACAATTAAGAAAAAAAGGATAAGAATACAAAGTATTAAAACTCGTTACATAACTTAGTTTCAATAAGGTTTAAGAGCTCTTCCTCAGATCTTGGGCAGAGTTTGCCCAGACCAGTAAGAAATTGGATTTTCGAATTCTGAGGACATACAGTGTCACGTAGGCCAGTCCAGCCTCTACCAATGAAGAAAGCATTAGCTACTCATTTTCCAAAGCTATCCCACTTGTTTAACATTGCAGGGAGATCTTATATACCTATTGATACCATTACATGGCTTGCTCATCAGAATATAGTAAATACCAAATAAGCTCTACATAACAGACATAACTTTAATGCTCTATAATCTACTACTAATACGGAATTATGTGAAGTACATGTATCTTGGTCCTAACTATTTTTCCATTCCTAGTAGGTTTGCCACAACTCTCCCTGGTTCATGGGCCCTCTGAACTATCAAAATGTTGATTTCATATTCAGTTTTGTGTTCCAGTTTTGACATCATCATAACTCATCAATATAATCTAGGTGTTTACGGCATTGCTTTATAAGTAAAAATAGTTCTCACTACATGTAAATTAACTGTAACCCAAACAATTGGACAATTTATATACAGTGAGGAATATAGACTCATGGCAACGTTTTTATCTTTTATATGTTCGTAATGGCTACAACCATGGATGATGACTCTGAGTAGATAATATTGCATGATGACAATAATGTGGAGATGATCATTGTCGGACATCAAGCGTTTCACACCCACCTTGAGTTGTACGGGCAGGTGCCTAGGCAGCGCTTAGGCACGCCCAGGCGGTCCAAGGCTTGCCCATATCCAGGCACCCAAGATTTCTACTGAGACTAGGCGGTCTAGGCATTCAGGAGGCCGACTAGGCGGGCCAGGCGGCCGCCCAGGCGTGCAGCCCAATTCTGCTGATTAAAAAAAAGCTTCAAGCCCAACAAAAAAGGATAATTAAATTGTAAACTGAAAAGGAAAACTGATTACAAATTGTTTGTGTGCTTCATATCAGTCATTCGGTGATATTAATTTAGGGATTCATCATTTAATGTAGTGATTTATAAAATAATAAATCCTCTACTGATTTGTATGTAATTATTTATTGGTTTGTATTAGTGATCCACTTATATGACCTTTAGGATTTGTATCTCCTTATTACTGATTTAGCAAATATTTAATCATGTAATCACTACTCAATTATATTTATCGATCGACTGATTTATATACGTCGGTTTACTATTTTAGGAAATATTTATTCATGTACTCATTACTCAATTATTTTTATTGATTAACCGATTTATAATTATATACATGTTGATTTACTAATTTGTATGCATTTATGTATTCCTTTGCATTAGTGGTTGACTATTATGAAATATTTAATCATGTACTCAATTATTTTTATTGAACAACTGATTTATATACATTGGTTTATTGATTTAGGAAATATTTAATTATGTACTCAATTATTTTTATTGATCAACTGATTTATAATTATATACATCTTGGTTTACTGATTTTTTATGTATTTATGTATTTCTTTGCATTAGTGGTTGACTATTATGAAATTAGGGATTTGTACCTCCTTGTTTACTGATTTAGGAAATATTTAATCATCTACTCAATTATTTTTATTGATCAACAGATTTATATACATTGGTTTAATGATATAGGAAATATTTAATAATGTACTCAATTATTTTTATTGATCAACGGATTTGTATCTCCTTATTTAATGATTTAAGAAATATTTAATCAGTGACTCAATTATTTTTTTAATCATGTACCAATTTTCTTAATCATGTACCAATTTATATTTATAGATGAACTGATTTAAATGTATTATTATACTGATTTGTTTGTATTTATCTCTTGGTTTGCGTTAGGGATCGAGTTATATGAAGTTTAAGATTGGCATGTCCTTATTATCTTATTTAGCAAATATTTAATCATCTACAAAATTATATTTATTTGTGAACTGATTTGTATTTATTATTTTATTGATTTGAATGAATTTATGTATTGGTTTGTATTAGTGGTCGACTTATATAAATTTAGTATTGGAATATCCTTATTATCTTATTTAGCAAATATTTAATCATCTACAAAATTATATTTAATGCATATCTAATGCTTTTATTGCTTTCTTCCACTATTGGTAATTTGGTAGCACATTGATTGCATATTTATCATGTATATTTATATGTCTAAGGCTGGTATTTTTTAGAAATTTTACATATATTTGATAAAATAAAAAATCTATCAAAATGCCTGGAAACGCCTGGGTGCCTAGGCTGTCTGGGTGCCCCCCTGGAACGCCTGGACGCCTGGCCGCCTATACAACCATGCACCCACCAATATCTCTCTCGCCACTTTTTTTTTCTTTTCTAGTTTGTTCTTTATTTTTGCATATGGTTTCCCTAGAATACCTAGATTGATGTTATTCATCTAATTACGTCATGAAAGTTTGACATTATAATCAACACAAGATTGATTTTGTATTTCAAATTGAATTGGCCACCACAAATATGGTTGTTAATCACGTAATACAAGGAGTAAAATGTTGAAACAACTAAGTTATCGTAACATGAAAATAGTCTCTCATTAAAATATATATCATATGTACATAGAGAGTAGAGGGTATGTACCGTTGGACACGGGAGCAACACCGGAGAGAAGACCAGACGGGAGACGCCGCCAGACAACGCACACAGCAGGGGAGCACTGCGGGAGAGAAAACGGTAGGAACACCGCCGGAAAGAAACCAGAAAGGGGCGCCTCTGGAGAGAATACCGGAAGATGCGCCGCCGGAGAGGGCTACTACCAGAGAAGGCCTGCTGCTGGGGGAAAACCTCACCGGCCGTCCAATTGGACAGGGGGCGCAGAGAGGAGAGCAGACATAGGGCTTCAGACGTTTTGGTCTTTCTTAGGATGCGGAGAGGAGATCGGGGGTGCAGGGGGACGGGTGGCTTGGATGGCTTGGCGTCGGCAGCAAGGAGAGCGTCGGCTTGAGTCGGACGGAGTCACCACGGCCGAGACATAGATGGAGTTTGGGCGGGCATCGATCGGGGGCGCGGGGGTTCGGGCAGCCTGGATGGCTTGGCGTCGGCAGCAAGGAGAGCGTCGACTTGAGTCGGACGGAGTCACCACAGCCGGGACACATATGAAGTTTGGGCGCAGCGTCGCTCGACGTGTGCCGGGCGTCGATCGGGGGCGCGGGGGTCGGGCATCGATGGGGGGGGCGGGGGTCGGGCGACAGATCGGGGGAGAAGAAAATGGGAGGGTGTTAACCGTCGTCGGGTGTTTAGTAGGGTGTTTAGTACATTGGGGTACATTTCTTTTGCATACAATTAAAATTAATGAAAATGTGTAGCTACATCTTATTTACGGAGGTGGCTACAATCATTTTAGCTATACAAATAAATTTTATAAGTAAAAATGGCTCTCGCTACATATAAATTAATTGTAGCCAAAGCAATCATAGCTAAATCATTGTTTTTTTGTAGTGTACTCTTCCATGGATGTAGAAAGTAGATACAAATAGTAGAAAGTAGTGATAGACATCATAATAGAAAGAAATAAACTTGGATGTTCATGGAAGAAGGAAGATAGACTTAGAACTCCAGTCAAGGAGTCACAAATCCATCCTTCTGCTAGAAACTCTTCTGAAAGATTCACTTCCGAGTGGAGAGAAGAGAACGACAGAGATCCTTGCTGCAATTGTTGGAGAAGAAGGAAGAAGAAGAAGTTTCCCTCCCGAGAAATCAACTTTTCTCCCTTGGAACACCTCCAACTCCCCCTTGCTCTCCCTTGAGTCCCTCTCCAAAAGGTCTGAAATAGTCTGTGATAACTATCCCAAGATGGATTGGGGTCGTATATATAAGCGTGAGGTAGTTAAATCTGCGTTCTAGTAAAATCTACAGGTCACACAATGTGTCTTTTATAAGACACAACATGTCTTATGCAATAAGTGAAGTTTGGATCGAGTTCTGGGAGGTTACACGATGTGTCTTTAATAAGACACGGCGTGCCTTCAATAAAACACAGTGTGTTTCTACAAATCTGGAGTTCTGCGCTCAATTTCTAGGCTGAGACATGGGGTGTCTTTAATAAGACATGTTGTATCTTTTATAAGACACATGATGTCTTTATCCGTTTCAACAACATTGATTTTCTGAATGTCTAGATGATTGAGGAATGTGTTGATGAATGTTTTGATGGAGTTTTCTCCCCATTTTGATGCCAAATTGTTGTACCTACAAAACAAACCATAGAGAAAGTAAATAAAATAATAATGTGGAAAATCTAGCATGATTAAGAGTGATTATTAGGTTAAAATTATTGGGAAATGCAGCCAAAAGTGGTCCAAAAGATGATATAAAATATGCACATCACCCTAACCCTGGTTAGTTGGTATTGGTCGCGTCAAGTTGACAGTGAAGCTCCCTCATGGGATGATCTCTTATCAATCAAATTTGTAGGATGGAAGCCTTTCTAAAGCCTTCTTATAGGATGGATCCAAAGGCAGTGGAGAGTGACATGTTTGAGATTGTATCAGAAGGGAGTGAAGGTTTTGTTGTCATATTATCGATAAAAGAGAGGATCACATTTTGGGTGTAACTCCAATGAGGTTGGATGAAGTTTTGGTTATAGTTCATAAATGGGCACCATGAGCTCTTCTTTCTCCCCGACTTCAATCTAGTTGAATGTAGAAAATGCAGGGGTTCTTAGAACCTTTGGTTTTGGATGGAGTTCTGGTTATAGTCCATAAATATGCACCATGAGATCTTATTTCTCTCCTCTCTTTCTCCCTGCTCCAATCTAGTTGAGTGTGGAAAATGTAGGGGTTCCTGGAACCCAGAAGGCTTGCTAAAATTGTGATCATCATTGGGCGTCCTCTCCACTACAAGGATTCTATCATGACAACAAGATGCCTTGATACAAAGGTGTATAGAAATTCATGCATCCTCGCCAATGCCCAAAGACACAATGGCAAATGTATAGGTGCTACCACTTTGCTAGAAATTGAGTATGTTCCCTATCATTTATAATTAATTGGTTGTAAGAAGTTTGGTAAACTCTAGTGTTCAGGAGAACACTGTGCTGAATTAAAGAATATAATTGGCCCATGCAATGGGAACCTATTGTGGAAGATGTAGGGGATGAGGAGAAAGAAGGAAAGGATATGAGAAACTGGCAGCTCCCGTGTCAAATACCAAATAGCTGGTCCAGTCTAAGGATGTGTCTTATCAAAAAACCTCACCGGGTCCAATTTACAAGAAAAACTCTCATATAAAACATCTACACTTCTTTATAACAGCCAACAAGTCTTCTAACTACTGTGCCCAATTGATATGCGTGTATGCTCTAGTGTGGAATTACAAGTCACATGACTAACCAAACCCATCTGGTATCATAACAATTTTTCTCCCACTTCATGTCTAGCTTTGTCATTGAGAGCTATCCATGATAGAAACATCATCTTTAACTTGTCATAGCTCTCCCAAATTTACTCTTCATTAGCTTCTCCATTCCATTTTACTAGTACCTCATCTACTTCTCCTTGTCCTACTCGAACAATTCATCACTCCAGTATCTTCTCTAGAAACCTGGAGGCCATTGCCTATGCCCAACTGGGGGCGAGAGTGACTGTGTCGACCCAAACTCATGGAAGGGATTTAGATGAGAGACATGGAATAGAGGGTGCACTATGGTATCTTCCCATAGTGATCAACGATAAGCCATCATTCTGATCTTGGATTCAACCTCATACAATCCAAAGTACATTGCAACCAACTCCAGAGAAGACTACCGTGCCATAGTGTCTTAACGATACGGTTCAAGTTTCAACTACATCCAATTTCTATGAGAGAAACTCCACTCATTTATTATCATGTCAGCTTGCCTCTTAATTCACTCATGAGCCCTCTTGTCATTAGATTTTAATATCCTCAAAATCTAATCCCTCATCCAGAGTAACTCCTCCATTGTCGGTGTTGCTGTAGAACTAGTATTGTGGGGCAACAGAGAGGGTGATAGGCTATCATACACCACCTCAAAGGGAGTAAACCCACATGTGGAATGATAAGATATGTCTTACCAATACTCATTCCATGGAAACCAACACATACAATCCCATGGTTGTGTATTATAGAAACATCTTAGGAAGGTTTCTAGATAACAGTTCAACACCTCCATCTTGTTGGAAAATAGGATCCAGCCCATGTTCCACTTGGATTAGGACTTGAGTAGGAGTTGGCTTGTGATACCAATCCCAATAGGAGTCAAATTTTAAAGGGAAAGAAGATGGAACCCTATGTGAAACATGGAGTTGGACTAGGACATAGAATAGGACTTGGATATGGATTCCTAGTTGCAACCACATGCCATTGAGGGAAGAGGGCCTGAGGTAGGCCATTGATACATCCCACATGTTGGTGTATGATCACTCCAATTGATTGTTGGTGCCTTTTGTGGTAGAAGCACCAGAGAACAAAAACAAATGGAGGTCCTTTCTTGGTTGAATAAGAGAGGGCCAATGACTTTTCCTTGAAGCAAAACAGTGACTGACAGTTGGTGGTAAATTGGCTGCACTAACAGAGTAACACTCTTGGTTGATAAGAGAAGGCCAACAAATTTTCCTTGAAGAGAAGTAGCGGTTAGTAGTTACAAACATAGTTTTTCCATAGCAACATTGGCTTGACCCAGTCAACAGTCACAATGACATCAAACGGTCCCCAAAAATGACATCAGTGTCATGAGGAGATCAAGTTAAGAGGGAGGTTTTGTATACTTTGGTGTGATTCTCTTCTTCATCATCTTTGTTCTCATGTGTGTGTGTGTGGGAGGGGATCTACCTAGATTTGGGGGTAACTAAATCTGGACGGTGTGTGTAATGACCACATTTGTGCTTAATTAGTAAACTAGGGTTTACCAGAATGATTACATTCTTGATTAGATTGAACATCATTTAGACTCGATTAATGATAGTAGATCAATTGTTATGTTTCAAACCTAATAAGAAACTATAACTATGATTTTAGTTTGAAGAATTAGGGTTTGAGAAATGTAAACCCTAATCGGCAAAAATTAGAGTTTTGATAGTACATGAATATGGAATTTGATCAGGATAGCAGTGTGGTAAATGATTTTTCATATTTACTAACATTTTTGTATTTAATTGAATTTTGTATATGATATGGATAACTCAATCATGTATATTTGAGAAAAAATTCAAAATATTTGAGTGTTCTTTGAATGTGGTTCTCGGTTGAACTATACTTCGACCAAAATGCTGACAAAGTACTTTTTAGCAGTGTAGTGTTTTATTTTGAATTATTTATTGGTAACTCCAAATGATTTGAAATTTTAAATGGGGATCTAAAACTCAATCATAAACAACATGTAAAGTTTTCATAATTTTTGGATGCATTTAGACCTTATCAGTAGACGAATTACAGAAATAATTTTTATGACAAAAAATTCAGCTGAAATAAGAGAAAGTATAGTGAGGGGTCAATGTGCAATTAACCCAAGCAGCTCAATTTCTCTATATGGTCAACCTAACACACAAGGAGCTCTCATAATTCGTGATTCAATCTAGAGAAACGAAATCCTAGAGAGAGAGGGAGAGTTAGGGTTTGAGAGGAGAAAGTGATGGATATGTTGACCTAGGGTTTTACGATCTGAGGAATGATGAAATCATGTAAGTTTAGCTTCTTTGGATATAGTTTCATGGTGAATCTTCTCTCAGATATCAAAATTTCGTCTCTCCCCTGATTGGATTTGAAATCATATCAAATCAAGTCCTTTTCTCACTCTTTCTCTCCAAATCCTCAATTCTAGGGTTTCTAAGTTGAAAGGAAGAAGAAAGTGGCGATTGCTAGGGTTTTGATATGAGATCGAGATTTCTAGGGATGAGCTGCGGTTTTAAGCTATTTTACAAGTTAGGGTGAGTGGGTAAAAGAATATTTCAGTCTATTGTACTCAATTAGATGGTTTTAATTTATAGTTTCGATTTCTCCCTAGATGACAATAAATGAAAAGAACTATTCTTGAATTTAGTTTATAGAATACTTCAATTCATGTTCCAACTATGATCTAAAAATGTTTATATGATGACATGGATATATATATCCATGTATCTTGAATACTACAAAATTAATAAGTTTATTGAGAATCTTCTGAAGATCTGACTTTTCAAGTTATTCGGGTGCTTGAACAACATTATAGCTGAAATTCAGATTTATGCTTATATGATCTTACTTATGTTCCTAGTGCATATAATTCTACATGTTTGATCTCTTTGATTTGATATATGGACAAATAGAGTTTCTGATTTTCACAATACATATCCTGTGAATATCAAGTAATCAAGGATGGAAACCCAATCTAGTATGCTTTTACAAGTATATATATCTAATTTAGTAGTAAATGGCTGATTGAAATGATTCATGTGATATTGTGGGATTTTATCTGAATATTATCTTATATGCATACATGCTTTGTTTATGAGATTCAAAATTTTTAACTCAAATACTTGTCATGAAATGCATATGTTTTTATGCTATTTCAAGTGGAGAGATATGACATACCCTAGACATGTATGTTATCGATGCCATGCATAAATGTGAGAAATGTTGAATGAGAATATTTATATTAGTAGACATGATATATGTTTGAATACATGAGAAGTGCTATATGCGCATGAGTAAGGAGAAACCCTAAGAAAGGGGTAAACAATATGTTAAGCATTATGTAAAGACCAAGTCTCTACTAGTAAACATGATAAACAAATACATCAATTGTGTGGCAGCGGAAGAAATAAAACTTGACTTTATTCAAAATGTATAAAGAGTACATTACGAAATTTCCATAAAGGGAGTACATCTTTATACAAAACATAGGATCTAGGTACAGGAATACTTAGACTAAGCCAATATTGTCTCCAAACAAAACAACTTAATATATAAAAGCAACAATGACCATGCAAGCTATATGTTCCTTTTCTTCTTGTCCTGTCCTTAGCCTTAGGTACACCAAGCTTCCATGCGCAACTCTGATCCTAGCCTGGATGGTTGGGGTCATCCAGCAAGAGAAAGATAAAGCTATGTGTCAATAAAAAGGAATAGTACAAGTAATAGACAACAATATTGCATAATAAAAGATTCTCTATACTACAAGATTTTAAGAGAATGAGACAAATATTCAAATAAGAAAAAGAGAACTGCCATAATCAATCACCACAATAATAATCACATAGCATGAATATATTAAGACACAAAGTCATCTCAATGTAGGGTGAGGCACCTACCGGACCTCACCAGTGGCAATGGGACTAAAACTCCAGTGCTTATAAAGTGACAGGAGGACTAAAACCCCAGTGCCTAATATAAAATGGCAGGGGGACTAAAACCCCAATGCCCGGCAGGAGGACTAAAACCTCAGTGCCCTGTGGGTGGTTTGTACTCATGTACACTATATTGTCATTTGGCCTAAAATACATCATGCTTAATAGTCACTTGGCAATATTGAGAAGTATAACAAGATTGCGACATTGCAAAATGGGAATAAAACCCAAATAAATAATCTCAATAAATGGATGAGCCAAACATTGGCCATAGCAAGATTCACATAGTTCAAATGAATGAGCCACCATGGCCTTAGAAGCATAAAATAAGTGAAGATCCAAATAAATTCATGTAGAAGGATAACAAGGCTAGCACATAATGAAGGTAGGGATGGATAAAATCCCAACATAAGGATATGTGTGATTTGCACATATACATTCCACATTCATCATTCATTGGTAAATAAGATTCACATACATTAACATAGGATTCACATACACAAATAGGTTTTCACCTACATAGGGGTCACATACCTTAGTTTCAATTCATTACCATCACATTCACCAATTTGATTGTATCCAATTCCATATTTCCCTAGTTGCAAACATTATCATGTATTAGGTTGTGTTAAGCATAAAGATATAAAGAAAAACCCATTTTTAAACCTTTTTAGGAAAACCTTCGATTTGAGACCCAAAACTTAGACCAAGACATTACTTAAACTTTATTGATTAGAAAAACATATTTTATTTTACAAATTGGACTTAAAATGAATTACTTATGCATTTTAGAACATTTAAATCATCAAAAGAGTATCTTAGGGAAACTTCGAAAAATAATTTAGAATCAGGCTTCAAAAACCACAAAATTGGATTCTACTCGAAAAATCCTTTCCAACTACTATCTATTTATATTTTTCTAATAACCGAGTGATTTACTACGAATTAAACAAGATGAGCCAATCAGAAAAAAGCTTCGTGGATGATAAAAAGCAATAAACCGAAAGACGATAATGCCCTCAGTGAGAGAACAGGAGGGCGCTCGGGGGAAAAATGGTCATTTGACCATTGTCTTCTTCCCCAGGCCGTGCCCTTCCTTGCGGCGAGGTGCATCCTTGGCCACTTGGGCGTTTTTGCGATACTCAACTAAATCGGCCGCAAGGGTACTCGAAACGAAGAGAATTGAACGAAGAACTCATCTAGCCAATCAATTGTGATGCACGAGCCACCTAGCACGGGGGATAAGCGCCGCAAGCACAGTTGTAAAAGCTCCACGTCGCCGGCTATACACACATCCTCGGGCAAAATTAATGGCTTGGGCAAGTTGCTAAGCTGCCGACGGAGGTGTGGGGCTAGATATATATAGGTGTGGATCAGTGTGGATGCAGAAAGGAGGTGGCCGTGAGAGGCCTTGGCCGGCGCCGCTTGGCATTTTGGCTACACTGTGACTCGCTGGACGAGTGAGGGCTCAAACAAATCAGGGGGTCTCTACGAACCTGTAGGTGAAGAAAATACTAGAAAAGATGGAGAAACGAGGGAGAAAGGTGGAGAGGAAGCGAGCCGTGTCTTCCCGGCTACTGTTTCGGTTAATCCAAGGTAGGAGACAAAGCGCCTACCGTTGGATGGGATCCTCGTCCAACCTAGACCATTGGGTCATGATCCATGATAGACCAGGCGTGCGTGACAGCCATTTAAAGGCTGGACTTTATCTTAAATGATGCAATTCAATGATATACTGATTGCTATTATGTCACACTATATTAAACACTTGTTAAATGCATTTAGAAGGTCAAATGAACTCCAAATGACCTCAAATTTTAACCCTAGGTTGCTAATGACGTCTAGATTCATGCTATGCAATTAGATTTGTGTTTCATCCAACATTTGGCATCCAACAATTATTTTGATTATTAAAGCATATATTAATATAATGCTTGAGCAAATAATTATGCATTTCTTTTAAAAGCAACCCTTGGTTCCCAAATCCGAGATTTGGAGTCCAAGAGTTCACCACTCACTAATTACATGCATTTTCAAGCTTAATTATCCCATGATAAGGGTGATGTATGAAGGTGGATTATTATTCACCATTTTAATTTACACTATATTAAAAGCGTATAAAATAGTTTTGAGGGGTCAAACCAACTCCAAAAGCCACCAAATTTGAACCACTAGCTCACATTAAAGTCTAGAACAATGCTATGCAATTAATTTCTCGTTTTACTCATTATTTGGACCTTAATAAATATATTTCTCATTAACGTGTATATTAATATATTATAATGAATGAGTTATATGAAAAGTCTTCTTTTAATGGATTACATGAGTGAATTTCGAGATATACAACCATAATTAATTTTAAGAACAAAGACTCATCATTATATTCTATTTTGATATATTATTATCATTTTTTAGGAGAGATAAGGAAAAAGGAGAAATACTCTCATTAAACACTCAAATACACATTAATATTCATATCTTAGTCCAAAAAGCTCCAAAAAGATATAAGATCTCTAAAAACACATTATCCACTTATTTGCTCTCTTAAGTGTACATTTTGCATATTAAGACCCCAATTATTTCATTGTGTGGGTTATTTGTGCAAACACCCCTCCATTTATATAAATGAGGGAAAAAGGTAATTTCAACATTGAATTGTGCTCAAATTGCACAAGGAGTCCAAAAAGAATATAAAAGAAGGGAAATTTATGAAATTAGTCCAAAAGGACTTGAAAGAAATTAAAAGATAGAATATGGGTAAATTGCAGGGAAGACCCTGAGATTCAGTATGTTACAGCACACCACCCCATAAAGAGGATTTCGTCCCCGAAATCACAACAAGAGGAAAGAGAGGGTGAGTGTGCAACTTCCCAACCTTAAACACTAGGTTATAACCCTTAATCTAGCGTACAACACAAAATCTACATAATTCAGGTGTTACTAAGGTTTCCACAAAACCTATTGCCTTTTATCAAACTCAAATTAACATTTTTGCCTTATTAGCATAATCTCCATCATGAAGAGGTATCATATTTACTATATCACATGTGCCACATTTTATTCCCAAACAATTACATTTCAACATTATATCATATGTATTTCCCTCATCAAGGGTTTTAAGCACAATTAGGGTTTACTAAACCATTTCAACATTTATTAATGTATTAGGTCAAAAACCTTAATAACATGAATTAATCCTCTTAAAACTATCATGTAGAATTATCACAAATTATTTTGTAGAAAAAGTTAATATTATCCAACAAGTTATTAAGCCTATAATAATTCCAAATAATGTTCATATTGTACATTGTCATATCATCTTTCATACTCATATTAATGACATCATTAATAATTTTCGTCCATTACACTACACATTATAAATTATACATATTTTAATTCACATTAGGCATTTATGAATATTTATGTGAATCCAATTATTCATTATCATGTTTGAGTCATTATATTCATTTTAGTGAATAGGATGTATCACATTAAACATTAATGAATAAATTCATATATCAAGTTACGATGAGGTGTTCATTAGAGAACAAGGTGATATACCTTACAGATATTGATAACTTTGTGACTATAATCCCTTTATATGCATTAAGGTATATTATGTGATAATGACACCTAATGTCACTAATGTATCATGAAAGGCATTAAGGGTATATATATGTATATGTTGTCAAAACTAGACGATTACATATTAGGGTTTAGGCCAACATGATCATTACATGTTAAAGCATCCTTAGGGTGCATTATCCATACACATTTTACCATTAGGATGGCACAGTCAACATTATGTATATTCACCATTAGTAATGAGTAACTCATTATTATGTGCATCAATAATATGTGAAGGTTAAAGCATATGAACTATCTCTTTATGACTTACTACATATTCACATGTGTATAAACAAACAAGTTGAATTACAAGTATAATGTGTTTGGTAAATTCTTGTTCACATAAGTTATTATGTACATATGTCCACATGGATAGGGTTTCTAACTCCAAAGGTATTTGATTTTGCTTTTAATTGGGATTCCATCCCCCTAAAAAGGGATTTCGTCCTCGAAATTAGATTTGCAAAACCAAATAGGGTACTAACACCATTACCCTCAGTCCACCCCTTAAAAGGGTCAACTAAGTCAAACTAAGCTAAGGGTAACATGGTACATAAAACTCAACACTAAAAGGATTTACTAACCAAGCTTCAGGATATAACAAAGGGTACACTAAACCCTAAACATAGGAGTATAAGGTATTTAAGGATGATTTTTGTGTAAGAGATCCAATCATCACTTATGGTTTTCCTAAGGTATTCAACAATTAGGCAACATGCCCAAAGATAGACTATTTTGAGCTGTATGTATCAGATCAGGCCAGGCCAGGTCATATGAGCTCAGGAGTCCTCGTTACCAAGCTTGTGGGGCGGAGGAAAATATTGCCAACCCCCAAGCTCTGACCCTTTCTAGACACCATCACTTCAACTTCTTGCTCTAGTAGCTTCTCAATAGACAATTCACCAAAAAGTTGACAAATTTTATTTCTAATATGAAATTATTATGATCCTAAATCAGACTTTCATTATAGGTCAACTCTAAGGTGAAAAGCTTACTAAAGGAACTATATATGGTAAGGGTTCTATCTAGGAGACAATTTGAATTAGTCAAGAATCCGACTACCTTGATGCTCTGATACCATGCTGTAAAGACCAAGTCTCTACTAGTAAACATGATAAACAAATACATCAATTGTGTGGCAGCGGAAGAAATAAAACTTGACTTTATTCAAAATGTATAAAGAGTACATTACGAAATTTCCATAAAGGGAGTACATCTTTATACAAAACATAGGATCTAGGTAGAGGAATACTTAGACTAAGCCAATACTGTCTCCAAACAAAACAACTTAATATATAAAAGCAACTATGAACATGCAAGCTATATGTTCCTTTTCTTCTTGTCCTGTCCTTAGCCTTAGGTACACCAAGCTTCCATGCGCAACTCTGATCCTAGCCTGGATGGTTGGGGTCATCCAGCAAGAGAAAGATAAAGCTATGTGTCAATCAAAAGGAATAGTACAAGTAATAGACAACAATATTGCATAATAAAAGATTCTCTATACTACAAGATTTTAAGAGAATGAGACAAATATTCAAATAAGAAAAAGAGAACTGCCATAATCAATCACCACAATAATAATCACATAGCATGAATATATTAAGACACAAAGTCATCTCAATGTAGGGTGAGGCACCTACCGGACCTCACCAGTGGCAGGGGGACTAAAACCCCAGTGCCTATAAAGTGGCAGGGGGACTAAAACCCCAGTGCCTAATATAAAATGGCAGGGGGACTAAAACCCCAGTGCCCAGCAGGAGGACTAAAACCTCAGTGCCCTGTGGGTGGTTTGTACTCATGTACACTACATTGTCATTTGGCCTAAAATACATCATGCTTAATAGTCACTTGGCAGTATTGAGAAGTATTACAAGATTGCAACATTGCAAAATGGGAATAAAACCCAAATAAATAATCTCAATAAATGGATGAGCCAAACATTGGCCATAGCAAGATTCACATAGTTCAAATGAATGAGCCACCATGGCCTTAGAAGCATAAAATAAGTGAAGATCCAAATAAATTCATGTAGAAGGATAACAAGGCTAGCACATAATGAAGGTAGGGATGGATAAAAGCCCAACATAAGGATAGGTGTGATTTGCACATATACATTCCACATTCATCATTCATTGGTAAATAAGATTCACATACATTAACATAGGATTCACATACACAAATAGGTTTTCACCTACATAGGGGTCACATACCTTAGTTTCAATTCATTACCATCACATTCACCAATCTGATTGTATCCAATTCCATATTTCCCTAGTTGCAAACATTATCATGTATTAGGCTGTGTTAAGCATAAAGATATAAAGAAAAACCCATTTTAAACCTTTTTAGGAAAATCTTCGATTTGAGATCCAAAACTTAGACCAAGACATTACTTAAAATTTATTTATTAGAAAATCATATTTTATTTTACAAATTGGACTTAAAATGAATTACCAATGCATTTTAGAACATTTAAATCATCAAAAGAGTATCTTAGGGAAACTTCGAAAAATAATTTAGAATCAGGCTTTAAAAACCACAAAATTGGATTCTACTCAAAAAATCCTTTCCAACGACTATCTATTTATATTTTTCCGATAACCGAGCGATTTACTACGAATTAAACAAGATGAGCCAATCAGAAAAAAGCTTTGTGGATGATAAAAAGTAATTAACCGAAAGACGATAATGCCCTCAGTGAGAGAGCAGAGGGCACTTGGGGGCAAAATGGTCATTTGACCATTGTCTTCTTCCCCAGGCCGTGCCCTTCCTTGCGGCGAGGTGCATCCTTGGCCACTTGGGTGTTTTTTTAATACTCAACCAAATCGGCCGCAAGGGTACTCGAAACGAAGATAATTGAACGACGAACTCACCTAGCCAATCAATTTTGATGCACGAGCCACCTAGCATGGGGGAGAAGCGCCGTAAGCACAGCTGAAAAAGCTCCACGTCACCGGCTACACACACGTACTCGGGCGAAATTGATGGCTTGGGCAAGTTTCTAAGGTGCCGAAAGAGGTGTGGGGCTAGATATATATATGTGTGGATCGGTGTGGATGCAGAAAGGAGGTGGCCGTGAGAGGCCTTGGCCGGCGCCGCTTGGCTTTTCGGCTACACTGTGCCGCACTGGATGAGTGAGGGCTCAAATGAACCGGGGGGTCTCTACGAACCTGTAGGTGAAGAAAGTACTAGAAAATATGGAGAAACGAGGGAGAAAGGTGGAGAGGAAGCAAGCCGCGTCTTCCCGGCTACTGTTTCGGTTAATCCAAGGTAGGAGACAAAGCACATACCGTTGGATGGGATCCTCGTCCAACCTGGACCGTTGGGTCGCGATCCATGATAGACCAGGCACGCGTGACATCCATTTAAAGGCTGGACTTTAGCTTAAATGATGCAATTCAATGATATACCGATTGCTATTATGTCACACTATATTAAAAACTTGTTAAATATATTTGGAAGGTCAAATGAACTCCAAATGACCTAAAAATTTAACCCTAGGTTTCTAATGACGTCTATATTCTTTCTATGCAATTAGATTTGCGTTTCACCCAACCTTTGGCATCCAACAATTATTTTGATTATTAAAGCATATATTAATATAATGCTTGAGCAAATAATTATGCATTGCTTTTAAAAGCAACCCTTGGTTCCCAAATCCGAGATTTGTAGTCCAAGAGTTCACCACTCACTAATTACATGCATTTTCAAGCTTAATTAGCCCATGATAAGGGTGAGGTATGAAGGTGGGTTATTATTCACCATTTTAATTTACACTATATTAAAAGCGTATAAAATAGTTTCGAGGGGTCAAACCAACTCCAAAAGCCACCAAATTTGGACCACTAGCTCAAATTAAAGTGTAGAACAATGCTATGCAATTACGTTCTCGTTTTACTTATTATTTGGCCCTTAATAAATATATTGCGCATTAAAGTGTATATTAATATATTAGAATGAATGAGTTATATGAAAAGTCTTCTTTTAATGGATTACATGAGTGAATTTCGAGATATACAATCATAATTAATTTTAAGAACAAATACTCATCATTATATTCTATTTGGATATATTATTATCATTTTTGAGGAGAGAGAAGGAAAAAGGAGAAATACTCTCATTAAACACTCAAATACACATTAATATTCATATCTTAGTCCAAAAAGCTCCAAAAAGATATAAGATCTCTAAAAACACATTATCCACTTATTTGCTCTCTTAAGTGTACATTTTGCATATTAAGACCCCAATTATTTCATTGTGTGGGTTATTTGTGCAAACACCCCTCCATTTATATAAATGAGGGAAAAATGTAATTTCAACATTGAATTGTGCTCAAATTACACAAGGAGTCCAAAAAGAATATAAAAGAAGGGAAATTTATGAAATTAGTCCAAAAGGACTTGAAAGAAATGAAAAGATAGAATATGGGTAAATTGTAGGGAAGACCCTGAGATTCAATATGTTACACATTCAGTTCAGTATCATCAGTGATTTCAATTCAATAGTCCGAGTAGTCAATAATATACATAGTTAAAAGAGACTGGTCTAAGAGAAAGATATAATCAAAGTTACAGTAATAATAGTAGCCCTGAACACCGTAGATTCCCTATGAGAGGTCTACGCCGTAGGGATGAAACGACCTAACCCTGGCAGTGTCCAGTATACGGGGTTCAAATCGTACTAACAGGTAGTACTGGGGACAAAGCCCTAGTGGAAGTCTCCTTTAAAATATAGTATGTAGTGTCCAACATTAACCAGAGATCCTGGTGGCACTAGAATACAAAAAAGCCAATAGGTGGCTTGACTCTCCGCCTGTGTGCTCGGGTTAGAGGAGGAGTCTAGTTTTACGACCCATAGGTGTGCCGTGGCCAGAGAGCCATTTTGCTATTGCAGACAAGCAATATAGTCAGGCTTACATCCCAGGTGTGTCAGCAAAGTCTTGTACGGTGAGATCATATTTCGTTATGATTCTTCATATGTAGAGTACACTGCATATGATTAGGGCATAAGCTAAAATATGATAATATAAGTTTAAAGAGTTTCTTATAAGTAAGAAGAGTTAAGAAAGATTTGATTTCAGTTTCATAGCAGTTGTTCTTTAAATGTAATATTGAATATAGTGAGGATTATATTTCCATACTTGTTTATTTCTAATGATGTAGGCTTCAATGTTATTAGTAAGTTTTTGAATATCTAGTCTTTTAATTTGAAATTACTATCTTGTTTTATTTCAATTATCCAAGAATGATACATGTCTGATTTAGTAGTTTAGACTGCATTATTGCTTTACTCATTCACTGAGCGAGTAGGCTCACCCCTCTACTCAAAATTTTTAGGGAAACCGTGGGGATTGAAGATATCATTGCATCAAAGTTGATCTTCCACAAGAGTTAAGTCTAAGTATAGTTAAGTTCAGTTGGTCCTTGTCACTCTAGGTCCTTGTAAAGAAATAAGAAAGAGTTGAAAATGATGATGTATAACATTATTCCTCTTTTAGCAATATATGCGAATCCACAAGTCTTATGTGCTTAAAAGTATGAGAAATATAATGAATGTTCATACATGCATTTTTTATTGTTGAAATTAGATTAGAGAAATCAATATTTAGATTCCATTGTAAAGTTAGTTTATGTGGTTAAATGTGAGAAAACAAAGAGTTTGAAGAAGAAGAAAAAGTTAAGGGTGATCTTTGTATTAAAATAAATCCTCAATTTATGCCCTAATCTCATGATTAATGGAAATTGTGAGATCGGGGTGTAACAACTTTGGTATTAGATCTTAGGCTGAGTTGTCAGGGACCATTAAGTTAGTAAGTTAGAGTAATAAGTGTGGAAGATAGGAGATGTTATAATGTTAGCTCTGGGGATTTGAGTATTTGGATATCCTGGCCCGATATCTGAGTACTTGGATCAACCAGTATCAAGATACTCTGTCTATTCTTTCATGTATACCCTGGCCATGTATATAGTGGAAGGATGGTCTAGAGAGGAACCCTAGAAATATTAGGGTTATAAGCAAGATAAGTAACATGAATTAAGAGCATGAATATAAAATGAGATAGAACTTTTGACGTGTATTTTACTACGCGCTTAAACGCAAGTATACGCGTCGAGTAATATAGGCCTTTGTGAGGCCCGAGTCGAACTCAGGGATACGTGAATTATTGGAGACTCCTACTAACTAATTGCAATCAGCTAGGCCGGATAACAAAGTAGGGTTTGTTGTCGAAATTAAAAAGAAAACAAAATGGAACAAAGAAAATAATCGATTAAAGATTAATTTAATCAATTCAAAAGAGTATCTTTAGGATTGCGGTTTCACCGCGGGTCAACATTGCATTAAGTTTTATATAATTCCTCACTCTTCTCTCTCTATCCGGGTAGTGGCCTGAAAATAGAATTACCCACTGTCGTGGTGTAATTCACTACTTAGGTTTAGGTTTATTCCACTGTCGTAGTAATCATTCCCCTAAACTAAGCGCATTATAAACGATCTCTCAGTTCCCACCATTATTTTTACAACTCCTTTGTCAAGGGTTTTATTGATTAATGTAGATTTCGTCTCTTTTCAACCGTTAATCCTTCTGTCGAAGTGATTAAGGGCATTAGATTATTATTATGGTGATCAAGCATAACAATATATATGGAGAAAATGAATCTATACCACGGATTTGAGAGAGAAAATATGAATTATCAATATAAAATTGTCATACAATGCATTCCCGGGCTACTCCCGGTCCTAAAGATGGAGGGTTTTAGCCTCGCATGTTCATCTCACACGAATACATGGTAGAAATAGGGGAATTCATAAGAAAAACGTGAAACAAGTGGGAAAACCCCTGAACGGAGAAGAACCGGTAGATCCTTGGCGTAGAATACGAGCTTCCCCACCTGTCGGTGGTGGAATTCGTCTTCAGTAGCGTCCGAATCACCCGGGATGAGCTTCTGGCCTCCGTTCTCCTTTCTCCCTTTCCTCAGCACTCGTGCAATGCAATCTCTGAGATATCCCCCGTGTGGGCGGTCGTCATTAGGTATAAGTCCCTAATTAGGTCGTCAAATAACTCCAGCCGTCTGATTGAGATCAAAACGAATCCAACACATATCTGTCGGTGTCGATACCATCGACGCGGGTCGATGGTATCGACCCAGCGTATTAGCGGCAGCTTTCTTTTCTTTTCGTCTGAGCGGTTGTGGTCATCTCGATACCATCGACTAGGGTCGATGGTATCGACTCTCTTTAGCGTCGGTTGTTGTCGTTTAGCGACGCTATAGCCTCAATGTGTCGATGGCATCGACTTTCGTCGATGGTATCGACACCTTCCTCGTCAGCAACTTGAAGGGATCTCGATACCATCAACTTGAGTGTCGATGGTATCGACTCTGTGCTGCTCCTCTCGGCTGGCAATCTGTGGCTTGGTCGATGGTATCGACTTCCGTCGATGGTATCGACAGAAGCAGATACTTGTTTTTCCTGAAATTCCACTACAAGACCAAGTAAATCCACACAAATTATGATAAAATGATAAACAATGCTCAAACTGGTAAAACAAAGGGGATTTGACATAGAATGATGGCAAAGACCGAAATGAGTGAATTATGCAATATTATCCATAAAAATGAGTAATTAGAGCACAAAACACATAAGAAAAAGGTCTATAAATGCGACTCAAAATCATCGCATCAAACTCCTCTAAGCTTAAACATTGCTCGCCCTCGAGCAACTAGTCCTTAGAATAGAATTGCAGATGTCAACTAAAAATCAATACACCAACCCACATCCCATGTGACTCCCACTGAACATTCTCAAACCGGCCTACTCTAACCACATAACAATTATTACCCTACAGGCGACAATAATCATCAATAAGAGAAATTATCCTTCAAACCGATGAACACTATCACATAAGGCAGTTAACATAATAAAATTCGCCGATTCAGCATTGGTGCATCTTGTGATCGCCTACACTACATTGCTCGCCCTAACTACCATCTACATGGAAGCAGTTCTCCTGATAATCATTAGTGAGGAGAAATTCACGGTGGCCTACCAATCCGAGCAACGGGTGGATGGAATGGGTGGTTCATGGAAGAACTTGGAAGTATTGCACAGTTTCAATATGCATAAAACAAAATGTCCTACGTGATGAAAATGCACATTAGAAATGCCCTAATGCCTAAAATTGGGTGAAATGATGCGTGCACTAACCTTCCACCCCAAAATGAGATGGAAATCTAATTAAGCCACATCATGTACTCAATCTTCCTGTAATGCAAGTGATATCATGTTCCTTTCTCCCTCTTATCCCATTTCCTTCTAAATTCTCTTTCCTTTTTTTTTCAATTTTTTTTCAGATTTCCAGAAAATTTGTTTTTTTTTTCTCTTTTTTTTCTTTCTTTCTTTTAGCCCACATATCCATAATTGCTTAGAGATACATGTATTGGGCTGTTTTCTTCATGATTGGAAATCTTTGCAATATTTCGAAGGTATGGAACAATTTAGATCACTTTTGAGGAAAAACTGAGATACATGGTGTACTTTATGCATGATAATCATGAAAGTCATGAGTGCAACTACATGGCATGCACCTAAAAGTAATGTGCATGAATCCCTATATTTTTCTCTTTTTCTACACAAGTATGGAAAATATCAATGCAATTCCTATCTAGATGCTATGCACACAAGAAGGAATTAAAACTGTACTTTACTTCCAATTCTTAGGTGGATTATGGAAAAATGAAGTAGAATGATCACAAGATTAGATGATTGAACCTTAGAAGAGTATTATGTGTCCCTCCTTACTGACATGTGTAGTAGTTTAGAGGGTTCTCTCTCTTACATCCAATTAAGGTCTCATTACCATTTGGTTAGGTTAGGCTCAAACAACCGTTACTATCCACTTTTCATGAGTCAATGGGAGTATAGGTGTGACATATTGTTTTAAAGTTGACATAATCAATCATTTTCATAGGATAAGTTCCCCAAGGACAACCAAGTCAAGCTATCCAAAAGACACAAAAAATTTAAAATTCCCTTAAATTTCCCATGAATACACAGCGAGATGACAACTTTTACGACATCCACAGTTACACTAGATAGATGTGGATCCTAAACAAAAAAACTAAAAAATGCAAAAACAAATAGCAAAGCAAAAACTAAAAACAACAAAAGAAAAGATAGAGCTGTTCCAGCTACCCCCCTAAGCTTGAATTCGACTATGGCCTCATAGTAAAAAACAATCTTAAGAGTGGAACAGAGATACCCTGATCATTCTTGTGGCGGCGGAGGTGGGTACTGTGGGGCCGTAGGATCCCAAGAAGGATACTCCCCCTGGAAGCTCGGATCGTAATGGGTCCTCGGTGGAGGCTGTGGATAGCCTCCAAAGTAGCTCTGACTCCAGTAATGGTCGTAAAAGGGCTCCTGTTGCATCTCCATCCTTTGCAACCGATTGTGTATCTGCTGTTGGTTGTCGAGGAGGAGACGTTCATTCTCGAACATCGCCCTTTGGTTGTCAAGTAACCGGTTCGTAGTATCCTGAATACCGGTATACATCTCTAGATGCTACTGCTGTGTCTGATGGATGTCCTACAGCATCGTGTACATTCCCTGCATTGAATAGGGATCCTCGCCTGGCTGCGAGGACTGTGGTGATGGCGGCGGGGGCTGTGATGATGAAGACGCACCCGAATGCATCCTAGGACGCTTCCGTGGTGCTACTCGTGCGCGAAGAGGTGTGAAAGCCTCCTCTTCCTCCTCAGCCTCACCTTCTTGGTCGTCATTACCGCCTTCTTCCTCATCGGACTCGATGGCTATGATCGGCCATCGGAAGTGTTGGGCTCCCTCGATGTGGAAGACGGCGTCCGACAGTGCGCATTCCTGGTAAGCGTGGTTGACGTGGCAGTGTGCGTATGCCAACCCATCCCGGAGAAGGATAAGGTTTGAACGATGCAGATGTTGCACGTTCACCTTACTCATCATGGAAATCGGAGTCATGGACTGGAGATTCAGCCCCAAGTAGTGCGCCAACTTGGTGATGAGCCCACCAAAATGGATCGGAGCCTTCCTTGTGCTCCTCTTCACCGCCAGGACGCGCTACAGAAAGAACGCACCCCAGTTGCATTCTTGTCGCTTCAGGAGCATGTAGAGGAAGAAAAGATCGCTCTCCTGAAACTTGCTCAATGCTAAATCGCTCTGAGCAAAGAACGTAAGGCTCAACATCCGGTGTAAGACCCGGACGAAGGGATGCTCGAAGTCCGCTACCGCAGCATTGTGGTAGCTCACTGTGTTTCCCGCCGGCACGGTGACTAGCTCGGCGAAGATCTTGTCGTAGTCGGTGCGGGAATCTGGGCATCGGTGATCATGTTGGGAGTGGTTCCAGTTAAAGATGTTGTTGAACTGCTGAAGAGTGATGTTGTAGTTGATGTTGAAAAGCCGAAAGGACACCCTCCCCTTGATCCACTCACGGTCCGACGCCACCACGTCGTTGGGTACGACGCAGACGTCGAGGGACGCCATAAACTCCGCCACCAATTCCTTGTAGGTGGGCCATTCGCCGAAGAACGGCTGCCCATCCGCATGGCGCTCCAGCTCGCCTGGCCTTATGCTGGTGTGGCGTGCTTGACCCTTCATCACATAGGCCAAGTTGGCCTCGAATCCAAGAACACGGATCATTCCCCGGTCCACATACCGGGTCGGCTCGATCTTCCGCTTCATGATCTCCTCATAGACCTTCCTCACCTCCGCGGAAGGGTGAATCAAGCACGGGCGTGAGACTGAAGCAGTAGGGGGTGGAACAAACTCCACGATCTCCATGGGATTCGCGCTCGAGGACGATGATCCGGCGGCGTGCACCATTGTTGCAAGAAAGATGGGATTAGAAGTAGAGAGCTCAGGGAAGATGGAGAAGTGATTCTCCGCTCGGTGAAGCTCCCTGCTCGCTGTCGCTGCTCTTCAGTCTTGGAGGGCTCGGAGGAGTGCTCGGCGCAAAGGAGGACGTTTGCTCTGAAGGTGTGACGTCAAATGACGTTGCAAGTCTCCTTAAATAGACTTGGCCAGCGCTACTGTCGACCCGTCGATACCATCGACGCGGGTCGATGGTATCGACACGTCTCGATGCTATCCGCCTCCCTCGCGAGTATCGACGGCTGACGTTTTTTGGATCGGGAAACCCGGATTGCTGACCTGTCGATACCATCAACGCAAGTCGATAGTATCGACGCAGCACCCGGATCGCTGACGTGGACTCGCGATCGTCATCGATGTCTTTGCGCGGATCGGTGACATGGATGTCGATACCATCGATGAGGGTCGATGGTATCGACTTGCTTTTATTGCGACACCGCCACTTCTTCACTTCAACCTGTGACCATGTCGATACCATCGACGAGGCCGTCGATGGTATCGAGTTGACTGAGACAAATCATTCTGAACTTCTCCAGAGATCTCGATGGTATCGGCTGGCATGCCGATACCATCGACCATTATTGTGCAACCTGCCTGTAGGTATGTCGATACCATCGACGGGAGCGTCGATAGTATTGACTCAGAGCGATTTCTGCGCTGTCAACCTGAACCTATGTCGATACCATCGACCAGTGTGTCGATGGTATCGACCCTGCTTGTGCCTGCACATTGAACAAACGGATCAAGGTATCTTCTTTACACTAAAATTTAAACGAAATAAAAGCAATCTACGACTATAACTAAACTATCCTAATGTACCAATGGTTGGGTTGCTTCCCAACAAGCGCCCTTCTTTAACGTCTTAGGCTAGACGGTGTGACAATCATCATCTTTTCACCTTGGGAACTGCACTTAGAGGATCATTCGGTAATTTGAATTCAACACGATCTCCTCCAATGCCCAAAGACAGAGTACCTCTCCCTAAGGCAGTCACGACGTCCGCTGTTGCTTGAAACGGTCTTCCTAGAAGAATTTCACAGCTTTGGAGTGGTGGCATATCCATGACGACAAAGTCCACCGGAAATATGAATCTGTCCACTCTGACTAGAACATCTTCACATACTCCATAGGGTCTCACTGTAGACCAATCCGCCAATTCAATTGTTGCAGCCAACTTCTTTATCTCTTTTAACCCCAGCTTTTGAAATGTAGCCAAAGGCATGAGATTTATGCTAGCGCCGGAATCACATTGCGCTTTAGGAAAATGTTGACCACCTATTGAGAATGGTATGTAAAAACCTCCTGGGTCCTTTCTCTTCTTTGGTGAACTCCCGTGAATCATAGAGCTCACTGTCTCATTCATCCAATAAATTTCATCGTCTTTTATCCGCCTCTTCTTATTGATGATTTCCTTGATGAACCTCCCATAGGCGGGTACTTTCTCGATCATCTCCACTAATGGAATATTGATGTGGAGTTTTCGGAATATCTCCAGGAATTTCTTAAAATGACGATGCTCTTTCTTTGACTTAGAATTGACCAGATCTGAAACATGAGCTGCATCAACACGCCTATGAGGTGGCACATAAGAGCTTTTCAGGGGTATCTCCCCTAAGCTTGCTTCAATCACTCCCTCCGACGTGTGCTTTGTCAAGACAACCTCAATGGTCGCAACTTGTTGTGGTTTCTCTCTCACGTTCGCTGTCTCCACACGTGCACAAACAACCTGCAATTCATCTTCTTGCCTACATGGAGATACAATATTCACAACTCTTTGTGATTTTCTGAAGAAAGGGTTTCCGCCTGGCAATCCATAGTATGTGCGTGGATATGGTATCGCCGGTGTTGCATTCACATTGAAAGTCATTTCTTTCTTCTACAACTTCTTGCACCTGAGATTCCACCTCAGTGCTTACCACAGACATGTACTTGACTTGATGGTGTGCCTGAGCCACATTTGCATTCTCGGCTGGTTTCTATTGATTGGCGTGCTTGATGGCCGCCACTTCACTCGAAATCTGTGCTACAGTGGTCTCTAATGCCCGCATTTGTGCTCCATGGCTTTGTAGCGTCTGCCCAAACTTGGTTAGGATATCACCTTGAGATTGCAATTGTTTTCCAAACATGGCCATCATCTCTTGGTTTTGCTGGACCATTTGACTTAGTAATTCGGTGTTCTTATTCTCGGCTTTCTGCGGTGGCTTGGCATCCAGATCATGCAGAAAATTATTCGGATCCTTCCATGAAAACTTTCTATCTTTCCTCCATGCATAGTCATTGTTCCTGTAGCCCTGCTGTTGCATGAATTTCACTTGGGCCTCCTCATCGTCAGATGCATCCTCCTTAGTTAGCAACTTCTTGGCTAGAAGATCTAACTTATCATTTAGCTCCCTCACTATTCTGGATTCACCAGCAGCCTTGACCTGTTCCACTGCACCTCTGTCGCCCCATGACTGTTTCCTAGCCATGTTCTTTAATATCTCCCAACATCGGGTATCCGTATTATTTAGAAAGAATCCAGATCCGGCTGAATCAAGATTACTTCTATCGTGCTCGGAGAGAGCAAAATAAAAGATTTTCACTTGGGTTTCTTTGTCCAGCCCATGATGTGGGCACCTCCTCAACATGACCTAGAATCGCTCCCAGGTCTCAGAATATGTCTCACCCGCCTGTTGGGTGAAATTGTGAATCTTCTTAATCATGTCGTTGGTCTTCTCAAGAGGGAAAAACCTCTCGAAGAAAACTTCCACCATATGATCCCAAGACTGAACAAATTCGTCATCGAGGTTATGGAGCCACTCTCTTGTTGCCCCTGCCAAGGAACTTGGGAATAGCTTGAGGTACAAAGCATCTTGTGGGAATCGGTCGATCTTCACCATGTCACAGTTCTCCACGAACTGGCTGATGTGTGCAACTGGGTCCTCATTCTTCAGCCCGTGTAATGCATTTGATTTTACCAAGTTGATCAATGCTGGATCAATCTTATATGTTGGTATGTTAACCGCCTGCTTCTTTATAGGCCCCTTTGAAGCTGATGAAGAAGACACTTTGATCTTCTCCCATATCGTCTGTGGTTCGCCCATTTCTTCTGCTTGCTCTTGCTCAGATTCAGAATCTATGTCGCTTTGGTGATCTTGCTCGTAGTAATCCTCGTCCTCTGGTCCCGGAGGTGGAACCTCAGGTGTGCGATTCGCGTAGTCTGCGCTACGTGTATGCACCATGCAAAGTGCCTAAAATAAGAAAATGGGGGTTCAGTACTACACTTTGAACGAGTAAACACAATTATAGAGAAATTTAAAAATATTTAAAATTGTTTCAAAATAAAAAAATGTGGCCTAGAGTGGCCGCTCTTAGCACTCAAAGTGCCAATAATTCGCCGTATCCCCGGCAACGGCGCCAAAAACTTGACGTGTATTTTACTACGCGCTTAAACGCAAGTATACGCGTCGAGTAATATAGGCCTTTGTGAGGCCCGAGTCGAACTCAGGGATACGTGAATTATTGGAGACTCCTACTAACTAATTGCAATCAGCTAGGCCGGATAACAAAGTAGGGTTTGTTGTCGAAATTAAAAAGAAAACAAAATGGAACAAAGAAAATAATCGATTAAAGATTAATTTAATCAATTCAAAAGAGTATCTTTAGGATTGCGGTTTCACCGCGGGTCAACATTGCATTAAGTTTTATATAATTCCTCACTCTTCTCTCTCTATCTGGGTAGTGGCCTGAAAACATAATTACCCACTGTCGTGGTGTAATTCACTACTTAGGTTTAGGTTGATTCCACCGTCGTAGTAATCATTTCCCTAAACTAAGCGCATTATAAATGATATCTCAGTTCCCACCATTAATTTTACAACTCCTTTGTCAAGGGTTTTATTGATTAATGTAGATTTCATCTCTTTTCAACCGTTAATCCTTCTGTCAAAGTGATTAAGGGCATTAGATTATTATTATGGTGATCAAGCATAACAATATATATGGAGAAAACGAATCTATACCACGGATTTGAGAGAGAAAATATGAATTATCAATATAAGATTGTCATACAATGCATTCCCGGGCTACTCCCGGTCCTAAAGATGGAGGGTTTTAGCCTCTCATGTTCATCTCACACGAATACATGGTAGAAATAGGGGAATTCATAAGAAAAACGTGAAACAAGTGGGAAAACCCCTGAACGGAGAAGAACCGGTAGATCCTTGACGTAGAATACGAGCTTCCCCGCCTGTCGGTGGTGGAATTCGTCTTCGGTAGCGTCCGAATCACCTGGGATGAGCTTCTGGCCTCCGTTCTCCTTTCTCCCTTTCCTCGGCACTCGTGCAATGCAATATCTGAGATATCCCCCGTGTGGGCGGCCGTCATTAGGTATAAGTCCCTAATTAGGTCGTCAAATAACTCCAGCCGTCCGATTGAGATCAAAACGAATCCAACGCATATCTGCCGGCGTCGATACCATCGACGCGGGTCGATGGTATCGACCCAGCGTATTAGCGGCAACTTTCTTTTCTTTTCGTCTGAGCGCCTGTGGTCATATCGATACCATCAACTAGGGTCGATGGTATCGACTCTCTTTAGCGTCGGTTGTTGTCGTTTAGCGACGCTATAGCCTCAATGTGCCGATGGCATCGACTTTCGTCGATGGTATCGACAGCTTCCTCGTCAGCAACTTGAAGGGATCTCGATACCATCGACTTGAGTGTCGATGGTATCGACTCTGTGCTGCTCCTCTCGGCTGGCAATCTGTGGCTTGGTCGATGGTATCGACTTCCGTCGATGGTATCGACAGAAGCAGATACTTGTTTTTCCTCAAATTCCACCACAAGACCAAGTAAATCCACACAAATTATGATAAAATGATAAACAATGCTCAAATTGGTAAAACAAAGGGGATTTGACATAGAATGATGGCAAAGACCGAAATGAGTGAATTATGCAATATTATCCATAATAATGAGTAATTAGAGCACAAAACACATAAGAAAAAGGTCTATAAATGCAACTCAAAATCATCGCATCAACTTTCATTTCATATTGTTGTTTTATTGGAGATGAATAGAAAAGCTCTTATATGTTTGAATTCAGATATTCAATATTTTGAAATATATATGGGTCTTTAAGATTTATGCAGTTGTAGCATTTATTGATTACATTATTTGTATCAAGTAGACTAGAAATGATCTTTGAATGAGCTTTCCTAAGTGGATAAGTTTTCTTCCACACATTTGAGATGAATAGGAGTTGAGTAATTCTGAGTAACTCTTGGCTTCAGGACTGTAGGTTCGGCCTGGTCCTGCTGGCAGGATGCATTACTGGGATCTAATGACTCCTATTAGTAACATAACAAGAGTAAATTCTGGATAGATTAGATCCAAATTCTAGTATGAATGTATATACTCTAAGATTTTGAAGTATAAGGGAAAGACTGGGATAACTAAGAATCAGTTGGAACTGATATCTGAGATCCAACTTTGGGGCCTCATATGAGAAATCCTTAATTGGGAATAAAGGAAAATGACATAAGGTTTAGATTAAGTTTAATTATTAGTATTATATGAACTCTAAATATGAAATATGGAAAAGATATGATAAAGGTATGTAAGGGCCAAGATAGTAAGAATAAACCATGAGGAATGGATTATATAATCGAGTACAATGTTTTTATGTACTCCAAAGCAAAAGGAAAATAGGAGAAAAGAGATAAGTATACAATAAGTACATAGAAGTGAAGAGTCTTCAGAAGAGTTAAAGTGAAGAGAACTAGATGAGCATGCAAATCATAAAACTAAGATAAGAAACTTAGTTGAAACAAAGAGAAATGTTGGAAATAATGAGCTTGATTAAGGAATGAGGGTTATGATATAATTGAGAGCATGGAATGTATACCTTTATAATAAGATTAATACATTCATCCTTACTGCCTTTGGATTCTAAGTCTCTATAGAACAACAAACTAGTTTCTAAAAGAAGAACAAAAGTGTAGCTAAATAAATGAATCCATCATACAAAGGTAGACTATATTCAGGAAGGAAAAACTTGATTGAAATAGAAACTATGTTTCACCCATGCATGAGCCGTTTTATTTAAAATGAAGGATATGTAATGTACTAAACATGAGGTGATACTAGTAGAGAGATTATTGATTTAGAATTTCAACTTCACATTAGTAGAAGGATAAAAGGAAATATATGCAACATGGTATACATGACCATACACATAAAAGAAGCAACACGATCATAAGAGAAAACTAGAAGTTAAAGATGACATGTGGAATAGTAGTATATGGTAAGGGGATTATGGAAAGTAAAGAAGGGTTTGAAACATAATGGAGTAATATAGATTATAAAAGAAAGAGGTTGCGAGATTCAAGAAAGTACTAATTAGTCAAGTATCCTTGTTGATAATTAATTAAACCTACATATGAGAAATGTATTATTGAATGTTTGAAGATACGAATTTTAAGTCTCAGAGTCATCTTCTCTTTCATATCTTCCTTAATGAGAGAAATGTGGGAATGAAGTGATAATAAAATGAATCATATATGATGCATAACCACCGTGGTAGAGACATCTAGTGAAAGTAATAATGATACACAATAGGATGATGAAACCCTAGTAAGGTAATTGTTAATGTAATATATTTGAATGGCCAAGTAAGAGAAAGGAAATTCAATCGATAAGACAAAGAAGACATTAGTAAAACTTGTGAGATCCAAAGTTTGAATTTCAAATTAAGGGAGCAAAGTCACATCACAATAACATCATGCTACTGATAAGGACCAAACCCTAGAATGTTTAGAGTTGTAGTAGTTCAAGGGATGTCACTAGTGATTTGACCTTGAATACTAGCATCCATATAAAACAAGATCATGAGATTTGCACTATGAGAAGTAAACTAGCACTGATAGTAATCCAGAGTTTAAAGATAGCTAATCTGAAAGGAACAATATGGAAATGATTCGGAGTAAAGAGTAAGATATAAATTTGAAATGTAACAAGTGTGTTTTGAACAAAAGGAGAAATACAATATGAGTGAAGTGCGATATGAGATAAATTCTTGCAGTGATAGCAAGAATGATGAATAATCTATTTGTACCTTGTATGTTTCAATTTTAGGAATGTTTAATCTACATGATCAAAATGACAAGGATAAGTAGCAACAAGTAAGTAGTAGTGAATGAGGAGAGAGATAAGAGAAAACAATGGCTTTTAGTAATATGTGAATTCGTTTTTAGAAGTATAATTTGTTGAAGGTATATTAAGGGATGTAAGTTGGTTCTACGTATGATTTCAGTGTACATGTGCAAGCAATATGTTAATTTCAGGTGTCTGATAGTTGTAGTCATTCATACCAGTAATCCATCTTAGTATTTTACAATTGTGGTATGGTGATATGGGTTGAATAATGATGGAACAGATGAAGGATGACCCTGAATAAGGTAGTCTTACCTATTCACTCATATGAATAGAAGGGATGATAACCATATTGTATTGATATGTAACCCTAATGAGGTATAGCTTGTTATACCTAGCTTTAATATAATAAGTGATGGTAATTGGGTATGAATAGTCCTTGAATGACTAATAAAATCATGGAGTACTCTATTACTATTGTTGAAACCCTAGTATGCTATAACTCGATGGTTACACCTTGAATTATGTGTGGGTTCATACTTGAGAATAATATGGAATGTGATGGTAATGCTTCACCTTATGCATCCATGATGCAATGGGCATGCTGTGAGTAGTATTGTACAATTGTTGTTGAATCTAGTCTTCCAACTCATGATTGCTTTGCTATTTGAGTAGCACAATAGTAATATTCAAAACAACATAGTGAACTCTCTTTTGTGACTCAGAGGTAATATAAAACAATAGTACATATTAAGCCGTATGAATTGAGTTGGTTGGATCAGATTATCAATGTTGAGGTAACACCTTAAGAGTATGGAAATATTGAAATGGCTTCTTCTCTATCTACTCTATGATTGATTGTGGCATAGAGAATTTGTTTGTTATCATTGAGAATTGTTTTAACATGTTGTGATTAGAAAAGAAATAAAGGACTTAACGTTGAAAACTACACTAAAGTATAAAATACAAGAATGTAATGACATGTAAGATTTCAGAAGCTTAAAATAAACTTTGAATATACTTTGTTTGCGTATTTATGTTTTGGGGATGAAACTTTTTAAGGGGGTGAGAATTGTAATGACCACATTTGTGCTTAATTGGTAAACTAGGGTTTACCTGAATGATTACATGCTTGATTAGATTGAACATATAGTAGATCAATTGTAATGTTTCAACCTAAGAAGAAAGTCTAACTATGATTTTAGTTTGAAGAATTAGGGTTTGAGAAATGTAAACCCTAATCGGCTAAAATTAGGGTTTGGATAGTACATGAATATGGAATTTGATCAGGATAGCAGTGTGGTAAATGATTTTTCATATTTTCTACAAATTTTTTTATTAATTGAATTTTGGATATGATATGGATAACTCAATCATGCATATTGGATAAAAATTTTAAAATATTTGAGTGTTCTTTGAATGTGATTCTCGGTCAAACTATACTTCAACCAAAATGCTGATAGAGTGCTTTTTAGCAGTGTAATGTTTTATTTTTATTTATTTATTAGTAACTCCAAATGATTTGAAATTTTATCTGGAGATCTGAAACTCAATCATAAATAATATATAAAAGTTTCATAATTTTTGGATGTGTTTAGACCTTATTAGTAGATGAATTACAGTAATAATTTTTATGACAGAAAATCAGCTGAAATAAGAGAAAGTATAGTGAGGGGTCAATGTGCAATTGACCCAAGCAACTCAATTGCTCTATATGGTCAACCTAACACACAAGGATCTCTCATAATTCGTGATTCAATCTAGAGAAATGAAATCCTAGAGAGAGGGAGAGTTAGGGTTTGAGAGGAGAAAGTGATGGAGATGCTGACCTAGGGTTTTGCAGTCTGAGGAATGATGAAATCATGTAAGTTTAGCTTCTTTGGATATAGTTTCATGGTGAATCTTATCTCAGATGTCAAGATTCCGTCCCTCCCCTGATTGGATTTGAAATCATATCAAATCAAGTCCTTTTCTCACTCTTTCTCTCCTAATCTTCAATTCTAGGGTTTTCGAGTTGAAAGGGAGAAGAAAGTGGCGATTGCTAGGGTTTTGATATGAGATTGAGATTTTTAGGGAAGAGTTGTTTTTTTAAGCTATTTTACAGCTTAGGGTGAGTGGGTAAAAGAATATTTCAGTCAATTGTACTCAATTAGATGGTTTTAATTTATATTCTTGATTTCTTTCTAGATGACAATAAATGGAAAGAACTGTTCTTGAATTCAATTTATAGAATACTTCAATTCATGTTCCAACTATGATATGAAAACATTTATATGATGACATGGATATAGATATCCATGTAACTTGAATAATACAAAATTAAGAAGTTTATTGAGAATCTTCTGAAGATCTGACTTTTCAAGTTATTCAGGTGCTTGAACAACATTATAGCTGAAATTCGGATTTATGTTTATATGATCTTACTTATGTTCCTGTTGCATATAATTCTACATGTTTGATCTCTTTGATTTGATATATGGACAAATAGAGTTTCTGATTTTCACAATACATATCCTGTGAATATCAAGTAATCAAGGATGGAAACCCAATCTAGTATGCTTTTACAAGTATACATATCTAATTTAGTAGTAAATGGCTGATTGAAATGATTCATGTGATATTGTGGGATTTTATCTGAATATTATCTTATATGCATACATGATTTGTTTATGAGATTCAGATTTTTTAACTCAAATACTTGTCATGAAATGCATATGTTGTTATGCTATTGCAAGTGGAGAGATATGACATGCCCTAGATAGGTATGTTATCGATGCCATGCATAAATGTGAGAAATGTTGAATGAGAATATTTATATTAGTAGACATGATATATGTTTGAATACATGAGAAGTGCTATATGTGCATGAGTAAGGAGAAACCCTAATAAAGGGGTAAACAATATGTTAAGCATTCAGTTCAGTATCATTAGTGATTTCAATTCAATAGTCCGAGTAGTCAATAATATATAGATTTAAAAGAGACCAGTCTAAGAGAAAGATATAATCAAAGTTACAGTAATAATAGTAGCCCTGAACACCATAGATTCCCTATGAGAGGTCTGTGCCGTAGGGATAAAACAACCTAACCCTGGTAGTGTCCAATATACGGGGGTCGGATAGTACTAACAGGTGGTACAGGGGACGAAGCCCTAGTGGAAGTTCTCTTAAAAATACAGTATGTAGTGTCCAACATCAACTAGAGATCCTGGTGGAACTAGAGTATAGAAAAGCCAATAGGTGACTTGACTCTCTACCTATGTGCTCAGGTTAGAGGAGGAGTCCAGTTTTACGGCCCATAGGTGTGCCGTGGCTAGAGAGCCATTTTCCTATTGCAGACTAGTGAAGTAGTCAGGCTTAGCATCCTGGGTGTGTCAGCTAAGTCTTGTACGGTGAGATCGTATTTCGTTACGATTCTTCATATGTAGAGTACATTGCATATGATCAATGTATATGATAAAATATGATAATATAAGTTTAAAGAGTTTCTTATAAGTAAGAAGAGTTAAGAAAGATTTGATTTCAGTTTCACACCAGTTGTTCTTTAAATGTAATATTGAATATAGTGAGGATTATATTTCCATACTTGTTTATTTCTAACGATGTAGGCTTCAATGTGATTAGTAAATTTTGAATATCTAGTCTTTTAATTTGAAATTACTATATTGTTTTATTTAAATTATCCAAGAATGATAAATGTCTGATTTAGCACTTTAGACTGCATTATTGCTTTACTCATTTACTGAGTGAGTAGGCTCACCCTCTACTCAAAATTTTTAGGGAAACCGCGGGGATGGAAGATATCATTGCATCAGAGTAGATCTTCCACAAGAGTTAAGTCTGAGTAGAGTTAAGTTCAGTCGGTCCTTGTCACTCTAGGTCCTTGTAAAGAAATAAGAGAGAGTTGTAAATGATGATGTAAAACATCATTCCTCTTTTAGCAATATATGTGAATCAACAAGTCTTATGTGCTTAAAAGTATGAGAAACATAATGAATGTTCATACATGCATTTTTTACTATTAAAATCAGATTAGAGAAATCAATGTTTAGATTCCATTGTAAAGTTAGTTTATGTGGTTCAATGCGAGAAAATAAAGAGTTTGAAAAAGAAGAAAAGGTTAAGGGTGATCTTTGTATTATGATAAATCCTCAATTGATGCCCTAATCTCATGATTAATGGAAATTGTGAGATCGGGGTGTAACAGTGTGAGTTGTAATCTTTATTACATAGTGCTTTTTGGCCAATATCACCCTATCATTTTTCTCTTCTCATCTTGAGGAGAGTTTTCCACGTTAAATTTGGTGTTTCTTCTTTGGGTTTACAGACTTGTCAGTAATGCTTCCACAACAAGTTCTCATCACATTTGGGACTATATTGGTACAACATCCCCAACAAGAGGTATCAGAGAACAAGCTCATTATACTGGTCTAGATGGGGAAGGATGAAGATGTGATGATGATAAAGTTGACAAGCACAAATCACAAAATTAGAAACCCAAGATGGAGGATATTCTCTATTGTAGAGATTTGTACGATCCGATAGAGGGATGAAAGCCAGAGAGTACAACTGATGCATACTAGAAGAAACTAAATAGGAAGACCATGGGAATAGTGAGAAAGTGGCTCAACATTTCTATGTTTCATCAAGTCCTAAATGAGTCCAATGCCAAACATCTTTGTGAAAAACTCAAGAAATTATATGAGTGAAAGATTTCCATAAATAAAGCTTTTCTGATTTAGAAAGTTGGTGTACCACAAGTACTAGGATGATACAAGCATTGTCGAGCGTATGAATGAATTGCAAAGCCTTGTAAATCAACCGGGGTCCATGAATATGATTCTTTATGATGAACTCCAGGATATACTTCTTCTGGCATCATTAACTAATAGTTGATAGGTGCTCATAGTGACATCCAACAATTCTGTACAGGAAGGCAAGCTATCACTTAATGAGGTGAAAAGCAGTCTATTGAATGAAGAGACTTGACATGAGCCCTAGGCAATAATAGATCAAAGGTGCACTTCATGGAGACTACTACCACTGATAGAACGAGAGATTGTTGCATATCCAAGAGCTGTAGTGAGTCCCACGACCGAGGGAAGACTCATGGTAGATGCAAGTTGAAGAGTAGAGGGTGCTTACATTACAGCAAGCCAGGCCATTTAAAAAAGGATTTCAAGGTTTAGAAAAAGAAACATGGGTCTGAAGCCAAAGACAAGAAGGATGATGCCAAGAATACTGCATCAACAATGTCATAAGATAGGGACAATGACGACGATATGGTCTTGATAGTCCAGGAGCAATGTTTGCAAGCTGGGGATGATGATTCTGAGTGGGTGGTGGATACTGCATATTCTTATCATGCTTCACCGAGTAAGGAGTTCTTTACTTCATGCAAGAAGGGATATTTTAGTTGGGTGAATATGGGAAATTCTAGATTCTCTAGAATTATCAAGATTGAAGACATTTGTGCTCAAACAAGTGTCGGATGCACACACACACTAAAGCATGTTTGTCAAGTCCCATATTTGAGGCTGAGTTTGATATATGTTTTTTTTATAGAGAAGGTTGTAATCTAGATTTTGGTGGTGGAAAATGGAAGATAACCAAGGGGGATTTAGTTATTGTACGTGACAATTGTATTGCACATTGTACAAGACCCAACATAAAGTGCTTAAAGGTGGTGATATACAGGAAGTTGAGGATTACCAGGAAGATATGTGGCACAGACGGCTGGGACACATGAGTGAGAAATTCTTGCAGCTACTATCAAAGCAGGAGTTGATTTCTTTTGGCAAAGACACCAGTCTTAGCTCATGTGATTCATGTCAGACATGAAATCATTGATGAGTTTCTTTAAAGACAAGAACAAAGGTGAAGCTAAATGTTCTATAGTTGATCCATTCGGATGTCTGCGGTTCATTTGAGGTGACTTCAATGCCTGGAAATAGGTTCTTTTGTCACATTCATTGATGACACATCTAGGAAGGTGTGGGTCTACTTGTTGAAGACCAATGATCATGTCTTTTAGTATTTCTAGAAATTTCATTCCATGATGGAGCGGGAGACATAGAAAAAGCTGAAGTGTCTCTACACGAACAATGGAGGGGAGTACACCTCCAGGGAGTTCTAGGATTAATGCACACAACATGGGATATGGCATAAAAGGATATATCCTGACACACCACAACACAATGGTACAACTGAGAGGATCAACCGTACAACAATGAAGAAAGTAAGATGCATGCTGAAGATTGTGTAGTTTACAAAGACATTTTGTGTGACACCCGATATCACTCAAACAACAAGATTACACAAAACCAAATGGAAACAACCATTAACATCGGATTACCAAAAATCACTAAAAATTTAAAACCTTTTTTGTAATGATCCATTGTCAAGAAATTTATTATAGTATGGCCCAAAGCCTATCATATACAACATGATACATTACACATGTGCTGTTTCAGCAACATCCCTATTTCATCTAATATTAGTTTGCTTTTACCAAAAACATGTACATGAGCAAACTAATAGTAATAATAATGTTTTAGCCAAAAAATCAGATCGATTGTAAAATTGGATATGAAACTATCCCCCAATGACCTGAGAGTACAAGGATGACACATATGACTTCTACTATAACAAGACACAACTAGCATCACACCACCTCAAATTTTAGGTCTTCTTCTTACTTATGTCCCATCTTAGCTTACAAGATCCCTGCTACCTCGTGCACGTTCACCTAAAAAGTTGTGGAACCCACATGGTCAGATAAAAGTTCCAACGAGAGATATAACTCCCCAACAACACTATTATTATCACATATATACTATTATAAGAGCGGAAAGTAAAGCTGCACTATATTAAATAGATCTAACCATATATTATGAGCATGCCAGAATAATATCATAACCGAGCAGTTTAGATAACTATGACCAAACAATATATCAGTTAATCACTTTAGAAGGAATATGAACAACATGCATGACAACTATCGATTATGTCATACAAATATAGTTGCAGCCTCATTCAATATTTCTATATTCCATTCTCAAGAGAAATATGCTACACAGATATCTAAATCTTTCAATAATCGATCTCATGATTATGCAGACACTTATGCACACAATGCTCAAGCTTATGATGCACACACTCACATTCAAGCACAAGATTATTATAACACACACATGAGATCATGTTTTATGCCCTGACTTATGCCCTGAGGATTTGAGTTGTACCACCCAAATCCAACCACCCCTTACGAATGGCTACCAATGGTGCCATACAAGGTCCAAGGAGAGTCAGACTCCAAGACCTCACCCACTACTCTCGGTCAGTACGAGAGACAACACAGACATATTAGTCAACTACTGATAGTGACATATAGTCAACTATTTAGTCGACTAGCCCACCTTGGTATAGGTCACGACTCTAGAGAATAGCTCACTCCTGGCTATTCATATAACTAGAATTGTCTCACTCATGGCCATTCTAATATATGAATAATTGGCTCACTCATGGAAATTATTATAAAAGGATTGGCTCACACATGGTCATTGTTATAAAATAATTGGCTCACGCATGGACATTGTTTAAGGAAAGGATTGGCTCATGCATGGCCATCCATATCACATAATTATTTGATAGATGTAAGAAGATGAGTAACTATGCATCCTCGCATATTCATCAATATGCATTCTGAATTGAACTCGTTTCACCATCCAACAAGTTCTGACACTGAATGGATCTATGGCCAGGACAACCTACAATTTTAGGTGTATCAAAACATCTTTCAGCATCAATCAAGTTACAAATATACCACACAGGTAAATGCTACAAAGAACAGTGTAATACATCCTTCAAGAAATCACATAACAATTATGACACATACTTATTACTTTATCACAATTAACATGGGATCTCAATCGTTAAAACACACAACTAAGAATCTCATCTCATCATCATTATCACATTCTATGGGGTTTGAATCCCCTTAGTTCATTATTGAACCATGTCACCTCTCACTAGGCAACAACCATCTCTAGGTCATAAGACCCATACACTTGATTATCACATGCTATGGGGTTTCAATCCCCTTAGTTTATTATTATACAACGTCACATCTCACTAGGAAACAACCATCTCTAGGTCATAAGACTCATACACACATCATACTTGTTGTACAAGTATCTCCAATGGCTCAAAAGGCCCATTCAATCTATATAATGTCACATCACCATAGCCCATAGTTGGTTATGCTCATTATCTCAAAACACTTGCATGGTTAGGATCTCATGATCAAAGATATATCAATTTAAATATTAACACCATGCCATAAAAGAAAATTCCCTCAATCAAGTTACAACCCTCTCATAATTAAGGTTAGGTTTTCTATTTTCAACCAATTAGGGTTTTTAGGGTTATATTCAAAAATTGAACCCTAATTCATAACTCCTCACATCTAGGAGCTTATTTTGTTGCTATAAGTATTCAATCATACTTGATTACTCTCATCAATTATCATTAATTTATTATCAACATGAGTGATATCAGTTTCTATCTCATCCTCATCAGGATACTAGATTCAACTTTAACTTGTTGTATTGACTTGACCCTCTTTAGGGTATACTGGCCTACACTTATCAAAGTGTATCCATATCATTACATCTTAGTGTATAAACTTGATTATACTCTTCATGTGTCGGCCTACACTCATCTAGGTGTATCGGCCTACACACTAACCCATGTGTCATTGGCCTAGACACTATCACTTGTGTCATCCTAAACACTCTTACTTTTGTTGGCCTAGACGCTCTTACTTGTGTTGAACTAGACACATGTGTCGTCCATGACAATCTTCACTTGTGTCAGCCATGGAACATCAAGATGATATCAGTCTTGAGGTGCTTAGAGTGATATCAACCATAATTATGACACAGTGTATCACCTTCACCATATCTTGGTGTATAAGCCTCATCATGATTTGGTGTATCAGCCATACCATCATCTAGTATGTCAACCATAGCATACTCTAAGGTATCATCCTCACTATTACTTTGTGTCTTGGCCAAGGTGTGTGTTTCCCATCCTACTTGTGTTGGCTAGAGGTGTGTTGGGTTGTTAGGGTTAGGGCATATCGGGTTAGCCCTATAGACTTCATATATTCACTCAACTTTCAAGATATTGGTATGCCCTCATCCTTAGCCTTAGGTGATAGGCTAGGTAGTTGTAAGAACAATAGTCCTTCACATGTAACAAACCAGTAATGGGTTAGGACCTCATGTGTATCGGTTTCCCCTCACACAACCTTGTATCAGGTTAAAGTTTCCTAAACCAATATCAGTTTGTGCATGGGAGATGCCATAATCTTCAAGCTCCAACCCTACATCCATTGACACTATAGTTCATAGAAAACGACCCCATGTATCTATTAATTTTTATAGAATCATCATTCAACCAAGGAAAGTTGAAATTGAAAAGGAATCACCAAGCATTGCATAATTGAATGTGAATAATAATAGAGTTGAGTTCAAATTATATAACCCTCCTCAAGATCACCACTAGAACTTCAAGCTTCAAAGATCCACATTACCAAGGTTGAAGATGACCTATTCAAAGGTCCAAGATTTGTCTATAGCTTCACCACCATCAAGAATAAGGTATCATCGTTAAATACATGGTGAAGAAGAAAAGAAAGAAAGAATTATGATCTGAGATACATAATTATCCAAGGTTGAAGATGGTCATGGCATCACCTTATACAAGATGCTCAACCTTCCTCTTGATCCTAGAGCTCCTAGGGTCTTCCACCAAGGGAGGGATGATATGAGAGTCAAAATGTTCACTAGTAGCTGAAAAGAGAAGCTTATATAGTCGAGGCTCATGAGAGAGTCTACATGAGAGGTGTCAGCACCATATGTAACTAGGTGACACATGTTCATTCATGGTGGCACCATGCAACCATAATTATCTTGACATGCAAAACTCTTGTGGATAATTCAAGGATGAGATAGAAGCCATTGGGTATCTTGCTTGACAAGATATCATAACCCAAATATCACTTTATATGCAAACTGACATAACTTTTGCAAGGAACATCTAAACCGATAGGCTTCACCTATTGGAGGTTCTTAGAACGATATGAATACTTCAAAAAAGTTTCTAAACCTATATGGGACATCCTCCATGGTTTATAAACTGATAGGCACTCCCATATACTCTTCATAACTTGACACAACCTTATTTAGGGTTCGTGATACTCAACATTCTTTGGGTCTTTCATCACCAAGAGTGCTATCACTCAACCATGACTCAAACAAGGCACCCCTCCTTTATTTTCCTCTAAATGATGCTAAGAGAGAGAAGGGACACTCTAGAGGTGGTAAATTGCACATCTACCCCATATTTTGGGTACATTGTAATTTGCACGGGAGGAAGATCATAACCAGACACAGTCTTTAGAGTAGAAGTTAAGGAGGTCTGACAAAATTCGTCATCCTTCATCCAAATATCTGACATCTCAATATATTCTCATTACTGATTAGGAGGAGCCAGAGACTTTTTAGGAGGAACAAACTCATAGAGATAGAGCACATTGGCATCAAATGATGCAGGAGGAGATGTCTTTTTTGGAGAAGAATGATACCTATGAGCTTGTGGTGTTCCCCAAAGGCTAAAAAGTACTAAACTACAAGTGGGACTACGAGATGAAGAGAGATGAAAACAACAACGTCAAAGGCTTTAGTCAAATACTAGAGGAGCATCATCAGAGGCTTTATGAGCCTTGGTACAGAAGCTCAGAGACAAGGTTTTCATCCAGGTTGGCTCAACTGAATAGTTAGACAGAGCCAATAAAGTTCCAGGTGTGGGAATGGAGAGAGAAGCCATGCTTCCAAGATACTTCTTTTTAGTTGCTTGGGAACAAAGTGAAGTTAGGATGGGACTCAAGAATATGAATGAAAATGACAAGATGCTAGTACTTTTGAGGAGAATGAATCCATCACATGTGTTGATGGGGTCCAGAGGCTACTCTAGATGATCGCCAAAGACCACATCTCCCTCATGGGCCGGAGGGGGAGATTGTTGGGAAAAAGGATCTGAACCATGTCCCAGTTGGATTTGGACTTGAGTAGGAGTTGGCTTGTGCTACCAATCCCAATAGGATTCAAATTCGAAAGGGAAAGAGATGGCTCCCTATGTGCAACATGGAGTTAGACTAGGACTTGGACTAGGACTTAGACAAGGATTCCTAGTTGCAACAACATGTCATGGATGCATATAAATAGAGGCATTAGGGAATTCCATTAACATCCTAGCTATTGATGTGTGATCCCTCCAGTTTCTTGTTGGTGGCTTCTGTGGTAGAAGCACCAAAGAACAAGAACAACTAGAGGATCTCTCTTGGTTGAATAAGAGTGTGTCATTGACTTTGACTTGAAGCGAAGTAGAGATTGACAGTCGGTGTCACATTGGCTTCATTGATAAAGCAACTTTCTCGGTTTATAAGGAGGGTCAAAAACTTTTCCTTCAAGCAAAGTAGAGGTTGGTGGTCACGAAAACAATGTTTACACACAGTCAATGATCCCACCCAGTCATCGATCACAATGACATCAATCAGTCCCCAACAATGACAACAATGTCGTGATGAAATCAAGTTAAAATGGAGGTTTTATACACATTGGGTGTTATTCTCTTCTTCCTCATATTTATTCTCATCTATATGGGGGGATACCCAAATTTAGGGGTAATTACATTTGGGTGGTGTGAGTTGTAATCTTACTTACATAGTTCTTGTTGGGCGGGATATTGCCCCATGGTTTTTCTCTTCTTGTCTTGAGGAGAGTTTTCCATGTTAAACCTATTGTTTATTCTTTGGGTTTACACGCTTGTTGGTAATGCTTCCACAACAAGTTCTCATCCCATCCGGGACCGTATTGGTACAACATCCCTAACACATCTTGCCATCTGATTATGGGTGATAAGATTATCTCCTATACAACTTGGTTCCACTTTGGCTGAATAACTCCTCCCATAAACATCTAGTGAATACAAGAACACGATCTGATACAATGCTAAAAGGTGTCCCATTTAGGCGAACCACCTTAGCAATGAAGAACTCAATCACCAATATTGCTGTATGTGGATGTTCAATTGCTATGAAATGGAAATACTTGGATAACCTATCGAATACCACCAAGATGGTTTATTTCCCTTTTACAACCGATGACCATCGATAACTTGTGGAGATTATAAAGGTTGCAACAATCCCAAAGGGTCCTATGTGTGATACTTAGCTTGTTGGCATACCAAACAGTTCCTTACCTCTTCCTTTACAATATTTTTTTGTCCAATAAAAAATTGTTCTTACTAGATGTAGCATCTTGGCATACCCTATATGCCCTTTGATTTTTGAGAAATGGCTTTCAACTATTAGTTTATCCACCAGACCAGATTACAAGGATGTTGTATAATTTCTCTTGTAGTATATTAACTCCCTTCTCTTGTGATAAAACTTAGTATTCACTTGCCCATCATCCCACTTCTTAAACTATTCTTGGAGCTCTGACCATTGTTGGTAGTCTTCCCTAATGTCCTTCAACCAGTCCGAGACAATTGTAGTGAGGCCATTATAGATCATATCCTCCCCACATCGTGAAAGTGCATATGCTTCCTGATTCATTCCCCCCTTCCTATACTTCACTATAAAAGAATATCTCAACTTCTTATGAAGTCATTTCTCTTGTGTAGGTGTATGAATTTTCTATTCCAAAACAAACTTCAAACTGTGGTGATCTGTATTGATCAAAAAATGGTTTCCCAATGTGAAAGTCACCACTTTTAAACACTATCCAATATTTCTAAGAATTCCTTTTCATATTTATACAAATTCACTTGCCTTCCTTTCAAGGATAGACTATAGTAGGCCATGGGATTGGCGATTCTATGATAACACCCCTTCATTTCCCTACTTTGATGCATCACTTTGGGAAACCATTGAAGGGAAGAAGTAGGAGCCAAGATTGGAGCAGTAGTTAAAGCTTCCTTTAGGGTTCAAAATGAATTTTCTCCCTTATTCCCCCATTAAAAACACATCTTACTTCAACAACACAATTAGAGGGATTGCAATTACCACAAAATACCTTATGAATGTCTGGTAATAGCCTATTTATCCCAAGAATTCTCTCAACCTTTTGAAAGTCTAGGTAGTAGGAATTGCTGGACATCTTTCACCTTTCTCGACTCCATAGCTACTCCTTCCCAGAGACTACATGCCCCAAGTATTGAACCTCCTACATTAGAAATCAACATATGCTCTTCTTCACAAATAATTTATTCCTTTGTAGAACCTCAACTACTTTTCTTAGATGGACCTTTTTCTCTTCCACTTTCTAAAAACAAAGATATCGTCGAAGAATACCAACACAAACCACCTCAACATTGGTCTAAAACCTCATTCATTAGATGTTGGAAGGTTGTTTGTGCATTTATCAATGTAAAGGGAACAATAATAAATTCATAGTGACCCTCATGGGTTCTGGATGCATCATTGGAATATCTCTATCAAAGATTCAGATATGGTGATATCTAGATTAAAGGTCCAACTCAATGTACCATTATGCTCTAATGAACTCATTTAAGAGCTCATCAATCACAAGAATTGAATGTTTGTCTTTAATGATGTGTTGATCCAACACTCTATATTCCACATAGAAATGTCATGATCCATCATGTTTCTTAACCAATAGAACTGGTAATGAAAAATGGGCAGTTACTTGTCCTTATTAACCCTTGAGTTCTCATATAGCCCACTTGTCTCTTAGTATCATTTTTGGGCATAAGCATATCGATAAGGGGGAAAATCATGGCCTTATGTTCATCCTTCAAAGGAATCTTATGGTCCATAGCTCTTACCATAGGTAGACCCTCCGGTTCTCCAAAGACAATAAGGTACTCAACCAAGTTAGTTGTTCCACATGTCTTTCTTTTGACTCTTACTGATCTTCCTCAGCTAGATGAATTGGATATAGTTGTAGCATCATATCACATGCTTCTCTTTACAAATTGGGGTCCATTTCTCTAGCCCCAATCTCCATCAGTCTCTTTGATTTAAGGCCTTGAATACGGTATTCCACCCCTTAAACTGTAAACATCATCATCATTTTCTTGTAAATAGAACTGATTGTCCCCAACTTATCTAGCGAGAGTAGTCCTAGCACTAAATTATGACATCCTAGGGGTAAGACATGAATGTCCTATGTTTCCATGTACCCTTATATCTATACCTTGCAATGCTGTAACATCCCTTTTGATTTGAGGATTCCTCCTCCTCCTCCTACTTCCACCTTGATAGAACATATTTTTTTTACCTATAACCACCATTCCTTCACCAATGTAGGGTCAATTGAAATTATGTGTTTCTTACGAGTCAACAAACGCCTGACACCTTTATCCTTCCACACATTCCACCTTGAACTGGAGTGTCTTCACCTCACATGTTACTGATTGTACAAATATGACACTTAGTTGTGGTGTCTCTTCCACCACTTCTCCATCCTCAATTTTTTCCTCCGTACTCCCTTATTCTATCAGTCTCTCCCACCTATCCTCCTCTTCATGGTGGATCATACAAAGAAGCTTACCAAATCATAAATCACTAGGAAGGTACTTATTATCACATCTGAAGCAAAACCCTTTATCCCTCCTCTCATCACACTCCTCTCATGTTATCTGTTTGATGAAGGGTGCCCCCAACCCTCATGTCTTCCCACAACGTGCCAGTTCCAGTCTGGTTCCTTACCCCCAAAGCCGGTTGTTCTTGCTTTTGTAGTAGGTATTTTACATCTTCTCCTACAACCATATCATGCACATCCATTACCAATGAGGATCCTATAATTCTTAGCTCCACTTTAATCTCTAATTGCAATCATCCCCTATACACTGGACAAATCATCATCTTCGAGATAGGATGGTAGTGGTTCATCAGTTGCTCAAACTTGTGTTGGTATTTCCTCACTGTCTCGATCTGTGTCAGCCTTGATAATGCTTCAATCATTCCCACTTCAATTTCATTCCTGAAACTTCTTTATAGTGCTTACTGCATATCTCTATATGAGAACATATTCATCCCCTCTCATACCATATGTACCATTGTAGTGTGTCTCCACACATGAATTGAGATACAACCTTAAGCGTGGTTTTTTCACTAGGCTATGGGTTTGATTGAAATACCTGATGGTACATTGAGTCCACTTAGAAGGCTAGCTTCACTTTTGTTGCACATAAACATTGACACACAATTTTACCAAATGACCACCATCGAATTGTGTGTGATAAACACCATGTCGCTGGATCTGGTCTTCACCTTAGACTCAAAGGATTTCGCCTGATTCTTCATAACCTTCTACCACTCTATAATTCTCCTAATTGCATCATGTTTTGCTATATCAACAAGCACAAATTCTTGGATGTAGGTTCTCCCTCGATCATCTTATTTGATACTTTACTAATATTTCCTTCAATATTTGAGTGCTCTGATTCACTTAAATTTGTAGATGAGTCATCAAGGAAGATGCTTCTGAGGTTGATTGGCAATGTAGTCGTGGGAAGGACTGGAGACTGTTATGATTCCACAATGCTAGGGTTTATTTGAGTATTTTGCCAAATCCAAGAAGGTAACCAGCCCTTGCACTGGGTACCTATTGTGGACAATGAAGGGGATGTGGAGATAGAAGGAGAGGATATGAGGAAGTAGTCGATCTAGGGTCAAATGCCAGATAGATGGCCAAGTTAGAGGATGAATCCTATTAAAATACCCTAGTAGGGCCAGCTTATAAGGATAACTCTCCTAATCAGCATCGACACTACCTTGTAACATCCAACATGTCTTATAACCACCCCATCAAATTGACAGACATGTATGTTCCATTGTGGAATTATAAGTCACATAACTGACCAAACCCATATGGTATTATAACAATCAATGAATAGTTTGTTCCCTTTCTATAATGAAGAAGCAAATTTCATAGGGAATTATATTTTAGGTGTGCAAAATAGAGGGAGGGCTTTCAACATGATGATGAAATCATAACATGGAGTTATAGAACCATCATAGAACTTCTAAGGATGAACATCAAAAGTCCTAGGCATTCTCAAATGATTGGAGTGTTCTTGTTTGCTAGACAGACAACATCAATCAACGAACCGCTTTAGGTTATGTTGATTCAATTTTTATAGGAAGACAACCTAATGGATACTGATGTGAGACATGGATCCTATAAAAACATGAATCAATTAAGGTCTAATACTTATATGAAGGAGAGAAATATGTAGGGCCTAGGTTCTTTTCTTGATACGAGTGTAGGTATCCTTGACTTAGCTTGGAAATGGAAGTTAAATTGTTCCAAGTTGTTGTTTCCTTACATGGGCTGCAAAGAAAAATCAAAAGATGTAGGTTCTCCTTCATTTACCAACACAGAAGGGGGAAATATCAAGATGATTAGGAAGATGAAGCTACTAAAGGAGGAATACACTTGTCTAATACGGAATAACAAGAAAGAACCAAAAGTGGACTTGGGATCAAATAAAAAGGAGAAGAAGTCAAGGAATAAAAAATGCATAGATGTAACAAGCTATGATCTCAGTTAGTTAATTGATTATATTTCATTTGCAATGGGTTACCATCTAAGCTTGATGCATGTTGGTTTCTTCTTAGTTTGAGTTTGCAAAACATCAGGGAAGCTTGAGTATCTCTTATGAAGGTCTAAAGTAGAATCATTTGGGTGTTAGTGCATGTGCATTTTTGTTGAATTCTTGCTTCCTTATGTTTTAGGGTTCCGTCGTGTGAGACAATTTTGTGACCTTGGTATGCTTGGTTCACTTTGAAGGGGCTTAGATTCTAGGTTCTTCTTTTTTGAATCTAGGTTTAGGGTTTTTTTTTTGTACCTTAAGTTGGTTATTTAATAAATTATCATGCTTGGTTGACCCAAATAAAGTTTTGGGTGTATACATCTAGCTAGAGATTTGAATCCCTAAAATTACTTTACATCATGTTTACTCTTAGTCATATGTTTTATGTGGAATTTTTTTAGGAAAGATGGCCTAGATAAGTTGAAAGCAATGACCTTACATCACCCTAAGTTGACTTGGATTAAGTTTTGAGGACAAGTCTCCTTCTAAGGTGGAGTGAACATAATATATTGACTTGTAGAATTCTTTCAACAAAGTGACATTGGTTAGGTAAACAACCATTCTTTTGAATAAGAATCCTAAATATTGTTTAATATATGTTTGAGTGGATGAGTTATAAAATAATGAGTAATGATGTTACTTAAAACATTTACAATAATTTTCCTAAGCAAAAAATGTGGTGTGGGTCTGTTGTACCTTTTTAATTGTACATTTAAGGATTACTGATATTTGGTAAACATTGGAAAACCATTTGAATAGTGTTAGTCAGGGTGTATTTAGGAAATAAAATATGGTCGTTAGGAGATATTTTTATTTGTGACAACTGTGTCTTTCTAAACAAGATCACTAAAAAAATCATGTGATCAATCACTAATTAACCATATAGCCAGAAAAGAGGAATATAAAACCGATATAAACATTGCCATCATGTTTAGAAACATTTATACAAGATCCATAACTGCATAAGAACATATACCATATGAGGTATTTACATGTCTGTGTAGTGGACTCAACCAGATCTTGTATATAAAACATATTTTTCAACATATACATCCCATATAACACATCAACATACTTCAAAAAACATGAGTCGACATACATATCATCTAAAAACATCCCCTTCCTAGACTTGAGAGTACATGGAAAATTCTAGGACACTCTATCAACCAACCAACCTTCTTCTCCTATTGATCTTCAAGCTGAACTTTCTAACTACCTCGATCCTGATGATGTCACTGATGATCACCTAAAAAGATGTGGTGATCCATGAGAGTCATACCCATGTCCCAACGAGAGATATAACTCTCAACAATGCTTATTGATTATAAAAGATTATATAAATAAATAGGTGAAGAAGTTTAGGCAGGTTAAGCAGAATAAGTAGATAGTTTATAATCAACAACGCTAAGAGATTACTTAAACGAACTGAATAAGCTATCATCTATGGAAATAGTAGATTCTTCTTATTATTTTAAACAACATCCCAACTGTATAAGCAACAAGGGTTAACATCCAATGTGAATCATGTTGAACCCTAAATAGATATGCTACACGGCTGATTTACATATTTTATTAAGACTTGAGGAGTTTGAGGTATACCACTCAAAGTCAAACTGCCCATTGTTAAGTAGAAATCAGTTTCATACAAGATCTAGGACAGATGGAATCCTAAGATCTCATCCGTCCTTGGTCAGTGCGAGTCCGCCTTAGCAACATGTAAGTCAAGCTACAAAATAGCCTAGTCTGCCCATGGTATATAAGTCACGACACTAGTAAACCAGGGTATACAAAACCCTATCATCCAAGGTACAACCGCAACTGTCCTCGACCACATCACATACACTGAATCATAATCATCCAAGATACAGCCTTGAATGTTCTCCTGCCAAAGTATGACTACAACCATCCTTAAAGTCATGCATATACTTGACAACATATGACTATGAGTTCCCGTTAGATGAATACTTGTTTCACCATCCAACAAGTCCTGACACAAAAATGGATCTACAGAATAGGGAACTACATGATTAGGGTTTCACTTGATTAGTTACTTCCATTAGGTGAGTTAAGGATGCATCAATCAAGTTACATACAATCCCTAAAAGAATTCTACAAAAACATGGGTATGTTACAACTCCATAAGCTATAAAATGTGTGAGATATAATTATTTTCACATCATCATAGGATACCAATTTTTATCACATCATGAAGAGGTTCACACCTCCACAAGGGAACCATGCCCACGAGTCATTAAGACTATCACATCATTCCATGTAAGGACATAATTATATATCCATGCCTTGCCGAAGGCTCATCAACCCATCATATACACGTGACATATAAGTTCAACATAATATTGCATTAAGAAGCCATGATGTTCATATGGTGACTTATTAGGGTTATGACAACATGGAGAGAGAGAGAGTATACAAGGAATCTAATTATGATTAACCAGCATCATTCACTTCAATTAGGATTAGGATCAACAAGATAAGTTGAAGTGAAGTTATAAAACAACACTCAAGGATAAACCCCAGTTCTTAGCATTTCCATCAAATCATGAATGCATGAGGTCAAACATAATCATCATGGCGTCCATAATCTAAGCAACCATGAGTCAGAAATCTAAGCGACCATGGGTTTATGAATCTCAGTGACCACAAGGTTAGATATCTAGGCGACCACTAGGTCAAAAATCCAAGTGACCACTAGGGTTAGGATTCCCATCGACCATGAGGGTAGAAAAAAAGATCTTAGCGACCACTAGGTTGGAAAATATTAGCGACCACTAGAGTTAGGATTCTGATCGACCACTAGGGTAGAAAATCTTAGCGATCACTAGGGTTAGGATTCTCATCAACCACTAGGGTAGAAAATCTTAGCGACCACTAGGGTTAGGATTCTCATCAACCACTAGGGTAGAAATCTTAGCGACCACTAGGGTCAGAATCCTTAGCGACCACTAGGGTAGGATTCTCATTGAACACTAGGGTAGAAAATCTTAGCAACCACAAGGGTCAGAATCCTTAGCGACCACTAGGGTTAGGATTTTTGCGACCACTAGGGTAGAAAATCTTAGAGACCGACAGGGTTGGAATTCATAGCGCCCACTAGATTTAGGATTCTTAGCGACCACTAGGGTATAAAATCTTAGAGACCATCATGAGTTCAAAATGTCATTGACCACATAAAATCAAAAACCTTGGCGACCAACATGGAAATATAAATCTTGGCAACCATCAAAGGAGATACAAATCTCATTGACCACTTGAGTCAAAATCTTGGCGACCACATGAAATCACACACATATATAAAGTCTAGGTTTTCTATCTTCAAAGAAGAAACGTGAATCAAGTTTATAGGTACATAAAGAAGGATTATCTACTCAAGATTTACCATATAAGCTCGACTCTAAGAAAAGATGGCCTTTTTCTACTTGGAACTACAATCTAGGGCAAGATCACATACATGCAAGAAAAGAGTAAACACAATGATGAATAAAGTTATATAGATCGCCTTAGAGATGATGAAGAATCTCCAAATAGCAAGGTAGCTCGAGGGAAAGAGGAGAGAGACCCTATCTTGAGCACTCTACTAGGCCAAGATAGCTTCTTAATGCAAAACCCTATGTTACGGAAGTAAGAAGAGGTGTTCATCAAGCTCAAACACAAGCTCTAGCATGAATAACCATGGATCATACCAAGAATAAGACAGAAGAACATAGGGTAGAAAGAAAATGAAGGAAAAGAGGGAGATCTCACTTACCAAGACCAAGAAGCAATGCAAGGAAGCACCAAACATCCTTAAGAAGGGTTAATACAAACCCTAGTTGTACATGCAACCAAGATAGGCCAAGATTCTCCTACCTTTTCTCCTTCTCCAACACACAAGGGGGACGAGATACAAGCAACAAGGAAGAAGATAAAGAGATATAGGTGTGTAGAGAAGTCATTTGCATATAAGGAGGGAGATCTATAAGGCTTACAATGGGAGAGAGAGAGAGGAAGGGTGAGGTGTCTAGCCAAGCATACCATGTGTCCAAGGTCAAAAAAATCTCGTCCATGCAAGTAAGATGACCACAAAAAATCTTGGTGACCAAGATGAACCACATAGAGATCTTGGCGACCAAGATGAATAAAAAAAACTCATCGACCTCCAAAGGTCAGAATTATTAGCAAATGCCAAGAAATATTAATGACCGCCAAGAAATCTTAGTGACGATGATGACTTAGAAAACCCTTAGACCGCAAACAATAGAAAACACATAAACTCTTGGTGACCACCAAAACTGGCTGGCCCATCAGGTCCCATCATTCATGGGTCAACCATAGGGTTGGGGCATCAAAGAGAGCAAACGTAATCTCAACACAAGGCTATATGTCACCCCTCAAACCAAGATGTAACAAGGTGCCCCAAAGAATTAATATATCAAACATTATATGAAAACACGTGAGGCACAAGAAGCATGTGACAAATTGCAGGAAAAGCCCTAGATATGGCTAAATTGCATAAAAGTCCAAAACAAGCACATATTTGCATAACTTGCTCAAACAATGTCCAAAATGGACCAAACTTAAAACGTGTTTGTATAATGATATTAAAGCACATGTTAGAGTTAGATTAAGTTTTTAAGAATCTCATTGTGATAAGAAAGCATGTTCAACCAAAAGGCAAGGTCAAGGGTCTTACAACCATGAACCCCTAACTAGGATTTCACCCCTAAAATCCTACACGAATAAAAACAATTACTTCCTACACATATCATCCTCTAACTTGCATGTGGATTCCTCCAAACCTCGGTGATGCCACAAAACCTTCACTAAGGATATATCCTTCTTCTTCAGCTTCTTCACTCTCCTATCCAAGATCAACACAAGATTCTCCACATAAGAAACATCTTCATCCAACTGGACCTCCACTAGATGCAACCTTTGCTATGTATCTGGATGGCACTTCCTCAACATGGAAACATGGAAGACAGGGTGTAACTTGTGCAACTCTGGAGGTACCTCCAACTTGTACGCCACCTTCCTAACACGTGCCAAAATAGGTTATGGTCCCATAAACCTAGGATCCAACTTACCCTTCTTACGAAATGGCAACACACCTTTCTAAGGGGAAACCTTGATATACACCCGATCTCCAACTTGGAACTCTAAAGGTATGCACAAATGATCAGAATAAGACTTCTATCTATCATGGGCTTCCTTCAACTACTGTTGTATCACCTTGATCTTCTCTGTAGTCTAATGCACTAGCTCAGGACCCAAGAGATGATATTCACTTGTCTCATACCAACATAAAGGTGATTGACAATGTCTACAAAACAAAGATTCATATGGTGCCATGGCTATACTCCTATGATATCTTTTGTTGTAAGCAAACTCTATCAAACTTAGATGTACATCCAAACTACCAAGGAACTGCAAAACACAATCTCTCAAAAGATCTTCCACCATATGGATGGTCCTTTTTGAGTGACCATCTGTCTGAGGGTAAAAAGCCATGCTAAACTTGAACTGTGTCCCCATATCTGTATGTAGATGTCTAGGGAAATATGACATCAGATAGATAGCAGAATTTTTTTTTACTAGACATATTTCCCATTAATTTTGTGATTCACGTCAACAACCATGCAATGATTAGGATGATTTAATTAAGATATACCTAGTCATGGAGAAATTCCAGTGAAAATCCTTGTCTATGTGGTTGTGAACCCTTGGACGATGTCTGTGTTGCTCTTGATCTTCACCATGAACGATAGAGTCAGACGATGTCTGTAGCAGCTCCTCAATGGACTGCAGCCTGATGTTTCTCTCCTAGCGATGGGCAAAGGCCACCTCACCTCGAGAGAAGTCCACACAGACCAATTAGAACTACTATCATCCTGTTAGAATGGATAGGAAGGAGTTGTCCCCCCTGATGGTGTACTAGTCACCAACCTACTCTCCCACAACAATGATCGTAAATTGTTCTCTCCCTTTCTATCCCTCCCCATTCGTGTAGGATTTTCTTGGGATCTCTCAGTTACCACAACTAGAGAGGACAACAATGGTCAAATCGACTGATTCTCAATTGTCTATGTTATGCTCTGGGAAGCCCCCAATACCCCTCTATTTATAGGAGGGGTTTGGGTCAGGGTTCCCAATCAGTGCGGGAGTGGAAGGGACTGGAAAATCTTGAATTTCCGCAACCTGCGAGCCCCGAACCTATAGATTGGAAACTAAGACGGTCATCTAGGATTCGAGCAAGACAATCATTTTGTAGCTTCCCAATCACACACGGATTTGGAAATTTGTTTCGAATTAATGCTAAACATTAATTATTTGCATCAATAGAATTGAGCAATCGAAATATTAAATTTTCTCACGAATTTGGGAAAGTTGCTAGAACCTTACACCATCCCAACCGAGCCAATCGGTTCACTAGGTGAACCCGTTGTCTTGCTTTACCCAAGCTAATTGGTTCACCCAATAGCTGATCAATTGGTGCCCAGTTTACATAGAGTTTCATCCAAATCAGTTCCAATCAACCTGACACTCCAAATAGGCATTTCATCACATGATCCGATCAATTAGGAGTCCAATCAGTTGATTTATTGCATGAATTGAATACCTAGACACTTTAGTAATCAATTAAATCACCATTCAAGATTAAACTCCTTTTCTAGATGAGTTCCTATGTGTGTGACCCTATAGGTCCCATATTACGTTGTTATTGAATGTCCATAAGCACTTATGACATCACAGCCAATGAGCGGTGCCTAGTCACACATCATTACTACCCAAGTAAATGGAAAGTTGGAGAACAATTTCAACCTACAATCTCTGTATAGTGTTACAGTGTTTGTATAGTTCCTTATCATTGATATCCAGATTGAACTCGAGGCTTGGAAAAGTCATCCTCTTTAACATTCAATCTTGTTCCTTGAACTAGAGCAGACTATATGAGATATGTGTAAGCTCAATATCACATGTTGACTTGCATGAATATGGCCATGTGTTTCTCAGCCTCACTATCAAGGGTCCTAGGATATCATACTCCTGTAGCAGGGACAAATTCCATCTCTATCACTCACAATCAGGCCCCAGGTGTCGCAGTCACCCAATAATCACCTTTATGAAAACCCATGTTTCAAGATTGCATTTGATGATGTCAAAGCATACCGAACGAGATGTGATGAGTAGGGATTTTAGGTCTAAGAATCACAAACACCTCCATCACTATCAGACATGATTCTAACTTACCTAGTTAAGGTTTGTATGTATAACTCTTATGGTGGGCCTATCTGATACATTGTTTTCTAACATGTATCTGTGTGCTTGGTTTCATATTGCCATATCATGACTAATGAGATTATATCATCAACCAACTCAAACTCTGATCTTATGTGTTATTGCTGTGTTATCTACCTTCCACAATAACAACTGGCCGGGGACATAATGAGAATGTATATACTCTTAACATCTGTATGATCTCATTCTTCCAAGTCATGTAGTGGAAGACATGCATCATTGAGTAGTATTGTAAAGAAGTGAGGCCACTTCTCTACTAATAAAAAGTGGTATGCAAAAAGTCCAATGAATAGCAATATAAGTTAAATCTTTGAATATATTCAATTTAATAAAGAGTACATCTAGATTTTCCCAATAAGGGTGTACATGCTGTATACAAATAAAGGATCTAAGTAGAGGGAAACTCAACTACATCAATATGTATCCAATTAAAATAACTTAACAAATAGTCCATGATGGAAGGATGAAGTCCTTCTCCTAGGCTTAGGCTGGTTCACCATCCTCCTGTTGCACACTCTGATCCTAAACCTAGGTGGTTGGGATCACCCAACAAGAGGAGAGAAAAAGGTATGTGTCAATTAAAGAAATAAGGACAAATAAAGTATAACAAAGAGTAAACATGGAATGATTCCACTATGCTCAAGAATTGTCACACAAGTATGAGGCACATAAAAGAGATTACTTGACATAACATCACATATTAATTATTGAAGTATGCATGATAAAAGTATGACTATATTATCTAAAGTAGGGGTGAGGCACCTACCAACCTCAACCAAAACAAATAGGTGAGGGAGATTGGTCACATTCCCAAACACCTACCATGTGGCAACACATCCCATTATCACACAGATAACGAGGTGTTACGCGAAAACGTGCGGAAATCACCATAACCACAGATTATGAAAATGCGGGTTAATTAAAACCGATTGCGAAAAACTGATAAACTGTGAAACTATTACTTTCCAGTCCTCATCCTGTAAGGAAACATGTCATATATATATACATGAGATCTGATACGTGTCTACAGCTTACAGAAATAGCTGCTCATCCATCACATGAGTTCACCACCTGTTCATATACATAAAGGTCCACATCCGGCCAACAGCAGGATATACAAACGTCATCGATCGTTCATCGTGAAACATCGTCAAAACACTGCCAAGGACCTGAGAGTACAGGGATGACTCTAGACTCTACTACAAAACATCCAAAACAGCAGCATGTCCAACGCTTGCCTTCTACTGCTCCTCAAGCTGCTCGTCTGCAACACCACGACCACAACCACGTCTACCTCGACCACCTAAAAAGGGGTTAAACCAGCGGGGTGAGACAATTGAACAATTGTCCCAGCAGGAAACATAACTCACCACCGCAACTATAGAACCTCAGCAAGAAAGACTATAACAGCAGATATCCAATAACAGGTATAACCAGAGCAGTCTATATAAAATGGATTATTCTTACCGACGAGCTTACCTGCTATACAAAAGCATATAACAAGATATATCTCAAGGAATACGATTAGCAAGATAATATACATCCCTATGTAACATGATTATCAGAACAAGATATAATGTCACATAACCTGCTTATCAAGATAAGACATATTTTCACATAACCTGCAAGATATAACAAAGATATTACACAAACAAGGCCTCAACCAATGTTACGTGTTTATCTTAAGCAGTAAATACTAAACGGATGTATTACGTATTATTATGCCCTGAGGATTTGAACCGTACCGTTCAAATCCAACCTTCGGTTACGAAACCCAAGCCGGTGCCATACAAGGTCAATGGAAGGGCCGGACTCCACGACCTCCCACCTCATGGTCAGTACACGAGTACAACACAAGCAGGACCGCAGTCACATGCTGAAGTAGTCTAAGCCACAGGGTCAGCTCCATAGGCTACCCTCACTCTAGCCCGCCTTGGTACAGGTCTCGGTGCTAGTAAAACTGAGCCACAGGCCTGTTCACCGTGCTCTGAGCCATGAACGCATTCATGCTCCACACATCACATATCTTGAGCCATGGGCCTGTTCACCATGCTCTACATACAAATCTGAGTATGTAACCAAAGTTACACTCTTACCTCCTCATTTTCAGGCTAGGAGCAACCTACACATATTCAACAATATGCGCTTCCAGGTTAACCCATAGGAGAACCTGTTTCACCATCACCAAGTCCTGATGATGATGGATCTATGGCCAGGGCAACTACATGATATATTTCACTGTGATTAATTAGTATCTTTTAGATGGATTGCAGGATTCAACCAAGTTGTATAACATGCAAGATATAAAAGAAAATAAAGAACATTATATTATTATTGAAACCTCATCAACCTGATCCATCACAAGGATCCAACATCACATATTACCACTTGACCTCTTGCCAACCATCAAGATCCATATCAAGGATCATCACATACCATTGGATATCAATCCTTCATCATGTACTGTCACTGCCTCTCAAGGCTCACATCATCATCATGGGACCAACACATTACATACATAATATCATAGAACAAATATTAAGGTAATGTTACTTATCACATATGTCACATAGCCCTTTCATGGCTACACATCACCTGCATGGTTAGGATACACAATAACCATAGATTCAACATAAGGAATATGCTCACTATCCTGAGCTATCATTCAAGATAACCTATTCATCAATATTACACTATTTGATGATCAAGCTTGTTAAGTACATCATACCATAATCATGCCTACCCTTATCTTAGGATTATACAAACAATCAGGGTATTCACTTTATATAACAATTATGTTGAGTATACAAAGCAAATACTATTGTTACCAAATTCATTACTGTTACCATCCACTATCATCATTCATATCTTTGTCATTAAGCAACCATTAATGCAACTACCATTTATCATTATCACTAATAAGTAAGCATAAGACTCATATCAATATCATATTATTACTACTCTTGATACCATTATTACTATTATCAGCAGCATCATCTACTCTTATCTTCATTGCTATGTCATTAAGCAAACTATTAATGTAACTACCACTTAGCCACATTATTCCAATCATTATCATTATTATTACTTTCTCTTACTAGCAAGGCATCACATTCATCAACACAACTAACATCACCAACACTATTGACATCTTAGTTATCAACAACATTATCATCATGATGATCATTATTGCTTTCACTTATGAGTAAGGCATTATCTTCTCATCATCATTAGCATCATCATTATAAGCATTATTGAGCGAGGCATCACTAACATTGTGTTTGCATAGACGTCCACTTCTATCACATAAGAGTCTGTCACCAAAGGACTACCTACCCTCACCTAAGACCTCACAACCCTCACTAGAGCTTGCCCACACGGCTAGGGCATGCGGAGGCAGCAACACTGCGTTGCACCCAGCCTTCTGCCTGCAACGCCGCGTTACAAGGCAAAGAGTGGCGCACGTCGCGCGACATACTCCATCGGGCAACGCCCGTCACAGCCAACCCTATCGCCCGACATCCTAGTCTAACACCTATATAACAACTTCACAACAGCCAGGAGAGAGAGGAGAGGAAGAAGGAAAGGAGAGAGGGAAGCACTCCTGATAACGTGCAACTACTCACAAGGCCTAACGGTCGGCACTCTCCCAAACCCAAAGGCTTGACGCGCGTCCCATCCTACTCATATCACGCATCACAACCCCACCCTCTATCGCCCGACACCACAAGATGCAACGCCCGTCAGGGCTATCGGCTGTCACACTTCCTGCTATAACTGGCAGCTCAACCAACTCAACAAAGAAAGCCCTGTCGTCCACCACAAGGACTAAATCCTATCGCCCATCAAAAAGGGTAACGTTCAACCTAGCCATATCGGCCAACAAAACCATAGCTCACCCTATCGCCCCACACATGGGCAGGATATCGCCCAACACAAGGTTGACGCCCGACAGGCCTGCTGCCCATCACAACCATATCGGCCAACATCCTCCCTAACCTATCGTCCAACATAGGTATACATATCATCCAACTCAAAGAAGGTATCGTCCAACACACCAACAAAGAAAGGATATCGCCCACCAAAGGAACACATGCAAGGTACAAATCTAAGCTACTAACTTAAGAACAAGAAAAAGGACAGAAGGTAAAGAAGTTAGGGTTAGAAATTATGCAACCCGCCTTAAGCTCCAAGCTCCAAGGTCCAAGCTATCGTCCACCAAGCTACTCCAGGAAGGTGTATCGGCCACCACTTCAACTCCAAGGGAGTGTATCGGCCAAAACAAGCAAGATGGAGAGGGATATCGTGCACTAAAGGTGGAGGAGAGACCAAAGATCAAAGGAGACTATGGCAAGGAGAGGAGCTACATATATAGAAGAAAGGGGAGGAGAAACCAAGGTATAACCATGCAATGTGTCGTCCACCCAAGGGACATTTGTCCTAGGGTTCAAGCCAACACATTAGCACACCAAAAGACACTTGTCCAAGCTAGGCACCAAGTGTCACCAACCAAGGTCAAACCACATGGGCGACACAAGCAAGAACTCCTGTTGGGCGACACAAACAAGCTGCTGGGTGACACACCATGGTGTTGGACGACACAAGACCACCCTAGGTCGACACAAACTCACCTTGGACGACACAAGGCAAGCCATGGCCAACACAAGGCTCAAACAAGCCCAAACAACACATCTCAAGGCCCAAACAAGCTCAACTCAGGCCCAAAGAGCTCAAACAACAAGCCAAAGCCTTGTTCTCAACCCTAGAGGAAGCAAAGAGTGGAAAACATCTCTCAAGATGGAAAACTTGCACACAAAACCCTAAACTTGGGTTATTTGCAAGTAGCCCCCTCAACTCTCAAAAAAGCACAACAAAACCCTAATCACCACCAAAGGTGATTAGCAAGCATCAAAGCATCAAGATCAAGCGAAACAAACAGGGTAAACCCTAAACGCAGGTCAGGGTCCTTACAAGCTAACCCCCTTTAAGGGATTTCTCCCCGAAATCCGAAGAGAAAAGTGAGGGATACTTTCTCCTCATCTCTTCCTCAAGCTCCCACGTGGCTTCCTCAATGCCACGACACTGCCAAAGAACCTTCACAAGAACCAGGTCCTTCCTCTTCAGCTTCTTGATCCTTCTGTCAAGGATCACCACAGGACCTTCCTCGTAAGTCACATCTGCATCAAGCTCAACCTCAACTGGCTGTATCACTGTACCTGAATCCAGATGACTTTTCTTCAGCATACTGACATGAAACACTAGATGCAACCTGTGCAACTCTGGAGGCAACTCTAACTCATAAGCTACCTTGCCAATACGTTCTCTGACTAAGTAAGGCCCCATATACCTGGGAGCTAGCTTACCCTTCCGTCCAAACCTTAGCACACCTTTCCACGACGAGACTTTGAGATACACTTTGTCTCCTACCTGGAATTCCAAAGGTCGTCGACGATTATCTACATACGACTTCTGTCTGTCCTGTGCCACTTTCAACTGTTGCTATATCACTTTGATCTTATCGGTCGTCTGCTGAACTAACTCAGGACCCAAAAGCTGATACTCACCTGATTCGTACCAACACAAAGGAGATCTGCACTTCCTTCCATACAAAGCTTCATAAGGAGCCATGTCAATACTCCGCTGATAATTGTTGTTGTAAGCAAACTCTATCAAACTTAGATGTACATCCCAGTTGCCTAGAAACTGCAAAACACAAGCTCAAAGAAGATCCTCCAAAATCTGTATAGTCCTCTCCGACTGTCCATCTGTCTGCGGGTGAAAAGTTGTATTGAACCTCAACTGCGTTCCCAACGCATTGTGCAACTGTTCCCAAAAACGACTCCTAAACTGAGGACCTCTGTCAGAAACTATCATTGCTGGCACACCATGCAAACGTACTATCTCATCAACATATACTCTGGCAAGTTTCTCAGCTGTATACGTCATCTTCACTGGCAGAAAATGGGCAGACTTAGTCAATCTGTCCACTATCACCCAAATGGAATCATGATTCCTAGTTGTCCAGGGTAGACCAACTACGAAATCCATGGTTATGTGATCCCATTTCCACTGCGATATCGGCGATGGTTGCAACGTACCTGCCGACTTCTGATGTGCAGCCTTTACTTGCTGACAAACCACACATCTCGCCACGAACTCAGCTACATCTCTCTTCATACCGGGCCACCAATACAAATCCTTCAGACTATGGTACATCTTGGTGACACCTGGATACATCACATACATCGACGTATGTGCTTTCTCAAGCACCAACTCCCTCAAATTATCAACATCTGGAACTGCCATCCTGTCACGATAGCAAACTAGACCATCTTCAGACTCATGAAAACCACCACGCTTGTCGCTGCCGAACTCTGATCTAATCAACTGTACCGCATCATCTGTCTGTTGTGCATCCTTGATTTGCTATCTCAACATAGGCTTAACTTGCATCTGTGAAAAAAGACCAGACAACAAAGAAACTTCCATATGCACATTCATCTGTCGCAGAGTAACAAACATATCTCGTCTATGGCATACCAGAGAACTCAACTGTGCCTTCTGTACCGAAAGAGAAGAAGAAGACTTTCTTCTAAGCGCATCAACTACCACATTAGCCTTACCAGGATGATACTCGATAGTGCAGTCATAATCATTGATCAACTCCATCCATCGTCCCTGTCGCATGTTCAACTCTTGCTGCGTAAAGATGTACTTCAGATTCTTATGATCCGTAAAGATCTGACACACTTCCCCATATAGATAGTGTCTCCAAATCTTTAATGCATGAACCACTGCTGCCAACTCCAAGTCATGAGTCGGATAGTTCTCCTCATGCTTCTTACGCTGTCGTGAGGCAAAAGAAACCACATGATCTTCCTGCATCAACACACAACCTAAACCTTTCTTAGAAGCATCACATAAAACAACATAGCCTTTCCCAGGCTCTGGCAAGATCAACACTGGAGCACTGGTCAACTTCTCCTTCAAACTCTGGAAAGCTTGCTGACATCGATCATCCCAAACAAAAGGTACATCCTTCCGGGTCAACTTTGTCATTGGCAACGCGATCACACTGAAGTCCTTGATAAACCTTCAGTAGTATCCTGCCAAACCAAGGAAACTACGAACTTCTGTCGGCGTCTTCGGTTGTTCCCAATCCGCAACGGATTCCACCTTCTTCGGATCTACTTTGACCCCTTCAGCAGATATCACATGACCCAAGAAAGTCACTTCATCCAGCCAGAACTCACACTTACTGAACTTGGCATACAACTGATGTTGACGGAGAAGAGTCAGCGCTCGACGAAGATGTTGTTCATGCTCTAGCCTGTCCCTACTATAGATCAAGATATCATCTATAAAGACTACAACAAACTGATCTAAGAACGGACGGAACACTCTGTTCATCAGATCCATGAAAGCTGCAGGCGCATTGGTTAACCCAAACGACATAACCACGAACTCGAAATGACCATACCTCATCCTAAAAGCTGACTTTGGTATGTCATCTGCCTTTATTCTCAAATGATGATATCCAGACTGTAGATCGATCTTCGAAAACACTGTAGCACCACGCAACTGATCGAACAGATCATCTATCCTCGGCAACGGGTACTTGTTCTTGATCGTGACCTTGTTCAACTGCCGATAATCTATACACAACTGCATCAAACCATCCTTCTTCTTAACAAACAACACAGGAGCACCCCACAACGATGTACTCGGTCGGATAAAACCTTTCTCCAACAACTCTTGCAACTGCTTCTTGAACTCTACCATCTCTGCTGGAGCCATCCTATACGCTGACTGTGCAACTGGCTGTCTTCCAGGAACCAGATTGATCTCAAAATCAATCTCTCGGGGTGGAGGAACACCAGGAAACTCCTCAGGAAACACGTCTGCAAACTCTCGAACTACTGATACCTCCTCAAGACTAGGACCTTTCTCCTTGGTAACCACAACGGTATCCACCACGTGAGCTAAGAACGCCTCACATCCTTGTCGTAACAACTTGTCTACCACCATAGCTGATACCAAACATGTCAGAAGAATCTTCCTATCTCCCTGGAAGATCCACTTCTCTCCAGCAACATCAAACACTGCCTACTTGGAACCACAGTCCAAGACAACCTTATACCTCTCTAAGGTATCCATCCCAAGGATAACATCGAAACCATGCATATCAAGTGGTATAAGATCCACTTGGATACGATGTCCCGAAAAAGACAAAACACAAGATGGACACTCTTCTCAAAGCAAAGAAGAACCATCAAGAGGGGTTTCTAACAACAAACTATCCTTCTTACAACTAACAGGTAAACGACAGTTTTCAAGCATACTATAGGTGATAAAAGAGTGTGTAGCACCCGGGTCAACCAGAACAGATATAAAGCAAGAAGAAGACATATCAGAATGAAATAATTCCATCTGACCTGTCACCACTTGTGGGTTGACTATCGCCTCCGGCTGACTCATGGCATAGAATCGAGCCGTTGCTTGCTGTCCACAACCTCTGCTTCCTTGAGCAGACGATCTAGCTTGAGATGCCAGACCGCGTCCTCGACCTCTGCTACCACTAGCCTGTGGTCTCTCTGACTTATGAAAACTCTGCCTCGGCTACTGCGTCACTTCAACATCTCTATTCGGGCAATTGAACTTCCATTGTCCGACCTGTCCACAAAGATGACATGACTTGTCCTCAAACTGTGACCTAGCTGGCCCTGTCACTGCCACACAAGCTGAACTATGTGCCTTAGACGGTGAAGAAACATAATCTTTTCCCTTACTCATAGACCACTGAGAGGGTACACCAGCACTTCTCATCGCTGACGGTGCCGAAAACCTAGGCTTCTTAAAGCCACCAAACCTTCGTCCTTGAAACTGAGCAGGTCTTTTAAGAGACATAGACTCTCTCTTCTCCCGTACTGTACTCTCGATCCGTCGAACAGATTCCATGAATGTAGCAAACTGCTCTCGGTTCTCCAACGTAGACACTGGGGTTGTCAACTCAGCACTCAAACCCTTCTCGAAATGTCTGATCCATTCCTCATCTGTTGTCGCCATGTGAGGACAAAACCTCAACAGATCCATAAACTTGGCTTCATACTCAGTGATGTTCATCGTTCCTTGTCGCAACTTCTCAAACTGACTGATCTTTTCATCCAGATACGTCTTCGGAAAGTATCGGGTGACGAACTCATGTCGAAACACTTCCCAACAGATCACCTCACCAGGCCGCTTCTCTTCCTCGATGGTCCACCAGTGACCAACACTACCTTTCAGAAGGTAGACAACATGCTTTACCTTGTCTGCTTCAGGGATGTCAAGGATCCAGAAAGCCTTCTTGAGACTTGTCAGCCACAGATCTGCATCCGCTGGATTAGCCGTCCCAGCATAATCCGAAGCTCCAACTCGGCGAAGCCACTCAAAGGTCTTCCCAATACCCGAGGCTTCTCCATGGGGAACCTGTGCTCGCGAAGGAGGCACTGGTAATCGCTCAACCATGAGATTCATCGTAGCCATTAACTGCCCCATAAGCTGTTGGTAAGCAGGATGTTCAAGTATGGCTGGGTAAAATTGGGGAACCTCAGGCACCCGATCTTCATGTGCCTATCCATCTACTCCATCAACCGATGCAGCATCACTATACTCAGCAGAGTGTTCTTCATGGTTTCCAGACATCTTGGCTTTTCTACCACTGAGGGCAGAAGATATTATAAGAAAACCTGGAAGACTTCATAAGAACAACTCAACCTAGTCCTAAATCCCTTTAGACTCAGCGAACCTAAGGCTCTGATACCAAAACTTGTGGCAACACATCCCATTATCACACAGATAACGAGGTGTTATGCGAAAACGTGCGGAAATCGCCATAACCACAGATTATGAAAATGTGGGTTAATTAAAACCGATTGCGGAAAACTGATAAACTGTGAAACTATTACTTTCCAATCCTCATCCTGTAAGGAAACATGTCATATATATATATATATATATATATATATATATATATATATATATATATATATATATATATATATATATATATATATATATATATATATATATATATATATATATATATATATATATATATATATACACGAGATCTGATACGTGTCTACAGCTTACAGAAACAGCTGCTCATCCATCACATGAGTTCACCACCTGTTCATATACATAAAGGTCCACATCCGGCCAACAACAGGATATACAAACGTCATTGATCGTTCATCGTGAAACATCGTCAAAACACTGCCAAGGACCTGAGAGTACAGGGATGACTCTAGACTCTACTACAAAACATCCAAAACAGCAGCATGTCCAACGCTTGCCTTCTATTGCTCCTCAAGCTGCTCGGCCGCAACACCACAACCACGACCACGTCTACCTCGACCACCTAAAAAGGGGTTAAACCAGTGGGGTGAGACAATTGAACAATTGTCCCAGCAGGAAACATAACTCACCACCGCAACTATAGAACCTCAGCAAGAAAGACTATAACAGCAGATATCCAATAACAGGTATAACCAGAGCAATCTATATAAAACAGATTATTCTTACCGACGATCTTACCTGCTATACAAAAGCATATAACCAGATATATCTCAAGGAATACAATTAGCAAGATAATCTATATCCCTATGTAACATGATTATCAGAACAAGATATAATGTCACATAACCTACTTATCAAGATAAGACATATTGTCACATAACCTACAAGATATAATAAAGATATTACACAAACAAGGCCTCAACCAATGTTATGTGTTTATCTTAAGCAGTAAATACTAAATGGTTGTATTACGTATTATTATGACCCGAGGATTTAAACCGTACCGTTCAAATCCAACCTTCGGTTACGAAACCCAAGCCGGTGCCATACAAGGTCAATGGAAGGGCCGGACTCCACGACCTCCCACCTCGTGGTCAGTACACGAGTACAACACAAGCAGGACCGCAGTCGCATGCTGAAGTGGTCTAAGCCACATGGTCAGCTCCATAGGCTACCCTCACTCTAGCCCGCCTTGGTACAGGTCTCGGCGCTAGTAAAACTGAGCCACGGGCCTATTCACCATGCTCTGAGCCATGAACACATTCATGCTCCACACATCACATATCCTGAGCCATGGGCCTGTTCACCATGCTCTACATACAAATCTGAGTCTGTAACCGAAGTTACACTCTTACCTCCTCATTTTCAGGCTAGGAGCAACCTACACATATTCAACAATATGCGCTTCCAGGTTAACCCGTAGGAGAACCTGTTTCACCATCACCAAGTCCTGACGATGATGGATCTATGGCCAGGGCAACTACATGATATATTTCACTGTGATTAATTAGTATCTTTTAGATGGATTGCAGGATTCAACCAAGTTGTATAACATGCAAGATATAACAGAAAATAAAGAACATTATATTATTATTGAAACCTCATCAACCTGATCCATCACAAGGATCCAACATCACATATTACCACTTGACCTCTTGCCAACCATCAAGATCCATATCAAGGATCATCACATACCATAGGATATCAATCCTTCATCATGTACTGTCACTGCCTCTCAAGGCTCACATCATCATCATGGGACCAACACATTACATACATAATCTCATAGAACAAATATTAAGGTAATGTTACTTATCACATATGTCACATAGCCCTTTCATGGCTACACATCACCTGCATGGTTGGGATACACAATAACCATAGATTCAACATAAGGAATATGCTCACTATCCTGAGCTATCATTCAAGATAACCTATTCATCAATATTACACTATTTGATGATCAAGCTTATTAAGCACATCATACCATAATCATGCCTACCCTTATCTCAGGATTATACAAACAATCAGGGTATTCACTTTATATAACAATTATGTTGAGCATACAAAGCAAATACTATTGTTACCAAAATCATTACTGTTACCATCCACTATCATCATTCATATCTTTGTCATTAAGCAACCATTAATGCAACTACCATTTATCATTATCACTAATAAGTAAGCATAAGACTCATATCAATATCATGTCATTACTACTCTTGATACCATTATTACTATTATCAACATCATCATCTACTATTATCTTCATTGCTATGTCATTAAGCAAACTATTAATGTAACTGCCACTTAGCCACATTATTCCAATCATTATCATTATTATTACTTTCTCTTACTAGCAAGGCATCACATTCATCAACACAACTAACATCACCAACACTATTGACATCTTAGTTATCAACAACATTATCATCATGACTATCATTATTTCTTTCACTTATGAGTAAGGCATTATCTTCTCATCATCATTAGCATCATCATTATAAGCATTATTGAGCGAGGCATCACTAACATTGTGTTTGCATAGACGTCCACTTCTATCACATAAGAGTACGTCACGAAAGGACTACCTACCCTCACCTAAGACCTCACAACCCTCACTAGAGCTTGCCCACACGGCTAGGGCATGGGGAGGCAGCAATGCTGCGTTGCACCCAGCCTTCTGCGCACAACGCCACGTTACAAGGCAAAGAGTGGCGCGCGTCGCGCGACATACTCCATCGGGCAACACCCGTCACAACCAACCCTATCGCCCGACATCCTAGTCTAACACCTATCTAACAACTTCACAACGGCCAGGAGAGAGAGGAGAGGAAGAAGGAAAGGAGAGAGGGAAGCACTCCTGATAACGTGCAACTACTCACAAGGCCTAACGGCCGGCACTCTCCCAAACCCAAAGGCTTGACGCCCGTCACAGCCTACTCATATCGTGCATCACAACCCCACCCTCTATCGCCCGACACCACAAGATGCAACGCCCGTCAGGGCTATCGGCCGTCACACTTCCTGCTATAACGTGCAGCTCAACCAACTCAACAAAGAAAGCCCTGTCGTCCACCACAAGGACTAAAGCCTATCGCCCATCAAAAAGGGTAACGTTCAACCTAGCCGTATCGGCCAACAAAACCATAGCTCACCCTATCGCCCCACACATGGGCAGGATATTGCCCAACACATGGCTGACGCCCGACAGGCCTGCTGCCCATCACAACCATATCGGCCAACATCCTCCCTAACCTATCGTCCAACATAGGTATACATATCATCCAACTCAAAGAAGGTATCGTCCAACACACCAACAAAGAAAGGATATCGCCCACCAAAGGAACACATGCAAGGTACAAATCTAAGCTACTAACTTAAGAACAAGAACAAGGACAGAAGGTAAAGAAGTTAGGGTTAGAAATTATGCAACCCGCCTTAAGCTCCAAGCTCCAAGGCACTCCAAGGTCCAAGCTATCGTCCACCAAGCTACTCCAGGAAGGTGTATCGGCCACCACTTCAACTCCATGGGAGTGTATCGTCCAACACAAGCAAGATGGAGAGGGATATCGTGCACTAAAGGTGGAGGAGAGACCAAAGATCAAAGGAGACTAAGGCAAGGAGAAGAGCTACATATATAGAAGAAAGGGGAGGAGAAACCAAGGTATAACCATGCAATGTGTCGTCCACCCAAGGGACACTTGTCCTAGGGTTCAAGCCAACACATTAGCACACCAAAAGACACTTGTACAAGCTAGGCTCCAAGTGTCACCAACCAAGGTCAAACCACATGGGCGACACAAGCAAGAACTCCTGTTGGGCGACACAAACAAGCTGTTGGGTGACACACCATGGTGTTGGACGACACAAGACCACCCTAGGTCGACACAAACTCACCTTGGATGACACAAGGCAAGCCATGGCCGACACAAGGCTCAAACAAGCCCAAACAACACATCTCAAGGCCCAAACAAGCTCAACTCAGGCCCAAAGAGCTCAAACAACAAGCCAAAGCCTTGCTCTCAACCCTAGAGGAAGCAAAGAGGGGAAAACATCTCTCAAGATGGCAAACTTGCACACAAAACCCTAAACTTGGGTTATTTGCATGTAGCCCCCTCAACTCTCAACAAAGCACAACAAAACCCTAATCACCACCACAGGTGATTAGCAAGCATCAAAGCATCAAGATCAAGTGAAACAAACAGGGTAAACCCTAAACGCAGGTCAGGGTCCTTACAAGCTAACCCCCTTTAAGGGATTTCGTCCCCGAAATCCGAAGAGAAAAGCGAGGGATACTTCCTCCTCATCTCTTCCTCAAGCTCCCACGTGGCTTCCTCAACGCCACGACGCTGCCAAAGAACCTTCATAAGAACCAGGTCCTTCCTCTTCAGCTTCTTGATCCTTCTGTCAAGGATCGCCACAGGACCTTCCTCGTAAGTCACATCTGCATCAAGCTCAACCTCAACTGGCTGTATCACTGTACCTAAATCCGAATGACTTTTCTTCAGCATACTGACATGAAACATTGGATGCAACCTGTGCAACTCTGGAGGCAACTCTAACTCATAAGCTACCTTGCCAATACGTGCTCTAACTGAGTAAGGCCCCATATACCTGGGAGCTAGCTTACCCTTCCGTCCAAACCTTAGCACACCTTTCCACGGCGAGACTTTGAGATACACTTTGTCTCCTACCTAGAATTCCAAAGCTCGTCGACGATTATCTGCATACGACTTCTGTCTGTCCTGTGCCACTTTCAACTGTTGCTGTATCACTTTGATCTTATCGGTCGTCTGCTGAACTAACTCAGGACCCAAAAGCTGATACTCACCTGATTCGTACCAACACAAAGGAGATCTGCACTTCCTTCCATACAAAGCTTCATAAGGAGCCATGTCAATACTCCGCTGATAACTGTTGTTGTAAGCAAACTCTATCAATCTCAGATGTACATCCCAGTTGCCTAGAAACTGCAAAACACAAGCTCGAAGAAGATCCTCCAAAATCTGTATAGTCCTCTCCGACTGTCCATCAGTATGCGGGTGAAAAGCTGTATTGAACCTCAACTGCGTTCCCAACGCCTTGTGCAACTATTCCCAAAAACGACTCATAAACTGAGGACCTCTGTCAGAAACTATCATTGCGGGCACACCATGCAAACGTACTATCTCATCAACATATACTCTGGCAAGTTTCTCAGCTGTATACGTCGTCTTCACTGGTAGAAAATGGGTAGACTTAGTCAATCTGTCCACTATCACCCAAATGGAATCATGATTCCTAGTTGTCCAGGGTATACCAACTACGAAATCCATGGTTATGTTATCCCATTTCCACTGCGATATCGGCAATGGTTGTAACGTACCTGCCGACTTCTGATGTGCAGCCTTTAATTGCTGACAAACCGCACATCTCGCCACGAACTCAGCTACATCTCTCTTCATATCGGAGCACCAATACAAATCCTTCAGACTATGGTACATCTTGGTGACACCTGGATGCATCGCATACATCGACGTATGTGCTTCCTCAAGCACCAACTCCCTCAAATTATCAACATCTGGAACTGCCATCCTGTCATGATAGCAAACTAGCCCATCCTCAGACTCATGAAAACCACCACGCTTGTCGCTACCGAACTCTGATCTAATCAACTGTACCGCATCATCTATCTGCTGCGCATCCTTGATTTGCTGTCTCAACGTAGGCTTAACTTGCATCTGTGCAAAAAGACCAGACAACAAAGAAACTTCCATCTGCACATTCATCTGTCATAGAGAAACAAACATATCTCATCTATGGCATACCAGAGAACTCAACTGTGCCTTCTGTACCAAAAGAGAAGAAGAAGACTTTCTGCTAAGCGCATCAGCTACCACATTCGCCTTACCAGGATGATACTCGATAGTGCAGTCGTAATCATTGATCAACTCCATCCATCGTCGCTGTCGCATGTTCAACTCTTGCTGCGTAAAGATGTACTTCAGATTCTTATGATCCGTAAAGATGTGACACACTTCCCCATATAGATAGTGTCTCCAAATCTTTAACGCATGAACCACTGCTGCCAACTCCAAGTCATGAGTTAGATAGTTCTCCTCATGCTTCTTAAGCTGTCGCGAGGCAAAAGAAACCACATGATCTTCCTGCATCAACACACAACCTAAACCTTTCTTGGAAGCATCATAGAAAATAACATAGCCTTTCCCAGGCTCTGGCAAGATCAACACTGGAGCACTGGTCAACTTCTCCTTCAAACTCTGGAAAGCTTGCTGACATCGATCATCCCAAACAAAAGGTACATCCTTTCGGGTCGACTTTGTCATTGGCAACACGATCACACTGAAGTCCTTGATAAACCTTCGGTAGTATCCTGCCAAACCAAGGAAACTACAAACTTCTGTCGGCATCTTCAGTTGTTCCCAATCCACAACGGATTCCACCTTCTTCAGATCTACTTTGACCCCTTCAGTAGATATCACATGACCCAAGAAAGTCACTTCATCCAACCAGAACTCACACTTACTGAACTTGGCATACAACTGATGTTGACGGAGAAGAGTCAGCGCTCGACAAAGATGTTGTTCATGCTCTAGCCTGTCCCTACTATAGATCAAGATATCATCTATAAAGACTACAACAAACTGATCTAAGAACGGACGGAACACTCTGTTCATCAGATCCATGAAAGCTGCAGGCGCATTGGTTAACCCAAACGGCATAACCACGAACTCGAAATGACCATACCTCGTCCTGAAAGCTGACTTTGGTAGGTCATCTGCCTTTATTCTCAACTGATGATATCCAGACCGTAGATCGATCTTCGAAAACACTATAGCACCACACAACTGATCGAACAGATCATCTATCCTCGGCAATGAGTACTAGTTCTTGATCGTGACCTTGTTCAACTGCCGATAATCTATACACAACCGCATCGAACCATCCTTCTTCTTAACAAACAACATAGGAGCACCCCACGGAGATGTACTCGGTCGGATAAAACCTTTCTCCAACAACTCTTGCAACTACTTCTTCAACTCTGCCATCTCTGCTGGAGCCATCCTATACGCTGACTGTGCAACTGGCTGTGTTCCAGGAACCAGATTGATCTCAAAATCAATCTCTCGGGGTGGAGGAACACCAGGAAACTCCTCAGGAAACACGTCTGCAAACTCTCGAACTACTGATACCTCCTCAAGACTAGGACCTTTCTCCTTGGTAACCACAACGGTATCCACCATGTGAGCTAAGAACGCCTCACATCCTTGTCGTAACAACTTGTCTGCCACCATAGCTGATACCAAACATGTCAGAAGAATCTTCCTATCTCCCTGGAAGATCCACTTCTCTCCAGCAACATCAAACACTGCCTGCTTGGAACCGTAGTCCAAGACAACCTTATACCTCTCTAAGGTATCCATCCCAAGGATAACATCGAAACCATGCATATCAAGTGGTATAAGATCCACTTGGATACGATGTCCCGAAAAAGACAAAACACAAGATGGACACTCTTCTCGAAGCAAAGAAGAACCATCAAGAGGGGTTTCTAACAACAAACTATCCTTCTTACAACTAACAGGTAAATGACAGTTTTCAAGCATACTATAGGCGATAAAAGAGTGTGTAGCACCCGGGTCAACCAGAACATATATAAAGCAAGAAGAAGACATATCAGAATGAAATAATTCCATCTGACCTGTCACCACTCGCGGGTTGACTATCGCCTCCGGCTGACTCATGGCATAGAATCGAGCCGTTGCTTGCTGTCCACGACCTCTACTTCCTTGAGCAGACGATCCAGCTTGAGATGCCAGACCGCGTCCTCGACCTCTGCTACCACTATCCTGCGGTCTCTCTGACTTCTAAAAACTCTGCCTCGGCTGCTGCGTCACTTCAACATCTCTATTCGGGCAATTGAACTTCCAATGCCCGACCTATCCACAAAGATGACATGACTTGTCCTCAAACCGTGACCTAGCTGGCCCTGTCACTGCCACAGAAGCTGAACTGTGGGCCAGGGTCCTTACATACCATATATATAAAAGTGGGGAGAGGGGTCACATGTCCCAGGGCTCATGCCCAAACTATGGGTGGCTAGTACAGAGGTGCACTACAATAGATAATAAGTCATATCATGCTCAATAAACAAAACAACAATATTAAAAAACAAATTAATAGTGACATGGTAGGGGGTATAAAACCCAAACAAGTAGTGGAATAAATGTGCCAAAATAAGGCAATAGAAAGAATCAAAGGCTAAGAATATGCCTCATTAGAAATATTAGGGTTGGGTATTAATATGCCCAACTTAAGGACAAGTGTTAAAACTCATATATAAATAGGATTGCACATACCTGATTTTCACACATAAACGTTAACTCAAATAGTATACTTTGGTCCACAAATTCAACTATTCATCCTAGAAACACATTATGTATGTTAGCCAAGTCAAAGTGAACATATTCATTCCTATTATATTTTTATATTATTATTACCCTATTCACAATCATCTAATGTCATGTTAGGATTTATTGTTTTAATCTTTGTTGAGAGAATATGTGATGCTTTATATATCTGTCTTAGTTCTAATTACTCATCTTTAATCACATAAGTCTATGTAACTCATATATGCGTGAATAATAATATATATTCTTCCAATAGGTTTAAAGATGCCATTCTCTTCTCTATAATGTGAATCCATATTATTCCTAAAATCATGCTTACCATGTATATTGGTGTAAGTATATTCCACATGAATATATATTAGGTTCACTAATATATACATGGTTTGATCCAACTAACACATCATCTAGATATATGTTTATAAAATTATATTCTTTTACACATTATTATCTTTTCCACCATTTAATTCATAAGAAGACAATATAGTTAGATACATTCCATAATTATATTTGTATTTATAATTACCATCTATTGCATAAATATGTATTTGTGTATATAGGGTTTGTTGATACATGATTATCGAAATTCTTGATAATTTATGTGTAGTATTAAAATGTAACTCATCTTATATGTAATATTTCATTATTAGTTGAGCCATGACATTCAAGATTACAATAAGGCAACATGCTCATTTTACATTCATAGTTTGATACATAGTACTACTTGGATACATGTACAACCTAATAGGGTGTATACAAGTCGATGAGTATGTTATAATAATGTGAACACATTTTGCAAAACAATTCCTTAGTTATATATATACTACACAGATCACAAATTAAGGTTTAGATATCATCTTTAACCACACTCTTACATACACGACCTATTATGACTATTTCTTATATATGGTTCAGTATATCAACATTAGGATCATATGCATATGTATAATTGTATTTATATGTATATACCTAGGGTTAACTTGATTACAAGGTGCATGTATTACCATGGTTTACTTCCCATTGTCATCATAAGTTAATTATTGAAAGATTGAAATAGAAAAAGAATTACATACCTTACACAACAGAACCCAATGGATCCGTTTGTGAGCATATCTAGGGTTCATCCCAAGATAATTACTCTAGATCTTTAGGTGATGTATTCTCTTGGCATGAGACTAGTAGCATATCTAATCAACTTGCTTAAGATTTGGCTACGAGGACATAGTCTCAGAACCTCATACTAGAAGAAGACGCTGATGGTTGATGAATCTAGAGGTGCAAGTAGAGAATATGTGTTGTGTTACTTCATAGGATAGGAAGGAGTCAGGGGGCGTCGAGATCATGTTAGGTGATGTATTGATGTTTCATGGTGAGGATGAAGATGATGGAATGACATGGAGTTGTGATGGTGGAGGAGTTGCAACATGGTGTTGTAGGTGGGGGGTCGAGAGGTGCTATTGGGCATTGTAGGTTGTGTTGCAGGCTGGAGACAGACGTTGACAATAGGAGGACAGACGTGATCAAGCCATGTAGTGTTGGTGGCATTGCCATTCAGATATGGGTAGATTGATGGCGAGGAAGGAAGGTGTTGCAGATATCAATGACAACGTTGCCAGCGTTCTGGTGTTTGTTGTAGGAGAAGGAGTTGATGCCATTGTTGTCAGGGTTGATGGACGTTTCACTTGATTACTACGATGCCCTTTTTTCAGGGTGGTTAGTGTAGGGAATAAGGTGGAGGATGGCATGCATATGATGGTTGATAGAGCCATGTTGGTTGTGGTAGAAGTGACAATGAAGAGGAAGCAAGCAAGGTGGTCGAGTTTTGCAGGTCGGTGACGATGACCATATATCGACGTTGCAGGTTCACGTGAGGGGGTCATCGTGCTTGGTTGCTGTTGAGGCGAGCGAGGTCTGAGCAGGTTGGAGATAGGCGTGGAGAGGAAGATAGGGATATTGGTGGCTAGGTCTTGGGTGTTGAGGAGAAAATCAAGGAATGGGGGAGGAGATATAGGAGACAGATAGGAGAGGAAGGGGGGTGCCCCGTTGCGGATGTCGCTGCCTGACACTAGGGTAGCCTCACACATGGGGTAGGAAGCAACACATGGCGTTACATTGAGGGGAGATGCTCATGATGAATTAGGGAGTAATGAGCGCTTGTTTCAAGGTTGCAACCTATGAGCAGGCGCATAGGCGTCGAGGTCAAAGAGTAGGCATCACATGTTTTGCAGAAATGCATCTTGCATTTTGGCAGAAGTGAACGCAGACTAAGGAAAGGATGGTAATGCCTAGCGTTACATCCATATAATGAGTGTCATATATTTAATGTGGTCGTTTTTCCTATTAAATCTACTTCTTTTAACATTCTTGTTTCCTAATTTAACTAGGGGAGTAACGCAATGAGGCATTATAGGTTTAGGAAAATTCTTAATTTATTAATCAAATACAAATTTAAAAACCTAAGGTACTAGGATTTTAAATACTCATTTAATTGGTAAAGAAATGAATGGCCTTTACTCATTTGCTAAAACTAGAGAATTAAATTTATTAAGACTAACTAATGATTTCCTTATTTCATAGCACAAATTATGAGAGCAAACGACATCAGATTAATAGGAAACTTTATATGTAGACTAATTAAAATACAAGGAGTTCAAATTTAACATTTATTTCATATTCTTAAAATATTTGATATTATTTTGTTAAGTATTCACTTAATGTACCCATTTGCTTTTTGGTAGTTATTTGTGGCATCTATTTTCATATTTAATATATTTTCTTTAATCACATACTCAAAGGATATTTTGGAGAGTCAAACCTATAAATTTTAGTTGGTAAATTCCAACTATTTATGTTTATTATATATATTTTACTTTTAGACCCCTTTATCCTTTATTAACATTTAGGATGAGAGAGAAAACAAAAGAGGGTTATTTCTCTCATTACTAATTCAATTCCACATTATTACTCATTTCTTGTTCCAAAAAGCCATAAAACTCTAAATTAATAAAATATACTAATTTTATCTCCTAAATGGTCATTTTACATTATTAGACTCTAATTAACACACTAGTTGAGATATTTGTGCAAAAACCCATTCATTGAAATAAATGTGGGTAAATATAATTCACATAATTAAATATTGCTCAATTTCAACATTAAGGACAAAGAAGATAGAAAATTTAGGAAAATTTAGGGAAAAGGACAAAAAGAATATGAAGGAAATGAAATCTTAATAATGGGTTAAATTGCAATTGAATCCAAGATTTAGTGTGTTATAAGTATCATTCTCTAGACATTTATTATGTTATTTCATTATCTCATGACTAAACAAACAAAATAAATTTGAAGCTTGCCTTTATTATAAATCAAATTATTTTTAAGTTATGCCATTACAATCATCATATGATTGGCATATTTGGAATACATACCAACAAACTCCCACTTGCACTTACAACCAATCACCCAAAAACCTTATCCTGAGTGATTTAGTCATGGGGTCAGCAATAATGCTCTCAGTCGGTACTCGGCAAATCTTTACATCTCCTTGTTGTATGGTTTCTCATATGAGATGGAACCACCTTTGTATATGCTTGGAATTCTGATGTGATATGGTTCCTTAGCTTGTGCAATAGCTCCATTGTTGTCACAATATATCTCGACTACAACACTGATGCTCGGAACGACCCCAAGTTCAGAGATGAACTTCTTGATCCATACAACTTCCTTTGATGCATTCGATGTAGCAATATACTCTACCTTTGTAGTAGAATCGATAACCGTCTCTTGCTTGGAACTCTTCCAACTTAAAACTCCATTTTTTAGGAAAACACAAATCCTAATTGTAATTTGTAATCATTTTTATCAATCTGGAAGCTTGCATCAGTGTAACTCTTTACCACTAACTCTTCCTCTCCACCGTAGACCAAGAATTGATCCTTAGTCCTTCTCAAGTACTTTAGGATGTTCTTGACGGATGTTCAGTGAACATCACCTAGATCTGACTGAACTCTACTGATCATGCTCAAAGAATACAAGACATCCAGATGGGTGCACAACATCACATACATGATAGATCCAATTTCCGACACATATGGAATCATACTCAGACACTCCCTTTCTTTACGAGAATGGGGACATTGAACTTAAGAAATGATAACTTCATGTAGTGTGGGTAGGTTTCCTCTCTTTGAGTTCTCCATTCTAAACCTCTTCAACATTTTGTTGATGTATGTGATGTAACTTTGTCCAATAAGCCTTCTTGATATATCTCTATAGATCTTTAACCCCAAGATGTAGGATATTTCTCTCTGATCTTTCATAGAAAACATATTTCCAAGACATGTCTTTACCTTTTGTAAAGTAGGGATGTCATTCCCCATCAATAATATGTCATCCACATACAATATGAGGAATAAAATCACGCTCCCACTAACCTTCTTGTACACATAAGGTTCATTTTCATCTTCTGCTCCTTCTACAGTGATAGACTATCTCAAAGGAGGAATATGAAACCTTCAATACCACCACTAACTAATGATAAGGAATGATTTTGTTTTTGTGTTGGCCACCATCATTCCTAGCACAAAGACAACCATTCACACACCATGGTTGTACGTTCATATTATACTATGATAATAGCCTTTTTCCTCTCTCTTTTTGTAAATCTTATTATTATTTCCACCAGAGAGTAGTCCCCTTGATAGGGTGCTGGGAGTAGCCCTACTACTCAATTTTTTCTCTTTATTGCATCTACTTTTGTACAAACTATACTATGCTTGCAAACCTCATTCAACCTACTATTTTTCTTGTTTATCAGATCTTGGATGTAGCGAACTTAAAACTTATGATCAAGGTTACCATTGTTTTTTTGTTAAATCATTGATGAGAATTTTAGATAAGTTTTTTCCAAGGTGATAGGTAAATGATCTCTAGGTAACTCTACAACAAGATTATTTTTGTTACGTTTCAATCATAACACCAAAAGGGAGATTAAGTCGGCATCATCGTATGCACATTAATGCTTATTATGATGCAAGGAGAGAGTGAACATCTGGTGGTGGTGGTGAAACCCACTCACCCTAGTGTTTCTATCCATTGATAAATCTCACAACTTCAATCCAACTTTTTAATCATTGAAATATTAGTATAATCAACAATCAAACTCTTGTGAATTATACTATTTCCTACATGCTTACTTTGATCAGACTACTTTTTGTATTTTTTTGTCTCTTGTGTTCGATCCTAACTATAATGTGATAAGATCTATTCACTTCATGGTGGGATTGTCGTATACTTGGTCTAGGTAAGATGTATGGAACATCCATAGAAGATTTGCTTGTGCAATTAATTTTAATTCAACATCCAATTTTGGCACCATTATCGGGGACAATTTTTTTTTTGATCAACTTAACTAACTCTAATTAGTTAGGAAATTTTCTTTTACAATACATTATATTAACAATTTACTTGAATACAACCCTCTTCAGTCTGTTAGCATGTGGTTGTATACATTTCTCAGGTGATGTCTCTGGTGTATGTCATGTTCTTCTAGAATCAAATACATTGTATAATTTGATCATGAGATTAAAATAATCCATCACAATATCCTTCACGAACGTAGATCCAAGATGGTGGAAGAAGAAATCAATCAATGAGTGGAAACTTCACTAGTAGCATAGAGAAATATACTTTTTGTGCAAGCCATAAATGATGTTGATGAAGCATTATAAGCAAATGAAAAGCATAAAAGAAAGAGAGATGCAAGAGTTCTCTATTCCAAAAGCTATATGCTCTATTCATCTGACCCGACTATTGTAGCACCTAACTATAAAATCAAGACACAATGTGCATTAATAATAAAAAACAACAAATTTACAGGAAGAGCTGACAAGGACCCATATGGACCGTTTACATAAGTTCACAAATCTCTATGGACTAAGAAAGCATAGTGGAATGCCTAAGGAATCCACAAAGCTATGACTAGTCTACTATTCCCTCATAGCCAAATCTAGGGTGTGGTATAACTCCCTAGAAATGACAACATCACCACTTGGGAAGAATTTCATAACAAGACCCTGAAGAAGTTATTTTTACCTCACTCACTTAACAAATCTGATGGAAAATCACTCAGAAAACCTTATTTGAATATTAGCAACAATACAAAGAGTTACTACATAAATGCCCTCATCATGGCATTCCCTCAATACATCTCACTAAGAACTTCTACATGGGAGTGAATAATAATATCAAGCAATTTATTGATGGTGCATCCAATAGAAACATCATGGCTAGATCATTGGTGATGCGTGGTAATTTGTAAGTACGGGGAGTAGAGAACTTGACTAATTGGGGTACATCAATCAATAAAGTAATTATGATGGTTGCTATGGCTGAAGAAAAACTTGAGCTAAAAGCTGGTGCTGAATCATTGAAGGTTCTTGATCTTAAGCAAGAAAATTGTGAGTCATACTTCTAGAGGTATGGGAAGATAGGGCCATTATCTTCTCAAGGTAAGACAACTTAAGAAGGTTTTCTAGTTTTGTAGTGCATAGGGGAACACTACTCTAGACTACAACCACCTCTACCAAGCCACAATGAGCATGCACTAACCTCAATTCAACAACATCCCATACACACTAGTCATTGCTTCAACTCTATTCAAGGTATAGGTAACTATGACCTAACCGACTAAAAATCCATCCATGCAACCCAAATGAAGGATTGAATTCTCATCATCTCAAGAAAAATTACAATCAAAACCAAGTTTGAGGTCCTCTTGGTTTCCAATAGAACCAAAATTATAGTAGTTAAACTTCAATTTTGGACTGTAGCACAACAACTTCAATCAAGGAAACAATTATAGTCAAGGACAACAACCCTACAATAATCAAGGAAAACTTCTCTTAGGCAAGGGAAGCCAACAAAACATGTCTATCTCTAATGATCAAGGTTGTCTGAACGCTATTGAAAATATGGTAACAAGGCAACATATGATGAATGCATATTCATCAAATTTAATTGCACATTCTAGGATAGTTTTTCTTGTTCCAAGCAGTCATTTTTTGTTCTTTTGCTAAGTTGTGTTATTTGTTTTTGTTCTTAAAATATTAAGATTTTAATAAGTTTCTCGCTCTTATGCAGAGAAAATAATGGAAGTCCTTTCTCAAATTCATGTCTAAAGTTCAAAAGGAATTGGAAGAGAATAAGGAAAATTCAAGACAAATCAGACAATCCGGTCAGGTAACTGGGTTTCATGGTTGGTTGTTCCTCCCAACCAACTAAGGGCACATCCTAAGAATAATTAAATTAGCCAACCCACCTTGGCAATTCATCAATTGGAATTTGAACCTCCTTAAGTCAGTAGCATAATAGTTTTCGAAGGTCCTCTAGTCAGTTGGCATGCCTTGTCGATCAACTGGCTCTCCTATGGAACAACACTCACGAGAGAAGCCCAGTCGACCAACCCACTTCATCGGTTGGCAGAGTGGAATTGACTCCTTCAAAGTTGGTAATGACTAAAGTTTTGGGTGCCTCACCGGTCGGATGACCCATGCCAACCTAGTCCCTCTTTAGAAGACCCATCAAACAACAAGTCACCCAACCCGCCTACTAGTTAGGGGACCACAAGTCCATTACACACACCACTTTAAGGCTAGTCGAATGACCAAATTTCCTAGTCACCCATATATCTCGGAAGCTAGGCACTATGACACATCCTCCAATCCAATTTGGGAGGCAAAAGGCCATTGATTTAAAGAAAAGAAAGACCCAACAACCATGAGTTCACATACACTCAGTCCAAGTCTAGTTTTTAGTGCAAGAGCTGGAGGATAAGAGAAGGAACATCATCCTCTTCATGAAGTTTTCTATACCTATTGTTGTTGGAGTAGAGATATGTTGTCATAGACCTCTGGCTGCTCACCTCGCCTTCTTTAGTGGCATGCTTTTTTCTCTCTTCTATTGTATTTGTGCTTTCTTTATGGATATGAGCAAGTAGACTCCATCATCGTGGCATGGGGAGTAGCTTCATCTCACGTACTTTGTCTTAGTTGTTATCAAACTCATTGATTCATCTAATTATATTGTTCTTGATTCTTTTATACTTGCTTGTTGAACTAATCATTAGCATTATTATTATAATCCTAAGCATAAAAACCACAAAACTTAGAGTTAGACCCTTGAATAAATGTGTAGGATTCTAGGTGCAATCATAGAAAAAAATCTACATGACTATTGGGTCATGATCCATGGGTAACAAGACCCTAAACCCATAGGGAGTTCAATCCTTTTGGAACTTGTGTTATAAAAGGAGAGGATCCCACTTGATCCTAGTCTAATTAGCTATGTTTACTGAGTTGTAATAGTTAAGATGAGTATGTAGGTAATGACAACGAAATTTGAATGCCCTAATGTCCTTTACATATTGTTTTCATTCCACTTTAAAATGTTTCCTTGCAACTATAATTTCATTCCAACCCTAGTTAATAATCATCTCAACAATTGATTTTAAGTATTGTTCTAATGACTAGTTTGTAAGTACTTTCTTAAATAAGTTATCTCTTGGGTTCAATCCTTTTTCTATAGTATGATTGGTCCATGCCCTTGTGGGTGAAAGAATTGTGTTTGTGAAAAGAGATTAAAACTTGAGTTAATTCTCTGTAGGGATTTATTTCGTGCATTAAGTTTCACATCATATTTTGGCCCCACTACTAGAGGCAATGTAATAGCCTATTAATTTGTTGTTTTGAATAATTAGGATTATTCCTTTTAAATAGATAGTCATTCAAATATACTTGATTTTTTCTTCCTTAGATATGATCTTGTCCACTCTCCTTCCAAGTACTAGCGGTGCATGTGATGTTTGTAGAGCATTGGTTCAACAACTCTTGCATTTGATTCAGAGATTGATAGGATCTTCTACTGGATGAACTGAGCATACTGGAACATGATGGATGAGAAAGTAAACAACCATAGGGAAAATTTGGCTCTTACAGCCTAGATAGAGGCTTCTGTGTAGGAGACAAGAGATGGCATAACAAAAGACAACAAGGCCAGAGAGGTTGCCACCATTGAAGCTAAATGATAGAATAAACTTAGGGACTTTTCCATCCCTTAGTCTATGAGAGCCCATCATCAATTAGTTTCTCCCACTATCAACACCCCATAGTTTGAGATCTACCCATAGTGGTACACCATGTTGCAAAGCAACTCCTCCATCGGTAATAGAGGTTATGATTGTCAAGACCACTTAGAGAGATTTGCATACTTTTGTGCTTTGAACAAGAAATTCAGTTTGTCTAAAGACACCCTCAAACTCCAATTGTTCAAATACTTGTTGATAGACAAGGTGAAAAGTTGGTACAACACCATGGAGAGGGACACCATACAAACTTGATAGGGTCCACAAGACAATTTTTTGGAAAAGTACTACCTTCACCCTCACATATCAAAGCAAGGGCTAGATCACACAGTTCTCCATGGTCCCAAGAGAACCCTTTTTAAGGCTTGGTAAAAATTCAACAAGCTTATCCGACAGTGCCCACATCATGGAATCTCATAGGTTTGACTAATAGAGACCTTTTACAAGGGTGTTGTTGGCAACACCTAGAAACTACTTGATTCCTCATTTGGAGGAAATTTCACAGTCCAAAAATTTGAAAACGCTTGGGAAGTTTTCAAGAGAGGATCTGAGAACTAGTTCCATTCTAACAGAGGACACAGATGTGTCCTTAAGGTGGTTAATGATGAATATAGTTCTAATCGAAAACCAAAGCAAAGTCTCTGAAGAGACAACCCTTAAAGAAGGATAGTATTAAATCCTCTTTGAATGCCTATGCGATAAGATGACAAACACAACATATACGACAACAATTTAGGTATACAAATATTTTTTGTGAAGCATGTAAAGGCCATGACTGCTCCACTTTCAACTCGTACTCCTCTACAATGATATAACCAATAACAACATTTCTAGAATCCTAATCAAGTGCCATATGATACATGACCAAACAACCTCACTTCTAGCCATGACACATTTGCTACCATAGAAAAGATCCTCCAATCATAGTAGTCCATGATTGCTAGCCAATAGATGATGCTCTCCAATCAACAAGCCCATTAAAAGTCTATTGACTCACACTTGGGCTAACACTGTGCTTCTGTATGTCATCTTGTAGGTACATTTTCCTGGCATCCTAAAAATAATCCTAAACATCTTGAGCAACTGAAGGTCATTTCCACACATTTTAGACAACATGTATTCTCCTCCTTCTCTAGTGAAACCATTCAACATTCCCATTGATTAAAAAATGATGAAACAATGGTAGTTGAGAAGGAAAAAAATGATACAACTATTGATGTAGATGTAGGAAATACAAGTGGTGTTTATAAACCACATATTGATGTTTTTGAGTCATATGTGCCTGTTCACAAATCGAGACCCCCCATATCAAGCATGTCTAAGGTAGAAAAATCTAGATTCTAGGTTCATGAATTTTAATGATGCTATGAAAAAACTTCATTTGGACATCCCCTTCTTGGATGCCCTTCCTGAGATTACAACATGTCCAAAGTATTTGAAGACTCCCTTGAGTGAGATATACACTACCGAGGAGTATGATATGGTGAATTAGCCAGGACAACCATACATTATACTCAACAAGATGCATAGAAATTAGAAGGATCTCGACTCTTTTGAGATTGGTTGCTACCTTGGAGACAATAAATGCAAGAAGGGCATAGAAAATTTGGGTTCTAGTATTTCAATCATGTCATGCAGTCTTTTACAAAGCTTGGGATTCCTCAAGTTACTCCTGACATCCATGACCATTATGCTATTTGATTCCTCGATGGAGAAGCCAATGGAAATCATAGAGGACATTCTAGTCAAGGTTGGCAAGGATGCATATGTACCTTGTGAATTTTTGACTATGAACATCAAGGAGGATCTTAGATATCCACTCATATTTGGCCACCTATTCCTAGTCATAGACCAAGCTCTGATTGATGTGGAGGTAGGAACAATTATTCTGAGATTAGGGAGTGGGACACTTGAGTTCAGGGTATTTAACAATTTCAAGGGCCTAACGTTCATGAGGAAGTATTTTTTTTCTTAACTACATTGATAAATTGTATCATCTTAGATAAGAAAGAAAAGAATCTAAAGATCCTTTTTATAAATCCCTCACCATCCAGATGGTTCAGGTTTTGATGGCACACATCTTGATCAATGTAGTTTCACTAGGATACAAATCAGGAGAAACAAAATGATAAATTTGAAGCACTAAAAATCATATCAGTAGTTGAAGAAGAGGTTGAACCTACTAAAACACTAGAGATGCAAACTCTACCCAAGGGATTAAAGTATGTGTTCCTTAACAAGAAAGAAGTTCTTCATGTGATCATCAATCCATATCTCACACAAGACTAGGAAGATATATTGATGATTGAGATAAGGAAAATGAAGTTAACCTTGGGTTACAAGATGACTAATTTGATAGGTATCAACCAGGATATTTGCATGCACAAGATCTAATGGTGAAGGATTATAAGGCATCTACAAACCCAAATTAAATTGAATCTCAATTTCAAATAGGTGTTCCATCTAGAAACTACTCAAATCCAGGATAATCTATCACATTTCTGATTCTCTTTGGGTAAGTCCAATGCAAGGTGTACCAAGAAAGGTGGCACCACTTATGTGAGGAATAAAAAGAATGATTTCATTCCCACTCACATAGTCATATGGTGGAGGATGTACATTGACTACAAGAAGCTAAAAAAAGCTACAAGGAAATACTACTTCTCCCTTCCCTTGGTCAGATTTTGGATCGATTGGCACATCATGACTGCTTTTTCTAGTTGGACAACTAGTCTAGTTTCTACTAGATTCCTGTTCATCTTGAAGATCAGTACAAGACCACGTTCATAGGCCCTTTTAGAACTTAAACCTTTAGAGAAATGTCGTTAGGTATGAAACACCTCTACCATGTTCAACATTGCATGGAAGGCATTTTTTCTAGATTGACAAAAACTGTGTTGGACGTCTTTATGGACAAATTTTGGTGTATGGGTACTTCTTTGATTCTTGCTTGCATCACCTTTCTTATGTCTTATACAAGTGTGAGGAATCACATCTAGTGTTGAACTAGGAGAAGTTCCACTTCATTGTGAAGGAGGGTATTTTCCTTGGTCACATGGTGAGCAATAGGGAAATAGAAGTAGACAAGGCGAAGATTGAAGTTATTTCCAAAGTTGCATCTTCATCTAATGTGAAATAAGTTCTTGCAATCATGGGTCATTTCTATTTCCATTTTAGGTTCAATAAGGACTTCTCCAAGATTGCAAAGCTGCTCACAAAACTTCTCTCAAGGGATGCTATTTTGTCATCTAACTATGTGTATGGAAAGCTTCACCAATTTGATGGTGCTCTTGTTACCACTCCTATCATACATGCACTAGACTAGTCTCAGGATTTTGAGATCATGCATGATTCTAGAGACTATGTAGTAAGAGTAGTGTTGGGATAATGATTTGACAAGAGACATCATGTCATGAATATGTCTCAAAAACTTTAGACAAAGAACAACACAATTACACCACCACCGAGAAGGAGCTATTAGCCATTGCATACACCTTTGAAAAATTCATATCATATCTTTTTGGTTCAAAGGTGATTGTGTACATCGACTATGCTACTATTCCATACTTGACAATGAAGAAGGATGCCAAAACTCTAGGCTAAATCGGCATATCCTATTGTTGAAAGAATGATCTATAAATTCATGAAAAGCAAGGGAGAGAGACCATGGTGGATGATTCCCTCACCCAAATTCATTTCTTGATAATGAAATCATGCACACTGATGATTCCCTCCCAGATGACCAACTTATGATAATTTCTTTTGACCTTCCTCAGTTCCCAAAAAATTTGTGAACTATCCAACTGTTGGAGTTCTACTATCAAGATACATGGGTCACTCTAAGAAGAAGTACATGCATGACGTCAAGAACTACCACTGGGATGATCTGTATCTATTTTGAATAAAATCAGATGTCTTGTATCAATCATGCGTCACAGAGGAAGAGGGGCACTTCATCCTTGAGTAGTGCCACTTAGGTCCAACGGGTGGCCACATGAATGGAAAGAAACTACGTTAAAGGTTCCCCACTATGGGTTCTAATGGAGTACAACCTTTAAGGATGCATATGAATGCATTATTTATTGGTACTAATGCCCAAAGATATGAAAACATATATAAATAGGATGAAATGCCCTTGAATTATGGTAAGAGGTCAAGACTTTTGATGTTTGGGGATGGACAACATGAGTCCATTTTCCCCCTCTTGTGGTTACTCCTACATTTTGGTTACAGTGGCATAATGTTTTGAAGTGGATAGAGGCAACCCCACTATCTTGACTAATTCCTAACTCATCATGAATCTCTTTAAGGATATCATCTTTCCTAGGTTTGGGGTAGCACACATGATTATCTCTGATGGAGGATCTCATTTTCTAGATATTAAGTTCAAACAATTGGAGAAGAAAGATGGACTTCATCATTGAGTAGAATCTCCATATTATTCTCAACCAGTGGCTAAGTAGAAGTTTCTATTAGAAAAATCAAGGCCATCATCCAAAATACTATAGGACACACCTAGAAAAATCAGTGTCCAAGTATAAGTTTCTAATAGACAAATCAAGGCTATCATCAAAAAGTCTATAGGACACACAAAAAAATATTGGGCATTGAAACTTAAAAATGCTCTTGGGCATTACCGAATAACATTCAAACACCTTTGGAGCCACTATTTTCTGGATAATCTACAACAAAACATTCCATCTCCCTATTGAGATCGAACACAAGGCTAGTTGGGCTATTTATTTTCTCAATTTCAATCTGTCTCTTACTGGAGAGGAACGATTCTTACAAGTGCAAGAGCTAGAATAATTGGGTATATCTACTTATGAGAACACACATACCTATAAAGAGAGGACTTAGATGTGGCATGACGACAACTTGAAGATGAAATATAGAAATGCATCTAAGTGTGAGATCAAGTCTTACTCTACAACTCCTTCTTGAAGTTGTTTTTGGGGAAACTAAGATCTCTATGGCATGGGCCCTATTTAGTGAAGAAGATCTACATGCATGGACTAATCATTTTATGGGACAAGGATAAATGTGCATTCATGATGAATGAACACCAGCTAAAGTGATACATCACCTCAGAAGACCATGTAGCTAGGGAAACACCCTTTTCAATCCAATCACCATTTGAGAAATCAAGTGCCAAGCCAACAATATTAGACATAATGATTGTCGAGAGGCAACATGATAGTTATTTACCTAGATTTTAAATTTTTCATTACGACTAGTTAGACTTCATTTCAAATAAAAAATCTTCTTAGTTACACTTTCTAGTTAAGCACTTAGTTCATTCAAATTTTTGTTTATGATTGTCTGCAGGTTGAAGTCAATCTATTTTGAACTCTGTTGAATCTTCAATTGGGCGATTGGATCCCCCTATCATCCAATTGGGAGAGTCACCTTTCCAGACAAGAATGGTTGTAGATCAGTCAGTAGATCAACAACCCCGGTCGGCTGACCAACATGTAGTAGGGAATTCTCCCCCAATTCCAATTGCCCGATGAGCCAACCCAACTACCTAATTGGAATGCATACCAAAACATACATGGCTCACTACATCCACAATTGCATTTGCAATTGGATGTTTGATTTTGTTTATCAACCGAGTGGAATGTGCACCCAAACTTACAATATTTTTTGATTCCTTGCAAAGCATTTCCAATTTCCCATACCATTAAGAGGTTCAGTTGGTCTAGGAGAAATTTTAACACATGGATCTACCTGATTGGGTGAACCACTCTACATGTGTTGTGTGACAAACAATCACTTTTCTCTATGCTCAAGCATGCCTAGTTAGTTAATCTGTGCCCTACTTGTCAATCGACAAACACATGTTCTTCACCACCACATAAAGACTACAGTTAGGTGATTCTTCTTCCAATCAACTGACTAGAGGTCTGTTGTCATTGTAAGAAACCTCAGGGGCAAAGGATTCAACCCTGAGCCTTGCTCCCTTGCCCTAGAACAACATCAACACCAAGCCCCCCCTCTTCATCACCAAACCCTTCTCTAGTTGAGTGATCATGAGGCTTTTCGTCAGTCAACCTCCACTTTTTCACCCTTGAATCAGTTGACCAAAGGTGGCGCCCCCAACATACTGACGAACGATACCCTAGTCAAATGATGAGGAAAGAGACTAATTGCTTCTTCTCTACCACACCATTTCCTGCTTTTCAGACTTCTTCTCTACTGATTTCCTGTCTCACATCTTATGAATCGGCCAATCTACTACAGTGCTACTACCCAAAACCCGCACCGAGTTGATAGACTAACTTGCATTTTCTCAACCCACATGACCTCCAATATCTCCCCCTCCTCCTCTTTAGTTGGCCAACATGTTCAACATGTTCCCCGATTGGCTACCATTAGAAGTGCACACCTAAATTCCAGTCACTTGACCCACTATTCCAGTCAACCGACAAAATTTCATGTAGTCACTTAGCATGCCATGCAAAAGATGAAGTAGTTCTAACAAACCATTAGATGGTTCCAGTCATGACCTCCTACAGAACTTCAAACCCTTAAACCCTAAAATGGGCAAGGGAAAGACATATCAAGGTGATTCGTCTCTCTTTCTTTCCCACAACTTTGTCTGCTCCCACAAGTGTGTACATCCACATTTTATAGAGACATGGTGAAGACGACCTGCACACTCCAGACAATATGGAGGAAAATGGGGCTTAAATCTACAAAGAGATGGCTGCTAAAATAACCATAGTCAAGTAGATCATTACAACATCGACGCTCAACATGGATCCATAATCCTTCATGAATCTTCTTTGTCTTGTCGTCCACCTTGACAATCTTCATGAATAGACAACATTCCCTACCCCTACCCACCTACTTTCCCATCTCTCTTCGCCTGTACTAGTGGGAAGTCCAAGTCTTTAGTCATGCCTGAGCACAAGAAGGGGTATAAGACCATGGAGGCCATTGGCATGCAACTTGCTCAATGGGCATGAACAACCACATTTAAAGGTGCTAGGCATCTACGACACACTTCTGATCCTACTATGGTTGTGCTCACATTTCTACCTTCTGCTTCTACATCTGGCCTGTCTGCAAAGAGCTCACTCTTTAGTTCTTCACCACCTACACCAGGCACACCACCAACAAGAACTAGTATAGTTACTTATTCTTTATGTTTAGAGAATATCATTCCTTGGACGACGATGACCTCATCACCCTCATCATATATGTTGAAAAGGAGTAACAAGACAAATACAATGAAGAAAATCATGTTGACTCAAGATCTAAATTGACTAGGCCCTTGTTTTGATGATGACTAACTATTCCATTTCTTTGTGTCTAATTCTTCTACTTGAGTTATTTCATATTAGGTATAGACACACTCCAAATGCCCTAACTTGCGCATCCCAAATTGGAGAAAAGACAAGTCAAAGCTAATACAAGTGTACATTTTTGGAATATGATGTAAGTCTATTAGCATCATGTTTTAAATCACTTCTAATGATTGTATGACTTGTAATTAATCTTAGAAAAAATTAGGAGCACTTAGATCAAATATATAAGCACTCAAAAGACATTTTCCAAAATTTACATCAGGATGTTCATTGGTTGAGTTGCAAACTCGACCGATCCTGATTGGATCTTGAAAATGACTTTTCATCGGTCGAGTTTTCATTTTAAAGAATTCAAATGATCCCCATGTAGACCAAAACTGATTTATGAGGACCGGTTGAATTACCCCAGGAAAAAATTGACCGATGGCTTAAGTTGGTCTTGTCGCATAGTAGGATCGTTCGAGTTACCTTTATAGAAACTCAATCGATTGCACTGTACAAAAAAGTATAGGAAAGTGTTTCTAGCTGTTATGGAGTTGAAACAAGCGAAAATATATCTATTGCAAGCCACAAAATGACTAGTTTTCTTTCTTAAGTGTTCCCAAAGACTAAGAGGCATCCCCAACTATAAATAGGATCCCTTGGGCTTCATTCCAAGGTTGAGCAGTCAATGCAAAACTCTATATGTGGTTCCTAGTCTATAGTTGAGTGCATCCTATAGCCTCCTCTCTCTCTCTCTCTAAGCTTAATCACTTGCTACATCCATTAGAGTGAGTAGGATATTTGTAAGAGATCTATTCCTACATGTATATCTTGTGAGTCTCTTACTTACACCACCTCCCAATCTCTCATTTCAACCATGAAAATGAAGGTTCTCTCTCTTATCTAAGAGAGGTGAAGAAGAACAAGGGAAGGAGTCCCTTGGTGAAGATCAAGGTTGAAGACTTGGAGAAAGAGTGGGTAAGCTCTTGGTGAAGGTAAAAGACTCCTTGCTCAAGTGGGTAAGTCCTTGGTGAAAGCTTCTCCGAGTGAAGGTGAAGTCAAAGGTTGAAGATCCAAGAAGAGTGGGTAATTCCTAGATAGAAGGTTGAAGATTTTTGCAAGAGTGGGTAAGTCCTTGGAGAGGGACGAAGACTCATTGCAAAGTGGGTAAGTCCTTGGTAAGGTTGAAGACTCATTGTATTGGATAGGTAAGTCCTTCGGTGGGTCATGTGTTGTTACTCTTAAAAGTGAATACATAGAGAAAGACACACATAGAAATCCTAGAGGTTGATCTCTCTAGGTAGTGGACTGACATACTCCTAGTTTGGAGTGCGGAATCACTCTACATAGATTGTCTCTTTGTGCTTGTTCAATCTATCTCTCCCTTGATATGTATGCTTTAGTTGCACTCAAATTTCCTATTTAGCAACCTTATTTTGTGATATAACTTGAAGGTCTAATGAATTTTGTTTAAGTGCATTCAGCTCTATTCAACCCCTCTAGAGCATCCAATCACCCATCTAGGATCCAACAATTGGTATCAGAGCGGGTATTCTCCAAACATACTTCAAAAAGTAGGAAAAGATGGGTGACTACCAAGGAGGGAGATACTTGATCAACCTTCCAATCTTTGATGAGAGAAATTTCCTCTATTAGAAAATACGGCTACAATTCTAATCCAAGGATCAAGTGTTGAGCTATGACTACTGGTGGACCATCCATACAAGCTACCAGAGACAAAGATAGAAGAATGGGGATGAAGCTACAATGAAGAAATCTACCTTAATGCAAGAGAAATCAACATCCTCTATGCCACCATGAACCCCGCCGAGTTCAACCAGATTTTTTCTTGTGATACGACCTATGAGGTATGAAGAAAGCTATGCATCACTTATTAGAGGACTCAACAAGTGAAGGAAAGAAAAGTCTACATGCCAGTGGACTGCTTGAGAACTTCAATATGGAAAAGGAGGAGAAGATAGCCAACATGTACTCAAGGCTCAACACCATTGTGAATGGTCTTGTTGTTCTAGGACATCCTATGAGTAGAGGAGAGATCAACTCAAAGATCCTTAGAACTCTCCCCAAGAGATGGGAATCCAAGGTGACTTCCATTGAAAGCAAGGTCTCTTGGTGATATTTTTATTGAAGAACTCATTGGAAATCTACAAGCCCATGAAGTCATACTTGACAAGACATAAGAAGTTGAAAGACAAGAGGAGAAAGATCTAAGTAGAATGAAGAAGGATGAAATCAAGGCTCATATTGAAGATATGGTGGATGAAGCCTCTCCATCCTCTCAAGTTGAAGAAGATGTCATGTACTCCAAGGGTAGACTCTATAAAGAAAAGCCTTCCTCCTCCATCCAGTGCCTCAAGTGTGGAAAGAAGGGTCACTTCAAGATAGATTGTATAAAATGCTAAAAGACCCTTCATCACAAGAGAAGAGAAGAGAAGTATAAGAAATGGAGAAATGGTACTCAAGCTCAAGTGACTCTTCCAACTCAATCTCAAGTAAAGAATCAAGTGGAGGATCTAGATCAATCTCTAGTAATGAATGAGAATGCCATTTTTCTCTCATGGATTCAACAAGTGAAGACTCAAATGAGGTAAATCTAAACTCTTTAGATAAAGAACCTTTAATTTATATCATTAATGCTACTTGTGCCTCTCTTAAGTCTTCTAAAAAGAAAAAGAAAAAGCTTGCTAGAATTTTGATAATATGCATGTAGAATAGTATGATCTTGAACATGATAATACTTGCTTGCTTGATGATAAAAATCCTTGTATTATCCAAGTAGACTCTCTTAAACTTGAAAATGCTAATTTTCTTAAGAAGATTAGATTTCTAGAAGCTCAACCTCTTATGAGTAGTTCTAATGAAGAGCATACTTTAATTGTTGATTCTCTCATGCATGATATTGATGTTCTTAAATATGAAAACAAGGATACAGATTTCGTTTTGCAAGGATTAGAATTTGAAAATGGTGTTTATCTTTCTAAGATTTCTTTGCTTGAAACAAAAAATGCCTCCTTGGTTGCTAAAATCAATGTGCTTGAATCTTGTTCTAGTTCTATTAGTAGAGAGAATAATGTTGTTGCTCTTCATATTGATAGAGATTCTTATTTAACTAAAGCTCTTTGCTTAGAAAATGATCTTTTGCATGCTAGAGACAATATCAATCATTTGTATTCTACTATTTCTTCTCTTATGCATGATAATCATAGTTTGAGATCTTCTTTGCAAAGATTCTTACTTGGTATAAAGAATCTTAACGATATCCTATACCATACTACTAAACAAACTGGTAGACATGGTTTAGGGTATGATAGTAGCCAAAGGAACAAAAAAGGCAAAGGACCTCCAATCTCTCATGGAGAATCCTATAGTTCTAAGGCTATGGGAACATGCAACTATTGCAATGATGTTGGTCGTTATTATACTTGTTTCCCGTTTAGAAAAAGCACCAAAGAGCATTAGGACTTGGGTTGCTAAGCTAACCCCTCTGGACCTAAAAAAATGATTGGGGACCATTTCATCTTTCTTCTTGCAGACCATTTCATCATTCTTCTTGTAGGTACTTGCAAATGGGTTGACTTGAGCTATTGAATTGCAAATTGACTTCTCAATCCATATGAAAGAAGAAAGGTGAGATGTGTAGGGGGTGACAACAAGTGGGAAAGAAATGGTAAGCACTGAGGTAATGTTTTTCTTACTCATATCTAATCATAGTGTGTTTTGCCAAGTTTGTGTGCACTATGCATGCATTTTTTGAGTAAAAAATGGTATTTTGTTATTCTATTCACATTCTTGCTAAAAAACTATATCTAATGCTTGAATAGTGCATTATTAACTTGCTTACACATATTGGATATGGCTTATATTTTTAGCATGCCTCTAAATATGTTTTTATGAAATATATGTGCTTTTTGACAACAACTTTGTCGATCAAGTTTGTCCTATTTTAAAATCAACCGATAGGTACCAATGGGTGATTCCAACAGCTATTGTCGGTCGAATTTCCATAACACAGAACTCGACCGATGACACTGTGCACAGAATACACAGTTAGTTTTTTGGATGAGAATTTCCCTATCAACTAGATTTTCTCAACCAATTTCTTTATTCTTTAGAACTCCCTTTGGTACCTTTTATATATGTGCTCATTTCCAAGTTTTTAAATTACCTTTCTTCCTTACAACTTTATCTCTCTTATTGCTCTAAATTGGTATATCTATCTCTTGCAAATACTTTCTTTGAGTTGTTTTGCAGGTTTTGACGATGATCGCTTTGGATATCTTGGTTGTGTCTTAAATTGCTTCCGATGTGCTCAAACTTGCTACATCTATATAGTTGTATATCTTGTTTGGATACAACCTTGAGGTTCTTAGTGGTAAATCATCTTTTGGGTAATTATGCATATTCATTGAAATGGCCGTCTGAGCAAGACTCATTGCTTCGTGATGAGCCCTGACGCTTTTTGGATGAATTCCATCATCTTTAGGGTCAAGATTGTGATCTATTGTTTTTCTACAACACTTTATCTTGCATTTTGGGTTGTTCAAGTGCACTCTTTAACTTGCTTTTATTCTATACTTGGATAAGCCCCTAGCCGTGCTCTTCTACTTTCCTCATATAACTTTTTGTTATCTCCTTTCTTTTAACAAGTGATGTTTCTTATTTCTTCATACCCCCACTGTTTGAAATGACAAAGGGGGAGAAAAGTATGTCTTCTTTTGACAAAAGAGGGAGAAGGCATGTCTTACATGAATAGGAGAAGCATGTACATGTAAAGGGGAGAAGGTAAAGGGGAGAAGACATATATGTGTAGAACATATTTGAGTAGAAGACATAGTATTATATAAATGTTATGAAAGCTAACCATGTAGGAGAAATAGAATCAATTGAGGGGGAGTACGAGAAATCCATGAGCATCAATTGAGGGGGAGCATATGATCTCAATTCCATTGAAACCCCTTAGTTTCTCAAAAGGTGACTTTACTTCAATGCTTTCAATACATTTATGGAATGATTTTTCATCTTCAAAAAGGGGGAGAATGTTGAGTCAAGGTATAAATTGACTAAACCCTTATTTTTATGATGACGAACCATTCCATTTCTTTGTGTCTAATTCCTCTACTTGAGTAGTTTCAGATTAGGTATAGACACACTCCAAATGCCCTAATTTGTGCATCTCAAATTTAAGAAAAGACAAGTCAAAGTCAATACAAGTGTACATGTAAACACCCGGGCCAACTGCCCAAGGCTCTAGTAGAGTTTCAAGAATGACGACTGGCCCAACAGACCACCACTAGCCTTAACTGCGCACTTTAATCTCTCTCACGTGCAAGCCGAGGTCAACTTCTCAACTGGTCACCCATCCTAGTACTACTCCAAGTAGAGCACGCTTAACTATGGAGTTCTTTAGTGATGGGTTCCCATAAAAGGAGGTGCACCTTGGTGATATGGGTAGTCCAATTATTCCTTATAAGATCATTATATCCAAGGCCTCAAATCCTGGGATGTTACTGTAACATCCCTGACCTGGGTTATGCTTAAACCCTAGGTGTTTTGTTTAAGAAAGTAATTATATGCTTGATATTATCTTTTGAAAAGTAATTAAGGCTCAAGAGGAACTTATATTTCAATTTTAGTCCATTTTGAATAATGTTGAAAGTAATGTTCTACTTATTTTGGACTAAAGTGCAGATTACCCAAGTTGAGGGGTTAAATTGCAAATTGTGCATGATAATATGTTCCTCATGTATCAAAGCATCATGATAATGAAGATGATGTATAGGTATGGCTACCCCAAGCCTGAGCACCAAGAAAGAGTTGATAAAGCAATGTTTGTGCATTAAAACCTAGTTTTGGTGTAATATGCAATTTACCCAAAACTCAGGGTTCAATATGTAATTTACCACTTAAAAATAGTCCTTAATATTTCTTGGCATCATGTAGAGAAAATAAAATGAGAGGGGCATCTCATTTGTATCACTTTGAAGGAGAGAGAATCTTGATATTAAAATAATCAAGATTTAAGCATAATTGAAACCTTAATTCAATTTAATGCAAAAATAAATAAAATAATTGAAGGGACTTCAACCAAAACGATATGGTTGTATTTTCTCAAGTGTGAACGTCCTTGTGCCTTGCAAAGGCAAAGGAAATAAAAAGAAATATCCACTAACTTATGTATAATAATATTATAAAGGTTAATGTGCTTAATTTCTTTTCCCTTAATTCATGGATAATGGAAGGTAATTCGGAGGTGAGGAAGATATCTTTGCATGCAAGGGATTGAGGGGGAAGAGGTGGCACCAATTTCGGAATTAAAAGATTTTTATAAGGCATTTTCTCTCTCATTGATTTTCTTATAAAAACACCTTTTACAACTCAAACCAAAGGCTTTTTAGAATCCACCTCTTCTCTTTGCTTGAAAAAACGACCAAGGGAGCTGGGAGCAACAGGAGGATGACCCCCAACCTGTTGGTAAGCTTCTTGACCTTCGTTCACCTTGATTTCATGGTGAAAATCACAAATCAATGCATGATTTCTTCTTATCTCGATCCCATCTTCAATTCTAGCCAATCCTTTTCACTCAAAAGCTTGAGGAACGAACCTTGTGGTGTGAAAAAGCTTCTTCCACCATTGTTGACGTGAAGCTCCAAGCTTTGAAGCTCAATTGGAGGCGGGTTATATAACTTGAACCCCTATTCATTGTTATTGAATTCAATTTCTCAATCAATTATGTTCAATTGGTCTTCTTACAATTCCTTTGATTAGTTGATGCAACTACCATGATAATGGCAGTAGTTTTCGATGGACTAAGGCTTGAGGATGATGGCATCATCTTAGGCACACATTCCAACAAGTTTCTTTTGCAAACGGTTTTAAGACCTTGGTCCAAACGGTTTCACCAAATCGTATGGAGGTTTGGATCCCAAACCGTTTGGAAGGGTTGACCATTTGGATGGGTTGACCGTTTGAGGTCAGGACCCTAGTACATGTTGGATGATGACCTAATGGATCAAATTGATTGATTCAATATATGGACAATCCTCCAATTAGAAACCCTAATCGGGTTAAGTGTTGAAATTTCAATTGGTTGATTTAAAACATTGGGTTGACTAACCCAAACGGTCTCAAGACCATTTGGAGATCACCCAAATGGTCTCAAGACCGTTTGGAGTTCAACCAAGATCGTTTGGAGGTCTAGGGTTGAGTATTGTTGAGTAATTAAAGATCCAGAGATATCAAATTGAAATGCAATCAATAGCCAATTTGATGATCAATCCAATGATCCAAACCCTAATTGAATTTTACAAATTTAAATGATGGATGGGGCAAAAAGTCTCAAGACCGTTTGGAGGTCATCCAAACGACCTCAAGACCATTTGAGGTCAGGTCATATTATAATTTGATGATGATTCATTGATTTCAATCAAATTAGTTCCACAATGTTAACCATTGATGGTTCCTCGAATTCAAAACCCTAATTAATGGTTTCTTGATTATAAATCCTAGTTCAATTGGGTTCAAAACCCTAATTGATGGTCCAATTGAAGGATGATTCAATAGTTCAATTGATGAATGAATCAAGGATTTTATTGATAGGCGGTTCATTGATTAAAACCTTGAACTGTTTAAGTGTTGAAAGACCTTTTTGGTCTATTTGGTTTTGAGAGGATTTGGACCAATCGGTCTTGAGACCATTTGAGTCCCAAACGGTCTCAAGACCGTTTGGGTCCAAACGATCTCAAACCGTTTGAAGATCCAAGTCCATTCGGTTTCAACACATTTCTTGCTCAAACGGTTTCAAGGGCAATTTGCCCAAACGGTTTCAAACCGTTTGAATTCTGAGAAAACAAGACCATTTAGGGTCAAAGTAATCAAAACCATTTGAGGTTCAACATGGTTAATCTATTTGGATATCTAATGTAATTGAAGACTCAATTGGTTGATCCGCTTGGACACCCAATGTAATTGAAGATTCAATTGGTCAATTCATTTGGATACCTCATGTGATTGAAGGTTCAATTGATCAAATCTTCTAAACACCTAATGTATTTAGATGGTTGATACCCTTAGTGGGATTAATCATTGATGCATAAGGATGCAATAATTCAATACATCATGCTAACCCTAAATGCATGTTTTTGAATAAAGATTAGGCTCAATCTAATCAAGAATTGAGTAGTGGACATCCTAGAAGAGGATGAGAGAGAGATTCATACATGTAAGATAATCATGTAGCAATCAAGCCTAACACATTCAAAATAAGTGTGATATACAATTTAGGGTATGATCCTTGATAAAGAGATCATGAAATCCTAATTGAGTTAATTGATGAACTCAAACCCTAATTTAGGGCAATTCTGAGTGAAACCCTAATATAGAAGGATAATGTGATACAAATTTAGGGTGACATGAGTAACCCTAATTCAGGGTATTTTGATGATAAACCCTATGTGATGTGAATAGTAAAAATTAATTGTGAGTTATTGAATATAAACCCTAATCTAGGGTGATGTGATGTGAATAATAAACCCTAATTCTAAATAAGGTGAAGGTGTGTGAAACCCAAATTCTGGATTATACTATATAGCAAGAAACTCTTATCTTGGACAATGAAATGATGAATCATTGGTCCTAATTGAACAAAGGCGATGAGTAACCCTGATTGAAATAAAATGGGAAACCCTAACCCTGGTAAGGGAATAGTGGTGTTACCCTTGAATAACATGTAACTGAAATATGATTGATATATCTGTTATCATCTGTACTAACTGTGCAGGTATCATGAGATGATAAACATAGCCAGGTATGAGCTATGATGTTTTATTTATTAAAATTGTTATTGGGCCTTATGTGCCATAATATGCCTTGTTTCTTAGTAAGAGGTAACAAGAGAGTTAATGGGCCTCAAGTGCCATAAGAGATGCTGGAGTAGCAAGTGTCATGTCTACCTTGGTCAGATGACCTGAAGGTGACAATTACCTGAAAGAGTGGTAACAGTGCTCAGTAATGAGCTGAGGGTTTGAATACCCAGAACCATATGATTATGTCATTGAGTTTGTGAAGGGATGAGTATTCCCAATATTGAAATGAGGGACTGAGATCCCAATGTCTTATAAAGACTGAGAAGTAGCTGATGAAAACAATACATGTTTCTTTGTAGCATTTGTTCTAATAAGTTATGTTTGAAAACTTGACTGATGCTAAAAGAATATGATAATGTACTTAATTAATCAAGTGAAATATTTTCATATAGTTCTCTGACCATAGATCCATCATCGTCAGTAGCTGGTGATGGTGAAATAGGTTTTCCTACGGGATCTCCTGGAGTTTGCATATTTTTGAATATGTGGGGGTCGATGCGCAAAAATATCCATACGTCCTAATGGGGGAATTGATGGAAGGTAAACATTAAACCTCTCAATCCTTCATTATATGTTACGGGATGGATGTATCACAAATCTCCCATTGTTGTTAATGCCGGATCGATGGAGGTAAACATGAAATCTCTCGATTGCGAAGAGAGTGCAGCCGCCGTTGTAGCTCTATAGCGAAGATGCCACTATACCCTGGCAAGCTATGTAGCAGAGACACTAGATGTCCTGCATGTGATCTCGCACTGACCGAGATGTGGGAAGTCATGGAAGTCGACTCTTCCATTGACTTTGTATGGTATCGATTTCGACTTCGCAATGGTCGGTTGGAGTATGAGCGCTATACCTCATCTCCTCAAAGCTTAAGTATGTTTGTAAAATGTAATCAGCCGTGTAGCGTATTTGCATAAGATTGAAATACGAGAACCACTGGTTGATGTTATCTTGCTTAGCATGTCCTTGATACATAAATGTTACTTATGTTCTTTAATTCCATATTGAATAAGAGACATGCTGCCTTATCAAGTTATAGATGAAATACTCGAATAAGATCGTTGCTCTAATCTGCATAGATATTGATTTATCTGCTATTGAAATATATGATTCCACTGTTCAGTTTATTCCTATTAAACTGCAATAATAATATTTTCGGCGGAGAGTTATATCTCTCGCTGGGACAATTAACAAATTGTCTCACCCCCGTGGGATCAACATTTTTAGGTAGACACAGACAAAGAGGCAGGAACTCTGTAGCAGGGGAAGAGCAGCAGCAACATCAGGGACAATAGTGATATCCCAGGTGGGGATATTGGCTGTCAGGATTTGTACATATGTAAATAGAGTCTTATGTGTCGTCTCTGTAATCTCAGGTCCTAGGAATCAGTAGATAGTGTTTTTATAATCGATATGAGATTTTGGTTTGAATGCCTTGAGAATTTTGTTACTTTTGCTATTATCAAGGCAAAAGTGTTGTATATATATTCCTCGAGAAGAGATGGTACATGGAATGTACAATGTGGACCAGTATGTAATTATAATACTTTGGTTCTTGTTTAAGGAGTTTTCCTGAGAATGGATATCATTGAAAAATGGTTTTAATTTTTAGTGATTTTCAGTAATCTGCTACGAATGATACGCTTCCGCATCAGTTAATCTTGTTTTTATGAGTTGGATGCCACAGTTACAATCTCCCCCACTTAGACTCTTGACGTCCTCATCAAGGCTCAACTATATGGCCTCATAATATCACCCCATTTGTAAACACTCGGGCCCACTGCCCAAGGCTCTAGTAGAGTTTCAGGAATGATGACTGGCCCCACATACCACCACTAGCCTTAACTAGGAGCACTTAGATCAAATATTTAAGCACTCAAAAACCATTTTCCAAAATTCACATTAGGTTGTTCACCAGTCGAGTTGCAAACTCAATTGATCTTGATTGGATCTTGAAAATGACTTTTGATTGGTCAAGTTTTCATTTTATAGAACTCGACCGATCTGTTTGCAAACCAAAACTGATTTATGTGGATCAGTCGAGTTACCCCAGGACAAACTTGACCGATGGCTTAAATTGGTCTTGTCGCATAGTGGGATTGGTCGAGTTACATTTGTAGAAACTCGACCGATTGCACTGTACGAAAAAGTACAGAAAAGTGTTTCTAGCCGTTGTGGAGTTGCAACAGCCAAAAATATATCTATTGCAAGCTACAAAATGGCTAGTTTTTGTTCTGAAGTGTTCCCAAAGGATAAGAGTCATCCCCAACCATAAATAGGAGCCCTTGGGCTTCATTCCAAGGTTGATCATTCAATGCAAAACTCTATATGAGGTTCCTAGTCTATAGTTGAGTGCATCCTACAGCCTCCTCTCTCTCTCTAAGCTTAATCACTTGCTACATCCATTAGAGTGAGTAGGAAATTTGTAAGTGAGGTAGTCCTACATGAATATCTTGTGAGGCTCTCACTTCCACCACCTTCCAATCTCTCACTTCAACCATGAAGATGAAGGTTCTCTCTCTAGGCTAAGAGAGGTGAAGAAGAACAAGGGAAGGAGTACCTTGGTGTAGACCAAGGCTGAAGATTTGGAGCAAGAGTGGGTAAGCCCTTGGTGAAGGTAGAAGACTCCTTTCTCAAGTGGGTAAGTCCTCGATGAAAATTCTCTGGGTGAAGGTGAAGTCAAAGGCTGAAGATCCAAGATGAGTGGGTAATTCCTATCTAGAAGGATGAAGACATATGCAAGAGTGGATATGTCCTTGGAGAAGGCTGAAGACTTGTTGCAAAGTGGGTAAGTCCTTGGTAAGGTTTAAGACTCTTTGTATTGGATAGGTAAGTCCTTTGGTGGGTCATGTGTTGTAACTCTTATAAGTGAACATATATATGAAGACACACTCAGAAATCCTAGAGGTTGACCTCTCTACGTAGTGGACTGACATACTCCTAGTTTGGAGTGTGGAACCACTCTACATAGCTTGTCTCTTGGTACTTGTTCAATCTCTCTCTCCCTTGCTATGTATGCTTTAGTTGCACTCAGATTTCCTATTTAGTGACCTTATCTTGTGATATAACTTGAAGGTCTAATGATATTTGTTTAAGTGCATTCAACTCTATTCACCCCCCTCTAGAGCATCCAATCACTCACCTAGGATCCAACAAATCACAACCATGCCCCTGATAAGTATAATGAGAATAAGTTTTGGGTAGATATTACCGACCAAAACCCCACCTTCCCACATGGCACCAAGGCATCATTCATTCATAATATGAGGATCCATCATATACACCGAATCCTCTCTTACATCATTTTCGATTGGAATGCTAAAGCGATCGTCACACCACCAATGATCGCTACTATTTATGGTGTGTGCTAAATGAAAAGGCATTCTATTAGGGGAGTGTGCTCATTGATCATCTGCACCTACAACAATAGTGGAACACCAATTCGAATTTTTTTTAAGGTGGAGTCATCATGATGATCTCCTCCTACCTTGTCTACACCCACATTCCCATCACAATGATCACAACACAAAAGTCATCTTACTTGATTGATATCATGTATTTGGTGGCTACTACCTTCATCAAGAGAGACAAGGAGGATGACATCTATTACTGGACATTCTAAGACAACCATGCCATGCTTGGCTGCCAACTGACACTTACTTCATGACAACCAACCTCATCTATGACCTTAATGACTTTAGTGCACACATCCAATGTTATGAGGGATCATCCTCCTATTCAGAGTGAGATTCCTAAGCCTACAACTGGATGATGCAGTGCATGGAAGCAAACAATGAGGAGTTTGGGACTTTGCTACCACCCACGAGACATCCAACAAAGTGACATGTACCAAACAATGTAGGGGCATCTGGGTGATATGGCTTCACTGATCTCTACTAGTAGCTGGTTCACATTTAGGGGACCTAGACCCGCATGGAATGGGAACAAGAGTTTGAGGACCACTACATAAATTATATGTATCTGATGTAGCATGTAAACGAGCAATGACATGTAGGAAGAGGTGAATACATGTAGGCCCACACCTACTACGAGGACTCTGGTGCAACATAAACTTACCCTTCCCCTCCCTATTGATATTTGGGAAGCTAATACATCAAGCCTCCACCATACAATGAGCTCCCGTGATCATCCATGATCCAAGCTTAGTCCGACCGACCATCCTAGGATTTTTTCCAAGCTTAGATAAACCATCCAACACTTCCTCTTCTCCAACATCCATCACAACTAGGTCAACATGGATCTTGGTGGCCTTTCTAATTGTTCTCTTCCCCACCATTTTTGACCTAGATTTTGCTCGAGGATGAGCAAATTTCTAAGTTCATGCTAGAGGGTGAGTGGTTTGTCTATACTCCACCCCCTCTATGTTCATTTTGTTACTTTCATTTCAGGATATGCATGTGCATCTTGCTTTTCCAACTATTTGTTTCTTTAAATTTTAATGATTATCTTGCTTATAATTGACCATTATCTAGTTGGCCTAGATTCAATTCTTGCTTTGTTGTTTTGTTTATGCATCAATAATTAGGCCAAAATGAATCCTTTGTTGTTTTGTTTATGAATCCTTTTTCAATGATGAATCATGAACTTTTAATGCTAGAACCCATTCTATATCCAATGATTCTAATTAACATCATTCTATGGAAAATACGACAAGTCATATGGGATTGAGAAGAATCAAATGTAGTGTGTGTCTTATTGATTAACATAACTTCTTGTGGATATGTCATTACCTTGCAAGTCATATGATTAGTTGAATTGTTTGTTGAAGATTTTTCCTATGCACTTAATTCCAAAATATGAGACGTGCAAGTTCAAACCTCTTATACACTTATTCCATCATCTTCTTACCCCATCATTCTCCATAAATAATAAAAAGCCAAAAAGACATGTCAAACTCCAATTTTGGGATGGCACCCCCTCCCTCAATCCTTCACTTCTTCCGTACCCCTACTATATAATAGAGGTGTATCACAAGTAAATAGATGCTAATACGCACACCAAAAGGAAAAAATGTAATCAATGTGATTGTATAAAAATAAAAAGCAATCTCAAGTCAAACATAGGGAAAATTCTGGATTTCATTCTTCCTTCCATTTTCTTTCCAAGGGCAGTAATAAAAAATTCCATCCATAGATGAACATTGTTCTTGTGCAAATCTCATAGGAAGACGTGTTAATTTATAAAGCATCAATGATATTATGACTATGGTGTATAGGTTTGGCATGGAAACATGTTCTAAAAGCATAATTAAAATAGAGAGTTGGAGTTGCATTCTTTGATCTGGAAAATCGGGGTTCTTGGCCATATCTGGTTGTAGGGATTCAAATGATCTTATGAAAGAGAGGGTGATGATCTGATAGTATTATATGACATGATGTTTTGATTTTGTGTTGCTAAAGGATGAGAAACATTCATGTTTGGGGTATTTTGATGAATGTATATTCATCATATTATCATTGCACATTCTAGGCTAGTTTTGCTTGTTCCAAATAGTCATTACTTGTTTTTTGCTTAGTTGTGTTATTTTTTTACCTTAAAATATTAGGATTTTGATAATATTTCTTATTCTTATGTAGAGGAAAGCACAAACCAGGTCAAAAGAGCGATGGAAGTCCTTCCCTGAATTCATATCTCATGTTCAGAAGGAATTGAACAATAGTATGAAACAATTAAGGAAAAATTAGACAAGCTGGTTGGATGATTGGGTTCCCTAGTCGGCCAATCCACCCAATCAACTAGGGGTGGTTCACAAGCACAATTCAATCGGCTGACCCACTTTGCTGGTTGTCCAATTGGAATCCGGCGATCCCCATGTCAATAGCATTGTCATTTTTGGAGGTCCTCAAGTCAACCAAAACACGTCATCAATTGGCTAACTCACTTGTAGCACAATACCCACAAGAGAAGCCCAGTTAGATGAACTACTTCATATGTTGACTAATTGGAACTAACCCCCTTAAAGTCATAAACAAATAGAGTTTTGGGTGCCTCAACAGTCATTCGGCATGCTATCTGAGTAGGATGACCTAGTCCCTCTTCATAAGACTCATTAGGCAACAAGTCACCCAACCTGCCTACTAGTCGGCAACTAGAAGCCCATCAAGGACACACCATGTAAAGATCAGTTGATCAATCACATTTTCCACTTTCTCAACTGGCTTAAAAGATAGGCATAGTGACACAACCTCCAACCTAGTTTAAGAGGAAAAAGTCCATGGAACAAAAGAAAAGAATTACGTAATAACCAAGGGGTCATAGACACTCAGTCCCAATCCAATTTTTAGTGCAAGCACTAAAGAAGAAGAGAAGGAACATCATCCTCTTCATGAAGTTTTATAGAACTATTGTTATTAGAGTGAAGATATGTAGTCAGAGACCTCTTGTTGCTCACTTCTTCTTCTTAAATGACATGCTTGTTCTCTCTTCTCTTGTATTTATACTTTTCTATGGATATAAGTGATTAGACTCAATCATTTGGGGCACGTGGAGTATCCCCATAGCTTTTACTTCATCGTAATTGTTTTAAAACTTAGTAACTTAGATTGTTCTTCAAATTTTTATTTATTTATTTATTGAACTGATCATTCAATCAACATAATTGATACAATCCTAAGTGTAGAGATCAAAAGGTTTATGATTAAATTCTCAAAAGAATGTATAGGATGTAGCCAAATATGGAGATAGAGTAGGAAATGGAAACAAAAATTTAATTGCCATATCCCCCTTTGCACAGTGGATTGTGTTAGCAACTATGAAATGGGAAGGATGGTTGCGAGGTTATACCTAGTCTTGAAGCTAGTCATGTGACAATTCCCTCATTGTAGCGTGCCCCTTTCTTCAAGTTGCACCTGAACAATGCCTGTGTTGGCCTCTTGGTTGTTCACTATAGATAATAGTTGACTTTGTCCTCCGAGCGGCAGGCAATGACCACCTCTCCTCTATAGTAGTCCACACAGACCACTGAGAACTCCTATTGTTATAGTAGAACAAGCAAGGAGTTGTCCCTTCTAGTTGACATGCTAGTGTCAACTTGCTCTCCCACAATTGTCTCTCCCTTTCTATCCCTCCCTTTTATGAGTAGGACTTACTCAGGGTTCTCTCGGTTACCACAACCAGAGAAGACAACAATTTTCATATCTTATTGTTGTGTTTGAGAAGACCCCAATACCCCTCTATTTATAGGAGGGTTAGGGTCAGTGTTCCTAGTCTGAGTGGGAGTCAAAGGGTACAAAATTTCATGAAATTTTGTAACATGCGAACAACGAAACGGTTGGTACAAAGGTGAATCAATCAGTTGACATGTGAGCCAATCAGTTCAACCCTTGAACCGGTCATTTCAACTTTTTTCAAATTCACAATTGTATTGGCAATGAATATCTGATTAATACCCAACATGACGTCACCACTAATCCTTGATCCAAGTGAATTGGTCAATGAACCGGGTAGTTCAACTCTTGAACCAATCATATTAGACCATGAATCGATCAGTTCACTTAGTGAACTGGTCGTTCATGCCCTGGTTCAGGCATTGTTCATCCAATGTTGTTTCCAATTCACTTGACACTTGAATCGATCAATTCTACACTTTAACCGATTGGTTCACAATCCAATGAGTCAATTTTCAACCATTGTCATTTAAATTGAATACCTAACATCTTAGCAATCAAGTTTAAACTATATTCATGAATAAACTCCTATTCCAGATATATCTTATGTGTGTGGACCTACAGATTCCAAGTTACACTGGCAGTGAATGTCCATAACCACTTATGACATCACAAGAAATGGTTGGTATCTAGAAATATATTATTGCTACCAAAGTATTTCAGAAAGTTGGAGAACAATTTCAACCTACAATATGTGATTGGTGTTACAATGTATGTATAATTCCTTTATAACTGATATCCTGATTGAACTCGAGGCATGGAATTGTCATCCTCTTAGCATTCAGTCCATGTTCCTTTAACTAGAGCAGACTGTTTGAGATATATGTAAGCTCAATATCAAATATTGACTCACATGAGCATGACCATGAATTTCTTAGTCTCACTTATCAAGTGGCCAGGATATCATAAACTTGTAGGAGGGACAAATCCCATCTAAATCACTCACAATCATCCCCATGTGTCTCAATGCACCAGAGCTCCATCTTTATGGAAACCCTTATTCGAGGTCACGATGGATGATGTCAAAGTACACTGAATGACATTTAATGAGTCTCGTGACTTTAGGTTTAAGAACCAATCACCACCATCAATATGAGAGCTGATTCTGACTGCCATTATATGGTTTCCATGTACCACTCTCAAGGTGGGTTGATCTGGTACACTGTTCTCTAACAAGTAATTATGTGTTTGGTTTGATATTACATATCATGACTAATGCTATTTTGTCATCAAATGACACACACTCTAATCTTATGTATTACTATTGTCTATATTGCTTCCACAGTAACGAACGACTAGGGACATAACAAGAATGTATGAACTCTTTTCATGCATATGATCTCATTGTCTAGGTCCTATGCTTGAAGACATATGTCATCGAGTATCATACTCTTTAGACATTTATTATGTTACATCATTATCTCATAATTGAATAAAATTGAATAAATTGGAAGATTGCCTATATTATTAATCAAATCATTTACAAGATACACCATTACAATAATATGAATGACTCTCTAGATACATACCAACTGACTCCCACTTGCACTTAGAGCCAATCACCCATGAACTTAGTGCCAAGTGATCTAACATGACCATCATGCTTCTGCTATGAAAGTGCTTTTGTTAAGGGGTCAACCACATTGCTTTCAGTTGGTACTCTACAGATCTTCACATCTCATCGATGCACGAGCTCGTATGAGATGGAACAACCTTTGTATATGCTTGGAATGCTGATGCAATCTAGGTTAGCTTGTGCAATAGCTCCATTGTCTTCACAATATAGCTCAATCGCATCATTGATGCTTCAAGCCACTCTAAGTTTAGAAATGAACTTCTTGATACAAACAACCCCCTTTGCTGCATTGGATGCAGCAATATACTCGACCTCTGTTGTAAAATTTGCAATTGTCTCTTGCTTGGAACTCTTCTAGCTCACAACTCTATTGTTGAGGCAAAACACAAATCCTGATTGTGATCGACAACCATCTCTGTCAGTTTGGAAGCTTACATCAGTGTAACCCTTTACCACCAACTCTTCCTCACCACCATAGAATAGAAACTGATCCTTAGTTCTTCTCAAGTACTTAAGGATGTTCTTCATGGTAGTCCAATGACTCTTACCAGGATATGATTGATATCTGCTCATCATGATCAAGGCATATGAGACATATGGATGAGTACATAATATTACATACATGATAGATCCAATTGCGTATGCATATGGAATATTACTCATACACTCCCTTTCTTCATAAGAATTGGGACATTGAGATCCAGAGATAGTAACTCCATGAGACATGGGCAAATATCCTCTCTTTGAGTTCTCCATGCTGAACCTCTTCAACACTTTGTCAATGTATGTGCTCTAACTTAATCCAAGAAGCCTTCTAGATCTATCTCTATAGATCTTGATTCCTAAGACATAGGATGCTTCTCTTAAGTCCTTCTTAGGGAATGTACTTTCCAGCCAATTCTTTACCATTTGTAAAGAAGGAATGTCATTCCCCATCAATAATATGTCATCTACATACAATATGAGGTGTACTACTATGATCCCACTAACCTTCTTATATACACAAGGTTCATCTTCATTTTGACTAAAGCCAAACTATTCAACTATCTTGTCAAAATGAAGGTTCCAACTCTAAGATGCTTGCTTCAATCCATATTTTGACCTTTGTATCTTACATACTTATTTGCATCCTTTGATATTTTCATGCCCTCAGGTTGTGTCATGTACACATCCTCAAGAAGATTCCTATCATGGAATGCAATTTTAACATCCATCTGTAAAATCTCATAGTCATGATAAGCTACAATGGCAAGCATGATCCTGGTGGATTTAACCATGGGAACTGGTGAAGAAGTTTCATCATAGTCAACACCTTGAATGTGTTTGAAACATTTTGCAACCAATCTTACCTTATAGTTTTGTACATTACCATCCATGTAGGTCTTCTTCTTGAAAACCCACTTGCACCCTATGGGTTTTACCCCTTCAGGTGGATCCACCAAGGTCCATACCTTGTTGGTGTACATGGACTCCATCTCAGTTCTCATGACCTCAATCTATTTCTCAAACTCTGGCCAACTCACCACCTTCTTGAGTCACAAGATAATAAAATCTTTTAGGCTGAAGGCGTGTCCTACTAGATCTATGAGGTTCTTGTTTTACATGGGAAATTTAAGTTTCCACAACAATTTGTGAGTCTCCTTGTTCCTCCTGTACTTCTATAGGTTCAATGTTTTCTTGTTGGTATCAAACCTCTTTGAGTTCTACTTTCCTCCCACTGATTCCTCTATAAAAAAGTTCCTTTTCAAGGAATACACCAGTCCTGACAACAAACACTCTGTTGTCAGATGGAATGTAAAAGTTGTATACCCTAGTTTCTTTGGGATATTCAACAAAATCACATTTATGGGATTTGGGTACAAGATTTTTGGGAAATATTTTTCTAACATAGGTGATAACCTCCTATTTTAGTCGTTTATCTTAGTCTTTTTCCTTAGTTTTCCATACTCTTTTTAAGTTTAAACTATACATAATCCTAATTTTACCCCTTTTTGTAAATACACCATAAGACTAACTTTTTCCTTTTATATATGCAGAAAAAGCACAAAAAAATCATAAAAGAATAACCCAGCCTCAAGACCGCATGGAGCCAAACGGTCTCAAGACCGCATGGAGTCAAACGGTCTCAAGACCGCATGAAGCCAACCGGTCCCGAGACCGCATGGAGTCAAACGGTCTCAAGACCGCATGAAGCCAACCGGTCCCGAGACCGCATGGAGTCAAACGGTCTCAAGACCGCATGAAGCCAACTGGTCCCGAGACCGCATGGAGTCAAACGGTCTCAAGACCGCATGAAGCCAACCGGTCCCGAGACCGCATGGAGTCAAACGGTCTCAAGACCGCATGAAGCCAACCGGTCCTGAGACCGCATGGAGTTCAAACGGTCTCAAGACCGCATGAAGCCAACCGGTCCCGAGACCGCATGGAGTTCAAACGGTCTCAAGACCGCATGAAGCCAACCGGTCCCGAGACCGCATGGAGTTCAAGCGGTCCCAAGACCGCATGAAGCCAAACGGTCCCGAGACCGCATGGAGTTCATACGGTCTCAAGACCGTTTGAAGCCAAACGGTCTCACAGTCCAAACGGTCTTGAGGCCCCAAACGGTCTTGAGGTCCAAACGGTCTCCAAACCATTTGGACTTCACTCAAAGCCTATAAATAGGACCCCAAGGGTCCTCCAAGAGGGGGATCTCAGACGCCCAAAGGATGCCCCTCCAGTTCCAGAGCAATTCCATCCTTCATCCATCACCCTAAGGCTGCCGGTTTGAGGTCCACATCTCATCATCAAGCTACCTTCTCTCTTACCAACAAAGAAGGTGGGAGGAGAAGATCCATCATCTAGCAACCACGAAGTGTGAAGATCGTTGCTCTCTCCACCAAGGGTTCAACCTTCCCTCCTCCGTGGAGATGTCGTTCTTTCTCTCTCTTCTCACCCCTTCCTTTTCTCTTGAGATGAGCGAGTAGTCTTTTTCACTAGGGTGCGGGGAGTAGCCCCGCTACCCATGTTTTCATTTCATGCAATGTAATTCAATCGTTTGCAATAGAGATACTCTCCTTTTTGGCTCAACATCAATTGTTTAATGAATGCTTGTTGCTTGATCACCAACTTGTGTTACTTATTGTCTCTTGGTATGAATTGTCTACGTTTATACCCTTAGATCTGAATATCGATTGAATGTTGGTTCTAGATATATGTAGTCACCATATGTCTATTTCGGTATCTAGGAGTGCTTTCACGAGTGGAGTAAACTCACTCCCATCGTTGCACTTTCATACTATGAAATGGAATCGGTTGACGTATGGAAGTGCAACCTTGGTAAGGTCGAGGAACACACTTCATGAAGGAGTAATGCAAAGTAAGTGACCATTCGTTAGGGGATGGCTGGCATTGCAATACTCCACACTCCTCGTAGTTGGTTATCCGAAAGGAAGCTAAGTCTACAAATATACTAGCTGATTAGTTTCTCTTTGCAAGTCTTTTTATTATGTTGCATGTTTATGATCCATGTGTAGTGGTGTGAAACCCGACAACATCCTAGTGGTTTTTAATCATTGTTTACAACCTTAATTTCTACTCTCTTGCTTTACTTTCCTCGCACTTAGCTTAAAACCAAATCAAACTTTCGATCTAAATATCAACTGTTAAGTAGTTAAGTACGACTAAAACGTTTTCCATCTTGATTACATCAAGACCGTTGTCCCGAGGATTCGACCCTTAACTATACTACGATAAGACTTCCGCGTGTCCTAGCATACATGGGTGGAGATCTTACCATAGTACTAGCAAGGCTAAACTTAGAGATTCATTTATCTCTAGGATTTTTAGTGGCGTTGCAAAACTCCATCAATGCTTCACATCTCCAAATATTCATAAAAGACACATCGAGACGCTTCCCATGCCATATCTCATATGGTGTCTTTTGAACCAATTTAGATGGTATGTGGTTAAGTGTAAACACTACGGTTTTTAGAACATGTCCCCAAAAGGAAATTCGAACATCAACAACTCATCATTGATCACACCATATCTAGTAATCTGTTATTCCTTCTTTTTGATACACCATTGTGATGTGGTGTTCCAGGTGGAGTCCATTGTGATATGAGACGACAGACTCACAGAAGGTCCTCAAACTCTTGGCTTAAGTATTCTCCACCTCAACAGAATGAAGTTCCTTAATACTTTACCAAGTTGGTTATGTACTTCATTCATGAAATCTTTGAACTTTTCAAGGATTTCTGACTTATGTTTCATCAACTAAACATAACCATACCCACTAAAGTCATCAATAAAGGTAATGAAGTACTGATACCTACAACTAGTATTTGTTCTAAAGGGCCACACACATCAGTATGTATGAATCCTAATAGATCATTTGCCCTCCCACTATTTCTAATAAATGGAGTCTTTGTCAACTTACCCAAAAAACAAGATTCACATGTCTCGATTGATTCAAAATCAAAAGAGTCTAGATAACCATCTTTATGGAGTCTAGAAATTCATTTCTCATTTATGTTCCCTAGATGACAATGCCAAAGGCATGTTTGGTTTGTGTTATAGAGTTTTTGTCTTTTTGCATTTATGTTATACACGATCTCTCCAGATCTATCAAGTATAGAACATAATACATTTGGGAACTTCCATAAAATATACCATCTTTACTAATAGAACATCAATAATTATTAATAAGAAATTTGAATACATTCTTGTCCAAACAAGATACATATATGATGTTCCTATTAATGGTAGGTACATAATAAAAGTTCTCCAACTCTATTATAAGCCCACTTGGTGGAGATAACTCATAGGTTCAATTGTACCGGCTATAAATCTTTCTCCACTAGCAACACATAATTGAATCTCACCTTTCACTAAAGGTATACTTCCTTTGATATCCTTTATATTTGAGAAAATGTGAGATACACATTCGGTATCAAGTACTCAAGATGAATAAGTAGCAAAGTTAATCTCACTTACCTATATACCAGAAGTAGAGATCTCTATCACTTGCTTCATCTTCCTTTGACCTTTTGGGTGAAAAGGACAAATTCATTTTGCACCTACCCTTATCCCTAGTTTGAGTTAGAAGACTTGGACATTATCTTAGCCTTGACTTTGTCCTTAGGCTCTTTCCTGCTGATCAACATCACATGTTTGTCCTTCTACATTTGTGATTTGACATATATCAGTATGTCAAGCAACTTAGACTACGGTTTAGCCATGTTACTCAAGTTGTAACACTTGATAAAATGGCTATATGATTTAGGCAATGATTGAAAAATCATATTCGTGGCCAACTCTTGGCCTTAAGGAAATCCCATTCTTTCAAAATGTTCCATATGCCCAATCATATTGAGCACATGGGGCTCTACTGGATCTCCCTCAGTTACTTTACACTCAAACAACACCTTAGAGACATTATATCTTTCTTGCTTATAATTTTGTTTATACAACTCATGGTTCATACATCCTAGCAAAAGGCTTTTGGTGTCTATGGCATCATTGTCATGCATCAAGTAAGCATCCACTTCAACCTTAGGCGGATGTGGAGTGGGTTCTATTGATACTGGTGTTTCAGGAACACAGAGAACACTTCTCAAAGTCATGAACCAATTATGGAAGTCTATCCCATTTATATTGTCCTTCTCGAGGACCGAACATAATGATTCTCTATTTTATATTTATCTACAAGAGTAAAATTTGCACTTTGTCAAAACACTTTTGATTTGATTTGATAATATTGACGATATTAATTAGGCCTTCTATTAATTATCACTCCCACTATTTTTTTTTAATTGATAGCCCTCACTACCAATTCAGAAGATTGCATTGTAGAATCTTCTAGGGAGCTAATATCCAAAACAATTAAGTCCATACCCAACCAACAATGGTGCTCATAACCAATTATTAAGGTAGGCAACATTTGCCATTTACATCTCATGCAATTCTTGGATAGATAGTATGCACAACTCCTTGCCATACTCCATCTATATACTTCTAGTCACTTAATACTATTTTGGTCTCCTAGTCAATCCTGACCCATAAGAAAACACGACTGAATATGCACCCTGCTAGGGAAGACCCACATATCTACCATCACACTTCCACAAGATATATGGCACACCACACTAGGGCATTCACATGCTTGGTTGATCAAGCTTTACATGTGTGATGCTTATGGAAATTATCTTAGGCTTGAGTCATTGAGGGATTTGTATTTATTAATACATACACATATCCAATCACCACATACTTATAATATGTATCATATACATGTTATATCCCACAAATGTAAATATGCAATAAAATATAAGCAATGATTATGACCATACTAGTGTAATTCCTTGGATCCATAAGGAATTACCGCCACCTAAGGTCTACATCACATGTAGAAACTTGTTTTTGATGAAGATTCATGCTTGAACCAATCTAGGTTGATGAGATCAACCCTTGAACTGATCCGATCACCTCCTGGTCGGTCGATTGGTCTCATTGAATGGTTGTTTGGTCTCTAGTCCAACATCTTTTGGACCCTCCAATCAATCGGTTGGCCCACCACCTGATAAATGTGGCTCCTCCTGTCGTCCATCCTCTTCGATCCTCTAGCCGATTGGCTAGTCATCTAAAAAGGGCAGTTCATCTGAAGTTGCACGTCTTCTTCTTCATAATACTAACTAAAAACATCATAATCCTATTTAAGATATTATATGGTAATAGGAAACCTCGAGTTACATTCGAGGGGAGAATAGGTAGGAAAGAATAATACTTTTACATATGGAAGAGAAGATTGAGGCTGGTTATGAAAATTGAGATATAAATAGGATTAAACAACCACACAACCATGCACATAGATCTGGGTTATTTACCATAACCATGCTTCACATCCACCATCAAAATAAACTTTTAGGGCATTTAAATTGCATATATCGTATCATATATATATATATATATATATATATATATATATATATATATTATTTAACATCATATGTTGTATTTAATAGAAATTGCACATTAATCATTTTAAGTATTCACATTGTCTGTGATAATAAAGTTGAAAACCAAAATCAAATCATATCAATTAAGTCCCAAAGCATAGTAAATTGACTTTGCTCTAATAATATTGTAGGGAAGTATGGCAACAGAGAAGGCAACAAAAAAAAGTAACTGTGATATTTCCCTTTAAATAGTATATTGTGTCAACAACTATTTAATGGGAAGGATGGTTGCGAGGTTATACCTGGTCTTGGAGCAATTTGAGTGATAGTTGCCTCACTGTAGCATGCCCCTTTATTCAAATTGCACCTGGACAATATTTGTGTCAGCCTCCTAGTTGTTCACCATTGACAATAGTTGACTTTGTACTCTGAGTGGTAGGCAATGGCCGCCTCACCTCACAATAGTCTACCACAGACCACCGGGAACTCCTGTCATTCTACTAGAACATACAAGAAGGAGTTGTCCCTTCTAGTTGACATGCTTGAGTCAACTTGCTCTCCCACAATTGTCTCTCCCTTGCTATCCCACCTTTTGATGGGTAGGACTTTCTCGGGTTCTCTCGATTACCAAAACTAGAGAACAAAACAATTGTCAGATCTTATTGTTGTGTCTGAGAAGCCCCCAATACCCCTATATTTATAGGAGGGTCAGGGCCAAGGTTCCTAGTCTGAGCGGGTGTGGAAGGGGACAAAATTTCATGAATTTTTCTAACCTACGAATAATGATACGGTCGTTTCAAAGGTGAACTGATCGGTTGGAATGTGAGACAATACATTCAACCCTTGAACTGATCATTTCAACATGTTTCCCAATCACAATTGTATTTTGGAAATTAATATGCAATTAATGCCCAACATGACATTAACACTAATCTTTGATCCAATCAAATTGATCAATGAACCAGGCGGTTCAACTCTTAAGCATTCATCTTAGACCTTGAACCAATCCGTTCACTTAATGAAGTAGTCATTTCATGCCCTGGATCAAGCATTATTCAGCCAATGTTATTTCCAATTGACCTGACACTTGTATCAATCAGTTCAACACATAACCAGTCAGTTCACAGTCTAGTCAGTCAATTTCCAACTGTGTTGTTTAAATTGAATACCTAACTTCTTAATATCAAGTTTAAACTATATTTGTGAATAAAATCCTATTCCAAGTATATCCTATGGGTGTGACACTATAGGTTTCAAGTTACGTTGGAAGTGAATGTCCATAACCAATTTATGACATCGCAGGTAATGATTGACATCTAGCAAGACATCATTTCTACCCAAGTAATTTGTAAAGTTGGAGAATGTAACATCCCTGACCTGGGTTATGAACTAACCCCAGGTGTTTTTCTTAATCATGTGATTAAAATGCTTGTGGTTATCTGTTGATAATGTAATTAAAGCTCCTGAGGAATATATATTTCCCTTTCTGTCCTTTTAAACAATATTGTAATATTGTTTTGTTAAAAGTGGACTTATGTGCAAATTACCCAATTAAAGGGGTTAACTTGCAAATTTCACATGTTTAGATGTTCCTCTGATGATAATACATCATAAGAATGAATTTGATGAAGTATTATGGATTCTCCAAGCTTGGGCACCAAAAGGTAGCTTGTGGATCAATCCTTGTTCTTTAAACCCTAGTTTTGGTATAAAGTGCAATTTACCCAAAACATGGGGTGCAACATGTAAAATATACCTTCTAGAATATCTTTTATGACTCTTGGCATCATTTAGAGTAAGAATGATGAATAGGGCACTTCAATTGAATAATCAAATAAGAATGATAACCCTTATAAATTAAATAATCAAGTTATAAGCCTAATAACCCTTCTATATGTGCAACTTAGTAAAAGTTGGCTTTATTCACCTTTAGACCTTGGATTTAAGATGAGTTTTTCTTAAGTATGGAAGGGAGAAACGTGGCTTAGAAGAAGGGAAGGACCTAGATGAGAAATGGAGAAACAAGTTGTGCTTATGTTGGAATTTCACCCAAAGTATATATACACCTTTTCTCACTTAGCAAGGATTGTTTCCTTCACTTTCCTTCTTATCCCCTTGCTTAGACCGACTTAGTACAGAGCTCTGGAGCATAGGAGGACGGATAAGGAGTTCTAGGTAAGCTTTGGTCATCTTCTTGCTCAGATTCATGGAGGAATTCATGGTGCAAGGTTGGTTTTATGGTCTTCCTTACTTGATTCCTCTTTCTAGCCATCTTTTCCCAACCTTTACTTGGAGAAACACCCTTGGCCGACCTGTGGAGCTCAAGACACCATTAAAGTCTTGAATATTGGAAGCTTGGAGCTCAAGGAACGACCTTAAGGCGGGTTTTATAACTCTAAACCTTTTGCTTTCTTATGCATATCTTTGTTCTTGCAATTAGTACTTAGTTCTTCTTCTTTCCCACTCTTCCTTGCTTTCTTGCAACTAAAACCACGAAGAACAGACCATGATCTGGAGGTAGAAGAAGATGGGTGTGATTACCAATGTTACTTTATCAAACGGTCTTGTTTTCCCCCCTTTGGCCAAACGGTTTGCAAAACCGTTTGAAGGGAAAACGGTTTCACAAGGTCGGTTGGAGAAAACGGTCTCCAAGACCGTTTGAGGGTGTTGACCAAGCATTTTAGGATTTTTGTTCATAATTATGTAGGCTAATGACCCACCAAATTTTAGGGGTTAACTCCAAAGAAAACTTAGGTTGAAGGCCAATCAATTAGGCAAATCGAATTGAATTAAATGCTGATTTTCAGTCTGATTAACTTGAACTGTTTGGGCAAACGGTCTCAAGACCGTTTGAGTGCGTTGACCAAGCGTTTACCGTTTGGGATTACTGTTACTAATGATGTGGTATAATGACCTACCAAATTTGATAGGTTAACTCCCAAGGAATCATGAGTTAAAGGCTAAACAATTAGGTAATCGAATTGAATTAAGTGCTGATTTTTCAACCTGATTAACTTGACCTGTTTGGGAAAACGGTCTCAAGACCGTTTGATTGAGTTGACCAAGCGTTGACCGTTTGGGATTCCTGTTCATAATTATGTTAGTTGATGACCCTACAAATTTGAGGGATTAACTCCCAAGGAATCGTGAGTTGAAGGCTAATCAATTAGGGAAACCTAATTGGATTAAGTGCTGATTATCAATCTGTTTTAATTGAACTTTTTGGGCAAACGGTCTCAAGACCGTTTGAGTGCGTTGACCAAGTGTGGACCGTTTGAGATTACTGTTCCTAATTATGTTGGTTAATAACTTACCAAATTTGAGGGGTTAATTCTCAAGGAATCATGAGTTGAAGGCTAATCAATTGGGCAAACCCTAATTGAAATTAGTGCTGAAATTCCAACAAGTTAATCTGAGATTTTGGGTTAATTAGCCCAAACGGTCTCAAGACCGTTTAAGGATCACCCAAACGGTCTCAAGACCGTTTGGGGGTCACCCCAAGACCGTTTGGAGGTCTGGGGTCAAGTATAGTTGATCAATTGAAGGTCCAAAGGTACCAATCATATTGCAATTAAGTGCTGAATTGTTGATCAACTCGATAGACCAATCCTTGATGATTTTTCACTAGAATCCAAAGGATGGATGGGCCAAACGGTCTCAAGACCGTTTGGTGGTCACCAAAGACCATTTGGAGGTCTAGGGTTGAGTATGGTTATGTGTTTAAAGGTCTAAAGGTACCAAGTTGATATACAATGCAATGTTGATTTGGTGATCAATCCAATGATTCAAACCTTAATTGATTGACTTGGATTTTGATGATATGATGGGAAAACGGTCTCAAGACCGTTTGGAGGTCATCCAAACGACCTCAAGACCGTTTGGGGTCAGGTCATACCCAATTTGGATGATGTTTCTATGGTTTCAAAGTAACTAGTCTTACATTGATTAGTATTGAAGGATCATCTATTCCAAACCCTAATTCAATTGAATCAAACCCTAATTGATGAACGATTGAGGGTTAATTAAGGGTAAAATCAGTTGAAGGTTGACCTATTAAACTCAATTGAGGTATGAGTATAGGTCCAATTGATGTTTGGTTCCATGAATTCAATGATTGAAGTAATCAACATTGGAAACCCTAATTCAATTGGATACCTTATGTAATGGAGGTCCAATGTGATTAAATCTTTGGGAATTAAGATGATGAATGTTCTATTGATCCAATAATGATTAGTAATGATAATCAATGAAGGTATGAAGGTTGAAACCCTAATAATACCTAAGTGATTAGAACCAATTAAAGGGAGAATTCTTAATTATTTATAGGATTAATAGCTTGATACACTATGTTAACCATAGTAGCATGTTCTTGATTGAAGGGTTGATGTGACCTAATCAAGTTAAAAGAATGAAAGATTAGAATACATATATTTATATATATATATATATATATATATATATATATGAATCATGGAATGATCTTATGTAGCACGACCATATAAGGGAGCACGGCCGTGGTAGCCTTAACTTGCACGACTGTGTAAGGGAGCACGGCTGTGGTAGCCTTACTTTGCACGACCGTGCAAGGTGGCACAGTCGTGGTGTCCTATAAAGAAATTGAAAAGTTTTGGTATTGTGTTGACATTGTTATATATGCACGTCCTTATTTGTATAAGTCATACAGGTTGATATTATGAGGTGATCATAGCCAGGTAAGAGTTATGATGTCATATTCCTTGAAAACAATTATAAGCTTTTAGAGTAATGATATGTGAAAAGTATATACATTGCTTCAATCAAGGTCATGTTGTTAGATGACTTGATGCTTATATGTCACTTGGTAACAAGTGTTATGATAATCTGAGGGTTTGAATAACCATGTTCGTGAATCATTTTATGCTTAATGCCTTGAAGGCTTAGATGGTTCAATGGTTGTTTAATCTAAACCCTAATGATACCTAAAGACATTAAGGGGTTAAGTGATTAGTAGATTGACCCATGTTATGATTATTAAAGAAGATTACCAAGGTACCCTTGAAGGGTTCAAGTAGATAACAACCCTTGATCAAGCAAACCCTAATGATTATAATGGGTTGACTTAATCTATGTTAATCAAAGATGACTTGACCTAATCTAACCTAGAGTGATTTAAACATCATCTAGTAGTAAGAAGAGAGAGAAAGCTCCTAATATGAATGAGAATCAAGTAACATACTTTCAATATGTGAGAATGTACATGATTAGGGTATGATCCATCAAGGTAAGATCATGGAAATCCTAATTATAATGATTAATGAATCTTAACCTAATTTGAGGGCATCAATGATGATAATTTTCATATATAATGATGCTATGAGCTCAATTCACTATGAAGTGAATAGTAAACCCTAATTATAGGGTAATAACATGTAACGTGAATAGTAAACCCTAATTTAGGGTGATCTGATAAATGGAGTAATTCAGGGTTATGCCTTTGAGTATGAAACCCTAATTACAAGTTGTAATATGAGAAATATTTATGCCTCAAGAGCTAAGAGGTTCTATAACCCTATGTTGAAGTAAAAGAATACAAACCCTAACTAATGAAGGATGGGGTATGTTAACCCTAGTCCTGGGTTATGCTTTCAAGTATGAAACCCTGTGAACAAATTACAATATAAGAATTCTTATGCCTTATAAGACAAAGGGATTCAATAACCTTAAATGAGTGGGGTAAACCCTAACTCTACTTATGCTTTTAAGCATGAATCTTCATGATTAAAGTATGAGATGAGGAATCATTATTCCTAATCATAAAGAAAGGGATTGAATAACTCTAATTGATGTAAATAAGGGAACCTAGCCTTAGTATAAGCATGAAGGTACTATTCCTGAATTGAAAGGTTAATTCTGATTTATAAATTGCTAATCTAGAAATGAAATGTTTATTATTGTCAATTGAATTAACCATGCAGGTTCTTATAAAAGGATGATTATATCCAGGTAAAGGTTATGATATCATATTCATTGGAAGCATGTTATTAGCTTTGTGAATAGTGATATACTATGTTGCCTAGTTAAGTGACATCATATAAGATTGATAGGCTGTGAGAGCCATGAGTAACATCAAGGCCATGCTAATAAGATGACTTATGATGAATTAAGGGTTTGAATACCCTATTCTTGAATCATAGTAATGAAATGGTTAAGAAATGATATCCAATTGATAATTGATGTGAGTTAGACTTGATACATTTAGTATTCTACTTTTATAGTTGTTGTTCTAATGATTAATGCTTGGAAACATGCTTGATGCTAAAAGAATGCTAGAATGTACCTAACTAATCAAGTATAATCATATCATGTAGAGCCCTGACCATAGATCCATCATTGTCAGAGACCAAATGATGGTGAAACATGTTTTCCTAAGGGAACTCCTGGAGCATATACTTTTGAGTATATGGGGGTATATGGACGCAAATATCCTTACGTCCTAGTATAGGAATTGATGTAGATGTACTTTAATCTTTCAACCCTTCACTATATATTCATACCGGGTGATGTACCACAAATCTCCCGAATAAATTACTAATACCGCATTGATGAGAGATAAACAAGAAATCTTTCGATGACGATGAGAGTTCAGAACTCCACTGTAACTCTATAGCGAAGTTTCCAGAATACCCTGGATAGCTACTACAGCAGAGACACAAGATGTCGTGCAAGTAAATCCTCTTACTGCCTGAGGAAGATGAGGTCATAAGAATCCGGCTCTTTTGATGACCTATGTATGGTACCGACGCGATTTTTTTAAATGGTCGGTTGGAGTATGAGAGGTATACCTCATCTCCGCAGGGCATAATGATGTTTGAAAAATATAATCAGCCGTATAGTATAACTGCTTAGGTTGTACTATGAGAAACAATGATTGATGTTACATTGTTGACTTTAATAGTCTATTCAAGTATCTAGCATACATGTTCTACATATGCTTTAATGAAGTGATTGCTTAAGTAAATGTTGTTTTACTTATTACCAAACCTGCTGTTGATATTTTCAGTTACTTTGCTTCTATTATTCCTTATATGCTATAACAAAGCCTCTGGCGGAGAGTTATAACTCTCGCTGGGACAATTATTTAAATTGTCTCACTTCCGTGGGATTCTACTTTTTAGGTAGATGGCGAGGACGAAGGAATCCATTTAAGAATGAGCAACAACAGCAACAATAGCATCAGGGGCAGCAGTGAATCTCAGGTGGAGATATTGACTGTCTAGTCTTGTAGATAGTGTGTCTTATGTCGTCTCTGTACTCTCAGGTCCTAGGAGTCAGTAGGTATGAGGTTTTTGGCTTTAAGCCTCAAGATTTTGTTGTATTTTGCTTTGTACAGATAACAGGGCAATGGATGTTTGTAATCACTCGAGAGGTGATTCCACAGAGATGTAATGTTAAAGCATGATGTAAACTGTTTATCTTGTTTCTTATAAAAGAAGTTTTATAGTGTAAAGATCTCTTCTTAAAAAGTTTTAATTTCTAGTGATTTTTCATTATTCCGCTGCTAGTTAAAATCGCTTTCGTAGAGTTTACCGCTTCCGCATTAGTTAATCCTGTTTTCGTGAGTTGGATCCCACAGAGAACAACTTCAACCTACAATCTGTGATTGGTGTTATAGTGTATGTATAGTTCTTTTGTCACTAATATCCAAATTGAACTCAAGGCATGGAATTGTCATCCTCTTCAATGTTTATCCCATGTTCCTTGAACTAGAGCTGACTATCTGAGATATATGTAAGCTCAATATTACATATTGACTCACATGAGCATGGTCATGCATTTCTCAGTCTCTCTTATCAAGTGGCCAGGATATCATACTCTTGTAGGAGGGAAAAAGCTTCATCACACATGGTGAGATAAAAGGAAAGAATAACTGAACATAGGACTAGTTGTGGATCACCTGACAACTTCAAGCAAGTCTCCTAAGGTTTCAGCTACACTTTTTGTGGTCCAGGTCCACCTTGATTGCCTTCTCCTTGTCCAACACCTAGGGTTGGAAGCATACCCCACAAAAGGAAGATAAAAGATAACATCAGCAAAAAGCTGGTATGTGCATACTAAAATAGAGTTGAGTAGTTTATGAAATAAAAGGTAATCAAGTAAAGAGTTCTTCCCATAGAAAAGAAAAGAACTACCCAAAGAGGGCATAAAAGAAGAGAATTTTAAATGATGAATAAAAAGGAGATTACTTGCCATAAAAACAATAATAAAAGTGGTGCCACAAAAGCACACATAATCTTTTGGGCACAAAACCCATCATTATAATAGCAACTTACATGCATGTGAGATAAACACAGTACTAGAACGATATAAATAACAAAGGCGGCCAGGCCTCATAAACTTGAAACCTGATAGAGATTGGCACATAACCAAACTTCCCAATATAACTTGTGGGACAAGCCTCATAAACTTGAAACTTGAGTATGGGGCGCATAACCTCAATCCCAAAAATATAATAAGGGCACATAACCCAAATCCAATGCAATTATACTATCCTAGGGCTACTGAGTCACATAACATGCTTAATATAGAGGCAAGTAAAAGTATAGTCAGATTTTACAAAGTAGTCACCACAAAAATGACCATCAAGAACATCCACCTCAAAGTGGGCACATATTGTTCAAAAGAAAAGACCAAGAGAATGTCCAAATATGATCACTAAATCAGTACCAAATAAAGTATTTCACATGGACCAAAATTTTCAAAAGAAAGAATATTATGCAGGCTAGTGTCCATAGGACAAAGAGAAAGAAGAAAATAGGTGAATTTATCAAAAAGAATAATAGGGGATGTGAACATACCTTACTCAAGAATCTAAACAGTCCAAAGTCAGCCCTAGATCCAAGCCTAGGTCTCAAAAACACCTATGATGCATATATGTAGAATTAGAGTTAGGTTTACAGTAATTATTCAAAACCCTAAAAATCACCTTTTTAATATTAGGTTATCAAAACTACACCATGTTTTAGATTATATTTTTCTGAGTTCAAAACATATTTTATTATATTTTTCTGACTTATAGATTATTAGTCATAAGTTTTTCAAGTTATTGCTTATTTAGGAAAATCCATTCAATATCTCATATTTAATACATTAGATTTAAGTGATTAGCTTAACACAATAAAAAATGTTATATATTTCTGATTCCAGATCATATTTTATTATATTTTTTTGAGCTACAAATAATTAGTTCTGAATTTTTGAAAACCGTCCAATTAAATAATTCCACATCACCATATACCCGCGAGAGAGGAAAAGAGAGAGGGTGTGTGTCCTGAGTTGGCCCAATTAGAGTGTGCCAACTCGACCGACGCCACCGAAAAACTAGCTACTCACATCAGCACAGAAAGAAAACAAGCGATCGAGAAAAGACCAAAATTACCCTATGGTGAAAAATCAAGCACAGAAGAAACATGAGGGTATTCATGGGAACCACTCACGAGGATTTCCCCCCGCTCCTGATCCCTTGCCATGGCTGAAGCATGACCATCCAGGAGAAGCCACAATACACTCCTCGGACGTGCTCATTCACAAGTGAAGACCTCTTGAGCTTTACGACATCAAGCTGAAGTTGACAAACCTCAACTCGGGACCAATGGTGCACAAAGTCACCGAGTCGACAAACTATGCCAAAGATTAGTGGAATCATAAGAAGATCATTGTCACAGACACACGAAACCAACGAAGAAAATGATCAAGAATCTTCGTCCCAAGCCAACGAACATGAGTGAACAAAAATAGGAATCACATATCCAAAGACACGACGACAAATCGGAAAAGTTCTCAGGACAACAACACATATAGGTGCTCTATACGACCTGCCAAAATAGACCACATCGTGATCAAAGAAGGATGGGAAAGGGTAAAGGGAGTTCTCAGGAGCATGTATGAGTGAGAAATGGAGTTCCAACGCCGCCTATCAACTGCAATGGCCACTGGAGTCCAAAGAAGGAAACAAGCAGGTCGGGCACTATCGCAGGGTATCTGGGAAAATTGAAGGCAGAGGAGAGTTGAAAGGAGGCCGAGAATTGTTTCAGGGCACTCGCAAGAGGACGAGGCGCAGAGGGTGTTTGCTTGTGAAAATGGTGGAGAGGGTTGAATTGGGCAATTTTGATTTATAAGGTTCTATGGATTGAACAACGAATCAATTGGTGCAGAATCTGAAAAGGAATTCATAGGAGAAAAATCACGAGCAAAGGTTGAGTGTAGGCCGAGAAATCTCGATTGGAAGGTATTGCATGTGTACAATCTTGTTACTCAATTCGTCGTGAGTTAGAGGATGGTTGGGGAGCCATTGGATTGTGGATGAAACGGTCCAGGTCACTAGAATGTGAGAAAATAAAGAATCGATCGATAAATAAGTCACGTGACAAAATAATACTTTCCCAATTGAATTCGAATAAGGTGAAGATGCATATATGTATTTTTTCTCTCTCCTCCAAAAAGGGTTCAAACCTTATCCAAATTAAGTAAAATTTTGTATAGAGGCTAATTAAGTCATGTAGATTCCGATTATGCAATTAGATTTTCCTATTGAAGACTTTTTATTCATTAAATGAGCAAATCTCATTTTCTCTTTCCTCATGCATTAATGGCTCTAGAATTCTCCAAATTTGATTAAGCTTTACCCACAAGTCACATCAGATATATTAGATATGAATTTGCCCTAATTTCACATGTTGAAGTTGTTTGTACATTATTTACTATTTTTGGAGGTTCTACACACTTTCTCTCTCCTAACTTCACCTTTTCCTCAAATATTTTTCAAATTGGATGAAAATTCACCCAAAGGCTATTTTTAATGTGTAGATTATGAATGTAAGATTATTTTCCACTTTAGGAGTCATCAAATATTTTATTTCATATTTTGAAGGAAAATCACCTTTTTTTTCTAAATAAAATAGGTGTGATTATTATTATCCTAAATTTTTTGAAACTTGGCCTCCAAGCCAAAACATTTCCAAAGAAAACAAATCTGAAGTTATTTTTAATCAATTTATTCCCCTTTTATTAATTTTATCCCTTTATTCAATATGACCACTATTTCTTACTTTAATTAATTCATTATCACATTATCTTACTTAAAGTGTTATTATTTATCGTTTTATCTCTTCTTTGTTCTTAAAGGGTTATAGAAAATTATAGAACGAATTTATCTTAAATTATCTCATTTAGTTTATTAATTCTACATTTATATGGATATTGTAACATTCCTTCTCAATTATGAACACATAGTCTTCCCATGCTTATTATCTCACTTATCATCATACCTTAATCATTGTTACTTCATGTGACATATTTTATGCATACTTTATTTGTTAAAGATTAATTATGAAAGCATTATTCCATATTGGTTTTATATGTCCACATTCTAGGGGAGTTGTTTATGCATTAACATGTTAGGGTTTCACTTAAGCCACTAATGAACATACCTTTATCCTTGTTTGGCTAAACCAAAAGATCTAGGGTCTCTAACCTCTTAACCATGGACTAGGATTAGGTTCAAGGTTTCACTATGTTACAGCATACCACCCCTTAAAGGGATTTCTTCCTCGAAATCTAAACTTATAAATCTAACAAACAACTATTTACCACCCCTTAAAAAGTTTCATCCTAATAAGTCAAGTAAATCTATAGGTACAAGGATAAATTCCTTACATACATCCAAAAGGTATCATGCAAAAAGGAAACATAACTTTTAAGTCTAACTATGAGACTAAGGTTACCTTCAACATGATCATCATCATAGACTTATTGAAAATCCAAAGCAAATACTCTTCCAGCTCACCTTTCCACATGTCTTCCTCTATTATTGTTGCCATTATTCTGAGGAGGTACTTGAGGTTGTTGTTGTTGTTGTGCTGGTGCCTGACTATTATGAAGCTAAGGGCATCTAGGGTGAATATGTCCAGGTTCATTGCAATGATGGCACACAACACGGAAGTTAGGTTGATATTTTTCTTGGTTCTTATCTTGAGAGCACTTCCCTAGAGGATGATAACCATTGCACTTATCACACTTATCCCTTTTCTGTTCATCTCCTGAGGGCTTCCCCTTCTTGTCAAACTCCCTAGGTTGAAACCCTAGGTAAGACTCCACAACCAAAGCTTTATATACCATCTGCTGAAAGGTTAGAGGAAGCTATGAGATAAGAGCACATCCCACATTATAGTTGAGTCCTTGTAGATATAGGTAATATCTACGTTCTTCACTAAGTACAAAAGCATATCTCTCAAGCAACATGAACTTTTGCACATAAGAAAAAATAGTCAATGAACCTTTCTTCAAACTATAGAACTCAACTTCCTTCTTCTTTAGGGCCGTAGTGTAGATGTACTTCCCACAAAAAAGCACCAAAAAATACTCCCAGGTCATGGTAGAGACATCACGAGTCCTTGCTATCCCGTTCCACCAAACTCAAGCTGGTCCATCCAGAACATATGACGGAAATCTAACCTTCTGGTGCAAAGGACAAGACATACCATCAAAGGTACATTCTAAGGCTAGCACCCAATCATCGGCTTTATCGACCATCTCTATTTCACCTTCACCCATAAAGGAGGGTGGTTGCATCTTATGGGCCATAGTTGTGGCAAAAAGTTGTCAAAACATGGCCAACTCTTGCTCAGGAGATATGACTATGCCCGTACTAGCAGCTGTAGAGGCTGGGGTTTCCTGAGCTACTGATGGTCCACTCCCGGTTGGAGGAGTACCTTGAGTTACTGGAGTGGTAAAGGGTGGATCCATCCTTAGCATTCCAACCTAGGGTTCTGGGGTGTCTCATAGCCATACAGGTTGTCAACAGTTGAGTTATCTCCCGCCATGAGGTTTTGCATGCATAAGGCAAAAGTGCTAGGTATAAGCAACCTATGAAAAAGGTAAACATCCTAAGGAAGACATGATTGAAATAGTTAGATAACCGACATCCACTGGATCTGATACTATGCTGTAAGGAGTGGGATCCAAGAGGAGAACCACTCCCTACTAAAATAAAAAGACAACATCCCAAGCCAAACACAAACATAAATTTTTTTTCTTAAAAGGGATGTCAACCAATTTATTCAACATGAATGTATCATAACACCAATGTAGAAACATAATTTAAAGATGTATCTAACCATTAAAAAGCTTGTTATCATCACTATCCTTCACCACGTAGGGTGATATAAAAGGAAAGAATAGCTAAACATAGGACTAGCTGAGGATCACCTAACAACTTCAAGCAAGTCTGCTAAGGTCTCAGCTACACTTGTTGTGGTCCAGGTCCACCTTGATTGGCTTCTCCTTATCCAACACCTGGGGTTGGAAGCGTACCCCACAAAAGAAAGAGAAAAGATAACATCAGCAAAAAGCTAGTATGTGCATACTAAAATAGAGTTGAACAATTTATGGAATAAAAGGTAATCAAATAAAGACTGCTTACCATAGAAAAGAAAAGGACTACCCAAAGAGGGCATAAAAGAAGAGAATTATAAATGATGAATAAAAAGAAGATTACTTGCCACAAAAACAATAATAAAAGTGGTGCCACAAAAGCACACATAATCTTTTGGGCACAAAACCCATCATTATAATAACAACCTGCATGCATGTGAGTAAACATAGCACTAAAACAATATAAATAACAAAGGCGGCCAAGCCTCATAAACTTGAAACCTGATAGAAATTGAGACATAACCAAACTCCCTAATTTAACTTGTGGGTCAAGCCTCATAAACTTGAAACCAGGGTATGGGGCACATAACCTCCATCCCAAAAATATAATAAGGGCACATAACCATAATCAATGCAATTACACTATCCTATGGCTACTGAGTCACATAACATGCTTAATATAGAGGCAAGTAAAAGTATAGTCAGATTTTACAAAGTAGTCACCACAAAAATTACCATCAAGATCATCCTCCTCAAAGTGGGCACATATCAACAAATTGAGTTCCATCATGAACAAAGCATAAGAAAAGACTAAGAGAATGTCCAAATATGATCACTAAATCAGTACCAAATAAAGTAGTTCACATGAACCAAATTTTCAAAAGAAAGAATATAATGTAAGCTAGTGTCCATAGGACCAAGAGAAAGAATAAAATAGGTGAATTTCTCAAAAAGAATAATAGGGGATGTGAACATACCTTACTCAAGAATCTAAACAGTCCAAAGTCAGTCCTAGATCCAAGCCTAGGTCTCCAAAACACCTATGATGTATATATGTAGATTACATTAATGATTCAAAACCCTAAAAATCACCTTTTTAATATTATGTTATCAAAACCAAGCCATGTCTTAGATTGTATTTTTCTGAGTTCAAAACATAGTTTCTTACATTTTTTGACTTATAGATTATTAGTTATAAATTTTGCAAGTTAGTACTTATTTAGGAAAATCCATTAAAATCTCATATTTACAACATTAGATTTAAGTGACAAGCTTAGAAACATCAAATAGGTTATATTTTTCTGATTCCATATCATATTTTATTATATTTTTTCTGAGCTACACATAATTAGTTATGAATTTTCAAGAATCATCCAGTTAAATAAATCCACACCATACGCCAGCGAGAGAGGAAAAGAGAAACGACGCGCGTGCTGAGTTGGCCCAATCAGAGATGGCTAACTCGGCCGGACCGACCAACAACCTAGATACTCGCATTAGCGCGGAAAGAAAACAAGCAACTGAGAAAAGATCAAAATACCCCTATGGAGAAAAATCAAGCACATAAGAAATAGGAGGGTATTCAGGGGAATCACTCACGAGGATTGTCCCCTGCTCCAGATCCCTCACCATGGCTAAAGCACGAACATCCAGGTGAGGCCACAACCCGCTCCTCGGACCCGCTCGGCCGCATTTGAAGACCTCCTGGGCTTCATGGCATCAAGTCGAAGTCGACGAACCACAACTCAGGACCAATGGTGCACAAAGTCATCGAGTCGACAAACTTTGCCAAAGATCAGTGGAATCACAAGAAGATTGTGGTTACAGACACACAAAACCAACGAAGCAAATGCTCAATCATCTTCATCCAAAGACAACGAACACAAGTGAACAAAAATCAAAATCACAGATCCAAAGACACAATGGCAAACCTGAAATGTTCTTAGGACAACAACACATGTAGGTGCTCTACACGACCTGCCAATACAGACCACGGTGTGATCAAATAAGAATGGGAAAGGGTAAAGGGAGTTACCATGAGCGTGTATGAGTGAGAAATTGAGTTCCAGTGCTAACGTTGGCTGGAGGCCAGAGAAGGAAACAAGTAGGTCAGGCACTATGGCAGGGTATCAGGGAAAATTGAAGGCAGAGGAGAGTTGCAAGGAGACAGAGAATGGTTTCGGGGCACTCACGAGAGGATGAGGCACAAAGGGTGTTTGCTTGTGAAAAATGGTGGAGAGGGTTGAATTGGGCATTTACAATTTACAAGGTTCTAGGGATAAAGCAAGGGACCAATCGATGTGGAATCTAAAAAGGATTTCATAGGAGCAAAAATTGCGAGTAAAGGTCGAGTGTAGGCTGAGACATTTTGATTGGAAGGTACTGTGTGTGTATAGTTCTTATTACCCGATTTGTCGTGAGGTAGAGGATGGTTGGGGAGCCATTGGATCATGGATCCAACGGTCAAGGTTACTATAGTGTGAGAAAATAAAGAATTGGTCAAAAAATAAGTCATTTGACAAAATAAATACTTTCCCAATTGAAGTCAAATAAGGTGAAGATGTATTTATGTATTTTTTCTCTCTCATCTAAAAATGGTTCAAACCTTATCCAAATTAAGTGAAATTTTGCACATAGGCCAATTAAGGCATATAGATTCTAGTTATGCAATTAGATTTCCCTATTGAGGACTTTTGATTCATTAAATTAGCAAATCTCATTTTCTTTTTCCTCATGCATTAATGGCTCTAGGATTCTCCAAAGTTGATGGAACTTTACCCACAAGTCACACTAGATATGTTGGATACGAATTTATTCTTAATTTCACATGTTGAAGTTTTTTGTACATTATTTACTATTTTTGAAGGTTCTACACACTTTATCTCTCCTAACTTTACATTTGCATCAAATATTTTCCAAATTGGATGAAAATTCATCCAAAGGCTATTTTTAATGTGTATATTATGAATCTAAGATTATTTTCCACTTTTGGACTCATTAAGTATTTTATTTCATATTTTGAAGGAAAATCACCCTTTTCTTTTATAAATAAAATAGGTGTGATTATTGTCATCCTAAATTTTATGAAACTTGTCCTCCAAGCCAAAACATATCCAAATAAAATGAATTTGAAGTTATTTGTTAATCAATTTGTTCCCCTTTTGTAAAGTTTATCCCTTTATTTGATATTACCACTATTTATTACTTTAATTAATTCATTATCACATTATCTTACTTAAAGAGTTATTATTTATCTTATTATCTCTCCTTATCCAAATTAAGTGAAATTTAGGAAAATATAATTTTAAAAAAAATTTTGTGCATAAAATTTTGAATTTCTTTCATCGTGTACATTTTAACTTACTATTGCATTGATGCTTACTTTGATGAATATTTTATACATATTCACACTCATCTGAGGATAATATACCAAAATTTGTTCTAACTTTTTTATGATGCTTATCCACGCCTCTATCTTGGCCTATCCTTTCTTCAACTACAAAATAATTGCATATCATTTCACATCAGTTATAATCTAGTGTCATTAATTCCTTCTACTAGTGCTTAACGTAATGGATCATGATGTGAATACAAACTTTTAATTAATATACATCAATTGTAGTTTCACGTGATTCATTTTTTTATACAAAATCCTTAAATTGGATAATTACATACCTTCTATCTTTAGCATATTGGCTTTTGAATAATCATATAAGGTTTAGTACAAATTGGAGCCGCTTGTTTTGTGAGCAGATAGCTCACCCTTCTTAACTTTATACAAAACCCCTAAAAACTAAAAAAGCATTTACTGAAACCTTAAAAGCCCCAAACCCTAATAATGAACATGAATAAGATATAAAATATAAAATCACAAGAATTGTGCCATGCTTCAGTCACTCTAGAAAACATTTGCTATGTATATGTATGTAATAGTGACACATGTACTTTGTGTCTAGTAGTGTTTTCAAAATTTCTATATCTAATCCTCCTTGATTTTTGAAGCTTCTCACTAAAGGGGGAGTAAAGTGGGATAGTGATAACTAGTAAGGAATCAACTTCTTTAAAACCAACTGGCTTGGACTGCATGGACCACTGACTGTTAGCAAACTTTCTAGTTGAGTGATTCTAAACAGAGTATAGTTTACTTCATTTTGGCAATACATATATATATATATATATATATATATATATATATATATATCCTTGGTTTGTATCATATTTGTAAAATTAATGTTAGAATTACGAAACCTCCTTCATATAGGTCATACAAATAAGCAAATTAGAAATCGTGACATTCTTCAACTCTTTCGATATGAATTCAATACATGATATCAAATATATGTATGCCCTAGTTTCTATGTAGTTTGTAGGTGAAATTCCACCAAGTGATATGTATAAAGATGATATATTATTGTAGATTTCCTTATATTATTGTAAAGTTGAAACATTACAAACATGTATATAGTATGATTATCTGATCTTTTACCTGGTTACTCTTGTTTACACAATCAATCTTTGACCTATCTTAGGGATAAGACAGAGGCTATGTTGTGAGAGTTCATAAAATACAATTGTGTGTGATGTTACAATCCTATTAACCCTCATTTAGTCATCAAATTAAGCACAACTACATCACTTATGCATACTTTTTTATCTATCTGCTACGTGATATAATGATACATCCTCAAAAGTACATTCCACAAGTTTTTTGTCTAATTTTTACCAAGTTAAAAAATTTCTTGTTGATAATGATCATTGTTGATCAATGGAATTAGTTGTTGGTCACCATGATTCACCCTACTAAGGGTCTACAAAAGCTTTCATCCATAGTGAAATGTTTAAGGTCAATATGGACTTTTATAGGGTTTCCAACATTGAGTCAAGGTCCAAATACTAGAAGATTAAAACCATCAAAGTTTAAGGTTAATGGTTCCTTTTATAATGAACTTGAGATGTTTCTAATGACCTTAAGTGGTTGATACTATCTAATTACTCATTGTTTCTGAAACCAACACTAAAGCTATCAATGGATAAGGCCACAAATTGATGGAAACCCTCAAGAAGGTAACTTTTTGATGTTAGAAATAATAGGCTATTTATACAACCAAAATATATCCTTTGTTACCAAGGCCAACAATAATGAAATTAAAATCCCCTTTATCATTATATGTGCTTAGAATGGTTGTTGGTGACCATATACTAGTCTCCAATATCCTTGAGACATGTGCTTCCTTTCTCATTAGTGAGTGCCCATTGATCGACGTCGGCCATGACCTTACACAACAATGATGTCCAAGTCATTCCCATATTGAGACTATTTAGAACTCATTGGATGCACCTTCTAGTCACCAGTTACACCTAAGCTTGGAAATGCCCCTCTCATACGACTGTAAATGGGTAGGGTATCACCCATTTACCCACTACCCATACCATGTAGGGTAGGGTAAGGGTATTTTTTGTTGGCTTAATTGGACATCGTCAAAATACCTTTGTTTTGAAAATGACAAACATTTCATTCTTGTGGATCTAACGTGTTACTTGAGTATTTCAGGAATAAGGTGGATGACAAAGCTTTGGAAGATCTATATGCTCAAAATGCTTTAATTTCATGATTGTAATCAAATGTAAAAACTTGTACAAGTATATAATGTACAATTACTTAGATATCATGTAAATCAAGTGTTTAGATCTTCCCTAGCCATTCACAACACTTAGATTGGTCATCCCCTATAATAGTGTCACAACTGCACACTCATACACACACTTCGTATTCATCTATAACCCCCAAAACAGAGACATTCTCGGTCGAACTATTTGTCGACTGAGACACACTCAGTCGAACATCTTCTCGACTGAGAGTCTTCCAGGTTAATCCTTCTAAAAGGTTCTATAGACGTTAGACCTAGCAGACAAGGTGGTTGGGAGTTGGAATCGAACGTTATATACACTTGCTCCAGATCGTCCCTTGGTCGACGAAGTCCTCGACCGACTGACTCTCAATCGACAAACTTCTCGACCAAGAAGAACTCTATCTACTCTTTTCAGAATTAATAAACTAGACATTGTTAAAGAAATTAGTGGATACCTAACAGCTAGTTGAGCACTTATAACCCCCTAGAAAGTGTCTAGAACTTCCTTAAGCATTCATAGGACATTCCTATAAATAGGGCATGCCTTAGGACACCAAAAACACACTTGTGCAATACTTGAGCATACATACTTGCAATTGGCAATCCTTTCTTATGAGCAATTGAGCAACTTCTACACTAGCTAATCTTTTCCATTGCTACAAGCTCGTGTCCTATAGGCTAGAATCTCCTTTCCACCATACTTACACTTTCTCACACATTGGTTAGGAGATCAAAACGCTTGATATAGGAAATCAAGCCTTGTGCTACAATGGTAATTGTAATCTCCATTTTCCCTTCTTGTTCCTTTTTATTACTTGTACTCTCCTTGCTACTCCTAGGGTTGGAGGCTGTAGATTGGAGAGGGTGCTATCTTCTCAGGTGGAGAAGGGTCTTCTCGGAGGAGAAAGTGGAGTTTGGAATACTTCTAGAAGGTCTCAACGGGAAGCTACTTCAAGGAGGAAGGCTACTTCAAGGGGGAGCTTGAAGTTACTTCAAGTGAAGGCTGCTTCAAAGTTGGTGAGACGACTTCGGGGTTGAAGGCTGTCCAAAGGGTTTGGGAAGGTAGTTGTATTTTATGTAACATCCTTGCAAGGTAATAAAATACAGGTGCTTTCAAAATCCCAATTGGAAACAATTGGGTAGTGGACTAACTCCCTTAGTATTTGCTAAGGGTGGAACGACTCTAAACCCTGTGTCTCCTTCTTCAACATCTTTGTGGTTGATTGTTTGAATTATTATTTTTTAAATATTCATAAAAACCCTATTCACCCCCCCTCTAGTGGTTTTTCAATTGGTATCAGAGCACGCTTCAAGGAGCTCTAATCGAGTCTTGAAGATGGAGGGTGGTGGTGTCTACAACCTCAAGAAAAGGAGAAACTTGGACCAACCTTCAACAAGATGTAGGTGGTGTTTAGGAATGAGACACACAACAATTAGTTGTCCAAGGAAGTCAAAGAAAGAAGAGGTGCATAAAGAGGTAGAATGCTTCGTTACTACTACAAATGAAGAAGAACAAGAGGTAAGTCTTTTTGACTTATCAAAAGAAGATTTAATTGTTAGTCTTCAAGAAATGCATGACAAGTATATTGATTATAAAAAGAAACTAAAACAAGTTACAAGAACAAATGAAGAATTATATGATCAGTTAAGTGAACTTGTTTCGGAAAAGGAAAGTATTACTTCTAAAAATTCTACGTTGAAATCTTCTCTTAATGATTGCAATACGAAGTTACTTACTCTAGAGACAAACGATAAGCTTCTTTCTCAAGAAAATGTTGAATTACTTGCCAAGTTGAATAATCTTCAAACTCAACCTATTCTATGCACTCATTTAGATTATGATGCCATTGTAAAAGAAAGAGATAGTTTGTCATCTAACTTAGATCAAGCAAACTTGAATATTAAAAAGAAAATAGATGAAATTGCTAAGTTACAAAAGGAAATTAGTAGTTTGAAAAACAACAATGTTCTTGATAAGATCCTAAAGGTTTCTTTTGGTAAAATTGGAAGAAGAGGTTTGGGATATGTTCCAAAAGAAAAACATCATAAAACTAAACCTATAAGAACACAGACCAAGTTCATACATGTGCCCAAAGAAAAATTCTATCAGGAACCTAGAACAAAAAGGACACAAGTACCCAAGACTAAAGTCATGTATGTGCCTAAAGACAATCCTTCTAGAAAGAGAAATGAAATTGATTCCAATTGTTGTCACTATTTCTTGCGACTTGGACATTATTCTTTCTCATGCCCATACAAGAAAAAGGATGTTGAGTTGGTATGGGTTCCAAAACCCCCAAACTAAATAAATATGAATTAATCAAGTTGAGATATGACCAATAATCTTGATTTGAACATCCTTCTATCTATATCAACTTAATATAATAGAATAACAAAATAAATCAAAGTAATTTAACCCATAACTTGAACAAACAAATTGCTGAATAAAATCTGTAGAGACAATCTCAGTCGAACACTTTTTTGACCGAATTATGTTCGATCGAAGTATTTATCGACCGAATGAGGTTCTGGAAAACTTGTTCAAATGGTTCAATGTGCTATAAACTTGCTATAAGTTTGGTATAAATGAAAATTGATTGGAAATTATGAATAAATCATAAATCTTGGAAGACAACTCTGAAATCACATATTGATAGTAATCTATATGATATCCTTATTAAACATGCTGTAAATTTACTACTTATGTGATCAAAACTATATGCAAATAGAAGCAGGAAATGTTTTCTTAAAATTAATGCACACATTGTAAAGCCCTAAATTTCTATTTCTCTTGAAATGATTAAGCATGTTCATGTACATGGTTTGTCTTGAATTTTTTTTATGAACCATGTTGATTTAATCAAGGAAATTATTGTTCTATCATAATCCACATGGTTTGTCCTAAGTATTCCTTGGTTTATCTATATAGAAACCATGTGTCTTGAAATTTGTTTTTAAATGAGCATGATCATTGTGTTATGGATATGCCTTTATTGTTTCATCATGATCATTGTGCTTCATCTTATACATGGCTTGCCTAAAAGTATTTCTTGGCCAATCTGAAAATTCTGAACTATGTTAGAAAATTTCATATATTTCTTACATTAAGTGGAATAAGAGGTCTTTCTTAGAATAAAATCTAAAGCCTATTCTAAGCAAATCAAGAGCAAGAGATCATTTCAAAATCAAATATTGCTTACATGAATTAAGTTCTATACAAACTTTGATCCTAAGCTATAATCTTTCAAATTGATATAAACTCTTTCAAATTGGTGTCCACCTGTTACATAAAAGATTTATATTCAATCAAGTGGATTTTGTGAATGCTTAAATTGGAAATCTACAAAAATTGCCTCTCGGTCAAAATCAAGTTTGACCAAGGGGTGCCAAGGTCGATGTCAAGGTCGACCTAAAATAAGCTTGACAAAATGCTTAATTGAAAATCATTTCTTTGTACTCAGTATTAGTATAAACTTACTCATCATTGATTGACATATCTTTCTTGATTCTAATGTGTTCTTAAAAGATCTCATATTATTTTCAGGATTAACATTCCTCATAAATGAATAAGAAATATATGAAAGTCAACAATTGAATAAATTCTATTATTTCTAATGGTTAATACTATAGTATGAATGAAATTACATGCTACTCCCCAAAATATACTCCCCTAAATATGGAAATTATATCTTGGAAAATACTCTTAAAATTTTACATTCTCTTACTTTCTTTTCATAACTGTTATTAAAAACAAGCTTGAATATCCTTCACAATAATCACTCACAGCAGTCTCGTCGGTCTGCAAAAATCTCGACCGAGACAACCTCGGTCGACAAGTTTGTCGACCGAGAGTCACTCGGTTGGTCACCTTTCTCGACCGACACTCACCAAATACATGCTGAATATTCAAACCCAGAAATAGCCTCGGTCGACAAAATGTTCGACCGAGACCATCTTGGTGGACCCCCCATTCAAATGATTTAAAAAGCATTAAAAAAAATCACAACGGCTATTTTTCAAAACCCCGAATGAATCGACCGTTGGACGACCGAGGGGGTTGTATGCAGAAACGACCGTTGCGGTTCTCGGTCGACGAATTGTCGACCGAGCAGGATTCTATTTTGCTATAAATAGAGCCCAAAATGGCCCCATTCTTCACCAATTCACATTCTAACTTCTCTAGTGCCTTCTTGTGCGAATTTTTAGCTCTTCTCCACCCCAATCTTGTCTTTCTTCTTCTCCACCTCAAATCTTCAAGATGGCTTCCTCATCCTTGCGTGGAAAGAAGCAGGTTGCGGCTAGGAAGAGAAGGACGGTCTCCCCGGAGCTGGCGATCATCAACAACATTCCATTCAATGGCTTAGCTGCCGGAGATCGCTACCTCAGACTGTCCTCAAAGACTCCTCTTCCTCGACGGCCGGTGGACATCATGGACTTCATCAACATTGTTGATCTTGAAGAACTCTTTGAGGTGCAACATCTTTCTGAATTCCTAAATCCATCCTTCTGTTCCTACTCCTCCCAAGCCATCAATGAATTCTATGCCAATCTAGCCACACATCCTAACCATGATCATTCTTTCTCTTCTATAGTTAGTGGGTATGGATTTCACTTTTCCGAGGAGGATGTTATTACTATGCTCAACATTAATGTAGATGAATATAAGGGGTTTATTGATCTCACCACTGGTAATCCTCTCAATAAGATATCCCAAGATGACACTACCACTAGTTTGAGTGATATCAAGAAAGCCATTTTTCTATCCAATACAACTTGCCATGAAGAAAGGGGTACCTATTATGCCATCAATTTAAAACCCGAAGCTAGGATAGTCAATCTAATTGTTGCCACAAATATCTATCCTAGAGCAAACAAATTCTAAGTACCCACCTTTCGCATGTATCTTATTTATTCCATCCTAAATAGCATACCCATCAATTTTATTCATCTTATTCTTAAGAACATGGTTGAGTTTTCTGGAAATCCACACTATGCTAATTTTGTTTGCCAAATTACACAACATCGTCTTAAGAAAAACATTGAGGACCTAGGTTTCAAATGTGATAGGAAACCCCAAAAGATCACTAGAAATACAGTAGAGAAGACGGGGATTGATTTTGGACACAAGAGGGCTAGGAATGAAGGGGAACCATCCACCCAAGATACACCTCCACCACCTCCTCCTCCTAGCCTACCTTATGATCCTATCACAAATACATTAACATACGTTGCTAGTTCTCAATATCATTTAAGTAGGCAATTAGACTATAATCATCATGCCATGTCTTACTTGAATCAAAGGATGCAAGCTCTTTCTCCTAATACACCTGACACATATCCTTATTCACTTAATCCCGGCATGATCTACCCCTACAACCCATCCTACAACTACACTCAAATTCCACCTCCACCATCTCATGACCTCAGCCACACTTAATTTTCCCCAATCCAACTCCAAGACATTGATGCCCACTTTCGATTTGAACATGCTCCTACCTTCTTGGAGGCTTATGCTTTGACCAAGACAGGTGCCTTGGAGTGGCAGACACTGGTCAAATACTATGGAGTTGAGCCTTTTCTTGGAAAAGACCCAGAAATTGATGTAATTCTTAAGTCTTTTCAGTGAGATCATGTGATGGCTATCTCTATGATGAATGTAATGGTTATCTTTATGAAATGCATGTAATGGATATCTCTTATGAGCTTGTTTACAATGGCTTCAATTGGACATATCCTTGTTAAATAAGAGTATTATATTAAGGGGGAGCCTAAAAATCATATAATTAAGTGGGAGTAATATATGTCATGATTAAATTGGTTATCTTTTTAAAATGACAAAGGGGGAGAAACAAATATAAATAATAAGGAACTAATAAAAAGTTATTGTTGGTATGTCCAACAAGTAAGGGCATATCTATAAAGGTAAAATTCAGGTATGAAATTTACATTGTTTAAATTTCCTTTATTTATATTTTGGAAATGTTTATCATCTTCAAAAAGGGGGAGATTGTTGGCTTAATTGGACATCGTCAAAATCCCTTTGTTTTGAAAATGACAAACATTTCATTCTTGTGGATCTAACGTGTTACATGAGTATTTCAGGAATAAGGTGGATGACAAAGCTTTGGAAGATCTATATGCTCAAAATGATTTAATTTCATGATTGTAATCAAATGTAAAAACTTGTACAAGTATATAATGTACAAGTACTTAGATAGCATGTAAATCAAGCATTTAGATCTTCCCTAGCCATTCACAACACTTAGATAGGTCATCCCCTATAATAGTGTCACAACTGCACACTCATACACACACTTAGTATTCATCTAGAACCCCCAAAACAGAGACATTCTCAGTCGAACTATTTGTCGACGGAGACACACTCGATCGAACATCGTCTCGACCGAGAGTCTCTCAGGTTAATCCTTCTAAAAGGTTCTATAGCCGTTAGACCTAGCAGACAAGGTGGTTGGGAGTTGGAATCGAACGTTATATACACTTGCTCCAGACCGTCCCTCGGTCGATGAAGTCATCGACTGAATGACTCTCGATCGACAAACTTCTCGATCGAGAAGAACTCTGTCTGTACTTTTCAGAATTAATAAACTAGCCGTTCCTAAAGCAATTAGTGGATGCCTAACGGCTATTTGAGCACTTAAAACCCCCTAGAAAGTGTCTAGAATGTCCTTAAGCATTCATAGGCCATTTCTATAAATAGGACATGCCTTCGGACACCCAAAAACACACTTGTGCAATACTTGAGCATACATACTTGCAATTGGCAATCCTTTCTTGTGAGCAATTGAGCAACTTCTATGCTAGCTAATCTTTCCCATTTCTACAAGCTTGTGTCCTATAGGCTAGAATATCCTTTCCACCATACTTAAACTTTCACACACATTGGTTAGGAGATCAAAACGCTTGATATAGGAAATCAAGCCTTGTGCTACAACGGTAATTGTAATCTCCATTTTCCCTTCTTGTTCCTTTTTATTACTTGTACTCTCCTTGCTACTCCTAGGGTTGGAGGATGCGGATTGGAGAGGGTTCTATCTTCTTAGGTAGAGAAGGATCTTCTCGGAGGAGAAGGTAGACTTTAGACTACTTCTAGAAGGTCTCAACGGGAAGCTACTTCAAGGAGGAAGGCTACTTTAAGGGGGAGTTTGAAGTTACTTCAAGTGAAGGCTGCTTCAAAGTTGGTGAGACGACTTCGGGGTGAAGGCTGTCCAAAGGGTTTGGGAAGGTAGTTGTATTTTATGTAACATCCTTGTGAGGTAATAAAATACAGGTGCTTTCAAAATCCCAATGGGAAACAATTGGGTAGTGGACTGACTCCCTTAGTACTTGCTAAGGGTGGAACCACTCTAAACCCTGTGTCTCCTTCTTCAACATCTTTGTGGTTGATTTTTTGAATTATTATTTTTAAAATCTTCATAAAAACCCTATTCACCCCCCCCCCCGTAGTGGTTTTTCATTTTTCGCCACCCATTTACCTTTTACCCGCATATAAAGAGGTAGGGAAAGGGAGAAGCTTTACCCTACCCACTTTACCCATTTACCCATTAGTATTAAGTCTGTATTCATAATTTTAGATTCTAATATATATATTAATGCCTACTAAAACCCCCAACAAGCAACATCACTACTTTCTCTATTTGTACTATTATGATTCCCAAAACTTTATCAGGAAATGGGTAGCATGATACTATCTTTTATGTTCATATATTTGAGAGAAAAATGGATATATAAATAAGAAAATATATATTAAAAAAATCTAAGCCTTGTCTTTAGAAAATAATATTATATTAAATATCACTATTTTTTGTATATAAAAAGCATAAATATTACTATAAAAAACTAGCATTAAGAGTGTCTTGTGTTTGATGCAGGGAATATCATTTGAAATTTTGGTTTAAAATATCTCAAACTATCTTCATGTTGTTATACCTATTTCAGCCTTACCCTACCCATTTACCCTGCGGGGAAAAGGGTGCAGGTAAGGGTAGGGTAAAGGTTTTTATGCAAAGAGTAATTACCCTACCCGCTACCTACATCTTTGATATGGGTAATGGTAATGGTAAGGGTAAGGATAAGGGTAAGTGTAAGGGTAAGACTTTACCCTACCATACCATACCCATTTACAGCCCTAGCCTCTCATCTCCACTAGTCTCATTGATGTCCTCCACTAGATAATGATCACCAATTCAGAATTGACTATGAAAAATGCCAACAAATAGTGATGATTTCTCATGACTCCAAATGATTAGATCTGGTTTAAACAAGTACTTGAAGACCTATGTTGATCCCTTAACAAGTCACTACATCCCATATAAGTTCTTCGATGTCCTAATTTTTCCCAAGAAAAGATCATTTATTGATTATACAATGGTTTGTACTTTGATGTGCCCATAGGATGGTAACACATTTCTCACTTGATATTTTATAGTATATTCTTACTGCCAATTTTATCTTGTCAACCAACTGTCACAGAATATTGAACTAGTATTCATAGTCTTTATCACCAAAAACTAGCTTGGAAGAGTCATTCTGGCATGAGAAGGAAGTATGAGACTCTCCGTCACACACATTCACCATTTTAGCTTGGATAAACTTCCCTTGATGGAGACATTTTTCATCACTTCTCCTTTTATATCATCTACAGATAATGAAGAAGGGGAGACATGTATGATCTAGTTGAGAAGAGTGAGATGGAGTGTAGATCCAACATGATCAACACCATCTTCATATTTTTCTTCTCTTTTTCCCATGTTTTCTTGTTCACATGGCTTTGTAATCATGGATACTTCTATCTTATTATGGTATGTGACACATTTGAGTATGAGTGTCTAAAATCATTTATGTAGGTTGAGAGTAGCCCACAATCCCTTCTAATAATTAACATGCATTAAAGGTGTCCATATTATATGTTTTTCTTTGCTTGTCTCCTTTCTCCCATGTTTTTTTCCCTTTGCAAATATTCTTAGGTATCTTATTGCTTTGTTTGATGCTTCTTGTCATTGAAAGAGTGATGATACGGTGAGTTATGAAGTGAGTAGTGGTTCGTATAAGTAAGGGTGTTGGCTCGTTAAAACGCTATCTATCTTGTTTCAACGGTTGGTAGTTTACTGGTCATCTCAAGACGGAGGCTTGTTTATAACTTACACATATAACGAGATCTTTGGAAAGGAAATTAATAGATATCTAGATAGCTTTTTGTAAACAAGGAATTAGATAGAGAACATGCTAACGTTTATGTTATGGATGGCAATAGTTCCTTTGTGGTTAAACCCAGCCTAGGCTCCCATCAAGTCATTGTTTATGGAGGTCGGTTACATGATTAAGTTAGTGGGATGTCCAGGAGGGTGGACTTTCCTTGTAAACAAGGGTCACACCGAGAGAAGATGATGCTTCACTAAGGAACCTGTGGGTGGTGAGGACACTACGGTACGTATAGAAGCGTATATAGTCAAGTCAATTGTTGGGCCTACGGCCCTATTCTGCTTTATAGCCCATCGTGGGCGCAGCCCATTAGGTATCACGTGACTAGGGGATTTACACCCCATCGCCACATGAGAGATGACCGCCACACGAGAGAAAAATGATAGCAAATCGTGACTCCTTCATTTTCTGTCATTGCTGTTCAATTTTAAATACATTTATATTCTTTTGCTAACCACTTCGATTTTTTTTGTAAAAAATGTCTTACAAATTTGCGATCAACAAATTTGGGTTGTAAATTCTCTTGAAAGGGAAAGCCTATAGATCGAAAAGTAAATTTATTAGTTGAGACAACATAAATATAAGGTTTCTATTGGTTGCATGTTGAAGGAACCACAAAAGAGACGTCACACCATCAATAATCAATTTAAAGATATCAGACGCAAAAGGTAAAAATGATGGTGACTTGTTCTTCAAGCTGCTCTTTACTTTTGTACATTTTGTGCAATGGGAAGAGACTCCATTAAGGCCAACACATGTATCCATGTCATCTATCCAAACAAATAATAAGATACCATCATAATAGTGGGAGTGGAGACCATTAGGTTATGTTCTAAGGAAAGCCACATCAACTTTCTTTTGGACCATTAACACAACTCAAGAGACAGAGACAAAAAGAACATCACAAATTATGTCACGTCAAAACTTGTAGCTAGGTCTTGTGTGGTAACACTCAACATGAGCCAAATGCGTGGAGGTTCACAGTGTTGCAAAGAAGGAAATATCCATTACATGAGTACAAGAGGATCACGATCCGATACTTGATACTCAAGAGATGGCGAGATAAAACCCAGACCATCACTAGGAACAACAAGCAGGAAGCCTTGTGCGTGATCGACTTGAAGAGGATCGATAATAGATGTTTGCTGTTAGGAGAGGACACTTACAGTAAATTGTTGAACATATGTTTTATATTAAGAACCTTTCAAAATAGATTGAGTTTTCGGAGTTGAAAAATGTGTATGTGATAACCTGGACAAACAAACAATACGACAAAATATTACAGATGACAGTATGTGTAATAACAAAGGAGGATCTTGTAGGCACATATGAAAAACCTCACAAAATATAGTCTTGGAGTTTCTGGGAATGGATCTAACAAGAAACATAGGTGAAGTTGCTGCCATCACAGAAGATTTGATGCCCAAACCTCTAAGGTTCATAGGAAGTGTGGCCAAGAACCACTATGGATCATATAAGCGTGTGCTATCACCAACCATAATGCATGCGAGACATCGACAAAGCCCACAATCAAAATCATCCAATGCAAAACTAACAGAAGTTTGGGATGCCATTCAACTAGAAAACAATGACTTGGACATACCAAAACATGTCCAGAGATGACAAATCTCACATTGTGGGTCCTCAAGAAATTCAAGTGATCCAACATGGTAAGAGTTTTGGATACACTTTGTTAAATAGCTGGGACAAACTGGGTCCATGGAAACATGACCTCCTAAAATGTTCACTCTATGCGTCGGATTAGACATGTTAGAGGGTAACATACCTAACTTTGGGTTTTGCCTTGGGTCACGTGAGGGCCAAAAACTTTATGTATTCTTCATATCGATATGAAGATCAAAGTTTGGGCCTCGTGCTCCGATAGTTAGATAGATCCTTGTGGACCTTTGTAGTGTCACCAATGAGGGTGCCACCATAAAGATAGTTTGCAAGAAATTCTATGTGAAATTCATCCTTCATGTGTAGGATGATAGGATGGAGAGCCAACAAATAAAGGAGTGATCCCAAAGGATCACCTTGTTGGACCTAACATGTGTGAGATAATGGGCTCACTTTAATTCATGTAGAGAGGAGATGTGGAGATATAACATAACTCAAAACAATGTCCAATAGACAGGCTCTTAAGAAAGACCTCCTAAAATATGGTTAATTTGTTAACAATATTGAATGCAATGTTGAAGTCAATAAGGCCAATACTAATGGTGGTATATGTTGTTGGTCATGGACAAGGCAAGTGACAACATGCAAAAACATACATTAGCACCCTAAAAATGCAAACCCCAAACTGATGATCCTTAAAATAAGTGACTCCATTTTACAAGACACCCTTCATTGAAACCTTATAAACAAGGTGATGCCAAATCATATCAACTGTGATAGACCAAACTCAATTGTTGCTTTTAATAATAGATGTCAAAGGAGTACTGGCAACATAGTTCTAGGAGGAAGGACAAGGATAGGTAAGTCAATGGTTGACCATAGTTGCAAGAACACTCAAAAATTCATGTTTAGAGATTGTTGTTTCACCATGCATAATGTTGAGAAGGTGTTATACATGGAGATCATCACATGTACAAGCAAATCTTTTTTGGGAGGATAAGTTTCTATCTTCAACCAAAAAATGGAAAGAAACAAAGGGAGAGGATGACAAATGTGATACAAGTTGCACTATAAGAAGGAAAAGTTGGGGTTACTTTGCTTCAAGATCCAAACGAGTAGTATAATTCAAGGGAGAAAAACCACCAATAGAAAGAATTTAAATGGCAGAAAAAGATTGACCATCCTTGATCTTTTACTTGGTGAGGGAATCTCAACCTTCAACATATTATTCACACTCAATTTGATGTTGGTGGGTCAACATCCATCAAGAAGTTAAGGGATATCTTCATGTATTCAACACTAAGTTTCCATGGACTTGAGGATCATAAGTTGTTGGAGAGAGATACACTTTTGATTTGAGTGTTTTTGAGTAGATCTGGGAGAGAAGTGGTATAGAATGCACATAGGGAGAAGGAAAAGGTAAACTTAAGCATTATGGATCAAGGACAAGAAGCCACCTGGTGTAGGGGAGCACACAGTGTTGGCTAAGGGTATACACCAAAGAAACAAGATGTTCTTTGCAGTAAGGACACCCAAGCAAAAGATAAAATCAATAATATTCACATTAAGTTGGAGATGATTCACTGGAGCAGTGGTATTTCAATACACTAAAGGCCCATGAGTTCATAAGAAACATTAATTGGAAATCAAGGCTTAATGAGGGTAGGCAAACCAACAATCACATCAATCAAGTCTTGGATAAGATGGCAAAGTAGATTGGTGATACACATTTACCATGCATGTACAATGTAAGGGAATGTGTTGCAGTAGTATTGAAAAATAGGTTACGAGTGTCAAACCCAGGTAATTGGATGCTAATGACTACTACAAATCAAAACCAAATCATCTAGACTAATGGAAAAGTTTGAATTGATTGTAAAAAATTAAGAATTCAAACTAACAAAGAAATGAAGAAATTTGTTTTGAATCAGAGATTAAGATTCTCTAGGATAGTTAGTTTCACCAAAGTAAAATTCATACTTGATTTCATTCTACCTAAAAACCAAAAAAATTATATTGAACTTGGGATTTGTAGCTTCAATAACTGGCTTCCATAGTATAATGCACTATTGAATCTAATCAAGAACCCTCTTTCCCAAAATTGAAGAAATGGGTTAAATGGTTAAAGATATATCTTTGGCTACTTAACCTCACAAATGTTAGCCCTATTTTAAGGTGCATCCTTAATAAATAATACTTAACCTATCTTTTGAAGTGGTTAAATATGTAAATCATGAAAAATGTGATCAAACATAACAATTGTAAAGTAAAAAAACATTATTCTTAAAATTGTAAGCAATGAAATGTATTTCTAAGCACCAATTTTCAGATATAAACTAAGACCAGACTACTCCGGGGTCCTAAAGAAGAAGGGGGTTATACCGCATAATCATGAACATGGTACTGTAGTATATTTTAGATAAAAGAAAATTATATATGAAAATTACTAGATGGAACATGAGAATTGTGAATAATCATGATCCCCTTGGAAAATGAGCATGAAAGGATGGAGTACATTCATCAAATTTCTCATCGAATGTCACATGATGATGTTTTCTCTACTTTTTGTGCTTTTTCTCCTCTGCTCAATTTGTTATGTGTCTATGTATTTGTAGTGTGTGATGCCCATGATGACATAGGTCATATATAATTATAAGTCTGAAGAAATAATTCAAAATGTCAGATTTTGAGTCAAACATCCTGGATGTCAATATATTTACATTGGTGGTACCGAGATAGTCAGTTCCACTGACTTTATTATTTCCTTATACGAACAGAAGAGAGTCAGTACCATTGAATTGCAAGTCTATACCACAGAGTTGTTAGTGTGATCTTCTGGATGCTTTCTCAAGTCCACCAAGCTAGTCGTCAATGGCACATAATAGGGATGTTGATGGTACTAAGATTTTTAGTGATGTTGACATTTCTCTATGGCTTCAATTCCAACGTTTAGTGTTGTGTTGATGATATTGAGATCAATCTTGGCGAAACCAACATGTACTTAAAATACCAAATGAACCTAAAATGTAATGAACTTTAATTATACTAAGATATAAAATGATAATTTTGTAAAAAATGAATGAAAATAACTGAAATAGATGCACAAGAGATTCACAAGCTAGTTTGACATATTATTAGTGAAAACACATATGAATGAATTCATGTAAAAGCACCAAATTTTCCTATCAAATAACGATCAAATTATTTATGTCAAAATCCCCTAAGCTTGAATATTGTTTGTCCTTGAGCAACACTACTCTCTAATTTGGTTTCATAAGTTAGAAAGAAGACAACACAAATGAACTTAACTCTCCTAACACCCTCCACTATTGGTCCCAAATTGGCCTCGTCCAATCACGAGACAAATAACTACTCAAAAACAATTAATCATGTTTAATAAATGTTTAGAGTAAGATCAATAAAAAATAATTAACTTGGAGCAACAAAAACATAATGGAAAGTAGGGAATATACTTGGTACCATGTGATCTCCCTATCTACATTAATCTGATCAGAAATATTATCTACAAGGAAGCATTTCCCGAAATAAACTTAAATGAGGGTAAGTATCATGGTGGTACATTATTATATAGAGAAACTAGTGGATGTAATTGGTGGCTTGAAAATAGAGTTAACAAAAATAATGCCAATACTTTATGTAAAGAACAAAACATTTCTAAATGATGGATGAATTGAAATTGAATTCCTTCTAATGCCTACTTTCTTTTTGGTGATATGATGCATGCAATGTATGCCTCACACAAATATGAATATAGGTGGTAAGGTGTTTTTATATAAAAACATCCACAACTCCTTCAATATTTCTTATACAGATATGCAATTGGATTTAAAGCTCCTTTATCTTCTTTTCTCCTTTTTATTGTCTCTTATTTTCTCCACTTACTTTAGCAAGATGAGTAGTTCATACTTAGTCTTTTACAATTTGGAGGAGTAAGGAAATATAAATTATCTCTCTTTTCGATGGATAAATAGACGTGGAAAATAAAAATCACACCTTATGCAAAATGCAATGCAAAATGAAATCCATATGAAGATATATTATGCAAAAGGAGATGAAGTATCATATAGATATTGTTTTTCTTCTTTCTAGATGAAAATGAATAAAGTAACTGATGATTCTTATCATGTAATGTAATGCTACACAAAGAAAAGGACTTGGGTTAAACTTGTTCATGCTATGTTGTTAAATTAGGAATTGAATGAAGTTGAATGTGTTCGCATGAGGTGACTTTTTCTTCTTCAACCATAATATGTCCCTATCCCATTAACTTGTTAAAAGGGTAACTTTGAAATTTATTTATGAGATTTATGTGAAAGTTTATATTAGTTTTTGGTTGGTTTACATTCAAACATCATCATCATGACACAGGTCTTAAGGATAATCTAGGTGTATCATTCATTATGTATGCAAGCTGACTGATTCAAAAAAATTCCTTAAGATTGTGAACTCTTCGATATGGGAAACTTAATGTTACATAGGGCAAATTTTAGTATAAATTTTTTTACACATTTATAAATTGGTTTAGAATGAAAATATCAGATGTATTTTCCCTTTTTATTATGTTGGTGTGGAGCTCAAGGAAGAACACCTCAAGGGAGGAGAAAACTTGAGTGTGATTTCTACATATATTGGGAAACCACCAAAGAAGGGGTGGTCAGACATCATGCCTTGGCCCACACACACCTTTTTCATGTTGTCAATGAAGGCTAGCCTTCTAGTAAAGGCCCAATAGACATATCTTGTAGCCTCAAGTGCATGCTTTTAAAGTTCAACATAAGACTTATTCTACTTGGAAAAGTCATGAATGATGTGAGTTGTCTTGTGGACAAGTTGGTGAAGGACAATGGTTGAGGAGGATCCTTATTGGAAACATCACTTTCTTTCCTTGGGAAAATATTGAGAGAGAGGGAGTAAATCCTCGGTGTTGTTGTGCTGACCAATCATCAAGATGGTCACTCAGAGATTCTCACAGAGTAGTGCTCAAGAAGTGGTTGCTTGGATGTGGAGGTGATCAAAGAAACACACATACTTGTATAGAAGTGAAACAACTGTTAGTGAAAAGTTAGTGCTATTGACTTGGAAGTTGGTGATACCAACACCACTACTTATCCATAAACTCTCGATATCCACCATTTATACCAAGACTCCTAGAGTGTTCATGTCATAGATCCATGGGTACCCAAAGTCAATGGTACCAAGAACTATAGGTGGTACTAACGTTTGGAAAAAGCCATAGATCGACATTTGAAATCATTTGATGCATGTGCTTATGACCATAGTATTCTAGGGCACATATTCCTCTTGCGTTTGTCTTGGTGGTGCCAATTTGTAGGTAGGCGCCGTGAAATCTTCTTGTGACATTCTAAAAAAAATGATGTTGTTGACCAACAATTAATGTCAATGAGACTGAGTATAGGGTCAGTGTGGGATCCGAACCGGAAATCACGAGGTAAACTCAGCGGAATATGAAAATCACTAAGAATTAAAACTTTTTAAGCAAAGATCTTTATACTAAAAACTCCTTTATAAGAAACAAGATAAACAGTTTACATCGTTGTGAAATCACTTCTCGAGTGATTATATACATCCAGATATAAAATCTTGAGGCTTAAAGCCAAAATCTCAGACCTACTGACTCCTAGGACCTGAGAGTACAAAGACGACATAAGACAAACTAACTATAGGACTTGACAGTCATTATCTTCACTTGAGATTCACTGCTACCCCTGGTGTTGCTACTGCTGATACTGCTCACCCTCATATTGGTTTCTTCGTCCTCGACGTCCACCTAAAAAGTTGAAACCTACGGAGTGAGACAATCTGAATAATTGTCCCAGCGAGAGTTATAACTCTCTGCCAGAAGATTTTTTATAGCAATCAAGGAATAACATAAGAAAGATAACTTAAAACATCAACAACAGGTTTGATAATAAGTAAAACAACATTTACTCAGGCATTCACTTCATTAAAGCATATGAAGAACAGATGTACTAGGTACTTGAACAGATCATTAATGTAAACAATGTATCATTAATCATTGTTTCTCATAGTTTAACATAAACAGATATACTACGCGATTGATTATGTTTTACAAACATTATTATGCCCCGCGGAGATGAGGTATACCGCTCATACTCCAACCGATCACTACTAAGTCGCATCGGTATCATACATAGGTCATCAAAAGAGCCGAATTCTTATGACCTCATCTTCCTCAGTCAGTGTGAGGATCAACATGCAGGACATCTCATGTCTCTGCTACTATAGCTTACCAAGGTATTCTGGCACTTCGCTATTAGAGTCACAGTGGCATTCTGTACTCTCTTCGCCATCGAAAGATCTCTTGTTTATCTCTCATCGATGCAGTATAAAAGTTTCCCTTCGGGAGAATAGTGATACATCAACCCGGCATAAACACATAGTGAAGGGTTGATAGATTAAGATACATCTACATCAATTCCTACACTAGGATGTAAGGATATTCACATCCATATTCCCCCACATACTCAAAAGTATGTGATCCAGGAGTTCCCTTAGGAAAACCTGTTTCACCATCATTTAGCTTCTGACAATGATGGATCTATGACCAGGGCTCTACATGATATGATTATACTTGATTAGTTAGGTACATTTCAGCATTCTTTTAGCATTAAGCATGTTTCCAAGCATTTAACTATTAAAACACTGCTATATAAGAAGAATACTAAATGTATCAAGTCTAACTCACATCAGTTATCATATGAACATCAATTCTTAATCATCTCATCATAAGTCATCTAAACAGCATGACCTTGATGTTACTCATGGCTCTTACAGCCTATCAGTCTCATATGATGCCACTTAAACTAGGAAACATAGTATATCATTATTCATAAAGCTAATAACATTCTTTCATGGAATATGACATCATAACCCTTACCTGGTTATGATCATTCTCATATAAGAATCCTGCATGGTTAATTCAATTGACAACAATAAACAATTCATATCCAGATCAGTCAATTTATAAAACAGAATTAATCTTTCAATTCAAGGGTTGTACCTTCATGCCCTTACTAAGGATAGGTTCCCTTATTTACATCAATTAGGGTTACCCAATCCCTTTTATTATGACTTAGGAATGATGATTCCTCATCTCATACTTTAATCATGAAGATTCATGCTTAAAAGCATAACCTAGAATTAGGGATTATTGTACATTTCAACACATTACCCTGAATTAGGGTTTACTATTCACATTACATGTCAATACCCTAAAATTAGAGTTTACTATTCACTTCATAGTGAATTGAGCTCATAGCATCATTATGTATGAAAATTATCATCATTGAGGCCCTCAATTAGGTTAAGATTCACTAATCATCATAATTAGGGTTTTCATGATCTCACTTAGGTGGATCATACCCTAATCATGTACATTCATATACATTGAAGGTACTTTACTTGAGTTTCAACCATAAATGGAACCTTCTCTCTCCTCTTATTAATAGATGGTGATTACATCACTCTAGATTAGATTAGGTCAAATCAACTTTGATTAACATAGGTCAAGTCATCACCACTATGTTCATTAGGGTTTACTTGATCAAGATGTGTTGTCTACTTGAACCCTTAAAGGGTACATTGGTAAAGTATACCATTAATTCATAACATGGGTCAATCTAATAATCACTTAGCCCCTTAATGTCTTTAGGTATCATTAGGGTTTGGATTAGATAACCATTGAACCAATTAAGCCTTCAAGTCACTAAGAAATCATAGCCCTAAAGGTCTTCAAACGGTTTCACACCTCAACCTCCAAACGGTTTTGAAACAGTTTGGAAGTGTTGACCGTTTGATCAGAGTTGACTTCCAAACCGTTTAAACAAAAACACCTTGAAACCGTTTGATCTTAAACGAACTTGAAACCGTTTGGTTCCAAACGGTCTTGAGACCATTTGCCCCTAAACGGTCTTGAGACCATTTGGTCCCAAACGGTCTTGAGACAGTTTGGATTCAAACGGTCTTGAGACTGTTTGGTCCAAATGGCTCAAAACCGCATGGACCTCAAAGGTGCATCAAAGCTTGTAATCGATTAGGGTTTTCAAGGTTGAGCCCCTCAATTGAACTCATCTATGTTAACCACTTATCAATTGAGCCAATTAGGGTTAGCCTTAACCAATTGGACACTCAATTTACCCTCAATTAATAGCCAATTAGGGTTGAAACCAATTCAATTAGAGTTTGTAATCGATTAACCATCAACATTGATCAACTTGAGTCTAATTGAAGTTGAACCCATCAATTGACCTCCAATTGGACTCAAACTTGTCCCAAACGGTCTTGGGATTGTTTGGATACCCTCCAAACGGTCTTGAGACCGTTTTCCCAAAGTCAAATCAAAATCTAAGTCAAATTGATAAGGGTTGAACCCTAATTAAGTCTCAGATCAGCATTTTGGATTAATTCAACAACCTACTGTGATTGGACCCTCAATTGGTCAAATTACCTTAACCCTAGACCTCCAAACGGTCTTGGGTGGCCATCAAACGGTCTTGAGACCGTTTGAGTGATCCCTAAATGGTCTTGAGACCGTTTGGACCACTCAACCCCAAATTCAACATAAGTGATCCTTGAATTGAGCAATTGAACCCGATTAGGGTATAGAGGGTTGAAGTGCCTTCAACTTGTGATTGGTTTGTAATTAGGTCATGATTCTTTGTAATTGATTAATTCAATATATATCCAACAGACCTCTAAACGGTCTTCACTTGGTCAACTCTACCAAACGTTCTTGGAGACCGTTTGAATCTAAACGGTCTTGCAAACCGCATGAATTCAAATGGTCTTGAGATCGTTTGATTTCAAACGGTCTTGCAAACCGTTTAGATCAAATGGTCCAAGGTCGTTTGGTAAAGTTACCTAGGAATTCACGCCCATCATCTTCAACCTTAGAAAAGGTCGATTACTTCATGGTTTTTCTTGCAAAAGTGCAAGGAAGAGTGGGGAAGAAGAAGAACTAGCTACTAATTGCAAGAACAAAGATATGCATAAACAAAGCAAGAGATTTAGAGTTATAAAACCCACCTTATGGTCGTTCTTAGAGCTCCAAGCTTCCAAGCTTCAAGCCTTTAATGGCGTCTTAAGCTCCACAGGTCAGCCAAGGGTGCTTCTCCAAGGAAAGGTTGGGGAAAGTCGGCTAGAAAGAGAAAGCTAAGTGAGAAAACCATAAAACCAACCTTGTAATCCACTTTCCTCCATGAATTCGAGCAAGATGATGGTCTCTTCTTACCTTAGAACAAGTTGGTCGTCTCCTCTGCTTCTAAGCTATGCCTTAGTCGGTCCAAGCAAGGTGATAAGTGAAGGAAGAAAGGAAACGTTCCTTTGCAAACAAAGGAAAGTTGTATATATACTTAGGGGTTATTTACAACATAAGGACATCTAATTCTCCATTTCTCATCTAGGTCCCTCCTTTATTCTTTGCACGTCTCTTCTCCTTATTTCTAAGGTAAAAATCCTTATAAGACCAAGAAATAAAGGCAAAGAAGGTCAACTTGTCACTAAGGTGCATATATATATATATATATATATATATATATATATATATATATATATATATATATATATATATATAAGGGTCTCCTTACTTACAACTTGGTGATTTAATTACAAAGGTGTTTCTAGTTATATGATTATTCAATTGAAGTGCCCTCTTCATCATTTTTACTCTAAATGATTCCAAGAGTCATAAAGATACTCTAGAAGGTGTATTTTACAAGTTGCACCCCACATTTTGGGTAAATTGCACTTTACACCAAAATTAGGGTTTTAAGAACAAGGATCGCCCCACAAGCTGCATCTCAGTGCCCAAGCTTGGGTAATCAATCATACTTCATCATATTCACTCTTATGATGTCTCATCACCAAAGGAACATATCAACATGTGTAAATTGCAAGTTAACCCTTCTAATTGGGTAATTTGCACATAGATCCCTGTATTACAAAACAATACTACAACATTGTTTAAAAAGGATAGGAATGGAAATATAAGTTCCTCAGGAGTTTAATTACATGCCAAAAGATAATCACAAGTATCTTAATTACATAATTAGGCAAAACACCTAGGGTTAGCTCATAACCCAGGTCAGGGATGTTACAGTCAGTGTCACCAAAATTCACTTGTAGATGGGTGGACAAATTTGCAATGTCTCAATACCAGCGACAAGAATGTAGTGCCCCCAGGTCTTATTGGATATCTCTACATCAATCATATGTTAGATAAAAAGTAGGATCGATGGCACCAATTGATGACTTGGTACCGTTGATATCTTATTGTAAAATTGTTAAAAAGGATATCTAGTTGGCTTTTAAGTGACCTCAATTTCAGTGACTACTTGGTATATGCCACTAAATTTTACTCATATATACTTAATCAAGTTTTATAACTATTTATGCCACCATTATTAGAGATTTTGGTATTGATTTTCCCTAAGCATGATAACACCCATTACACACATCTTGTATGGAGTGGGGCCTGAGAGGAGAGCCACTCAACTTACTTGATGTGAAATAATTTAAAACCATCCAATGCCAAAATATGATAACACTTTTTTTTGCAAGGAATGATATACTATAACTCAAGTATGTAATGTCTCAAACACCAAAAATGTAGCAGAAGAAGATAAAAATCTAACTATTACTATGTTAATGTCTATCATTGTTCACCACACAGGGTGTACAAAAAGCAAAACTATAGGTAACTAACCTATAAACAAGAGGCTATAGAGGGAAACCTGGCTACTCCAATCTATCTCCATAATGAACAACTACTTTCAAGCAGGGTGCAACTCCAGGTAATGTATGGCATGACCTTCTCCACCTAAGGGGTTGGTAAACCCCTCCCACAAAAGAAGACGATTACCAATAAAAGTTGGTATGCACTTACAATAGAGAGTGGGCAATTTATATAAGAAAAGTACATCAAAGGTGAAATAACGTGGTTCCCAATGAATAGGGAGGCAGTAGCATCCAAGTGGATATCAAAAGAGTTCTTCATATAGTGAGAAAAAGATTATATGAAGAAATAATAAGTACAATAATAAAATTCTTGCCTTTAAATATCAATAAGAGAACAACAATAAATAATAACGTTTTATGCATGCATATAAAATGTTAGACTACAACCATCTAATAGCAGGTCCAGAACACTTCCACATTTCATGCCTAGAAAAGAGGTGAGAGAACCCACAATCTTGTAAATGGCATATATATATTAGGTGAGAGCACTTGGGAATTAGGTCAGAGAACCCAAAATCCCATATATTAGAAATGTTGTACAATGGGGTTGGAACCCATAATGTACTACCATTATTAGATAATAATAATCCCAAAAATCAAACATGCATATAATCGTGAGGCAAGATAAGTACAATCCAACAATCCATCGATTTAGGGTTTCCATCATGAAATGGAACAATAAGATGAAATAATACAATACGGGTTGCACATTGAATAAGCATCAACAAGATTCTGGAATGTATCTACAATTTGCATATTGATAGTCTATAAGATATAATTTAGTGAATTGGACCCAATCATGTCTAGCATGCATAACCTAGTGATATACAAAGTAATACACCATTATCAAGCCAAGAGAAAGAAAATTGAATTACTCATAAAGAGATGCTACATGCCTCAAATATGTGTTTCAACAAGTCAGAGTCAGACGTTAGATCCAAACCAAGGTCCAAAACTACCTATTAAATATTCATATGAATTAGAGTTTATGTTCCTATAAATAAAACCCTAAAAATGACTCTTTTGATCATTATTGTATTGTGTTATAAAAATTATATAACCAAATAGGTTATAATTTCCAAATTTTAAAACATATTCATCTACTCATTTAAGATTTATAAATCATTATATATGAATTTTACAAATTATGGATAATTAAGGAAAATTCATAAAAATCACATATTTAATTTATTAGAGATCTAAAAAATCATAACAAAAATAGATCTTATTTTCCTGATTCCAAAACATATTTTATTTTATTTCTCTGAGCTACCACTGGATTATTATGAATTATTGAAGATAAATAAGATTACTGATTTTGTTAAACAAATTACTTTTTTAATTACCAGAATGCCCTTGCATAATGCATCAAAGTCTTGATGTGTGCTAGGGTACATCATCACATTTCTATTGGCTAAATGCGACCCGATATTAAAAGAAAATAGAAGGCAAAAAGACTATTTTTCCCATGCGGCGGGCGATAGAATTAAATCCAAAACCGAGACACCAACTAGAAATTAGCAACCATCATCTTCTTTCTTGTGCGATGAGCCTACATGAAGCATGGAGCCTTAAAGCTCCAACTCAGGGATCAATAACCCAACATCAGCATTCAAAATTCTCACAAAGATCACCAAATGATTCACTAGGCTCCGACGGACTCATTGAGCCAAAACAAAGGGCCTCAAGGTATAAAGACCTCCAACTAGATTATTTGCCTTGACCACAGGAGAAGAAGATCCCCAAAATCACGGTGAAAAGATAACCATGACAAAAACCAGAGACATTTCAAGATATGAAACATCAAAATGAAGGTAGATCAATAAAAGATGTGGCAAGGCAGGCCTTTGGCATGATCAAACCCAAAACAAGAACACCACCAGCAGAAGATGCCAGAAAAAGAAGTAAAACCAAAACTCACCTATAAAGATGAATTGATTCTAGAAACAACTTCACCATGCCCCATTGAAGATATACAACAGTCTAGTAATTATTTCGACCCTAGAGACATGCCACCAAGGTCTAATATGTGCCTAAAGGGCTTGAGATATCACCATCAAGAACAAGCTCTGTTAGGATAAGGTGTTTCACAGAAAGTAGGGAACTACTAGGCAATAAAAATTGATTTAGGGCATTGAGTGAAAGTTTTTAGTTAATTATATAGGGTACAAAAGCCTAGAGGGGCAAGGAAAGGAGAAGGAAAAGGAGACAAGGGTGAGATAGGGGAATGATAGGAATCCTTTTTTGACTGGGAGATTGGAAAGAGGAGAGGCAATTAAAACAAGGCTCAATCAGTTTGGATAAATGTGAGGAGTGTGAAGAGAGAAAACCAAGATGGCAATATTGAGTAGAGGGAGAGAAAATGCAAGATGGCAGGAGATGACGATACCATGGTCTGTGTAGAGTCCAAGTGTTAGAGAACTCAAGGAAGGAGATGATCCAACCATTGTTGGATCCTCATCCAATATTTGTCTAAGAAATTGTATATAAAAAGACGTGTGACAAGCAGACCACAAGAAAACTAGGAAAATCATATACCTGACAAAATAAAGAAAGTGTAATTGAATTGGGAATGCATACAATATTATTATCATCTTCAAACAAAATGGGATAGCTACAATTATCCAACTAGCCTCAAACTTTACACCTAGATGAATTAAGACTCAAAGAATCTGATATTGAGATTAGATTTATATTTTGAGATTGTCTAATATGCATTTTAGTATAATTATGGTTTAAGTCAATTATATCATTATCTATAATTATATGTAACTATTATCGTCTATATTTCGGATTTTAGACTTCATTATCCTCATATTATCACCATATGGATTTATATCAAATTATCTTGCACAACAAATAGTAATTTACTCGATTTCTCATTAAGCCCATTAATTTCATCATTAACCCAAATAATGGTAAAATAATTATCTCTATTTATATTATAAGTGCATATTTTGTTGTATTACACCTAGTACTCTCATTATTGTCCACATGAATAAATTATTCACAATTTTCCATTCTTATTACTAATTATGCGCATTTAACCCCACATTAGCTATTCATGCATATTGATGTAAACTCAAATAAACCATATTTGATTCATTAGATATATATGTTGGATCTAAGGGCTCTAGAGGGGGAGGGTGAATAGAGCTCCAAAATTTCTCACCAAATGGATTAGACCTTCAAATTATATCAATTAGGAGCAAAATCTTAATGGGAATTTGAATTCCTATCTAACAAGCATAGCAAGGATGAGAGAGATTGATATAAATCACTTGACAAAGGGATGTAGAGTGGTTCCACACTTCAAACTAGAAGTGAGTCAGTCCACTACCCAGAGAGGTCGACCTCTAGGACTTTGCAAGTGATTTTCTCTATTATATCACTACAGATATTATAGCAATAAACCACCAAAGGACTTATCCATCCAACCACAAGGAGATCTCCACCTTAACAAGGAACTTATCCAATTAGCTTGAATCTTCAACCTTCACCTAGGTCTTACCCATTCAAGCTCAAGTCTTCCGCCTTGAAGGACTTTTCTTATCCTCTTGGATCTTATGCCTTTGCTTTCTCCTTCACCTGGAGAAGATAACCACCTCTTCATCAACCTTGAAGTGGACCAGCAACAACTCCTTCTTCACTCGATGGAGCTTGCTTGCTTCAGCTTTTCTTCATGAAAGAAGGGGATAGGGAAGTGGTGGAATATTGGGAGATTTACATGTACAAAGGTGGAGCTCTCTTACAATAATCCTAACTCACTCACAAATCATGAAATGATGTGTAAACTAGAGAGAGAAAGGGGCTCAAGGGGTGGTAGCACACTCAACTATAGCAAGGACCTTGTGTGTAGTGAATGAGGAACCTTGGAATGAACTCCAAGTGATCCTATTTATAGCTGGGGGTTATCCCTTGAGTTGGGGAACACTTAGGGTCGAATTATAGCCCTTTTTGCACAAGGAAACAGATCTATTTTCGTCCAAACAAGTCACTAATGGTTAGAATCACTTTTTCTACATTTTCTGTACAGTACATTCAGTCGAGATTCAATAAAGGTAACTCGACCGATCAGTTAAAAGACAAACCCAATTTTCAAACTATCGGTCGAGTTTGTCCTGGAAAACTCAACCGATCAGTTAAAATCACATTTGGTCAATAACCCAATCGATCGAGTTCTGTGAATGCACAACTGGACCGATGCACTCTCCGAAAAATTGATCCAAAGGATCGGTCGAGATTGTAACTTGACCGATCAATAGTCTGTGATCAATTTTCTAAAGTCATTAAAAAGTGATTAAAACATGGTACTAAGTGTCCCACATATTTTTCTCATCTTAATTACAAGTCATATATGTTGGATCAATGGGCTCTAGAGGGGGGTGAATAGAGCTACACAAACTTCACAAAATCAATTAGACCACCAATTTAAACTTAGTGCAGAGACTAATTCAAGCAGCAATTTGATATCCTAATCTAGCATACAAAGCAAGGATAAGAGATAATGAATTGCAAGCACTTGGACAGGCGGTTAGAGTGGTTCCACGTCCTAAACTTAGGAACGATGTCAGTCCACTACCTAGAGTTGGTTAGACTCTAGGATTTGCCACTTGGTTCTCTTATATATCACAATAAGATTACAAGATACATAAACCACACAAACAAGGACTTAATTTCTCAAGCTAAAATCTTCTACCTATCCAAGGACTTACCCACAAAGCAAGATTCTTCAGCCTTCTTCAAAGGACTTACCCAATCTTACCTTTGTCTTCAGCCTTGCAGGATTTACCTATCTCACTTGAGCTTTGCCTTGCACCTCTCCTTCACTTCGAGAGCTTCTCCACATTTTCCCTTTACCAAGGGACCTGGAGCAACGAGCTATCTTCACTCTTGAAGATCAGCAACACATCTTCCCCTTCACTCGGAGAAGAACAACAACAACTCCTCTTTCACTTGGAGAAGTAGCTTCAATCAATCTTCAATGGGATTTGGAGGTAGGAAGAGAGAAAGGAGAGCTTTACATAACACAAAGGATAGCTCTCATACACATGGACCTAACTCACTCTCACGAAATTGTCTTGAAGGTAGAGAGAGAAAGGGGCTCAAGGGCTTGGAACACTCTCAACTAAGCTAGAACCAAGTTTTTAATGGAAGAGCAGCTTGGAATGAACTCCAAGGGGTTCTATTTATAGTTGAGGGTTGCCCTTTAAGTTGTGGGACACTTGGATGCAAAAGTAGTCATTTATTGTTCAAGAAAACGGCTCTATTTTTGCCCAAAACAATTCACCAACGGTCATATTACTTTTTCTGCAAATTCCGTACAGTGCAATCGGTCGAGTTTCAATGGGTGTAACTTGACCGATCAAGTAGCAAGCGAACCGATGTTCAAATGATCGGTCGAGTTTGTTCTGAGGAAACTCGACCGACCATTTCAACAGGAAATGGCCTACTACCCAATCGGTCGAGTTCTGTGAGTGCACAACTCGACCGATGCAATCTTCAAAAAATCGACCAAGGTTGATCGGTCGAGTTTCAGGCTAGGGAAACTCGACCGACCAAGTGCCTGAAATTGATTTTCTAATTTGCAATAAAAGTGATTAGCACTTGGTGAATTTTGTCCCAAACATTTTTCTCTTCTAAGTTACAAGCCAATTCATCATTACAAGTGATTACATGGATGTTTTAAGGTCGTTTACATAGAAATCCTAAATCGCACACTTGTAGCCATTTTGACTTGAACTTGGCCCATTCTAGGGCTTTGTATATATGATCCTTTTCATGTACCTAATGCCTGCAAATAATCTTAAACACACATATTAGATACATATGAATGGAATGGTTAAGTCATTATCAAAATATAGGTAATGTATAACCTCTAGGTCAACAATATCATCAATACAAGTGATTAAAAAAATCTTCTTAGGTCATTTGAATGGATTTCCTAATTAGCACACTTGCATTGCTTTTGACTTGAACTTTGACAAGCCATGCTTGTATAAATTGATTCTTTTCGTGTACCTAACACCTAAGATCAATCTTGAATACACATATTAGATACATATGAATGGAATGGTTGAGTCATTATCAAAATATAGACAATGTATAACCTCTAGGTCAACATTCTCCCCCATTTTGACAATGACAAACCATTCCTCAAACATATTGAAAAGAATATTTAAAGTATACCTTTGCCCTGTGAAATAGGGGGATTCAAGATTTGAACAATGTGAATTGCTCCACCTCAATCTATGCTTACTTTAACCTGCATAGTTAGTCTTTCTACACCAAGCAATATAGCATGCATGTACTACATGATCCTTTAGCAAGTCACATGATAAATCATATAAAGAACAAGAAAATGGTCACTTCAGCAATAATAGCAATATGATTGAGTTTCAAGACATTGAAATTTCTCTCCCCCTTTTGACATTATCAAAAAGGAGGGGGGGGAGAAGAGCATTCAAACAGTCTTCTCCAAACACAACCAAGCACATATTCATACATGCAAGCTCATAACATATATCAAACAGAGATGAGAGAAACACACAAGCTAGGTCATAATCAAAATATGGTGAAATATATCACCAACTCATAAGATATAACTGAACAAGGAGCAAGAGTGCACATAGCATAGATTACAACTCATAAGCATGTTCTCATAAAAACAACTACAAGCGAGAAATGATGAAAGCTAAAGATAAAATAGTACATCTCAAATAATGTGCCCAGATGTTTTTAATACAAAATAGCCTAGAAAGATATATATGATCAATAAACTAGACTAAAAACAAGAAATAACTAGACATCTAAGGTATCTATGTCCACAACATCATCATCATCCTTGGCATCAGGCTCGTAGTTGTTGTCTCCATCTGAAGGTGCAGCAACAGTGCCTTCATCACCGGAGTCGCCACCAGAGCCATCACCATCATCATATGCATCCTCACCATCACCAACATCATCATCAGCATCAACAGTCTCAACATCAGCCTGGTCAGGCATCTCCTCGTCCACAGAAGGACCGAAGACATGACCGGGCCAACAAGCATTCTTCTCATCCCAAGTCATACCAAGAGAATAGAGCTCATTGGTCTGAGGGAAAGAGGGAGAAGAATTACCCAGACTGGCAAGCAGAGTGGCCAAGGGGCCAACAGGTAATGACAGGAAGATGGGAGTAGGACCACCAACATTAGGGTGTGTAGGAGGAGCAACGGAAGGCTCAGGGGCAGGGTAGTAGTGATGGTATGCATAGGACACATAATCACTACCGGGATAAGGCTGGTAGGTGGGGTATGGGTGTGCAAAGGATAAGTTCATGTTTGACATGATTGAACATAAATCCCAGTGCAGATGCTCCTAGACCTAGAGGTTGTATGTCTGTTGGTGCATCATGTAACCCACGAGGGCTTCATTGGATATACGGAACAAGGCAGAGCTAGGTCGGGGTGGTTGAGGAGGTGGAGCTCAGGTAGAGGTAGAGGCAGGGGCAACAGAGGCAGAGGCAGAGGGTGAAGCACCAGGTGTGTAGGAGGAAAGGATAGGCACAAAATTTCTGAATGGTGGTCTCACTGATGCACACTCCCTTCCTGGTAGGTCTGTAATAGAAGTTGGAGAAGAGTGATTTCTCAACGGAGAACTAGAAAAAACCACAAATCAGGGCTGGATCAGGAGGATGGGTGGCACAGGTGTTTTTTATAGAGTCAAAGAAAGTCATATGGTGGAGAATATATCTAGGCCACTTGACTTCGACATTCTCTAAGATGTAGTACATGATCACCGAAGTGTTCTCTGCAATATCCGTTTGATTTTTTTTGCGTGGATGTTGCAGTTGACCACTAGGGCTAATATATGGTTATTGAGATCTAAGGAGGAGGAGGGTTGGGTGCACTTGTTCTTATAGGGAACATCAGGTTTCTTTAGATAGTGATGGATATTAGGAAGAGTGATCTCATTCTGCTTGTAGAAACCCTCAAGATCCAAAAGGTCAAAATACTCACCATAGTCCTTACGCCAGGTGTCATTCTCATCGGATCATGAAAAGAAAAGATTTAGGATATCCTCAGAGATTTGGAATTTCTTCCCGGCGATCATGGAAGTAAGGATTACTTGAGTATTCGGAGGGGGTAAAAGGGAGTCATAATTCCAATGCAAGTTTGCGTAGAATTCGTGAAATGCTTTCATGCTAGACATCGAATCATGAAAACAATCATGCTTGACTACCAGGGCAGATAGGTGATGAATGGATAGGAACCTCGCCACTTGATCGATGACAGCTTGACACCTAGGGCTAGGCTCAAACAAGGCTCTAAAAGGAAAATGACTCATAGGAAGAAGGTCCTTATACCTATGTATAGCCTCTACTGAGACAAAGAGGGTCTCATCAAATGGAATCAAGTGAGTGGATGATAAAGTGGATGGTGCATTGCTAAGGGCGGGTCTCTTTCTTCTATGAGAAGCCATGGAGGCACAAAGAAGGAGAAGAAGAGAGCAAACACACAAAACAAACCACTAAAACCATTCACACACCAAGGTAGAGTAAGAGGGAAGGTCTAGGAGGGTCTATCTAGGTCAGATCAGGGCTAGGATAGGGAAGGTAAGGTCTAGGGTTGAGAGCTTAGGGCTAGAAGAAGGGAAATCAGTCGACTATTCTCTAGTTGAAAGGGAGAATAGTCAGCCGAATCCAACTTAAGTTGGCTTCAGCCCTCTGATCGGTCAAGTTCTGAGAGTTGAAAACTCGACCAAATGGTCCATTCAGAACAGTTCTCGGCCATGGATCAGTCGAGTTTGTCTCGGGGGAAACTGGACTGATGGTCAACCTAACCTAAAACCATCAAAACTTAATTTCTAGCCATTTGAATGCTAATTAAGTTTATTTTTCAAGTCCATTATGTATATTAAACATACTTAGGCACATATCACTCATCATTGGGTACTATTTTGTGATGAAATAAGCATTTACAAAAAATACCCAAAAACAAGAGAAAATCAAAGCAAAATGAACATGAAAAAATAATTTTAAGCATATAAGCATTCAAAGATGATCAAGATAGATTCAAAACATTTAGGATAGATGACTACTAGCTAGGAGGCATATCAGATTAATCCAAATCAGTTATAAGAAATTTTGATCTAATAAAATTAAATTTCTCTCTAGCTAGAGGTTTAGTGTAAATGTTCGCAACTAATTTTCCGTGTCCACATGCGTGATATAAATATCCTTCTTGGCAATGTGATCACAAAGAAAGCGATGGCGAACCTCTATACATTTAGCTCTACTATGCAGTATAGGATTGTAAGACAAGTTAAATGCACTAGTATTATCACAAAAGATAGGAGAAGCATCAAAATGAATGTTAAAGTCTTGGAGCATTTGCTTCATCCATAGGACCTGGGCACAACAACTCTCAGCTGCAATGTACTCAGCCTCGGTGGTTGATAATGCCACAATGCTCTGTTTCTTGGAAAACTAAGACACCAAGCATGGTCCTAGGAGGAAACAAGTGCCACTTGTGCACTTTCTATCAATCAAGCAGCCTACATAATCAACATCGCTATAGGTAGTAAGAGTAAAGTCCCTTGACTTGGGATACCATAGTCCAAAATTTTGAGTTTTATCTAGGTAACTTAGAATCCTCTTAACAACTATAAGATGGCATTTTTTAGGATTTGATTGAAATCTAGCACACAAGCCAACACTAAACATTATGTCAGGTCTAGAGGCAGTTAAGTAAAGTAAACTTCCAATCATACCTCTATAGAGCTTCTCATCTACCTTCTCACCTTCTTCATCTTTATCAAGTTTGGCGGTGTTTGACATGGGTGTGTCCATCAGCTTGGTGTTCTCCATCCCAAAGCGCTTAAATAGTTCACTTGTGTACTTGCCTTGGTTGATGAAGTTCCCATCTTTTGTTTGCTTGATTTGAAAGCCAAGGAAGAATGTGAGCTCACCCATCATACTCATCTTGAATTCACTCTGCATAAGATCACACTTTGCCGCTTTCATCTAGCTTGTTGCGGTAGACCCATTTGGTGCCAATGATCTTTCTATCACTTGGTCTTGGCACAAGGGTCCAAAAATTGTTTTTCTCAAATTGTTCTAGCTCCTCTTGCATAGCTAGGATCCATTCTTCATCCCCAAGAGCTTCCTTGACATCTTTAGGCTCTAGTTGTGAGATGAAGGCGTTGTTGGCTTGTTCTTTGTTGAATGCAGCCCACATATTCACTCTCTCAAATGGATCACCTAAAATTAGTTCCTTAGGATGATTCTTTGCAAACCGAAGAGTTGGATCCTTCTTTTCATCATCTTTGTCTTTTTCTTGAGTAGACACCTCTTTTCATTTTTAGGTGATGTTGAGTTCTTTAAGAATATGAACTAATTCATCTGCAACATCATCATTTGAAATAATATCTTTTAGAATAGAGGGGTTAGTCTCAATAAACTTTACATTTATAGATTCTTCTACCTTAGCAAGATCAACATTATAAACTCTATATGCCTTGCTAGTAGTGCTATAGCCAAGAAAGAAAGCCTTATACGATTTTAGATCAAACTTGTCAAGAGAATCCTTTGTGTTCAAAACAAAACAAGGACATCTAAAGACATGGAAATACTTGATAGAAGGCTTCCTACCATGCCATAGTTCATAGGGGTTTTTCTTAAGTGATGGATGAGTGAAAACACAGTTTTACACATAACAAGCGGTACTAACAGCTTCGGCCCAAAACTTCTCAGGAGTATCAAACTCAAGAAGCATGGTCCTATCCATCTCCTGTAGAGACCTATTCTTCCTCTCTACAACCCCATTTTGTTGAGGGGTACAAGGTGAAGAAAAGTTGTGTGCATAACCCAATTCTTGACAAAAATGCTCAAAAAGCTAATTTTCAAATTCTCCCCCATGGTCACTACGGATGGAAACAATCTAGAAAGATGCTTCATTCTCAGTTCGTTTGCAAAAACTATAGAAAAATTAAGCGTATCACTCTTTGAAATGAGAAAGAAGGTCCAAGTATATCTAGAGAAATCATTGATAATAACAAGGCAATACTTGGAACTATGAAGCGATTGCATTCTCATTGGTCTAAATAGATCAATATGAAGAATCTCAAGAGCTCTCTTAGTGCTAATGACTCCTTTGGACTTGAAGGAGGACTTGGTTTTCTGTCCTTGTGTACAAGGTTGGCATTCCTCATTCTTTTCAAAATCCAATTTAGGAAGTCCCTTGACTAAGTTGTTTTTGCTCAACTTCTTTAATTGATGCATATTTACATGACCAAGCCAGCGGTGCCAAAGAGAAATATCATTTGAATTGGCTACTAGGCATCTACCAACCATAAGCTTAATAGAGTTAAGAACAATAATATAAAGATTACCACTTCTAGTTCCCTTATATATAACTTGGTAGGTGAGGGAATCTAGAATCAAACATTCAAAAGAAGTAAATAAAACAAGGTAACAATTATCACAAAGTTGACTAGCACTTACTAAATTGTGATGTAGGTCATCCACAAAAAGAACATTCTTGATGCATAAGGATTCACCTACATCACCCTCACCTTTGACTTTACCTTTCTTGTTGTCCCCAAAGGTGACAAATCCTCCTTTCTTCTTTGTGAAATTGTTGAAATGGCTTACATCACCCATCATGTTCTTTGTGCAGCCACTATCAAAAATCCATCTATCTTTTCCCTATAAGAAAGGAGAATGTCAGTTCCCAACTTAAACTTTGGGATCTGGAGTTATCTTGGGGACCCATTTCATCTTCAGGTTGGTCCCCTTAGGCTTGTAAGCATAATAAGTAGAATAATAGTCATCACATTTGCAATAAGAAAAAACCATAGGATTCTTAGTTCCCGAAGATTCTCCTATAAAGAAAGATATCTCCTTGCTCTTTTTCTTACCTTTTGCCTTACTCTTGCCCTTTGAGGCCCCCCTTCAAATCCCAAACCACTAGTATCCCTTTGTTGGGTAGAATGATCAAGGATTTCATTTAGGGAATTCTTCCCTTTGAGGAATTTCTGTAAGGATGCTCTTAATATATGGTTATTATCATTCAAAGAAACAATAGTAGAAGATAAACTATATATATCATCCCTAGTATGCACAAGGTCAGCCTCAAGACATAAAGCTTTAGTAAGATATGAATCCTTTACAAGAGAGATCGCAACCACATTTACACTAGGTAACAAAAGTCTAGAAGATAAATCATTTACTTGACTAAGAAACCTAGCATTTTCAGATTTTTAGCATTTGAATCTCTTTGAGATAAACATCTCTTTCTTCGCTACGGGCATCAATAAGAAACTTAAATTCAACATTTTCAGTTTTAAGCAATTCAAGTTCTTTTAGGCAATTTTGGTTCTCTTCCTTAAGATTTTCCATGTTCTTAAGGTAGAAACCATTCTCAACTTCAACCCCATTGTATTGGAGCTCAAGATCAAGGTATTCCCTTGTAAGTTATCAATAATCTCAAGATTGGTTTTCTCATTCAATTCTAAAATTTCAATCTTAGCATAAAGATCATCAATGATTTTTCCTAATCATTTTCTTTTAGATTTATATTTATAAAAAGAAGAACGGGTAGTAACAAGCATATCAACAATAGCTTCTTTAGGAAGTTAATGCAATCTTACCTCATTTACCTCACCAATATCTTCACTTGTAGAGGCCATGAGGGAAAGGTGGCACTCTCCATCTTCTTCGGAGCTAGAGCTTCTTAAAGATGAAGCTTCCCAAGCTGCATTTGAAACATTCTTGTGTCTCTTTTCCTTCTTGTCCTTCCTCTTGTGCTTGCTCTCCTTCTTGTAATCCTCATCTTTCCTTGAGCTGATCTTGTGGTGATACTTTCTTGACTTTGGGCATTCACTCTTGTAGTGCTCCTTTTGACCACACTTGTAGCATCTCGGAGTAGAGGAGGAGGAGTCTTGCTTTCCCTTGAAGTGCTTGCCCTTGATGTAGTTGGCTTCATGCTCACTAGGGCCTTCATCTTCACTAGAGGAGGGAGTCTAGCAAGAAAGTTGTTGTTGAAGGATGATAGCCTCCACTTGTTCTTTGAAAGCACTATCTTTAATCTTCTTAGCTTTCTTCTCTTCTTGCTTAGCTTCTTCTTTTTACTTGTCAATTCTAGGCTCATGGGCTTGAAGATTGCCAATGAGTTCTTCAGTTGGGATGTCCTCAAGGCTCCTCACTTCTTCAATGGAGGTGACCTTTGACTCCCATCTCTTTGGAAGAGTTCTCAATATCTTAGAGTTGATGACACCTCTTTCTAAAGGAGTGCCCAAAGCAGCCAACCCATTGACGATGACATTCAACCTTGAATACATCTCTGCAATGCCTTCTTTCTTTCCCATCTTGAAGTTCACTAGGAGGATTCCCAACATGTAGATCTTTTCCTCCTTGACTTACTTTGTGCCTTCATATGTGATGCACAACTTGTCCCAAATCTCATAGGCGGTGTCCCATGATGAGATCCGATTGAACTCCGTGGGAGTGAGGGCTGCGTAGAGGATGCTAATGGTCTTTGCATTGAGTTGAGCTTCCTTGAGAGCAGCATCACTCCATGTTGCAACAACTCCGGTTGGTTCTTTGTAAGGTATAACCATCACCTTCCACATATCACAGTTCATCCCTTGAATGTAGAACTGCATTCTTCTCTTCCAATAGAGGAAGTTGGTGCCATCAAAGACTGGAGGACACATAGAGAAGCCTCCCTCTATGTTGAGTGAACCAAGTAGGTTGTCTCCCATCTTCTTGTCTTGTGGGAGGTTGTTGGAGTAGATCCTTAGCTCTAATACCACTTGTTGGATCTAAGGGCTCTAGGGGGGGGGTGAACAGAGCTACAAAATTTCTCACCAAATAGATTAGACCTTCAAATTATATCAATTAGGACCAATAGCTTAATGAGAATTTGAAGTCCTATCTAACAAGCATAGTAAGGATGAGAGAGATTGATAGCAAGCACTTGACAAAGGGATGTAGAGTGGTTTCACACTTCAAACTAGAAGTGAGTCAGTCTACTACCCAGAGAGGTCGACCTCTAGGACTTTGCAAGTGATTTTCTCTATTATATCACTACAGAGATTATAGCAATAGACCACCAAAGGACTTATCCATCCAACCACAAGGAGATCTCCACCTTAACAAGGAACTTACCCACTTAGCTTGAATCTTCAACCTTCACCTAGGTCTTACCCATTCAAGCTCAAGTCTTCCGTCTTGAAGGACTTTTCTTATCCTCTTGGATCTTATGCCTTTGCTTTCTCCTTCACCTAGAGAAGATAACCACCTCTTCATCAACCTTTAAGTGGACCAGCAACAACTCCTTCTTCACTCGATGGAGCTTGCTTGCTTCAGCTTTTCTTCATGAAAGAAGGGGATAGGGAAGTGGTGGAATATTGGGAGATTTACATGTAAAAAGGTGGAGCTCTCTTACAATAATCCTAACTCACTCACAAATCATGAAATGATGTGTAAAATAGAGAGAGAAAGGGGCTCAAGGGGTGGTAGCACACTCAACTATAGCAAGGACCTTGTGTGTAGTGAATGAGAAACCTTGGAATGAACTCCAACTTGTCCTATTTATAGCTGGGGGTGCTCCCTTGAGTTGGGGAAAACTTAGGGTCGAATTATAGCCATTTTTGCACAAGACAATAGATCTATTTTTGTCCAAACAAGTCACTAACGATTAGAATCACTTTTTCGGCATTTTTTGTACGGTACATTCGGTCGAGATTCAATAAAGGTAACTCGACCAATCGACTAAAAGACAAACACCAGATTTTCAAACTATCGGTCGAGTTTGTCCTGGGAAACTCAACCAATCAGTTAAAATCACATTCGGTCAGTAACCCGATCGGTTGAGTTCTGTGAATGCATAACTCGACTGATGCACTCTCCAAAAAATTGATCCAAGGGATCGATCGAGATTGTAACTCGACCGATCAGCAGTCTGTGATCAATTTTCTAAAGTCATTAAAAAGTGATTAAAACATGGTAATAAGTGTCCCACACATTTTTCTCATCTTAGTTACAAGTCATATCACCAAGACAAGTGATTATAAAATTCTTGTAAGGTCATTTAAATGGATTTCCTAATTAGCACACTTGCATTGCTTTTGACTTGAACTTTGACAAGTTGGGGCTTGTGTAAAATGATTCTTTTCATGTACCTAACACCTGAGATCAATCTTGAATACACATATTAGATACATATGAATATGGTTGAGTCATTATCAAAATATAGACAATGTATAACCTCTATGTCAACAATATATTGGTGAACAACGTGAAACATATTACTCATTAATGGGTTGATTTTTATATATAGCCACGATTAGGTGATTAGGTACCCTTTATGTGTATTAGGATATATATTAAATTATTATAGAACCTAATGACACTAATGCATCATGAATGTCACCATGGATGTATATGTTAGGATTAAATGATTACAACTTAGGGTTTATGGTCAATATGATCATTATACATCACATACCCTCATAAACATGTATGTTGTCTAGTTTCGGTTCCATATATCTCACAGATCATCACATTATTATTCACTTATCAAAAGCATGGTTAGGGTAACATGTATCTATGGTTAGGGTTTATATACATTCATAATTAGGTTTTATACCTGGAGTAAATATTATCTATGCGTTATGGTACAAACATGTGAACACTCATATTATGTGTATTAAATGTTCATTAGGGTATAAACAAGCATGTTAGGGTATAAATCGAACTGTGTTTTGGTCAACTCTAGTGATACAAGGATACTATCATCCCATTCAAGTAATTAGGGTTTCTAAAGTCATAATAGACAAATATTGATATGTTACAGGACTCCACCCCTTAAAGAGGATTTTGTCTCTAAAATCAACATATATTTATTCTAAAAAGTAATACCCCTACAACCCTTCAAAGGTTTGAGATAATGATTCAAATAAAATCTAGAGGTAAAAGGGTTAGTCTAACTAAACCATGTACATAATCTTTCACTTCGTCACTTACTCTTTCAAAATCACCATGCATCAAATACTAGGTTCTAGGGGTAGTCTAACCAACCATGTGGTTCTATGTTGGGCATTAAATATTATTACCTACTTCATCATAAAAGTCACAGAAATCTACTGTAAAGTATATCTCATAGGTTCAAAACACAAAAATGGGTATCACATTAAACTTAGGGAAAAAGGCACAAGCTGTCCAATCTAAACACATAAGGATTAGGTCACTTAAGATCATCATAAATATTCCTCCAATTCTATATCCTTCTATCACCCTAACATGGGAAACATGCATAGATTCTAGGGTAGTGCATCTCAATTAGAGAGTTTACATATAATCTAAGGGTCATATAAGGAACTTATGGGGAGGTAAAAACCTAAGGGAGATAAAGGTTGAAATAGTCAGATAACCAACTGCCTTGGCTCTGATACCACACCTATAAGGAGTGGAACCTGAGAGGGGAGCCACTCAACTTACTCGATGTGAAATAGTAGAAAACCATACAATGCCAAATTTTATAACAATTTTTGAAAGGTATGATATACTATAATTCAAGTATGTAATGTATCAAGTACCAAAAGTGTAGCGACAGAAGATACAAATTTGACAATATTCATGCCTATCATTGTTCATCACCATGCAGGGTGTACAAAAGGGACTTTAGGAAACTAAACTATAATCAAGAGGCTGTAGAGGGAAACCTATCTACTTCAATCTATATCTAAAATGAACAACTACTCTCGAGTAGGATGCAACTCCGAGTCACCTATGGCAAGACCTTCTCCACCTAAGGGGTTGGGAACAACCTCCACCAGAGAAGATAATGTGTAAGATTATCAACAAAAGTCGGTATGCACTTATAATAGGGATTGGACTATTTACATGGGAAAAATACATAAGAAGTGAAATAACACGATTCCCAATGAAGAGGGAGGCAGAAGAATCCAAGTGAATATAAAAATAGTTCTTCATATAATAAGACAAAAACATTATATAAAGAAATAAAAAGTAGATTAATAAAATTCTTGCCTTTAAATATCAAAGCTGAGAGTAATAATAAATAATAATGTTTAATGCATATAGATTATATACTAGACTACAACCATCTAAAAATAGGGCCAAAATACTTCCACATTCCATGCTTAGGAAAGAGATGAGAGCACCAAAAAGCCTGTATAATGGTATATATATCAGGTGAGAGCACCTGGGACTTAGGTTAGAGCACCCAAAATCCCATATGTTAGAAAAGTTGTACAATGGGGTTGGAGCCCATATTGTATTGTTACCAATAGAAAATAATAGTCCCAACAATCAAAGTATAATCCAAGCAATTCATCAATTTAGGATTTCCATCATGAAATGGAATAATAAGATGAAATAGTAAAATAGCATTTGTAAATTGAATATGCATCAATAAGATTATAGAATGTAGATTTAGTTTGCAGATTAATGGTCTACAAGATATAATTAAGTGAAATAGACCCAATTGGGTCAAGCATGTATAACCAAGTGACATACAAAGTAATATGCCACAATCAAGCCAATGGAGAGTGAAAATAGAATTATTTTCTAATATGACTCATAAAGAGAAGCAACATACCTTAAATACATGTATCATCAATTCAGGGTCATACCCTAGATACAAACCAAGGTCCAATATTACCTGTTAACTATTTAGATGAAGTAGGGTTTATGCTCCTATAAGTAAAACCCTAAAAATGACTCTTTTGATCATTACTGACTGAGGTTATGAAAACTATATAATTGGATAGATTATAATTTCCCAATTTCAAATCATATTTATTTACCAATTTATGATTTATAAATCATTATATATGAATTTAAAAATTAAGGATAATTAAAGAAAATATATAAAAATTATGTATTTAATGTATTAGAATTAGATAACAAAAATCATACCACACAAAAGATCTTAGTTTTTTTAGTCTAAAAATATTTTGTTTTATTTTTCAGATCTATTATTGAATTATTATGAATTATTGAAGATAAATAAGATTACTAATTTTTTTAAACAAATTACTTTGTCAATTATTAGAATGCCCTTGCATCACACATCAAAAGCTTGATGTGTGATAGGGTACATCAGTACATTTCTATTGATTCAATATCCTACAGTATTAAAAGGAAATAGAAGGAAAAAATATTATTTTGTCCATGCGGTGGGAGAACAAATTATATCTAAAATTGGGACACACCAACTAGAAACCAACAGTCGTCATCTTCTTCAATGTGCAATGAGCCTGCATGAAGCACAAAGCCCTCAAAGCTCCAAGTGCGTGAATCACAAAGCCCTCAAATGTCTAACTCAAGGATCAATAACCCAACATCAATATCCAAAATTCTCCATTGAGATCACCAAACAATTCACCAGGCTCTGACGGACCCATTGAGCCAAAAGAAAGGACGTCAAGGTCTATAGACCTCCAACCAGGCCATTTGCCTTTACCATAGGAGAAGAAGCTCCCCAAAATCCTGGTGTGAGGATAACTATCAAAAAAATCATAGGCACTAAAAGAACCAAAACATCACAATGAAGGTAGAGAAATACAAGTTGTAGTGAGGTAGGCCTTTGGCGTGACCAAATCCAAAATGAGAACACCACTGGCAGAAGATGGTGAAAAAGAGGGAAAAACCAACACTCACCTATAGAGAGGAATTGACACTAGAAACAACTCTCCACACCCCCATTGAAGGATACACCAATCTAGTAGCTATCTTGACCCTAGAGACTCACCACAAAGGTCAGATATGCACCTGAAGGGCTTGGGATATCATCGTCGAGAACAAGCTCGATTAGGAGAAGGTGTTCCAATGTGGAAAGTGAAAGACTAGATAGTGGAAATTGATTTAGGGGATTCAGTAAAGGTTTAAGGGTAAATATGTAGGGGTACATAATCCCAGTGAGGTGAAGAAAAGAGAAGGAATAGGAGACAAGTGTGAAATAGGGGAAAGATAGGAATCCTTTATTGACTAAGAGATTGGGGAGAGGAGAGTTAATCAAAATGGGGCTCAATCAGTTTGGATAAACACGAGGAGTGTGAAGAGAGAAAAAATAGAGGGAGATATCAAGTAGAGGGAGATAAAACATGAGATGGGAGGGGACGATGATATCATAGTCTATGCAGAGTCCAAGTGATGGTGGATTCAAGGAAGGAGATGATCCATCCAACATTGGATCCTCATCCCACGTCTATCTAAGAAGGTTGGATAAAAGGACACATGATAAGCAAATCATAGGAAAACTAGGACAATCATATGCGTGACAAAATAAACAAAGTACAATTAAAATAGAGATGCATATTTAAGCATTATCCTCTTCAAACATATTGGGATAGCTATCCAATTAGTTTCAAACTTTACGCCTAGACTAGTTAGGACTCAACAAATCTGATTTTGAATTACATTTAGATTTTGAGATTATGTAGCACGTGTTTTAGTACAATTATGGATTATATAAATTATCTCATTATATATTATTATATATTACCATTATCCTCAATATTACTGATTTATACTTCATTATCCCCATATTATCACCATAGTTATATCAAATTATTTCGCACAAAAATAATATTTTACTTGATTTCTCATTAATCCCAATAATTTTATCATTAACCCAAAGAGTGGAACAAATAATTATCTCCATTTATATTATAAGTCCATATATTGTCACATTATACCTAGTACTCTCAATATTGTCCAAATGAATCAATTACTCATATTTATTCCCTTCTTGTCACTAATAATGCACATTTGACTCCACATTTGGCATTCATTCATATTTATGTAAGACCAAATATTTGTTAACCAAATTTTAGTCATTAGATGTATATTGATGAAAAGGTGAAACATATTACTTATTGATGGATTGATTTTCATATATATCCATGATTAGGTGATTAGGTATCATTTATGTGTATTAACATATATATTAAGTGATTAGATCACCTAATCTCACTAATGCATCATGAATGCCACCATTGATGTATATGTTAGGATTAAATGATTAAAAGTTAGGTTTTATGGTCAACATGATCATTGCACATCACATACCATCAACAACATGTATGATGTCCAATTTGAATTCCATATATATCACTCATCACATTAGTGTTCACTTATGAACAACATGGTCATGGTAACATGTATCTATGGTTAGGGTTTATATGCATTCATAATTAGGGTTTATACCCAGATTAAACATTATCTATACAGTAGGGCACAAACATGTGAATTACTCATATTATGTGCACTAGATGTTCATTAGAGTATAAAAAAGCATGTTAGGGTATATGTGACACCCTTTGTCATGTAAACACAAGCCACAAGATTAAAACAAAACTCTACAATGGGTTAATAAAAATATTAAAAAATTAAAACCAATTACCACAAGAACCAACAACAAGAAACTCATTACATCAGGATCCAAAAAAACTGTCATCTGAATTATATATCATAAAACATCATTATTTACAACATGTCCATACAAGAGTACCTCTCACATGTGATGTCTGTTCATTTACATAAACATGTACAACAACCAACTATATACAACAAGGGCACATAAGCCAAAAACTCATATCGATAACATCATAGAGGAACATACATAACTCCCCCATGACCTGAGTGTACAACGACAACTCTAGGACTCTAACAACAAAAGACCACAAGCAATGTTCCCAACCGTAGTTTCTACTATCCTTCTTGCTGATGTACTGCCTCCACTGCATGATTTCTACCTCCTCGTGCATGTCCACCTAAAAGATGTAGGAAACCCACGGGGTGAGATTCCAGATTTCAGCGGGAGATATAACTCTCAACCAACACTATTATTAGCACATATAAGGTAAATAAAGATCATAAGTAAAGCTACAATTACAATAAGTAGATAATCATTCCTAATCAGCATAAGCAATTGCAATTGGGTTGCAGAACATCTTATCATCATTAAAGGAATATGAAGAACATGTATATTCACTACCAACTATATTGTACACAAGTAAGCAAGGTCTCATCCAATGTTTTCATATTTGATCCTAAGTAAGTATACCACATGGCTGATTACATATTTCATTATGCCCCTAGTATTTGAGTCGTACCACCCAAATCCAACCGACCACTGCTAAGTTGAACTTGGTGCCATACAAGGTCTATGGAAGAGCCAGAATCCATGACCTCACCAAACCTTGTGGTCAGTACACGAGTACACAACAAAGGCATACCAGTCAATTGCAACATGTGACATATAGTCAAATAGTGAAAGTCCTAGCCCACTTTGGTACAGGTTATGACGCTAGTGAAACTGAGCTATGGCCCGCAGCCGCACTCCGGCCAGGGTATGGCCCGCAACCAATCTTGTGAAACCACATAAGCAACATATCATTGAGCTAAGGCCCGCAGTCGCACTCCTACTAGGGTATGGCCCGCAGCCAATCCTATGAATGCATATACTCAATAGTATACGAGTCCAGGCTTCCTTTAAGGGAAAGCCCATTTCACCATCCAGCAAGTACTGATACTGAGATGGATCTATGGCACAGGGCAAAACTACATGTTCAGATTTCACTTGATTAATTAAGTCTATTTAAATGTCTTTTAACATCAATCAAGTTACAACATATAAAGTCATAACAAACTCTACAAAGATAAGGGCATAATAAACTTTAGAAAATATAAATGTATAGGATGTGAACTTATCACACTTCCACCACATGATGCTTGTATTGTTGCCATTCACACCATCATCAACAAGGCCACATATCACAGGATACCAATCCCTCAAATCATCATTGGGAAAACCCATCTCATATCATGCAACAAGCCACTGCCAGGTCATAGAACCCATTCACATTATTCCTATATCACAAGTGCCTCAACATGCCTCACAAGGGCATATTCAACCTGTGTCATATCATAATCACCATAGCATGTGCTAGTTATGGTTACCAAGCTCATAACACCTGCATGGTTAGAAGTTCATAAACAAGAGAGATAACCACATACCATCATAACCATTCCAAGAGAGAGAGAAAACAAGCAAGTCTCATTGCATATTATTAGGGTTAGGGTTTCTTCTTAGCCGATTAGAGTTTATAAGACTAGGTTCAACCATCAACCCTAGAATCATCACCCTCCATTATCTTGGAGTGTATAAGGATTAGGAAACATCATTAGAGTTGATTAGATAACATCTAAACAACATTATATATTGATAATGTATCATTCATATATGAATATCATTAAGTGTTCACATGTGCTTCTCATCCATCTATCTTCACCCAATCTGGAGCACATAGCCACATAGGTCACGACAACCATTATGGTCCATGTCATGACTGCAAAAATCATGTGTCCCGACCATCAACCTACATGTCTCGACCTCCACCCTCTAGGTCATGTCGCGCCCACGACACTTAGGGTTAAGGTTCCACAAAACATCTCAACCCAAGGCTTCAAGGTCTCAAGGGTGTCTCGACCTCCACCTATGTCATGACACAAGACCATCATGGTCGTGAACCTACTCTCTAGGGTGAGTCTCAACCTAAACAACAGAGGGAACTAGACACCAATACTAGGGGTAACTAGGCCACTTAGCACCAAAAGACTTGACCTAATGTCACTAGGTCAAACTCAACCTCTAAGAAGAATCTTGACCAAAATCTATCAAGGTCATGACCTCTAAGAAGAAAGTGCCATGACCACACCAAGATGCACCAACTAGGTCTCAAAATAGAACTAAAACCAAGGGAAGAGCCAAGGTCATCATGAAGGAAAACTCAAGCAACTGATCACCAAACCTTAAAGCATAAGTCAAGAAACAACCAAGGAAGATCCTCCTCCAAGGAAGGGAAAAGCATGCTCAAGGTAACCAAGACCGAATCTAACATCTATACAACTTATAGGTGTATGAACACCATGCATGGGAGCAAGATCCAGGGAAAAACTTAGAGAAGAACCTCCATAACTCATCATCTACTAAATCAGGTACACATAAATTAGGGTTTCAGTTTTTCACCAAACCAAGCAAAGTATTTCCACCAAACAAGCTCTAGAGATTACCACTAAGTATAAGCATGATGAGGAAGCAATCTAGTGAGAGAATACAGTAATAAAACACATATAGAAGTGCAATAATAGAGTAGGTTTAGTGTTATATAACCTGCCTTAAGATGATCACAGGCAAGAGCTCCAAACTCTGATCAAGAGATCCAAGCACACGATCCAAGGGTTGAAGAATCTTAACCAAAAGCTCCACACTCAACCACAAGAGAACCTTAAGAAGAAGAAGACAAAAAGGTCAAAGCCAGCCCAAAGAAAAGAAGCAAAGAAGCTCTTGGCCAAACCAAAAGAGGAAGGGAGAAAGATAGGAGAAATCCTCTTCACACTTGGGTCTACCTTGTCAAAACATGGTGTTATGACCCTTGTGATGAGGAGTTTCTCTTCCAAAATGACACCATTGAAGAACCATGGTCTAGGTTTGAGAAACGAGAGGAGGATGAAGGTAGGATATCAAAAGAAACATCAACTTAAACGACAAACACTTACCAAGGATGGAAGGTGAGCTCGGATCACCACCACCACCACATGCAAGAGGAGATTGATCCCCCAAGATCCAAGGATGAACCTCCTTGCTCCACCAAGCTCGAAGAACAAGCAAGGAAGGAGGAATAAGATAGATGGATAAAAAGGGTTGCAAGAAAGAAGATATAAGGGGTCATATAGATGAAAGATGAGAGAGAGAAAAGGGGTGAGGTGTCAACATACTAAGGGACCCAAGGGACACTTGTCCTAGAAAAAGAACAACATGCACGTACATGCAAACACTTAAACATGACATGAAAGACATAGTGATACACTCTAGGTAGTTTCTCGACCCCCATGGACTCCCACATGGTTATGGCACCACATATCACCATCTCCTCTAGGTCAAGACAAGGTCCTCCACAAACCCTATGTCGAGACAACCTATGCATGGACAACCATCTCGACCCAAGACCACCTTAGACTACCTAGGTCATGACCCAAACACTTGGAGGAGGTGTATCGCCTGTGACACCCTCCAAAACCAACCTTGGTTGCTACCTAAGGTTGAGACAACACAACCAACACACATGGTCAAGGCACTCAACACTCACATCAACCCTAATCACCACTTAGGATGAGACTCCTCAACCAAGGCTCAAAAAAGGCACCCTAATCTTTATCTCTCCTCTATATTATGTCAAGAAAGAGAGGGAGCATTCTAGAGTTGGAAAACTACACATCAACCCCCTACATTGGGTAAATTGCAATTTGCACCAAAACTAGCACAGAAAGCATAAACTTCATCCAAACAAGCTCAAACTTGAAACTTAAGCTCTCCACAAGACCTAGTTACATCTCAAAAGATTAGAGAAAGGTTATAAGAATATGATTAAGCCAAAGCAAATAGTGTTACTCCAAAACTCAGGTCAGGGGTCTTACAGTATAATTCTAACCGTATTTGGTCAATTCTTATGATGCATATATACTATCATCCTATTAAAGGAATTATGATTTCTAAAGTTAGAATAGCCAGATATTGGTATATTACATATCTAGTATTGCATCAAAAATTAAATCAAATAACAAGTGTGAAAATGAAAACTAAAACTTCTTTAATGGAAAATTCAAAAACAAGAACATAAAATGTGGGTTGCCTCCCACTAAGGTCCATTGTTTAACATCATAAGCTTGACAACTTTTGATACCAATTAGTCAAATACATAAGATTTAGTTCTTCCTAATCTATATTTTATTTTGTGTCCAAAATACTATTTCATAGGTTGGTCATTAGTTTTAGGAACATGGGAACCATCACTAGCATCCATAACACCCCATGGATAGACCTTAACAACATCATAATGTCCACTTTACCTATATCTAAGCTTGCCTGGGTGAAGCACCAATCTAGAGTTGGAAAAATCACTTGCTTCCCTAGGAGAAACTTCGTATGCAATATTTTCATATTATATATCTTCTTTGTTCACTCCTTATATAACTTTTCGATACCATTTACATCTAAGAAAATTTCATCAAGTTCATTGAATTCCAATTACCTTGTGCATGCTAGAGTTAGTTAAAAGTTTTATTTCTTTAAATCCCACACAGATATATTCTCTAACATCATAAGAAGATGACATGCCTTGACATACACTAACCTATAGGGGTTCGTTCCTATTGGATTCTTAGAGGCTATACTATATACCCAAAGAGCGTCAATCAGTTGCATACTCCAATTGGTGCAAGAATTAGAAATTGTCTTCTCAAAGATCATATTCACCTTTCTATCTATTATTTCCACCTATAATTGTGTCTGGGTGTGGTATGGACTACTTACATGGTGAATCACCCCATATTTCCCCAACAGAGCCCCAAATTGGTGATTTGTGAAATGTGAACCACAATCAGTAATAATCACACTGGGCACTCCAAACCTACAAAAATATAATCACTTATAAATATACAATCAACATGTGCAACATTGGTGTGGGTTGGAATTGCTTCCACCCACATTGATACATAGTCAACATTCAACAATATATTCAAGTATGAATTTTAAGGATACAAATGGGCCCACATAATCAATTCCCCAAATGTCAAACACTTAAATAACATGAAAGATGTTATTTTGGCACATCTTGACTCCTAGAAAGATTACTGATGCATTGAATTGCATCACATCTTTGCATGCATCCTTGAACAAGGATGTCCAATAGAAACTGCATTCTAGAACTTTTTCTTTTGTACTAGAGCTAGAGTGGTGATCTCTAGTGGGTAGGAGTGATAACATGACAAGATCATCTCCACCTCCCACTGAACACCTCCTCAAAATCCCATATCCACATCTCATAAGAAGGATTTGGTCATCCCAGATAAAATTCTCAAAGAATGTAAAAATTCTTCCTATCTTCATAATTCCAATCCACATGCATCACTCCACCAGCCAAGTAATTCACAACATTGGCATACCAGTGATGGATGACTCCTAACACCTAACAATCTCTCATTAGGAAAGGTCTCTTGGATAGGGATATCTAACCCCTTCTCCTCCACTCTCTCTAGATAAGAGAATCTATTAAAAACAATGTTTTTAGTTCCTTCCTTATGCCTAACCTCAATGATAAACTTAGCAAGAGAAAGATCCACCTAATGAGGTGATTTTTTACATTAGATATTTAATTACCACATAATCAGTCCACACTATGACCTTAAACTCATGCAAGTATTCATGAAATTTGTAAAATGTAAAACCCATGACTAAAGTTCCTTTTAGTTGTGATAAATTTTATTGGACATCATTCGTTCGACATGAATTGTAAATAACTAATAGAGATTGATTTCTGTGTTGTCCTACCACAAATCTGACCACATAGCTAGAGGAATCACACATAAGTCTAAAAGGGTACTCCAATCCTGATCCACAACAAAATGTGCTCAAATCAACTTCTATTTTAGAATAAAAATTATTAAAAAATGTTCATCAATATTAAAATCTACTTCTTTTTCAAGAAATTGTGAAAGTGGCTTTGATTTTGGAGAAACCTTGGATATATTCCTATATGACCCAATGTGTCCCAAAAATCTCCTTACTTCCTTAATCTATGATGGTGAAGGAAGTTTAGATATTACTTATATCTTTATTGGGTGTAATTCCGTGCTCGTGTTAGACACCTTGTGTCGTAACACAATGCCGTCATTCACCATCATGTGGCACTTCTCTCATTTCAGAATCAAGTGTGTATCCTTAGACCTTTGTTGTGCCATACTTAGGTTGTCTAGGAAATATGCAAAACACTCCCCATACACTATAAAATCATCAATAAGTATTTATGGGCACCACTCCATTATATCTGAGAAATGGAAAGCATGCACCTTTTGAATGTACATGTATGTTAAAAAGGCCAAAAGGCATGTGGTGGTATGAGAAAGTGCCATGAGTACAATTGTAGGTTGACTTCTCTTAATCCCCAGGCTCAATGGAAATATAATTGTAGTAAGAGAATCCATAAAGAAAACAAAAGTGAAAATGTTCGACGAGCCACTCTAAAATATGGTCGATATAAGACAAGGAAAAATAATCCTCAAAAGTGGTGTAAAAGTGGCGATAGTCCCTATAAACCTGCCACCACCAATCCAGTAGAAACCTATCCATTCACAAAATACATGGTCACAATTATACCCCTTTGTAGTTACCACCTATATAGGACTTACCCACTTAGAGGTAGAGATAGAATAATATATACATGCATATAAAATTTTTATTGCCTCATGTTTAGCTACCCAAATCATGATGGGATTCAGTTACCTCTAGGGTTGCATCATTGACTTTGCTCCTTCCTTCAAGCATTTATTTAACACAATCTTGAAGATATGCCTTTAATATTAGTAATACACCACTCCATTGATGCTTAATGGTTCTTCAAACCTATCATCAATTGTTGATCTTCTTTATAGATCAAGAATGAATAATTTGTCACATGAAGATTTTCATCTACAACAAGAAACATACATTTTAGATGTGCTGAAAGGTGCTTCAATCGAAGCTCAAGAAGGCATTTAAGATATGAAACTAGAGGTGGAAGTGGTGGTCCTGAGTCTTCAAAGTGCTTGGTGTAGAAAATTGATAATGAATGCAGAAGTACAACACAATCTTCCAAGAAATAAACATGAAGAGTAAGATCTATCAGATTCATCAAACATGTATTGAGAGATAGTCGAGGATAAGAGTGGTGAATCACTATCAATATTTCTCTTGAAATAGATGATGGAGTTTCAAAGTTAGTTTGCTATCTAGATATTTCATGATTTTGACTGAGGACACAGTGTAATCTTCTTCCATCACCTCCACAGTAGGGAACCCCTATGCACTTGGTGCATAAGATTATATACATCTAGTAAGGGCTTCCCAAGAAACAAAGTAACATCCAGACCGGTATGTTGAATGTCAAGGCATCTTCTACACTCCCAAGTTTTACTAGTTTCTCAGGGAGTTTGAACTCCATTCTATAATTTTCAATGCCTAAGGTGAGCCTCCCTCATCCCATCTCTAGTTTGACATATGTTGTGGCCTATAACAGTCTTATGACAAGTATTTTAGAACCATAGTCCTCTAATATTTTCATCACCATAACATCGTATGGAAAAGTTAAACATGTCCATCTTAACTAGGACATCCTCACATATGGCATTCAGTCTGACAAAGAACTAATCAACCAGATGTATCATCATGTTGCTTCTCTTGGGCTCTCTTTACCCCCATCTTCTTGATGATCATGAGCAAACATGCTATTATTACTCCCTTCTGAGTTGAAAAGAGAATCTCAAAATGGAATTTGCCTATAGATTGTTGTAAGTTAAAACACCTTAGATTCTAGAATTTTTCTAACAATCCTCTGGAATTCATCACACTCACATCTTCTTGAACCACTGCCACATCTACATTTTCTATTTGCCTCTTCTTATTGATTATCTTTTAAGTAATTTTCTATAAGAAGTAATATGTTCAATTCCCTCAACCATGGGTGAATTAACTTAAGTGTTAAAGAACCCCATTAAATAATACTTCACCCTAAACATGAAACATGGTTCTACTATATCCTAATTGTAATACAACCATAATTTAGATCATAGTCCACCCTCAAGACAAGTCCTAGGCACCAAAGTATCATTAACTTTGGACCATCTTTTACACGGATCATTATGCACCCTTAACAAGAATGGTTCTATACCCTCAACATGAACCATAGTGCACCATAAATTCAAATACTTTTATACCACACCCACATCGTGGTGCACCCTCCACTTCCACCTTGATGCATCCTCCACTTAAATCTATGTATAATTACAAATTCTTATCTGGATACAATCTCAAATAATTAATTATTTTTTTAAATATGAGGTTAATCATGTGTATTACATAAGAAATTTGACTCAATTTCAACAATGAAGGTAGTAAATTCAACATCAAATATTTTCATCATAAATTCTTTGGTACAATATATTTTTAGAAGAAATGTACATGCAATAATATAGATAGAGATAAAGAACATTACATGTCAAATGCATACATTAAGTAAATATTTCCAAAGGGTAGTAACTTAAATAAAAACATTATATGTTTATAGTTATGCAAGAATGTACACGAACACCATTTGAAAGGGGATACTATCATGTAAAGTGTACATGTAGATGAAATTGGATCTCAAAAAAGGTCCTTCATTGTAAGTAATTGGTAGGATTACAAGTGTAATAATATTAGAATCTATAGAATTTTTGTATATATTGAGATCAAGCATGCTTGTATCAAAATACAAGGAGTAGTATACCACATAAATATGGATTCTAGAATATGGATGAGATCATCCTATGAGTCCATGAAATGGGGAATGATAAGGAAGACTCTCATAATTAAGGAATGCTCTCATCATTGGACCTATTAGATATTGAAGATTAGTAGACAAAGGATGATGGAAGTAAGGGAAGCCATGGCAATACTGGTTAATGAGGTCAGTTGAGTTATAGACATAATCATGATAGACAGTCTAGAGAGTTTTATCATATATTGATATCAAATTGCTATTTTCTATAGACAAAGGGGTAGTAACCAATATAAATACTTGTTTTTCTAATTGATTGAGATTATTCTACAAGGTTGTGTAATCGGCCATATGAGGCAAGGAAAGATTAGTATCTGATCATTGAAAATAGATCAAAATATGCCTACATAATAAGTCATAATGTTGTAGGCTTATATTCTTAGTTAGGCACATCATTTTTCCTCATTTATATTTTCAACAAATTGTAGACAAAAAGTGGTTACTGCCTATTTTGTGAGCTAGTTACATTTGACACCTTTTATTTATTAAAAATAACAATTGTTATCCATCTGATATGTTTCCCAGTATGACTTCTCTTCTCGTCCTCATTAAGTCAACATATAAACAACGACATTGTACTCGTTGTCCAGTACATATGAAAACATGACTCGAGTATATTGTGTATTAGGATTTATGTACATGGTGCACCAACACTCATGTGAATGGTGCACCATGACTCAAGTATGTGTTGCACTAACTTTGACCCCATGTGCATTGGGTGTGTTGAGATAAACTAACAATATCAGTGGATAAAACTCATTAAATGAGAATGCCAAATCTCTGACCTTTATCAACAAACCCTTGAATAATGCATGTTATCAAGGCCAATCCCTGGCCTATGTCTCTTTAGTAAAAGTCATGTCAATGAAAGTTTAACCGAGAACATAGAGCTTATTTAATCAACTTTTGAAATGGGATCTGTTCAACGTGAGAGCACCAAGATGGAGTGTAGTATGCCAACTAGAGAGAATGCAACCAGAGTTAACCATCACATGTTACAAGGAAAACTAAAGAAATCCAAATTGGGCAAAATGAGGCCTAGCAGAGGTAGGACTCCAAGCTCTCATGGTGGAGAGGCTGAAAGATCTAGATAAGCAGGTGATAAATGTAGTAGGAACCAACGATTGATGATAGTTGAACCATAAACACACCAACACAATAACTAAAGAAAAAAAGACAATGAACCCAAAGAAAGATAAAGCAAACAAACAAGGTGGGAGAAGTGCCTCTTTAGCTAGAACCAGAATAAAGCAGGAACCAATAATGTTTTTCCCAGATCATCCACGAGACAAGAAATGTACCACCCTGCGACGAGACACGCACCCACTGCTGTCTTGCTTCTCAGCAAGCACCACCAGATTCAATAACCCAATCTATCATTACCGCCACCTGGAGTTGGAAAAGTTAGAAATCGAGGATATTTGCCTATCCCCTGACCTAGCTCACCGAAACAGAATGAGTAAGAGGCATGAGGGAGAAGGGTGGTGATCTCAGACTGTCGGACCCCCCCGAAGCCACTAGTGCCGTAAGGAGGGATCCCTAGATCACAATTCCTATCTCCCACATGGTCAAATCTAATCTTTAGATGATTGACCACCATGATGTCATCTCATTGGACTTGTTTTGGTTCAAATTGCACAATACAAATATGCTCTAAGATTTAGCTATATTCTTAAGAAAAATATATGATACAAACAAATCATGTAGTAGACATTATGTGTCAAAGGAAAAATAAACTTTTAGCCATCTGGACATACAACATTGGTGTCATCTCTTAAAGTTTTGGTTCAAATTCTTTCTTTAATGTTTCTTCAGATGCTTGTACCTTGCACACTATCCCCAGTATTGACGTCATTCGAGGCACATTTAAGTCCTCTTACATATTCTGGTAGAAAAATTCATACAAATGATACAATTGAAAAGAAAGCACATGTTCTACTTAGAAATTGGTGGTACAATGGATTATTTCCCATGTATCTAAACACATTAAGGCATAATAAATAAGATAACAAAGAAATTTGAAAAGATCTTGCAAGTCCTAACTAGACTTATACCTCATATAACTTCTTGTTACAAGCCTAGATTATTTCAAGAGTGAGGTGGTGAAGAGTACCTACTATAACCTCCTCCTTGGCCTTCACAAATTAGCAAACTCTGCAAGAGTGTTATATGTGGAGATCAAACCCACTGGAATCAAAATGCTCAAGATACTTAAAACAAAGGCATTACATATTCAACATAATGATGTTTGAAGTCTTATTAAGCAAATCTATAAAAAACAAGATAAAAACATCCATCACGAAGGTCTTACATAAAAATTCCAAATAGTAATCAAGAAAAATTAGTAAGCACCTTAAAATAGGCTTGTATAATTAAGTTTCATAACAATTAAACACAATTCGATACCATTTTGAAGCTAATTTTAGATAAGTGACTTCCTTACATGTTTATCTCAATGTCCTTATAGTTTTGAGTTGGCTTGAGTTTTTCAATCGAAAAGGTCATATATGGTTTATGAGCTTGGTTGTTTTCTTTATAATAATGTTGGGGAACCAAGCCTTGTTCAAGCAGTGCTTGCATGTGCTCTCTAAAAATGCAATGTTCCTTCTAAAAAAAGTTTAAGGCTGTGTGAGTAAAGCAAAACTAGAGAGTAGGAATTGTGTACTGGCAGAACTAATTAGCTAGTCAATTGTTGGACCTTTTGGTAATACAACTAACTTACAACTTGGGAGCTCCTTAGACATGACAACCCAAGATCAAGAGATCGACTTTGAGCCAGTCGATGACTTTGCATATGGTTTCCCCAGGCTCCCCCACCTCGGTCACAACTTCAGCCTTAACCTGAGACCACTAAAACAAAGGTATCAATTTGATTCGATTCGACAACTGCAACTTGCAAGAATGAAAGTTGGGATTTGTTTTTCAGGAATGAAGATCATGTACCCCGTGTTGGGCACATATGTTGCTGGCTCATTGGCAAACTTGCTATGTTGCTATGGAGCAGATTGAATTAGCTCGAGACCTAAATAACATAGAGACAAAAATACAATTTCTTTTCAATTTTAAACTCACATATAGAAACAAAGAGGAGAATCATCCAAAGAGAGGTAAGGGACAACGGGTACAATACTGTCATACATGGAGTTCATGGTCCTCGCAGGTCCATAAGCGCCTGTAGGGACTAGGGAGAAGGAAAAGGAGGTGGAGAGACATAAGGGAATTTGGGAGCAGTAGCAGTTGTGACATGAGCAGAGGGAAGAGAGATCCGATCCTTTTAGCCATTAAAGACGAAAAGTGCTTTGCCACATTAGGGTTTTTGTCATCCTCCATTTCAATCTTGACCACAATTTTAAAATGTAACCTCACATGTCAATTTATAAGAGAGAAGTTTGGAAGCCTACGAGAAAAGGGTCCACCATAGGTTATTTGGGGAATAATTTGTATGACTAACATTGTAACTTTTTATGCGCTTGAAAACCCCATCAAATGTACATATTCCGGTAAAAGTATTGGACAAGGCACTGATACTTATTAGTCAAGGATACGTCTAGACATGTGCTACTTGATTGTCCAAGGATCTAATATCTGAACTCGCATCTCTCTCAATTGTCATGTTTAATTATAGTAACCGGTGCATCAATACTCAAGTAATGGTGAATACGTGTTCGAAGTATGTAGTGAGGTAGGACTCGAGTTCACGGCCCTACATGTGAAATTAGAATCTGGTTTGAACCTTGACAGCTGATGGCCCAAGGAGGCAAGGAGGGTGGTACATAGATCTTTCTCTAGTGGGTCACGGTCATGGGCATACCTTGTAAAGCATCCCTCTAGTAGCTGAAATGGATTCACCAACACATCAAATTACGAAAATCAGGAGTTAGGAGAGTAGTCTGAATCCCGCAAAAAGAATACAACGTGAGTGTGCCAAAAGAAGATTTAAAAAAACTAATAGATCACTTTGCGTTACTCCACTTTTCGAAATTGATGGTTTAACTTTACATGAAGTGCATGACATTACGAACACTCTCACACAGATCAAACAAAGGTGTACATACATGCCAGATGCTACCATGCGACACTTCATCTAACTTGTGCGGTTTCTCAAGCAAACTTTTGTTCTTTTCTTTTTCTTTTTCTTTCTCTAGTAAAACTAATCAATAAAAGAAACCAATATCTTCAAATGCCTGATCTGCTCAAGGAAAAGTCATTAACGTTTAGTACGAACTCACGAAGCGTATATGTTGGGGTTTCAATTGTCATATTCCTAAGCTCCAAACACCACCAAACCAATCATTTGGTTTGCCACAATTAGACGTCTTCCGTAAGATTGATTGGAGGTACGTATTTATCATGGTGCAGGTACGACGACGCCTCCACATGTTCTCGTCGCCATTCACGGTTTCTTGTTGTCTTCTTTCGCTTTGTTGGCTTGGATGCCGCACTGCATCACTGAAAGCAGCAGGTTCTGCTGCTGATCGGGATCGTACGGCATCCTCGGCTGCAGACACAGCTGCAAGCTGTAAAAAACGAGCATTTTATTTTTGATCGGGAGGTGAGATTGTTTTTTTTTTTTTAGGCAAGGTAATGATATATTGAATAAACACATTCAGCAAGCGAAGACCTGCTAATGTGAAGAAACAGCGAAGAGTTTGTAGAGGAAAGGAAATAAGCTGAAAGTAAACCGGGGGAGGCACCCCTTAAGACAAACCTCTTTTAGAATATAAAGTTTTTGCATACTAGAAAAAGAGACTAATAGTGCAGAACATGCAAGGAATGTAACGACACTATGGTTGCTGCACAAGACTGACGCCCGTCTCATCGTCCACCATGGCTTTTAGATCACAAAGGAAAGCTGCTTCCGATTCCGCTGCTTCAGAATCACCTTCACCAGATTGCACTTGGGAAACACCTGCTATTTTTCCTGCAGTTTGATAAAGATGTGAAGATCGGCATCAATATCATTTAAAATAGTCTTAGCCATTTTTTTCTTGTTATTGAACATCCTATTGTTTCTTTCCTTCCAAAGATTCCAGCAGATGGCTGAGAATAGATCATTACTTTTGTGCTGCCTGTAAAGCCTAGATGGAGGAATATGAATAGGGAAAATAGATTCCTGGAGATCAGGAAGACTATTTCGCAGGAAGTGTGAGATGATAATTAGAGAGAATGGGCATTTGAAAAAAATGTGACTTGTCGAATCCTCATTTTGCTCACAGAGGACACATCTAAACGGTCCATGGAAGCCCTTTTTTATGATGATATCTCCTGTAAGAAGCTTATTGTGGAGTAGAATCCATAAGAATGTTTTATATTTATGTGGCCATTTTTGTTTCCAAAGTTTAGATGATGTTGGGGTGATACCCCTGAAAGAAAGAAAGTTGTAAGCAAGTTTCACCGAATAATCTTTACCCCATTTCCAAGAGATGTTGTTTGAGGTGTTTTCTTCTAAAGAGGTTGAGATATTACTGAGATCATCTTGACTTAAAGCAGAGAGGATACATCTTTTTAAGGAGTTTGATCTTTTGCTGGTGATAAGGGAGAGGGCTTTATCGATTTTCATATGGATGAGTTTTTTTGGAATAGCCCAAGCTGTTTTGAGGTTTATAATTGAATTGTTATTATACCAATGGTCTGACCAGAAAGAGATAATCTTATGAGAGTGTGTAGGGGTAATTAGCAACTGTTGAATAGTATTGATGTTTTTATTTATGTATTTCCAAAGGGGGGAAGCAAATTTTCTTTTGATTTGATGCCAAGGCGGTGTTGAGCGATAATATTTATGCATGATGAGATTTGTCCAAATTTTTTTTTATTTTGGGTGAGGCAATCTATGATTTTGATAATCAGACAAAGGGAGTGTGTTTCAATGTCTATAATCCCCCATCCGCCTTGGTCAATGGGAGCAGAGATTGTTTTCCAATTAACCAGATGACAGTGTTTCCCCGATTTATCATTTTTGTGTGCATTGTTCCAAAGGAATTTTCTCCGAATTTTATCCAAGATATGTCTGGTCTTTGAGGGTAAGGGAATGCAGCTGAGGAAATGGGTTGTTATAGGAGTGATGGCACTATTAAGGAGGGTTAGTCTGCCCGAGAGATTAAGAAAATTGTTTTCCCAGCTAGAAAGTTTTGAGTTTATTTTTGTTACGATGGGATTCCAAATGGCATTTGTGATGTTGTATGGAGTGATGGGTAGGCCTAGGTACTTGATTGGAAAGACTTCCGATTTGCATTTAAGAAAATCTTGTAGAGTCTCGAGGGTGGAATGATGGAGGTTAACTCCAAAGATGGAAAATTTTTGAATGTTAACTTTAAGGCCAGATATGTAGGAGAATAAGCCTATAATCCTGAAGATGTTTTGAACCGAGGATAAATCAGGAGAGGAAAAGATGATGGTATCATCCGCAAATTGGATAATATTTTCCTTGCATTCCTCAGGAGAAGAAATGATATTATTTTGAACACCCAGATGAATCATCCTGGAAAGGAGGGTGGTAAGGATGCTGAAAAGGTAGGGAGAGAGGGGGTCACCTTGTCTAAGTCCATTTGTATTATGGAAATAGCCAAAAGGGACACCGTTTATGATGGTAGAGAAGTGATTTGTGGAGATGCAAGCGTAGATCCAGGATAACCATTTATCAGGTAAGGCAAAACCTTTAAGAGTTTTAAGCAAGCAATTTCAGTTTACAAAGTCGAAGGCTTTCTCAAAATCCAATTTGATAGCCAGAAGAGGAGTATTGTTTTTATGGCAGAGATGGATAGTTTCATTGACCATTAAGAAGGCATCTTGGATACTATGGTTTTTTAGGAAGGCTGATTGATTTAGAGGGATGATGTCGTTCATAAGAGGTTTGATTCTATTGGCTAAGGTTTTGGCTATGATTTTATAAGATGTATTTATAAGACTGATTGGTCGGAAATGCGTGATTAAATCAGGTTTGCTATTTTTTTTATCAAAGAGATGAAAGTTTTATTTATGTATTTTATGATGTTTTGGGGGTTTGGACTTGAATGAAAGGCTGAGAGAAGAGCAAGAAAGTCATGCTTATAATGATTCCAATTAGCCAAGTAAAATTCCACATTTAGTCCATCGGGTCCAGGGGATTTATCTTTGCCTAGATCGGAAATAGCAGTTTGTAATTCCTCCAAATTGAAAGGTTTGATTAGGTCAAGGGGATGTTGGATTTTGTTTTGGCAAATGGAGTCCCAATGAAAGTGATCAAGACCAGCCGGATTGTGATTTGAGTTGAAAATATTTTGGAAATAGTTTTTTATGTGCCTTATGATGGTTTCTTTGTGGGAAGTGAGACTTCCGTTTATCTTAAGATGTGATATATTGTTGTTTCTGAATTTTTGATTACAAATTTTATGGAAAAATTTTGTATTTTTATCTCCTTCTTGGGAGGTGAGATTGTATTCACCCTGGCTCCCGTCCAGGCTCAAAAAGGCCCCAAGGCCATTACAAAAACGCCCATACGAGCTGGTCCCTGTAAGTGCTATCTAGTTTTTACACGTTTTGTATATGGTATCTCTTGCATGTCTCTGTGATATGAATTTCTAACTATAGGTGGCATAAGTCGCAGCGACCCGAAGCGTTAGCTGTTCGAAAGTTCACCCCCGTATTTTGCCAAGACTCTGGCCGTCAGGTTGGCCTCATTGTCTACCTGAAAAATATATTATAGGACCGGTCCTATAGTATTTTTATAGGACAACCAATCACAATGCACTATCTCCTCCTCTCTCTTCTTCAAAACCCCACCCCCTAAAAAAATAAGGAGAGAGAAACGTCCACTGTACACTATAACGGATTTCTATTGGATCCTACTATGTTATTATAGGATCAGTCCTATAGTAAGTATTTCCTTGTCTACCCATGCAATAGCAGTAAGGTGCCTGTTGAGAACCTCTTTCGATCAGTAACGTAGCCAGGAAATTGTGCATGAGGGGGCACAATTCAATAGAAGAGCATAGTAATGATCTTAGGGTAGGGCACTAATGCATATTTTCTTTTTATGTTGAGCCAAAACTTTATGTACATTAATACAAGATGTTACGTGCCCTACCAACCTTTTATGTGGCTACGCCACTGCTTTCGATGGCCTCCACAACGTGCTTGATCTTTCAGGGGGAGTCAAAAGCTCCTATGATCAGGTCACTGGATGCAGTGAAGGATCGACGGGCAGCTAACGAGGAAACGCAGAGAAAGAAAACAAGAGCAAAGGGCAATATACCCAGCCTCTCGTTTTATATATTTTTCCCATTAGTAGGCGCATAGAAGGCGGGTCGGTGACTACCAAGCCAATGAGAACGAGAAGATGAGTTATTTAGTTAGAGAAATTGGCCCAATGAGAACGAGAAGATGAGTTACGTAGTTAGAGAAATTGGCCCAATATAGTCCCCCCACCCCCACCCCCCACCGGACAATGTTAAGATTATTTGGTTTAAAAAAATCTTGCAATAACCAGACGTTCAATAAGGAACATGGTTGAGTCTTCCCGATTCCTTATAGATCGTGGTTAGGCAAATGTGCTACTGGCATCCTTTCTTTTACTATCAAAAGTAAAAAATTGTTTTTTAGGGTTAGTCATATGAACATCTACAAAACTTTCAAATGTATCGAGTGCAAATATCAAAATATTAAAAAAAACATATCTGAAAGTACACAGATTGTTGCTTCAATAATTCTTCCATAACATTGCTGCATAATAGTGCAGCTTCATATGATGAGCCGATGAGGTTCTTCAGCATCGCATTCGTTCGATGAGAAAAGAATAACCAAGGCAAGATAATAAATAAGAGTTTTTCTTCTTTGGTGTTGCATATTAAAAATCTTGAATATTCAACCATAAAAACTATGGAAGTATGATAAAAATTAGTCTTCTCAACACTCTCATGGGAGGGGGCACATTTTATTTAAAAAAGAAACATCAAAAAAGGGAGAAGAGAAATATAATAGATTTGTATCCCTAATATGTATATAGTATTTTCCTCTTGGACCAATTCGAGAAGCTTTTGTTTATAATTGATTTAGGGTTTTCATTGAGGACAAGGTTGAACTATCACCATAATAATCAAAAGGTAAATGTTCAGTTAGGTATTTTTAAACACCCAATAAGACTATTTCAGTTTAACCCATTTACTAATGATGATGGCCCCCTGAATTGGGACCACCCATGTGGTCCTCATGCTCGTGGCAGGAAATTGCCCAATTTGGAGAGATGGTGACCTTTAGATAATGTTAATTCCAATATACATGTCAAGGATATTTCTTATTTCAAATATAAGTCTTGACTTTGAACTTTGGAATTTCACTTAAGGTAGGCTATTGGGAGTTAACCCTAGGGTTGAACTTATTAGGTTATGGAGTCTTGAGGAAAAAGTCAATATTTTACAAATAAAAATGCTAGGAAACAAATTAGAAACCCAAAGTGCCATAAATTATTCTACGTATCCTAGTAATCGATGGTTGAGAGCACCTGATTCATATATTTGAGGAAAACATGAATTAGGTTGAGAAATATTCTCCTCTACCTATCATAGAAGGATGTTTTTGTGTGGATGCTACACGGTAGGTTAGCTCTAGATTCTAGGCTCTAAAGGAGCCTATCAACTCCTTTTCTAGGATACATAGATCCCAGTGACCCTTAGTTTGACTATTTGTGGTGTCTTAGGCGCCACATTATTTCCTTAAAAAATGTCTCCCTATCCCTTGGTGTGTAAAAGGAAACTCATTGAAATTGTACCCCTATCCTCCCTCTTCTTATAAAAGGCATCATCTATCATTTGTGATGGCCCGTCCACCTCATATAACCATGATGAATCCTTCCCCTCTTTCCTCACCCTTACTTCTCTTCCATCTAGCCTGGAACTAGAGAACACTGTCTTGGGCTCTGAGTTGTCCTACACCCATGTGCAAGCTGAGTTGAGCTCAAGACCCCTAAACGGTTCCATAGGGTTCCTAAGCCCTGCTATGCTTCATCTCCAACCTTTGTCACACTCATTGGTAGCCTTGTCCACTTACCACACCATATCTAGTCCCTACCATTGCCAACCATCATAGTTACTCCATTGACTAGATCTAATATTTGGCCTAAAGAGAGTCATTATAGTGAAGCTTCCTTATCATTGTTCTTCTTAGAATTCTATTCCTTATCCACAAAGAAGGAAAACTTTACTTCTGCCAAACTAAACATGTGCCAAGGTTCATCCAACCACATCAATAGTGGGGCATGGTCTTTAAGCGTGTGTGTCGAATAAAAAAAAGAGAATCATGCATGCAAAAGCGGCATACGAGGGTCCTTAGAGATCAACTAGAGAAAACTAGTTCAAGACTGGGGGACTTGTGTCAAGTGACAAATGTAACAAATCCATAAATCCTACTATGGTAAAAATAACCAAGTAATTGGGAACATGTTGAAGATGTATGGTTAAAATGAGAGAAGTTTGAGGATGTGGCTGAAGTTTGTTTGCACCTTTTCTACTGAATGGTTTTTCATATTAAAGATGATTTAAGTTAATTATATTTTAAACAAAAAATTATGAAATAGAAAAATATAAATAAAATCTATTGTCTTGTTATGAAATATAGTGTAGTGTAGTGTTTGAAGTGTATATTTCAAATTTATTGCATAGAGATAAAATAAATGAAATTAATCCATCCAAAAGGACCTTATCTTAAGATAAGGATGAGACATTTCTTCACAACATATTCCTCTTGAATTATGTATTGGTCCGTACTTGACAATAGACCATAAAAATGTAACAAAACATAGTTTCTAAAGATATTATGTCGTTTATGTATGGGTACAAATGAAACCAATGCTATGTAGGAATATAGGTTGTTTTGTAGACTTATGAAAATAAGTATATGTTGGATTTAGGGAAATATTTATTATCCCTTGGGTCTCTTGGGTTCTCTTTTTGCGAAAAACCCAACTCTCATGGGTTATGTTTTAGTAAGGGTTTTCGTCTTGATTTGATATATGTGTTAACGAGAACATTTTTGACCCTTGAATCCAGAGAGGTTACATAATTTGAGATAGAAGGAGTGGGATCCAAAAGGTATCCAGGAATAATGTATGCAATGTTATGTACTCGCCCTGATGTCTCATATGCCTTGAGTATGACTAGCATGTATTAGTCATATCCCAGTGAATGTCACTGGACTGTCGTAAAGAACGTCCTTCAATACTTGAGAAGAACGAAGGATCAGATTCTTGTCTACAGTGGTGAGGAAGAGTTGGTGTTGAAGGGTTATGTTGATGCAAGCTTCCAAATTGACAAAGATGACCATAGATCATAGTCTGGATTTTGTTTTGCCTAGAAAATAGATCTATAAGTTGGAAGAGATCCAAACAAGAGACATTTGCTAATTCTAAAACAAAGTTCAAGTATATCGTTGTCCAATGAATCAAAGGAGGTTGTTAGGATAAAGAAGTTCATATCTAAACTTGGGATGGTTCCAAGCATCAGTAATGCAATTAAACTATATTATGACAACAATGGAGCTATTGCACAAGATAAGGAACCCAGATTGCATCAGTACTCCAAGCACATACAAAGGCAGTTCCATCTCATACAAGAGATCATATAGTGAGGGGATGTGAAGATTTGCAGAGTACCAACTGAAACTAATGTATTTGACCCCTTGACAAAAGAACATTCACAGTAGATCATTAAGGTCATGTTAGATCACTTGTTATTAAGTTTATGGGTGATTTCTCTAAGTGCAAGTCAGATTTTTTTGGTATGTATGTCCAGAGAGCCAATCAAATGATGATTGTAATGGCATATATTGTAAATGATTTTATTAATAATAAAGGCAAACTTCCAGTTATTTTGTTTTACTTAGTTATAAGATAATGATGTAACATAATAAATGTCTAAATAATGATATTGATTGATGATGTATGTCTTTAGGTTGAGGACCTGAACAATGAGATCATATGAATGTCAAGTAGATGCATTCTAGTCATGTCCTAGTCAGTTGTTAATGTGGAAGCTGATAGAAAACGGTAACACATAAGACTAGAGTGTGTGTTGGTTGACAACACAATCTCATTAAGTCATGATATGTGATATCAAACCAAGCACATAGATACTTTTTAAAGAATAGTGTATCAGACAGACCCACCTTGAGAGTGATCCACAGAAACCATGATTGGTAGTCAGAATCATCTCTCATAGTGATGATGATGATTGTGGTTCTTAGATGTAAAATCACTATACTCATCACATGTAGTTCTTCTACTTTGGCATCATCCAATGTGACCTTGAATAAGGGTTACCATAAAGGAGGTTCTCAAGTGCATTGTGACACATGGGTATGACTGTGAGTGATGTAGATGGGGTTTGTCCCTCCGATAAGAGTATGATATCCTAGCCACTTGATAAGTGAGATTGAGAAATGCATGGCCATTCTCATGTGAGTCAATATGTGATATTGAGCTCATATATAACTTGGAAAGTATTTTCTAGCTCAAGGAACATAGATTGAACATTGAAGAGGATGATGATTCCATGCCTCGATTTCAATCTAGATATTTGTGATAAAGGAACTATATGCTCACGTAACACCAACAAAGATTGTAGGTTGAAGTTATTCTCCTAATTTTATATTACTTGGGTAGAAATGATGTCTTCATAGATATCACTCATTGCTTGTGATGTCATAAATTAGTTATGAACATTCACTGCCAACGTAACTTGGAACCTATAGGGTCACACACATAGGATACACTTGGAATAGGAGTTTATTCATGAATGTAGTTTGAACTTGATTACCAATTTATTCAACAATGAGTGAAAGTTGACTAAATAGACTGTGAATCGACTGGTTCAAGTGTTGAACTGATCGATTCAAGTGTTGGGTCAATTTGAGTCAACATTGGCAATCAGAATTCTGAAACAACTAGTTCATCAAGTGAACCAATCGAGTCAGATGTCTGAACTAAGCGGTTCAGGTTGTGAACCAACCGTTTGGTTGATCAACACAATTGGATCAAGAATTGATGCTGATGCCGTGTTGTGCATTAATTGAATATTAATTTCCAATACATTTCTACTGAGAAACATAGTAAAATGACTGGTTAAAATGTTGAACCAATCATCTCATGTGTGAACTAATAGGTTCACTGGTGAACCGACCAGTTCGTGGTTTGAATCATCTAAGTCATTAAGTTCTAAACCTTAATGTACTATTTTGTTAATATTTGACCCATAATCCAAATATCTAAGGCTAAGTACATGTATTAAAATGATTATACATCATCATCATCGTCGTCGTCATCACCTTCATTAAATACTTAATCTAAAAGGAATTATTAGATATTATGCTTTAGGTTGGATCATAAATCTTCAACACAATGAGTATAATTTAACTCATAAATTATAATAATAATATGAAAATATTACGTTCATACATGAATGACAGTTATTGATTCATCATCAAGGCAAAATGAGGGTCCTTTAGGTTAAATTCAACAAATTCCGTCTCTTTGACTCTCGCTCAAACTAGAACTCCTAACCTTGACCCTACTATAAATAGAGGGGTAGTCGAGGCTTTTTGGAAACACAACAATAAGCTCTGACAATTGTTGTCTTCTCACAGTTGTAGTGACGTGAGAAGTCAAGCAAGTTCTACTCGTAAAAGGGAGGAGCAACAAGGGAGAGATAATTGAGAAAGAAAGTTGATGCTAGCATGTCAACTAAAAGGGACAACTTCTTCGTGTCCATCATCTAAAATGATAGGAGTTCTTGGTAGTCCATGTGGACTACTGCAGAGATGAGGAGGCCGTTACCACCCTCTAAGAGGACGCATGGTGATCAACCAGGATGTCGTTTTTGATGCCATTTAGGTGCCACATGAAGAAAGGAGCATGCCACAACAAGGGATAGTCACTAGACTTTCTCTGGGACTAGGTATACAACTTGCAACCCTCATTCCCATTACATAGTTTTTGACGCTATCTATTGTAAAAAGGGAATATGGTAGTTAAATTTTTATTTACACTGCCATACTTGATGCCATATTTCCCTATGGTTACATGATTTTATCACTTGGTTTTAATTTTTCTTTGTGATTACATTTCCACCTAGGTTTTGAATCCATTATTCATCTTTTTTCATGTAAGGGTGAGGTAACACCTCAAAACCCTAGATTATGCCAATAAATTTCATCTTAGTCTATTCACATATTAGTTTCTTCTATCATATGTGGCTACTCGATCTCTACACCTATAATAAGATGAAATAAGCATTTGGCTACAGTCCAAGTACAAACTCCACCCTATTCCATGTACAGAGATGGCATATCCACATATTGTGTCATAACTCCAATTTTATGTCTCTACATCCTTAGCAGTGACTCCAAACCATCAACAATTTTATCTCTACAATTTTTTCTAAATTCCTGAAGCTCAAGGGATAGTGCTTTTCTCTTAATCTTGGAGTTTATGCACAACTCCCTTTAATATTTTATTTCAATTATTATAACATAACTTCTTGTATTCTTTATATCTACATCTCATGTACCATTCTCCTTAGCCATCCCCTTAAGGTCTCTAGAAGTATAGGTACCTTTGGAGTGATCTCCTCTTAACCCTATGGGCCTTATGTGCTTGTGTAGTGCCTTTCACATTGAATCCTTGGGCCTTTAGTACTCATAGAGGTGGGTAGTCTCCTGACCCCATGGGCCTTAAGTACTCATGGATGTCTTTCTCCTGAACACACGAGCCTTATGCACTTATGACATTATCACCTCCTGACATTTTAGGTCTTATGTAACTTGACTCATCCCTACTTGACCCTAGGGTTGACTTAGGGCTCTACTTTGTGTAGGGTTTATTGAGATGTTATCACTATATTTTGTTTCTTCCATACTTACACCTTGGTATAGAACAAGGTTCTCCGATATCATTATGTTTTTGTGTCCTAGGACTCATCCTTCCCTAGGATATTCTATGACTCATATGTCCTTCATAGGAATTTGAGGTATAAATTAATCACATCATACATCTCACTTGATATTTCTCTAACAAAAGTTCTCATTCTTATATATTTATGCATCCAATCCTTTAAACCAAGTGCACACTCTTCTTTTTTAGACTTGGTGGTAGAAGAGCTTATATACCTTAGATGCATGATAATTATATTTATTTAATGTATTTTACTTGTATTTCATATTTACCTTGATATTATTCTCCTACAAAGGTTTTCACATTCAACTATGTTGTAATTATTTTCAATTATTCTGTACAACTTATTATGACTAGGTAGGGTGAAGTGCTTTCATGCCTTAAACCCATACCATCCCATCATATTCCATCTCTCTAGTGTTAGGTCCTAGAATTCCTTCTAAGACATCCTTGGTTACTTGAAACCGTAGGATGAGGTTAGTCAACTCACCCTTCAAGGGAAGGTCCTATCCTAGGGTGCCTTCTTGGTTCATAATAGGAGGTAGACTTTATAGCCACAACTAGACCCCATGGGTTTAGGTTTAAGCCTCCCCAATGTCTTTTCCCACTCTTGTGTTGACCCAACCTAGGTCGGGACACCACCCTTAAAAGGTGAATTAAGGGTATCATATTTATCCCTTATGTCACTACTTATTTCATATGTTTCATACGAATATACTAAATTAATCTTGTGAAACATGCATGCATACTTCTTGCACTCTACGTACTTGCATGTAGGGGAACCTGCATGTATCTAAATTGGGGTACCAAACTGAATTACCCAAACCCATTGGGTTTCCTTTTTCCTTCACCAATACTTAGCATTTGTTCGGGGTAGGGTTACTATTTCACCCACACTACTCCATTACCCAAGATTAAGTTTTAGGGTTAGAGTTAGGGACTACACCCTTCCTCTTAGGATTTTATGATTTCCTTGACTCACTAATTTTTGCATGCCCTACTGGGTTGTCCCACGTGAGTCCTTTATGGACGATTGGGCTTTCCTACCCATTCTTAGGTCAATTAGAGTTTACCCTCACCAAAGGAATACATACCACATGTCAAATTTTTGGACATCTAATCAACATTATATTTCAATCAGTGGAGGATGCCTTAATCCTACTTCTTATCAAACCTTAACTTGAGATGAGGTGGGAAGTGTATTTTAGGGTTTATTAGGCATAGAGACGAGAAGAGGATGAATTTAAAGATAAAAAACATAGAGGAAACATTATTTCAGGAAAACCCTAGGTTCTGGACAAGTAGGTACTAGGTACCACACTGGATAAAGGAGTCCCCACATACCAACTTAATGGTCAGAGAAAAATATTGCTAGCCCCAAAATCCATGATCCTTTCTAGACACCATTACTCTTACATTAGGCCCTAATAATTCTCCATATATTTCTATGAATTAATTGAAATTATAAACTATAAAGTATTATTTGATAAATCTGGGCTCTGATACCAAATTAATGACCCCCCCCCTTTTGAGTGTCCCTCAATTAAGAAAGGAAGTTAATGTTGAGAGACATTACCTAAAATTCCAGGATCTAAATTTAGAAAATAATTAATAACAATCAATAATTTCCTTCATTGAACTTGAATTGTTTACATAATGTATAATGATGCTTCTCTAAGGAGTTACATGAATTTCTCAAAAGAAATCAACTAATACATAAGAGAACAAATACTAAAACTATCTAACTGATCCTCCTTGGCATTTCTTTAATATATTCATTAGCTTTCATGTTTATCTTCATCTCATCGAATCATATGTATCAAATGCCTAAAATGTCGACAAAAAAAATGTGGTTATCACATTTCCATATTGTGTGCATGGGGAACCAAAATGTGTGCAAGTATTATAACAACATATAATGTTCATAGCCAAATATTTGCATATATGAAACTTGTATTTTCATTGTGTATTCTAACCCATGCTCTTGTATGCCCTCTTGGGGTTAATCATGTCCATCATTGGACTTTTGTGTATTACTCCTCGATGGTTGTCACCCAAGGTTCAGAATATTCTACACTTTATGTAATACTCACAGTGGCATTATGATTGAGCAAGGTTAAATAAACATCCAATAGTTTATTCTTCAATCATCAAGAAACCATTAACAATCTCTGGGAGTTGATACATGCAACTATTCATAATTGTAACCACCTACCTCATTATAGTCACCATATAGTTATTTTCATTCAATCAATCACCCATTGTATATTCAAGCAAATCAACATTCAATCAATATTATCTAGAACATACATAATACCAATGTGTTACCATGTATTCACATTGTTCAGATTTTAAACCTAACTTAGGTCCTTATCTAGGTTTTTGGTTCATCATGGGTTTAGACTAGGAATATGGGTACTAACACTAGTTCCACCATATCATAGTTTCTAGGGGTTATAAACCCCAATAGGCATATTTATTTGAACCCTAATTTGACATCATATTAGAACTACCGGGTTGAACATATGATATCATTAAGAAAAACTACATTAATTTATGCATATTATGATCATGAAAAAATGTAAACATGGTCTTCAAACCCTAATTTCTTTATTTATGGATTAGGAAGTGTAAAAGATCATCATTATTAATCTAATACATCTTAACACAATAATATGATCATTATTGAAAATAACAAAAAATAAATGTATTTACTTAACTGAGCATTATATCCCTCAAATCTAGGTTTTCATGTGTAAACCACCTACTATTCATGTATTTACTATACTTATTGAACTATGATAAGATCAATCATTTTTTTTGAGTGACCAAGAGAACCCACCCCGGGTGAGCCCAACATGGTAAACTATCGAGGCATGAGAGGTTGTGGTGTGCTCACCACCCTGATAAGATCAATCATTAAATTCGATATATTTGTAATCTATGAATTGTTCTGATGAAAATGATACATAATTTGACTATCATATGATCTACCAATCATTATCTACAATTATCACAAAATAAATTCATGTGGGATAATAGGGAGGCTCCACATCAATAGATAAACCCAATTCAATTATCCTGAGGCCATACATTGAGAAAAGGGGAGGTGACCACTTTGTCCATGTGTTGTGACATGGGATATCACACTACTACGGGGAAAACAGGTAAATCCCCATATGAGATTGTCTTTCTCCTTCCCCATCCTGGCCTCTGCAAACACAAGAACCATGAGTAACCTTGGTGGTCGAATATGGGTTCTAGGGGTTGCAAGAAGTTATATATGAAGCTTGACTTTGTGAAGCTTAAACTAAGCTGCTCAGTCGGCGTGATTGTCTTGAAATGGATGAAGCACAAAAAATATGGGGTTGTCAGTAGTTGATTGATGTGTTGTCGCAACACACAAATTTACCAAAGAAACTATCTCTAGAGTTTAACCTTTTATGGCTAACCAATCCACTTATAATCAAATGAATTGATGTAGTACAGAAGGTATATGGTCCTTAGAAACGGCTTGTCGGAAGTTCAAATCAAATCTAATGCGAAGAATGGTGTTTAAAACCAATTTTGAGGAGAGTGTTTAATATAGAACAAGAAAGTAAATTTGTGGTAATGAAACAAATTTACCAAAAGAAGGACTATACGAGAAGTAAACTTGTGAAGTAAAACTAAGTTATCAAAAGAAATTAAACAAAGGAGAAAAAGAGAAACAATGAACAAAAGAGAACAAAAGCAAAGAGAATCAAATAAATAAAAGATTAATTTAGATAAATGGAATTGTTGGAAGTTCATGTTTCACCACCACAAACCCCATAGTTATGTAAACCACTTTTAATCCCATTTACATAATTTTTATATTAGAACCATGAAAATATGTTCCTTTGGGAATTAGATCCCATAGATCAAACTGTTTGCGGACTCATGGTCTCAGTGCTCTACATGTCCTGGTTCAATTGTCTGACATGTTCCTATCTCAGGTCTCTTCGAGGAATACATGAGTTCTATTTGATGTTCTGGTCCACAAATCCATGGTCATGTCATTGCAGATCATAACAGTCACAGAGTATAATTAATCAGATTATATTTCACGTTATGAAATGGGTTAGTCCCCATGTCCCAACAATGGAAAGACTACTCCATATTACCCATATAACAAGGATAGGGAGGAGATAGAACTTAGGTATAAGATGAGATCCCCTTTATGCTTGGACTCCCCTCCTTTTACAAGAGGGAATGGGGGCTTTGTTGGGTAGATTTCCAGTTTATTTATGCTCTGATCGGTCTAAATTGTGTGCCTAAAATGAGGTGGATTTAGAAGGACCAGACATTAAATTCATAACCTAAAACCTTCAAAGAACCCCGCAACTCAATATGGGGTTGAAGAAAGGAACGTGGGGGCGTTTAGCATGCCTAAGATTGCATTCTTAGTCAGCTAAGCTAAACCGGTAGTTGATATATGCAAAGAACTAGAATGAGTCTAATAAAATGATATAAACAAAATAAGGTTAAGTAAAGATAACAAAGTATGTTGAATCCTACTAGTCAGGAGAAGGAGTTCTTATCAGTGTAACCACAAGTTGGGTAGTCTATTCATCTGTTCTTGGGTGTAGACAACCCTCGAACACCCTATCTAGTAACTAACATCCAAATGTAGTATGTATCACGGTAACTGTTCTTATGGGGGTCACCCCACTTGCTTTCGTGACAACGTGACTAAAACTTCATATGATGATCTAAAACCTATTGAAAGACAGTGCATTAACACTCTTGAATATTCTAGATACCTTCTCATGTCCAAAATATTCAAAGAAGTTAAGAATAATGGAGAATCTACACAGAAGACAGAGCGTGAATTCAATAGCATTAGGCTAAACCAACAAAAATTAGGGGAACCCGACTGAATTCAACTAGATGTGGATGAATTCAAGGTTCTTGGTTGAATCTCTCCAACTTGTGCTTTGGACAGATCCTCCCTTAGATATCCTCCTTTTATATTTTAATCCAAACTACCTTCTCTATCTGTTTCTACAGTAAATCTTTCAATCTTGGTAGAAACTGAGGTTCAATAAAGAAAGAGATCAACCAAACCAACAATCATGAACCAAAAAGAAAAGATAGAATAGAAAAAGCACTAGATCTGGAATAAAACTACTTGCTTAAGGTAAAAGTGCACAAACCTACCCAAAAGGGGTTACATAGCCAATAAGGAGCTCAACTAGCCATCGACAAGCATAGTTAGCACCGAACAAAGATGGAAGAACATCATTTATGCAGAAATGAGGGAGGAAAGTAGAAGAACAAGAAAGAAAAAGAAATTTAGACAGTGGAAGTGAGTTTTATGTCACATCTTAGCCTCAGGAAGGAATGAATCTCATTCTTGGTTGTCCTCCTCCTTGATCTTATGGACTCCTTAGCCTCCTTTATCAGTGATTCTGCTCCAACAATATCTTGGCTAAATGTATGGAGGTAGAAAGTGTTGGAAATGGGTCATAAGATGGTTGAATGGTGGTGCAAATGGATGGAAGGTGTCTAATGGAGATGGAATACGATGGAAAACAATGGTGGATAGAGGAAAATAGAAGGGATGTACATAGGATGAGCTTTCTTCACCCTCTCAAGCCTTGGATCTATAGGATGGACCTCTGGGAATTGAAGGTCAAAGCTACAAAACACACTCCAAAAAGTCTGAGTGGAACCTCCTTTCTTGGTAAGGGTGGGTATTTATAGGGGTACGTGGAGCATATATGTGAGTGTAAATGAACCCGACCAAATTCATAGGAACCTGACTAAAACTAACTAGAAAATAGTTTTGTTATTCATGTTCTTGATTAGATAGTTTCTTGACAGAAACTATCCAAGCAAGAACATAAATAACCCAATTTATTTTAACAAGAAAGAGAAAAGGAGTGTGTAAGAGAAAGGGGGTGCTTGTCCCACGATATTGGCATTGGGATCCCAAATCCTAAGTTTTGGGACCACAATCACCTGTCTCTTGTTGATGCGGTCTGCCATGTAGGAGTAGAATAGGCAGAGATATCGTCCCTTATGAGTATGAAGTAGAGGATTAAAACCATGTGACTTGGTGAAGTGATCTTTGTGCTAGAAATTAGTTGAACTGCACTCAAATGAATTCCTCAACAGACCATCCTCAAGATACCCATCAAGGTATGAATCAGAATAGGCAGGCCCTAGGATGTCAAAACATGATGAGATGAAGGGGAGGCTAAAAGTTTGTAGAGGACTTCTCTCTTCTCTCTCTACCTCTAAACTTGAGGTTTGATTCTCAGAGTAATCTTCATTGTCAATCTAAGCCATCCAATCATATTTCGAGCAAGAAGTATCCTCGAGTGAATTTGTTTGTGGTTCTATCACCCCATGTTTATCACGTTCTATGGGGTCTGGGAATATTCATGTTTAATAGCCATGTTGTAGTGGATTGTGCATCCTACTCCTTCAATGCCAACCACCCCAAAGGGATGGTGATGAATGTTGGCTCATGCTACTCCAATTCGTCGTCGTCAATATACTCACTTCCCCAGACTGAACCGTCATCATTGTCTTCCTCAAACAAATTATTACAAACCATAGCAGGCATGTTGGTTGTAACAAAGTGACATGTCTCAATGTGGGAGGTATCACCTTGGTTTAGAATAAATGTTGGGTTAGGATTCTCAAACTTCCTCTCAAATTGTGAGGTATTTTGGCTTCCCGGAGGTGGATAAAAGTGATCATCATCAAATCATTCATGTAGGTGATATGTAACCTCCATTGTTTGCTCAAATGCACTATTTGTATAAAATGAAGGGTTTTCCTAGATGGGTGAGTCTTCAAAAAAAAGCTTAGTGATTCTAGTTGGAAGCCCAAATATGAAGGTGAGATAAGTTTCAAATTGGGATCCATGGAGTGGTTTCATGAGTGAAATCTTCTTGATCGTGTACTAGCTCTTGCAATCATGTGGTAACCAAATTGAAGAGTTCATATAGTCTTTTACCGTGTTCAACATCCTCATCATAAAGTTGTTGGACTTGGGTAGAAATGCAATTCAAGATTCATCAATTTAGCCGTGCACAGTTGTTGGAAATCTATTGTATCAAACTTTTGTGATTGGATAGATCCTTGATCAAGAGTTTGAAGCATACTTCTGCTACGGTTTGCAATCTCAATATCTACTTGGAGCTTATGGTCTTTCCTTTCGAGTTGCACTTAAAGATAATCAGCTTGGAATTGGAGATGAGGCACCAAGGAAGACATAAGTGCATCGGCACTTTACCTCCCTAGTGTTATTGGTGTGATTAGTTCTTGATCTGGAGGGGAGGCAGAGGTCGAAGTTTGATCAACATGTTTTGTTGTTGGATTGTCTACATATAAAAATGGTAGGAGATAATATAGCTCGACTAGTTAGAGTGCACAACTTTCAATTATTTTCCAGCAGTTGGGGCTGTGGAAAATTTAGGAGGATAGGTGGACAAGATAACTTGGCTTACTGAGGCAAAGTCTATGGCTGAAAATGTATAAGGAAAAGGAAAACTATTTCAGTATGTATGAACTAGTATGTGCAAAATAAAAGAAGAACTATGCATATATGTAGAATCTTATACTTACTGAACAAATTCTTTGGGCGTGCAAATGTAAAAAACCACGTCCCGACAATGGCGTCAAAAGTTGATTGGCCTAAATCATGCGTCTAAAAAGAGGTGGATTTAGAAGGATTAGACTTTAAATTTATATCCTAAATTCTTCAAAGACCGCCACAACTTAATACGAGGTTGAAGTAGATAGACAGGGTCAAACACATGGATGTGAGGATGTTTACAACGCCTAAGATCCCATTCTTAGTCAGTTAAGAAAAATTGGTAGTTGATATATGCAAAGAACTAGAATGAGTCAAAACGATATGCAACAGAACAAAGTAAAGTAAAGAAAATAGAGTCCATTGAATCATACTAATCAGGAGATGGATTTTATGGGTATGTAACCACAAGTTGGGTAGTCTATGCACCTATTCTTAGGTGTAGACAACCCTTGAACACATTAGCAAGCAACTAACATCCAAATGTAGCATGTATCGTGGTATCTTCTCCTGTGGGGGTAATCTCGGTCGCTCTCATGTAGCGTGACTAAAACCCCATCAATAATCTCTAACGTTTGTCAAGGATAATGGATTAACAACCCCCGAATACTCTAGATACCTTCTCAGGTCTAGATTATTCAAAGAAGTTAGGGATAGTGGAGATTATGCACAGAACACAGACTGTGTGTGTGGCATCCAACTTATTAAAATAGGATTTACTTAAGCGGAAGCGAATCATTTGCAGTAGATTACTGAAAATCACTAAAAATTAAAACTTCTTACAAAGAGATCCAACATAGGAAAACTCTTTCATTAAGAACCAAAGTATAATATTTACATTCTGGTCCATAAGTACACAACTTGTACTATCTCTTCTCGAGGATTACAACATCAACTGTCCTATTCAACATTATATACAGATAGCATAAAAACCTCGAGGCATCAAGCCAAAATCTCAGATCGATTCATTAAAAACACTATCTATAAATCCCAAGAACCTGAGAGTACAGAGACGACACATAGGACTACTATCTATACAAAACTTGGCAGCTAGTGCCTCCACCTGAGTTATCACTGTTGTCTCTGATACTGTTGTTTCTTTTCCCTTGCTATAGGGTTCTTGCTTCTTCTTCTGCGTTTACCTAAAACATTGGATCCCACGGGGGTGAGACAATTGTAAATTGTCCCAGCGGGAGATATAACTCTCCGCCAAAACATTGTTATAGCAGTTTATTATAATTAAACTGAATAGGAGTTCTTATATATATTAACAACAATATTATTCATTAAATGAACAGAGTAAAGTAATATCCTTTCCTAAGGAGAACACTGTATCTACTCATGGTAGATTCATGATTCATACATATACTTGCAATGAAAATAAAGTGATATGAATAACATCTATCAACTAGAGATGCATAAAAGAAATATAACATCAGCCAATGAATTTCCGTATTCAATCCTTAAGCAAACATGATAAACGGCTGATTACATTTTACAGTCACACTTATGCCCTGAGGAGATGAGGTATACCGCACATACTCCAACCGACCACTGTGAAGTTGAAATCGGTACCATACAAGGTCAATGGTAGAGCCAGCTACCAAGACCTCTCACATATCAGTCAGTGCGAGATCACATGCAAGACATCTTGTGTCTCTGCTATATAGCTTTCCATGGTATACTGGCAACTTCGCTATTAGAGTTACAGTGGCGTGCTGTACTCTCTTCGCAATCGTGAGATTTCATGTTTATCTCCATCGATCCGACATAAACATTATTGGGAGATGTGTACTGCATCTGTCCCAATCATCAGAAGATTCGTGATACATCCATCCCGGTACAAGTAATGAAGGATTGAGAGGTTTAATGTTTACCTTTCCTCAATTCCCTCATTAGGACGTCAGGATACATTCACCCATTGCCCCCACATATTCAAAATATGTGTTCTGGGTTTTTCCGCAGAGCACCCGTTTCACCATCACCTATTGCTGACGATGATGGATCTATGGTCAGGGCTCTACAAGATATGATTTCACTTGATTAATTAAGTACATTCATATATTATTTTAGAATCAGTCAAGTTCTCAAGTAGGAATTATTATGACAATTGCTACAAAGAAACATGCACTATTATCATCAATTTCTTTTTAGTATTTATATGACATTGGGGCCTCAATCCCTCATTTCATTTCTTGAAAGTTCACATCTATCAACACATCATTAACATACTTGTCAAAGTTGGGTATTCATACCCTCAGTTCATCACTAATCATTGTTACCCACTATTACGTAACTATTACCTCTAGGTCCTTAGACCGAGGTGTACATGATACCTGTTACACAAGCATCTCACATGATTCTCAAGGCCATAAAATGTCTTGTTACCTCTCACTAGGCAACAACTTACTCATATGACTTATAAAGTCCATGCTCCTTTTGTTACCTTTATTTACCAAGCAACAACAGCATTAAGGCACATAAGGCCAATCATCATTTTATTATATAAATGTCATAGCTCAAATCTGGCTATGTTCATCATCTCATAATATCTGCATGGTTAATAGACATGATAACAGTCATAAAAGTCATTTATCACATCATGTGATACATTAGTAACACCACCATTCCTTTATCAGGATTAGTGTTTACTATCAATTAGGGCTTTTCATTTCCTTTTACTCAAAATTAGGGTTAGGGTTTTCCCCTCTTACATTAATTAGGGTTTCATGCTCACATTATTAGTTCAACCCTGATATATTGCTCCACTCCTCTAGGAGCATTCACTGATATCATAAGTATTTACTCATGATCTTTACTCTCATCATATATCATTAATGATAATCAATACAAGGTACAAGTTCATTTCTCATTCTTATTATGGTATGATTACATCATACTCATTAGTGTGGCTTGTCCCCTTTCACAATGTATTTTAGCCTATACTTATCAAAGTATATCAAACTGATTACAATCTTATTGTAACAACTACATAACACATACCACATGTGTTTCCTATCCAAGTATGTTGGATGGAAGTGCATCAAGGTATATCAACCCTGAAATGCTGAATGTGATATCTATCATGTCTTGATGTATCACTTTCTCCTCATTTCCATCATTACTTAAGTTAATCAACTAACCTTGTATTAAGGTATTTTCTTCTTAATACTTTAACCACTAACCCTTCACCTTTATCATGTAGTGCATAGATCACACATTAGAATTGTCCAACTACCTTTAATGATATAGACTTATCCCATGGTTAGGCATTGTTGAATATAGGATAAACCATTATCCACCACTTTAAATATTTCAACTCTTAGGATGTTATCCACATCATTATTTAGTATTGCATACATCATTCCTAAGAGTTTCATGTCCTCATCTTTATAAGGTATATAGGGTTGCTACACATGTGTATAGTTAGATATATAAGGATCTAGGAATCATCTTGTCTCTTAGACCCTTATTCATTAGAGTAACCACATTACCATTCATATGGTTCATCAACCTTACCATACATGGTTATAACATTCTCATCTTATTTGATTATACTAGCCACACCCCTCTTTAGTGTATTGGCTATTATACCATCACTAGGGTTTCACATATCATTACATGGCATCACCCTAGATTGAGTCTTACATCACATCATTGCATCAGGGTTCCATATAACATAATTCTAATTTAGGGTTTCATATTCACTAACCCATAATTAGATTTACTATTCATCTCAATTAGGGTTTCGTATCACATTACCCTAAATTAGGGTTTCACATACTATCATACTTCATTAGGGTTTGGATTGCATACAATATCTTCCTTCATTAGACTTTCACATCACATTACCCATAGATAGGGTTTAGCATTCTTCCCAACTAGGTTTTCTCATGGCATCACCCTTAATTAGGGTTTCTCATGGAATCAACCTCAATTAAAAATCCACATGGAGTACCTTTTTAAATTAGGGTTTTCATGAAATTCCCTAATTAGAGTTTCACATGTTATCACCCTTAATTAGGGTTACATCCTTATCTTAGATTAGGATTATACCTAGCATTGTCCCATATTAGGGTTAAGATTCATTAACCTTCTTAATTACGGTTTCATGATTTCCCTATCAAGGTTCATACCCTAATTAGATATTCATTCATGTGGAAAGTATTGAGACTTAACCACTACATGACTATCATTCATGTAGGAAGTCCTCTCTCTCTCATCCTCTACAAGATGATACTTACTTCAGACTTGATTAGACTAAGTCAACTCAACTTGAATGAAGAGTTGACACAATGGATTATATCATTACTTCCATGATCATGAAAGATTAATTATTCAAAGGGTACTAATCACCCTATCACATTAAGGGTACAATTATTATAATCACCCTTGGTTTACATCATGTAATTGTTCAACTAAACAATTGACCTTTAACCACTTTGAGTGTTCATACGGTTTGGTTAATTACCTTCCAAACGATCTTGGTCACTTAGACCCCAAACGGTCTTGACCAATTAGACCTCAAACGGTCTTGCTTGAAACACCTCCAAACGGTCTTGGTCACACGGTTTGAAACCGTTTGATAAAGAAGATGCTTGAAACCATTTGATAAAGTGATACTTGAAACCATTTGAGTCTCAACCGGTTTGTGATCGTTTGGTCCCAAACGGTCTTGAGACTGTTTGGCCCAAACCTCCTCAAAACCGATTGGACCAAAGGTGGTCTCAACCACTCAAAACCGATTGGACCAAAGGTGGTCTCAAGCTCACGTCAAAAATGGTGTATGAAGCTTTTGCAACTCCCCCTAGGCTCGTCCTCAAGCTTTTGCAACTCCCCCTAGGCTCGTCCTCAAGCTTTTGGGTGAAAACATTGGCTAGGGTTGAAGAGGAGATCGAAATAAGAAGAAATCATGCATTGGTTTGTGATTTCCACCATGGATTCAAGGTGAAAAGAGGTCAAGAAGCTTACCAACAGGTTGGGGGTCGTCCTCCTGATCCTCCCACGATCCCTTGATCATTTTCCAAGTGAAGAGAAGAGGTGGGTTCTGAAAAAGCCTTTGTTTTGGCTTGGAAAGGGTCTTTTTATAAAAATTCAATGAGAGAGAAAATGCCTTATTAAAAATTCTTTTAATTCCAAAATTAGTGCCGCCTCTTCCCCTTCAACTCCTTGGATTCGAGGCTATCCTTCTTGCATATTATTCCTCTCAATTATCCATGATTCAAAGAAAAGCAAATTAAGCACCTTAAATCATTTTATAATAATATCCTTAAGTGAGTGGATATTTCTTTTTCTTATAATAATGTGAGTGAGTTATCCACTCCCTTTGGATATTTTCGTGCCTTTGCAAGGAACAAGCTCGTCCAACCCCTTTACAATTTCATCCTTCAAGTTTTGGTTGAAGGGCTCTTTAATTAATATATTTCTTTTTGCATTAAATTGAATTAGGGTTTCAATTATGCATAAATCTTGATTATTTTAATGTCAAGATTCTCTCTCCTCCAAATTATTTCAAATGAGGCGCCCCTCTCATTTTCTTTGCTCTACATGATTCCAAGAAACATAGGGGACCTTATTGAAGTGGTAATTTGCATATTGAACCCTAGGTTTTGGGTAAATTGCACTTTACTCCAAAACTAGGTTTTAAAGCACAAACACTGTTTTATCAGCTCTTTCTTGGTATTCAGGCTTTCATAAGCCATTCCTCTGCATCATCTTCATTCTCATGATGCCAAACTACTTGAGGAACATTTATCAAGTAACATTTGTAAGTTAACCCCTCAACTTGGGTAATTTGCACATTAGTCCAAAATAACCAAACATTGCTTCAACATTATTCAAATAGGACCAAAATTGAAACATAAGTTCCTCTTGAGCCTTAATTACTTTTCACCAAATAAAATTAAGGATTTAATTAGCTTCCTTAAGCAAAACTCCCAGGGTTAAGGCATAACCCAGGTCAGGGCTGTTACAATGTGATTGCATTAGGATGAACCTGGCCAAATTCAGGGGAACTCAACTGAATTCAACTGGATGCAGACAAATTCAAAGTTCTCAATCGGATCTCTTCCACTTGTGTTCTAGACAGATCCTCCCTTGGACGTACTCCTTTCAGATTTCAGTCCAAACTACCTTCTCTACCAGTTTATATAGCAAATCTCTCAATCTTGGTAGAAATGAAGGTTCATGAAAGAAAGAGATCAACCGAGTCAGTAATCATGACTGAAAAGAGAAGATAGAATAGAAAACACACTAGATTTGGATTAAAATGACTTTCTTAAGGTAAAAGTACATAAACCTACCCAAAATAGGCTACATAGTCAAAAAAGATCTCAACTAGCCACGGACAAGCATAGTTAGCACCAAACAAAGACCGGAGAACATCATTTGTACAGAAATGAAGGAGGAAAGTAGAAGAAAGAGGAGGAAGAAGAGATTTGGCCTGTGGAAGTAAGGTTTATCTCACTCCTTATTCTTTGAGAGGGTTGGATCACATCCTTGGGGTCATCCTTGTTGATCTTGTGGACTCCTTGGCCTCCTTTCTCCTTGATTCTTCCCCAACAACAGCTTGTATGAGTGTATGGACGTGGAAAGTGCTAGAAATGGGACGGAAGATGGATGAATGGTGGTGGAAATGGATGGAAGGTGTCTAATGGAGGTGAAACATGGTGGAAAATGATGGTGGATGGAGGAAAATGAATGGATGCATGTAGGATGAGCTTCCTTGGCCCTCTCGAGCCTTGGAGATCTAGGATGGAGTTCTGGGAACCAAAGGTTATACCATTAGAAGGCACTCCTAAAAGTCTGAGCAACATTGTCTTGCTAGTTAGAAAAGGGTGGGTATTTATAGGTGTAGCCCAAGCATAAATGTGAGGGTAAATTAAATCGACCGAATTCGGATGAATTTGACTAAAATCAGGTGAACTTGACCAAATTCGCATGAATCTGACTAAAATCAGGTGAACTTGACCGAATTTAGGTGAACCTGATTGAATTCATTCCTTTGACTTGTGGAGCTGGCTTGGAGTGGACCATTAAAAGGCATGTTGTCTGGGGACGCCATTAGAAGATGGCCATCAAAATACATGTTATCAGAAGAGGGCTTTAGAAGGCTCCATCAGAAGATGAGCCTTCAGAACTAGCCTTCAGAACAAGCCTTCAGAGCAAGCCTTCAAAGGTGAACCATCAGAAGGCGGATCTTCAACTGTCTTTTAGAAGAAAAAAGGTTGATGAAGGAGAGGAATGAACTCCATTGAGTTCTGGTAAACTCGGCCAAATTCATTCCTTTAGAAGGTGGATATGAAAAGCTCCTTCGACTAGGTTGTTGGCCTTTGTTTGTGACCTTTAAAATAGACCATCGAAAGATGATCCATTAGAAGAAGGGTCCATCAAAAGGCACCATTGGAAGAGGGACCTTTAGGGATTTCCTTTAGTTAGTTCCATTGGAATAAACCATCAAAAGAAGGTCCTTCAGTTGTCTCCTAAAAAAAAAGAGTCACTGGAGAGTGGATGTGTATTGTTGTAAAAAGTCAGGCGATGAACCCGACCAAATTTGTTGGGCAATATTTGAGAATTGATGTTTTCTTAAATTTAGTGCCTGCAAGTCCTAAAATTAGCTATTTGAGCAATTTTATGTTAAAAAACAAATAAATTACAATAATATAAGTATCTAGAGTTACTTTTGGCATATTAAGATTATACTATACAAAGCTAAAGCTAAATACTTCACATAAACGCCTATATTTGGGTGTTATCATGATCGGTCAAATGGTAGACTTTAATTACATTCTTTCCTTCTTACAAAATCATATGATATTTACCAAACTTCCTTTATTCTTGGTCAAAGGATTAAACTTTGATAACGTTGATTACTTTCACCAAATGGAGATATTTATTGAATTTCCTTTCTTTAATATTTTGATCATTTGACTCTCTTTGCTATAGATTTCCAATACAAATGAATCAATCATCTAGAAATATAGTTGAACTACTATCAAGGCCATACAAAAACACAGTTTTCTTGTAGGTGATAAAATTCCCTTTCCAAATCATATTTGAACATTACTTTTCATCATGGGATGCAAAAGATATAATAATTTTGGTGTGAAATATATCAGGTAGAATTGAAAAGTCTACAAGCGAGTCGATCGACTGGAATGTCATTCAACCAACTAACAAAGTCGCTCTAAAATATATTTACCATGTAGAAAATAAAATTACCTTTCCAACTCATACTTTATCACTAAATTCTATGTTGGATGCAAAAGACATGACCATTTTGGTACAGAAGTATGTATGTCAGGACCGCGGGATGTTGTGTAAACATCTTCTTACAATATTTTTTGGAATATCTTGATCTTTGGTATGCTTGAGCCATTTTAATACAAAATCTAAGTAAATCTAATAAATACTCTACTTAATGAGAGAAAATCTAAACTAAGACAATTAATTCTAAAACTAGGGAATAATCAAGAAAACACTTATAAGAGTTGATGTATTAGATGCAAATAAAAGGGAAAAATATGCATTTATCATAGGATTGTGGAGGAAAGGCTTCATTACCTCAGTTCATCTCATTTTATGCTTTGTATAAAACTCCTACAAGACCGACGCACCATCTGGGCCAGTTTTCATGCCTCACCATGGCCTAGAGGTTGTCTTCCAATAGTCACCCTCTATCATATGGAACTGGATTCATAGGGTAGGAGACCTAGGCTCCCTCGAGTCCTCTAATGATTGGAGACATCAATTGAATCCTCATGAAGCTTTGTGCCCAAACAATTGTCCAGAGAAGCTTCTAGGAACCAAGGCTGATCCTAGAACACCGAGGAAGAATATGGTGTTCAGCACTGGGTTTTTGGGGTTTATGATCATAACTGTGGGTTGAATAGATATATAGGAACTAGGGTGGGTATCGGAGAACCCTTAAATAAGATCCACAGATCCCATGCACCTTGTGTTTTCCTCAACCGCAGCATCCCTCAAAACCAAATTTAGGCATTTTCTTAACCTCTCACGATAATGCCAATATGAAGGTTCTTTAGGTTTGGATTCCCCTCCCAAATCTAATGGAGTTCTTAGATAAGTGTGAGTTGATTTGGAGAGAGAGAAAGAGAGAGAAGTTCAAGAGGATCGAATCCCCTATTCTCACAGAATGAGAGTTGGATATCGAGTGGGGAAGATAACCTCCTTGCATCCACCTGACTAGGAATCCAAATCCGGTTGGGATTTCTTTCCCTAATTCTTTTATATTTTCTTTAGATAAAACCCCAAAAAGGATAAGTATTTATCTATTCTATTATGTAGCTCCATTTAATCCCAAATTTTTGGATACTCATTCCAGTCTTATAAAATAGATAGGGTTAAAAGGAGTTTGTTTGATATTTGAATACTCGATTCCCAAGTAAAACTAAATAATTGCTCATTTTATCATGAGATGATCACTGTAACATCCCAAAATTTCAAGAATAATTTAAACCTTATAATATGGTTTTACTTAAAATAAAATAGTTAAGGATCTTGATGCAAAAAGACCATGAAATGAAATTTCCTAAAAGATAATGAAAAGAGGAGCAAAATAGGACTCAAAATAATATTTTCCTTCATATGGGCATTATGTGCCATGATTAACTTATAGATATAAATGGTGGTTTCTTTTCTCTCTCCTCCAAATAAGTTACCTAAAAAGGCACAAAAGGAAGATGAAACAACTATTGAGTGGACTATAAGCTTTTATCTCGAATTTTGACTCCAGAGTTCACAAAGGAAAGTCCTTTTCACAATATTTAATCAATTAGTGCATTAAAGTTAAAGATGTTTGATTAATAAGGAATCATGTGGAAATTTCTAGAAAAAGGAAGGTTGAGGGTATCCAATGAGTATAATTCGACCCTAACTTACATCCAATATAAATATACACTTAAATAGGATTCCTTTCCAAATTTAGATGGAAAAAGAAGTAACTTAATGCATTAAATAAATCAAATATGACTTTTGCTTAAGGGTCAAGAAAAGGATATCTAACTTTCGTATTTTGACACCAAATATTGCCCACAGATAGATTTAATTATTTAAAGCCTTCATTTGAAAATCAGAATTAAGGGGAGAGAGTTATGAATTTATTGGGTTCCTAAAGTGAGAGGGTTGATATTAAATGTCATAGTTTTAATCGAATAAGGAATTATGTTTCGACCTTCTAATATGACACACTTGTTTTGGACCGTGCATTGGGGATCTGATGACTCACAGGTTGTCTCCCATCTTCGGCCATAAAAGCGAAAACAAGACCAGTACGGTTCCCTTTTCCTCTTGACTTCCTTCTCTCCCTGATTGATGAGGATTCTTAGAAACCATCCCAATATATTCGGAGAGAGATTACGAACCCAACCATCCTGAGTTTTGCCCTTTTCAGGAAGGTATTAAAGCTTTCCCCAATTTTAGTCCACAACCAGTACCTGCCGCCATGTCATCCCTATATAAGGGATCAAGACTCCCCCTTCAAAGCTATACTTTTGTTGGCGGTTTTGTTTAGACCCTTAATATTGAGACGTGCCCTCAATTTCTCTGCCAGACTTCACCACACCCCCCTACGGTTCCACTTTCTCCGACGAGGAAGACCTGCTTCTACCTCCCTCTTCTCACCACCCCAGTGCAATGTAAGGATATTGATGAGTCCGGAGAGGCATCACGAGCAAGACCCTGCCCTCGCCTACTGCTCTTAGGACCTGATGCTGAGATTCAACACCATAGTTGACTCATCCATACCTTATCTGTGCGCAAAGTAGAAGGCGAAAGAAGGATATGACCAACTGTGGAATCCCCTTGTTTCCCTTGATGGCACACTTGGGAGGTAAGGGTAATTTAGTCATTTTCCTTTTTTTCGTTGCATAGTAAGCCTAGTTGGCACGAGCCTATTGGCTCGGGCCCTGACCTTGTGGCACGACTGAAGGCTCGACCAGCTGCTGAGGTGGCTGCCTATGATTGGCCAAGATAGTTAACTTTTGTGAAAATCATAGAAAATTATAGGAACATCCAATGATGAAAAGTTATATACGAAAATTTATTAGAAGAACACAAGGAACTCAATAAAAATATTTTCAAGACCTCATTCTACCTAATTCTAAAAGTACCTAAAACTACCAACTTTAATGTGTGAAATGTATAAAAACCCTAATTTCTTAGTTTTAATAATTGTGATATGTTTAAATGACCCTAATAGTAAAGTCTAACCTTTTTGGATTAAAAAGACCATCTTGCATCTAATTCAAGATTAATAATTCATATGTTATCAAAATTAGGATTTTAGGTGATAATTGGAATACAAATTGATATGTTGAATATTATGAACAGGGTGTTTAGGGTTTTCAACCCCAAGGATGTGATTAGGGTTTACTAGAACCTAGGAATGAAGATCAACTCTCATCGAAGTACAAGCAAGGTAAGTGGTTCATGCAAATTGAACATAAGTAATGTTTGCTTTTAGGAATGTATGTATGCAATGAATGTTATGAATGTGTTATCTATTTCAATTCCTTAAAGTCGATGAACTTATGATGAATTGAATGTAACGTTCTACTGTCCATATTATGGTATCATTTTCATGCACATTAAGAGTAAAGTCAATATTTAGATTTAAGAGAAATTTAAGAGAAAGTTAAGAGTTTTAAGAGAAAAATAATGTTAAAAGATAACTTATATAAGATCCTCATCAAGAGGCTCCTCGGAGAAAAACTAAGAGGCACTTTGGTGCATAAGAGAAGAGACACTCTGGTGCAACCCAAGAGGCACTTTGGTGCAATCCAAGAGGCACTTCGGTGCATAAGAGAAGAGGTACTTTGGTGCAAAACTTGAGGATTCTTATATAAGTCAAGATAAAAGAAGTAATTTAAAAGAAATCGTGTCCCTTTTTAAATGTTTAATGTTCAAACTTTATTTTCAATTTACATGTTTCCTTTAAATTATAATATGTTCAATTCCACTTACCATTGGTTTTATGCATGGCTGGGGGCACGATGCTCGCAGGTAAGGAGCAATCTTAGGAGGAAGAAGTGCAAATAATAGCTCAAGGAATCTTCAAGAAGAAAAGACCTAGTGGGGTGCCTTTTACCAAGACGATCAAGAGAATTAGATATCTTTACATTATGTATAGCATTGTTATCAAAGTAGATTGATGAACTTAATGTAGATTTCCTTTTTCCAAACTATGCATGAATCTATATTTGGAGTTAATGCATGGTGTTTCAATTGTCTTGTTGCAATGCTTATCATGTTTGGTAATGTTCCTCCGAGCCAAGTGGCCCATGTTATGGACAACATAGGGTTTGCTTCCGCTATCATGTATGTACTTGGAGGGGTGTTACAATCATTATCTTATAACTTTCTAGAATTCATGCCATGATCCTTTATGATTGTAATTAACCAACTGAAATTATCTTGGCATTTAATGGGCACAGAATATTAATTTATCACCTTTTATACCAAGGACCTATTTGTAAACCCAAAACTCCCTCAGTTGGGATTTAAATTGGATCCTTGGGCCCATGGGTAAACCTAGGCCTTTCAAAGGATTCATAGGCTTGAGATTCCATAGTTTCTCAATCATAGTCTTCTTTAGTCATATTAGTAAACATTCATTATCCACTTAAATTGAAGTTCTAAACTAGGTCCGAATCACTCAAAGCCAAACTCATCATTCTAATATTGATGTGATTATGTTAAAGTGAATCTTAGAACATTACTATTAAATTTCACATCCCATATTTCAAATTTACCAAATTTAAGGATCTTACAGTTCCCTTCTTCTTTCAACTACTGCAACATTTTGGTAGTGGTTGACTACATTTCCAAGTGGGTGGAGACAATGTCAACAGTTTCTTATGACTCCAATGGTGAAGATCTTCAAGTATATTATGACCCCATGGTTTTGAGTCCCGCACACTATCTTCCATGGAACTGTTTGTTACCCTAAGTCCACACTCCAAATGGTTACATAGACAAAGGCAAGTGGACTTGGGTGTCCATTCGTAGAATGGCACAAATATTCTACACGGGAAATATATATGTAAAAGCAGTAAAAATGAGAGATAACAAGATACTAAACATGGAGAAAAGAGATATGTACCCATTTCTATATTCAAGTATGCCCATTGGTGATTCATTTTAGAGCTTAGAATCTTGAGTGGAGCGGATCTTCATTTGTCAACTACACATTTGATAAACAAAATATATCAATTCGAGTGTATTGAGTACGCTATGAAAAACATGTAACCATGAGTTAAGAGTAATGTAAAAGTTGCTTGGCTAGAAACATCATCATGAACAAAAACTAGAAACAAGGTGACAAAACTTAATGACTATCTTTTATACCAAGTACGTTTTAGGTTTCTTTTTCCATTATGTCAGAATTAGGTTGCATAATGGATTTCTCAATAGTATGTTCAAGATTTGTCAACATATTATAACCAAACATGAAAGTAGTATTCATAGGAACAGTAGGTCAAGCAAGTAAGTAAGTAGCCAAGCATTCAAATGAGCATACACACAAGCAAGCCAATATCATATTAGAGTCAAGAGATCAAGTGTACCCTGTGAGTAGTGAGAAAGTTATGATAAGATCTCTAGAGATGGTCCAGCCCAAGCGGACCTAAGATACAAAAAATATAACATGGGGTCTTAGATCAATAGGATTTTGATAATATAAACATCATATGATTCATTTGGATGTTACCTTAGACCTAGGTTTCAATTAGACCAAACATCATTTTCAGAGTTCCAAACATGCATGTATAGATTCAACATAGCATAGGTATCAACATCATCGCCTAGGTCTAGGAAAACCATCCACCTTATAAATGATACAAGATAGAGGTAAGGTCTAATTTGTAAATGAGGAAGCATTAGAACTAGACTATCAAGAAAGTCTAATAATGCAAGATAACATTTAGTCATATAAGGTCCATTTCAAGCACTAGCATCATATATCCAAGGCTTATGATCATATAAGTGCATAGGATAGATCAAGCTAGTGTGTAGTGTCACAAGAGCGAACAAATCTACTATTTTGATCAAGGTAGAGCAAGGTATTTATATAAAAGTCGCATTTCATCATATAGAAACAAATTAGGTCAACTAGATCATTTTAATGCACAAACTAGGAACTTGAGGTATCATGAACCAACCATGGGATACATTAGCATGAACACTTAGATTATAATTGCACCAAGCATAACAAGGTCAATAATTCGAGATAATGAAGTTAGATGATATCAAAATAAATTAAGTCCCAAGACTTGATCAAGTTATATCATGCACACTTAAATGGGTCACCTTTAGGTCAATGGTGAACATTGAAGGTCAAAAATATCCTTGGGTGCATATATATGGCCCAAGAAAGAATCACAGTAAAAGGTGAGAAAATATTACTTATTTGGGAGATTAGGGTATCTAGGGATCATGAAGGACACGTGTAGTACATGTTTTAGGTTGCTTAATAATCTATAGATCATAAAAGAGGCATCTTTACTAAAACATGGATGAGTTGTGCAATACTAGCAATAAATAACAACATCATTAGAGAGATGACAATTTTCTTGTCAATATGGTATATTACATCATATGGTTTCATTAGGTGATTTAAAAGTTGTGAGGATTTAAAGATTACACATACAAAATAGGGTTTGAGGGGGAATTACCCTGATTTAGGCCAAAAGGAGAGTGACCTTTCTGGTAGTGGGCTCCCTGGGCTCGTGGCCCTTCTCGGCACATGGTGCCATACCACTGTTGTCTGCCCGTAGGGCATCTATTTGTGGCTTGGGGTCGCCGTCCAGCATGTGTGAGGGAGGTTGGTCAACACTAGACTCATCCATCTGGCGCGTGACTGAGGGGGCGAGAGAGATGGAGGTGCCTCCCATGGTTACGTGATCTGAGTCATTGGGTGGCAATCTAACAGACGACTGATCATCCTCTTTGTTGCGCCAAGCCACGTGAGGCAGCTGCTTCCCGCAATGGTTCTCATGGAGGAACCCTCACCGGAGAAAGAGGAAAAGGGGATACGAGGGGGTCAGGGCCTTGGTTGAGTGGCCATCCACCTCTGAGGCATTATCATGGGTTGAAATCAGGCCTTAGATTTTGATGGGTTCGGCGAGAGGGCAACTGCCAAAGTGAGGGACAAGGCATCGCCGCCATGGGACAAAAAATGGGGGAGGGGATAAAAATGGAGCTAGGTTTTGAGGGAAATGAAGAAAAGGGACGCAACGAGTCAGGGAAGGAGTTTTATAGACAAAGGGAATAGTAACCTTTTCTAAAACAATGGAAAAAGGAGAGTAGGTGAGGCTCGGAGTCATGACCGCATCAAGGCTGATCCGAGGTAGTACAATCAACGACCACGGTTTGATTTCTCATCATTCGCGCATTGTGATTGTTCAACCAAAGGTGTGGACTTCTTGGTCAAGGGAAAGAAATAAGGGGAAATGGGTCATGCTACGTGACTTTGAGTCCATTTAGGTGCAAAAATGATTTTATGTGCCAAAATAAAGTTTTAATCCATAAGATTTTGAATCGGGCATAACTTCCATATCATAGCTCCGAATTGGGCAAAAAACATGTGTTAGACTCATGAGAAAGATCTCTACAAATGAAAAAGAGAAAAGGTATATGTATGCATGTATATATATATATATTCAAATAGACGATCAAAATAAAAGGAAGGATTGTGATGAGTGTTATGTTTTAAAACCATATTAAGAGTCCAATTGAGGGTCATCAAGGTATCAATTGAACTCAAGTGTTATCAATTATGTATTCAAATATGAAATTGAAGGTGAGGGAAAGATATAAGTCCAAGATAGAAGTCATATTTAAATTTTGATTTTGTAGGTTATCACATCCTCCCCACCTTAAAAGGAAGTTTTTCCCAAAAAATTAATCAATCCATAAATCAAGATTTGGGATTTCCTATTTGACATCAAAATCATCATAGTATTCCCATAAGGTATCATCACCACTTACAATACCAATCTCATTCCAAAATTGAGCAATCAAGCATCATAATCAACACATAGTCACATTCTTAAATTGGAAGTATCATCATGTGAGTCACAAATTTGGAGAGATTATCCTATATATCATCAAATTTGGAGAGATCGCATTTCAAATCAATCAGATAGAGTTCAAGAGTAAGGCATGATGTTCGTTCCAAAAATCCAGGGTTCTAGCTTCTTCATTGGCCTAGGTGGGGTTATACATCCATGGTTGAGGTTTCATATCATTCAACAAATCAAGACATACATCATATTTCAACCGTGGTCTCTTAATCACAATCAATGGATGGCCCCACCCTATCCCATACGAGATCTAAACCCTAAGTCATAAGTTGAGAGGATAAAAAAAGTCATCATTAAAAAAAAATTAGATTTGGGAACATGCAAATCATTAGTCATATATCGAGGGTGATGTCAAGGTCCAAATAAGGTGATCATAGGATACAAATCAAAATCAAGATCATTAATCATGGGTCAAGATTACTCAATATCAAGAGTTGAGTTTGGGTACCAAGGTCATACGTCGAAACATTTCAAAGTAAGAGATTAGATTTTTTAGACCTTCGGGGTGACTTACGGGATCTACCCTTCCTAAGGTTTTATTGAGATGCCACACACATTCTTCTTGAGGTTTCTCTACAATATTCTAGCACATTATTTTTTGTAATTCTCTAACCCAAATTTTCTCCATCTCTTAGGGTGTAAATCCTTTTCTTTATGTCCCAACATGGGGCTCATGGTGACCTCACCTCTTGGTCTTGGTCTTCTCAGTGACCTTTCCTCTTGGGCTTGGTCTTTTTAGTGACCTTCCCTCCAGGGCTTGGTCTTCATGGTGAACTTCCCTCCTAGGCTTGGTCTTCATGGTGACCTTCCCTCCTAGGCTTGGTCTTCATGGTGACCTTCCCTCTTGGGCTTGGTCTTCATGGTGTCCTTCCCTCCTGGCTTGGCCTCTTGGTGACCTTCCTCCTGGGCTTGGTCCCATATTGATAGTCACTTCTTCAGTGACTTTTTCTTTTGTCCCTCATAGATGGCATAATTGGGTTCAATGAATTATACTCATTGTATGTTCTTTCATGCTTTGTTTACTTAATCCTTAAAATTTTAGGTGGCATTCAAAATTTCCTCAATTCTTAAACCAATTGGTTAACTCACCCTTATAGTCATTCATCCATATACATTAATCAAGCAGCAATCGAGTGACATTTTGTGGTATCAACATCAATTTTATTGTCATGCTATTTGAGGTTGAAGAATGATCTAGACCTAGGTCTTTCTAGGAAATCAACCACTAGATATAGTCAACATCATCATATTTCAAGGTCATAATTAATTCAAGACTCAAGATCGAGTGCCAATATCATTGGTCTGACCTATTAGAGACTTAGGTCAAGAAATCAAAATCATGTGGAAGCGGTTAATACCCTTCCAAACTCCAGATAATCAACAAATGGAAAAGTTTGAGGTAATAATAGTAGAGAGGTGACCTAGGTTAAAGGATTCATTAGTCAACTACCACCCAAATCTAGAACATTAGTCCACAATAGCCATGAGCCATCAAACATATCCAAATAGGGAGAGTATCACCTACCAAATCATGTTTCACAAGATCACAAGTCAAACATCAAGATCATTAATAGGGAAACCATATTTCAAGATTTTGCACAGTCTGAGTCATAATTGCATTCCCTTCCTTTCATAATCAAGGTAAGGGTGTATTTTGGAAATAGAGAACTCAAATTGAAATAATAAGAGTTTGAGAATAATTGAGTGATATTTAGATCTTGGTCCATCATATTATTCAAATTGAATCTACAAAGAGGAATGTTAGTCAATAGGGGATTTTACTATTATAACGAGCCTTCACATCATGATCTAGGGTTCCAAAGACATAGTCATTTTGTGGCATGGTCATTGTACATATCAAATAAGGGAAAAGTTTGCTTAACTGTGTTTGAGGTTTCATCACCAATATGGCAACATGGGTTTAATCAATAGGGACTTCATCAGACATGAGGTGTAAAATATGAGTCTCATCTTATTTCTCCATATTAAGAATTTACCTCAAGCATAGATAGTACTTATATCCTATTTGGTAACATTGATTTTACATGAGTACATCACTTCCAAGAGTACTTCTTACATCAAATAGGATTTTCAATTTAGGATCAGATCATGACATTGTCATCTTAATCAACTTTTAGGATTTCAAATGACTTTTACTTTTCCCACGCATAAGCTACCCATAATTGAGATGTCATGTGATTTATATTCAAGAGAGAAGAATCACATAAGGAGATGATAATACCAACTAATCATCTACTTGGGTGGATTGGTTAGTCCTTAAAGAAGAGAAGAAATTCTAGAAGACTCCCTAAACCTTTGAGAAAGGATTTTAGTCCTTTGTGAGTTCTTAAGATGTGTTATTCCTTAAACATATATAGAGGCATGTGTCTTAGGCTCTGATACCATTTGTCATGGAACTGTTTGTTACCCTAAGTCCACACTCCTAATGGCTACATAGACAAATGCAAGTGGACTTGGGCGTCCATCTGTACAACGACACAAATATACCACACGTGCAACATATATGTAGAAGCAGTAACAACGAGAGATAACAAGACACAAAAGATGGAGAAAAGAGATATGTACTCATTATATATTCAAGTATGCCCATTGGTGATTCATTTTAGATCTTAGAGTCTTGAGTGTAGTGGATTTTCATTTGGCAACTACAAATTCGATAAACAAAATATATCTATTCGAGTGCATTGAGTACACTATGAAAAACATGTCACCACAACTTGAGAGTAATATATAAGTTGCTTGGCTATAAGCACATAATGAACAAGAACTAGAAACAAGGTGAGAGCACTTAATGAATTTATTTTATACCAAATTTATTTAGGTTTCTTTATCCATTATATCAACATTAGGTTGCATAATGGATTTATCTATATTATGTTCAACCTTTGTCACCATATTATAACCTAACATGAAAGCAGTATTCGTAGGAACAATATCTCAACCAAGTAAGTAAGTAGCCAAGCATTCATACGAGCATACATGCAAGCAAGCCAATATCATATCAGGGTCAATAGATTAAGCATACCTTGTGAGTAGTGAGATAGTTATGATAAGATGTCTAGAGATGGTCCAACCCAAGGGGACCTAAGATGCAAAAGATATAACATGGGGTGTTAGATCAATAATATTTTGATAATATAAACATCATATGATTCACTTAGATGTTCCCTTAGACCTAGGTTTCAATTTTATCAAACATCATTTGTAGAGTTCCAAACATGCATATATCGATTCAACATAGCATAGGTATCAACATCAAGGCCTAGGTCTAAGCAAACCATCCACATTATAAATGATGCAACATAGAGGTAAGGTCTGATTTGGAAATGAGGAAGGATGAGGATTAAATTATCAAAAAATTCTAATCATACAAGATCACATTTAGTTATATAAGATCAATTTCAAGTGCTAGAATCATAAATCCAAGTCTTATGATCATAGAAGATCATAGGAAAGATCAAGCTAGTATTTAGTGCTAGAAGTGTGAACAAATATACTATTTTGATCTAGGTATAGCAAGGTATTTACATAAAAGTCACATTTCATCATATAGAAACAAACTAGGTCAACTAGATCATTTTAATGCACAAACTAGGCACTTGAGGTATCATGAACCAACCATGGGTTACAATAACATGAGCACTTAGATTATCATGGCACGAAGCATAACAAGGCCACTGATTTCAAGATTACAAAGTTAGATGATATGAAATTAAGCTAAGGCCCAAGACTTGGTCAAGTTATAGCATGCACACATAAATGGGTCACCTTAGGTCAAGGTGAACATAGAAGGTCAAAAAGATCCTTTGGGTGCATATAGATAGTCCAAGATAGCATCGTAGTAAAAGGCAAGATAATATTACTAGTTTGGGAGATTAGGGTAGCTATGGATCATTAAGAAAACATGTAGGACATGACTGAGGTTGCTTAATAATCCAAAGATCATAAAAGAGGCAGCTTTACTAAAATAGGTATGAGTTGTGCAAAACTAGCTAGAGATAACAACATCATTAGAAAGATGACGATTTTCTTGTCAAAATGGTATATTACATCATATGGTTTCAATAGGGGATCCAAATGTATGAGTTTTAAAATATTACACATCCAAAGTAGGGTTTGAAGGGAAATTACCCTGATTTGGGATAAAAGGAGAGCGTCCTTGCTGGTATTGGGCTCTCTAGGCTCGTGGCCCTTCTCATCGCATGGTGCCATACCGCTGTCAGTAGCCTATAGGGTGTCTGTCTGTGGATTGGGGTTGTCGTCCACCACGCGTGAGGGAGGTCGGTCAATGCTGGACTCATCCTACTGGCACATGTGTAAGGGGGCCAGAGAGAGGGAGGTGGCCCCCATGGATATGCGACCTGAGCCATTCAGTGGCAATCTAATGGATGCCCGATCACCCTCCTCACTACTCCAAGCCACACAAGGTGGGTGCTTCCCGCATCGGTGCTCACGGTGACCCCATCATCGGAGAAAGAATTAAAGGGGTTACGAGCGGGGTTGGGGCCTGGGTTGAGTGGTCATCTTCCTCTAAGGAACTGCCATGGGTTGAAATCGGGCCTTAGATTCTAATGGGGTTGGTTGGAGGGAAACTTCTCAAGCGAGGGACAAGGCGGCTCCTCTAGCGACTGATTCGCTAAAACAAGATTAACGAATGCGGAAGCGATTAACTAGCAGTGGAATTATGGAAATTCACTAAAAATTAAAACTTTTTGTAAAGAGATCTTCAATCGGTAAAACTCTTTCATAAAGAAACATGATAAGTTATTTACAAACTGATCCATCATTACATCTCTGTAATAATCACATCCCGAGGGTTACAAACATCAATTGCCCTGTTAACTGTTCAAGGCAAGATACAAAATCTCGGACATTAAGCCAAAAAACTCAGATCTACTTTAAACATCTACTGACTCCTAGGACCGGAGAGTACAGAGACGACACATAGGACATTCTATCTATAAGACTTGACAGACAGTGTCTCCACCTGAGGATCACTGTTGTCCCGGATGTTGCTGCTGTTGCTGTTGTTGCTCACCCACTGAAAGGTTTCTTCCTCTTCTTCGGTGATTACCTAAAAATTTAATCCCACGGGGGTGAGACAATTGAATAATTGTCCCAGCGAGAGTTATAACTCTCCACCAGAAGATTTGTTATTGCAATTAGAGAAATAATACTGAGCAGTGGAATTATAATATTCAACAGTAGGCAATTTAGTAAATAAACTAAGTAGAGCAGTAATCTCTATGCAATCATTTCCAATATAACTTGATTGAATGATAAGACATTTAATCAACATGGAATATGAAGAACATGTATACTAGTTATTCAACTAGAACATTATACACAATGTGTCATCAATAATTGTTTCTCGTAGTTCAACCTAAGAAATTATGCTATACGGCTGATTACATTTTTCAAACATAAATATGCCCTGAGGAGATGAGTTACACCTCTCATACTCCAACCGACCATTACAAAATCGCAATCGGTATCATACATAGGTCATCAGAAGAGCCAGATTCCTATGACCTCATCTTCCTCAGTCAGTGTGAGGATCATCATGTAGGACATCTTGTGTCTCTGCCATCATAGATTTCCAGGGTATTCTGGCAACTTCGCTATTAGAGTTACAGTGGCGTTTTGTACTCTCTTCGCCATCGAGGGATTTCTTGTTTATCTCTCATCGATGTGGCATTAACAACATCATCGGGAGATTAGTGATACATCATCCCGGCATAAACATATAATGAAGGATTGAGAGATTAGAGGTACATCTCACATCAATTCCTAATTAGGACGTAAGGATATTCGCGTCCATAACCTCCACATACTCAAAAGTATGCTCTCCAAGAGTTCCCTTAGGAAAATATGTTTCACCATCATTAAACTTCTGACAATGATGGATCTATGGTCAAGGCTCTACATGATATTATTATACTTGATTAATTAAGTACATTATAGCATTCTTTTAGCATCAGACATGTTTTCAAACATAAACCATTAAATTAACCGCTATAAAGAAAGAGTACTAATTGTATCAAATTCATTTCACATCCAATTACCATTGGGATATCAATCCCTAACCATCTCATCATTATGATTCAGGAATATGGGTATTCAAACCCTTAGGTCATCAAAACACTTGTTACCAAGTAGCATATTGATGACTTGATGGCAATGCAGATATTTCTCATGGCTCATACAGCCTATCAATCTCATATGTTACCTATTACTAGGCAACATAGCATATCATTACTTTCAAAACTTATAAAGTGCTTTCAATGGATATGGCATCATAACCCTTACCTGGCTATGCTCACTTCTTTATAAAGACCTGCATGGTTAACACAATTGATAACATGCACATTGTATCTATATCAACACAATATAAGTTCTTTTCAAATTAAATATAGAACACCACAACCGTGTTTATCTTGCACGGTCATGCTACATAGATTCACCACAACCGTGTCACATTACCACGGTTGGTTTCTAGGGTTAGAGTTTCCCTATTTAATTCTACTAGGGTTATTCAAACCCTTTAACTTACAAAGGCATAATGATAACTTATTTCTTACTTAAGTATAGAGTTCCATGTTTAGAAGCATAACCCAAAATTAGGGTTTATTGTTCATATCATCACATTACCCTAGATTAGGGTTTACTATTCATATTACAATGAATCAAGATTATACCATCATCATGTGTGAGGATCACTTCCATTAATGCCCTCAATTAGGTTAAGATTCATTAACCATCATATTTAGGGTTTCCATGATCTCACTATGAAGGATCATACCCTAATTAGATACATACATACTTATTGGAAGTTTATTACTTGATTCTCAATCATATTAGGAGTCTTCTCTCTCCTCTTTTTATCAGATGATGTTTACATCACCCTTGATTAGGTTAAGTCAAATCAACCTTGGCATCATGGTTATGTCATTATTAATGTGGTCATTAAGGCACACTTGATCAAAGGGTATTGGTCATTTTATCTCATCAAGGTTACTTTAGTAATGTTCACCACTTGATCATAACATGTATTAATCCAATAATTACTTGGTCCCTTAATCACTTTAGGTATCTCTAAGGTTTAGGTTAATCAACCACTATACCATCTTTACCACTAAGGCATCAAACGATCTTGACCTTTTTAGACCTCAAACGGTCTTGCACACAAACTCCCCAAACGGTCTTGAACTAACCTTGAAACCATTTGGTGGTGTTGACCATTTGGTCTAGTTTGACTTTTGAAACCGTTTGCCCAAGATGAGGTGAAGACCATTTGGTCTTGTTGACCGTTTGGTCAAGTTTGACTTTGAAACGTCATGGGCAAAATTGATCTTGAAACCGCATGAGAACCAAACGGTTTGGGATCGTTTGGTCCCAAACGGTCTTGAGACCGTTTGGTCCAAACCACCTCAAAACCGCATGGACCAAAAAGTATCTCAACCACTTCAATTGAGTTAGGGTTTCCAAGGTTGAACCCCTCAATCGTTCATGCACTTGTTAGCCACTTATCAATTGAGTCAATTAGGTAAACCCTCAACTGATTTGACCCTCAATTATACCTCAATTGATCACCAATTAGGGCTTGGATCAATTGAATTAGGGTTTGGAATCGATCACCCTTCAACATGTTTCAACATGAGTCTAATTGATTTGAACTTATTGAACCATCATTCAATTTGGTCATGACCTGACCCCAAACGGTCTTGGGATCGTTTGGATGACCTCCAAACGGTATTGAGACCATTTTCTCAAGTCAACATCAAAAACTAACTCAACCCATGAAGGTTTAATTCATTGAATTGATCATTAGGCCACTAATCCATTACACTTCAACTTAGAACCTTTGAATATTCCACCACTTGACCATAGTCAAACGGTCTTGTGTGACCCCCAAACGGTCTTGGGATCATTTGTATATTCTCCAAACGGTCTTGAGACCGTTTGCCCATTATTTCATCAAAAACCAAGTCATTCTCTTAAGGGTTGAACCTTAGATTTGGTCACTAAATCAACACTTAATTGCTCAACAACTTAATATCATTGGACCTTCAATTGGTCAACTCTACTTAACCATAGACCTGAAAACGGTCTTGGGTGATCACCAAATGGTCTTGAGACCGTTAAATGGTTTTGAAACCGTTTGGGCCACTCAACCCAAACTTCATCCTGATTCAATTAATGAAATCAGCAAATAACCCGATTAGGGTTTAGGTGATTGATGTACCTTCAATTGGTGATTTACTTGGAATTAGATGATGATTTTTGGTAGGTGATTAGTCCACATTATTTAGAACAGACCTCCAAATGGTCAACACCTGGTCAACGCATCCAAACGGTCTTGGACCATTTTCTTCCATGCGTTCTTGGTTGAAACTGTTTGTATTCAAACGGTTTGAAACCGTTTGCTCCGAAACAGTTTGGGAAACCATTTGAGCAAGGGGTTAGAGACCGTTTGCTAAAGCAATTTTGTGGATAAACATTGGAAATAACATCATCATCTTCTACCTCAAGAACAGGGCTGTTCTTCACGGAAGTACTAGCAAGAACACACAAAGGTGTCTAAAGAAGAAGAATAAGCAACGATTCTAGGAGAAGAAGGATGCAATAACAAAACTTAAGGGTTAGAGTTATAAAACCCACCTTAAGATCTGATCCAGAGCTCCAAGATTCGTAGCTCTAATGGTGGATGAAGCTCCAAAGGTTGTCCAAGGTCCGTCGTTCAAGATTTGGATGGAGAAGATGGCTAGAAAGAAGAATTGTGTAAGGAAAACTAACAAACCAACCTTGTATTAGGGTTTCCTCCAAGAATTCGAGCTAGGTGATGACCCATAATTACCGACTTAACTTGGTCATCTTCCTCTTCTCCTGAGCTTCTCCTTAGTTGGCCAAAGCAAGAAGATGAGAAAAGAAACTAAGGGAAACGTTCCCTTGCTTTGTGGAAAAAGGTTGCTTATATATTTTTGGATATTATCAAGGCAAAGAAAAAGATAGTTATTTCTTTTATTTCTTAAACCCATACACTCATGCTCACTCCACCCTTGGCCACGTTTCTTCCTCCTTTTCACATGCAAAACCTCTCTCTTATCCAAAGTTAAAGAAAAAGAAACCATATATCTTAATAAGCTATATATATGAAAGGCCATTTTGCTTAAAACTTGGTTATTTAAATATCAAGGTTATCTTTCTTACTTGATCATTCAAATGATGCGCCCCTCTCATTTTCTTTGCTCAACTCTATGCCAAGAAACATGAGAGATACTCTATAGGGTATATTTTACATATTGGACCCTAGGTTTTCGGTAAATTGCACTTTACACCAAAACTAGGTTTTAAAGCACAAGGATTGCTCAACAAGCTATATCTTGGTGCTCAAGCTTGTGGAATCCATACCACTAAACCATATTCATTCTTATGATGTCTCAACATCAGAGGAACATCTTAACATGTGCAATTTGTAAGTTAACCCCTCTAATTGGGTAATTTGCACTTTAGTCCAATATTAACAAAATAATATTACAACATTGTTTTTAAAAAGGACTGAAATGGAAATATAAGTTCCTCAAAAGCTTTAATTACATTTCATAAGATAACCACAAGAATTTAATCACATATTTAAGAAAAACGCCTAGGGTTAGTTCATAACCCAGGTCAGGGATGTTACAAATCATCTACCCCCTACAAGGATTTCATCCCCGAAATCATTACAAAAACATATTAAGAGAAAAGAGCAGGGTATTTCCTTCTCATCTCTTCCTCTAGTTCCCACGTGGTTTCCTCAACACCACGGTGATTCCAGAGGACTTTCACAAGACTTATGTCTTTCTTTTTCAGCTTTTTAATTCTTTTATCAAGAATTGACACAGGTCCTTCCTCATAAGACACATCATCATTCAACTCTATTTCCATAGGTTGCAGAATTGATTCTGTATCAGGATGACATTTCCTAAGCATGGAAATGTGTAACACAGGGTGTAACTTCTATAACTCTGGTGGTAACTCTAGCTTATCAGCTACTCTTCCAATCCGTTCATTGATTGGATAAGGCCCCATAAACCTTGGAGTTAACTTTCCTTTCCTTCCAAATCTCAGAACTCCTTTCCAAGGTGAGACTTTGAGGTACACTCTGTCTCCAACCTGGAATTCTAAAGGTCTATGACATTTATCAGCATAAGATTTCTGTCTATCCTGTGCAGTCTTCAACTGTTGTTCTATTATCTTAATCTTCTCAGTGGTCTGCTGTACAAGATCAGGACCTAACAGTTGGTATTCACCGGTTTCATACCAACATAGGGGAGATCTACAATGTCTACCATATAAAGCTTCATAAGGTGCCATGTCAATGCTATGTTGATAGCTATTGTTATAGGCAAACTCTATCAAGCTTAGGTGCAGATCCCAACTTCCTGTAAACTAAAGAACACATGCTCTAAGAAGGTCTTCTAAAGTCTGTATAGTCCTTTCTGATTGTCCATCAGTCTGTGGATGAAAGGTTGTACTAAACCTTAGCTGTGTGCCTAAAGCTTTATGAAGTCGCTCCCAAAAATGACTCGTAAACTGGGGACCTCTATCAGAAACAATGGTAACTGGGACTCCATGCAGCCACACTATCTCATCGACATATAACTGTGCTAACTTCTCAGAAGAATAGGTTGTTTTGACAGGCAATAAATGTGTTGTCTTCGTCAACCTATCAACTATTATCCAAATGGAATCATGTCCTTTGCTTGTCCTGGGTAGGCCAACAACAAAGTCCATGGTTACATGATCCCACTTCCACTGTGGTATGGGTAAAGGTTGCATTGTTCCTGCAGGCTTCTGGTGTTCAGCTTTAACTTGCTGACACATAGGACACCGCATAACGAACTCAGCAACGTCTTTCTTCAAACCAGGCCACCAATACATATCTTTCAAGTTTCGATACATCTTGGTGCTTCCTGGATGCATAGCATACATCAAAGAATGAGCTTCTTCCAGGACTAACTTCCTCAAGTTATCCACATCAGGCACTATTATCCTATCATGATAACAGGCTACTTGATCATCTGAGTCATGGAAACCATCTCGTTTCTCATTACCATACTCCGATCTAATATGTTGAATTGCAGCATCAACTTGTTGTGCCTCCTTGATCTGTTGTCTCAGGGTAGGATTTATATGCATCTCAGCTAACAACCCTGATAACAACGATACTCTCAACTGTACATCGTATTGTCTTAAGGAGATAAACATATCCCTTCTAGAACATACCAAGGAATTCAGTTGTGCTCTATCTTGGGCTGGTGCTGCTGATTTCCTACTCAAAGCATCAGCAACCACATTGGCCTTCCCTGGATGGTAATCAATCGTACAATCGTAATCCTTGATTAACTCCATCCAACAGCGTTGCCTCATGTTAAGCCCGGGTTGAGAAAAGATATACTTAAGGTTCTTATGGTCTGTGAAAATCTGGAATGTCTCTCCATAAAGATAATGTCTCCAGATTTTCAAGGCATGAACAACATCAGCTAGTTCTATATCGTGTGTCGGATAATTCTCCTTGTGTTTCTTAAGTTTTCGAGAAGCAAAAGAAATCACTTGTTTATCCTGCATCAACATACATCCAAGTCCATTCTTAGAGGCATCACAGAAAACTATATATCCATTCCCTTGCTCAGGTAATACAAGCATAGGTGCACTTGTCAACCTTTCCTTCAACAACTGAATCAATTACTGACACTTGTCACTCCAGGTAAAAGGAACATCCTTCCTGGTCAACTTAGTCAAGGGTAAAGCTATAGAACTGAAGTTCTTAATGAACCTTCGGTAATATCCTGCTAACCCTAAGAAACTACGGATCTCTGTCGGTGTCTTCAGTTGCTCCCATTGCAAGATGGATTCTACCTTTTTAGGGTCAACATGTATTCCTGAAGCAGATATTACGTGTCCAAGAAAAGAAACTTCTGGTAACCAGAACTCACACTTGCTAAACTTAGCATATAACTTATGCTCTCTTAGCAAAGTTAGAGCTTGTCGAAGATGCTGTTCATGCTGCTGAGCATCTTTACTATAGATCAGAATGTCATCTATAAAGACAACAACACACTAATCGAGAAAAGGTCGAAAGATTCTATTCATGAGTTCCATAAATGCAGCTGGTGCATTAGTTAGTCCAAACGACATAACTGTGAACTCATAGTGACCATACCTTGTTCTAAAGGTAGACTTGGGTATGTCACTATCCTTAATACACAACTGATGATATCTTGATCTCAAATCTATCTTTGAGAAGATGGTTGCACCACGCAACTGGTCAAAGAGATCATCAATCCTCGGTAGAGGATACTTATTCTTTATCGTTACTTTATTTAACTGTCTATAATCAATGCACAACCACATTGACCCGTCTTTATTTTTAACAAAGAGGACCGGAGCACCCCAAGGTGAAGTACTCGGTCGGATGAAACCTTTCTCAAGCAACTCTTGCAGCTGTTTCTTGAGTTCTGCCATCTCAGCAGGCGCCATTGTAACATCCCTGACCTGGGTTATGAACTAACCCCAGGTGTTTTTCTTAATCATGTGATTAAATGCTTGTGGTTATCTATTTATAATGTAATTAAAGCTCCTAAGGAACATACATTTCCATTTCTGCCCCTTTTGAACAATGTTGTAATATTGTTTTGTAATACAGGGACCTATGTGCAAATTACCCAATTAAAAGGGGTTAACTTGTAAATTGCACATGTTAAGATGTTCCTTTGGTGTTGAGACATCATAAGAATGAATATGATGAATTATGATGGATTCTCCAAGCTTGGGCACCAAGATGCAGCTTGTGGAGCAATCCTTGTACTTAAAATTCTAGTTTTGGTGTAAAGTGCAATTTACCCAAGATATGGGGTGCAACTTGTAAAATAAACCTTCTAGAGTATCTTTTATGACTCTTGGAATCATTTAGAGTAAGAATGATGAATAGGGCACTTCAATTGAATAATCAAATAAGAATGATAACCCTTATAAATTAAATAATCAAGTTATAAGCCTAATAACCCTTCTATATGTGCAACTTAGTAAAAAGTTAGATTTCTTCACCTTTAGACCTTGGGTTTAAAATGAGTTTTTCTTAAGTATGGAAGGGAGAAACGTGGCTTAGAAGAAGGGAAGGACCTAGATGAGAAATGGAGAAACAAGTTGTCCTTATGTTGGAAATTCACCCAAAGTATATATACACCTTTTCTCACTTAGCAAGGATCGTTTCCTTCACTTTCCTTCTTATCCCCTTGCTTAGACCGACTTAGGATAGAGCTATGGAGAAGAGGAGGACGGATAAGGAGTTCTAGGTAAGCTTTGGTCATCTTCTTGCTCGAATTCATGGAGGAATTCATGGTGCAAGGTTGGTTTTATGGTCTTACTTACTTGTTTCTTCTTTCTAGCCATCTTTTCCCAACCTTTCCTTGGAGAAACACCCTTGGCCTACCTGTGGATCTCAAGACACCATTAAAGACTTCAAGCTTGGAAGCTTGGAGCTCAAGGAACGACCTTAAGGCGGGTTTTATAACTCTAAACCTTTTGCTTTCTTATGCATATCTTTGTTCTTGCAATTAGTACTTAGTTCTTCTTCTTTCCCACTCTTCCTTGCTTTCTTGCATCTAAAACCATGAGGAACAGACCTGGATCTGGAGTTAGAAGAAGGGGGGCGTGAATACCTATGTCACTTTAGCAAACGGTCTTGCACCCTTGGCCAAACGGTTTGTAAAACCGTTTGGGGGTTTTGCAAAACCGTTTGAGGGGCAAACGGTTTCACAAGGTCGGTTGGAGCAAAGGGTCTCCAAGACCATTTGAGGGCGTTGACCAAGCGTGGACCGTTTGGGATTTCTGTTCATAATTATGTAGGCTAATGACCCACCATATTTGAGGGGTTAACTCCAACGGAATCGTAGGTTAAAGACCAATCAATTAGGCAAATCAAATTGATTTAAATGCTGATTTTCAATCTGTTTAACTTGAACTTCTTGGGAAAACGGTCTCAAGACCGTTTGAGTGCATTGACCAAGCATTGACCGTTTGGTATTACTGTTCCTACTGCTGTGGTCTAATAACCCACCAAATTTTATAGGTTAATTCCCAAGGAATCATGAGTTAAAGGCTAAACAATTAGGTAACCTAATTGCATTAAGTGCTGATTTTCCAATCTGTTTAACTTGAACTTTTTGGGAAAACGGTTTCAAACCATTTGAGTGCGTTGACCAAGCATGTACCGTTTGGTATTACTGTTAATAATGATGTGGTATAATAAACCACCAAATTTTATAGGTTAACTCCAAAGGAATCATGAGTTAAAGGCTAAACAATTAGGTAACCTAATTGGATTAAGTGCTGATTTTCCAATCTGATTAACTTGAATTTTTTGGGCAAACAGTTTCAAACCGTTTGAGTGAGTTGACCAAGCGTTGACCGTTTGGGATTCCTGTTTATAATCATGTTGGTTAATAACTCTCCAAACTTGAGGGATTAAATCCAAAGGAATCGTGAGTTGAAGTCTAATTAATTATGTAAACCCTAATTGGATTAAGTGCTGACTTTCAACTTGATTGATTTGACTTTTTGGGTTTTCTTGCCCAAACGGTCTCAAGACCGTTTGGGGGATCATACAAACGGTCTCAAGACCGTTTGGGGGTCACCCAAGACCGTTTGAAGGTCTAGGGTCAAGTATGGATAGGTGTTTGAAGATCCAAAGATGTGGTGTGAACCCTAATCGGCTAAGTATTGGATTTGCATTGAATTGAGTTGATTGTTTGGGGTTGATTGGCCCAAACGGTCTCAAGACCATTTGGGGATCATCCAAACGGTCTCAAGACCGTTTGTAGGTCACCCAAGACCGTTTGGAGGTCTGGGGTCAAGTATAGTTGACCAATTGAAGGTCCAAAGGTACACAATTACAAAGCAATCAATTGTTGATTTGATGATCAACTCAATAGCTCAAAGCCTAATGACTTTTCACTAGAATCCAAGGGTTGGGTGAGCCAAACGGTCTCAAGACCGTTTGGAACTCATCCAAACGGTCTCAAGACCGTTTGGAGGTCACCCAAGACCGTTTGGAGGTCTAGGGGTGAGTATGGTTAAGAAATTGATGATACAATGATACTAAGTTGGAATGTAATCACTTGTTGTTTTGGTGATCAATCCAATGATTCAAACCTTAATTGGTTGACTTAAATTTTGATTATATGTTGGGAAAACGGTCTCAAGACCATTTGGAGGTCATCCAAACGACCTCAAGACCGTTTGGGGTCAGGTCATGTCCCAATGTAATGATGGTTCAATATGTTTAAATCAATTAGTCCCACATTGAAATATGTTGAAGGGTTATTGATTCCAATCCCTAATCCAATTGAGTTAAACCCTAATTGATGGTCAATTGAGGGTCAAGTGAGGGACAAATCAGTTGAAGTTTGACCTATTAAACTCAATTAAGGTATGATTATAGGTCCAGTTGATGATTGGTTCCATGAATTCAATGATTAAAGGAATCAACATTGGAAACCCTAATTCAATTGGATACCTTATGAAGTGGAGGTCCAATGTGATTGAATCTTTGAGAATTAAGATGATGAATGTTCTATTGATCCAATAATGATTAGTAATGATAATCAATGAAGGTGTGAAGGTTGAAACCCTAATAATACCTAAGTGATTAAGAACCAATTAAAGGGAGAATTCTTAATTGTTTATAGGATTAATAGCTTGATACACTATGTTAACCATAGTAGCATGTACTTGATTGAAGGGTTGATGTGACCTAATCAATTTGAAAGAATGAGAAATTAGAATACATATATATATATAAATATGAATCATGTAATGATCTGCTATAGCACGACCGTGCAAGGGAGCACGGTCGTGGTAGCCTTAGCTTGCACGACCGTGCAAGGGAGCACGATCGTGGTAGCCTTACTTTGCACGACCGTGCAAGGTGGCACGACCGAGGTGTCCTATATAGAAATTGAAAAGTTTTGGTATTATGCTGACATTGTTATATATGCATGTCCTTATTTGTATAAGTCATACAGGTTGATATTATGAGGTAATCATAGCCAGGTATGAGTTATGATGTCATATTCCTTGAAAACAATTATAAGCTTTTAGAGTAATGATATGTGAAAAGTATATACATTGTTTCAACCAAGGTCATGTTGTTAGATGACTTGATGCTTATATGTCACTTGGTAGCATGTGTTATGATAACCTGAGGGTTTGAATAACCATGTTCCTGAATCATTTTATGCTTAATGCCTTGAAGGCTTAGATGGTTCAATGGTTGTTTAATCTAAACCCTAATGATACCTAAAGACATTAAGGGGTTAAGTGATTAGTAGATTGACCCATGTTATGATTATTAAAGAATATTACCAAGGTACCCTTAAAGGGTTCAAGTAGATAACAACCCTTGATCAAGCAAACCCTAATGATTATAATGGGTTGACTTAATCTATGTTAATCAAAGATGACTTGATCTAATCTAACCTAGAGAGATTTAAACATCATCTAGTAGTAAGAAGAGAGAGAAAACTCCTAATATGAATGAGAATCAAGTAACATACTTTCAATATGTAAGAATGTACATGATTAGGGTATGATCCATCAAGGTAAGATCATGGAAATCCTAATTATAATTATTAATGAATCTTAACCTAATTTGAGGGCATCAATGATGATAATTTTCATATATAATGATGATATGAGCTCAATTCACTATGAAGTGAATAGTAAACCCTAATTCTAGGGTAATAACATGTAACGTGAATAGTAAACCCTAATTTAGGGTGGTCTGATAAATGGAGTAATTCAGGGTTATGCCTTTGAGTATGAAACCCTAATTACAAGTTGTAATATGAGAAATCTTTATGCCTCGAGAGATAAGAGGTTCTATAACCCTATGTTGAAGTAAAAGAATACAAACCCTAACTAATGAAGGATGGGGTATGTTAACCCTAGTCCTGGGTTATGCTTTCAAGTATGAAACCCTGTGAACAAATTACAATATAAGAATTCTTATGCCGTATAAGACAAAGGGATTCAATAACCTTATTGAGTGGGTAAACCCTAACTCTACTTATGCTTTTAAGCATGAATCTTCATGATTAAAGTATGAGATGAGGAATCATTATCCCTACTCATAAAGAAAGGGATTGAATAACCCTAATTGATGTAAATAAGGGAACCTAGACTTAGTGTAAGCATGAAGGTACTATTCCCGAATTGAAAGGTTAATTTTGGTTTATAAATTGCTGATCTGGAAATGAATTAACCATGCAGGTTCTTATAAAAGGATGATTATATCCAGGTAAAGGTTATGATATCATATTCATTGGAAGCATGTTATTAGCTTTGTGAATAGTGATATACCATGTTGCCTAGTTAAGTGACATCATATAAGATTGATAGGCTGTGAGAGCCATGAGTAACATCAAGGCCATGCTAATAAGATGACTTACGATGAATTAAGGGTTTGAATACCCTATTCTTGAATCATAGTAATGAAATGGTTAAGAAATGATATCCAATTGATAATTGATGTGAGTTAGACTTGATACATTTAGTATTCTACTTTTATAGCTGTTGTTCTAATGATTAATGCTTGGAAACATGCTTGATGCTAAAAGAATGCTAGAATGTACCTAACTAATCAAGTATAATCATATCATGTAGAGCCCTGACCATAGATCCATCATTGTCAGAGACCAAATGATGGTGAAATAGGTTTTCCTAAGGGAACTCCTGGAGCATATACTTTTGAGTATATGGGGGTATATGGACGCAAATATCCTTACGTCCTAGTGTAGGAATTGATGTAGATGTACTTTAATCTTTCAACCCTTCACTATATATTCATATCAGGTGATGTACCACAAATCTCCCAAAGAAATTACTAATACCGCATCGATGAGAGATAAACAAGAAATCTTTCGATGACGATGAGAGTTCAGAACTCCACTGTAACTCTATAGTGAAGTTTCCAGAATACCCTGGATAGCTACTACAGCAGAGACACAAGATGTCCTGCAAGTAAATCCTCTTACTGACTGAGGAAGATGAGGTCATAAGAATCCGGCTCTTTTGATGACCTATGTATGGTACCGATGCAATTTTTATAAATGGTCTGTTGGAGTATGAGAGGTATACCTCATCTCCGCAGGGCATAATGATGTTTGAAAAATATAATCAGCCGTATAGTATAACTTCTTAGGTTGTACTACGAGAAACAATGATTGATGTTACATTGTTGACTTTAATAGTCTGTTCAAGTTTCTAGAATACATGTTCTACATACGCTTTAATGAAGTGATTGCTTAAGTAAATGTTGTTTTACTTATTACCAAACCTGTTGTTGATATTTTCAGTTACTTTGCTTCTGTTATTCCTTATATGCTATAACAAAGCCTCTGGCGGAGAGTTATAACTCTCGCTGGGACAATTATTTAAATTGTCTCACTTTCGTGGGATTCTACTTTTTAGGTAGACGTCGAGGACGAAGGAATCCATTTAAGAATGAGCAACAGCAACAACAACAACAACAACATCAGGGGCAGCAATTAATCTCAGGCAGAGATACTGACTGTCTAGTCTTATAGATAGCATGTCTTATGTCGTCTCTGTACTCTCAGGTCCCATAAGTCAGTAGGTCTGAGGATTTTGGCATGATGCCTCGAGATTTTGTATCTTACCTTGTACAGTTAACAAGGTGGGTTTTGTTTTAATGCTCGAGATATGTTTATTACAGAGATGTATCAATGGATCAGTTTGTAAATGACCTATCATGTTGTTTATGAAAGGGTTTTTATCTTTCAAAGATCTCTTTACAAAAGTTTTAATTTTTTAGTGATTTTGGATAATTCCGCTGCTAATCGCTTCCGCATTCGTTTAATTTAATTGTCAGTTTGGTGTCGGTCATTTCAAGTGGTATCAGAGCTCTAGGTTCGCTGAGTCTACAGAGACATAGGAATAAGGTAGTAGAGTCTGTTCTAAGTGTCATCCAGTGTATCTGATGGTAACTTCTGCTCACATAGGAGGAGAAGAACTTGAAGATGACTGGATCAGATGAGGAGTTTGTTGCGGGGAGCAACAATACTGCACCAAGAAGAGGTGCAGAGGAGCAAGCAATAGAGGGACAATTACCTGAGATTCCCCTAGCTAACCCAACCATGATAAGGAATTCTTCCTAAGGAATCACTGTTGGGGAATTTAGGGCTACCATGATGTATCTAGTGTATCAAGCACTAGCAATACAACCCAGATTACCAGCTCCTAATGATGATGTTTTGGATATCAACAGAATATGTGAACCACAACAACAGGTTGAAGCAATGGTAAATGATGAAGCTTTGAACCTAGAACAAGCCAGTGCTCAACCTCAGTCTGATGAATCAGTATACAGTAATATAGGGGTTAGAATACAACCAGAGACCAGGACCTTCTATAGGTGTAGGAAGCCTGGACATATCAGAAATAATTGTCCAGAAGAGAAATATAAAGGAAGAATTGAAAAAAGACCTATCCAAACCCAGAAGCAGAGACTTGGTAGTTCAAAAGGAAGAATTTTTTGGTGTTACCAACACAACCAGGACCTAGTACACTAAGACAATGGTCATCCAAAAAGGGTAAAGAACCCTTCAGACCATACTGGGCACCTAGAATTTGCTACATATGTAGACAGGTTGGACATCTGGCAAGAAATTGCCCAGCCAGAAATGTTATGGCAAATAAACCTCTGAGGCAGAATCAGCTTGAGACAATGAATAATCCTCGAGTCATGACAGGTTAGATGAAATAAATGTTATTCTTATATGTCTTTTTATGATCTCTTGGACAAAACTGAGAAAGTAATTGATTGAACTTTTCTTAATTAATCCTATAAGGACTTATAATGTTGTAAAAATAGATGTTTCATGTTACATGCTTACCTCCATAAAAAGGATGAAGTATTAAAGAGATGTCTGGATAAAATTCAGTAACGTTAGATCTTATACTTGTGATAATAGGAAAAGAGAAGGAAAATGGTAGTATACAAATGCATATTACCTTATCTCAGTATTTATATACCCTGGCCAGGTATACAATTGCTGATTATAAAGTAAATATGGAAACTCCTAGATTGTTATCTTTTTTATTGCTCCGATCAAGTAGTCATTCTGAAAAAATCTAATGAGTATCAAGAAATAAGAAATATGGGAATAAGGGAGGTCAACCATGTCCAGTAAAGATGTAAGAATAATAATAAAGATCCTCCCCATAAATGTGAAAATGTGATGGAATCATAAGTTGTTTCATGAATGGTTGAAAATACATGATATAACAAGAGGAATATGATCCCTTATTCTCTTTCTTTCCAGGGACATGGCAATCAAGTGGGTCTTAGGACACTTGATGCGCATAATATAAAGATGTTTATGTGAAATATACCTAGAAAGGTATCAGTTTATCTTGGACTTTAGTTCCAAGTTGAGAATATATGTAACAAGTAATGTCCCAAGATGAAAGGAAGATAACACATGTGATAGGTATCAAGATAAGAATGTAATAATATGTCAAATGACTTATGTTGATTACCTGGAATGGTCAACTATGAAATCAAATTAAACATGTAAAATAATATGAACATCACATGTTAGGGGTTTATGTTTTTCATAGACAAAATTCTTTCTAAGATATCTTTCAGATAAATCCTTGATTGATAAGAAACTTTTCCCTATAATAAGAGAATGTACAACTAATGAGATAATTAGTGCAAATAATAAGGAAAGTTAATATGGTGTTATCAGATATGATAACACAATCAAGGTATGAAAGGACTTATATAGTCTCAAATAGATGATAGAGTATGATTGTGATTTTAAGAAAATGTTGATCTAACCAAGGAAAATGAGAGTATATGTTCCATAATAACGAAATGTCACTTGAAGACATAATGGTATAATGCTTAAATAATATCTACTTTCCCTTTTCTTTCTCGGATTTCGGGGACGAAATCCTTGTTAGGGGTTTATAATTTGTAACATCCCTAACCTGGGTTATGAACTAACCCCAGGTGTTTTTCTTAATCATGTGATTAAATGCTTTTGGTTATCTATTGATAATGTAATTAAAGCTCCTAAGGAACATACATTTCCATTTCTGCCCCTTTTGAACAATGTTGTAATATTGTTTTGTAATACAGGGACCTATGTGCAAATTACCCAATTAAAAGGGGTTAACTTGCAAATTGCACATTTTAAGATGTTCCTTTGGTGTTGATACATCATAAGAATGAATATGATGAAGTATGATGGATTCTCCAAGCTTGGGCACCAAGATGCAACTTGTGGAGCAATCCTTGTACTTAAAACTCTAGTTTTCGTGTAAAGTGCAATTTACCCAAGATATGGGGTGCAACTTGTAAAATACACCTTCTAGAGTATCTTTTATTACTCTTGGCATCATTTAGAGTAAGAATTATGAATAGGGCACTTCAATTGAATAATCAAATAAGAATGATAACCCTTATAAATTAAATAATCAAGTTATAAGCCTAATAACACTTCTATATGTGCAACTTAGTAAAAAGTTGGCTTTCTTCACCTTTAGACCTTGGGTTTAAGATGAGTTTTTCTTAAGTATGGAAGGTAGAAACGTGGCTTAGAAGAAGGGAATGACCTAGATGAGAAATGGAGAAACAAGTTGTCCTTATGTTGGAAATTCACCCAAAGTATATATACACCTTTTCTCACTTAACAAGGATCGTTTCCTTCACTTCCCTTCTTATCCCCTTGCTTAGACCGACTTAGGACAGAGATATGGAGCAGAGGAGGACGGATAAGGAGTTCTAGGTAAGCTTTGGTCATCTTCTTGCTCGAATTCATGGAGGAATTCATGGTGCAAGGTTGGTTTTATGGTCTTCCTTACTTGTTTCTTCTTTCTAGCCATCTTTTCCTAACCTTTACTTGGAGAAACACCCTTGGCCGACCTGTGGAGCTCAAGACACCATTAAATACTTGAATCTTGGAAGCTTGGAGCTCAAGGAACGACCTTAAGGCGGATTTTATAACTCTAAACCTTTTGCTTTCTTATGCATATCTTTGTTCTTGCAATTAGTACTTAGTTCTTCTTCTTTCCCACTCTTCCTTGCTTTCTTGCATCTAAAACCATGAGGAACAGACCTGGATCTGGAGGTAGAAGAAGGGGGGCGTGAATACCTATGTCACTTTAGCAAACGGTCTTGCACCCTTGGCCAAACGGTTTGTAAAACCGTTTGGGGGTTTTGCAAAACCGTTTGAGGGGCAAACGGTTTCACAAGGTTGGTTGGAGAAAAGGGTCTCCAAGACCGTTTGAGGGCATTGACCAAGCGTGGACCGTTTGGGATTTCTGTTCATAATTATGTATTCTAATGACCCACCATATTTGAGGGGTTAACTCCAAAGGAATCGTAGGTTAAAGGCCAATCAATTAGGCAAATTAAATTGAATTAAATGCTGATTTTCAATCTGTTTAACTTAAACTTCTTGGGAAAACGGTCTCAAGACCGTTTGAGTGCGTTGACCAAGCGTGGACCGTTTGGGATTACTGTTCCTAATGCTGTGGTCTAACAACCCACCAAATTTTATAGGTTAATTCCCAAGGAACCATGAGTTAAAGGCTAAACAATTAGGTAACCTAATTGGATTAAGTGCTGATTTTCCAATCTGTTTAACTTGAACTTTTTGGGAAACGGTTTCAAACCGTTTGAGTGCGTTGACCAAGCATGGACCGTTTGGTATTACTGTTCCTAATGATGTGGTATAATAACCCACCAAATTTGATAGGTTAACTTCCAAGGAATCATGAGTTAAAGGCTAAACAATTAGGTAACCTAATTGGATTAAGTGCTGATTTTCCAATCTGATTAACTTGATTTTTTTGGGCAAACGGTTTCAAACCATTTGAGTGAGTTGACCAAGCATTGACCGTTTGGGATTCCTGTTCAGAATCATGTTGGTTAATAACCCTCCAAATTTGAGGGATTAACTCCAAATGAATCGTGAGTTGAAGGCTAATTAATTATGTAAACCCTAATTGGATTAAGTGCTGACTTTCAACTTGATTGATTTGACTTTTTGGGTTTTCTTGCCCAAATTGTCTCAAGACCATTTGGGGGATCATCTAAACGGTCTCAAGACCGTTTGGGGGTCACCCAAGACCGTTTGAAGGTCTAGGGTCAAGTATGGATAGGTGTTTGAAGATCCAAAGATGTGGTGTGAACCCTAATGGGCTAAGTATTGGATTTGCATTGAATTGAGTTGATTGTTTGGGGTTGATTGGCCCAAACGGTCTCAAGACCATTTTGGGATCATCCAAACGGTCTCAAGACCGTTTGGAGATCACCCAAGACCGTTTGGAGGTCTGGGGTCAAGTATAGTTGACCAATTGAAGGTCCAAAGGTACACAATTACAAAGCAATCAATTGCTGATTTGATGATCAACTCAATAGCTCAAAGCCTAATGATTTTTCACTAGAATCCAAGGGTTGGGCGAGACAAACGGTCTCAAGACCGTTTGGAATCCAAACAGTCTCAAGACCGTTTGGAGATCACCCAAGACCGTTTGGAGGTCTAGGGGTGAGTATGATTAAGCAATTGATGATACAATGATACTAAGTTGGAATATAATCAATTGTTGTTTTGGTGATCAATCCAATGATCCAAACCTTAATTGGTTGACTTAGATTTTGATGATATGATGGGCAAACAGTCTCAAGACCGTTTGGAGGTCATCCAAACGACCTCAAGACCGTTTGGGGTCAGGTCATGTCCCAATGTAATGATGGTTCAATAGGCTCAAATCAATTAGTCCCACATTGAAATATGTTGAAGGGTTATTGATTACAATCCCTAATTCAATTGAGTTAAACCCTAATTGATGGTCAATTGAGGGTCAAGTGAGGGACAAATCAGTTGAAGGTTGACCTATTAAACTCAATTAAGGTATGAGTATAGGTCCAATTGATGATTGGTTCCATGAATTCAATGATTAAAGGAATCAACATTGGAAACCCTAATTCAATTGGATACCTTATGAAGTGGAGGTCCAATGTGATTGAATCTTTGAGAATTAAGATGATGAATGTTCTATTGATCCAATAATGATTAGTAATGATAATAAATGAAGGTGTGAAGGTTGAAACCCTAATAATACCTAAGTGATTAAGAACCAATTAAAGGGAGAATTCTTAATTGTTTATAGGATTAATAGCTTGATACACTATGTTAACCATAGTAGCATGTACTTGATTGAAGGGTTGATGTGACCTAATCAATTTGAAAGAATGAGAAATTAGAATACATATATATATATATATATAAATATGAATCATGTAATGATCTGCTATAGCACGACCGTGCAAGGGAGCACGGCCGTGGTAGCCTTAGCTTGCACGACCGTGCAAGGGAGCACGGCCGTGGTAGCCTTACTTTGCACGACCGTGCAAGGTGGCACGGCCATGGTGTCCTATATAGAAATTGAAAAGTTTTGGTATTATGCTGACATTGTTATATATGCATGTCCTTATTTGTATAAGTCATACAGGTTGATATTATGAGGTAATCATAGCCAGGTATGAGTTATGATGTCATATTCCTTGAAAACAATTATAAGCTTTTAGAGTAATGATATGTGAAAAGTATATACATTGTTTCAATCAAGGTCATGTTGTTAGATGACTTGATGCTTATATGTCACTTGGTAGCATGTGTTATGATAACCGGAGGGTTTGAATAACCATGTTCCTGAATCATTTTATGCTTAATGCCTTGAAGGCTTAGATGGTTCAATGGTTGTTTAATCTAAACCCTAATGATACCTAAAGACATTAAGGGGTTAAGTGATTAGTAGATTGACCCATGTTATGATTATTAAAGAAGATTACCAAGGTACCCTTGAAGGGTTCAAGTAGATAACAACCCTTGATCAAGCAAATGAAAAACACTAGAGGGGGGGGTGAATAGAGTTTTTAAATAATTTTAACAATTTATTGAACTCAAACAACCATAATTGAAATTAGAAGAAGGAGACAGGTGTTTAGAGTGGTTCCAACTTTAGCAAATACTAAAGTTGTCAGTCCACTACCCGGTTGCTTACCCAACCGGGATTTTGAAAGTATTTATTTTATTACCTTATCAAGGATTTATACAAAATACAATACTTTCCCTTACACCCTTTGAACAGCCTTCACTTGAAGTAGGTGCACCAACTTTGAGGTAGCCTTCTTGAAGTAACTCCAAGCTCCCCCTTGAAGTAGCCTTCCTCTCTAGATGTAACCTCCCGTTGCACCAGCCTTCTGAAGTAGCTCAAAGTCACCTTCTTCGCCAAGAAGAACTCCACCCTCTCCAATCAGCAGCCTCCAACCTAGGAGTAGCAAGGAGAGTACAAACGGTAATAAAGAACAAGAAAGAAAACAGGAAATTACAACTTATCCTTTGTAGCCCAAGGCTTGATTTGCCTAGATCAAGCGTATAGATCTCCTAACCAAGTGTATGGACTTGTGATTGCAGTGGGTAGGAGATACTAGCCTATAGGACACGAATTATGAGCTAAGGAAGGAAGTAGCCAATTGTCACAAAGCTCAAATTGCTCACAAACAGATTGCTCAAAGTATGCTCAAGGATTTCTCAAGTGTAGCAAGTGTGTTTTAGTGTCCTATGGCTTGTCCTATTTATAGGAATGGCCTAAGTATGCTTAAGGACGTTCTAGACAACTTCTAGGGGTTTCTAAGTGATTAACTAGCCGTTAGGTACAAGTTTGTTGCTTTAACAACGGCTAATTAATTAATTCTGCAGTTGCTGTCAGAGATCATCTCGGTCGAGGAATAGTCGACCGAGACACCTACTCGGTCGAACTTTTGTCGACCGACAGGCTCTCTGGAACAAGTGATTTGTAACGTCTATCTCCAACTGCCAACAACCTTGTCAGTTGTGTCTAACGGCTACTTTGGATCTTTCTCAGTCGAGAAGATTGTCGACCGAGAGTGTCTCGGTCGAGGAGTTTGTCGACCGAGATTGATCCTGTTTCAATGTTTCAATTTAGGCACTAATTATATGTATGAGTGTGCAAATGTGATCCTATTTGAAGGGAATGACTTATCTAAATGTGGTGTTTAGCTAGGGAGAATCTAACGCTTGATTTACATGCAATCTAAGTACTTGTACATTATATACTTGTACAAATTTTTTACAAAGCGATTACATTGCATGAAAACATAAACATGTAAGCATATGGATTTCCCTAGTTTCTTTTGTCATCCACCTGGTTCCTGCACACTCAAGTAGCTCGTTAGATCAATAAGAATGAAATGTTTGTCATAATCAAAACAAAGGGATTTATAGATGTCCATTTAGCCAACAATCTCCCCCTTTTTGAAGATGACAAACATTTCCAAAAATATAAATAAAGGAAATATAAACCATATGAGTTTCATACCTGAAGATTACCTTTTGTAGCCATTCTTGTTTTGCAAGTAAGTGCTTGGCCTTTTTCATTATGAAACTCAGTTATTATATTTTATTTTGATATTCTTTTCTCCCCCTTTGTCATTTCAAAAAGATATCCATGTTGAATATTTGATATTACTTCTCCCCCTTAATTTTATACGATGCTCCCCTTTAGATAGATATACCAAGGTATAAGTGCTTTGCAATAGATGTCAATTTAGTCATAACTTTAACTTTTAGGTATTTGCAAAGATTTTAATCCTTTTTTATTTATTTGTATTTATTACTCCCCTTATTTTGTATGCTCTACAATAGTCTTATAATCCAAATTCAAATGATGCCAAAGAAAAAAAAAATATCCATTATAAAGATAACCAATTTCATTACAAGCATGAAAAGATAGCCAAAACATGTAAAGATAACCCATTTATTACAATTTTGCAAAGATTTCATTACAACTAATACAACTCCAAATCTCACTGGAAAGACTTAAGAATTACATCAACATCAGGGTCTTTCCCCAGAAAAGGCTCAGCTCCATAATACTGGACCAAAGTTTGCCACTCCAGAGCACCTGTCTTGGTTAAGGCATATGCCTCCAAGAAGGTTGGAACACGATCAAATCGGAAATGAGCAGCAATATCTTGTAGTTGCATTGATGAAAACTGAGTATGCGTGAGATCTGTAGATGGTGGAGGTGGAGGTTGATAGTAGTTGTAAGATGGGTTATATGGATTGAGCATGCCAGGATTTAAAGAATAAGGATATTCATCTGGTTGGTTTGGAGAAAGAGTTTGCATTCTTTGGTTTAGATAAGTCATGGCATGATGGTTATAATCTAGTTGTTTACTAAGATGATATTGTGACCCAACAACATAGGTTAGAGTGTTTTGGATGGGATCATAGGGTAGGCTGGTAGGAGGAGGTGGAGGTGGAATATATTGGGTGGATGTCTCTCCTTCTACCCTAGCCCTCTTATGACCGAAATCAATTCCCATTTTTTCTACAGTGTTCTTACTTATTTTTTGTGGTCTACGCTCCCATGTATATCCCATATCCTCAATTTGGGTCTTAAGAAAATGTTGAGTAATTTGGCATACAAGATCAGCATATGGAGGATTGCCAGAAAACTCAAGCATATTTTTAAGAATGATGCGGATAAAATTTGTGGGAATACGTTGGATAATGGCATATATTAGACACATACGAAAAAATAGGAACTTCAGACTTATTTGCTCTAGGATGTATGTTTGTTGAAACAATAAGGTTTACAATCCTAGCAGCTGGTTTGAGATTGATAGCATAGTATGTACCTCTATCTTCGTGACAGGTTGTATTGGATTGAAAAATGGTTCTTTTGATGTCACTAAGACTAACGGTATGGTTATCTTGGGAAAATTGATTAAGTGGGTTGCCAGAGGTAAGGTCAAGGGTGTCTTGATATTCATCTATGTCAATATTTAGCATGTCAAGAATATCCCCTTCAGTAAATCGAAAGCTATGCCCATTGACCATAGCATAGAAGAAGATTGTGTCTCTTTCAGAATGGGAGATGAGGTTAGCATAGAATTCATTCACTACCTTGGTGGAATAGGAAGGGAAAGAAGGGTTGATGAATTCTTTCAACTTTGCACTTCGAAAAGGTCCTCCAAGTCGACGATGTTGATGAAGTCCATAACTTCAACTGGTCGTCGTGGGAGAGGAACTTTGGAGGAGAGTCGTAGATAGCGATCACCAGCATCTCCATCGACGAAGGCAATGTCGTTGATGATCGTCAATGGTGGAGTAGCTTCCCTTCCTTTCCTGCTAGCAACCTTCTTCTTTCCACGAGCAGAGGATGATGCCATTGTGTTGCTTGAAGGTGGAGAAGAAGCAAGGAAGTCTTGGGGATGATGATGCTAAAGATTTGCACAAGAATTCACTAGAGAGAGCCTATGGAAACAAGATTATGAAAGTGTGAAGAAGTGACCCGTTTTTGGTCCCTTTTATAGCAATTCAGTGACCGGATCGGTCGACAATTTGTCGACCGAGCGTCCGCAATGGTCATATTCCAGACGCGCCACTCGACCGTCCAACGGTCGACTTGCAACGGTCGGCCGTTAACGGTAACGGTCGGATTGCAACGGTCATATCCCAACGGCTCTTTCTCAGTCGAGCAATTGTCGACCGACACTGTCTCGGTCGAACAATTGTCGACCGGAAGTGTGTCCGATGTTAGGTCTGTCTAGATTCTGTCGGTCGAGAGAGATGGGCAGACCGAGAGGTTTTCGGTCGAAGATTCGTCGACCGACAGACTTACTGGGTACGAATTTTTTAAGCTGATTTTTAATGCAAATGATAGACTGATTTTGTAGAGCATATATATATATATTTTCTAAGGGAGTAATATTTTTATTATTAACAATATTGGGATAATTTTGTGATCATAAATTGATTTTGCTTTTAATCACAATAAAATGATATTCAAATAGTTATTGTGTCAAACTTATTTTAGGTCGATTTTGACTACGACCATAGCGCCCCTTGGTCAAATTTCATTTTAACCAAGAGGCAAGTTTGCAGATTTTCAAATTGAACATATCGAGTATAATATCTGCATAAAATTTGATTAAGTAACAATTTGAAGCATAATACTTAATATGAAAAACATTTGTCCTTTTCTTGACATATAGACTTTGTTGTAGTAAAATGAATATCAAATTTCACGTCGTTTAGTATCCTCATAAGATTCTTTACTGAAGGCACACTAAATATCTCAAGTCTTTTAAAGATACTAATTGAGAGATTTTATCTTTGCAAGCATAACATATTACCAATAAAACATTTTGCTTGCCTATCATGGATCCATGTAGACGATTATTTATCAAGCTAATCACAGTACCAAATGGTGAAACCATATCCATGATGTAATAACAGAACAATAACAGTAAATAATCACATGATTTTAATCACATGATTTCTATATGGATAGACCAGAAAAAAAAGAAATCATGTGAATAATGATAGAAATTTTCTTTTCATGAAACTAAGCATAATTTCAGTTTAAACTTAAATCATTTAGGGAATAAACTAATATTAATTTAAATTTGTAGGGATGATTTCCAAAAAAAAATATATATCCAATCATTAATTATGAATAGATAGCAATTTTATCAAAGAATTCAGCAATTTTGCAACAGACTGGAAATCAGTGACATGCTCGGTCGATAATTTCTCGACCGACAGTATCTCGGTCGACAGTCTCTCGACCGACAATATTCCAGAAACTGTTAATTGCTTCCAAATAAAACATAATTATGCAAGTTAAATATTTAGATACTTAAATTTATTTGTTATCCCATTATGTTGAGTTGAGATAGACGTAGAAATATGCAACTAAGGTTCTTGGTCATATCTCAACTTAATTGCGTTTATTTAGTTTGGAGGTCTTGGTACCCAAACTAACTCGACATCTTTTCTCTTGTAAGGACATGAAAAGGAATAATGACCAAGACGCAAACAATAATGACAGCATATCGAGTCAACCTCATATCTTTTTCTATGGTTGTGTTCAGTGTTGTTCTTGGGTGATGATGTTCCTTTAGGTACATATATAGATTGATGTGTTTGTGACTTTCTCCAACTAGGTTGTTGATAGGATTTCCCTTTAGGCTTGTAACCTAGTCCTCTTCTCCCTATTTGATGATAGGGATTATCTAAGATTTTATTAAGAATGCCATTACTATTCAAATTACTAACTTTTTGTTGTAACTTGGCAATCTCTTCCATTCTCTTCTTGATATCTAGTTTTGCTTGATCTAGATTAGAATACAATGAGTTTCTTTCTTTGACAATAGAATCATAATCTAGATGGTTGCATAAGATGGGTTGTTTTTGAAGATCATTCACTTGACTTTGCAATTTATTCTTCTCTAAAGAAAGTAGATTACAATTTGCCTCTATAGATTTTATCTCAATATCATGATCTTCAATGATCTTTTTAAGATCTTCGTTTTCAGATGTAATAGCAAGAAGTTTAGCATGTAATTCATCATTTGCTTTATTAGATTTCTTTAGTTTCTTCTTGCATTCAACATATTTAATATGTGTTTCTTCAAGGCTAGCAACTAGTTCTTCTTTAGATAAATCAAAAAGACTTACCTCTTCTTCTTCTTCTTCCTCGCTAGTTGTAGAAATGAGACAATCTTTGTTCTCATCTACCTTCTTTGATCTCCATGGGCATCTAGTTGTTGTGTGGCTTGTTCCTAAGCACCAATTGCAACATGTTGTAGTTTTGTCTAAGAATCACCTTTTGTTGTGATTGTAATCACCATTGCCCTCCATTCTTCAAGACCTGGTTAGGGTTCCTTGAAGCCTGCTCTGATACCAATTGAAAAACACTAGAGGGGGGGTGAATAGAGTTTTTAAATAATTTTAACAATTTATTGAACTCAAACAACCACAATTGAAATTAGAAGAAGGAGACGAGTGTTTAGAGTGGTTCCAACTTTAGCAAATACTAAAGTTGTCAGTCCACTACCCGGTTGCTTACCCAACCGGGATTTTGAAAGTATTTATTTTATTACCTTCTCAAGGATTTATACAAAATACAATGCTTTCCCTTACACCCTTTGAACAACCTTCACTTGAAGTAGGTGCACCAACTTTGAGGTAGCCTTCTTGAAGTAACTCCAAGCTCCCCCTTGAAGTAGCCTTCCTCTATAGAAGTAACCTCCCGTTGCACCAGCCTTCTGAAGTAGCTCAAAGTCACCTTCTTCGCCAAGAAGAACTCCACCCTCTCCAATCAGCAGCCTCCAACCTAGGAGTAGCAAGGAGAGTACAAACGGTAATAAAGAACAAGAAAGAAAATAGGAAATTACAACTTATCCTTTGTAGCCCAAGGCTTGATTTGCCTAGATCAAGCGTATAGATCTCCTAACCAAGTGTATGGACTTGTGATTGCAGTGGGTAGGAGATACTAGCCTATAGGACACGAATTATGAGCTAAGGAAGGAAGTAGCCAATTGTCACAAAGCTCAAATTGCTCACAAACAGATTGCTCAAAGTATGCTCAAGGATTTCTCAAGTGTAGCAAGTGTGTTTTAGTGTCCTATGGCTTGTCCTATTTATAGGAATGGCCTAAGTATGCTTAAGGACGTTCTAGACAACTTCTAGGGGTTTCTAAGTGCTTAACTAGCCGTTAGGTACAAGTTTGTTGCTTTAACAACGGCTAATTAATTAATTCTGCAGTTGCTGTCAGAGATCATCTCGGTCGAGGAATAGTCGACCGAGACACCTACTCGGTCGAACTTTTGTCGACCAACAGGCTCTCTGGAACAAGTGATTTGCAACGTCTATTTCCAACTGCCAACTACCTTGTCAGTTGTGTCTTAAGGCTACTTTGGATCTTTCTCGGTTGAGAAGATTGTCGACCGAGAGTGTCTCGATCGAGGAGTTTGTCGACCGAGATTGACCCTGTTTCAATGTTTCAATTTAGGCACTAATTGTATGTATGAGTGTGCAAATGTGATCCTATTTGAAGGGAATGACTTATCTAAATGTGGTGTTTAGCTAGGGAGAATCTAACGCTTGATTTACATGCAATCTAAGTACTTGTACATTATATACTTGTACAAGTTTTTTACAAAGCGATTACATTGCATGAAAACATAAACATGTAAGCATATGGATTTCCCTAGTTTCTTTTGTCATCCACCTTGTTCCTGCACACTCAAGTAGCTCGTTAGATCAATAAGAATGAAATGTTTGTCATAATCAAAACAAAGGGATTTATAGATGTCCATTTAGCCAACAGCAAACCCTAATGATTATAATGGGTTGACTTTATCTATGTTAATCAAAGATGACTTGATCTAATCTAACCTAGAGAGATTTAAACATCATCTAGTAGTAAGAAGAGAGAGAAAACTCCTAATATGAATGAGAATCAAGTAACATACTTTCAATATGTAAGAATGTACATGATTAGGGTATGATCCATCAAGGTAAGATCATGGAAATCCTAATTATAATGATTAATGAATCTTAACCTAATTTGAGGGCATCAATGATGATAATTTTCATATATAATGATGATATGAGCTCAATTCACTATGAAGTGAATAGTAAACCCTAATTCTAGGGTAATAAAATGTAACGTGAATAGTAAACCCTAATTTAGGGTGATCTGATAAATGGAGTAATTTAGGGTTATGCCTTTGAGTATGAAACCCTAATTACAAGTTGTAATATGAGAAATCTTTATGCCTCGAGAGCTAAGAGGTTCTATAACCCTATGTTGAAATAAAAGAATACAAACCCTAACTAATGAAGGATGGGGTATGTTAACCCTAGTCCTGGGTTATGCTTTCAAGTATGAAACCCTGTGAACAAATTACAATATAAGAATTCTTATGTCGTATAAAACAAAGGGATTCAATAACCTTAATTGAGTGGGGTAAACCCTAACTCTACTTATGCTTTTAAGCATGAATCTTCATGATTAAAGTATGATATGAGGAATCATTATCCCTAATCATAAAGAAAGGGATTGAATAACCCTAATTGATGTAAATAAGGGAACCTAGCCTTAGTGTAAGCATGAAGGTACTATTCCCGAATTGAAAGGTTAATTTTGGTTTATAAATTGCTGATTTGGAAATGAATTAACCATGTAGGTTCTTATAAAAGGATGATTATATCCAGGTAAAGGTTATGATATCATATTCATTGGAAGCATGTTATTAGCTTTGTGAATAGTGATATACCATGTTGCCTAGTTAAGTGACATCATATAAGATTGATAGGCTGTGAGATCCATGAGTAACATCAAGGCCATGCTAATAAGATGACTTATGATGAATTAAGGGTTTGAATACCCTATTCTTGAATCATAGTAATGAAATGGTTAAGAAATGATATCCAATTGATAATTGATGTGAGTTAGACTTGATACATTTAGTATTCTACTTTTATAGCTGTTGTTCTAATGATTAATGCTTGGAAACATGCTTGATGCTAAAAGAATGCTAGAATGTACCTAACTAATCAAGTATAATCATATCATGTAGAGCCCTGACCATAGATCCATCATTGTCAGAGACCAAATGATAGTGAAACAGGTTTTCCTAAGGGAACTCCTGGAGCATATACTTTTGAGTATATGGGGGTATATGGACGCGAATATCCTTACGTCCTAGTGTAGGAATTGATGTAGATGTACTTTAATCTTTCAGCCCTTCACTATATATTCATACCGGCTGATGTACCACAAATCTCCCGAAGAAATTACTAATACTGCATCGATGAGAGATAAACAAGAAATCTTTCGATGACGATGAGAGTTCAGAACTCCACTGTAACTCTATAGCGAAGTTTCCAGAATACCCTGGATAGCTACTACAGTAGAGACACAAGATGTCCTGCAAGTAAATCCTCTTACTGACTGAGGAAGATGAGGTCATAAGAATCCGGCTCTTTTGATGACCTATGTATGGTACCGACGCGATTTTTATAAATGGTCGGTTGGAGTATGAGAGGTATACCTCATCTTCGCATGGCATAATGATGTTTGAAAAATATAATCAGCCGTATAGTATAACTGCTTAGGTTGTACTACGAGAAACAATGATTGATGTTACATTGTTGACTTTAATAGTCTGTTCAAGTTTCTAGAATACATGTTCTACATATGCTTTAATGAAGTGATTGCTTAAGTAAATGATGTTTTACTTATTACCAAACCTGCTATTGATATTTTCAGTTACTTTGCTTCTGTTATTCCTTATATGCTATAACAAAGCCTCTGGCAGAGAGTTATAACTCTCACTGGGACAATTATTTAAATTGTCTCACTTCCGTGGGATTCTACTTTTTAGGTAGACGCTGAGGATGAAGGAATCCATTTAAGAATGAGCAACAACAACAACAACAGCATCAGGGGCAACAATGAATCTCAGGTGGAGATACTGACTGTCTAGTCTTATAGATAGCATGTCTTATGTCGTCTCTGTACTCTCAGGTCCTAGGAGTCAGTAGGTCTGAGGATTTTGGCATGATGCCTCGAGATTTTGTATCTTACCTTGTACAGTTAACAAGGTGGGTTTTGTTGTAATGCTCGAGATGTGTTTATTACAGAGATGTATCAATGGATCAGTTTGTAAATGACCTATCATGTTGTTTATGAAAGAGTTTTTATCTTTCAAAGATCTCTTTACAAAAGTTTTAAATTTTTAGTAATTTTTGATAATTCCGCTGCTAATTGCTTTCGCATTCGTTTAATTTAATAGTCAGTTTGGTGTCGGTCGTTTCAACCATCCTATATGTTGTTTGTGCTATACGTTGCGTGTCTGGAACTAGATTAATTTCAAAATCTATTTCTCGGGGTGGTGGTACACCTGGAAGTTCTTCAGGAAATACATCTTCAAATTCCCTGACTACAGGAACTTCGACAGGGTTAGGACTATCCATGGTAGTATCTACCACATGGGCCAAGAATGCATAACATCCTTGCCTCATTAGCTTCTTAGCAACCATAGCTGACACAAGACAGGTGGGTAGAATCTTTCTCTCTCCTTGAAAGATCCATGTGTCACTATCATCAGCAAACACATCTTGCTTGGACTCACAATCCAAGACAACCTTATACCTTTCTATGGTATCCATCCCAAGGATTATATCAAATCCATGCATCTCAAGTGGTATAAGATACACTTGAATGCGATGTTCAGAGAAGAAGAGAATGTAGGGAGAACATACCTCCTGCAACACAGCAGATCCCCTCAACGGAGTTTCTAACAACAAACTATCTATTCTATGACTTATAGTCAAGTTGCAGTCAAGAATCACTCTTCGAGTGATAAAGGAGTGTGTAGCACCCGGATAAATTAAAACGGATACAACGCAAGATGTAGACATATCATAATATAACAATTCCATCTGACCTGCCACAACCCGAGGGTTGATCACTGCATCAGGTGGATTCATCGCATAGAATCTCGCCGTCGTCCGTGGTTGATTCGGTGCTCGGTGACTGGGTGTCGATGATCCAGCTTGGGACGCTTGTCCACATCCTTTGGGTTCCCCATGTCAGTTGGATTGAATTGGGGTGGTTCAGGCACATGTTCTTCTCTATCTGGGTCTCTTGCACCTCTTCTGGGTGCAGCAGCACTACTCTCTGCAACATGTTCTTCATGTGGTCCAGACATTCTAAGTTTTATCTTCTCCCCCTAAATGAGCAGAAGATACTATCAGACATACTGGAAGACACTAGAACAAACTTAACAACCTAAGTCTTATGTCTTTGTAGACTCAGCGAACCTAGAGCTATGATACCACTAAACTGTAGCGACTGATTCGCTTAAACAGGATTAACGAATGCGGAAGCGATTAACTAGCAGCGGAATTATGGAAATTCACTAAAAATTAAAACTTTTTGTAAAGAGATCTTCAATTGGTAAAACTCTTTCATAAAGAAACATGATAAGTTATTTACAAACTGATCCATCATTACATCTCTGTAATAATCACATCCCGAGGGTTACAAACATCAATTGCCCTGTTAACTGTTCAAGGCAAGATACAAAATCTCGAGGCATTAAGCCAAAAATCTCAGATCTACTTTAAACATCTACTGACTCCTAGGACCTGAGAGTACAGAGACGACACATAGGACATTCTATCTACAAGACTTGACAGACAGTGTCTCCACCTGAGGATCACTGCTGTCCCGAATGTTGCTGCTGCTGCTGTTGCTGCTCACCCACTGAAAGGTTTCTTACTCTTCTTCGGCGATTACCTAAAAATTTAATCCCACGGAGGCGAGACAATTGAACAATTTTCCCAGCTAGAGTTATAACTCTCCACCAGAAGCTTTGTTATTGCAATTAGAGGAATAATACTGAGCAGTGGAATTATAATATTCAACAGCAGGCAATTCAGTAAATAAACTAGGTAGAGCAGTAATCTCTATGCAATCATTTCCAATATAACTTGATTGAATGATAAGACACTTAATCAATAAGGAATATGAAGAACATGTATACTAGTTATTCAAATAGAACATTATACACAATGTGTCATCAATCATTGTTTCTCGTAGTTCAACCTAAGCAATTATGCTATACGGCTGATTACATTTTTCAAACATATTTATGCCCTGAGGAGATGAGTTACACCTCTCATACTCCAACTGGCCATTATGAAATCGCAATCGGTATCATACATAGGTCATCAGAAGAGCCGGATTCCTATGACCTCATCTTCCTCAGTCAGTGTGAAGATCATCATGCAGGAGATCTTGTGTCTCTTCCATCATAGCTTTCCAGGGTATTCTGGCAACTTCGCTATTAGAGTTACAGTGGCATTCTGTACTCTCTTCGCCATCGAGGGATTTCTTGTTTATCTCTCATCGAAGCGGCATTAACAACATCATCGGGAGATTAGTGATACATCATCCCGGCATAAACATATAATGAAGGATTGAGAGATTAGAGGTACATCTCACATCAATTCCTACATTAGGACGTAAGGATATTCGCGTCCATAACCCCCACATACTCAAAAGTATGCTCTCCAAGAGTTCCCTTAGGAAAACATGTTTCACCATCATTAAACTTCTGACAATGATGGATCTATGGTCAGGGCTCTACATGATATTATTATACTTGATTAATTAAATACATTATAGCATTCTTTTAGCATCATGCATGTTTTCAAACATAAACCATTAAATTAACTGCTATAAATAAAGAGTACTAATTGTATCAAATTCATTTCACATCCAATTACTATTGGGATATCAATCCCTAACCATCTCATCATTATGATTCAGGAATATGGGTATTCAAACCCTTAGGTCATCAAAACACTTGTTACTAAGTAGCATATTGATGACTTGATGGCAATGCAGATATTTCTCATGGCTCATACAGCCTATCAATCTCATATGTTACCTCTTACTAGGCAACATAGCATATCATTACTTTCAAAACTTATAAAGTGCTTTCAATGAATATGGCATCATAACCCTTACCTGGCTATGCTCACTTCTTTATAAAGACCTGCATGGTTAACACAATTGATAACATGCACATTGTATCTATATCAGCACAATATAAGTTCTTTTCAAATTAAATATAGAACACCACGGCCGTGTTTATCTTGCACGGTCGTGCTACATAGATTCACCACGACCGTGTCACATTACCACGGCTGGTTTCTAGGGTTAGAGTTTCCCTATTTAATTCTACTAGGGTTATTCAACCCCTTTAACTTACAAAGGCAGAATGATAACTTATTTTTTACTTAAGTATATAGTTCCATGTTTAGAAGCATAACCCAAAATTAGGGTTTATTGTTCATATCATCACATTACCCTAGATTAGGGTTTACTATTCATATTACAATGAATAAAGATTATACCATCATCATGTGTGAGGATCACTTCCATTAATGCCCTCAATTAGGTTAAGATTCATTAACCATCATAATTAGGGTTTCCATGATCTCACTATGAAGGATCATACCCTAATTAGATACATACATACTTATTGGAAGTTTATTACTTGATTCTCAATCATAATAGGAGTCTTCTCTCTCCTCTTTTTATCAGATGATGTTTACATCACCCTTGATTAGGTTAAGTCAAATCAACCTTGGCATCATGGTTATGTCATTATTAATGTGGTCATTAAGGCACACTTGATCAAAGGGTATTGGTCATTTTATCTCATCAAGGTTACTTTAGTAATGTTCACCACTTGATCATAACATGTATTAATCCACTAATTACTTGGTCCCTTAATCACTTTAGGTATCTCTAAGGTTTAGGTTGATCAACCACTATACCATCTTGACCACTAAGGCATCAAATGATCTTGACCTTTTTAGACCTCAAATGGTCTTGCACACAAACTCCCCAAACGGTCTTGAACTAACCTTGAAACCATTTGGTGGTGTTGACCGTTTGGTCTAGTTTGACTTTTGAAACTGTTTGATAAAGTGCACATTCAAGACCGTTTGCCTAAGATGAGGTGAAGACCGTTTGGTCTTGTTGACCGTTTGTTCAAGTTTGACTTTGAAACCACATGGGCAAAATTGATCTTGAAACCGCATGAGCACCAAACGGTTTGGGATCGTTTGGTCCCAAACTGTCTATAGACCATTTGGTCCCAAACAGTCTTGATACTGTTTGGACTCAAACGGTCTTGAGACCATTTGGTCCAAACCACCTCAAAACCGAATGGACCAAAAAGTATCTCAACCACTTCAATTGAGTTAGGGTTTCCAAGGTTGAACCCCTCAATCGTTCATGCACTTGTTAGCCACTTATCAATTGAGTCAATTAGGTCAACCGTCAACTGATTTGACCCTCAATTGTACCTCAATTGATCACCAATTAGGGCTTGGATCAATTGAATTAGGGTTTGGAATTGATCACCCTTCAACATGTTTCAACATGAGTCTAATTGATTTGAACTTATTGAACCATCATTCAATTTGGTCATGACCTGACCCCAAACGGTCTTGGGATCGTTTGGATGACCTCCAAATGGTCTTGAGACCGTTTTCTCAAGTCAACATCAAAAACTAACTCAACCCATGAAGGTTTGATTCATTGAATTGATCATTAGGCCACTAATCCACTACACTTCAACTTAGAACCTTTGGATATTCCACCACTTGACCATAGTCAACCCTAGACCTCCAAACGGTCTTGGGTGACCCCCAAACGGTCTTGGGATCATTTGGATATTCTCCAAACGGTCTTGAGACCGTTTTCCCATTATTTCATCAAAAACCAAGTCATTCTCTTAAGGGTTGAACCCTAGATTTGGTCACTAAATCAACACTTAATTGCTCAAGAACCTAATATCATTGGACCTTCAATTGGTCAACTCTACTTAACCCTAGACATCCAAATGGTCTTGGGTGATCACCAAATGGTCTTGAGACCGTTTGGGTGATCCCCAAACAGTTTTGAAACTGTTTGGGCCACTCAACCCAAACTTCATCCTGATTCAATTAATGAAATCAGCAAATAACCCGATTAGGGTTTAGGTGATTGATGTACCTTCAATTGGTGATTTAATTGGTATTAGATGATGATTTTTGGTAGGTTATTAGTCCACATTATTTACAACAGACCTTCAAACGGTCAATGCCTGGTCAACGCATCCAAACGGTCTTAGACCGTTTGCTTCCATGCGTTCTTGGTTGAAACCGTTTGTATTCAAACGGTTTGAAACCGTTTGCTCCCAAACGGTTTGGGAAACCATTTGAGCAAGGGGTTAGAGACCATTTTCCAAAGCAAGTTTGTGGATAAATATTTTAAATAACGTCATCATCTTCTACCTCAAGAACAGGGGCTGTTCTTCACGGAAGTACTAGCAAGAACACACAAAGGTGTCTAAAGAAGAAGAATAAGCAACGATTCTAGGAGAAGAAGGATGCAATAACAAAACTTAAGGGTTAGAGTTATAAAACCCGCCTTAAGATCTGATCCAGAGCTCCAAGTTTCGTAGCTATAATGGTGGATGAAGCTCCAAAGGTTTTCCAAGGTCTGTCTTTCAAGATTTGGATGGAGAAGATGGCTAGAAAGAAGAATTGTGTAAGGAAAACTAACAAACGAACCTTGTATTAGGGTTTCCTCCAAGAATTCGAGCTAGGTGATGACCCATACTTACCGACTTAACTTGGTCATCTTCCTCTGCTCCTGAGATTCTCCTTAGTCGGCCAAAGCAAGAAGATGAGAAAAGAAACTAAGGGAAACGTTCCCTTGCTTTGTGGAAAAAGGTTGCTTATATATTTTTGGATATTATCAAGGCAAAGAAAAAGATAGTTATTTCTTTTATTTCTTAAACCCATCAACTCATGCTCACTCCACCCTTGGCCACGTTTCTTCCTCCTTTTCACATGAAAAACCTCTCTCTTATCCAAAGTTAAAGAAAAAGAAACCATATATCTTAATAAGCTATATATATGAAAGGCCATTTTGCTTAAAACTTGGTTATTTAAATATCAAGGTTATCTTTCTTACTTGATCATTCAAATGAGGCGCCCCTCTCATTTTCTTTGCTCAAATCTATGCCAAGAAACATGAGAGATACTCTAGAGGGTATATTTTACATATTGGACCCTAGGTTTTGGGTAAATTGCACTTTACACCAAAACTAGGTTTTAAAGCACAAGGATTGCTCTACAAGCTATATCTTGGTGCTCAAGCTTGTGGAATCCATACCACTACACCATATTCATTATTATGATGTCTCAACATAAGAGGAACATCTTAACATGTGCAATTTGCAAGTTGACCCCTCTAATTGGGTAATTTGCACTTTAGTCCCATATTAACAAAATAATATTACAACATTGTTTTTAAAAAGGACTGAAATGGAAATATAAGTTCATAAAAAGCTTTAATTACATTTCATATGATAACTACAAGAATTTAATTGCATATTTAAGAAAAACACCTAGGGTTAGTTCATAACCCAGGTCAGGGATGTTACAGCTCCGCTATGGGACAGAAAAATAAGGGAGGGGATAAAATGGGCTAGGGTTTGAGGGAAATGAAGAAAAGGGAGGCAACGAGTCAGTGAAAGAGTTTTATAGGCAAAGGGAGTAGTAAATTGTGCTAAAATGGAGGGAAAAGGATATTAGGTGAGGCTTGGCACCATGGCCACAAGTTTGGTGTATGGAGGTAAGGGAACAAGTCTTAGTTGTCTTATCAAGGGCCGATCTGATGTAGCAACATCCAACGGCCATGATTTGATTTCTCATCGTTCATGCATTGATTGGTCAAACAAAGAAGGTGTGGATCGATGGGTCAATGTAAGGAAACAAGGGAAATGGGTCGCACGACGTGACCTTGGGCCCATTTAGGTGCAAAAATGATTTAAAGAGGCAAAACAAACTTTTAATGCATAAGATTTTCAATTGGGAATAACTTGCACATCATAGCTCTAAATTGGGAAAGAAAACATGTGTAGGAATTGTGAGAAAGATCTCTACAACAAGAAAATGATAAAAAGGCATATATGTATTCAAATAGACGATCAAAATAAAAGAAATGGTGGGGATGGGTGTTATGTTTTAAAAACAAATTAAGAGTCCAATTGAGGGTCATCAAGGTATCAATTTCTCTCAAGTGTTATCAATTATGTATTCAAATATGAAATTGAAGCTGAGGATAAGAGGTAAGTCCAAGATAGAAGTCATATTCAAATTTTGAACTTCCAAGGTATCATACTATCATCTCTAGTGGAGCCTCTCATTATTTAGATAGAATCTTCAAAGTTCCAATCAAGAAATATGGCATGTGTCACTCTGTTTCCACACTTACCACTCACTAATGAGCAGGAAAGTGGAGGTGTCAAATCAACAAGTCAAGACCATTATGGAGAATGTTGTTTGTATGTGTACAAATAGTAGGTGCATAAGATCAATGATTTTATATGGGCATATAGGATACCCTACAAGACACACATTGATGCCATATCATTTCAGTTGATTTACAAATAATCATGACATCTCATAGTTGAGATGGATGATAGTGTGTGGTGGGCAATAAATCAGTTAAACTTGGATCTTGACAAGGCTACAAAGCAACATCAATATCAATGCCAAAAGTTTGATGAGATAAGAATGAGGCATATAGCAATACCCACATCTACAAAGAGCAAAAAATTAGCCACGATGGGCATATAACGTGAAAATACATCTAGGAGGACTACTAAGCATTATTGCACAACTATTTCTTGTGTTTCATTCTTGGGAAACTTAATCCAAGATTGTTCGCTTCGTATGTCATCCTCGAGATGAGTCCACTTGAAGTAATGTACATATGGAGCAAAATGATAGGAAAATGCAAAGTCAATGGGGAGCAACTTAGGTGCTACCTTGTCATGGATGACATGCAACAAAATACATCTTTAGAGGTATATGAGGATTACTTATAGACTAGGATCTTGAGAATGGATCCATCAACAAAAAATACAAACACATTGACATAGTTCTTTTCCCATCATTCTATTAAGTGACTAATCTCTTTGACCATTATGTTATTCAAATAATACAAATTTGGGGCCACAGACCATGAATCCACATAATGGAGTTTCCATCAATATAAAATCAGTACCTTATAGACGACTAGGCATCTATCCAAAGAGCATTTTTCCATAACATGGATTTGCAATGCATCCACTGGCATTGCCCTAGAAATTGGACTTGTATCTAGAATGATGACCCTAAAGTGATTCACTATCTTGTTGTTGACCTGGATAAATCCAATATTTGAGAATAAAATCAGCTTGTTAACTTGAGTTTGGTATAGACTCATGACACTAAATAGATTTAGGTCATTGTTTTTTGCCTTTATAGAGAGTCTAGACATAGGGTGTTTATTTATTTAGGTGTTATTCATGATCTTAATATGCTTTAGGTTGTAGGTATTGATCTTCATAAATCTAGCACTTAGTGACCATGTTTATTAATTCATCACAAGTTAGATCAAAATTAGGTGTTGAATTGATTCAATTCATGCTTCCAGTCTCAACCATCATATTGAGATGAGATTACCCATATTAGGTACTACCAATGGCCATTCTCCTCTTTTTATTGTTGTACATCCTTCAACCATTTGTGTGATCACATTTTTGGGAGAGAAGAACTTTGTAGACACGTGGATTTCATTGTTGTTATATTTTTTATGGTAAAAGAATCATATGACTACTTCTTAAAACACATATAATCGCTTATCAACTTATAGAGATTGCCTTAAGGTGTTTAGTTTCCAAAATTCCAGTTAGACTTTTCTCAATCTTACATTCTTTTATGATGAGGAACACCTCCTAGAATGAGCCACTAATGGACTTCCCCTTGTAGGCTAAACCCTGGGGTTAGACATAGCATGGTCATTCACCCCTACACTGCACAAACATTACATTTTTTAAATACATAAAAATCTTATCTTAAGAAGGGAAATCCATTGACACCCCATTTTTGTCCACTCATTAATTATTGATTTTTTTCATCTACCATGGATCTTCTAGATCATTTTCCCATTTTTTTACTTCATCTCATATTTCAACTATTATATTAATTATTTATTAAATGATTTAACCATTTCCCCACTTAGTTAGGCTATTAACTAGAAGTTTATTTTATTCTAGATTTGGGAATAAAATGATCACTATTTATATGTCAAATTTTGTATTTTCCCTATTCGACTTTCTGGATTATTTCATTTGATGCAATTCGGACAAACCCTTTTCTCATGTAATATTTAATATGGAAGTTGGATTATCTGGAAAACTTCTCAAACATGTGTCTCGCATAGTGAACTAGTTTTTATTGTTCTTCTTCTATTAAAAATGATGTGACACAGGTAACAAGTAATGTTTGTAAGAGGATTTCTCACATGGACGAGGAAAGTCCTAGTAGGGTGTGTCCTAGAATATTTGAAAAATCCATTGGAACAAACCCTAGTAGATTTTTGCAATGATCACTTTGTGCCAACTGTGCCGATCCGTGGGAAGCCAACAAGATGTTGTGAATCCACATTAGCAATAATTCCAACAATCTAACACCCTAGAAAATGGTTTCCTAAACCTCATGGCAGTGCTTCCAAATGAAGACAATGCAATCATCTACCACCAAAGATGGCTAGATATAGTGAATACCTCCCACAATACCTTGTAACACACTCTCCAGAGATCCTAACACCTCCTAAATCCTAAGATTAGAGTGCACCTATCCTTCTCTCTTATTATCCTTATTTCAATAATTATTTCTCTATAACGTCAATTCTAACATGTCAAGGGGCTAGGAATAGGGGACATTGGGACTCTAATTGTAGTCTTTATCTAGTTGTTCTTGACCAAATCATGTGCTAATAAATTAATATATATTATATTGATCAAATTATTTAACCTATTTTACCTATAATCCTGATTGGAAGATCAATTTTAATATTTTCTACATTATTGTAGTCATAATATAATCTACTTCCTTTGATAATATGTTGATTACTTAAACAACTAAAATAATTTGTTTATTGTGTATTCTTAGCAACATCCACATCTAATTACATGATATTATTTCTCTTGAGTTAATTACATCCTAACTTTTTTCTCTCTCTGGAACTTGTTGAAATCTATCCTAGATCTCTATGATTGATCTTAATCATATGAGTCTGTGAGAATGCTAACATAGAATAAGATGAGAAATTTTATGCCAATGATTGAACGACGATGGTCGTCGTATGATATGTCATTGTTTACTTTTTTTGTCTTTTTAACTTAAAAACCTAGGACAAGTGAAATGGTCACATTTTTTTGAATTATGCAGATTGGTGCCTAACACCTTCTATGGTGGTAGCAAAATTGTCTTGCCTATTTTTATTATCTTCACTATCCTTGAGTGGAGTCAATTTTAGGGCCTCTGGGTTTCCCTCTAACAAAAGCACTTTTGTATGTTTCTCATTGTTTGTCTCTATTAAACAAGGTGGCTGACTCCAACTAAATTCCAATTTATGTCTTTTCATTATGTACCAACTTCCCTCCATTATTAATTTTGATAGTAGAGTAGAATACTTAAATACTTCTATGAGACCCTCATTCATATACCTTATTTTCTCAATATGATGGTGCCTCGAAATGAGAGGAGTATCATAGAGTGAGAAGCACAGAAAAACAAAGAGGACAAGCAAAGAGCCCATGATATGTTCTTGACAAACAAAATGTGATTGATATATGTAACAGGAAGAAGAAGAAAGTAGAGTTCTTGACATGATATATATTTCACATATATCTTCCACTACTAAGCATCAAAAGTACGTTGAGCATACCAAGATCTTATATGTTGTAATCTGATATAGCAAAACTCTCGGGGATGTAATTATACATCATTCATAAAAGCTCATTACAACCGCAATTAGCTAAACAGTGAAACATCTTAGACATACGATGTAACATATTCTAATGTAGAAGAGTGGGTGGAAAAACCAGAGGTGTGCAACCCATCTCCATAGACCCAAAAGTGGGAAAAGCCAAGATCATTATGAGTAGTTATAAGTTTGTTACTATCAGAACATGGGGGCACCCTTATAACCATTGTTTAGAAAAGCGATATGCAATGTACAGGCGGAGAGGGTGCCGCATAGAGTATATGCGGTATGTGGGAGTATATACGGTAGTATATGCGGTTTTGGATTTTTTCCAATACAGAAGTTATAAATAGTCATTAAACGATATATTCAACTCACAAATAAAAAATATAAAATATAGATTATGCACTTATATATATTTACATGTAATCATAGTAATATGTAAGTATGATATGCTTATATATGTATATATATCTATATATGAAATGTGTTTGTAATATATGTACAAATATTAAAATGTATGTTTATAAATGCACTAATATGTGCAGAGTGTGTGTATAATTGTGAATAAATCAAAATATTTACATGTACAAATATGTGTTTGTCAGTGTAGGTATATTTTATATGTATGTATACATATGAATATATCAAAAAGTTTTGATATAAATTTACAAATGTGTGTGGAAATTGTTACATATACTACAATGTATACATGAATATAAATGGCTATATACTTAAATTTTAATATATAATACAATTTGTGTATATGCATGCATGTATGTATGTAATGTATGGACATAAGTTGTGGGCTTTTCAAAAAGTGGAGTTTAAACGGGCGCTTAATCGGTTAAGCGGGAGTATATGCGGCCCATGACCGCTTAGTGGACTGATTAGTAATATACAGTGCGATAGGTTGACCAAATAGGCATAAGCGGGAGTATGTACGGCCGTACGGACCGATTTCCCAAACAATGCTTATAACAAACCCCTAATACATAAGGTACATACCGTGACTAGATATGTTCGATATCACTTGTCAGTGGTGTCAAATTTTTTCCACCCCCTACCAAGAGGTGGTTGATAAAGAGTTCCTTCGAGGCTCTGGTGTCACTTGGATCTTTTTATTTTCGCCACCCCCTTTCAAGATGTGGTAGATAGAGAGTTCCTTTGAGGCTCTGGTGTCACTTGGATATTTCTTAATATGTATTGCTCCTTGTGTATCCTGGCTTCTTTGTAACCTGCAATGAGAAAAATCTAGATAATGATAGTCAACATGAAGGATAATGTGTTGTAGTGAATGTTGGGGGTTATCAAAAATCCATTTGTTTCATTCGATTCGTATAATCAAATGATAGAAGTTATAAGTGTTTGGTGGTTTGTGTATGCATCGTAATGGATTCTTGTATTTTGAAGTTTGTGAATGACGTTGAGTAGATGATTGGAAAGGATGATGGTAGCGAAGGTGTATGAGTCCATATATGCTTGGCTAGGTGACATCCAAAAAAGAGGTGTACATTGGATTCTTCATTGTTGTGGTAGAGGGTGCATCAGAATGGTCCAAGGAAGCCCCTAAATTGCATGCTAATGTTAGTGGGGTTTTTATCATGACTTATGAATAATAGTGGGATCTAAACTCTGGGGGGGCAATTAACATGACACATGATATTGTAAATGAGAATGTGTTCTATAAAAAAGAAGAACTTGTAAGCTTTGTTAGTTTTCTAAAGCACTCCCCATGTCCATGACACATAATTGGAGGTATTATTTTCTAAATATTCATAGATATCATGGTATAGGAGAGGGTCAATCCAATTTTGTAGGAAAGTTTTGAAATGGTTATTTTTGGATGACCCAAGCTTCTGAAGAGCCTGACAGTTGTTGTATTTGATGGTGTGGTGGTACATTGATGTTGTTGGCTACAATGTAGAGAGTACCGGCCAAATGTTTCCACAAAATGGATGTTGAGAAGGTAGCTTTGAAAGGCCAGGGTAGTTGGTATTTGAGATATTTATCTATGAGCATATTGGTCCAGAGTTCATCTTTTTTTTACAGATAGATGCAGTAATCTTATGGATGAGGCATAGTGCTTGGAGTTTTAGGTTGATGCTACCCAACCACCCTCCTCATTTGGGCTAAAAATCGTGTCCCAATGAACCATATGTATTTTTTCCCCTGATGTTCCCATAGGAAGGTGCAATGGAGTTTTTTGCTAGTGTGGAGAATTGAGGTCGAAAGAGGGATGCAGGTCAAATGATACATGATGAGGGGTGTGAAGGAAAAGTTGAGAATGGTAAGTTTGTCATCTCTGGAGAGGAAGTTGTTTTTCCAAGAACATATTGATGTTTGTATTTGTGGATGATAGAGTTCCATGATGAATTTGCGACACGCATGGGTGAGAGTAACCTCCCCAAATAAGCCATCTGAAAGGACATGATTTTTCAGTCAAGCATAGTTTTGAATTTATTCATGTCCAGGTTGCTGACCATAAATCTGTTGATGGTAGATTTGTTGAAGTTAATTTTAAGTCTAGATATGTGTGAGAATATAGCCACAATTCTGACTACATTGATAACTTCTAGGTCTACTAGTTTGATAAAAATCATAGTGTCATCGATATTGGATGATACTATGCGCAAAACCCTTAGTCTTATTGAGAATGTGGTTGTCTATGGCATTATGGATGAGTGAGATGAGGCTAAATTGAGACGACCCATCACGGAAAAATGAGATAAACGAATGCGGAAGCGAATTACTTAACTGGCAGCGGAATTATGAAAAATCACTGTAAATTAAAACTTTTTGGAGAAAAGATCTTTAAAACCTAAAACTCCTTTATCATAAAAAAAATAAATAGTTAACATCATGTTTTCATATTATATCTATGATGAATCACCTCTCGAGTGATTATATACATCTGCATACAAAATCTCGAGGCTTAAAGCCAAAATCTCAGACCTTCTGACTCCTAGGACCTGAGAGTACAGAGACGACATAAGACCAACTAACTACAGGACTTGACAGTCAGTATCTCCACCTGAGATTCACTGCTGCCCCTGGTGTTGCTGCTGTTGATACTGCTCACCCTCAGATTGGTTTCTCCGTCCTCGACGTCCACCTAAAAAGTTGAAACCTACGAAGTGAGACAATTATTCAAATAATTGTCCCAGCGAGAGTTATAACTCTCCGCCAAAAGCTTTGTTATAGCATTTAAGGGATAACATAAGCAAAGTAACTTAATCATTCAACAGCAGGTTTGATAATAAGTAAAGCAACATTTACTTAAGTAATCACTTCATTAAAGCATATGAAGAACATGTGTACTAGGTACTTGAACAGATCATTAAGGTAAACAATGTAGCACCAATAATTGTTTCTCGTAATTCAACCTAAGCAGATATGCTACGCGGTTGATTAAGTTTACAAACATTATTATTATGCCCTGCGGAGATGAGGTATACCGCTCATACTCCAACCGATCACTATTAAGTCACATCGGTATCATACATAGGTCATAAAAAAAGCCGGACTCTTATGACCTCATCTTCCTCAGTCAGTGTGAGGATCAACATGCAGGACATCTATTGTCTCTGCTAAGATAGCTTACCAGGGTATTTGGCACTTCGCTATTAGAGTCACAGTGGCATTCTGTACTCTCTTCGCCATCAAAAGATCTCTTGTTTATCTCACATCGATGCGGTATTTAAAGATTCCTTCAGGAGAATAGTGATACATCACCCCGGCATAAACACATAGTGAAGGGTTGATAGATTAAGGTGCATCTACATCAATTCCTACACTAGGATGTAAGGATATTCACATCCATATTCCCCCACATACTCAAAAGTATGTGATCCAGGAGTTCCCTTAGGAAAACCTATTTCACCATCATTTAACTTCTGACAATGATGGATCTATGATCAGGGCTCTACATGATATGATTATACTTGATTAGTTAAGTACATTTCAGCATCCTTTTATCATCAAGCATGTTTCCAAGCATTAATCATTACAACAACAGCTATGAAAGTAGAATACTAAATGTATCAAGTCTAACTCACATCAGCTATCATTTAGATATCATATCTTAATCATTTCATCATAAGTCATCTAATTAGCATGACTTTGATGTTACTCATGGCTCTTACAGCCTATCAATCTCATATGATGCCACTTAACTAGGCAACATAGTATGGCACTATTCATAAAGCTAATAACATGCTTTCAATGAATATGATATCATAACCTTTACCTGGCTATGATTACTTCTTGCTAGCCACCTGCATGATTAATATAATTGAGGACATGCATATATAACAATATCATCACAATACCAAAACCTATCAATTTCTTTATAGTACACCACGGCCGTGCTCCCTTGCACGGTCGTGCAAGTTCAAGTTACCACGGTCGTGCTCCTTAGTACGGGTGTGCTGAGAATCAGCATATCGCCATTGATTTCTAGGGTTTGGATTTAATCACTTCAACCTAGGGTTATTGAACCTCTTAGCTCACATGGCATAAAGATTCCTCATATTACAACTTGTAATTAGGGTTTCATACCCAAAGGCATAACCCTGAATTACTCCATTTATCAAATCACCCTAAATTAGGGTTTACTATTCACATTACATGTTATTACCCTAGAATTAGGGTTTACTATTCACTTTATAGTGAATTGAGCTCTTAGAATCATCATGTATGAAAATTATCATTATTGATTCCCTCAAATTAGGTTAAGATTCATTAATCATTATAATTAGGGTTTTCCATGATCTCACCTTGATGGATCATACCCTAATCATGTACATCTTTACATATTGAAGGTATGTTACTTGATTCTCATTCATATTGGGAGCCTTATCTCTCCTCTCACTACTAGATGATGTTTACATCACTCTAGATTAGATTAGGTCAAGTTATCTTTGATTAACATAGACTAAGACATCCCATTATGGTCATTAGGGTTTTCTTGATCAAGGGTTGTTATCTAATTGAACCCTTCATGAATGCCTTGATAATGTCCCTCATTAATAATAACATGGGTCAAGTTACTAATTACTTAGCCCCTTAATGTCTTTAGGTATGATTAGGGTTTAAGTTGAAAAACCATTGGATCATTTAAACCTTCAAAGCACTAAGTAATCACAACCCTAAAGTTCCCAAACAATTACACACTTTCAACCTCCAAACGGTCCTGAGACCGTTTGGGAGAGTTGACCGTTTGGTTAGGGTTGACTTCAAGACCGCATGAACTTGGTCACCATCAAGACCATTTACCCTTAAACGGTCTTGAAACCGTTTCAACTTGTTGACCGTTTGGATGAGTTGACTTTGAAACCGTTTGAAATTGAACGACCTTGAAACCGCATGAAACTAAACGACCTTGAGATCGATTGGATCTAAACGACCTTGAGATCGTTTGAGCCCAAACGGTATTGAGACCATTTGGATTCAAATGGTCTTGAAACCGTTTGGATTCAAATGGTCTTGAGACCGTTTGGTCCAAACATCTCAAAACCGATTGGACCCAAAAAGTGCATCAACACTTGCAATCGATTAGGGTTTTCAAGGTCGAGTCCCTCAATTGTCCTCATATATGTTAACCACTTATCAATTTAGACAATTAGGGTTAGACTTAACCAATTGTACACTCAATTGACCCTCAATTGATAGCCAATTAGGGTGGAAACCAAATCAATTAGGGTTTGTAATCGATTAACCATCAATATTGATCAACATAAGTCTAATTGAAGTTGAACCCATCAATTGACACTCAATTGGGCCCCAACATGGCCCAAACGGTCTTGGGATCGTTTGGACACCCTCCAAACGGTCTTGAGACCGTTTGTCCAAAGTCCCATCAAAATCTAAGTCAATTTGATAAGGGTTGAACCCTAATTAGGTCTAAAATCAGCATATTCAATTAATTCAACAACCTATTGTGATTGGCCCCTCAATTGATTAAATCATCTTAACCCTAGACCTCCAAACGGTCTTGGGGTGTCACCAAACGGTCTTGAGACTGTTTGAGTGATCTCCATACGGTCTCGAGACCATTTGGACCACTCAACCCTAATTTCAACACAAGTGGTCCTTGAATTCAACAATTGAACCCGATTAGGGTTTAGAAGGTTGAAGTACCTTCAACTTGTGATTGGTTTGCAATTAGGTCATGATTCTTTGTAATTGATTAATTTGACATGTGTTCAGAAGACCTCTAAATGATCTTCACTTGGTCAACTCTACCAAACGGTCTTGGAGACTGTTTGAATCTAAACGGTCTTGTAAACCGCATGAAATCAAACGGTTGTGAGACCGTTTGGTTTCAAACGGTCTTGCAAACCGTTTAGACCAAATGGTCCAAGGTAATTTGGTAAAGTAACCTAGGGAATCACGCCCATCATCTTCAACCTTAGAACAGGTCAGTTACTTCGTGGTTTTGCTTGCAAAAGTGCAAGGAAGAGTGGGGAAGAAGAAGAACTAAGTACTAATTGCAAGAACAAAGATATGCATAAGAAAGCAAAAGGTTAAGAGTTATAAAACCCACCTTAAGGTTGTTCCTAGAGCTCTAATCTTCCAAGCTTCAAGCCTTTAATGGCGTCTTGAGCTCCACAGGTCAGACAAGGGTATTTCTCCAAGGAATGATTGGAACAAGTCGGCTAGAAAGAGAAAACTAAGTAAGATAACCATAAAACCAACCTTGTTATCCAACTTTCTCCATAAATTCGAGAAAGAAAATGACCCAAGCTTACCTAGCTTCTCCTTGGTCGTTCTCCTCTGCTCCAGAGCTCCAAAGCTCTGCCTTAGTCGGTCCAAGCAAGGTGATAAGTGATAGAAGAAGAGAAACGTTCCTTTGTTTGCAAAGGAAAGTTGTATATATATCTTTGGGTGAAACTTCAACATAAGGACATCTAATTCTCCATTTCTCATCTAGGTCCCTCCTTTCTTATTTACACTTCCCTTCTTCTTATTTCTAAGGCAAAACTCATTCTAAGACCAAAAACTAAAGGCAAAGAAGGTCAACTTATCACTAAGGTACACATATATAAGGGTCTCCTTACTTACAACTTGGTGATTTTAACCACAAAGGTGTTCCTTCTTATATAATTATTCAAAAGAAGCGCCCTCTTCATCATTATTACTCTAAATGATGCCAAGATCATAAAATATATTCTAGAAAGTATATTTTACAAGTTGCACCCCACATTTTGGGTAAATTGCTCTTTACACCAAAATTAGGGTTTTAAGCACAAGGATTGCCCCACAAGCTGCATCTCAGTGCCCAAGCTTGGGAAATCATTCACACTTCATCACATTCACTCTTATGATGTCTCAACACTAAAGGAACATATTAACATGTGTAAATTGCAAGTTAACCCTTCTAATTGGGTAATTTTCACATAGGTCCATGTATTACAAAACAATACTACAACACTATTTAAAAAGGACAGAAATGTAAGCATATGTTCGTCAGGAGCTTTAATTACATACCACAAGATAATAACAAGTGTCTTAATTACATAATTAAGCAAAACACCTAGGGTTAGCTCATAACCCATGTCAGGGATGTTACAAATTATCCACCCCTTACAAGGATTTCGTCCCCGAAATCAACAAAACATATTAAGAGAAAAGAGCAGGGTATTTCCTTCTCATCTCTTCCTCTAGTTCCCAAGTGGCTTCTTCAACACCATAGTGATTCCAGAGGACTTTCACAAGACTTATGGCTTTCTTCTTTAGCTTTTTAATTCTTTTATCAAGGATTGACACTGGTCCTTCCTCATAAGTTATATCATCATTTAATTCTACTTCCATAGGTTGTAGAACTGACTCTGTATCAGGGTGACATTTCCTTAGCATAGAAATGTGAAACACAGGGTGTAACCTCTGTAACTCTGGTGGCAACTCTAGTTTATAGGCTACCTTTCCAACTCGTTCAATGATTGGATAAGGCCCCATAAATCTAGGAGCTAACTTCCCTTTCCTTCCAAATCTCAGAACTCCCTTCCAAGGCGAGACCTTGAGATACACTCTGTCTCCAACCTGGAATTCCAAGGGTCTACGACGTCTATCAGCATATGACTTCTGCCTATTCTGTGCAGTCTTAATCTGTTGTTGTATTACTTTAATCTTCTCTGTGGTCTTCTGTACAAGATCAGGACCTAGCAGTTGATACTCACCGGTTTCATACCAACATAGGAGTGATCTACAACGTCTACCATACAAAGCTTCATAAGATGCCATGTCAATGCTATGTTGATAGCTATTGTTATAGGCAAACTCTATCAAGCTTAGGTGTAGATCCCAACTTCCTATAAACTGGAGAACACATGCTCTCAGCAAGTCTTCCAAGGTCTGTATAGTCCTTTCTGACTGTCCATCAGTCTGAGGATGAAAGGTTGTACTAAACCTTAAATGGGTGCCTAAAGCTTTGTGCAGTCGTTCCCAAAAATGACTCGTAAACTGGGGACCTCTGTCTGAAACTATAGTGACTGGAACTCCATGCAGTCGTACTATCTCATCAACATACAGCTATGCCAACTTCTCAGCTGAAAAGGTTGTTTTGACAGGTAAGAAATGTGCTGTCTTTGTCAACCTATCAACTATTACCCAAATGGAATCATGCCCTTTGTTTGTCCTAGGTAGGCCAACAACAAAGTCCATAGTTACATGATCCCACTTCCATTGTGGTATGGGTAAAGGTTGTATTGTTCCTGTAGGCTTCTGGTGTTCAGCTTTGACCTACTGACACACAGGACACCTCATCACAAACTCTGCAACATCCTTCTTCATTCCAGGCCACCAATACATATCTTTCAAGTTTCGATACATCTTGGTGCTCCCAGGATGCATAGCATACATCGAAGAATGAGCTTCTTCCAGGACTAACTTCCTCAAGTTATCCACATCTGGTACTATCATTCTTCCATGATAACATGCTACTTGGTCATCTGAGTCATGGAAATAATCTCGCTTCTCGTCACCATACTCCGATCTAATCTGTTGAACTGCAGCATCAACTTGTTGTGCCTCCTTAAACTGTTCTCTTAGGGTAGGTTTTATATGCATCTCAGCTAACAACCCGGCTAACAATGACACCTTCAACTGTACATTGTCTTGCCTTAAGGAGATAAGCATATCTCTTTTAGAGCATACTAAGGAGTTTAGTTGTGCCCTATCCATGGTTGATGTTGTTGATTTCCTACTCAGAGCATCTATAACCACATTGGCCTTCCCTGGATGGTAATCAATTGTACAATCGTAGTCCTTGATTAACTCCATCCAACGACATTGCCTCATGTTAAGTTCATGCTGAGAGAAGATGTACTTAAGGTTCTTATGATCAGTGAAAATCTGGAATGTCTCTTCGTAGAGATAATGTCTCCAGATCTTCAAGGCATGAACCACAACAGCCAACTCCAGACCGTGTGTCGGATAATTCTCCTCGTGTTTCTTAAGCTGTCGGGAAGCAAAAGAAATCACTTGCTTATCCTGCATCAACACACAACCGAGTCCATTCTTGGAGGCATCACAGAAAACTATGTATCCTTTGCCTTGCTCAGGTAGCACAAGTACAGGTGCACTTGTCAACCTCTCCTTCAACAGCTGGAAAGATTGCTGACACTTGTCACTCCAGGCAAAAGGAACATCCTTCCGGGTCAACTTAGTCAAGGGTAAGGCTATGGAACTGAAGTTCTTAATGAACCTTCGGTAATAGCCAGCCACCCCTAAGAAACTACGGATCTCTGTCGGTGTCTTCGACTGTTCCCACTGTAGAACAGATTCTACCTTTTTAGGGTCAACACGAATACCCAAGGCAGATACCACATGTCCAAGGAAAGATACTTTCGGCAACCAGAACTCACACTTGCTAAACTTAGCGTATATCTTATGTTCTCTTAGCAAATTTAGAGCCTGACGAAGATGTTGTTCATGCTGCTGAGCATCTCTACTATAGATCAGAATGTCATCTATAAAGAAAACAACGCACTGATCGAAGAAAGGTCGGAAGATTCTATTCATGAGTTCCATAAATGCAGCCAGTGCATTAGTTAGTCAAAACGACATAACTATGAACTCATAGTGACCATACCTTGTCTTAAAAGCAGACTTGGATATGTCACTATCCTTAATACAAAGTTGATGATATCCCGATCTCAAGTCTATCTTTGAGAAGATGGTTGCACCACGCAACTGATCAAAGAGATCATCAATCCTCGGCAGAGGGTACTTATTCTTTATCGTTACTTTGTTTAGTTGTCTATAATCAATGCAAAACTGCATTGACCCGTCTTTCTTTTTAATGAAAAGGACCGGAGCACCCCATGGTGAAGTACTCGGTTGGATGAAACCCTTCTCAAGCAACTCCTGCAGTTGTTTCTTGAGTTCTGCCATCTCGGCAGGCGCCATCCTATATGGTGTCTTTGCTATAGGTTGTGTATCTGGGATCAAATTGATTTCAAAATCAATCTCCCGAGGCGGTGGCACACCTGGAAGTTCTTCAGGAAATACGTCTTCAAATTCCCTGACTACAGGAACTTCAGCAGGGTTAGGACTCTCCATGGTAGTATCTACCACATGGGCCAAGAATGCATAACATCCTTGCCTCATCAGCTTTTCAGAAACCATAGCTGACATAAGACAGGTGGGTAGAATCTTTCTTTCTCCTTGAAAGATCCATGTGTCGCTTTCATCAGCAAACACAACTTGCTTGGATTCACAATCCAAAACAACCCTATACCTTTCCAAGGTATCCATTCCAAGAATTATGTCAAATCCTTGCATCTCAAGTGGTATTAGATCCACTTGAATGTGATGATCAGAAAAGAAAAGGATGCAGGGAGAACATACCTCCTACAACACAGCAGACCCTCTCAATGGAGTCTCAAGCAACATGCTATCTGCCCTATGACTAACTGTCATATTGCAGTTACGAATCACTCTTTGAGTGATAAAGGAGTGTGTAGCACCCGGATCAATCAAAACAGATACAACACAGGATGTAGACATATCAGAATATCACAACTCCATCTGACCTGCCACAACCCGTGGGTTGATCACTACATCAGGTGGGTTCATTGTATAGAACCTTGTTGTCGCCTGAGGTTGATTCGGTGTTGATGATCCAGCTTGGGACGCTTGTCCACGTCCTCTAGCTGCTCCTTGAAACTGCCTCATTTGGAATCCTTGTTGACTCTGCCTCTGTGGCTGTGTCACACTGACAGGCCTAGCTCTGCAGTCCTTCATCAGGTGTCCCACCTTCCCACAGTTGTAGCAGCTTCTCTCCAGTTGTTGTGGTCTTGGTGGTCTTGTGACTGACATCGATGTTGAACTGCGAGCTCCTTGTAGTGGTAGGCTTCGTCCTCTACCTCTACTCAGTGTCCACTGTGTTTAAACACTAGGTCTAGGTGGTGGTGGTGTCGGTGCAGAAAATCTAGGCTTCTTGAAGTCTCTAGATGAAGATCCCTGGAACTAAGGATATCTTTTATGGGTTTGCCTCTTCTCTGCTACGGACCTTTCTATCCTTCGTACTGACTCAACAAAGGTAGCAAACCTCTCCCGGTTATCTAGGGTAGATACAGGAGTAGTCAACTCAGCATTCAACCCCTTCTCGAATTGCCTGATCTTCTCTTCATCTGTAGCAGCCATGTGCGGACAGAACCGCAACAACTCCATGAACTTAGCTTCATATTCGCTAATGTTCATCAAACCTTGCCTTAACCTCTCGATCTGAGAGATTTTCTCATCCAGGAACGTCTTAGGGAAATATCTATTGATAAATTCCCGTCGGAAGACTTCCCAGGCAACCTCCACACCAGGCCTCTTCTGTTCTTCCATGGTCCACCAGTGACCAGCACTCCCCTTGAGAAGATAGACAACATGTCTAACCTTCTCAGCTTCTGGGATGTTCAGGATTCTAAAAGCCTTCTCCAACTCAGTTAACCACAGGTCGGCATCTGTCGGATCAGCTGTTCCAAAGTATTTGGTTGCTCCGACATGACGAAGTCGCTCGAATGTCTTACCGATACCTTGTCCTTCAGGTTGGGTAGGTTCCCTAGGTGCAGGCATAGGCATCCGATCTGTGATATGTGTCATGGCAGTCATAAACTGCCCGAACATAGTCTGGACAGTTGGGTTCTCCATGTCAGCTGGGTTAAACTAAGGTGGCTCCATAGGTGGCTCAGGTACAGGTTGCTCTACTTCTGGGTTCCTTGCACCACCTCGGGGTGCAGCAACACTACTTTCTACCCCATACTCCTCATGTGGTCCAGACATCCTTACTTATCTTCTTCTCCTGAGGAGCAGAAAGACACTATTAGATATACTGGAAAACTCTAAGAATAGACTCGACATCCTAAGTCCTATGTCTTTGTAGACTCAGCGAACATAGAGCTCTGATACCACTAAATTGAGATGACCCGTCACGGAAAAATGAGATAAATGAATGCGGAAGCGAATTACTTAACTGGCAGCAGAATTATGAAAAATCACTGTAAATTAAAACTTTTTGGAGAAAAGATCTTAAAACTTAAAACTCCTTTATCATAAACAAAATAAACAGTTAACATCATGTTTTCATATTACATCTCTGATGAATCACCTCTCGAGTGATTATATACATCTGGATACAAAATCTCGAGGCTTTAAGCCAAAATCTCAGACCTTCTGACTCCTAGGACCTGAGAGTACAGAGATGACATAAGACCAACTAACTACAGGACTTGACAGTCAGTATCTCCACCTGAGATTCACTGCTGCCCCTGGTGTTGCTGCTGCTGATACTGCTCACCCTCAGATTGGTTTCTCCGTCCTCGACGTCCACCTAAAAAGTTGAAACCTACGGAGTGAGACAATTATTCAAATAATTGTCCTAGCGAGAGTTATAACTCTCCGCCAGAAGCTTTGTTATAGCATTTAAGGGATAACATAAGCAAAGTAACTTAATCATTCAATAGCAGGTTTTATAATAAGTAAAGCAACATTTACTTAAGTAATCACTTCATTAAAGCATATGAAGAGCAGGTGTACTAGGTACTTGAACAGATCATTAAGGTAAACAATGTAGCACCAATCATTGTTTCTCATAATTCAACTTAAGCAGATATGCTACGCGGTTGATTAAGTTTTACAAACATTATTATTATGTCCTGCGGAGATGAGGTATACCGCTCATACTCCAACCAATCACTATTAAGTCGCATCGGTATCATACATAGGTCATCAAAAGAGCCGGATTCTTATGACCTCATCTTCCTCAGTCAGTGTGAGGATCAACATGCAGGACATCTATTGTCTTTGCTAAGATAGCTTACCAGGGTATTCTGGCACTTCACTATTAGAGTCACAGTGGCATTCTGTACTCTCTTCTCCATCGAAAGATCTCTTGTTTATCTCTCATCGATGCGGTATTTAAAGATTCCTTCGGGAGAATAGTGATACATCACCCCAGCATAAACACATAGTGAAGGATTGATAGATTAAGGTGCATCTACATCAATTCCTACACTAGGATGTAAGGATATTCACATCCATATTCCCCCACATACTCAAAAGTATGTGATCCAGGAGTTCCCTTAGGAAAACCTATTTCACCATCATTTAACTTCTGACAATGATGGATCTATGATCAGGGCTCTACATGATATGATTATACTTGATTAGTTAAGTACATTTCAGCATCCTTTTATCATCAAGCATGTTTCCAAGCATTAATCATTAGAACAACAACTATGAAAGTAGAATACTAAATGTATCAAGTCTAACTCACATCAGCTATCATTTAGATATCATATCTTAATCATTTCATCATAAGTCATCTAATTAGCATGACTTTGATGTTACTCATGTCTCTTACATCCTATCAATCTCATATGATGCCACTTAACTAGGCAACATAGTATGGCACTATTCATAAAGCTAATAACATGCTTTCAATGAATATGATATCATAACCTTTACCTGGCTATGATTACTTCTTGCTAGCCACTTGCATGATTAATATAATTGAGGACATGCATATATAACAATATCATCATAATACCAAAACCTATCAATTTCTTTATATTACACCACGGTCGTGCAAGATCAAGTTACCACGGCCGTGCTCCTTAGCACGGGCGTTCTGAGAATCAGCATATCGCCATTGATTTCTAGGGTTTGAATTTAATCACTTCAACCTAGGGTTATTGAACCTCTTAGCTCACATGGCATAAAGATTCCTCATATTACAACTTGTAATTAGGGTTTCATACCCAAAGGCATAACCCTAAATTACTCCATTTATCAGATCACCCTAAATTAGGGTTTACTATTCACATTACATGTTATTACCCTAGAATTAGGGTTTACTATTCACTTTATAGTGAATTGAGCTCATAGCATCATCATGTATGAAAATTATCATTATTGATGCCCTCAAATTAGGTTAAGATTCATTAATCATTATAATTAGGGTTTTCCATGATCTCACCTTGATGGATCATACCCTAATCATGTACATCTTTACATATTGAAGGTATGTTACTTGATTCTCATTCATATTGGGAGCCTTCTCTATCCTCTCACTACTAGATGATGTTTACATCACTCTAGATTAGATTAGGTCAAGTTATCTTTGATTAACATAGATTAAGACATCCCATTATGGTCATTAGGGTTTGCTTGATCAAGGGTTGTTATCTAATTGAACCCTTCATGAATGCCTTGATAATGTCCCCCATTAATCATAACATGGGTCAAGTTACTAATTACATCGCCCCTTAATGTCTTTAGGTATGATTAGGGTTTAAGTTGAACAACCATTAGATCATTTAAACCTTCAAAGCACTAAGTAATCACAACCCTAAAGTTCCCAAACAATTACACACTTTCAACTTCCAAATGGTCCTAAGACCGTTTGGTAGAGTTGACCATTTGGTTAGGGTTGACTTCAAGACCGCATGAACTTGGTCACCCTCAAGACCGTTTACCCTTAAACGGTCTTGAAACCGTTTCAACTTGTTGACCGTTTGGATGAGTTGACTTTGAAACCGTTTGAAATTGAACGACCTTGAAACCGCATGAAACTAAACGACCTTGAGATCGTTTGAGCCCAAACGGTCTTGAGACCGTTTGGATTCAAACGGTCTTGAGACCATTTGGTCCAAACATCTCAAAACCGATTGGACCCAAAAAGTGCATCAACACTTGCAATCGATTAGGGTTTTCAAGGTCGAGTCCCTCAATTGTCCTCATATATGTTAACCACTTATCAATTGAGCCAATTAGGGTTAGCCTTAACCAATTGGACACTCGATTGACCCTCAATTGATAGCCAATTAGGGTGGAAACCAAATCAATTAGGGTTTGTAATCGATTAACCATCAATATTGATCAACATAAGTCTAATTGAAGTTGAACCCATCAATTGACACTCAATTGGGCCCCAACTTCGCCCAAACGGTCTTGGGATCATTTGAAGTTGAACCCATCAATTGACACTCAATTGGACACCCTCCAAATGGTCGTGAGACCATTTCTCCAAAGTCCCATCAGAATCTAAGTCAATTTCATAAGGGTTGAACCCTAATTAGGTCTAAAATCAGCATTTTCAATTAATTCAACAACCTATTGTGATTGGGCCCTCAATTGATTAAATCATCTTAACCCTAGACCTCCAAACGGTCTTGGGGTGTCACCAAACGGTCTTGAGACCGTTTGAGTGATCTCCATACGGTCTGGAGACCGTTTGGACCACTCAACCCTAATTTCAACACAAGTGGTCCTTGAATTCAGCAATTGAACCCGATTAGGGTTTAGAAGGTTGAAGTACCTTCAACTTGTGATTGGTATACAATTAGGTCATGATTCTTTGTAATTGATTAATTTGACATGTGTTCAGAACACCTCTAAATGTTCTTCACTTGGTCAACTCTACCAAACGGTCTTGGAGACCGTTTGAATCTAAACGGTCTTGCAAACCGCATGAAATCAAACGGTTGTGAGACCGTTTGGTTTCAAACGGTCTTGCAAACCGTTTAGACCAAATGGTCCAAGGTCGTTTGGTAAAGTAACCTAGGGAATCACGCCCATCATCTTCAACCTTAGAACAGGTCGGTTACTTCGTGGTTTTGCTTGCAAAGGTGCAAGGAAGAGTGGGGAAGAAGAAGAAGAACTAAGTACTAATTGCAAGAACAAAGATATGCATAAGAAAGCAAAAGGTTAAGAGTTATAAAACCCACCTTAAGGTTGTTCCTCGAGCTCCAAGCTTCCAAGCTTCAAGCCTTTAATGGCGTCTTGAGATCCACAGGTCGGCCAAGGGTATTTCTCCAAGGAATGATTGGAAAAAGTCAGCTAGAAAGAGAAAACTAAGTAAGATAACCATAAAACCAACCTTGTTATCCAACTTTCTCCATGAATTCGAGCAAGAAAATGACCCAAGCTTACCTAGCTTCTCCTTGGTCGTTCTCCTCTACTCCAGAGCTCCAAAGCTCTGCCTTAGTTGGTCCAAGCAAGGTGATAAGTGATAGAAGAAGAGAAACGTTCCTTTGTTTGCAAAGGAAAGTTGTATATATATCTTTGGGTGAAACTTCAACATAAGGACATCTAATTCTCCATTTCTCATCTAGGTCCCTCCTTTCTTCTTTACACGTCCCTTCTCCTTATTTATAAGGCAAAACTCCTTCTAAGACCAAAAACTAAAGGCAAAGAAGGTCAACTTATCAGTAAGGTGCATATATATAAGGGTCTCCTTACAACTTGGTGATTTTAACCACAAAGGTGTTCCTTCTTATATAATTATTCAAAAGAAGCGCCCTCTTCATCATTATTACTCTAAATGATGCCAAGATCATAAAATATATTCTAGAAAGTATATTTTACAAGTTGCACCCCACATTTTGGGTAACTTTCTCTTTACACCAAAATTAGGGTTTTAAGCACAAGGATTGCCCCCACAAGCTACATCTCAGTGCCCAAGCTTGGGAAATCAATCACACTTCATCACATTCACTCTTATGATGTCTCAACACTAAAGGAACATATTAACATGTGTAAATTGCAATTTAACCCTTCTAATTGGGTAATTTGCACATAGGTCCCTGTATTACAAAACAAGACTACAACACTGTTTAAAAAGGATAGAAATGTAAGCATATGTTCCTCAGGAGCTTTAATTACATACCACAAGATAATCACAAGTGTCTTAATTGCATAATTAAGCAAAACACCTAGGGTTAGCTCATAACCCAGGTCAGGGATGTTACACTAAAGGTGACCATTTGTTCTATGAAAATAGCCAAAGGATGAACTATTAATGAGTAGAGAAGGCAAAAGTACTGATACATGATTGAATCAAAGAAAATCCATTGATTAGGGATGTGTAGGTCGTGCATGCTCATAAGGAAAGACCATTGACATTGTCGAATTATTTCTCAAAATCAAGATTAAGGGTGAGAATCAGTTCTTTAAGTGATTTGCACGTGTGAAGGGTTTCCTGGACCATGATGTCTGCATCTTGTATGTTCCTATCTTACAGGAAAGCACATTGTGACTGATCAATGACAAGTTGAATTAAAGGTTTCATGCAGGTGCTCAAAAGTTTGGTGACAATCTTATAGGAGTTGATGAGGCTGATAGGGCGGAAGTCTCTGATGAGGAGGGGTTCTTAGAATTGTAGAGCAGTGCTATATGTGTTTGGTTGATCTATTTGATTAGGAAATCTATGTTATGATTTTGATGTATCTGAGTGAAGAAGAGGAGGAAGACATTTTTTATGATGTCCCATGCCGCTTGGTAGAAAGACATGTCAAATTTGTCTGAGCCAGGGGATTTGTCAATGCCAAGACTCGACATTGCATCTTGTATCTCTGTGTGCAAGAAGAGATTTAGTAAGTTTTTTACAGTTGGGATTTTCCTAGGGAAGATACAGTTCCAATGTATGTCTACTATGGCGGTAATGTGATATCCATTATTGTTAAGGGTTTTGTAGAAGTGGACAATGTGCAAGGTGATGGCATGTCTGTAATGAAGAGTGGAGTCGATGTCATCAATGTGTTTGATAATCTGGTGTCAATGCTTGTTGTTACAATAAGCATGGAAGAACTTGGTGTTTTTGTCTCCCTCTCTAAGCCATCAGATTTTAGCTCGTTGTTTTTGTAGTTTTTCTTTAAAGGATTGTAATTGGCACAGTTCATCATGTAGGTGTTGTGGATCGTTCTGTCAGTGGCATGTGTGAGGATCTTCAATAGTTGTTGTTCATTATGCCTTATGGTACCAGTGATGGATCCAAAGTTTTGTTTGTTCCATAGATTAAGTGTCAGTTTGAGGAGTTTAAGTTTGTGGTGTATGGTGTATCCCATGTTGGAGGTGGAATTATAGGAATTCCATATACTCGTGACTAGTGGTATGAAGTTCTGGTGTTGTGTACAGAAACGCTCAAAACGGAACGATTTAGGACCCCATGATTGATGTTGAGTCTCTAAAAGTATGGGAGGTTATCATAGAGGATGGATGCAATAATTTGAGCATTGTCAAGGGGGTGTTTTTGTGCCTAAAGATTGCTACAAAGAAAACGATCTAGCTTGGCTTTGTGTTGGCCTCTGTTCCAGGTCCAAGTGCCATAACATGTTTGTATGTCCTAAAGATTGTGCTCAATGATGAAAACATGAAAGAGAGTGGAGTGTTAGTGTATAGGTGGAATGTCGTGTATATTATTGTGGTGACGTTCGAGGGGGTTAGTGACCAGGTGTAAGTCTCAACCTAAAATCCATGGGGTTGACCTAAGGAGAGAAGCTATCTCCTCAAGTTCCAAAAAGAAGGGTTCTTTGTATGATCTGGGGGGTCCATATATACCCATGAAGTGCCAATGTGTGTTAATGTCGGTGTCGAGAAATTGTACTGTAATGTTGTGGGTTTTTAGAAAGGTATTTGTGATTGTAAAATGATAGTCGTCCCAAACCTATGAGTATACCCCAACTGAAGCCTAGAGCCAGTGCTTGTATCCAATTGGTGACGTGTCGTCCTCCAAGGTGTTTGACTTGAAGATTAGTCATTGTGGTTTTAGTTTCTTGGATAGTAATCAAATCCATATGATGTTGATAGATGAAATTTCTGATGATTCAGCGTCTATTTGGAGCCACCACACCGCAAGCGTTCCAAGTAGCAATTTTCATGGGGGCAAAGGAGGTACAAGGGTAGAACTCAGTGCTCGATGCTAAGAAGGGATCACTCAAACCAATGAGTTGGCAAGGGAGAGGGTCGAGTCGTGGGTATCTCTCTCATCAGACCATTTAGTATAGTTAAGGAGTTCTAGAAGGTAGGCGTTGGCTTGTGTAATGTCCGGAAACGACAATCCTATTTTGCCATAGAAACTAGTGAAGTCATCTATAAGTATCCGTGATGCTAAGTGAGAAATTTCGTCAAGTGGTGGATAATCTCCGGTCTGGCACGAGGATGTGGACAGGCTGGAGTTGGAAGCTTCTGATGGCAATGATGATAAGTCACGATAAAAACGAGCAGCAGTAATCATATCCGAATCCTGTAGTGCGAAGAAATTATTTCGTTTCTGAGACTCTGGAGTGCAGATGAGGGCCGTGAAGGATTGCACTACTTCGTGCTCCTTCACAGTCTGGTTTGAAATTTGCATGAACGGGATGTTTGTGGCTCTGAAGTCTTCTATGATGACATTTTTCTGCTTGTGGAATGTGTTTGGGTCAATGTTTGGTTGATTCAGCGCCGAAGGGTTGGGTGTAATGTTGTGTTGCTATGGGCCACCGCTATGTGGACGGGGATGGTGGTTGGCTGTGTGGTATCGTGGCCTCTTGAAGTGTGGTTTGGGGCGTAGAGGTTCGGAGGGCTGATATTGTGTTTTTATATATAAGAGCTGGACTTTGAATATTCCATCATGCTGACAAGAGAAGCAGGTGTCATGCATTTCGACTCGACTTGAGGATGATTCAAGGAAATATATATGGCCAGAACTCCAGCCCACGATATGAAGTAGAAACACGTTCTATAACTACGATACGTCGTGAACAAGTCAATCCCATAGAAATGTGTACCACATTAATGGTGCATAAGGACGCCGGCTTTCAAATTTGAATCCTGAGTTCATGTCTCAAACTTGTTGACTTCTGCGTATAGTATGATTAGGCCGTGCCTCCCGCGCTCGGGCATTGATTTCATGCGCCTGCGCCTTGTGCGGATTTGCGTGAATAAGAACCATCAACTGAATTAACAATATTAGACTCAGTTAGAAGCCCCACGGGGTCGCACATCGAGACTCCACTACAGCACAGGAAGCTTCGTCCGATTCGTTTGGCGTACATAAATAAATAAGGTACCATGAACTCCCACGATTGGAACGTACATGATTGCTGATAATAAGCTACCCAAACGAGCCACTGGATTAATTTACTAATACTGCCACGAAGTACAGACCCGCTAATTACACCACACACGACGATTAAAGTTTGAGTTACGCTACACACAGTCCCTTTACCCCCGGGTTCCCATCTGTTTTTTTGGGAAAATACATCTGCAGCATTTGCAGTTGTCTTTGTATTAATACTCATACAAAGTCCATGCAACCGTATGTCTCTCCACTCTTCTCTCCAGAGTATTAATACTCATGCAAAGTCCATGCAAAGTCTATGCAAAGTGTATTAATTCATTTTTTCTCTTGTAATTATTCTCTCTCGTTCTAATCCACCCACCTGCATTCCCGTATTAGTACAGTACCTACGGAATCCAATAACAACATTGATCTGGAAGCATAAGTACAGTACCTACGAAATCCAGTAGTAACATTTGTCATCTGGACATAAGTACAATACCTACGGAATCCATGCAAAATAAGTACAGTACTCACTTGTTAATTTCAACTCAGTTTTTTCAAACATAAGTACAGTACATACCAAATTATAAAACCAAGCATAAGTACAGTACTTAACAAATTACAAAATCAAGCATAATTGTATAATTGATCTGGAAGTATAAGTACAGTACCTACGGAATCCAATAACAACATTTTTCGTCTGGACATAATTTTTTTATAAAAATGTAGTGCACATCTGGTCCATAATCAACTATAAAATGCATCTATAAGTATTGTACCCAATTATTAATTTTCAACCCAGTTTGTCAAATATAAGTACAGTACCTCTCAAATTCATTTGTGAATGTATATATATTTATTGTAGGTACAATACTTACGTAATCTGCAGTGGGGATAAATATGCAATAAATTTTTTTTGTAAGATATAGTAGATTGATATCTGCCATTTTTCATTACTGTTGCATGGAGTAGGTGGCGAGATAATTATTTCATGCATCATTTTTACATGTAAAAACATGCAGAATCGTTGTTGTAGATATCCATTTAATTGTGCATGCGGCAGCAGAGGTTAGTGGGCGTGGCAGAGGGCTGGCGCAGCGACTGGTGGGAATAGGAATTGGTGAGTCCCGATGTCCGAGTAGGTGGCCGGGTATGTGGGGTGTTATGTGTAAATTTTTCTAAAGTTTTTGACAATGGAAGGGACAAATGGCAGCGGAAATGGCAAGCAGCGGCAGGCACCCACATGCATGACAAAGCTGATGATGAAGCACGAACTATATAACGCCGAAGCTGCAACGGTTTTCTAGTCCAAACGCTGTCTTTTTAGTTGGATTTGATGCTCTACCAGACTTATCAGAGTCTGAAACAAAACTATCAGCTTCTGTCTCTTGTCTGATTGCTTCCATGCAAAGAGTGGGTTGAGTGAAATCGATATCTTAGGTTCTCTCTTATAAGAACTCGAGTGAATATGTAAGCTTGACATCGGCTTTTTCCAAAACCAAGATTCCAGATTTAGATACGGAAAAGGATATCAATTGGAAAAAAATGTAAACCACATCCGGAAGGGTTCAAGATGTTACGTTGCATGTTTATACTGAGGTATATAATAATTTTGTTATTACGTATGTTAACACGTGTATTTCTGTTTAAAGCTTAAGAACAGACAACATAATTTCAATCGCCTAGGTTTACTATTCGCAATGTTCAGTTCATTTTAGGATGAAATTCCACACAGTTGAGTTTGCAAAGATGAATAAGATAATGTCAAATAAAATGTAATATATGTATGGCCTTCATTTGATGAGAGATAATGGCCTTGAAGATATTGTGAATATACAATTTGAGTGGGTTCAATAATGTTGTAAAAGGTGTTGAACCTTTGGTCATGAAATACATTTGTGCGCTTCGCATCTCAGGTCAACTTTAGGACAAAAAAAATAAAATGGCAAGTTTGGCCATTTTAATTCTCATAATAGCACGTTCTTGAACTTAATTTTCAAAATGGCACATTTTGTCATTGTGGAGGCAATGCGTCCTCAGTGGAGAACACATTACTCTCTCACGAGGCAATGCGTTCCGGACCAAGACATATTGGCCCCACACAGGGGCAATGCGTCCCGGACCAGGACGCATTGCTCTGCGACAGAGTAATGTGTCTCGATCCGGGACACATTGGTCCCACCGGAAAGCAATGTGTCCCGACCCGGGACGCATTGTCCTTCGGTGGGACCAATACGTCCCGGCCCGGGACGTCCCAACGGCTAGTTGGGGCAATGCGTCCCGGCTGGGGACACATTGCTCCCCCGACCGTTGAAAAGTAGTTGTTGCGGGCCGCGCCCGCTGCCACGTGGGGGAGCAATGCGTCCCCGTTGGGGACGCATTGGTCTCTTATATAAAGGAGATGAGATCACCCCCCAAACCCACACCATTCATCCATTTCTCCAACTTCTTCTCTACTTCCATTGCTCTGGAGTGGTTGCTCAGATTTCTATTGCTTGGAGCTGATTTCGGACAATCTTGGAGCTGATTCCGGATGATCTTGGAGCTATTTTTCTATTGCTTTGCTGCTCGGATTTCTATTGCTTCGCTGTTTGGCCGGGATTCTTTCTCTTCTTTCTGTTCTTGGGTTTTGAGAGCTCACCATTTGAGGTAATTTTTCTACTATATTTTTAGATTAAAAATTGTGTACCTAAAATTATTATGCAATATTAAAAATAAAATAATTATATTGCTACTATTTGATTTCATATTACTAAAATAATGTTATAGAAAATGACACTTGAAGGTTAATTAATTTTCAAAAAATTATTGTTCCAAATTCCAAAATTATTGTTCTAGAATGTTAATGTTATAGAAAAAATATTGTTTCCAATTTATTTTCAGATTCAAAATTATTGTTATAAAATCTTAACTACTCTTCTAAAATTGATGTAAATGTTCGGAAAAAATCATTCATGCTATAAAATATTAATTCATGTTAATTATTGTTCCAAAGTTAAATTACTGTTATAAAATCTGAATTACTGTTTTACAATGATACGAACATGGCATCTAGTTCACATTCACAAATAGTCAAGCTTTGATATAATGGTCAATTTCTCTTAGATGGGTCTTATTCTAGTCGATCTGTTGGACCTATAAATATTTCACTTATCAATACCCTATCCGAACTAAAATCATATATCCATACAATACTTGACATCAACCCCAACCACTTCGCTATCAATATATCCTATCATTTTTCCTGGAGAAGATCATATGCTCATACAAGTTGATGATGATAATGCATATAGAACCTTGTTCGCACTTTCATTTGATGCCTATATTGATGTGTTTCTTGAAAAAACATATTTCCACCAACAATCTAGTTTCATTAGTTTGTTGAATCAATTTGAATCCCAACCATGTAGCAGTAATGTAACTGCTGAATGGAATCAACCACCTGAATTCTCTCAAAATCCTACTATTGAGAGTATTGGTGTTGAGGTTGAGGAGGGTGAACAAAAAGGTGATAATAATAGTGATCATGAAGGTGATAATGATAGTGATCAGGAGGTGATAATAATAGTGATCATGATGATGAGTCATTGACTGAAACTGATGATGAGCATGTACATCCATTCCCTGACTCTATTACAACATTGAGTTCCATTCCATCTATATTTGATAAATAATGTCCCCAACATGAACACATTGATACCAACTATGAAGCTTTTCAAGATGAACAATGGGTGGAAGATTTTCGTTAGGAATTTCATCTCAATTACAACCCTTCCAGCACTGAAATTGTCACACCCCAATCTCGCCTTAATCACAAACCACGAGATTAGGGCACGACATGTGGGATTTACACTAAAACCAACCATTCTACACTATTTAAAACATATTAAAGACATTAACAGGAAAATCCGATTTATGCTGTAAAATGAAACTAAACAAACCGCGGAAGCATCTTTATTAACTGATTAGTAATATAAGCAGAGTCTTCAGTATATTACATTGTTCGACATAAAAATAAGCATAACAGATAATTTACATCTTTATACATTCACTCCCTCACTCACACCTTGTCCCGAAGATCGAGGGGAAAGGACTAAGAGACCTCTAACTACTAACTACGAACCTTCTATCGACTAGGTGTAAGGATAAATCGATCCTTCTGATTTCCTGTTGTTGACGATAACCTGAAAATGTTTGAGTAGAGGTATGAGCCTACTCGCTCAGTGAATAACATTTCACTTAGCTATCATTAAACAACTCATCAGGTTTATAAGCTAAAAATAAACATAAATGCAGAACTAAGCAAGGCAGTTCTAATAACATAACAAATATACAGATAGTAACCACATTTCTAAGCATCAACATGTATTTCAGGTAAATAAACAGTTATATAAATTTACTGTGAACCTACATGATTATTTATTCATTTTATTATTATGCCCTAAATATATGCAGTGTACTCTGCATATAAAGATCCGCAACAAGTCCATGCTACGGTCCCACCGTATAAGACTTAGCGACACACCCGGGAAATGCTAAGTCTGACTGCTGTCCTGGTCTGCACAGGACTCTCAGGCACTCAAGGACCTCAGGCACTCAAGGGCCTCACTGTACTCTCAGGCGCTCAAGGGCCTCACCGCAGGTCCTAGGCACTCAGGGGCCTCTCTGCAGTATTCTAGTACTCTAGACTCCTCCTCTAACCTGAGCACACAGGCGGAGAGTCTCACAGGGTTACCTTCGTGACACAAGCACGAATGGTGTTAGATAACTAAGTTTTTCCTTTTCCCAGTGCCATCGTGACACACGCACGATTGTTGTTAGACACTGCCTCTCTTTCCTCGTTTGTCCGTGACACAGGCACGGATGATGTTGCAACACGAGTTTCACCCCTAAGTTGCAGATACCTCTTAGGGGTTCTACGGTGTTAGGGCATCTAGGTCTATACTTGATTAACAATTAAACATTTAAACAGTAACATCACATTTCATGCATTTTGCACAATCTAAACATCACAAAAGCACATATATATATTTATCATAAATAAATAGGATTCAGAATCATTCATCCAGTTTCAATGCTAAACATCAATATTTGAAATCAGTTAATACATTGCAACAATAATACAGGAAATTTCATCATTTTCATTAAGCATATCACGTAGTTCAATTCTAATGAATCTAACATACACTATTGTATGAACTATACTGTTTAGAAGTTATATCAATTGATACAGAAGCAATTAAACATTTAAATTGAGTTAAATGTTGATTTCTAAATGAACTACTACTCACCCACTTCGGTGTGTTCGTATACACCGAAAAACGTCCACAACCACCCCTAATTCTGCCCTTTACAGCAGAGTGCACGCCGTGCACCTGGGCTGCACGCCGTGCACCTGGGCAGAAACTCGTTCCGCTTATCTGTAACTTTGCACGCCGTGCAAATTGATTTGCACGCCGTGCACCTACGCAGAAACGGGAAACTCATGAAGATGAACTCGATTCTAAAGCTATGTCTTGGACTTAATCTACGGACTCTTACCAAAACCTCTAGGACAAACCCAGGGACGTTGTTTTGTGGCATTGCTTTAATCCCACGGTGACTACTGGCTGCAAACGCAAGTCTTCTTCTACCTTGGATTTTCACTGTTTATGGTCCAGCTACAAAAACAACTTTACACCTAAGCTCAGGTTGGAGAAAACCTTCGATTGGTGGTTGGAGCTTGGCTAGGAGCTGCAGATTTTGGTGTGGACCTCAAGGTCGAGGTCAATGGCGGCTTAGTGTTGCATCTCACACTAAGATGTATTCTTACCCATCTGTTTGATTTCCTTTTTGGATTGCTTAATACTCTTGGAGTAAGGACCCAAACCGTAAGTCTTCAGCAGCGCTATGCTGTCTTCATCTAGCGGTGGCGGGTTCTTCTTGTTTAGTATCTCATCCACGATGTCCTGCGTGGGCGCCCTGCCGTAAACCTTCAGAAGATAAGCAAGGGCAAGGACCGAAGAGAGTTCAGAGTTGATTTACAGGGGGCGCCGCTGCAGTGGCCCCTCACGAGCCCCAAAGATCGACGCTGCTGCTTCTTCTTTGCTGCTATCGCAGCCCTGTAGATCGTCGGTCGTTGTTGCTGGGTAGGATGGCACTAGGGCGCTACTAGGGTGAGCCAAACGATCGCCCTCCCTTCCTCAACTATGGCTGTCTGCCCTGCTGGGCGTTCTGCAACGCAGCAAGTCGGGGCGCCACTCTAGGGATTGGGCAAGGGGAAGAAGAGAGAGGAGGAAGGAAGGTGGGGAATGGTGGGCGATGCTTGGTCGGAGATGAGGAGTCCCAGAAGTCGGCCATCGCTGCTCCTGTGCTGCAATTTGACCGGGCGCGGCTTGGCGCTGCTTCCCGGTGCTCTATCAGGCTTTAGAGCGGTTTGAGAAAGAAAAGGGATAAGGGAAAGGAGGGGGTGACCGACCCTCTAAAGAAATAGTGAAATTAAACGATCAAATACTAGAAAAATTGCAACCAGGTCCAAAAACTTTAAAACTGTCATAACATTTGGCTCGAATATCCGATTCGAGTGATTTCTCTTGCAACTTTTCAAGCACGGGATTCTCTACTACTGGAGGCATCAAAATCATGCTAATTAACTAGTAACACATGATCAAAATACTAATTGCATCAGTCAGTACTTAACTCAACTCAATGAACTTAACAATCATCATTACTATTATCATTAATTACCTCAGATGATTAAATCTCAACTATTGATTCATGACTTAGCTTGTCTTGATTAACCATGCTATTTAATAATATACTCAACTCTAATCAAGGTGTTTCATGCTAATTGAGGTATTTACTGGCTAACCTCAATGTGGGTCATAACAATCTCCCTCCCTTATAAGAATTTCGTCCCGAAATTCCTAAAAGAGAAAGGAAACTTGTTACTCATCTCTGACTCATGTTCCCACATAGCTTTTTCTAGGTTAAGATTTCTCCACAGAACTCTCACTAATGGTATATCACGATTCTTGAGTTTCTTGAACCTTTTGATCCTCTGATCAACTATCGGTATTGTTCCTTCAACATAGGACCCATCTTGATCTGATTCCAGATCAAATCACAATACATGGTCTTTCTAAAACTGTTATAACAGTATCTCAAATTATGGTAATTACTGTGAAATTATCATACTATACATGCATTCAAACTAAAATTCTTAAATAAACAGAATGTATGTCAATTTGGTACTAAAATAAAATCATGCAATTTAACTGTTAAACATCATCACATCTCATAATGAAAATTGATATCAAAATACTTGATTCATCGTACACCCTATCCTTAGGGTTTCATTTGCCTTATTCATTCATCACATGCCAACACCCTACTCTTAGGGTTATCTCATCCACTAATCACATGGCAACACCCTATTCTTAGGGTTTTCATCATCTCATTTGTTTGATTGCAATTTAAATCACCATACGACATCATTCTAAAACTGGCAGAGCAGTATATTTCAAAATCATTGTAATTACTGAGAAATCTTTATATCATACATGCAGGCAAATTTAAAATTCATAAATATCCCAAACTCAGATAAATTTTAACACATATATACTGAATTCATGCATTTGATCATCTTATTACATCAATAAGTGCAATTTACTCCACTTATAAGAAACCATCTGTAATATTTATCGTTTATCTAAAATTTCTTGAAGAACGTGCATATTAACTAAATTCCTAGTTTATGCATCACATAACTCGATTAAGAGTTATTTTCGTATCACAACACAAATATTTAATAGTACTTGAGAATTTCTAATAATATCTCAGAGAATTATGCCCATGTAAATGTTAAGTCACACACATTAACATAACAGGAAGCATGCAATTAGGTTTATTTACATGTTTTAATGCTATCTTGCTAGCTTGAAATCATGCATCTAATGATTTACTAAATTTGTATTGTCTGGGTTCATACTCAAACCGTACCATTATCAGTTGTGTATATCTAAACTCAATATGATATGATTGAAACTGGATTACCAGGCAACCTATTTATTTTATCCATGTATATCTTAGTCAAGTCTCGAGACATCACAGGTCGACTTAATATGAAGAAAGCGAGCAGACTAAATTAGTCTATCCACAATCATTCATATCAAATCACAACCTCTAGGTGTCCTGGGTAATCTTACCACAAAATCCATTGTGATAAATTCCCACTCCCATTCAGGCATAGTAAAAGATTACAAGGTAGCTACAGATTTCTAGGGTTCAACCTTAACCTACTGGTACACACTACTTTTAACCACATACTCAGCTACATCCTTTTGCATATCTGACCACCCATTTCAACTTATTGGGATTCATATACACCTTAGTGTTTTCTTGAAAGCATAGCATACATCAATACATGCACTTCCATAAGAATCTTTTCTTTCAAAACACTATCTCGAGGTGCACACAACATGTCATGCTAATATAACACCTTATCATCTTAAAACTTAAACTCTGTCTCTTTTCTTCCTATCATGTCATGCATGGTCTGGTTTAACTTACTATCACCCTAGGGTGGTTTCTTGATCTGATCATAAGAAGTAGGCTTAACTTGCATCTGTACAATCAAATCACTCAGTGCTATTACCCCTAAATCTAAGTTCAATTTCCACATTTCTACTAGCAGGTCTCTATTGAAACCTGTCATAGAGAATGCATTAGTTGTTAAACTTGTCTTTCTGCTGGAAGCATCAGTCACCACATTCTCTTTACCAGGGTGGTGATCTATTGTCACATCATAAAGATAGTGATGCCCTGTCTTAAAAACATGAACTACATCGACTATCTTCAGATCATATATCGGATAATACTCCGCTTTCTATGCTACTTTCTTATTGTTACATTTCAAGTTTATGTTTTACTCTTGCCTCTAAGTCATTTCATGTTGTTCATGTACTGTTCAGATTATCTACTTCAAAACCCTAGGTCACTATCAACGCCAGTTTACTTTTCATAGAACAAGTCTCAAGATCTTATTTTACAAAGTTACTAGTATTCAAGGTTACATCACTAATGATATCCCTTAAACTACTACCACTTTAATCATTCTAGGGTTTGATCCTTTATTAATAGCATAGCATTATTGTGTGTGTGTGGTCGATTATATAAATCAAATTGAGTTGCTTGGGTCAATAACATATTAACCCAGCACTCAACTTTAATTACATTAGCTGAAAATTCAGTTTTCACAATAGTTTCTGTAATTCGTTTATTAAACTGCTAACAGAAGCTCCAAAAATTCTGAAAATTTTATATGTTGTGCCTAATAAAGTTTTAGACCTCCAGTAAAAATTTAAGGTCATTTCAAGTTACCAATAATTAATTAAAAATCAAACAGTGCGCTGCTATATAGCAGTCTGCAGCAGATTCGGTCGAGTTGCAATTCGACCGACACCTTACTGTAGAGATCAAAAGTCATCCAAAAATTACGCCAAATTAGTAGAGTGTCTAAAATTTGTGATTTTCAAACATAGTTAAAATTTGAGATCAATTGGACGTACCAATAAAAAGATAAAATTCAATTACCACACTGCTATATTATTCAGAAAATGTGATCGGTCGAGTTTGATACTCAGCCGATAAACTGGTCAGAACATTCTTCATAAATTCTGATATCTTCTAATGTTGTTCACATTTTATATATCCAAATCATATCCCAATTTTAGCCAAATTAGAGTTACACATAAGATACTAAAAATCATTTACTAAAACACCTTACTTGTCAAATTTGTATTTATGTATCATCAAAACCCTGTTTTGGGCCGATTAGGGTCTATGCTTCTCAAACCCTAATTCTCAAGATAAAAGAACATTTAGACTTTTATTCTTATTTTACTTGTTAATAGGAGTCATTAGATCCCAGTAACGCATCTTGCCAGCCGGACCAGGCCGAACCTGTAGTCCTGAAGCCAAGAGCTACTCGAGATTAATCAACCCCTATTAATCTTAAACATGTGGAAAGAATATCCACTCAGGGCAAATTCAATGATACATGATTTGGGTCTACTTTAGTACTTAAGAAAAACAATCATTAAACAATTCACTTCATATCATAACAATATAAAAGAATCATACTTATTGTACAAACTGAAAGTCTAAATTCATGCATATAAGAGTGTTTCTAATGATCTTTAAATCAAATAAACAATATAAAGTAGGAGTTATATCACATTCCTTATTTAATCTCTTACTCCTACATTAATTTCTTATCTCTTAACCCTAAGATTTCTAGGGTTTTCTCTCTAGCCTATCCTTCCTCTGCATACCTGGCTAGGGCATCCAGAGAAGAACAGACAGAGTAGCTTGATACTGGTCAATCTAAGTATTCAGACACCTGGCCAGGGTATCTAAACACTCAGACCTTCCAGAGCTAAAACACACCATTCATTATTCGCCTTATTTATAACTTTATCTTTTGACCCTAATGATTCTTAACGACTCATCTTAAACTCATTACTTGATTCTCGTGACCACATCCTCTTCCTGCTATCTGCAATAATATAACAGAACATTTCCTGTTAGAAAATTACAGATAGAAGAAAGACACCTAAACCTTAATCCTATTGGTCTCTTATCGTCCCCTGACCTTGAGTAACTATGTACTCAAACCAACGCTCTGATACCAAAAATTGTCACACCCCAATCTCGCCTTAATCACAAACCACGAGATTAGGGCACGACATGTGGGATTTACACTAAAACCAACCATTCTACACTATTTAAAACATATTAAAGACATTAACAGGAAAATCCGATTTATGCTGTAAAATGAAACTAAACAAACCGCGGAAGCATCTTTATTAACTGATTAGTAATATAAGCAGAGTCTTCAGTATATTACATTGTTCGACATAAAAATAAGCATAACAGATAATTTACATCTTTATACATTCACTCCCTCACTCACACCTTGTCCCGAAGATCGAGGGGAAAGGACTAAGAGACCTCTAACTACTAACTACGAACCTTCTATCGACTAGGTGTAAGGATAAATCAATCCTTCTGATTTCCTGTTGTTGACGATAACCTGAAAATGTTTGAGTAGAGGTATGAGCCTACTCGCTCAGTGAATAACATTTCACTTAGCTATCATTAAACAACTCATCAGGTTTATAAGCTGAAAATAAACATAAATGCAGAACTAAGCAAGGCAGTTCTAATAACATAACAAATATACAAATAGTAACCACATTTCTAAGCATCAACAGGTATTTCAGGTAAATAAACAGTTATATAAATTTACTGTGAACCTACATGATTATTTATTCATTTTATTATTATGCCCTAAATATATGCAGTGTACTCTGCATATAAAGATCCGCAACAAGTCCATGCTACGGTCCCACCGTACAAGACTTAGCGACACACCCGGGAAATGCTAAGTCTGACTGCTGTCCTGGTCTGCACAGGACTCTCAGGCACTCAAGGGCCTCAGACACTCAAGGGCCTCACTGTACTCTCAGGCGCTCAAGGGCCTCACCGCAGGTCCTAGGCACTCAGGGGCCTCTCTGCAGTATTCTAGTACTCTAGACTCCTCCTCTAACCTGAGCACACAGGCGGAGAGTCTCAAAGGGTTACCTTCGTGACACAAGCACGAATGGTGTTAGATAACCAAGTTTTTCCTTTTCCCAGTGCCATCGTGACACACGCACGATTGTTGTTAGACACTGCCTCTCTTTCCTCGTTTGTCCGTGACACAGGCACGGATGATGTTGCAACACGAGTTTCACCCCTAAGTTGCAGATACCTCTTAGGGGTTCTACGGTGTTAGGGCATCTAGGTCTATACTTGATTAACAATTAAACATTTAAACAGTAACATCACATTTCATGCATTTTGCACAATCTAAACATCACAAAAGCACATATATATATTTATCATAAATAAATAGGATTCAGAATCATTCATCCAGTTTCAATGCTAAACATCAATATTTGAAATCAGTTAATACATTGCAACAATAATACAGGAAATTTCATCATTTTCATTAAGCATATCACGTAGTTCAATTCTAATGAATCTAACATACACTATTGTATGAACTATACTGTTTAGAAGTTATATCAATTGATACAGAAGCAATTAAACATTTAAATTGAGTTAAATATTGATTTCTAAATGAACTACTACTCACCCACTTCGGTGTGTTCGTATACACCGAAAAACGTCCACAACCACGCCTAATTCTGCCCTTTACAGCAGAGTGCACGCCGTGCACCTGGGCTGCACGCCGTGCACCTGGGCAGAAACTCGTTCCGCTTATCTGTAACTTTGCACGCCGTGCAAATTGATTTGCACGCCGTGCACCTGCGCAGAAACGGGAAACTCATGAAGATGAACTCGATTCTAAAGCTATGTCTTGGACTTAATCTACGGACTCTTACCAAAACCTCTAGGACAAACCCAGGGACGTTGTTTTGTGGCGTTGCTTTAATCCCACGGTGACTACTGGCTGCAAACGCAAGTCTTCTTCTACCTTGGATTTTCACTGTTTATGGTCCAGCTACAAAAACAACTTTACACCTAAGCTCAGGTTGGAGAAAACCTTCGATTGGTGGTTGGAGCTTGGCTAGGAGCTGCAGATTTTGGTGTGGACCTCAAGGTCGAGGTCAATGGCGGCTTAGTGTTGCATCTCACACTAAGATGTATTCTTACCCATCTGTTTGATTTCCTTTTTGGATTGCTTAATACTCTTGGAGTAAGGACCCAAACCGTAAGTCTTCAGCAGCGCTATGCTGTCTTCATCTAGCGGTGGCGGGTTCTTCTTGTTTAGTATCTCATCCACGATGTCCTGCGTGGGCGCCCTGCCGTAAACCTTCAGAAGATAAGCAAGGGCAAGGACCGAAGAGAGTTCGGAGTTGATTTACAGGGGGCGCCGCTGCAGTGGCCCCTCACGAGCCCCAAAGATCGACGCTGCTGCTTCTTCTTTGCTGCTATCGCAGCCCTGTAGATCGTCGGTCGTTGTTGCTGAGTAGGATGGCACTAGGGCGCTACTAGGGTGAGCCAAACGATCGCCCTCCCTTCCTCAACTATGGCTGTCTGCCCTGCTGGGCGTTCTGCAACGCAGCAAGTCGGGGCGCCACTCTAGGGCTTGGGCAAGGGGAAGAAGAGAGAGGAGGAAGGAAGGTGGGGAATGGTGGGCGATGCTTGGTCGGAGATGAGGAGTCCCAGAAGTCGGCCATCGCTGCTCCTGTGCTGCAATTTGACCGGGCGCGGCTTGGCGCTGCTTCCCGGTGCTCTATCAGGCATCAGAGCGGTTTGAGAAAGAAAAGGGATAAGGGAAAGGAGGGGGTGACCGACCCTCTAAAGAAATAGTGAAATTAAACGATCAAATACTAGAAAAATTGCAACCAGGTCCAAAAACTTTAAAACTGTCATAACATTTGGCTCGAATATCCGATTCGAGTGATTTCTCTTGCAACTTTTCAAGCACGGGATTCTCTACTACTGGAGGCATCAAAATCATGCTAATTAACTAGTAACACATGATCAAAATACTAATTGCATCAGTCAGTACTTAACTCAACTCAATGAACTTAACAATCATCATTACTATTATCATTAATTACCTCAGATGATTAAATCTCAACTATTGATTCATGACTTAGCTTGTCTTGATTAACCATGCTATTTAATAATATACTCAACTCTAATCAAGGTGTTTCATGCTAATTGAGGTATTTACTGGCTAACCTCAATGTGGGTCATAACAATCTCCCTCCCTTATAAGAATTTCGTCCCGAAATTCCTTAAAGAGAAAGGAAACTTGTTACTCATCTCTGACTCGTGTTCCCACATAGCTTTTTCTAGGTTAAGATTTCTCCACAGAACTCTCACTAATGGTATATCACGATTCTTGAGTTTCTTGAACCTTTTGATCCTCTGATCAACTATCGGTATTGTTCCTTCAACATAGGACCCATCTTGATCTGATCAACTAAAGGTTATTCATGAGATAGAAATTGGGTACATTTTGGTCGTCGGTTTCACTACAATGACCGACGCTTATGGGTTTTCCCGCACTGTTCACGGGAAATGTTTCACACCCTTTGAGCGTCGGTTTTGGAAATAAACTGACGACTATGGTTATTAATCGAGAATACTTTTTTAATCGGCATATGTAGATAGACGTCGACTTTTTTCTAGTTAAAACTAACGACTATCATTGAGAATAGGTGTCAGTTTGTTTGGAGAACCGACATCTTTAGTTTTATGTGTCGGTTTGTTTGAATAACCGACGCCTGTTGTTAACTTAATAGCACCTGCGTGAGCCAGGCTCTTCCCTCTTCTCTGTTACATCGATCACCTCTGGTTCCTTGATCTGTCGTTGTTCCTTCCTCTGATCGCCGCCTTCGGTTCCTTGCTCCACCGCCATTCGTTGCTCTGGGTGCCGCGGTCCCTTCTCCTTTGTGCGCCGGTGCATGCATGCCTTCTCTACCTGCTAGATCTCCGGCCGCCACCCAGCTTCCTGCTAGCTCCGGCGCCTCTGCCACCCAGCTTCCTACTAGCTCTGGCGCCTGCTCCTTCTCCTGCTCGTGAGTTTATTTCTCCTTCTCCAAGCCGCTGCTCTCCTGCCCAGGTATATGCCACTGCCCTTCTTCTTCCTCCACCTCTTCTTCTTCCCAGCCTACTCCCTCTCCTTACCAAATGTGGATTAAAGTAAGGCCACGACCGTGTGGGCTGGCCACAGCCGTGGCTTTGTTGAGCACGGCCCTGATCGGCCAACACAGCCACGGCTGTGACCAGCCCACACGGTCGTGGCCTTGCTTTAATCCAACAACCATCTCAGAGGGAGCAGGAGGAAGAAGAAGATATATTTGCAATTGAATACTAATGCTTGACCTAATTCTGTAAATTTTGATGCATATTGAATTAAGATATTAAAACCCTAATACACATTTCACCATAATCTTGAATTAACTATATTGCTGAAATCTTGTGATCAATCTATGTAAGATATTAAAATCCTAATGTTAAATCTCTGATTTTGAAGTGACGTGTCACCCTAACATCTACATGAATCCCTGTTGTATGATGTAGATTGATGATAATGCATGAGCTAGTTTGAAATTTTGAAATCAATTATGAATCTCTCCATCCCTAGGTCATAGTAATTTATGTGTAATCTTTACCTTGATGATAAACATGCATGGACACTCAAAATGTTGAAATCAATATTATAGAATGACAACACACATATTTGTTGGCCTAGAAACCCATCCAAGATTTACTCATTAGGAGTAAATCTTGGATAGTCCCCGGTTTGGGACTGTTCTTGAACACCTAATCTCACTTAGGATGTAAGTCTATAATGTGTATTTGGTTTTTAAGAAAATTTCAGCAGCATTTCCCCGTTTGTTCTCTAAGTACATATGTACTTAGAGAACAGTGGGGAAATGTTTTCGAAATTTTCTTGAAAACCCAATACACATTATACACTTACTAGTGAGATTAGGTGTTCAAGAGTGGGATAGGTGGTACACATTTATTATATATAAGAATGACAACACATGTCCCTAGACCCTAATGTTGTTGTAATATATACTTGTTTTCTCTTTGATCATAGAATGGATAGATCATGAATGTCCATTCGCAATCGCTGCACCCCAGAGTTTATATATGGTCTTGACCAGTTTATTAGATTTGCCGAGGAACATAGGAAACAACCTGGAGATAGGTTCTACTGTCCATGTAGGCATTGCGGTAACAACTTGAAAGTCAGCATTGGTGACAAAATCAAAAGTCATGTCATGTGCAACGGGATTATACAAAGCTATATATAACGGCATTGGCATGGAGAGATTTCAAACTCGAAACCAGTGGATGTTGATAGCAGTGCTTGTGTGGAAGAAGAAATTGCCTCCGATGACGTAGATGTGAATGAACCAGTAGACATCATTGATGCGATGCTGGATAGTTGTGGGGTAGAGCACACCGATCCACCTCCCATTTTTAGAAACATTGTGCATGATGCTGAGATATCATTATACACAGGTTGTACTAAGTTTACAAAGGTTAGTGTTGTGTTGAGATTGTATAATCTGAAAGCTAACAATAGATGGAGCGACAAAAGCTTCACGTCATTATTGTCTTTGTTGAAAGAAATGCTTCCTGAAGGAAACGAGCTGCCAATCTCAACATACCAGGTAAAGAAATTGTTGTGCCCAATGGGAATGGATGCCAAGAAGATACACGCATGCCCAAATGATTGTGTATTATTTCAAAAGGACTATGTGGATTTGAAAGATTGTCCAAAATGTGGTACGTCACGATATAAATTGACGACTTCGGGGGAGTCCAAAACTGGTTCTCCTGCCAAGGTGATGTGGTATCTACCTATAATATCACAGTTTCAACGCTTGTTTGCCAACCCGATAGATGCGAAGAATTTGAGGTGGCATACAGATGTTAAGAAAAATAATATTTTACAGCTACTTAGACAAGATGTGTGCAGATTTTTCATTCGAACATGTAGGATTTTTTATTCCATCTTTGATTAGTCTAGTAGCTAAAGACCCTCTGTCAGTTCAACAATACTTCTGTGATGCTTTTAGAAGTTTTTCTCAAAATAATAAGACGTTGATAATAGCTCCATTCAATGTGGAGTAAGTTTACTTTGCTTATAATTGAGACTTAAGAAAATTACATTTTTATTGTGGATTTTGAGTTATTAATTTTTAACTTTTTTACCTCTAGTAGTATGCATTGAGAGTTACTAGTTATTGTCCCCGATACGTTCACTGTCTATTATCTAGATCCTAAGGGGACTAAATTGAATTCAAGATATGGACACAAAATGAAAATGGCATTATTCCGGTGAGAAATATTTCATTTTCATATCTGTTAACACATGTTATTACATTACTATTTAATTGTGCAATGTATTGTGTTACATTAACATGTAGGGGTTTAGATGAGTTTAAAAAGGTTGGAGGAAAGGTCCCCAGGAAAAAGAACCAGCAAATAATTTGGACAAACGTGGAAGTAAGTTCCCGACTGCAATGTATATATTATTTAATTATGTGAACAATGCTTAATTAGTTGTATTTTTTAAATATTTTGTATGTTTCAATTTATAGTGTGCTATACAAGACAACAGATGGGCATGTGCATACTATGTGATGTGATTTATGCACATGATTATCAAATATGCCGCAGTGGACATCGATACCATTCCCGAGGTATTATATATAGTCTCATTAGATAATATGAAATATATCACTCTTATTTATAGCTCATTAATTATATATATACATCATTCTCTTTGTAGGTTTTTAAAACTAACCACACTACATGAAAGGCCTTACCAGATGTACATGCTCCCTATACGACGGGAGAATTAAATGAAGTAAGAGAAGAATGGGTAACAGCCATACAAGTAGTGGGGGTTTTAACATATAATTGGGATGTTGATTGCGAATAATGACTAAAGAATGTTATAAATGAATTTCTGAATTATAATATGTGTGAATGTTTCTACATGTCTGAATGTTTCTACATGTGTCTGAGTGAAAATGAATGAAACTACTAGTTGCTATATGAATGTTTCTACATGTATGAATGTGAAAATGAATGGAACTACAGATTGCTACATGAATGTTTCTACATGTATGAAAATCAAATGGAACTACAGGTTGCTAAATGTGTGAACATTTATGTTGTTAATTTTGCAGGTTTGTGGCCTGTTGTTAGCTGATATCAATGGATGTCGTAAAACCTGCAGTTCATAACTGAACTGCAGGTTTCTCATCCTGCGACCAACCACAACAGGTCTGCAGACTCACAGAAAAAAAAATATAAAATCGGCGTCGGCTATTTGTATAAAACTGACGACAAATTCTTACAGTGTCGGTTTCCCTACTAGTAACCGACGTCGATTTCCCTAATGAGACCAGACACCACGGTCGTGTTGGCCAGCACGGTCGTGGCAGCAGTCCAGACACCACGGTCATGCCGGCCAGCATGGCCATGGCAGCGGGTGATATGGTGTCGGTTATCACTACTAAACTGACGTTGATAGTGCCCCAGATGGCGCCCTTTCTGTGGCGTGAAGGTATATGGCATCGGTTGGAAAGCTAATAAGTGACGCCTATACCCCCCTGCTGGTGCGTTTTCAGTGGCGCGTGAAGGGTTGTGGCGTCAGTTTGAGAATCGATGCGTAACGGTTGGGCTTTTAGCAGCGCCCACATAGGTGTCGCTTAAAAACTGACACTAAATACCTTAAATAACTGACACTAAAGGTTGGTTATGTACTAGTGGTGTTTTATTTGCATCCAAAGTTGTAATGGTTGAGACGATCCAAAAATGGTCGGTACAACATAATGTCCAATATCAGACACATCGCTCAAATAATTGTCATCTTAAATTTGTTTGTATCCATGACCATCAATGTCCTTGGAGTTTGACCGCTTGCCAGTCCAAAAGAGCAAGTGGCATGTGGAAGGTAAAACGTTATAGTATAAGCCACATTTGTCAACTAACTATTCTGAATGAGAACCATCACCAAGTCACATCATCTTATATTGCTCGTATGATAATGCCAATCCTAGTATCAAGATTGGATATGTCCACACGAGAAATTTGTGACAAGGTGAATGTTGAACTAAGGCTCCATATATCTTATAAGAAAACATTTCTAGCGAGGAGGAAGGCTGTCTGTAAAATATTTGGAGACTGGGAATCATCATATCATACTTTGTTGTCATTCTTGATTTCTCTGTCATAATTTATTCCAAGAACTATATATTCCCACCTTGTGGATGATTATACCCTTCAAATTGAAAGCACTCGTAGATTCAAGCAGGTGTTCTGGGCATTTGGTCCATCTGTGTGGGGTTGGGCCTATTGCAAGCCTGTTCTTACTGATGATGTCACATTTCTAACAGGAAAATATTTTGGAACACTTCTCATTACATGTGGCATAGATGCTGATAATGGTCTATTTCCAATTGCTTTTGCTATTGTCGAGGCAGAAAATAAGGACTCGTGGGAGTGGTTCTTTGGTTCTCTACAAACTTGTATTCCTATCATTCCATGTCGTACATATCTGTGTATTATTTCTGATTGAATGAGTGGAATTTTTCCAGCACTTAGGTCAAAATTTAACTGGGATCAACATCATTATTGTCTTTGACATCTTCGTGAGAATTTCCATCAAAAGTTCAAATCACAGGAGTTGAAGGAACTTTTGTGGAAGGTGGGATCCACAACTGATACACATGAATTTGATCGTCTAATGGCTGATATAGAAACCATAGAACCAATTGCTAAGGAGCATTTGATAGCCCAAAATCCAGTATAGTGGTCTCTCACATATGACAGAGGCTACAGGTATGGATCATTGACTAGCAATCATGTTGAAGGATTAAATGGAGTCTTAAAAGGTGTTAGAGGTTTACCAATACAGGCACTTATTGTTGCCACATACTATCACTTTGTTACAACGTGGTTGGAGAGGCGTAATCAAGCATATGGTCGTGTACAAAAGGGTTTCAAATGACCCTTTAGGTTTCATGATAAGCTTTTTGATGTATCACAGGATGCACGAAAACTATCAGTAAACATTTGTGTGAACAATGATGAATGGCGTGTTGATGACATGGATGGACATCGATTTCAAGTCTTCATGCGCCCAAATGGTGTAAGTGAATGTTGTTGTGGTTTTCCACAACAATGGCATTTTCTATGTGCTCATGTTTGGGTAGCCGCAAGATCTATCAATTATGATATTGATGCACTTGTGAGCTGATATTACACAAATGAATCTTATTTAAATGCATACAAAACTAAATTTTGTGGTATTCCTGACAAGAGGTATTAGCCTCATTTTGATGAAAGAAGAGACATTTATCCCTTATTACCCCCAAGGAAATGAAGGCACGCTAGACGACCAAAGAAAAAAAGAAGGCCTTAAACTATGGATGTTAATCCAAATCAATATAGATATCATTGTCATAAGTGTGGCAGAAAGGGCCATAATAGACGCACTTGTCCAAATGTGATATGATGTATGGTCATGTAATGTTTGCTATTTTAAATTTACTCAAGGAATGTAATGTTTGCAATTTTAGCTTGTTCAAGTCATGTAATGTTTCAATTTACTTAAGTCATGTAATGTTTCAATTTACTCAAGTTATGTAATGTTTGCAATTTCACGAAAAGAATGAATTTATAATGGGTTTTTTATAGATGGCTCGTCGAAGGACATGGACATTTCAAATGTCTGTAGAGTTAATCCAAATAATAGCTACAAAGTGCCTACAGGGGAAAATGTCTCATCAAACTCTATTAGATGATGACTGGAATGACGTACCAAATTTATTGTACAACAAGTTAGGATTTATAGTGACAAAAGAACAAGCAAAATTTCATTGGCAATTTTTAAAGCAAATGTTTCACACGTATGAAGAACTTCTTGAGCTACCTGGTTGGTATTGGGATCACATGAACCAGAAAGCAATGCCAGTCGATGAACAAGTTAAAAACTAGTTAGCTATATCACATCCAGAGATACATCGAGTTGTACATCAAATGTGGCCATTTTATGAACCTCTAGATGAGATATTAAATCAAATGCAGTAACTAATTATTGTAATATTTCTCTTTTAGTAGTTCATGTTGTATTTTAATATTTTTTGGTAGTTCATGTATTTGAATTAATTTTATCTTATCTAATGAAGAATCTTGACAAACTTATATGTTATACAATATTTGCACTTTTCATTTAATGTAATATTTGCACTTTTCATTTAATGTAATATTTGCACTTTTTATTTAATATAATATTTGCACTTTTCATGGATATGGCTCCTAGAAAAGCATCCTTCCGACTCTCCCAACACCATTTTATGTTGTCATAGTGGCCTATTACTGACCCGGGTGTTTTGGAAAACATTTCTTTGGCTGGTTTTGGGCTTGTTCATAGGCTACGACCTATCCACCTTGATCTCAATGTAATCACTGCCTTAGTTAACTGGTGAGACAACTCTACCAATACTTTTAGATTACCCCCTTTTGAGATGAGTGTATCCCTTCAGGATGTTGCAGTTCTTTTAGGCCTTATGATTGATGGGCCACCGATTATAGCTTCATATCCTTTAGGTGTAGATGAGGGGTAGTTTTCTTCATGGTCTCACCTTTGTGAGAGTTTCTTAGGAGATACACCAGATGGGGTGTCTAAGGGGCATATCTCCGTGATATGGTTGCGTGAGACCTTTAGGGATATGGATTTCACTTAGGGAGATGAAGAACAACAAATACAAAATAGGATAAGGTACACTAGAGCATATCTCCTATAATTTTTAGGTAGTTGCCTTATTCTTGATAGTACCGGGGACAGGTTTCATGTACGGTACCTCCCGCTTCTGTCTGACTTTTCTAGTTGTAGCACTATATCTTGGGGTGCTGCAACTTTAACATATTTGTATAGGGAGTTGAATAAGGCTACCACCTGCTCTAGGAAAACCACCCACCTATTTGGTTGTGTATGTCTACTGCAGATGTGGTGTTGGGAGAGGTTAGGAATTGGATGCCCAGGTTCAATTTTTATGAACTGGGGGGAGTGACCAGACAATGTTCCCTTCGGTTACAGGTAAAGATTTACACCATTTTTTATACATTTGTCCCAAATATTTTGTAATGTTTATCTAAATTTAGTTTGTCAATTTAATAGGTGGCCTAGATTTCTTGAAAGGAGTGATACTATGAGAGGATCGGTCTAATTTTATGATTCAACATTTGACTAGATTTTTCCATCTCAGGTATAACTAACTTACTTCTACTAACATGTTATATGATATATGTTGTATTTTTTATACAATTTACTCTATTTTATATGATACATGTTGTATCTATTTGAATAACAGATATTGTTAACTCCTTACACTGTAAATATTCTGGATAGACTTCCAGCCTTATGTCGAGAGGGTCAGGATATTTGGTTGGCGTCAGTGCCTTTATTGTGCTACATAGTAGTAGAGTGGCACTTCCCTGACAGAGTACTTGGACAATTTGGATTTGTTCAAGTACAACATACTCTGGAGTTGCCACGCCTTTGTAGGATAGATGGGAGGGGTCATGCGGAGGATTGGTTGCATCATTATAGGCGAGAGGTGCAACTGTAGAACAACAGATGTGAGAGCTTAGTCTACCCTCCACCAGTAGAGACAGTCTTCTGTCCATAGGCGCACTACGGATGGTATCATCCCCAGTACGTACTGCCCCCTCCAGATCAGCCTCTGACCACATATTGCCCACAAAGTTATCATCAACAACAATTTGTGAGTATCATTTATATTTATTTTACAAGTTGTTACTATTTATCTTTATTATTTGTAATATATACAATTGGTCTTTATTATTTGTGCATACTTTATTTGAATAGGTGGAATCACATGTGTGGATCCGAGCGGCTTTACAGCATGCCCATGCACAGATCAGAGATGACATCTATGGCATCCAGGGGACTTACTTTGATAGTCTTCCCGACTACGCTCGCCCATATGATCCCATACCCTCTCATACCACAACCCCTGAGCCCACTCCTACTCCTTTGGTTACTACCGTTGAGCTCATTCCCACTCCCACTTCTCAGTTCATGGCATGGGGACCGACATGGCCATACTTTTCAGGAGCTGGTTCATTTTCCTCATACATCACCCCACCTCCACCAACATCCTACTATGGAGCAGGTCCTTCTTCTGTTCCATACACTCCACTCCCACCACCAGTTATTCGTGACAGTCGACCACCATCCTATGTCACATACTCACCGACTCCATTTGATTTCTCAGGATGCACCCCACTTGATGCCCCACATCCTAGTATTTAGAGACCCCGCACCCCACCTCCAGCTTTTCATTACTCTCCTGGTCCTCATCAGCCTACTACTATGCAGTTGTCCCCCATTGAGGCATCTCCATATGACTTCGGTACCCAGGAGCCAGATGTACATGGAGGTGGGCGAGGACGTCGTGGGCGTGGAGGTCGTGCTTAGATTTTCATAGTTTTATACATGTTGTGTAGTGTTGTATATATGCCTTTGTTCAGACATTTATTTAGCTTGTATGTGGATCTATTATATTATGATATAATATGTTGCGTATTATTTTCTCATCAAGTTGGTTCATGTTTTAACCTTGTTTCTAATGATATCTCATTTTTTTAATTAATTTCTTCTTATATAATCAATTAGGAAGCAACTAGTGTTGGTTGCAATACTACTTTTATAATCCAATTGCATGTTCAAAGCTATTGAAATTAACAAATTTATAATAATTGACTATATTATAGACATTCAAATACAAGTGAAAGAATAGTAAACGTGCAAATATAATCAATGTTGTTAATATACATACATGTTGTGTAGTGTTGTATATATGCCTTTGTTCAGACATTTATTTGGCTTGTATGTGGATCTATCATATTATGATATCATATTGGTTCATTTTGGATCTATCAGATTGTTTTGTTGTGTATTATTTTCTCATCAAGTTGGTTCATGTTTTAACCTTGTTTTTAATTATATCTCATTTTTTAAGATTAATTTCTTCTTATATAATCAATTAGGAAGCAACTAGTATTGGTTGCAATACCACTTCTATAATCCATATGCATGTTCAGAACTATTGAAATTAACAAATTTATAATAATTGGCTATATTATAGACATTCAAATATAAGTAAAAGAATAGTAAATGTGCAAATATAATCAATGTTATTAATATACAAACATTATGCATTAAAGAATAAAAATGAATGAAAAAAAATTATAAAACAGCAATGTGTCCTGCCTGGAGACGCATTGGTAGCAATGTGTCCTGTATGCGGATGCATTACTCAATGCGTCCTCATGTGAGACACATTGCTAGCAATGCGTCCCGCATCAGGACTCATTGGCCCCACTGAAGACCAATGTGTCCCCGATTGGGACGCATTGCTCTATCACAGAGCAATGTATCCTGGTCCGGGACACATTGCCCCTGCGTGGGGCCAATGCGTCCTGGTCTGGGATGCATTGCCTCATGAGAGAGAAATGTGTCTCCACAGGGGACGCATTTCCCCCAAATGTGCCATTTTGGGAATTAAGTTCAAGAACGTGCTATTATGGGAATTAAAATGGCCAAACGTGCCATTTTGGTTTTTTTGCCCAACTTTAGGTATCTAAAAGAAACTTTAGGCAGATGATCAAGAAGTTTCTTCAATTCCCCTAGATGATCGAGATTCTAAATATGTTACGGTTGTTCACTTTGAGGCTACTCTAGTAACATTTCTTCTATAAATGGATATAAACTCCTTACCAAAATTATTAAAATCCATGTACTATTATGTAAGTCCGGTTTGAAACATCGATAGGGACGGTTTTCTACATAATGAAATGCTAGTCTAAGACTTGTCAATGCATTGGTGAAGGTATATTATGATTTTTCTATTCATCCACGTATATATAAAGTTCAGGAATCTCTGTTTAATGGAAAAATGAACTAGATACTGGCTCAAAGACCTCACTCCATGCCTCCATGTGGATAAAGGTTTTCACCTCCTATTATATAGTATATAGGAAATAATAAATGTGGTTACTATGATAAAGTCTAGAGGAAATTAAACTATCTAAAGTTTTTTTGTCTTTTCTAATAGAAAAATAAACATAGAAGGAAAATTTACTTAGAGAAGTAATTAAACATGCCTTGATATGTGTAAAGTGCATTCCTATTCAAAACAACCGTACTTTAAGAAGAGTTGTAATATATTGGGATTCAAACTAAATTTAAGTGTCAAAACTTGTTAAAACATGTCCATTCCTTTATTTTCATTTCGAATCGTTCAATCTTTCCTTTTTTAATACAATAGTATATAGCACTAATTGTGATGTGAAAAAATCTTTCGGTTATTCTCTTATTCAACATAAGGAGAAATAATCATGATTATCGTTAGATTATTGGTGAATATTTTGATTTTAGTACTTCTCTACAGGACTGTGAAGATCTAAGCCCTCAAAATAAAACATAAAGAACTAAAATTATAACAAAATAACACAAATTAACCAAAACTATATAGTACAAAACCTAGTTTAAAATTGAAAATTTTGAGTTCTACATGACATGGATCAAATGTAAGATTATTCTATATCAAAAAGGGAAACAATTCTTAGTTATCTAGGTGCCTACCTAGGCACTTAGCCTTAAGGCATGCCGCCTCAAACTGGGCTCCAATCCCCTAGGTGATCAAAGTGGTCGCCTATGGCCTTTTAGGCCCCAATTAAGCTACTTCAAGAATGATTTAGTATAAATTAGGCGTGTATTTGACCAAGGTTAGTCATTTTATGGTTGAAATGGACCTGATTTATCCCAAATGAGGTAAGTTTAGGGTAATTCAGGTTTGATGTAGGGAAAACATGCCTGATTTGGAGAAATCGATCTAACTTGAGCCATGTAAGGCCACATTTAGATAAATATAAACAAATTAGGGCTAGTTCTATTTGATTAGGTTATATTATGGAAGTTTTGATTTGATTTAGGCCAAATTATGTCAAATTTAAGCAAATTAAGCCTGCTTTTGGGAAAACAAGTATATTCAGGGGAGATGGGTTTGGTTTGGTAAAATTAGTTTTAATTTGGGCAAATCAGGTTTTTTTAGGTCAACATAGGGAAAATTTGGGGAAGCTAGGTATGATTTGGTCATAATATGCAAAATTAGGTTTGATTTAGGCCAAATCATGTCAAATTTGGGAATGTTCGGTCTAATTTGGGGAAAAAGTATGTTTTGGTGGAAATAGCTCTTACTTAAGAATATTAGGTCTCATTTGGCGAAATTTGGTCTCATTTAGGTGAACATATAAAAATTTAGGGCAATTGGGTCTGATTGGAACATGTTATACAAATTGGTATGGTTTAGGATGAATCAAGGTAAATAATGTCAACTTAGGTCAAATTGGGAACAAATTAGTCCAAATTAGGTCCAATAAGTTCTAGTTTAGGTCATGCTAGGTGTGATTTAGCCTAAATTGTATGTAATTCTATGTAATAATTTAATTATCTAAAATTTACATATATGAAAATATTGATGTAAACATAAAGAAATTTATCAATATTTATAGAAAACAAAGCGCCTAGAAATACCTAGTTTCCTGCCTAGGCACCCTAAGTGCCCCCTCAAAAACTCCTAGCACCAAATCGCCTTAACAATTATGAATAAATCATGGATTTGATTTGACCTACATGGTTTATGTTGAGAGGTTTACAATACTTTTTGAGGAAGGCATTAACAAATTTTTTGGATTTATTTAAGTTTGAAGTGAGTGTCTCACTGATTTGTACATGTTGAAAAGCATGTGAACAATGTAGTATATAACAATGTAACATACTAGATCTCAAACTCTACCCTAGAATTTTGATCTTTTTGGACTTATCCAAACAAGGTTGAGGATAGATCTAGGTAAGGTTTAGTATAACTCTAATGAGATAATGCATGCATAGATCACCCTAATGTAACCTAATTTTCTCGCATTAGTCTTAAATTAATAATAGACACATATAATATGTCACATGACATAATAATGAATTACATAAATTCCATGCAAATAATCACACATAATTCTTTTGGTGATAATAATAAGCTATGGGACATAAATGGATGAGCAATAATGATAATAGTGAAATAATATGATAACCTAAGTAATAATGTGATATTAATAGCCACATATATTAATTATGATATAACTCATTAAAAAGAAATCCCAAAAGTGGAATCTAAGTTAAGAATCGTGTTCCTTGGGTCCCAATCGCCTTGGGAGTCAAGCTTCACATTATTCACATAATAATAATTAATTTAATTCATTTTGGACAGAGAAGGTCTATGTTTTCCCCAAAATATCAAATAAAATAATAAATGACACCAAAATAGGAAAATAATCTTGGATTTGTAATCTACATAATAAATATAACCTTTGGGTGAATTTTCATCCAATTTCAAAGATGTTTGATTAAACGGTAGATTCAGGAGAGAGAAAGTGTGTAGAACCATCAAAATATTAAATAAATATACAAAAAACTCCAACATGTAAAATTAATGGAAAATTTGTATCCAACACATTAAATATGACTTGCGGGTGAAGTTTCATAAAATTTGGAGAATCTTATAGTCATTAATGATTTGAATTATTCAACACATCAAAGGTTCTCAAAAAGCAAATCTAATTAGCCTCTGTGCAAATTTCATCTAATTTGGAATTGGTTTGCACCCTCAAATGAGGATAGAAAAGAGAAATAAATTTAATTTATCACTTTCGTTGGTTTTCGATTTGGATATAGTTTCAATTTAAATGCTTGTCATGCCCTCCTTGTTTTAGCGTGTGGGATTAGGGATGTTGGATTGGCAATCCAACAGCTGTTGTGTGTCTTCGTCCTCTCGCAAAATAAGCAGGTGGCCATCGAGTTTGGAAGATTTTAAATCCTGATTCCTCCCTCTACACTCAATCATTTCCCTGATCTTTTCACCATCAATTTCCTCTTCAAGAGATGCATCTATTAATATCCTACTCGGTTCCTAACTCTAGGTATCCAGGTGTTGCCTCTCCCTCGCCTCCACCTTCTCGAAGAATCCAGTTCTAGAAACCTTAATAGGCGACCCTATAAATAGTTGAATCCCACTCGAGTTCCGTTGGGTTCCGAGAAATTCCACCTTTTACTCTTGTTTCATCATTGCCGATTAAGTTTTTAGGTATTGCCTCGCGCCTCCTCTCCACGACATTCTACTTAACAGGGTACGATTAATTTTTGGGTAAGCTTTGATGATCCTCCTTCTTCACCCCGAACGAGCAAGAATCTTAAACGAGCGTTAAGTGTGGGTTTTCCTCTTCTCAGTTCGGCACTATTGGTCTTCTTGCACAATCATGGCAGGAGCTGAGGTAGGGGATGACCCCCTGCAATTTCCTCCTATTACCCTTACTCACCTCCACTTATTTAGTTTACTTAAAGGGGGTATTTTGGTCTTTTCTGCCTTTTCTTCTTTTGCTTTGAGCGAGGTCTAGTTGTTCGTTGACTATTGATTTTTCCACTCGTGATTGGGCCAAGTCACCCGGCCCGGCCTCTCCCTCTCTCTCTCTCTCCCTCTCTTGCCCTATATGATGACGTGTCTTCTTCTGATTGGCTGATTTTTTAAAAATCATAACTTTTTAATCCTTTGTCCAAAAATTGAAAGAAAATATGTTTTGGAATCATAAAGAAGTAGGCTTTCTAATAAAAATACTTTCAAGGCTTCGTTTTGAGTTTTATTAGAAGGTGTTTTCTAAAAATGAATTTAATAGATAAAAATCACCAAAAATGCACATTTAATCTCATTACTTTAAAATAGGAAAAAATATATGTTTTCTTAATCAGGAGAACCTAACTTGATCAATGGTGATTATTTTAGAGTCTAAATCAGATTTTTGTGTGAAAATTCCAAAACTAGGGTTTTCTTTACATTAATGCATATCACAAACCCTAATACATGTGAATAATTTGTAATTAGGCAAAGTTGGTCTTGGAAACAACTAGATTGGTGAGGAGTGCATCTAGGACCCTGGTTTAAGGTATGATTGCATCCCAAATTATTTCTATATTGATAAATAAATCAATTTCCTCTCCTATGTATGTTTGCATCCCCGATTATTTCTTTTTGAGCAATTAACCTATATTTTATCTTTCACTTGGTCCTATGGACAATAGCCTATACACAATGCCTTTTCTTTTGAAAATCATGGTTCATGTGAGCTACCTTATTTTATATTGAGCCAGTGATCATGGATATTCTTTTGGACTCTCTCTTATGCTTTGTGCAAGGTGGACTTATTTTAATGATATGTGCCCACTTTGTAGTGGATGTTGCTTCTTTTCCCACCGTGTTAGTGGATGTTACTTTTATGGCACATTATTATTTTATTCTTGTTTATCTTTTGATATGTATCATGTGGTGACTACTAGTATAATGTTGAATGTGCTTTTATGTGGATGTAAAAATTCCCACATATGAATGCAAATGTAAAAATTCATGCATATTTATAAATTTATGATAGATGTGAAAATTCCTGCGCAGAAGATGTTGACAGACCCTACCACCACCCTATTCTAGAGGGGATGTAAACAGTTCCCCCTCACTCTACATTTTTGGTAGATATGTATTTCCTACCTACATGATATATTATTCTAGTGTTGTCACAGGTGAAACACGTGGATGCTTTGAACTTATCTTTTGTTATTATTTATCTTGTTATTAATGTTCTTTCTTTTATTCCCAATTGGGTAGTACTTACTTTTCTATGGGAAGCTTTTTATACTTAATGTCCTTTATTCCTTATATATTGTTCAATTTCCTGTATAGTATGCACATACCGACCTTCGCCGATGTTAATTATTTTTATCTTCTTGCTGGGGTATGCTTCCAACCCTAGGTGAAGGACTTTGATGACATGGCATGAAGACTTGGACTTAAGGAGTTTAAAGCTTGGAGAAAAAATTGTTATGGCTTATATTTCCCTCTAGTAGATCCTTATGATGTACCCTTTATGTAAACCCTTATGGGAGATGATATTGAGGTACTTTTATAATCTTATGACAAATTGAATATAGTCAAATATTTTCTTCAGCTGCTATACTTTGGTGTTATGATACATTCATGTCAAATAAATTGGTTTCATCCCTTTGAAGAAAAAAAATATGTTGGTGTTTGGTTTGGGATGTTGCCTCTTTTATTTTAGTAGGGAGTGGCTCCCCTCTGGGATCCCACTCCTTACAAACAACATATAACCAAATAAGAATTAATAATAACATATAGTTCGAGGCAAGTTGTGTAGATGGATTGTATCATTTCTATATATGATCATCTTTAAAGGTTTAGTTACCAAGTATTGATCATTCATAGTTCCTGGAATAGGGATAGTGATTTACCCAAACATTGCGTAAAAGTGAAATAGAATGAATGTTGTCAAAAACAGTATAAAGAGAAATATGTGTGTCACCATGTAAGCAAGAGAAAAGTTTATGGGTGTCACATTCCCACTTCCTTTTCATTATATATAAATAATGCATTAAGACCATAGAAAGATGTTTGATCATAGGATCTTATGATTATAAACACACCTACCAACAATCATTATCCTCAACACCAAGAGTCTCCTCCTTAAAACTAGGTCGGTTAGCTAATTATTTTGGTATCCATTATGCTTTAGGCCAATGACCAGCCTTGATATCTAAGGTGGGTGAGCCAAATCTATATAGGAACAAATACAATTTTGTTCTAAGGAATTTGTCCTTAAAAATATAAAATGAGATATGTTTAACTAAATATGCTAGCTATAAAATTGGGTACTTACCATCTGCATAACCCTCATGCCCATGTTGGTTGAATAAGATCATTGGTTACAATTTTTATTGCACAATATAGAACATTGGATTCATGTGATATTTAACTACTCTCCAACATCTATAAGGAGGTTAATGTGGTTAGTGACCAACACAAACACCTCTCCATCCATGCACACACAATTCCTTTGATAACTAGTGATCGTCCCTCAATGTGAAACACCTTAACTCAAAGAATAATTTTTCTTATATCTACAATGGCAATGGTACACCAAGCCTAGTCAACAATGAAGCATTCAATGACTATAAAGTATACGACATAAAATTTGTATATAGGTAAATATATTTAGAACTATAGTCAAATTGGATTTTTGTTCTTAACATAGTAAGTTGATGTAAAAAATAGAACAAAAGGTAAGATGACCTCAAAAATTAAGCATATATGTTAAAAGTTGAGTTGTGAACATGGAAACAATGATACTTTTTGTGTTTAGAAACATCAACCAAATGAAGAGCATGAACTACTACAACTTCCACTTGTGTGGGGAATCATATAAGAAATCAAGAGATACCTTTGTTCCGATATCGATATGGACACTATTGATATACTGGGGGAAAGCACACAAAAAATCCTAGAGCTGGAAATTATGTGCTAGTGAGAAAATGAAGAACATTTTTTTAGGGGCTAAAAGTCTATCTGTTGGAATATATTTTTAGCATGGTACTAGAATATTCTTAGATTTTACAAAGCAATTGTCAAAAGGTGTCTTCAATTTCAATTGATCTCACAATAAGTAGATGTAATTATATTGAATTCTTCAAAAATGATATAACTATCCTAGAAAGTGAAAAACCACCAATAATTGGTATATTATAATCCCAAAAATTAGGATAGCTACATTTTGCAACATTTTCACAAAATATTTCAAAAAGAAAAATTAGAATTGATCTGATGTGGTAATACCAAATGAGTTCTTATCAACAACACTAGTTTCTTCCCCACTCAATCATCAAATAATAGTTTCTTAAGACACACACTCTTTCTTTACTTTCAACTCCTAGTTGATTTGCTTGCATAATTTACAATATAAATCTTCTTTACTAGAAAAATATACAAGGGGCCACAAATGTAGACACACTACATTTTATTTTAGTTGATACTTGCTGAAACACATATCCTTTAATAGATATCTTCTACTATACTATTTTTTACCATCTTAAATGTATAAACTTTGTCTCTTACTAGTTTGATATAACTATAATTTTATTGGAATTATAGTTCAAAGAAGTCAAATTGATTCCCTAGGAAATGAGTCTCACATGATTGGATCATCAAAATTTGACCTCATTGTGAGTAGATTGTTGTCTTTTGAGACGAAGATCGTAGATTTCATAAAATGTTTTAGTTTGTAACATATGATAGATAAAATTCAAACAAAATTAGAACTAAGATTTCAAGGGAACATAGAATTATCAAGGGAACATAGAATTATCATTATAATCTATCGTCTGCATCACTATCTATAGATTATTTTAAGCAAGGAGTCTCCATACCACTAATTGGAGTTCATTTTGCACAATCATGTCATTGCAATCCAATTGTAGCATGTGTATCTATACATATAGGTTTTCTTATTTTATAAATTGTCATATAATCATTAACAATATCTAGTCTTTCTTTATGTTTTCCATCTACTTCTATCTGGCTATTTTTTTACTTAGTACCTTAAATAATCTTTTGTACAGATAAAATGCAGTAATCCCATTAGATATAAGTTCCCTTCAAACATGATTGTGTCTAGTTAAAACTCTTTGCTTAAGAATTCTAGCCATGTTGTGACAGTGAGTCAAAATTGAAAAATCTAGTTGAGTTACCATAAGTATCCTTGATTGTTCAACTTCCTTTGTACTTCCATCACCATAAAAAATAACTCCAAAGGTGTACCTGGAAAAAGAAATTGTTTTCCTTAAATACATGTAATATCACCACCATATAATTTAAAAGCAAAAAAAAATTGAATTACATTTACAAGAATTAACTGACTAGCTTACAAGAAGATAGAAATTACTTGTAGGAAATTACCCATAGTGCACCTCAAGGAAGTCACTTTCTCTTGTATAATAAGTACTATGTATAGAGATTTCCAATGGTGTCTTTTAGATAACTAGTGTATATACATAAGTTGCATAGTCTTATACAACTCATATTGTACACAGTGCTTTTGATATTAGATATACCACTTTCATTCTTGTACAAAAACTTTAGATGGGTAATTTGTGTTTTAGTATGTTTACATGTTGTATAGTCAAATATCTCAAAAAAAATTCAACATAATGAATTTGAGTGATTATTATGACATATGTGATATGGTGACTGCAAGCCCTAAACCACATCAACACCACATATATGATTCATCTCAAACATACTTCACGATAGTGATCAAATCTAACCATATTCCCATATCATAAAATCATTTGCATATAAGCATAAAAGGATAAATACTTCATTAAACTGTTTTTAAAATGCACTCTTATCAAATTCAATTATGATGAAATGAAGGGATAATACAACCTTATAAAACTCTTCATTCCATTATTTATGGATGTTTGAAACTATAGAGATATTTTTGTAGCTTATTGACCTTATATTTATTTCCCTATGCCATGAAACTCTCTTATTGTCCCATATAAATTACCTCCTAAAGATCATCATGCAAAAATGTGATCTTCACATTGGTTTTATTGATTGTGATGTTATATATGGAAACTAGTGCAATATGCACTTATATTTCATTCATATGGAAATAGGAGCATAGACATTGGTTTTTATCCCTTATCAACTAACTTGGACTTTTACTTACTAACAAATGTATTTGATATATATATATATATTGATTTGCATAAAACCACACCACAAATAGTAGTAAAATACATGAGTTTACTATTTTTCACTTATTTATGTGATTAGGTTTGTTGTTTATAGTTTCCATTTTGTACTTAACTTCAGTTGAAGCAAAAGGTTTTTAATAGTCAATTGATCATCCTCAAAATTGTAAGTGATAAAAACACTTCCCAACTTACTGGATGTTCCTAAAAGTTCGCTTCCCCTTAGCTAAGTCATTTTTTCATAAATAACTAAGCCAAAAATTACACACTTAAATTATCCCTAAATTAGACATCAGTTCCAATTGATCTAGAAGAACACTTATACAATTAGAGTCTCCTAAAGGTGACTTTTTGGTAAACACAATTATTTAGGGAGTATGTCTCAATATGATATTGTATCTTTATATTCAAAATTATGATGCCCTACATGCAAGATTTGTAAAATCCATTTATTTTAAAAATTATATTCAACCTTTGTCCCTATGACTCAAGAGTATGAATCGTTAGTCTTAGGACTAAATATATCTCTCTTATTATCTAGTATTATTAGTTTTGCAAGACACTCCCATTCCACGATATTACTTTTCTACCTCATTGTAAGATGGTAAGCATGATTATATTGAGATGAAATACAAGTGATCACAAGGCTTACAAATATAGTAGTATAGACACGGTAACACTCTTGTAGTTCTCAAAATGGGACAAAACACATAACCAATATATACTCTAATACTCCCCTCAAGCTAGAGTATGTGTAAATACATGCTAAGCTTAACATGATAGACTCAAAATATAAACAAATATACTAAGCCCATACAAAAAACAAGTCCTTTAATCTTTTTCATGTGTTGTTGCTTCCCTCTACCTATGTTGACCATTGTGGTGGTACAAGTTGGGGACAACACCACAGTATTCACATGTGCATTTCCTGAATAATAGAGTGAAGAGATCATAGAAAAGGGGAGGGGAAATAGTGTAAGAAGATAGAGAGGTAGGGAACAACATAGAATATACATGTGGCCATCCAAGCACTACCAAGGGCAGAGGCCATCTACAAGGGTGTACTTCTCCTTTTTTCTATTTTCTCCCACATAGGGACAAGACTATTCACTCGATACCATGTAAGATGGTAAATATGATTACATTGAGATGAGTCACAAGTGATTACAAAGATTGCATAGGAGATTTGATACCATCTTGAATAAAATCAAAGGAGGGAAGGAATCTATACATGAATGAAAAGATCCACCATGAAAGCATGTCTAAAGTAAGTAAACTTACTTGCTTTCAGTACTCCTTGGAAGATAAAACTCTAGATTAGCATCCCCACCTCCTTCCTCTCTCAAACGTTAGTTGTCCATATCTCTCTAGGATTTATTTTCTCTATAATAAATCAGGAAATATAGGAGCTACTTGTGTGTTAGGTTACTCATATAAAGCAATTAAGGTATTTGTGATAGTTATATATTATCCCTATTTTACATTTTCTTTTATTTCAACAAATTTTCTTTCATAAAAAATTTACTGAAAGAGTCATATGAATCAGTCAAATCTCCTCCAACAAATACAAAAATTGTGTATGTTATTTGATATAGAGTTTTCGAGCTCTTGTTAGAATTTTCAGGTCATTCATGGTTAGCAATAAATAACTAAAAACCAAGCATTACACTCTATGTTGTAGTCTACATCAACTCAACCGACCAACATATTCAAAGAACATCCTAATGTTATGAAAATTTGTAACAAAATGCTTAACTAAGTTAACCAAATTATATACAAATTAAATAAATCCATGTTACCTATAAAATACTAAAAATCACTTATTGCACCATTGCATTTATCAAATTATGTGTTTCTATACTATCAAAACAATAATTATGGTCGGTTAGGGTTTACATTTCTCAAACACTAATTCTTAAAAATAAAAGCATTCTTGAAGTTTCTTATTAAATTTAAAACAACATAATTAGACTCTCGATATTAATCAAACTTAAACCCAGACCACTCTAGTGAAGCATGTAATTATCCCACTAAACCCTAATTAGATGGTTAAGATGAAATCAGGCCATTACACTTCTCCTCCATAAAAGGTTTTGTCCTCAAAACATAAATATGCAACCATAATACAATCATAGTTTCTTTTAATATTATATTTCACTTACTCTTGAATTACTTATTTGAATATTGAATTCAACACCGAGTCATTTAATTTATCTTACAATAATAAGAGATTTTGAAGAAAGCTTTTAAATGACAGAGAAAGAATATTCTATGTCACAAACACTTTATAGGAAAAAAATGAATCGTCTTCAATTAATTCATACTCTTTAGAGGTGTACACGTAATGTTGGTTATCCAATCTAAGTACCTAAACTTATATAGTTCAATTTGTACTATTGTTATGTATCACAACTGAGTTACTGAAGAGAGTTCACTTTGTTGTATTTAAGTTTACTATTGTGCTAATCCACAATCAAGACTATTGTGCTAATCCACAATCAAGCACTCATAAGTTGGAAGATTAGGATTTACAATTGTACAATACTAAGTTAGATTATTGTTATGAATGAAAAATCATAACTAACTATCCTTTAAATTGAATATATTGTTTGTACATGTACAATTGAAATCATATTACATACTGGTATACCTCTACCAATTTATATTTATGAAGAAAAAAAATCAATATTACTAAAAACCACTTGCTTTCTCTTACTTGTTTCTTTTTCACTGTTACTTACTTCTTCTTATTTATCCTTCTCCTTCTTTATCATACAAAATAAACATCTTGAACATTTAAATATTTGAGGTCATAACGGATTATTCATCATTCTTGTTATCACTACAAGAATTTAACACATATCACACTTTTCTTGTATCTCACTTCTCCTTTTTCTCAAATCACACTTCATAATTTCAAATTTTTTTCTTATCCTCAGATCTATCATTCTCATCTGCAATGTTTAAACCTAAGATTATTACCATTGCTAAGTTATTTCTCATATTGCCAATACCTTGATTTTTTTCTTATGATATTGTTAGTAATCAAAGTCAAATCACTATCGGCGTTCCATGAGCTGTTAAAACCCAAAACAATCTAAGATGCATTCCTTATTCATATCCTAACTACATAGTAACATGATTTTGTCTTTCTTAATTCAAAATTCAAACTTTATCTCTCTTGAAGTTTACTAAAGTCTCATTTATATCACTTGAATTTTTTTCTTATTTGACATTTCTAGTTAGTTACCTTCTTATTCACTCAGTTGGGGCTTCATCATTCAATAATGTGTCATCATTGTAGTCAATAAATGTATCTATTTTTTTGCTTATGCATCATTTAAAATTGATTTTCATGTCACTTCATCCTCACATTAATCTCGTTAAGGGAAAAAATACAAAGAGAAGATTATTTTGAGATTTTGAAATTCTATTTTTCAAGTGTTAACTTAACATATTTCTCATGTCTAGCCTTAATTAGTTATCGTCAAGAAGACTTGATTATTTAGTATCTTCTGATATCTAATCGTCTCTTTTTTGTATATTCTTCCTTATGTTTAAAATTCTCTCTATATTTCCATCATTCTTTTCGATGAATGGTATTGTTCCATCTATCATCTTTAACTTCTATTTATCTCTCAAAATCGTGTTCCTCATTATGAGTATGTAATCCATGTCATATATTTCCTATTATCCTTTTACTTTGTAAAGTTGAATTTCTGATTAACAATATCCCTACTTGTTTCAATTATACCTAATACATTACATTCCTTCATTTCAATCCAAATGGATCACACAAGGTCCAAACATTCCTTTTTTCAAGATTTTTTGTCTATGTGTGATTAGCGTGTATATGAATTACTTATTTGTTTAGCATCATCTTTATTATTTTTTTAAAACTAGTTTCCTTTCATCCCAAATAACTTAGAGTACATCTAACTCAAAAAACATAACTACTCTGGTGAGAGTTTGAATTCATATAGTAGTAAGGATGAATGCATTAGAGTTCATTACTAATTTACACACTTATTTTTCCCTATTATATCATGTAACCCTCTTTCCTTGATCAAGCTCGTCATTTTCATCATTTTCCTTATGTTTTATATAAGTTTCTTATCCTAAACTCAATTTTATATGTCATCTAGTTCTCTTTATTTTAATTCTTTTGCAAATTATCCACTTATATGTATGTATTGTATACGTTAACCCTTTTCTTCTATTTTTCTTTGTTCTAAAGCATGTAAATCATTTTACCTGATTATATGATTCATTCCTCTTAATTGATTCTTTAGGCCTAATCCTTCTACATATTTCCCTCTTTTTGTGTTCTTATTTCATATTTATACACTTCATGCTATATTGATCATTAAGCCTTAATCCCAACCCAGTATCAGTTCCTTTTTTATTTCTTTATATTTTGTCTATATTTTGTACATACTCTCATGAGATTTTTCACAATTGATTCATATTTTGTGTCTTTCAATAATCTTCAACTCCTTTTTTCATTACTTCATTTGATTTCAAATATGAATAAAATAGCTCACTTAATTATATGATTATGTACTCTTTATCAATTCTTTCTTGATCGTTTCATATAAACCATACTAGCAGGTGTCTTCAATCGATATTCCTAATTCTTTTTTTTATTAGGGTTTCTTTTCTGATGTCCAAACCTTGAACATAGTTATTAGTTGCAACTGATTCTTAGTTGTTTAAGTATTTCACTTATATTTCAATATCTTAGTGTATGTACACTCACATTACATTGTGGGTATACCTCTCCATAGTTTACTCCTATCAGATTATTAATAAGAATATTTAGATCTTTGTAATGAATCTTTCCAGTGGGACCAGGAGGAACTTGCAGTCCTAAAGCCAAGAGCTACTCATTAACCAAATCCCATTTGTCTCAAACATGTGAAAAGAGTATCCTTTTGTGCAAACTCATTTAAAGATAACTTCTGGTCCACTTGATGCAAAGAATATAAACAACATCCAATGCAACTTCATAGTGTACGACAATCTAAAAAGAACTGCATATTTTCTGAAAATTGAAAGTCTGGATTCATATAAATAAGAGAACTTATATTCATCTCATGTCAAAACAATAGTATACAATATAACTTGTATCACATTCTATCTTAATGCTTTTATTCTTTTCTTACTTTCTATTCTTCTAACCCTAACACTTCTAGGGTTTCTCTGTAACCCATCCTCCCTCTGGATACCTAGATAGGTCATCCAAAGAAGAATATATAGAGTAGCTTGATACTGGTCGACTAAAGTATTCAAATATCAAGCCATTGTATCCAAATACTTAGAATTCCTAGAGGTATAGCCACATCACCCTCCTAACTACCACACTTATGACTATGACTTACTAACTTAATGATCCCTAACAACTCAGCCTAAGCTCTGGTACCAAATTAACGCATCTAGATTCCACAATCAGTAATAGATCATGAAATCAGTGCATAACCTAAGTTCAAGCAAACTAAACACCGTTCTAGAATTTTTTTATCTCTTTCTCAAGCATGAATGATATATTAAAAATAATCATATGAATCAACCTTATTTGAGAAATAAAACCTTTAACTTTGATCTAATTGCAAACATAAAAGAATAGATTAAGATATCCATAGTATCTTTCAACATTACATGATTTTTGACTTGATGAATAAATACAAGTGTTGTCATAATCAAACATTATCACAACTTAATTCATATACAACTCTTTATACTTCGAAACAAGGACCTAGACTGACAGGGACTGACTAGCTAGACCTTTCTAGCATCAAAATTGTGGTAGAACTTCTAAAATACATATAGATCTCAATTTTCTTGAGATGCACCTAAAAATTTTGTGAGTAGAGTGACGAGCTACTCGCTCGGTAATTGAGTACCTCAATAAAATAGTTCAAATCACCGAAATAGTCAAAGACATAATCTTGAACAACTACATTTAAAGTAGAACATTAATGAACTATAAAGGAACAAGTCACTCACAAACATATAAATAGAATGATTTCTCTAGATAACTACAAGAAGTAAATCATTATATGAACATATTTGATAGATATCAAAGAGAATTGGTCATTCAAAAACATACAAATCGCATGTTACTCCAGATAACAACAATTAGTAAAGAAATAGATAATCATACCTGATTAATCTCTTATTCATATTATTATATCTTGAACCCACATGAAGTGCACATCGACATGTGCAAGTATCATAACAAGATATGATCTCATCGTACCAGACTTATAATAATCTCGAGACTATAAGTTTTCTAACTAGCTAACAGTTCTCAATGGGCTTCACCACGTCTGGCCTTGGTGGCTAAACAGTTGGTGGGTAAAAGTAGGCTCATACTCTAAACACGAGTACTGATAGGGAGATTTAAAAGCAATCTGGCTAATTCGGTCTACCCTAATGGTTCCTCAAGGGCTGACCCACTGAGTAGCAACTGAATTGGGTACATTTGGGATCTCTGGTATATATTGGGTACCTGACTGAAATTAAACCAAACTTGGTACCATCGGGATATCCCGTTGATTTTGTCTACCATTGGGCACATGGGAATCTCTAGTTAATATTAGATAACCCTACTATTCGAAGGAGTCCTTCCTTGCTGGGTTAAGACTCATGTACTCCTCTGGAACTCTCCAACTACCTCATCTAGACTCTATCAGTCGATATGTTGTTTCCTCCACTGTGGTGCAGACCTCTGTAGGGAGTCTATGGTGTTCAAGGTATCTAAATTCTAATTCACTACTTCATTTCACTATATAATCATATGATTAACATTTCTTAACTTAACCTTTTATTAAGTTCATTTCATTGTTTTTCTATAATTTATACCATAAAATGAGCTACTGTATTACTTAAGTTATCATATGAAAACAATACTGAAATGAAAATATTTAATTTACTATATACCAAATTCTCGAGGTTTCATTTGCTTTATTCACATGCAAAATATCTCACATATAATAATTCATTACATCATAAGCTTTAACTTGGAGAAAGACTATTTCTACTATCTCACATACAACTAAAAATGTATATTCAACCCTGGAATGAAATTGAACTAGGGTTTTTACACCATTGACAGAAATATCATGCGTCAAAAATCAATTAATAAAATAGAACTAAAATCTTCAAATGGATCATTTTACTATCTTCCATTTTATCTATTCATAGAACTCCCAATTTTAATTGTCTAGGGTTTCACCCTTTTTACTGAGATATAAAGCAAACATTGATAACTATAATTAAATCCCTAAATGATACATGATGTATATGTACTAAAAATTCAAATAAAACAATCAAACAATTTATAATAAGATTCATATCAAAAAATTTCTTACTTAGCTACTACAAATTTAGCTATAACTAGAAGCCTAGGTTTTGAAGTATTCTTTTAGTTTCTGCAATAACTTAAAGAATTGTTTTCTAGATGAATTTTATCTATTTTAATATTATTTCATCATCTAAAATTCGTCACATTAGGAATTAATATAGTTACAAATCATGTTGTAAATGTTATATCTATAAAACAAATTTAGGTTTCTTATTGCATATAGAAACAACTATATATATTAGTAGATTCAGTCCACTTTCGCGTAATTTACTATTAAATGGAAGTACCCACTCACCTAAGGTGTTAAACCCCTTCAAAATGTAGTCCAAAAACTGATCTCATTGAATACATGTCAAACTTTAAGAAATCCACTATTTTCTCTTCCTTCCAACACAGAAACCCTAATAATAGAGAATTGTAGAGAAAGAATGAGACGAGAGGGTGATTTGATACCATCTTAAATCAAATCATAAGAAAGACAAAATGTAGAGATGAATGGGAAGATTCATCATGAAAACATATCTAAAGAATGTATGTTCACTTTCTTTCATCACTCCTCAGAATATGAAACCCTAGATCGACATCTCCACCTCCTTCCTCACTCAAAGCCTAATTCTCCATCTCTCTCTAGGATTTCTTTTTAGTGGAATGAATTGATAAATACTAGGGCTACTTATGTGTTAAATTACTCATATAGAGAAATAAGGTGCTTGGGACAATTGCAAACTAGCCCTATCTCACATTTCCTTTTATTTTAGCAGAAATATTTTGTCATAAAATGTTTACTAAAAGTTTACTTGAATCAGTACAGTCTCCTCCAAAAATTATGAAATTTAATATGTTGTCGAGAGTTAGATTCAAATCTACATATAAAGTTTTAGGTCATCTAGTGTTACAACCCCAAATTTTGGGTTCTTTTGATGAGAAATGCAATTTCTCTTAATAAAGATAAATGAGCAAATAATGGTGTGATTTGATTTGAATCAATGAATTTCGTTTATAATAGCCTTGATGGTTGCTTAATGGGCTTTATTGTCTATTGGGCACAATTACAAGGAAAAGAAAAAGGAAATTCCATTAGCAAATGAATAATTAAGAAATAGAGAAAAGAAAAATGTAGAAACCTCTAGAAGACAAGAGAATATTATCCAAAGGTGGATTTCATGCCTCTTGGGTTCCTTGGGTTCCAAGGAGTCCAAAGTTGCAAAGATAATGCAATAAGAGAGAGAAAATATCAATTAAATATTGCTTTATTAAAGGAAATATGAGATGATAATGATATTACAAGAAATATGTGGATATTTGGATAATGGACCCATCTTGGATGAGACTTCGTGTCCACATAGTTTCTAATGGAAAAAGGAATCAAAATCAAAAGAAAAATCAGATATAAACAATTAATCAAGAATATTTGAAATAAAGTGAGATAATGCAAGAAATAAAGAGAGTAGCGAGGATTTGGTCATGATGAGTAATAATTTTAACCCCACTTTCTTTCTTGGATTACAAGGAATAGAAATAATGGGAAATAAGAAAATAGGAAAGAGAAAAGATGTGAGAAATAAGCCTAATTGAATAATATCTTGCACCTAAATAAAAGACACGTTTTCTTTTATATAATGATCCCAAATTTGTCAGAGAGGTAGATTAATTCATTATTAACTTTCCCTCAAATTTTGGGATCAATTGGATAAACGGTTTAGGAGATATGATTTTTACAAAGTGTGGAGGAAATTATTAAATGTAAACGATTTTTCCAATATATCAGAGAAATGTTCTTGGCGCATGGATGATAGTCGTTGGATCTAGGATCCAATGGTGGCTGCACCTCGACTCAGATCAAGAAGGGGGAACAGTGTGAGGAATCTTCCCGATCATTTTACTCTACACACAATTAATGTGCAAGTCGGGAAAATGCTCCATTAGTTTCAGGAGTCCAATCCGAACTAATAGACCTCTTGGTTCTGCCGATTCCATGAAGGATTAGGTTTTGCCCAATGTCCAGGCCGGGGTCAAAATCCCTCAAAAAGTAAGAATTATCATGTTGTCCCTACGCTATATAAATAGGTGTAAGAACCCCTCTTAGATATCAAAGCATATGAGGGGTGCCCGAGATTCTCCTTCGTGGTACCCTAGTTGGGCCATCAGCCGTGGGTGTGATGCCCTATTTCTGAGCAGACGCCGGCTAGTGGGGAGGACAACCTCGTCCATCAATGGAGGTGGGAGGAGCTATTGCAGGTCCGTGGAAGGAAGGTGGAGGGCAGGGAGCCTTCGCCTGGGTGCCATAACCACCGCAGGACGGAAGTCAACTCTGTTGTTGACCGTCGGGCAAGTTTGGATTGCGAACAAATGGGGATCACGAGGTTGAAGAAGGTAAACCATGCAATTACCAAAATGCCCCAAGAATGTTATTGTTTACCTCATCAGTAGAGGGACACGGAGTTATTCCGTGCTTAACTAAAGTTGCCAACAAAAGGGGGCCGATTGGCTGACGTGGCGGCCAGTGATTGGCCCTAAAGGTATTTTCTTCACAAATTTGTAAATAATTATCTGTAACTCTGATGAATAAAGTCAAAATATAAAAATTGATCCTCAGAATGAGAGGAACACAAATAAATTATATTTGAAGCTTAATTATTCTTACAATTCAAAAAGTATGTAAAGATGCTATCTTTAATGGTTTAATTAATGAAAAACTCAAATCTTTGATGATTAATGAATTAGGAAGGGTTATATGGATGTTAAAAGTTGATATTAACCTATTGATTATAAAAAGATGCATTAGATCTAAAAGGATGAACTTAATGCATAATTGTATTAATTTAGGGTTCCATGTACATAAATAAACTTTAATGGGCCTTGAAACCCTAATGTTAGTGATTAGAATTCTTAGTGGCTTTAATTGTTCAAATTCATGTATAAATATGAAATTTGATGGTTTTAAGTTATTTTGAGTATAAAAGTTCTTAATTGTGGATAAATACCCTTAATATGGTAATTAGGGTTTTCTAATGGATAAATGTGGAATTAATAACAAATAGAGTTCATATGTGAATTAGACCATAATGAACTATGAGTTGTTAATCCGGAAGGAACCAAAGATGATATTTGAGTCTAATGATATTGAAAATAACTTAAAAGGATAAAGATGGTAGTTTAATGTAAAAGAGGCATAATAGAATTGTTTGACATTTAATTGTGCCTATGATGTTGTAATTAGGGGTTGTGGACTAAAGAACATTAGAAGTAATAAAAAATGGAGGCTAAAACCCTAATTGCAATGGAAACCCTAAAAGTGGATTAGAAACCCTAGGAAGCGAGCTAGGTTTAATAGATCTTGATGGCATGATTAATAATAGGAAATTGTATGCATATTTTAGGATCTGATTATGTGCTTGCTTGCCTATTTGGATTTCTTGATTGGTTGGATTATTTCTGTCTCAAATCAGCCTGACAGGTATGTGGTTACTTATGGTTAATCACATTAGTTTCCCAAAGAGTTTCCTGGATGATTCATCGCATTCAATGCAATTTAACAGTTTGGTTGTTCATACTTGTAAAATCACAAAGTCACTATGATTATCACAATAATATTAGAAGTGTGGATTCTCACACCTACATGCCACCCTTATGGATGATGCTAAAGGTCAAGCCCGGGAGGGAAGACCAATGGGAACCATGAGTGGTGATCATAGACACCAAGCTCGGGATTGAGAAGGTGGTCTTTATAGAATGACTAACGGGAACTATGAAGGGTGACCCCAGGCACCAAGCTCAGGATTGAGAAGGTGGCCTTAAGTCATTGGCAAAAGAAAAACCCTAAGGTGGGTATGGCAGGGTTAGGGAAAAAGCGGTGGAGAATGTCATACTGAAAAGCATAAATTGGCTTGTTAATTAACTTGATTGTGATAATTAGATTGTTAGCCTTATTTGCAAAATTTTGGTTCTTCCCACATACCGACATATTTCGATATGCTGACCAACGTTTTGTTTGTCGGCATTTTAGGTACAAGTAAAAAAGAACAAACAGTAAAGTGGCATATGTGAAATTAAATGGGAATTAAAGTACAAAGGAGGATGAGTTAGAATAGACTCCAGATGTGAATAAAAGTAGATATCCAAGTTTGTAAAAAAGGTATGCAAAGTTAATTTTTTTATTACAGCCTTTCAGTTTAGTTTAGTAGAATTTGATCATTATTATTGATTATTTGTTGAACCTTTGATCTGGAAATTGAGATAATGGCTCTGACCACTTGGTCTCCCTTAATTGGGGTTACTGGAAGGCGGGGTCGTTACATTTGGTATCAGAGCATAGGTTCCTCATTTAATCTTTAATAATTATTAAATTTTACAAACTTTGTAGAACCCAAGGGAGTTATTAGAGGAATTTCCGAAAGACAGAGGTGTCTAGAAAAGGATCACGTCTGGGGGCTGGCAAGATTTTCCTCCGCACCACTAGTCAGAATATGAGGACTCCCGGATTAGTGTGACTGCCTGACCAATGTCTCAGGATTTGACTTGAAATAAGATACCTTTAGGACTCTCTCATCTTGTTCATCCTTTCTCAACTCAAATGCTATAAAGGACCTTAAGGATTAGGGTTCATTCTCTTTTCCTCACCCTCTTGAGGTATGGGTAAGGTTGATAAGGTTTAAGGAATCCTTCACCAAATTAATAAAAAGCATGTAAATAAGATTTCATAGACATAAGCTCAATAGATTAAGCGTAAAAGAATAGATACATGCTTAGGTCATATGACATAAGTTGTCATGCCCTCAGGAGAGACCTGAGGCTATACCTTCTTGTCAGGAGGATAAGTAAAGAGAGTTAGTCTTGGAGGTAGAGATCTCCATTACAAGTAGAGACCTGGCACATCCTCTGAGGATGATGTTAACCCTAACCCTAAGTGAAGGTTAGAGAGAGAGATGACATGATGAGTTAGATGTCATGGTAGACTAGGTGTTTGGATAGACATGCCTTGGATGCCATATGAGCCATGAGAAGTTGTATGACCGAGTACCTTTGGTGACCCAACCCTAGGAAGGGTCGTACATGTTAGAGTGAAGGATAGCACCTTCTTTGATGAGGTTAGAGAAGAACCTATAGAAACCCCATGAGCTTATATGAGCATGGAATAGTAGGCACCCATAATACATTAGTAGTGTGAGCAGTAGGTTGAAACCCTAACCAAGGGAGTATGTTGGATAGCTGATGAGATAAGCATAAAGGGCTAGGGATAACCTTGAGCAAACATAAGTTTTAACATAGGCTTCACCCACGTAGAGGTATGCTTGTGAGATTGATCCATCTTCTTGGAGAGAGGACCTTTAGTATAGGGCTGGTTGTGGAGTTAGCTCTAGAGAGAGAGCAGGACCCAAGCAAGAAGGTTGGAAGCCTAGACTCCGAGATATGAGGAAAAGTAGGGAGTTGAGGATGATGCGAACTAAGTGGATGTTGGTGGTTGCCTCATGCTTGATCCCTAGAGGCTGATGATGTCTTGGTTTCCATGAGAGGAACCAAACCCTAGAGAGAGGATGAGTCTGTTGGTACCTATGTACCTTTGGCATAGATGAGAAGAAGAGTTCCTTAGACCTGGAGAGGTTTAGTAACAGGTTGTGAGGCCTTGTACCTTATTTATTGTCCTTGTGGAGGACTTAACTCTGAAGTTTTGTTTGAGTAGAAGGATGACAGGAAGTGCATGGCATGCCTTATACATGCTTGATTCATGGTTAAGAGGTTGAGCATGCACTTCGACAACCACAAGTGAACTTAGGGCTCCTAGGCCTAAGAGGGGAAATTGTGTACCTGATGCTCATGATGAGATTTGAGATTTGAGTTTTGAGCATGGTACTCTTCATGGTTAGAGGAAAGGGAAACCCCTTCAGTTTAAGGTATGTTTGATGAACCCCTCCTAGCTAAGTTGATGGTGTGAGAAGGTTTGTTCTTGGTCCAACGTTGAGGAATGAGAACCAGTATGACCTGACATGGTTTACTGGGTGACCTGCTTATGCCTTAGTAGCTCGCTAATTCTAAGCATGCTCACATGGATGTAAATCCTAGACATAAGCACGTTCGTGACATTTGTTGCTATCAAGAGATAGTTTCCTCCCATCCTGGGAGAGGGACCCTTTTGTAGGGTGTACACCAGTTTCTGTTGGTTTTGAAGTAACCTAAGGAGGTCTCATAGGATCTTGAGAAGCTAAGTGAAAAGTACATGGTAGGAGAATGAACATGTAGACCCATAGATAACCATCTCTGTGTGCATGTAGATGTGTTACCATGGAGGTAATCGGTATGGGGCCTGACCAAGGTAGGCAGGTTGCCATGACCCCTATGAAAGGATGAAAGTCAGCCCATGAATGCAAAGAGAGAGATGATGAAGGCTCGGGTAAGGTTCTAAGTTGTACATGTACTATAATAGAATCCTAAGTCTATCCTAGGGTCAGGTGGGGATAAGACCGATGAAAGTGGGAGTTGCCTAATTCCCTAGTTGCACATGACCATAGGATCGGGAGGTAACAACTATCATTATCTGAGGGCCATGGGTTAGGAGACTGATCACCTTCATGAACTCATGGGACCCAAAGGGCAGATGAGTATGGCACTCTCTGGATGCATAAGGGAAGAGGGATGACCCCGAAAGTTCCGGCACCCTACAGACCTAGAGGAGATGACCAAGGATTGTGTGGTGACCAAGTAGGTTCGAGACCAGTTTTCCATGGAAGTAACTTTGATATCATGATGTTTGTGATGTAGAGACATATTATGCATGTTTCAACTTATATTTGAAGGTTTACTAGCAAGGTGGAATGTGCCATCTCTACTCTTTGAATGGGAAGAACTTTGTATTTGGACTACAGCCAAATGCTTATTTCCTCTTGTTATGGGAGTGAGAGATAGGACAGTACGCATGCCATACACCAAAGATAAAGATGACGTGATTTGGAATGTTGCTATGAGGTATGAGGACAGAGATGATAACATTCCCTTGTGGAGTGAATGATACGTGGATGGTTTACAAACATCAAGAGAAATGAGGTAGTCGTCGTATGAGAATATTCTATCATGAGCTATGTGGAACTTGCAAGTTATACCAGGTTGAGTTTGATCACCGTGAGGATGAGCTCAGAGTGTTCTTAATGAAGATAGACTTAGAGTTTAAGTTGAGATGATAATTGGAATACATGGAGGTGTATGTTTTCAACATTACCTTTACACATAAGGATGTGAAGTGGTTGAGATGCAACTGCCTAGTTTAGCTAGAGGCTAAAAGAAGTTGTTGGGCTAACCCTAAGTTTGAAAAAGGAGATATGTTTGGCTAACAGTCAGATGTATCGAGATTTGTTGAACAAGTTGGTAGTTGTTTGGTTAGCCAGCCTAGGCCTTGATGCAATAAGAGGATGGTTGTAGAACCTCAGATGTACTTCTTCGGATAGGAAGATAATAAAACCCTGATGAGAGTGGTTTAGGGTTTTTGGGAAATCGATCTTGAGGAATCATGACATACAGGATATCATCATATATCATGGTACTACAAAGATAGTAAGCGATAATATTACTTTGGATGCCTAAGATGAAGTGGCATGTGGCATGTTGCCATGCATGATAGGAGGTGAAGGATGAACACCAGTAACCCAGTGTATTGATATAGAGGATAAAGAATCCCCAAGTGGTAATCAGAGTTCATCATTACGAATGTTGTGGTAAGTCTCCCATAGACCAAGGAAGGTCGAGATGTAATATGGGTTATGGTAGATCGCCTTACCTAGATGACATGAGAAAGAAAGAGTGTTGTCAAGAGATGGATCTGGTTGAACTACATATGAGAGAGAGATGGTTCAACTACGCCATGATGCGAGTTCAAAAGTTCTTGAGTATAACCTAAAGATTCACTTCCATGAGGTGGAGGTAGATACATGAAGAACTCGATGTTAGAATAGTTCATCACCCCTAACTAATGGTTAGTATAATCCAGACTAGAGGGTCTGATGAGAGCATGTGTGCCCATTCAGGGTGACACATAGAGATAGTTCTTGACCACTATAAGATGTGATGATAACCATTATAGCCAGTAATGGGATGTAAAGAATCTCTATAAGGGAGGTTGTGTCGGTCATCACTTCATTAAGATGATGTTGGTGAAGGGACCTCACGAAGGTCAAGAAAGAACCACGATGTGTGCAGAAGAAGTCACTTTGATCATGCAATGGCTAAACGAGAGCCCAGGGTTGACATGCGTCGTGAGCTGATGCAAAGAAGACTGACATGCAGTTCACTGTGGGAGGGTATGGGATGTGAAAATCCGACACCTCTAAGTTATAGTTAAGAGAGCTGAATCTCTGATATATGGGTCCATTTGAGATGGATTGTTGGAGATGGTTGTGTTTAGCCTTACCCCTCACGATAACATGATGTATAATGAGTTCCATGATTCCGATCTAGAGCACCATGTGAGGTACCCAAGCCATGTGCTGAGCCCTGAACCTATTCAGCTTGATGAGAGGCTGAAATGTCCTGAGTCACCTATGAGGGTACGATATATCAAGGTACGAAAGAACTCCGATGGAAGAATATGAGATGATGAAGGTTCTTGGGAAGCACCATGGAAGGGGTGAGGCCACATGGGAGCCATGATGGACATAAGAAAGGCTTATCCTGATCTGTTTGTTTGCTTGGTGGAATTTTGGGGGCAAACATTCCTATAAGAGGGGAAGGATGTTACAACCCCAAATTTTGGGTTCTTTTGATGATAAATGCAATTTCTCTTAATAAAGATAAATGAGTAAATAATGGTGTGATTTGATTTGAATCAATAAATTTCGTTTATAATAGCCTTGATGGTTGCTTAATGGGCTTTATTGGCTATTGGGCCCAATAACAAGGAAAAGAAAAAGGAAGTTCAATTAGTAAATGAATAATTAAGAAATAGAGAAAAGAAAAATGTAGAAACCTCTAGAAGGCAAGAGAATATTATCTAAAGGTAGATTCCGTGCCTCTTGGGTTCCTTGGGTTCCAAGGAGTCCAAAGTTGCAAAGATAATACAACAAGAGAGAGAAAATATCAATTAAATATTGCTTTATTAAAGGAAATATGAGATGATAATGATATTACAAGAAATATGTGGATATTTGGATAATGGACCCATCTTGGATGATATTTCGTGTCCACATAGTTTCTAATGGAAAAAGGAATCAAAATCAAAATAAAAATCAGAGATAAACAATTAATCAAGAATATTTGAAATAAAGTGAGATAATGCAAGAAATAAAGAGAGGAGTGAGGATTTGATCATGATGAGTAATAATTCGAACCCCACTTGCTTTCTTGGATTACAAGGAATAGAAATAATGGGAAATAAGAAAATAGGAAAGAGAAAAGATGTGAGAAATAAGCCTAATTGAATAATATCTTGCACCTAAAGAAAATGCACGTTTTATTTTATATAATGAGCCCAAATTTGGCAGATATGTATATTAAGTAATTATTAACTTTTCCTAAACATTTGGTATTAATTGGAAAAACGGTTTAGGAGATATGATTTTTACAAAGTGTGGAGGAAATTATTAAATGTAAATGATTTTTCCAATATATCAGAGAAATGTTCTTGGTGCATGGCTGATAGTCGTTGGATCTAGGATCCAACGGTGGTTGCACCTCGAATCAGATCAGGAAGGGGGAATAGTATGAGGAATCTTTTCGATTGTTTTACTCTGTACACAATTAATGTGCAAATCGGAAAAGTGCTCCATTAGTTTCAGGAGTCGAATCCGAACTAATAGACCTCTTGGTTCTGCCGATTCCATGAAGGATTGGGTTTTGCCCAATGTCCATGCTAGGGTCAAACTCCCTCAAAAATAAGAATGATCATGTTTTCCCTACGCTATATAAATAGGGGTAAGAACCCCTATTAGAGATCAAAGCATATGAGGGGCGCCCAAGATTCTCCTTCGTGGTACCCTAGCTGGGCCATCATCCGTGGGCGTGATGCCCTGTTTCTGAGCAGACGCCGACTAGTGGGGAGGACAACCTAGACCACCAATGGAGGTGGGAGGAGTTGTTGTGGGTCCGTGGAAGGAAGGTCGAGGGTAGGGAGCCTTCGCTTGGGCGCCATGACAACCGGAGGACGGAAGTCAACTCCATTGTTGACCATCGGGCAAGTCTGGATTGCGAACAAACGGGGATCACGAGGTTGAAGAAGGTAAACCACGCAATTACCAAAATTCCCCAAGCATGTTATTGTTTACCTCATCAACACAGGGACACGGAGGTCATTGCGTGCTTAACTAAAGTTTCCAACAAAAGGGGGCCGATTGGCTGACGTGGCAGCCAATGATTGGCCTTAAAGGTATTTTCTTCACAAATTCATAAATAATTATCTATAACTCCGATGAATAAATTCAAAATATGAAAATTGATCCTCAGAATGAAAGGAACACAAATAAATTATATTTGAATCTTAATTCTTATTGAAATTCAAAAAGTATGTAAAGATTCTATCTTTAATGGTTTAATTAATGAAAAACTCAAATCGTTGATGATTAATGAATTAGGAAGGGTTATATGGATGTTTAAAGTTGATATTAACCTGTTGATTATAAAAAGATGAATTAGATCTAAAAGGATGAAGTTAATGTGTAATTGGATTAATTTATGGTTCCATGTACATAAATAAACTTTAATGGGCCTTGAAACTCTAATGTTAGTGATTAGAATTCTTAATGGCTTTAATTGTTCAAATTCATGTATAAAGATGAAATTTGATGGTTCTAAGCTATTTTGAGTATAAAAGTTCTTAATTGTGGATAAATACCCTTAATATGGTAATTAGGGTTTTCTGATGGATAAATGTGGAATTAATAATAAATAGAGTTCATATGTGAATTAGACCATAATGAACTATGAGTTGTTAATCCGGAAGGAACTAAAGATGATATTTGAGTCTAATGGCCTTGAAAATAACTTAAAAGGATAAAGATGGTAGTTTTAATGTAAAAGAGGCATAATATAATTGTTTTACATTTAATTGTGCCTATGATGTTGTAATTAGAGGTTGTGGACTAAAGAACATTAGAAGTAATAAAAATGGAGGCTAAAACCCTAATTGCATTGGAAACCCTAAAACTGGACTAGAAACCCTAGGAAGCGAGCTAGGTTTAATAGATCTTGATGGCATGATTAATAATAGGAAATTGTATGCATATTTTAGGATCTCATTATGTGCTTTCTTGCCTATTTGGATTTCTTTATTGGTTGGATTATTTTTGTCTCAAATCAGCCTGACAGGTATGTGGTTACTTATGGTTAATTGCATTAGTTTCCCGAAGAGATTCCCAGATGATTCATCGCATTGAATGCAATTTAACAGTTTGGTTGTTCATACTTGCAAAATCATAAAGTCATTATAATTATCACAATAATAATAGAACTATGGATTCTCGCACCTACATGCCACCTTGATAGATGATGCCAAAGGTCAAGCCCAAGAGGGAAGACTAATGGGCACCATGAGTGGTGACCCTAGACACCAAGCTCGGGATTGAGAAGGTGGTCTTTATAGAATGACTAACGAGCACTATGAATGGTGACCCCATGCACCAAGCTCGAGATTGAGAAGGTGGCCTTAAGTCATTGGCAAAAGAAAAACCCTAAGGTGGGTATGCCATGGTTAGGGAAAAAGCGGTGGAGAATGTCATGCTGAAAAGCATAAATTGGCTTGTTAATTAACTTGATTGTGATAATTAGATTGTTAGCCATATTTGCAAAATTTTGGTTGTCCCCACATACCGGCATATTTCGATATGCTGACCGGCGTTTTGTTTGTCGGCGTTTTAGGTACAAGTGAAAAAGAAAAAACAATAAAGTGGCATATGTGGAATTAAATGGGAATTAAAGTACAAAGGAGGATGAGTTAGAATAGACTCCAGATGTGGATAAAAGTAGATATCCAAGTTTTAGAAAAAGGTATGCAAAGTTAATTTTTTTATTATAGCCTTTCAGTTTAGTTTAGTAGAATTTGATAATTATTATTGATTATTTGTTGAACCTTTGATCTGGAAATTGGGATAAAAACTCTGACCTCTTGGTCTCCCTTAATTGGGGGTTACTGGGAGGCGGGGTCATTACATCTAGTGTTTGCAATAAATAACTAAAATTTAAACACTACACTGCTATACTGCAGTCTACAACATGGACAATTGAATTTCAATTCAATCGACAAACAGATTCAAATAATATCCAAGTACTCTGGAAACTTTTACAAACATGCATAATTGAGTTATCCAAATTATATTCATATTTTAAATAAATCCAAGTTCCATACAAAATTTTAAAATAATGCACTGTACCATTGTACCATCAAATTCTATGATCATATACTTTCAAAACCATAATTTTGGTCGTCTAGGTTTACACTCCTCAAACCCTAATTCTTCAAAATAAAATCATTCTTAGAGTTTCTTATTAATTTTAAAACTTCATAATTAGACTCTCATTATTAAACAATCCTAAATCATGACCACTTTAATTAAGAATGTAATCATGTAAGTAAACCCTAAATAGATTGTTAGGATGATATCAAATCATTAGATGTTCACTTTGGTTTGGCTAAAACACCTAATATGTCTCTAGGATGAACATTCGACCATGATGACCAAGTATATCTATTAATTTAACTCTTAGTCGCAAAGACTAGGTATGTTCAACTCTCATTTTTATTTCAACATTTATGTGAATTTTATCTTTTTTTAAATGAGGCAATTCTCTTTTATTGACCATACTATTTATTTCTTTTGGAAATTCTTAACTTCCCAATTATTTTATTTTTTTGACATATAAGGTCTTATATCCCACTTGTCTTGGTACTTGGAAATTAAATTATGACCGAACAATATGTCTTGTTTCTCAATTTATACATGCTAAATGTTAGACTATTTATCTACATAGTGGTGTGTCGGCACAACCATTTACACAATAGGACGTTAGTATTCTACCCGAGGTGTGTGTTTCCACCCTTATTTCAGTAGGCCATGATATAATGGTATTATGGCCATATTTTAGGTATCCGGCCTATCCCATATTTGCATGTAACTATTTTTATTTGTGATGTTATAAAATGAATTTGATAAGACATTTTATGAAGTTTTGTTATTCTTTAATGTCTCATTCTTTTGAAGTTCACTCTCTTGTTTATCCTTTCTTGGACTTACCTACTTTCTACTATCCTCCTCTTAAATGGGAATCCCCACATTTATACCTATCTAATATTGAATGTACAAATATATATATATATATATATATATATATATATATATATATATATATATATATATATATTGTGCAAATGCTCATGAGTGTTCTTACGCACACCTTCTCTTTGTCTTTCCTTTTATTGGGTGGTGTACCCAAAACCACCCAAGTGTACGAGTGTTAGATGAAAGTGACTTGAGGAGATCATCTTCAGTATCTTGACATCAAGATATCTTATAAAGATCGGGTTGTCCTTAGCGGTTGGACTTGTGTACTAGTAGTTCTACCCATTTTCTTTAAATTATCACATTTCATAGTGAGGAACAATTGTACATGATATAAGATATAACTTTGTAATGGTCTTTTATTTCCACTGCTTACAATTTTTTATGCTATGTAGTATATATATCATTTGAGAAAAAACAAAATTACTCCTTTCCTTCGTTTTTGGAGTAGGATGGTTTTATCTATCAATTTAGTTAAGAGTGGATCCCGTATCAGGTTCGACTCTTTACAACATGGTATCAGATCTAGTGCAGTCTGTAGATTAGACTATATAAAGTTATCCTCTATTGCTCTTTTGTGTATGCCTCCATTAGACTTCTAGATGAACCTGTATAGGATGTTGGTATATATAATCATGGGTTGTGGAATACCAATAAGGGTTTCAATCCTTATATAATTTGGTATTACCAGTCTCCAAACCACTCACCTAGATGAGACTAAGTTTTGGTAAACATAATTACCACCTACCCTCTATGTGGTGAAGAAAAACTTCCTACATGAAAGTTGGCTTTTCAAAGTGATTAGTTCCTATCTCTTGCTTTATGGGAGGTTCTTTCAAATATCATGGGGTTTAGACTATCTTGAACACTCATAGTTAGGCTTACTCCTAGTTAATGCCTTAAACCTATTTCCAATTATCTTTCAACATGCCTCAACTATGTCCAATTTGAGAACTTAGCATGTGTGGATAAAAAATGTTGAAAATCCCAGCTTAAGTGTTAGAGTTATGAGGTAGCTCCATTATGGTTAGATAAAAATTTCCTTCAAGAATGGTTTTCTAGTATAGTATTTAAGAACCACTCTATTTAGAAGATTGGAAGCTACCTTGTGTCAGATCTAGTTTCTGCACACACTAGGGTTTATCGAGGAAAGTTTTGTTACTTGGTAAATAACCTTAACAATTCTTCTATATCACCTTCACAATTACATATCATACCCCGGTAATTCCTATAGGGATATGAATGTGTGGTTTCCTAACGAGAGCAAGTGTTGGGAGGCTCATATAGTTTCCTTGGTCTGACAAATCCTAATATGTTATTGACGCAATTGGGTGACCTGAGGACTTCCTAATGTCCCATGCTGAGGTTAAGTATTCCATGATAGAATATACTACATTTAAGGTGCACTGGTAAATGACAAGTGAAGCAACCAGTACAAATCTAGTATAAAATGATAGCATGTTCATGTAATGTATATTTTTGTCACCTATGGTGCGAATTAGACATTTTTTGGTATACCATTACGGATCCTTGCAGGCTTAGAGTCTCTTGGCATAATGAGCTTAGGTGAAAATTTATTGATTTGGTTCTTGCATTGATTTTTGTAGCAATTTTTTAGCTTTACATCATAAGTTTTCATCATCAAAAAATATTTTAATAATTATATGTTTATCAATGTTTTGATGGATCAAGTCACAGCTATACAACATTTTGAGTAATAAGAAACCCCTTAAGAAGGAAACCTCCCTTGATTGTCTAGGTCAACTCAAAAACCTTAACCGAAGTATGGATCAATGGACAATAAGGAGTTTTAGATATGTAACACTTAGTAGAGATACCCCAAACTATCTCTCTAGTGTTTATATAGGTTGTAGTTTAATCCTTTAAGGCAGGGAGTTTTTTTATGTTAGTAGTTATAGAGAATAGTTCTACTCTAGATTGTTTGAATTTAATAAGGAACTCTTTACAAAATCCTTGGGTGATTTGCTCATATAATGTTTCATATATTTAATTACTAACTAATTAGGGTGATTTAACATGTTAAGATGGATATAGACGTTAACTAAATAACCTAAAAGAATGCATATGAAAATAAAGTTGCACTCGTCAAAGGAAGATAAACTTCTAGTTTTATTGAACCCAAAAGGATGAGATTATATGTGTGGAATTTAAGTAGTAGTATATTTATTTAATTAAAAAAAGATACCTTAAGGACTTATGCCCTAACTCTTTACATGGATAATGGTGCGGATAAATTTATTTTGCAAATTAAGTTAAACATTTTAGGGAAAATGGTAATTTTAATGAAATTACATCTTAGGAGCCTATGGTAATATATAAAAAAAATAACTATAAATGAAGTAAATAACCACCCTTAATCAATTCTATAATTACATAGAAACTATAAGTTACAATATTGTGTAGATAAACCTTCCTTATCCATAGGAATAGTTTTAAATATATTAGTTCAATTCTTTTTCCTTAGAATAGATTAAATTAGGATTAGTAGAATTCAAGAAATATAATATTTTAACAAAAAAAACTTTTTGTATGAGGTTTTATAATAAATGATTTACTTAAGTCTACAACTTGTAGTTAATTATACAAAATTGTCAATAATTACTTTTGACACTAATTTGAAAATTCAGAATTATCCTAAGGCTAATTGATAAAAGAAACTTTATTGATATAATATAATGTCTCAAATTGATTTAGAAATGAATTAAATACATTAATTGAATACTTAACTTACAAGTAATAAAATAAAATACAAAATGTTGTCATTAAATCAAATTTATTTAAAATTGAGTTTGTCTCACCGTAATTAGTCAATCAGTCACTTTTTATGTCAATCAGACTCCTTTTAACTATTCATTTGATTGGGTGTAATTATAAATTTAATAAATTCTAATTTAATACATTGGTTAATTATTTAATTTAATTCTTCATTAATGTAATGTGGAGCATTAGTTCTTCTTTCCCCTCATAGTGCATCTTTCACTTTCAGTTTTTGTGGATTGAAGTTCATATAACCAATACTCGTACACTACTACAGAATTTAGATATTGTGTCAGTAGTTTTAGTCATAAGGTGTCTGTTATAAATGATGACTAAGTGGGAGACGCTAAAGCTCCAGACACTCATCATCGATTAGAGAAATAGATGATAATACTTTATCTTGTGGGTTCCATGTTATAGAAAAACCAATGACATAACACGCAGCATGCTACAAAATTGTGGTTTCCTTAGATAAAACCAATGATGTAACATGCAACAGGCTATGAAAATGTGGTTTCCTTAGATCTTTCCTCATCAGATGTGTGAACAACAATCGATACCTATAAGCTGATTATGTATTGTTCCTTTTCAGTTGAGTAATGAAATATAATCGACGCTAAATAACATGACATCAGTTTTTTCAGTGATTGAACAGTGAAAATTTTAGGTATACCCTGTTGATTTTCTGTAAGTAACCAACATAAAACGTATTTGTAGTCGGTTATTTATAAATAACTGGCAATAAATGTCTATATTTTTTATATAGAAGGTTTACAGACCTACTTTCCGGCTACTAGTTGTCTGCCACATGTAGTTCTTCAAAACTTAAAAGTTCTTTAGAACTGTAGGCCTATGCAAGCATCACAACTTAACAATAGGCTGACAAATATGCAAGAAGAAAGATATATATACAAATAAACTTACATTTGATACAATAGGCACAAACATTCCAGCAAACCTCAACATTTTATCATTATTCACTTTCAATGCACATACATATCTATGAACTTACATCTCAATTGATTTATTCCAGAGCCACACATTCATATTCATACATATACATAAATACACATCATTTTCTTAATCATGCATTTCACATTCATTCACACACACATATGCATTTATACATATCAACATCAGCTACCATCTCAGATTTTAAGTCCAGAATGTATAAAAATATAACAATCAAAAATATGACATCAAAGTTTGAACCACAAAAATATCAATCAACCCTCCCATTCATTAGTCAAGTCCACATGTTTGATGAAGTAGTTTGCCCACTGTTCGCGTAGGTCATTCAGTTTCTCTAATGTATAGGCATCAATACTATCAATAAACTACAAAGAGATTGATACGTAATTCTAATTACATCTGTTTGTTTACATTATTAAATAGGACTCCTTCATTAATATGCTCTAAGACTAATAACATTACCTTCTCTATACATTTGATCTATTGTGTGTGCATGACAATCGTCTGCATGTACATCATCATGTAATATGTGCATGCCCAATCATTGTCTTGTATAGGGCACTGTAGAATTACAATTACGTTAATAAAATGTAATTAAGTAGAGTTGGTAATATATATACAATTGGAATGAGAAGATTACATCAACACTCTTCCAAGTTACTTCTTTATTTTTGTTATCTACTTTTCCTCTGCCACTGTGGAATACTTTCACAACCCTATAAGTGAAAATAATAGATTTTTTATATTATTAAACTGTCATATGATGCAAACATCAACAAATATGTTGAGCCTGGAAAAACTATACTTACACACGAATCATTAAAATCATTGGGTGTCTCTTAGTTGGTGTCAATTTTACACCTCAAGGATCATAGAAATGCACAGTCTTAGTCTTGGGAATAATCACTAACAACTATCACTGCTAATTTTAGAGTGAATACAAGTCAAATAAAATAAAAATTATATTCCACAACAAATTGTATTAATAAGTTAGACATATAAACAACATGCCCAAAACTTACACAACATTGAAGGGAGATATGATCACAGTTTTGGAAGCACCAAAAAACTACATCAAGGTACTCACATAATCTTTTACATCACTCAGATCTCTAAGTACATCGCTAATCAATGATGACATTAAAATGCCACATTTGCTATTCCAAACTCAGTATCTCTGAAATACAAATAGCTGAACAATATGTATATATATATATATGCAATAATTACTTAATATATGGGAAACAATTATATATAGGGTATATCTTCGCTACCCATGCGGGTAACTAAGATTCACTACCCGTGCATCAGTTTTGTAATGAGAAGGTATGCATTTGTAATGAGACAATCCAAATTTGTAATGAGACGACCGAAATTGTAATACAAAGACTCGTTTTGTATTACAACGCTATTACAGTAATAAATATATATTTATTACTGTAACAGCGATGTAATACAAAACGAGTTTTTGTATTACAATTTCAGTTGTCTCATTACAAATTTGGTTGTCTCATTACATATATGTGTCATCCCATTACAAATTTGATGCACGGGTAGCAAAATCTTAGTTACCTGCACGGGTAGCGAAGATATACCCATATATATATATATATATATATATATATATATATATATATATATATATATATATATATATATATATATATATATATATATATATATATATATATATATATATATATATATATCACTACTACAGAAACAACATTCAGTGTTGCTTTTCTGGGCGTCGGTTCTTTAGGAAAACCGACGCCTAAAATATTAGATGTCGGTTATTTAGGCAAACCGACGTCTATATTCGAAGACCAGCCAGACACGGGTACCGCTTTGAATACAGCGTCGGTTGTTAATAACAAACTGACGCCTAAAGTCGCCCACGAAATCCAATTTTCACGCAAAAAAAGTGTCACTTTACGCGTCGGTTATGTAGATAGAAACCAACGCCTATGTGTGATGAAAATTTGCGCGAAAAGTGTCACTTTCAGCGTCGGTTATCCTTTGATAACCGACGCTGAAAGTGGTTCCCGCCAAACAATTTCATGTAAATATTGTCCAATTGGACGTCGGTTGTTTCAAACAACCGACGCTAAAGATGTTTAGGCGTCGGTTGTTTGAAACAACCAACGCTATTTGGGAACTTAATATCCCGCGATCGCCCGACTCTTCCCCTTTCTTCTGTTTCATCGCGAGCCGATTTCCCTTTTCTTCTCTGCTGTCACCCGACCACGCTGCCGATTTCTCCTCCACGAAAGCTCCTTCTTCCTCCACGACAGTGCCGCCGCGCCCCCTTCTCCGCCGCCACTGCTGCTGCCTTCTTCCCCTTCTCTGTGCCCCCTTCTCCTCCGTGCCCCCTTCTCCGCCACCACTGCTGCTCCAGTGCCTGAGATTAGGTGCTCCAGCGCCGCCACGCCTGAGATTAGGTGCTCCTCCACCACCGTCGCGTCGCCGCAACCATCTTCTCCAGCCTCGATGCTAGCTGCTCCTCCACTGACGTCGCTGCTAGCTACTCCTCCAGCCAGAGCCACCAGAGCCTCTGCCTTCTTCCCTTTGACAAGGTTGGTCCTTCTCTACTTTTTTTCATCGATTATATTCTTGTGATAAAAATGCATTATATGTATTTGATTAGAGTTGGAATTATGTATAAATTCTAATATGTTTTTGTCCCAAATCTAATTATATTATAATGATTGTATGAACATGCATATATGTAACTATGTATTTTATTGAAATTTAAAATTATTTGTAAAGAATGACAACATACATGTATTTGTTGTCCTAGAAACCCGTCTAAGATTTACTCATTAGGAGTAAATCTTGGATAGTCCCCGGTTTGGGACTGTTCTTGAACACCTAATCTCACTTAGGATGTAAGTGTTTAATGTGTATTGGGTTTTCAAGAAAATTTCGGTAGCATTTCCCCGTTTGTTCTCTAAGTACATATGTACTTAGAGAACAGTGGGGAAATGCTGCTGAAATTTTCTTGAAAACCCAATACACATTATACACTTACTAGTGAGATTAGGTGTTCAAGGATGGGATAGGTTGTACACATTTATTATATATAAGAATGACATCAAATGTGTTTGTTGTGAAAAACCACTAGAGGGGGGGTGAATAGGGTTTTAAAGTAATTTAACAATTATTTAACTCAAACAACCAATCTCAAGAATATTGGACAAGGAGACAAGGATTTAGAGTGGTTCCTACCTTAGCAAATACTAAGGTAGTCAATCCACTACCCGGTTGCTTACCCAACCGGGATTTTGAAAGAATTTAATTTTATTACCTCGCAAGGACTTTACATAAAATTACAATTCTTTCCCTAAACCCTTCGAGCAGCCTTCACCTTGAAGTAATTGCACCAACCTTGAAACAGCCTTCTTGAAGTAACTTCAAGCTCCCCCTTGAAGTAGCCTTCCTCCTGAAGTAGCTTCCCGTTGCAATAGCCTTCTTGAAGTAGCTCGAAGTCAACCTTCTCCACCGAGAAGAACCTTCTCCAATCCGCAACCTCCAATCCTAGGAGTAGCAAGGAGAATACAAAGAATAAAAGGAACAAGAAGGAAATAGGAAATTTACACTTATCCTTTGAAGCACAAGGCTTGATTTGCCTATATCAAGCGTGTAGATCTCCTAACCAATGTATATGCACGTGTGATTGTTGTGGATAGGAGATACTAGCCTATAGGACACGAAATTAGAGCAAGTAGAGGAATCGCCAATGCAAGTGTTACTCAATTTCTCAAAACAGATTGCCAATCGTAAGTGTATGCTCAAGTGTATCACAAGTGTAGCTTTTGTGAATTTAGGTGTCCTAAGGCATGTCCTATTTATAGGAATGGCCTATAAGTGCTTAAGGACGTTCTAGACACTTTCTAGGGGTTTCTAAGTGCTTAACTAGCCGTTAGGTACATTTTAATTGCTTTAGCAACGGCTAGTTAATTAATTCTGCAGTTGCTGTCAGAGTCCATCTCGGTCGAGGAATTGTCGACCGAGACACCTACTCGGTCGAGGTTTTGTCGACCGACAGGCTCTCTGGATCAAGTGTTTGCAACGTTCATCTCCAACTGCCAACTACCTTGTCAGCTGTGTCTAACGGCTACTTGGGTCTTTCTCGGTCGAGAAGTTTGTCGACAGAGAGTGTCTCGGTCGAGGAGTTTGTCGACCGAGATTGACCCTGTTTCAATGTTTCAAATAAGGTACTAAGTATATGTATGAGTGTGCATATGTGACACTAATGAAGGGGATGATCTATCTAAGTGTAGTGATTGGCTAGGGAAGATCTAACGCTTGATTTACATGAAGTCTAAGTACGTTTACATTATATATTTGTACAAGTTTACAATTGATTACATTTCAAGCATTCAATCATATAGATTCCCTAGTACTTTGTCATCCACCTTATTCCTGCAACACTCAAGTAGCACGTTAGATCGACAAGAGTGAAATGTTTGTCATCATCGAAACAAAGGGATTTATCATAATGTCAATTTAGCCAACATGTTGGCCTAGAAACTCGTCCAAGATTGACTCATTAGGAGTAAATCTTGGATAGTCCCCGGTTTGGGACTGTTCTTGAACACCTAATCTCACTTAAGATGTAAGTGTATAATGTGTATTGGGTTTTCGAGAAACTTTCGGTAGCATTTCCCCGTTTGTTCTCTAAGTACATATGTACTTAGAGAACAGCGGGGAAATGCAGCCGAAATTTTCTTGAAAACCCAATACACATTATACACTTACTAGTGAGATTAGGTGTTCAAGGATGGGATAGGTGGTACACATTTATTATATATAAGAATGACATCAAATGTGTTTGTTGGCCTAGAAACTCGTCCAAGATTGACTCATTAGGAGTAAATCTTGGATAGTCCCCGGTTTGGGACTGTTCTTGAACACCTAATCTCACTTAGTATAGGTGGTACACATTTATTATATATAAGAATGACATCACATTATACACTCAGGATGTAAGTGTATACCCTAATCTTTTCCTAATATATACTTGTTTCCTAATATATACTTGTTTTCTCTTTGATCATAGAATGGATAGATCATGGATGTCCATTTGTAATCGTTGCACCCCAGAGTTTATATCTGGTCTTGATCAGTTTATTAGATTTGCCGAGGAACTTAGGAAAAAACCTACAGATTGGTTCTACTGTCCATGTAGGCATTGCGGTAACAACTTAAAAGTCAACACTGGTGAGGAAATCAAAAGTCATGTCATGTGCAACAGGATTGTACAAGGCTATACAGAATGGCACTGGCATGGAGAGATTTCAAAATCGAAACCAGTAGATGTTGATAGCAGTGCTTGGGTGGAAGAAGAAATTGCCTCCGATGACGTAAATGTGAACGAACCAGTTCCAGCAGACATCGTTGATGCGATGTTGGATAGTTGTAGGGTAGAGCACACCGATCCACCTCCTATCTTTAGAAACATTGTGCATGATGCTGAGATGTCGTTATACACAGGCTGTGCTAAGTTTACGAAGCTTAGCGCTGTGTTGAGATTGTATAAGTTGAAAGCTAACAATAGATGGAGCGACAAAAGCTTCACTTCATTGTTGACTTTGTTGAAAGAAATGCTTCCTAAAGGAAACGAGCTGCCAATCTCAACATACCAGGTAAAGAAAATGTTGTGCCCAATGGGAATGGAGGCCAAGAAGATACACGCATGCCCGAATGATTGTGTATTATTTCAAAAGGACTATGTAGATTTGAAAGATTGTCCAAAATGTGGTGTGTCACGGTATAAATTGTCGACTTCGGGGGAGTCCAAAACCGGTTCTCCTGCCAAGGTGTTGTGGTATCTACCTATAATATCACGGTTTCAATGCTTGTTTGCAAATCCGAAAGATGTGAAGAATTTGAGGTGGCATGCAGATGTTAAGAAAAATAATGATGGGATCCTACAACATCCGTCTAATTCCCCACAGTGGAAGAAGATTGATCTATTGTACCCCAAATTTGGTGAAGAAGATAGGAATCTAAGACTTGGGCTTTGTACAGATGGGATGAATCCGTACGGGACATTGAGCAGCCAACATAGCACTTGGCCAGTCATGCTTGTTATATACAATCTTCCTCCCTGGATGTGTATGAAAAATAAGTGCGTTATGTTTTCATTGTTGATATCGAGCCCTAAACAACCTGGAAATGATATCGATGTTTATCTTGAACCTTTGATTGATGACTTAAAGAAACTTTGGGCTGAAGGTGTGATGACCTATGATGCTTCAGTAAGAGAGACATTTCGTTTGCACGCTATGTTGTTTTGCACTATTAATGACTTTCCAGCATATGGGAATTTGTCTGGATATAGTGTCAAAGGAGCTAAAGTGTGTCCTATATGTGAAGAAAACACTAATTCAATACGAGTAAAACATGGCGGCAAGACTGTATATCTTGGTCATCGAAGGTTTCTTTCAAAATTCCATCTGTATCGTAGGAAGCGCAAAGCATTCAATGGATGGAATGATGAACGGAGTGCACCTAAACCTATACCAGGGGACGTTGTTTATGAAAGAGTAAAAGACATTGTCAATGAATTTGGTAAGAAATCACAATGTAGTATGGCCACACGGAGTGACAATTCTTCATTCAAGAAGAAGTCAATATTTTGGGATCTTCCTTATTGGATTTCTTTGACAGTCAGGCATTGTATCGATGTAATGCATGTTGAGAAAAATGTCTGTGATAGCATCATTGGTACTCTGTTAAATATACCAGGTAAGACTAAAGATGGGATAAAATCTAGACTGGACCTACGTGAAATGGGAATAAGGTTAGAATTAACAGAATTACGTGAAATGGGTAATTAAAGAACATACTTACCTCCCGCTTGTTACACGTTGTCTATAAAGGAGAAGAAAAAATTTTGTGAATGCTTGGTAAATGTTAAGGTGCCACATGGTTACTCATCCAACATCCGTAGATTGGTATCAATGAATGATCTGAAGTTGATAGGTCTTAAATCTCATGATTGTCACACTCTAATGCAACAAATATTGCCCGTGGAAATTCGATCTATATTGCCGAAGCATGTAAGGTTTGCAATTACCAGACTTTGTTTCTTTTTCAACAGTCTATGCAGCAAAGTTATTGACCTTGATACTCTCGATAATTTGCAAAGAGAAGTGGTTGTTACCCTATGTCAGGTTGAGATGTATTTCCCTCCTTCGTTCTTTGATATCATGGTACATCTTGTTGTCCACTTGACTAGGGAAGTGAAAATGTTGGGACCAGTTTTCTTGCATTGGATGTATCCCTTTGAACGATACATGAGCGTTTTTAAAGGTGATGTTCGAAACCGTTATCAGCCTGAAGGGAGTATTATTGAAGGTTATGTGGCGAGAGAGGTTATGGATTTTTGCAATGACTTTCTCAGTGGTAATGACACTCCTGATAATGACAAGAATATTGAGGAGGGCAAAGGAATTTTGGGATCACGGGTGAAATTAATCAGCCGTGAGCAGTTGGAACAAGCTCACTTGTATATTTTACACAATATGCACGAAGTGAGTGTTTATATCGAGGAACATACCAATTTCATAAAGAGAAAACATCCTCGAGAAAGTTCAATGTGGCTTGCTAGAGAGCATAATAAGACTTTTACTAAGTGTTTTGAAGATAAAGTCTTACATCAACTATCTCAAACACCAAATGATATTACAGAAACTATCAAATGTCTCGCCTTTAAACCAAAACCGAATGTTATGTCTTATGAAGGGTTTGACATTAATGGATTCACATATTACACAAAGTGCCAAGATGATAAGAGTGTCGTCCAAAATAGTGGGGTCACTCTTCAAGCGTCGACTATGTACTTTGCAAGTACAAAGGATAAGAGTCCACGTGAAGCTAAAATGTCATATTACGGTGTCATTGAAGACATTTGGGAGTTTGACTACATAGATTTCAAAATTCCGCTCTTTAAATGTAATTGTGTTGATAACACCAAAGGAGTTATAGTGGATGAATTGGGTTTCACTTTGGTGAACTTTGAAAAGATTGGCGAGAAGGGTGAACCATTCATATTGGCATCACAGGTGAAACAAATATTCTATATCGATGATCCTGCAAATGATAAATGGTCGGTTGTTCTTCATGGTAAAAGACAGTTCATTGAAGATCCTATAGATGAAGATTAGTACTATGATAAGTATGATGACTCCAGTCCATTCTCAGTTGGGTTGCCAACTCCACAAAATATTGAAGCTAATGATGACTTATATGTGCGCGGAGATCACAATGAAGGATTGTTAATTGATAAAAGATCACAATTTTAGAGACATGTATGTTTATACAAATGCTAAATGTTTGCCTTTTTCTAGTTAATACAAATGCTAAATGTTTGCCTTTTTCTAGTTAATACAAATGCTAAATGTTTGCCTTTTTAATGACATTTTCAGATGGCTGACCATTATGAGCATGATGTCCATGATGAGCATGAAGTCCATGATGAGCATGTTGTCCATGAAGAGCATGGCGAGGATACCAATGTAAGTTCTAAAAACATATCCTATATTTCTTTAAAATTCATTATCTTCTAGTTATGTCATATATCCTATATTTCTATATTGGGCTAATTCAGTGTGTTTATATTTGTCAAATTTTAGGTTGATGATGCACATGTACCCACTGAAGCACTAGAGCAACTTGATGCGCAGAACCAAACACTTAACAAGAAAAGGGGCATCACTCTGTTGAAGAAGTTAATAGCGCTAAGTGGCAGTGGATCCAAATTGGTTGTGGAGTTTGATAATGGAGGAAATGCAATTGGAGTGAACCGCAATAATTTTGTAAACTATCTTGGGTGTACCACTCGGAGCCATTGTGGTGTTAAGTATGATAATTGGCATAAAGTTCCTCAGGGGAAAAAAGACTTGATATGGAAGGATTTATGTGTGAGTTATTATTATTTGCAATTCTATTTTGTAGATTACAAATTCTATTATTTGCAATTCTATTTTGGATACTAGTTAATAACATTTCTATTTTACAGAATCGGTTTGCATTGGATGAGAAGTTGCATCATAAAAGTGTGATGCAACGCGCTGGAAAGATGCTTAGGAATTATAGGACAAATCTGAACAGAGAATACATAAAAGAGGGTGATAAGAAGAAGAAGTCAGCCCTTGAATAATGGAACTTCTTAGACAAAGAAGATTGGGACAATTTTGTTGCTTCAAGAAAATCTGAAGAATTCAAGGTATTAGGCGTCACTCCCAATTTAATTAATATACATTGTATTCACCTATTCAAGATTAACATTTACTGCTACTAACCAAATCATTAATGTGCATACTAACTAGGCCCTCAGTGACGCACAAAAAGCAAGGCGTACACTGAATGTACATGACCATACTATGGGTCCAAAAGGCTATGCAAGCGTTCGCCAAAGACTACAGGCGGAGTCTGCGGCTACTCAGGAGTCTGCTCCTACTCAGGAGTCTGCCACACCCATGCCTCGCCATGATATCTAGATAGCTGGGAGCCAAAACAAGTAGGGTGAAATAAAGAAGCCCGTAACTGTTGAGGCGGATGCGAAAATGGTAAAATACAACTCTTAGAGCAATCGTTTGAATATTGATTATTTGTGGTGTTAACTTACCAATTTTTGTTGATGGTGATTAGCGGGAGCTGCACGAGCAGAGGAAATAAGGCACGTTCATCCCTCAGGGCACAAGGGATGAATTGACAGTTGCTCTGGGTAACCCAGAGCATCCTGGACGTGTTAGGGGTGTAGGCGCTGGTGTGGACATCAAAGCATTCTTTGGGCCATCCCAGCGCAAACCCACTGCGGGACTTTCTCAAGAAGAGGTAACCTATTCTTTTTTTAGAATGTTACTGCAAAAGGAAATTCAATAATAAGAAGCTAATGTTTCTTTTATCCATGTATAGGAGAATAAGAGAGTCGAGGATATAGTTTCTAAGAAGGTCAACGATGTAGTTGCTGAGAAGGTCAAGGAAGAATTGTTGCGGTGGCAGGCATCTCAGGCTTCCAATCAGCCTATGGCGACCCACTCTTCTCCTGATGCACAGACTGCGAGTAATCTTGGAGACCCATCGCCTAACACGTCTGCTGTAAGTATTGTTTATTGCATTGTAACTAGTCTTTTCAAGATGATATGTTTTCAAGATGATATGTTTTCAAGATGATATGTATATATGTATAACATTCTTTACGTAAATTTGTAGGCATTGAAGCCATGCCGCTTCATAATGCAAGACTATGTTGTTGCAGAGGCGCAGGCTTACCAGACCCTTCCTGGGGCAACGTTTCATGGGACTCCAATGTCGTAGGGCTACATTCGTGTGAGCCCGATATGTGTATTACCAGATTGGAGGGAAGTTGCGTTTCCATATGCCCACCCAGATATTGATACACTTGGTGAGGCAGAAGGCGGGGTCATATTGTGGCCCAAAGCAGATGTCGTCTACACTACTGAAATTGTAAGATAAATTTACATTGATTTAGACTGTTAATGTGTATATATGAGGTCAACTGATCTGAAATTATATATACAGGTTAAAAAGAAGACACCAGGAGCACCTAGGCCTCCACCTCCACTTCCCGCATTACCAAGTTGGGTTCCAACTGACCTAACATACCCGTTAGGTCCTGCTTGTAGGGGAATGGCATGTTGGCTACGGGCACATAATATACATTGCCCTATAATTGTTTCTTTAGATGCAGATTATGCAGGTCAATCATACGATAGTTCTTTATTTATACAAGATATTATTGAGCTGTTTATGTATGCTTGGCTGAATACATCAATGATAGAGACATGGATAAGGTGAGATCTTGTTTATACATCCATATACTTTGTGTAAGATCCGGTGATCTGGTTTCTTATATATTAATGCATACGTAATACATGTTTTGCAGCTACTTAGTCGAAGATCAATGCAAACAATTTGCATTTGATCATGTGGGATTTTTGATTCCATCATTGATTAGTATGGTTGCTAAAGACCCTGATAGTATTCAACAATATTGTATAGATGCTTTTACAATTTTTGGTCAGCAAAAGAAGACGATAATAATAGCTTCATTCAATGTCAAGTAAGTTTACTTTATTTATAATTTGGACTTAAGAAAATTCCATTTTTATTGTGCATTTTGAGTTATTAATTGTTAACTTTTTACCTCTAGCGGTAGACATTGAGAGTTACTAGTTATTGTCCCCGGGACGTTCACTGTTTATTATCTAGATCCTACGGGAAGTACATTAAACACTAAAATTGGACACGTAATGAGAATGCCATTATTCTGGTGAGAAATATTTCATTTTTGTATCTGTGAACATCTGTTATTACATTACTATTTACTTATGCAATTTACTGTGTTATATTAACATGTAGGGGTTTAGATGCATTCAAAAAGGCTGGAGGAATGGTCCCAAGGAAAAAGAACCAGCCAATAAATTAGCAGAACGTACAAGTAAGTTCCCGACTCCAATGTATATATTATTGATGTGAATTGTACTTAGTTGTATTATTTTGTATGTTTCAATTTATAGTGCGCTACACAAGACAATGGTTGGGCATGCGCATACTATGTGATGCGATTTATGCAGATGATTATCAAACATGCCGCATTGGACATCGATACCATACATGAGGTATTATATATAGTCTCATTAGTTAGTATGAAATATATCAATCTTATTTTTATATTATTACTTATATATATACATCATTCTCTTTGCAGGTGTTTAAAACTGACCACACTATAGGTAAACACTTAAAAATGTACATGCTCCATATACGATGGAAGCATTAAATGAAGTAAGAGAAGAATGGGCAAAAGCCATACAAGCAGTGGCAATTGTAAGATATAATTGGGATGCTGATAGCGATCCTGAATGATATTTTGTAAATGAATATTTTTGAATGTTAATACATGTATTTGAATGTTTCTATATGTGTGAATGTGAGAATTGAATTGATGGCTGAATGTATCTACTTGTGTGAATTTTTTTTGTTAATTTTGCAGGTGTGTGGCCTGTTTGTAGGCTGATATCAATGGATGTCGTAAACCTGCAGTTCAGAAAACTGAACTGCAGGTTCTCATCCTGCTGACCAGCCACAGCAGGCCTGCAAATTGATATGAAAAAAAATAGATATAGGCGTCGGTTATTTACAGAACACCGTCAGCAAAGACCTACAGCGTCGGTTTTTTGAACAAAACTGACGCCTAATGTGGCCACGGCCGTACTGGAAATGGCGTCGGCTGTTAGTGTAAAACTGACGCCTATAATACATATAGTGTCGGTTGTTTAGTTGATCACCGACGCCAAAAGGGTTCGCGCCACAGAAAACGACGTCATCTAGGACACTTTCTGCGTCGGTTACCAATTAAACACCAACGCTATATTCCATATAGGCGTCGGTCTTTTAGTAGATAACCGACGAAGAATGTGTCCTAGATGACGCCGTTTTCTATGGAGCGAACCCTTTTGGCGTCGGTTTTCTATAAACAACCGACGCCTGTACATTAAATAGGCATCGGTTAAAAAATCGACGCCGAAGTGTTCGAACTTTAGCGGCACCCACATAGGCGTCGCTCGGAAACCGACGCCAAAGGTGGTTAAACAACCGACGCTAAAAGGCATTTCTGTAGTAGTGTATATATATATATATATATATATATATATATATATATATATATATATATATATATATATTCTTCACATATGATGGGGTATTCAAACTCACCATATCCAAAGTTATATCACTAATGGGTTTAGTCATTGATACTTGAATATCTCAAAAACATCTATCAACACTATAATAATGTCACAATATATACCTACGATCTCCTTCGAAAGTTCGATCACTATGGTATCTAATTGCTCTACATTGGTTAACTATATTTTCAATGTCTTATAGATAGGGCCTAAGGAGTTGGACATCTCTTGTGGAATAAAATGTGGGGGTGGAAGCTTTGGAGTCTTATAGGGATTTTTAGATGTTGTGGGTCACATGCATGTATTATCCTATTAGTTTTCAAATGTTTATATAAATTTCAATATACATTTGTCATGCCTCAAGAAATACAATGAGTTGTTTGGGACATCCAGTTAAGCCGCCTTCTACCTCTCTGACCATGGTGGCATCCGAGTTCTCATATGGTAGCGGTGTGTCTCTCAATGCCAGAAAGACACATATGATTCTCATACAAACTTGATTAGAAGGAGAATATCATGAACCGTATCAATGAGTGAATAAGCCTTAGCATCTGTCACAACATTGTATGATGGAACATCGATGGCAAGACGACATTTTCTAGCCACCAAAAATTTTATGTACACAAAATTTAAATTGACACACATATATACTGACTTGAGGAATTATTTATCACAATTATGTATAAATTGTCTTAAATTAAATCATACCCCGGTCGTGCCATGTGGTTCTTAAGGAATACTCCCTATACACTTTGTGGGCATGTTACGTTGTAAAGGTTCCTTGTCTTCTGGAGGAGCGTGCATTGCCTGAGAAGCCTTAAACTCCTCCAAAGTTGCAGCTATCAATCTTTGCACCTCCTCCATGTCCATTCCCCCTTAGCAGATTTGCACTTTTGTTGGGATGCTCCAAAAAAACATTTTAGCGCCTACTTAATTCCAGCACCCCTAATACATCTAGGATGCTCGTCTATCACTAAAACAACTGTCAATTCATAATGTGTGTCCTGAAAGGTGAACTTTCCCTCCTTTGTTTGTTCACCCATCTCCAACTATTCATCATCCAAATTGACTAATTAGTAAAACTTTACAATTCGGTAAAAAAAGAACATGGACATATTGTGAGACCAAGAAATTTACCATTTTTGAAGCCACATCCTGAGTTGCTTAGATGGGGATTTCTTTTTCTTTATTTTTCCTCATATCTATCCACTCAATATAGTAAGATAACCATCCAAAAGCACTACAAGATTCAGTAGTGGAAGGAGTAGAAGTAGAAGGCCCTTGCTCTTTCTCTCTCATCTAGTGGTATTTAATATAACCACCTGAACACAACTGGTGGTTGTGCACATTCTTTTCATTATGCCTATCTTTTTGAGCATCATGAAAGGTCTAAATAATTCTTTAATAAATATTTTTAAGTAACCATAAGAAATCATACAAATGTAAGTAATTCCATACCTTAAATAGATCTATTTTTTCTGCTCAATAATCTCCTTCTAATTATCTTTACCAATATAGTTCCATTAAAGAGTAGGTTCTAATCCTTCTTGTCTCCAAATATGTAACCTCTTTTGAAGATTGGCCACCAGTCTCTATGTCTTTTCCCAACAAGATTTACAACAGACTTGTAATGTAGCTTTTAATCAAACTCATGTCAGCCCTGAAAAGGTCCAACATTCACTATTTTTTACAAATGTGAAAAAAAGAATAGGAAAAGACTATAAAAATGTAAATACATTTATCTCACCTATAAATCCCTCTAGATGAGGCCTTTATTGGACATACTCAATTATCTCCAATCCTCAACAAGGAATGGCTCTTTGCTTCGACCAAGGACCCCACAGTAGTTGACAAACTTTTTTAGTAATATGTGTGTCTGCTTCATTAAATTCAACGATGCCCTTCCTCCCATCCCTATTTATAGAAAGTATCCCTCTATTACATATTTATTTATCAGCACCTTGGTCACAATGCTTAGTTGGATCCTCGTGCTCAGGCTCTTGATGCTCAGGATCATTGTGCTCCTAGCCAGATGCCATTTATAAAATCAAAAGTAAACATATGACAAAAGACAACTCACATATGAATGAGTCATGCCCTATAACACCCCTGACCTGGGTTTTGGGACAAACCTATTTGTTTTGATTAAGTAAGTTTTTTATAACTTCAATATAATCCTTTGAGGTGATTTACTAACATGTAACATGCATATATCTCAAGTTTGATCTCGTTTGAATAATGTTTGAGCAATGTTTTCTTATTTTGGACCAGAGTGAAATTTACCCAAGATACGGGGCTATCTTGCAATATGTCACATGTTTAGTGTGCCCTTAGTTCTTTAGCATAATAAGGATAGGATTATGCTATGGGGCTCTTTGCGGAGAGCTTAAGTTTCTAGTTGAGCCTATGTGGAAGATATTTGTGCTTTGTGTGCTAAGTTTTGATGTAAATTGCAACTTACCCACAGTAAGAGGTTAACATGCAAATTATCATCTCTAGAGTGTCCCTTCTCTCTCTTATCATCATCTATAGGAAAGAGAAAGGAGGGGGGACCTTGTTTGAGTCTTGGTTGAGTAATATCACTCTTGGTGTTGAAAGAACCAAAGAGTATTAAGTGTCTTGAACCCTAGATGGGGATCTATCAAGTTATGAAGTGTATACGGGAGTTCCTATCGGCTTGGAAGCCGTAGAGGAGGTCCCATATCAGTTTATTAAAAAATTTAAATATTCATATCAGGCTAAGCACCTCAAGTAGGTGAAGCATGTCGGTTTAGATGTTCCTTGCAAGAGTTGTATCGGTTTGCATATAAAGTGATATTGGGTTGTGATATCTTATCAAGCAGTCTACCCAATGGATCTCATCCTTGAATTATCCACAAGAGTTTTGCATGTTGAGATAATCATGGATGCATGGAGTCACCATGCATGGACACATGTCACCTAAGTGCATATGGTGGGAACACTTCACATACACTCTCTCTCATGAGCCTCAACTATATAACTCTCTCTTTTCACCTACTAGTGAACATTTCAACCCTCACATCATCCCTTTCTTGGTGGACGACCATAAAATCTTGATGAATATGAAGGATTTCGAGCATCAAGCCTAAGGTTAAGCCATGGTCATCTTCAACCTTGGGTGGACTATGCTTCTCAGATCATGGTTCCTTTCTTTCTTTTCCTCTTCACCAAGTTTCTAACTATGATACATTCTTCTTAATGAAGCTAAAGATATAGCCGAATCTTGGACCCTTGAGTAGGTCATCTTCAACCTTGGGAACGTGAAGCATTGAATGTTGAAGCTCTAGTGGTGGTCTTGAGGCAGGTTATATAACTTGAACTCAACTCTATTGTTATTCCCATTCAATCATGCAATACTTGATGATTCCTTTTCAATTTCGACTTTCATTGGTTGAACAATGATTCTATGAGATCTAATATATATAAAGGGATGTTTTGCATGAATTAGAGTGTTAAGTGGATGAAGGGTTGAAGCTTGAAGATGATGGAAGATCCCATGCACAAACTGATATTGGTTTGAGAAACCCTAACCTGATACAAGGTTATGTGATGGGAAATCGATACACATGAGGTCCTAACCCGTTATCGGTTTGCTACATGTGAAGGAAAATCATCCTTACAGTTTTCTATCATGTTACCTAAGACTAAGGATGGGGGAAGGATGATATCTTGAAAGTTGAGTGAAGATATGAAGTCAATAAGGCTAATCTGATATGCCTTAACCTTAGCAACACAACACCCCTCTAACTCGACACCAATGTGAGGGGTGATACACTTCTTTGAGTGTAAGGCCGACACACCCTATGAAGGTGTGGGTGACACACTCCTTGAACTCATGCTGACACACCAAGTAGTGGTGAGGTCGATATTGTTCTGCCCCCGCCAATGGCGTTACACACCACTCAATTGAGACTCGAATGGATGCAACTCCGTGGACGAGAGCACATAGGTGGATTAAACTTTGAAATTTTATAAGGACCTACACTCAACAACCTCTCAAAAACCATAACACCACACCCACAAGCGCATGGGTTCATGTCGTAGTATAGGAGGGTGGAAAGTATAGGGTCGATCCACAGGGAGAAAAGGGGGCACTAGATCTGAGTTAGTTTTGCTAGGTTCCTACTGTGGAGACTAGGGTCAAGAGTTTAAAGGTGATTTGTTTGTTAAACTAAGGTGAGCAAGAAATAAATTAAAGGTAAGAATAAAATCTAAGTTAATCCTAGACTAGACTAAGACTAATTGAGTAGGAAAGGACTAAGCTAGGTATGAAAAGGCAATTTACACTAAGGCATGCAAGAAGAGAAAGAGAGTAATTAAAGAGCTAAACTATCAAGAACAAAGCAAGAATAGGGCAAGAAGCTATCTAAGCATGAAAAGAGCTAACTAAGATAACACTAGCTAAGCAAGATGGAAATTAGGGTTTTAAAGTAATTAAGGGAGATGTGGGCTATTTGGGGGATGAACTTATCAATTAGGTTGGGGGTGACATATGAACATTATGATTCCATTTAGATTATCAAACCAAATCTACATGATATGCAATGCATGGAAAAAAAAAGAGAAAAATTTTGAAAAATATGCAAAAATGACAAGAAAGCAAACTACATGGAATGCAAGTATGAAAAGAAAGTAAATTTCTAAACTAAAGAAAGCAAAAGCAAACAAACAAAAGTAGATGGTAGGTGAAATGAAAAATAAGGGTGCAAATGAGATAGGGCATACTACCCTACCACCCCCAAACTTTTGAATCACGTTGTCCTCAGAATGACAGAAAAGTCTGGGAATGGCAGGGTAGATGATCATTGTAGTGGTGGTGGTCCTCCCTATGGTGGAGGATGCTGGTAGTAGGAACCCCAATAGTCTAACTGTGGAGGCTGGTAGTTGTCCTGATATGCTGACAGTGAACCCCACCAATCTTCCCCCCCACCAATCTGTGCATGGGCATGCTAGAACAGGTATAGGAGGTTGACCTGATAATGCATCTATTGATGGTCTAACCACAAGGCATTCTGAGTGCACTAAAAATCCTCCTTTGCCTACAAAATAACCTCTTGGGTGCTCAAAATGCGATCATGAGTGCTCTGAATACCCTCCAGTTGTGCATGTATGGTGGACATGTCATATGCGTTTGTTGTGGGTTGTTGCTGCTGCTGTGATGTCTCTGCCTCACGGTGCCTCACCCTATGGTTCTCTCGCTCCTCATCTATCATCCTCCTCTCGATAGCTTCCTGTGACTCTCCAAGTCTATCAGGCAAATCTCTAGCCTGTTGCTGCCATGTATCTCTTGGATGCTCCTCTTCCCACCTCCTCAAGATGGCCAAAATCTCTGAGATGGGCCACATCCCTCTAGGAGAGGTGCGGCATGATAGGGGAGCTCAAGTGAAATCCCAACATAAGGAGGGTTGACCTGGTAGAAAATCTTCTTATGGACCACTAATATCATCAATGAACGAGTCAAGTAATGCAAGACAACCAGCTTTCCTCCTTCTGCCTTTGTGTAGCCAGATACATCATGTCCTAGGGCCAAATCAATGGAAGTAACAATCCCTCCCATGATAAACGGATTCTTGCTCTTGGATGGTATTGTCTTCATATGATCAATTATAAATGACCCCATATTTACTATATTCCCTTGAACCATCCATCCTAATACAAAAAGGTATTTCCTTGTACAAATACCTTGATTTTCATATTGGGTGAAGATGGTGTTTGCCAAGACCTTCTGAGTGTACTTTAGGATGGGGTTGTGAATCAGGCTAGTCTTTGATTTACCTACTACAAAATTGCGTTGCCCTGTGAGTTTCTTCCACATAACAATGTAATTAACATTAGTTTCTCTATTAGTGCTTCCTTCATCAAATGACGATGCTGCCTTTGGAGTCAGAGTAAAGATGCCATTCAGAAAGGATGAAGTGCTGAGATAAGTGCTACTCCCCAAGGTGATATTGATGGTGTCCTACGAGACCTTCTCTAATGTGGCAAATAGTTGTTGTGTAAGCTCCGCATAGGTCTCCTACACTGTAGTCAACACCTCAACTAGCCCAACAAGCTCCACGACATCTTGAAAAAAAATTAAAGATGCCCAAAATCTTCATCATCTCCTAGCACGCGTAGCGAGTGGTAATAACTCAGCGTGTTAAGAACTCTGGATGCTTGGGCTTCTTCCCTTTCTTACTCTGACTGTCTGGTGTTACCTCATGATGCACTTTACATGCATCCTTTGGCTATGCATCAGGCATGGCCTCATTTGTATCATCTACCAGTAATCATCTTCATGCTCTCGGCTACTGCTATGGCTGCGATGTCGTAGACGTCGAGGGGTGTGCAGCTAAAAACGACAGACGAGCTCCCAAAGTTGAAGGATATGCTTTTGATACTGATGGTTGGGTTGCTGCCCTACCTCCACTAGGTATTCTGGATGACTCCTCCATCATAGGATTAACTGCCGCAGCCACATGGGGTGATTCCCCTTGTGAATCGGAGGCTATCAAAGGTGTCGGGAGGGCAAGAGGAGCCATTAGGGAAGAAGAAGACGCATTCTTGGGTCGGCATCCGTAGGAGATCACATCCTTGGTTTTTTCTACAGCCTTCTTAGTGATTTGGTCCATTTTGGCTCAAAATTGGTGGAGAAAAATAGGATTTTAGGTTTTCTCCGAAGAACAAGGTTGTTGGGGCGGATTTGAGAGAAATGGGGTGTTTTGTGGATGGAAATGGAAGAAATATGGAGATTGAGGTAGTGGAAATGGTGGGAGAATGATTGGAGATGTATTGGGGGTGATTTGGTGGAGATTCAAGGGTGGTATCGTGGATGAGGAGTGTTGCACGGTCGTTGTTCATGGAGAACGGTCACGGAGCTCGCGGAGAAACTATTTGGAAGTGATTTGGGATTTTGAAAATTGGCTGACTTAAGTGTTGAGTCGGGCTACAGCACAGCCATGACGCAGTCGTGGTGGCTTGTTGCATAGCCTTGGTGGCCCACATGGCCATACTTTGTGGATGTCTACACGGTCGTGTTGCCTTGCACGGCCATGGTGGTTATGTTCTTCAATTTTGATTTTCCTTGGTTCCCCTATTAATTGTGAATGTACTACCACGGTCTTTCCATGTCACCACGACCGTGGTGAGTACTGTGGCTATTGTTTTCAACTCGAATCTCATCAAACATTATATCTTTGGTCCAAAATGATTATTCATGGATCACTTGTCAAAATTTCATCAAATTTTCCTCATTTCACCCTATTTTCACTTGCACATCTTAAAACTAAACAAAAACTATTAAAAACAAGTGTGTGTGTGTGTGTTTTCTTGGAAAGTGTAAAAACAAAGAAAAAGTATCAAAAATGGAAGGTTGGTTGAAAAATTCCCAAACCTAGGTTAGTCGCCTCCCACAAGCGTTGAGTTAATTGCCTTCAGCTAGGCTTCTTGGAGATTCTTCAGTTTTTCATCCATTTGGCATCCTTGTGTGCCCATTTTTACAATAAATACATCTCTCATTTGCATTCAACCTTTGTTCCTCATCCCTTTGATTACCAAAGTTGTCATCAATTCCTTCATCATGACTTTCTTCTCCCAAATGACCAATTGGACTCTTGAAGTGACCATATCCAATATCCTCGTTTTGAACTCACCGATTTGAGGACTTGTATATGTTGATTTTTATCTACATGTACATGAAAGAGACTGTCATTATGCTACTATGAACATGTATCTTAGCATCAACTATAGATAAGAACAGTCTCCCTAAGATGATGGGGATCTTCCTATCATCTGGATCCATGTCAAGAACAATGAAATCGGCTGGGAACACGAGTCCTCTTTCCTTGTCAATCATAACCAAGACATCATCAACTCACCCTCTAGGAACTTTGATGGAGCGGTCCACCAATTGGAGAGTGCAATGTGCCAGTTTCAACTTGCCTAAACCTAGCTCAATATAGACACTATATGGCATCAAATTCACACTAGATCCCAAATCAAGTAGGTATTGGCATATGTGATGTCCCTCAATGTAGATAGGTATGATTGGGGCTCCTGGGTCTTTCCTCTTCATGAGGAGTGAGTGTTGGAGAATGGAGCTCACTTGTTTAGTGAACTTCAATTTCTTTGGTATCTATTGTGTGTTTTCCACATAATCTTTTCACATGTTATCAGACACAAATTTAATTCATTTTGATATCACTTAGCCTCTTTTGATATTACTTTTGCCATCTTTTTGTTACTTTACTTATTGCATAACTTGCATTGTAGATATGTTCCAAGAAAGACTGAATGGAAAGTTTAATTCTACTAAAACAGTAGAATGCACGGCATCCATGTTAAAGGCACAATGTGTAATATTTCAGAAGAGTTTTCAATTCACCCATACAACAAAATGCACGGTGTGTTCGGGCCTTGAGCACGGTGTGTGAGTTTCCAGAAAAGTGCAGAAAAGCAAATGCACGGCGTGCACTCAAATGTATGGTGTGCACCTGGAGCATCAAACAAACCAAAATCTACTAGAAAGTTGCACGACGTGCATTACTATAGCGCACGCCATGCATAGTACATTCTGGAGCAACTATCAAAGCTTTTGCACGACGTACACTTGGAACGCAGGTCGTGTCGCTGTCAGTTTTAGAAATTTGAAAGTTACGATCTTTGTTTTAAAACAAAGTGAGGACTTAATGGGCGGTTATCTACGGTCATAATAAAAAGTTCTCTTGTCCCAGAGCAAGCCTAGAGTAGAGGAGGGAGGTTTTGAGGAGAAAGGAGGTGGTTTCTTGCCAAATGTGCCCATTTCTTCTTCTCTTCTTCTCCATTGTCTTCTCCAAGTTGCAACCAAGCTTCTCCAACTTCGTGCAGCTTCTTGAGAGAGGAGATAGATCATTTTGAAGAAGCTAAAGGAGGATAATTTGGTCCCCAAACTCGAATTCCTCCTTCTTGTGGTTACATTTTCGGATCTCTTTGTTTTTCCTCCTCTAGATCATGTTAAAACCTAAATTTTCTGTAGCAAATCTACAAAGCATGATTATGGATGAGTAATTCCCTTTTCTTGGGCATGGGAGTGTAACTCCCATGTCATAGCTTGTATGGAATAAGTCAATTTCGTACTAAATACTATGTTTCTTGTTTTTTCACCATGAAAGTACTGGTTCTATCATTTTTTGCATGTATTGCTGGCCACTTTATGTGCATGTGTTATGCTTTCTTGCTTGATCTAAGAAGATAGGTAGGAATGTATGGAGGTGCTCTTCTTGGCAACTCTTTTTCGACCATGAGAGTGGAGATAAATGAGTTGAGGAACAGGTTGTGATCAAAAATGAAATTTATGCATGAGAATGTGACTTTGAGTTGAGATCGTTGCACTTACACCGGGAGGTGAAATGCAACACAAACTTTCCTTTAAAATAAGTGATCATGTATGTTTAAATTTTCGTGTTCCTATGATGTGTTATGATTTGTGAGTGAAATTCTAATGTCCAAGATCCTTGATCTTTGAATCTAAACCTCTTTTAGTAAATATTTTCATTGTTTTTTAAGTCTAAATTTCTGTAATAGATAATCAATTACCATCCTTTTAAAAACTGATCTAGACTGTTGAACTTTAGTGTTGTTGCACTCAATTAATTACTTAAGCTCCTTATGTCTGACCTCGACTACACTACCTCTGTATACTTGTGGAGATTGGTTAAGTTGGGTAAACTATCCTTCTTAGGATTGAAACTCGTTAGCCTAAATAGCCGACAAGTTTTTGGCGTCGTTGCCTGGGAGCTACGGTAATCTAATTGGAGTAATAAGTGCTAATTAGTATCTGAGACTAGATCACCATTTTCATTTTCCAAATTTCCTTGTACCTTTTAGTTGTGTTCTAAATTCCTCTTGCTATTTTTAGGTTGTATGTGTCGCTCACAAAGGGGTCTTCAAACTTTTGTGTTGTTAGACCTTGAAATTGAGTGTACTCTTTCAAGCTTAAGAAGAGCAAGGGGAGTAGGACCACCACTGCTAGGAGGTACTCCACCATCACCAACATCACCATATTCATCTTCTTCACCCTTTCAAGAAGTTACACCAAGCGATCCAATCATGGAGGACGACTGTCCTTTGAAGGATTTTGCAATGTCGATCACCACAAACATTTGTGGGGCCATTGACCTACCTGTAGTAGAAGTGAACAATTTCTCTATTGCTCCTTCTATGATGCAGATGATACAACAGAATCATTTTGGAGGTACAGCCAATGAAGATCCAAGTCTTCATGTTGCCAAGTTCTTGGAATATCTAAATACTTTCTGAATCAATGGAGTATCGGTTGATGGAATTAGACTTATGCTATTTCCCTTCACCCTGAGAGATAGAGCCAACGTGTGGCTTTTGTCTCTTCCAAAGAAGTCAATCAAAAGTTTGGACCAACTCTTAAATGCTTTTCTCACAAAGTACTTCCCGCCTAGCAAGACATCCCAATTAAGAAATCAGCTCACCAATTTCTCTCAAAATGAAGGAGAAACTCTATATCACACATGGGAATGGTTTAAGGATCTTCAACACCTTTGCCCACACCATGGTTTAACCAACTGGCTGCTACTTCAAACTTTCGATAATGAACTGTTCTACAACACCTGGTTGACAATGGATGAAGCAGCCAATGGTGCATTGATGACTAAGTCTTATAGGGAGGCTTTTGACATTATTGAAGAAATATCACTTAATCACTTCCAATGGGGAGCAGATAGGGGAGAAAAATCAGCCTCTACAGCTAGTTTTTCAACCGGGAAGCAAGGAGGGAAACATATTGTTGATGTCATTGATCTTATTGCTGCCAAACTCGATGTTCTTACACAGAAGTTAGAGAAGATGACCACTTTGCAAATCCAATCAGCTAAAGTAATATGTGAAGCTTGTGGTATTGTAGGACATACTTCTTCTTCATGCTTTGCTCCTAATGCAATTGAAGGGAGTTTTGAACAGGTCAATGCCATTGGAATGCAAGGGAACAAGCAGTACAATCCCTATTCCAACACATACAATCTGGGATGGAGAGATCATCCTAATTTCTCCTACCGGAACACAAGCAACGCTCAGAACTTCCAATAAGGACAGCAACAGTCACAACAGCAACAACATTTCAACCGACAAGGGAATCTGTCGGGTTTTAATAATAGGGGTTACCAACAGCCACAACAACCCCAAAGTTCTTCTCTAGAAGCCATGATAGAAAAATTTATGTCTACACAAATGCAGTAGAATGAAGAACACCGGGGAAATGAAAAGTTGTTGAAAGATGTTATTTCTCAACTTTCCGTAAAATTGGATGGCATTTCCACTCGTACCAAGATGTTAGAGAACCAAATAGAACAACAAGATCTAGCACAACAAAGGAATCAGCAGTTCAGTTGTCTTCCAAGCCAACCGGAAGTGAACCCAAGGCAACAAGCTAATGCAATTACTCTAAGAAGTGGAGCTGAAATTGAGATACCTTCTCCACCCAATGAGAAGAACATGGAGGTAGCCGATGAAGAGGAATCCAACACTCCTAATTGTAGCAAGGAGAAAGGTATGGTTGAAACACCACCTTCTTTCAAGGCTTCTGTACTTTTTCCTCAAAGGCTGGCCAACAAGAAGGAGGATCTCAAGTTTAGGAAATTTATGGACATTCTCAATAAACTACATGTTAATCTTCCTTTTGCTGAAGTTATTATCAAGATTCCTTCTTATGCTAAGTTCCTAAAGGATATCTTAACTAAAAGAAGAAAGGTTGATCAAGTTGAAATAGTAATTCTTTTGGAGAGAGTGAGTTCTATTATTCAAAACTGCCTTCCACAAAAGCTTGATGATTTGGAAGCTTTTACACTGCCATGTAAGATCAACAATACCACTTTTGGAAAAGGACTAATAGACCTTGGTGCTAGTATTAGTCTCATTCCATCTACCTTATGGCACGAACTGGATCTTGGACATTTGAAGCCGATAAAGATGGTTATTGAGTTAGTTGATCATTCTATTAAATACCCAAAAGGTATAGTGGAGGATGTACTAGTGCATATCGGAAAGTTCTATATACCATGTGATTTTTTTGTTCTTGATATGGTGGAGATACCTTCCAATCTTGTTCCTTTTGAAAGACCATTCTTGAGGACTGCCGGATGTCTTTTCGATGTTCGGGAAGGAAAGCTCACTCTACGTGTTGGTGAGGAAGCGATGGAATTCTCTATTTATGATGCCATGAAAGCACCCGCACGTGTTGAAGAAATCTTTTAATTAGATACTATTGATCCAATTTAGGAGGATAATGATGATATCGTTGATTTGATGATTAATCTTTGTGATGATGATGTGGCTGAAATCAACAAATCTAAAATTTCTGGAGCACTTCCTATTTCTAAAGCACAAGCTATTAATGAAGATGCTCCACTTGTTGATGACAAAGTTGATGAAGATACAGTAGGAAAAAGGTAGAATTAAAAGCCCTTTGACCTGGGCTGAGGTATGCATTTCTTAATCCAAATTCTACATCCCATGTTATAATAAATGATGAATTAACCAATGACCAAGAAAATAAATTACTTGCCAAACTACGTTTGTATAAAGACGTCATTAGTTATTCCATAGATGATTTAAAATGCATTCATCCTTCAATCTATATGCATAGAATAAACATGGAAGATGATGCTAAACCAATAGTTGAACCACCTAGGCGCCTAAATCAAAATATGCTTGAAGTGGTAAAGAAAGAAATTTTCAAATTAATTGATGCTAGAATCATTTATCCCATTAGTGATAGCCCCTGGGTTAGTGCCATTCACGTGGTTCCTAAGAAGGGGGTTGCAACTTCCATTAAGGGAGACAATGATGAGTTAATACAAACATGCATGGTCATCGGATGGCATATGTGTATTGACTACCAGTGCCTGAATAAGGCAACCCGCAAGGATCATTTTCCATTTCCTTTCATTGATTTGATGCTTGAACGCCTCACTAAGCATTCTTATTTTTGTTACTAGGACGGGTATTCCGGATTTTTTCAGATTCCTATTTATCCACCCGACCAAGAAAAAATCACATTCACTTGTACTTATGGAACATATGCCTATCGTCGTATGTCGTTCGGTCTTTGCAACACTCCCGTGACATTCCAGCACTGTATGGTGGCCATATTCTCTGATTTTATTGAAAATATAATGGATATTTTCATGGATGACTTTAGTGTATACGGTGATTCCTTTGATCAATGTTTACTGAACCTGTCTTTAGTCTTATCCCGTTGTAAAAAGGTTAACCTAGTACTAAACTGGGAGAAGTGCCATTTCATGGTACAATTCGGTGTAGTACTAGGACATGTTGTATCTAACAAGGGTATTGAAGTGGACATGGCAAAGGTTGAAGCCCTTGAGAAGATGTCTACTATATCTTCAATTAAAGACATCTGTAGCTTTCTTGGCCATGTAGGTTTTTATAGAAGATTCATTAAAGATTTCTCTAAGATTGTAAAGCCGCAGTGTTCCCTACTTGCAAAAGATGCCAAGTTCGTATTTGATGATGATTGTCACGCAACCTTTTCTAAGCTCAAGGAGGCCCTCATTTCAGCCCCAATTATTCAACATCCAGATTGGGATTCTCATTTTGAGTCAATGTGTGATGCAAGTGATTATGCAGTGGGAGCTGCTCTAGGACAACGAAAGGACAAGAAACTCCATGCCATCTATTATGCAAGCAAGACCCTTGATGAAGCGCAGATCAACTATACAACCACGAAGAAGGAAATGCTAGCCATTCTATATGCTTTTGACAAGTTCTGACAATATTTGGTGGGATCTAAGGTGATTGTATATACTGATCATGCGGTCCTAAAGTATTTGCTGAACAAGAAAGATGCCAAACCACGTCGTATTCACTGGATTTTTCTTCTACAAGAACTTGATCTTGAGATCGGGGATAAGAAAGGTGCAGAAAACAATGTTGTTGATCATCATTCTAAATTAACCACGGAGGCGGAGATTCGTTTCCCATTGAAGATCATTTTCCCATTGAAAAACTCTATGTGTTGTCATCTACTCAAGCACCATGGTTTGCGGACATTGCCAACTTTCTTGCTACCGGACAACTCCCACCTAATTTCATGTATCAACAAAAGAAGAAATTCTTTCATGATGTGAAATTCTATTATTGAGATGATCCATTGTTATTCAAGCAAGGAAGTGATGGGCTGATCTGCCGATGTGTTGTTGAAGAGGAAATCCCAAACATTATTGCTTAATGGCATGCCTCTCCTTATAGAGGACACTTCGGAGGAGAGAAGATTGCTGCTAAGATACTACAAGCTGGCTTCTATTGACCCACATTATTCAAAGACGTCAATCTATTTGTAAAATCTTGTGATAGATGTCAAATGATAGGAGGTATATCCCATCATGACGACATGCCCCTCAACTCTATCTTAGAGGTTGAGGTGTTTGATGTATGGGGAGCGGATTACATGGGACCATTCCCATCCTCTTGCGAGTACCAATACATTCTTGTTGCTTGTGAATATGTGTCCAAATGGGTTGAGGCCATTCCAACCCAAGCATCGGATGTCAAATCAGTAGTAAAGATTTTTCAAAAGATCATCTTCCCTCAGTTTGGAGTTCCTCGAGCCGTAATTTCAGATGGAGACACTCATTTTTCTAAAAAAACAGTTCAATAACCTTCTCTCTAAATACGGTGTAACTCATAAGATCTCTACACCCTATCATCCTCAAACTTACAGGTAGGTAGAGGTCGCAAACCGGTAGCTAAAAAACATCCTTGAAAAGATTGTTTCTAGTTCAAGAAAAGATTGGGCTTTAAAGATTGATGATGCATTATGGGCATACTGTACAGCCTACAAGACTATCATAGGAAGTACTTCGTTCAAGCTGATCTATGGCAAATCATGTCACCTTCTACTGGAGTTGGAGCACCATGCTTTGTGGGCCATTAAATTCTTGAACTTTGATATGAAGAAGGCAGGGGAGAAGAACCTTTTACAGCTGCAGGAACTTGAGGAACTTCGCCTTGATGCTTATGAGAATGCAAGGTTGTACAAAGAGAGGATAAAAGCTTGGCATGACAAAAGGATTTTTTGTAAGGACTTCCAAGAAGGAGATAAAGTCTTGCTATTCAACTCTAGATTAAAGATATTTCTAGGGAAGCTGAAATCAAAGTGGTCTGGCCCGTTTCTTGTGCTGAAGATTTTCCCATATGGAGTTGGGGAACTCCAAGGCAAAGATGGCAACTTCAAAGTGAACAGACAGCGTTGCAAGCTTTATTCTAGTGGAGATGAAGTGGAAAAGGGAGCCTCTTGCTCCCTCTAAGTTGCTTGAAAGAATTGAAGAGTCTTACTCCAGACTCTAAATGGAGGACCTTGTGGGAGTTGACCCCACATTAGGATAGATTTCTTTTAAAGTTCTTCGAGTCAAAAACACTATTTAATTTCGTTAATAAGCCTGTTATAGATAAATGTAATAATTTAGACTTGATTGCCACCATATCTATCTTTATTTCATGTTGATTGACTGCCATTTTCTACAGAAATTTCAAAATGCACGACGTGTCTTTATTAGATATGGCGTGCACCTCAACAGAAATATACTATCATCGGGAGACATCTCTAGGTACATGGTGAGTTTTTCACCGACACGTTGTGTTCCATTCACGAATATGTTTCTGGAAACTAACACGGTGTGCATTTACTCAATGCACGTCATGCATTTACTTTTTGACTCAACAGTAAAGTTTTGAGGAGCTGGCACGGTGTGCATGCACTGACGCAAGTCGTGCACCTAGGAACTGTAATGTGCAATAAGTTACTGGAATCATACACTGTGTGCATTTATTCGATGCATGTCGTGTGTCTATCCTTCATTGAGCAGCAAGAGTTTTTTTAAACTCACATGACGTGCAATCAACTAATACACGTCGTGCGTCTGGGCAAAAAGTCGGGTCTGCAAAGTGAATTCAAAGCAGAACATGTTGTGCATACCAGATACATGTCATGCATCTGAGCGTATAAGTTAGTTTGAAAAGTGGAAATTGAAGAGGGACACGATGTGCATGTCACATGCACGTCGTGTCTTTTTTCATAAATATTGGCCAAAAAGGGGAGTGCATGACCTAACTTCTCACTCCCACAGGTCGTACAAGAGTAAAATCAAGAAAAAAAACCTTGCTGCCATGAGATCTAGCAGTGCGCTGCCTTCTTCTTCCCCGACTCACACCGTGCACTCACGCACAATGTTTCCTTCTTCTTTCAACTGTGTGCCATCCGAGCAGCTTGCACCGCCACCGCCACCATCACTATCAACTTCACACGGCCGCAGCCGTGCATGTCGGTCCAAAGAAGTGCCTTCTTCTCTGTGACCTCGAGCCACCTCCCCACCACCTGCTCTAGCTGCTCATAGCACCAGCCTCTTCTAAGCAACTCAGCACCGCCGACGACGCCCGCAAGCACAGTAGTGCTCGGATCGATGCCTCCAAGCTCACGAAGACGCCACCAGCCAGCCCCCTAGCTACCACCACCAACGCCACCCAGATCGCGCCGCCAACGCTGCCCACTTTGCCCCCTAAATTTTCGACTCCCAACGTAGATTTCAGTCTATCAAAACCTCCAGGTGCATGACGTTCCTTTGTTCTGCATGCCATGCATTCGATTTTCAGAGAAAAAGCACACCTTCAAGGTGCACGTCGTGACCGTAATTTACACACCATGCACTACTACAGAATCAATGGCACCAATCAAGAGAGGCTCGAGCAGATGCCATGGTGGAGCTTCATCTTCCACGACACCTTCTGAAGCAGTTGCATTTATACCCTCCACCTAATTCCGAGTGACCCCAGAGGAGGATGTAGACTACCAATTCATCATCACTAGGCAGTTATTACCTTCCCGCTACATTTCCGAAGAAGCTCTAGACAAGTTGGGCTTCAGGAATGAGGTAATGGGGTATCTTTAGTTCTTAGGTCTCCATCTACTCTGCACTAGAGTTGCAAAGACCTATCCCCACCTTGTTTATGAATTTTTTACCCCCTTTAAGGCAGAAGATGGCCCCCAAAACCACTATGAGACGTATCTGAAGATCAGTTTTCATCTTCTAAACAAATGTTTTGCCATGGATCTTTGTCGGTTTTGTACTTTTCTTGGGTGCAACTATGGAGGCTATACTGACTATCCTCCCACCTTCCATAGTGATACTTTTTGGTCTGAAATTACTAGTGAAAAGGCGCACAAAGCTAGGCAGGCACGAGCTTCTTCACTCCATAACCCGATTTTCAGAGTTGTGCATCGCCTTCTAAGCACCGGTCCTTTTGCCAAAAATGAAAATCAAGGGGTCATGGGCAAAACCGACCTTTTCTTCCTGTGGTGCATGGTCAAGAATGAGAAAATCAGTTCTGGTTACTACATTGTCAATAAACTTCTAGAAGCCAAGAAGAAGAAGTAGAGAGAGGTGGGTGATATCATGTGTGGAGGGATGCTCACTATACTTGCAATGCAGCTAGGGTTAGATGTGGCTACTTTAGAACCTGCACCGGGGAAAAACCTTGTAGACATCAATTATCTTGTTTCTTGTGGCCTAATATCAAGGCATGGTGATAGCACTACAAAGTTCAAGGTTTTTCTTACAAAGAAATAGTTCATTGTCGTCCCCAATGCAGCCCGCAATGACCTCAGCAACAAAGCAAATTGGAAGGTTGAGTTACAGCCCGAGGATCAAGAGGAGGGAGCCACCCATGGCGTCAGCAGTTCTACAGCAAAAGCAGCTACTACCACAGCTACAACACCACTCCCACCCTCCACCACTACTCAGACTGAGTATACTTGGGCGATGCCCGATGTCCGGCATCTTTATGGATATGTTCATCATCGGTTTGACCACATCGACAGTCTTTTGGACCAGATGAGCACGCAGTAGTACACTGTGATGCACGACATGGTCCACCACATCTTTATGCATATCTCTCAGGGCCATTACTCCGTCCCGCCGCCGTATTAGTCACCCCCGCCATAGCAGCCCGAGTTTCCACATCGGCACCAGTTTCCCCAGTAGCATGATTCCGCAGACCAGCCGATGGACATTCCAGATCTCGTCAGCCAGTTTTTCCCTGATCAGGAGGGCGATGGCCCTCCTTTTTTATATTTGTCCATGATAGGTATCCAGTTGTGAACTCTGTGAGTTTGTTTGATGCAGTGAGGACATTGCTGATTTCAAGCTCAAGGGGGCACAACCGGCCCGTAATTGTAGTTTTAGTTGTAGTTTTCATTTTGCATTTTCCTTTTGATTAGAGTCAGTTGTGTCAGTGTTTCTTTCCTTTGTGTTCTATCTTCTATTTCCCTTGATGGCAATATTAATATAAATTGAGGCTACCATGTTAGAATGAACCCCATGTTTGATCTATCATGTCCTTTGTTTTTCTTGTGGCTATATGAAAATATTTTCAAGAGCATGCATGAATCAAATGAAAAAGGAAAATCCCCATGTACATGATCTTGTTTTGTGTTTGTGGTTTGAAATCTCAGTTTTTACATCTTTGATTTCTCAATACATGTAACGGTTCCAAATTTTTGTGAACAAACCAACTTTGCAACACTTGATAGAATACGGGATAATCTTGCCAAACTCTTTGTGCATTACAATCATTTTTTCAGTGAAAAATATTCAAATGTATGATTGAAATCTTGCTAGTCTTAACACTCTTGTTGACTCTTTGGTGTTATACCATGCTTGCACTATCATTTGTTTACCTTTACCCAATAAAAGATGGCAAATGGCCCACATATCATGCTAGCCTAGTGTGAGTCTGATCTGGCAATGATGGTTAGGTGATATGAAAAATCAAAAGAGGATAAAAACAACACTGCAACCGGCATTCCACATGAGCATAAGCCTAAATTAGCAGTTGAATGCCAGAAACCCAACAATTTCCATCATCATATCCTTGAGAAAAAGGGTACAACTAAGTTTGTTAATGTTAGCATTGATTTCATCATCCTACATCAATACTAGATGAAAATTTTGTAATGTACATGCACTGATTGTTTGGCTTGATTATCCAAATTCTATTTAGTGTTGTCTAGTTGATTATCTTGTTTGAATTTGAAACCACCATTGTTGAACTAAAATTCTCTATCTTAGATGTCTTAATTGAGAAGATAACAATGAACACAAATTCTATGTACATGGTTGGTTGAGTTGAATGCATACCTTCTTTTCATTTAATCCATACATGAGTTTGAATATTCTTTCAACCTCATTTTAGCCCAATTCTTTTTGCTTGAGGATAAGCAATAGTTCAAGCTCAGGGGGATTTGTTGTGTGTTTTCCACATCATCTTTTCACATGTTATCACACACAAATTTTATTCATTTTGATATCACTTAGCTTCTTTTCATATTACTTTTGTCATCTTTTTGCTACTTTGCTTATCACATAACTTGCATTGCAGATATGTTCCAAGAAACACTGAATTGTAGAGTTTAATTCTGTTGAAACAGCATAATGCACGATGTGCATGTTAAAGGAACGACATGCAATATTTCATAAGAGTTTTCAATTCACCTAGATAGAAAAATGCACGGCATGTTCAGGCCTTGAGCACGGCGTGTGAATTTCTAGAAAAGTGCAGAAAACAAATGCACGGCGTGCACCTGGAGCGTCAAACAAACCAAAATCTATTGGAAAGTCGCACGGTGTGCATTACTACAACACACGTCGTGCGAAGTACATTTTGGAGCAACTATCAAAGCTTTTACACGGCGTGCACTTGGAACGCAGGTTGCGTTGCTGTCAATTTCAGAAATTTGAAAGTTATAATCTTTTGTTTAAAACAAAGGGGGAAGTTAGTGGGTGGTTATCTATGGTCCTAATAAAAAGTTCTCTCATCCCATAGCAAACCTAGAGTAGAGGAGGGCGATTTTGAGGAGAAAGGATATGGTTCCTTGCCAAAGGAGCCCATTTCTTATTCTCTTCTTCTCCATTGTCTTCTCCCATGTGCAGCCAAGCTTCCCCAACTTCATGCAGCTTCTCGGGAGAGGAGCCAGTTCGTTTTGGAGTAGCTAAAGGAGGAGAATTTCATCCCCAGTCCAGAATTCCTCCTTCTTGTGGTTACATTTTCGGATCTCTTTGTTTTTCCTCCTCTAGATCATGTTAAATCCTGAATTTTCTGTAGCAAATCTACAAAGCATGATTATGGACGAGTAATTCCCTTTTCTTGGGTATGGGAGAGTAGCTCCCATGTCATATCATGTATGGAACAAGTTAATTTTGTACTAAATACTATGTTGCTTGTTTTTCCACCATGAAAGTACCGATTCTATCATTTCTTGCATGTATTGTTGGCCACTTTATGTGCATGTGTTATGCTTTCTTGCTTGATCTGGGAAGATAGGTAGGAATGTATGGAGGTGCTCTTCTTGGCAACTCTTTCTCTACCATGAGAGTGGAGATAAATGAGTTGAGGAATAGGTTGTGATCAAAAACAAAATTTATGCATGAGAATGTGACTTTGAGTTAAGATCGTTGCACTTACACCGAGAGGTGAAATGCAACACAACCTTTCCTTTAAAACAAGTGCTTATGTATGTTTAAATTTTCGTGTTCCTATGATGTGCTATGATATGTGAGTGAAATTCTAATGTCCAAGATCATTGATCTCTGAATCTAAACCTCTTTTAGTAAATCTTTTCATTGTTTGTTTAAGTCTAAATTTTTGTAATAGATAATCAATTACCATCCTTTTAAAAACCAATCTAGATTGTTGAACTTTAGTGATGTTGCACTCAATTAATTACTTAAGCTCCTTGTGTTCGACCTCGACTACACTACCTTTGTATACTTGCAGAGATTGGTTAAGTTGGGTAAATTATCCTTGTTAGGATTGAAACTCGTTAGCCTAAATAGCTGATAGTATCCTCCCTGTTGACCTTCTCTTCACATTGCTTAGGTTCTTGAGGAACTTGGCATATGATGAGATTTTCTTCATAGCATCCAAGAGTGGAATGTTCACCTTCACTTGGAGAAACACCTCAAGAATATCCACATTGTGCTTTTGCCTCCCCTTCATTTTTGGTGGCTAATCTAGTGCTTTAATGAATGGAAGATCACTTGGTTTGGCCTTGCTTGCATCAACATGAGGTGGAACACTAGGGGTGGTGGGACTTGCAAATGGAGTATGAGGTGGAGCACATGGTATCCCAAAATCAATAGGATGTATCACTAAATCATCTTCGGTAATCTCTATCTCAGTATCACCACTTGGCTGCCTTTGCCTTACTTTATCAACCTCTCCTTGAGTTGTTGGATGCTCAAGAGATTTCCCACTCCTTAGAACTATCCCAGCACTTCCTTGCTCATGGTGGAGAGGGGGAGCTAGTTGTGGTTGTGGAGGAGGTGGAGGTGACACTTGGTGTTCAAATTTTGGTGGAGGGGAGAATTGAGTTTGAAAGGTGAATTGTTGGGAGAATGGTGGTGATGGAGGGGTAGGTGGAGTATAAGTCTTGGGATCGCCTTGGAAATGGTAGATGGGTTTCACTTGCATGGGAGGAAGACTATAAAAACCTTGAGAAGAGGGCATTGGTCCACTTGCTTCAAGGTAGCTGATGATGGGTTTTGAAGACAACTTTTCTTCTTGGAGAGCAATTATGGAAGATAGCTACTCTATACTCTCTTCTAGCCTTGCAACATTTGTTTGAACAGCTACTCTATACTCTCTTCTAGCCTTGCAACATTTGTTTGAACATCATCAAATACTTGCAATCTAGAGAGAACCTCTTCCTCAAACATTGATCTATATTTTGGACTTTATGGCTCTTGGTCGCTATAGGAGTGAGGTGTCTTCTTTTCTTCACCATATAACTCAATAGAATTGACTGGGTGGAAAGGAACATTTGTCACCTAGTTTTTCATGAAGCTCACCATGTCACCAAGAATCTTCATCACTTGCGGGCTTGAGTCATTATGAGTAGGATGTGTCACACTAAAGGCATAGCCCCATCATTCATCATGCTAGAAGCTCGAATTATTGATCCTTCAAAGGCCATATCTCCTCTGGTGGCCTAGCCATGAAAACTCCTCCACAAGAATAATCCACTATATCGTGGTACTTTAGCGATAAATTGGAGTAGAATGATTGAACTAGCTACCACAAAGGGATCTCATGGTGTGGGCACTCCCTCAAAATCTTCTTAAATCTCTCCCATGCATTGTGGAACTGCTCATTTCCCAATTGACTAAAACTTGTAATGGCACATCGCATTTTTGTTAACCTTTCTATAGAGTAGAATTGTCTTAGGAAGGCATTCTTCATTATTTCCCAACTCATTATGTCCCTTCTAGATTCATACCAATCTTTGGCTTATCTTTGAGGGGGAAAGAGAACAAGGTCAACCAGATTGTATCATCACTAGCTGTTGACATCCTAAAGGTGGAGCATACTTCAAGAAAGGAGTCCAAGTGTTTGTAGGTGTTCTCACTCTCTGAGTCATAGAAGATGGGTAGGATCCCAAGAAGACCTAGAGGAATGGAGAATTGCTCCCCCAACATTTGATCAACCCTATTAGCAATTGGTGATTTGTAGTTGCTAGGTATGAAGTAGTCTTGAAGTGGCTTGTGGGGTGCATTTTTTTGCCTTCCATCTTGTCTTCCTCAAATGGTTTGTGACATGCACAAAGCACAACCAAACAAAAGAGAACAGGTTAGTAAACCAATAAACACAAAGTATGCAAAGAATAAATAATAAATAATAGCTAATGAGGGCAGTACGAAAAGTCAAAGCAAAACTAACTAGCTAGGTCGAGCGCCTTTCTCCCCAGCAACGGTGCCAAAAATCTTGGTGCGCCCCCGCCGATGGTGTTACACACCACTCAATTGATACTTGAATGGATGAAACTCCACAGATGAGAGCACACAGGTGGTTAAACTTTCAAATTTTATAAGGACCTACACCCAACAACCTCTCAAAAACCAGAACACTACACCCGCAAGTGCACAGGGTCGTATCATAGTATAGGAGGGTGGTAAGTATAGAGTCGGTCCACAGGGAGAAAAGGGGGCACTAGAGAAGAGTTAGTTTTTCTAGGTTCCTACTATAGAGCCTAGGGTCAAGAGTTTAAAGGTGATTTGTTTGTTAAACTAAGGTGATCAAGAAAGCAATTAAAGGTGAGAATGAAATCTAAGTTAACCCTAGACTAGACTAAGACTAATTGAGCAGGAAAAGACTAATCTAGGTATGAAAAGACAATTTACACTAAGACATGCAAGAAGAGCAAGATAGAAATCAAAGAGCTAAACTAGCATTTACAAAGCAATAATAGGGCAAGAAGCTATCTAAGAAAGAAAAGAGCTAACTAAGCTAACACTAGCTAAGCAAGATGGAAACTAGGGTTTTAAAGCAATTAAGGGAGATGTGGTCTATTTGGGGATGCACTTATCAATTAGGTTGGGGGTCACATATGAACATTATGATTCCATTTATATTATCAAACCAAACAACAAGCTAGAGTCTAGTGAATTAGCCTAAGCTATTAACTGGCCATGGATAAGCTAGGTTGTGTATAGGGGAACTAGTCCCTAACACTCCCCACTACCCTTGCGAGGCTCAATTGGGGTAGGGCTTAGGTGTAATTCAATTAGAGTCTAAACAAGCCTAGGTTTCTAGGTTATATGATCTTAGGATGATTAGGGGTTGAGATTAGTAAAGGGGGTGGAAGTGAGGTTTTAGGCCTCCCATCACCCACATTCTAACCTTGAGAAAGCTCCATGCTAAACACACCAATTTCCATCTAAATTAGCTACTTAGATCTCTCAACTAGGGTTAGGAAGATTGATTAAGATGTAGGAGGAAGGGTGGCTAGCTAGGGATCCAAGAATTGGACCTAGGAGCAAATCTCAAAATTCACACATATAATCAATTTCCCTAAATTGCCAATTGATTTCAATCACAAACCAACAAACAATTCAAGGATAATGAGATAGAAATAGAACATAATCATTAGCAAATAGAATTACAAAGTTTACATATCATTTTCCCTCAACATGATATCAAAGTAACATTTTACACCCCAAACAGCCCACCCAAGGGGTCTAGCTACTCATAACAATGCAAAATACAAAAAGATGGGAGAAGAAGATAGAAGAAGCCATGGATCTTGGTGTATATGAAGAAATCCTCCACTTTATCTACTGTAGGGCGTCCTCCTTTCTCCTCTAAGGTGTAGGGGCGTGGAATGATGGTGGAAATGGGTGGAAACTAGGGTTTTGATGGTGGAAATGGTGAAATGGAGTGAAATGGAGGTGGAAATGGAGTGGAATAGCTAAGGGGTGAAAATGAGGAGCTAAGAGGTGGTAGAAGGTAGCTAACCTCATGTTGGAGTAGGCGCCTAGGTATATATAGGTGTAGGGGAAGCACTAGGTCAAGTAGGGGTAGAATAGGAAAAGTAGTGTAGAAAAATAATAGGGTTGAGTAATCGACACATCCATGGTGGATGGCCATGGCCATGGAAGGGGTTAGGTGGCATGGTCATGGGTTGGGGACACGATCGTGGTGGAGGTGGTTTTAGGTAGATTTGGCTAAGTGAGGTGGCACGAATGTGGTAGGGTGCCATGGCCGTGGTGAAGAGTATGTGGCACGGTCGTGCTGGGTAGGTCGAGCCACAGTCGTAGTGTCCTTGGAGGCCATTTTGTCTTCAGTTTGCCACGGTCATGGTGGATGGCCATGACCGTGTCCATTCAGGTGTAAAGTGGCTGAAGTTACTATAATCTTGGCCAATTTGAGCAATTAAATCCCACGGTCATGGCAGGAGGCCACGGTCGTGATGTCTTCAGTTGGCCACGGCCATGCTGATGGCCACTATTGTGGTACTTTCTATGCAAAAGTATTGATGTCCCTATGATTCTTTGATTTAATTCCCATGACTGTGGTGGATTCCCACGGCCGTGTTGGGATTCTTGCTACTGATTCTGAACTTGGAAAATCTTCAGTTCATCTCTTATTGGTTTGGGTTGATTCTTGTGCATCCATGGATAGCTTGGGGAATATTGGGAGATTCTCCTTGAGCTCAGGGACCCAAAGGAATCCTTCATCTCCTTCTTCGCATCAAAACATGCATAAGTGCCCTGAAAAGCATACAAGAGGATACATAAGAATATTTGATTTTGAATTCCAAATTAGGGGAATATGATTGCAATCTAGCATGTTTGGATGTACATAAAGTGCAATATGACACAAGATGAAGCCCTAAAATAGGGCTACATCAAATACCTTGATAGGTTAAAATAAATAAGGGTGTTGATGATGGCTAACCCTATACTATTAAAACCCTAGAACCCGATATGTATCAAAATTCTACAGGTCGATATCACTTGGTGATATCTAGGGAGACATAATAGATGGTGATATGATCGATACATTAGATGACAGTGTGGACAATACCCTAGAGTATACTATGGCTGACACACAAAGCGATAGGGTGGCTGATACCCTAAAGTAAGGTCAAGATGTTATGCTTAAGCAAGGTGAAAATATTATGCTAAAGTGGGAAGAAGGTGATGCACCAAGGTATGGTGAAAGTGATACACCCAAGATATGATTCATGGATGATATCACTTGAAGCACCTTAAAACCGATATCACCATAAGCACCTCAAAACTGATATAACCCCAAGCACCTCTAAACTGATATCACTTTGATGTGCCATGGGCGACACAAGTGATAATGTCATGGGCAACACAAAGTGATAATGGTATCTAGGCCGACACAAGTGAGAGTTTCTAGGCCGATACAAGTGATAGTGTCTAGGCTGACACAAGTGAGAGTGTCTAGTTCAACACTAGTGAGAGTGTCTAGGATGACACAAGTGAGAGTTTCTAGGCCGATACAAGTGATAGAGTCTAGGTCGACACATAGGCCGACACAAGGGTTAGTGTGTAGGTCGATACACCTTGATGAGTGTAGGATGTCACATTATGAATAAGTTGATACACTATGAAGTAATAAGATGGATACACTTTGATAAATGTAGGTTGATAAACCCTAACAAGGATCAAGCCAATGTAATAGTTTGAAATCAATGTCCTAGTAAGGATGACAGAGAAACTTATACTACTCAAATGATAAAGGTAATACCTCAGGTTCATAATCAATTGATGAGAGTAATTAAGTATGCTTGAATACTTATGGCAATAAAATAAGCTCTTATGATGTGAATTAGGGTTTGGTTGTCAAATATGAACTTGAAAATCCTAATCAGCTACAAGGGGAAATCCTAACCCTAATTATGAGAAGGTTGCAATCTGAATGATTCTCTTTATGGCATGGTGAAGATATTTACTTGATATTGCTTTTACCATGAAATCCTAACCATGCAAGTATTATGAGATGATGAGCATAGCCAGGTATGAGCTATGATGAATTAGCATGATATAGATTAAATAGGTCTTATGAGCCATGTGATATACTTGTACAACAAGTATGATATATATATATATGGGTATGATAACCTAGAGATGATTGTTTCCTGGTAAGAGGTGACACCGTTCAAGGATGAACTGAGAGTTTGATACCCAAGACATGTGATCATGATAATGAAAATGTTTAAGGTATGAGATTCCCTATAATATTTTTAAGGGATTGAGATCCCAGGATGGCTATAACAAGATGTGTTCCAATTGATACAAGATTCCTTAAAAAATGTATTACAACTTTCATTATAGCATTTATCTATAATTCATGCTTGTAACTTTCTTGATGCTAAAAGATGTTGTAATGCACTTAACCTATCAAATGAAACTAAAAATGTCGTTTGCCCTAGCCATATACCATTCAGTGCCAGAACTTGTTGAATGGTGAAACGAGCAATTCTTGTGGGACACTCAGATTGCATATTATTGAATATGGGGGGTGCAAGTTGAGGTATCTCCTTGTATACTTAACTCACAAGATTGGCTACGGGCCATACCCTGAAGAGAATGTGGTTGTAGACCATGACTCAATATGCAATCAAGATTGGTTACGGACCATACCCTGATAAGAGTATCAGGATTGACTATGGGTCATACCCTGATAAGGGAATAGATATGGGTTGTATCTCTCTAGAAATGAGCCTATATACCCAGGCTAGCTAAATTGCAGTTTGACTCATAATGTCAGTGCAAGTTCACTCGTACTGACCGAGGGGATGAGGTCGTGGATTCTGACTCTTCCATGGACCTTGTATGGCACTAATTCTACCTAGTTTAGGTTGGTCGGAGCATGAACGGTATACCTCATCTGCTCAGGGAATAAGATTGGTTGTTGAAAGATGTAATCAGTTTTGTAGCATATTTGTTCAAGGATCAAATACAAAAACATTAAATAAGGTTGCAATTGCTTCTGTATGTCATAGTTGATAAATTTTATGCATGTTCTTCATATTCCTTCTAAAAAGATTGAATAACCTATTGGTCTGTCATAGATATCTGATCTGCTCATTAATGAGGATACCTTGCTAATGTTCATATTATAATTGGAATTGCTTAGCATAGTGGTTGCTTTATCATTATCTTGAAATAAACAATTATATATGTGATGATAATAATGTTGGCGGAGAGTTATATCTCCTGTTGGGACTTTTGTCTCACCCCATGGGTTCGAAAACTTTTTAGGTGGATGTGCACGAGGTAGCAGAGATCGTATAAGCTGAGACATTATAACATAGGAAGAAGACATGTATTCTAAGGTGGTTTGTTGTCAAGTGGGTCTTGTTGTAGATAGAAGTATTATGTGTCATCCATGTAATCTCAGTTCCTTAGGAGAGTGTGTAAATAGTTTTATAATTGATCTGACATTTTGGATAGAACACCTTGATGTATAATGTTGTTTTTGTTTATGTTTTGGTAAACAACTGATATCTCATATCTTTGCGATGTGATGGAACGATCTATGTATGAAGTGAAACATGATGTATATATGGCTTTGGTTCTTTCTGTAAAGAGTTTACTGGTAGTGGATCTCTTGGTAAAAAGGTTTTAATTTTTAGTGATTTTTGGTAATCCGCTGCTAATGGCTATTTCTACATAGTTTTGTGCAATGTCATTGTCAGTTTGATAGAGATCGTCACAATTTTTTATATTAGAGCTATAGGTTCATTGAGTCTACAGGGACATATGAATAAGGTTGTTGAGTCTGTTCCAGTGTCCTCTAGTACGTCTAATAGTGACTTCTGCTAATGCATAAGAAAGGATAAAGCTTAAAGATGTCTAGAGAACATGATGAACATATTGTTGAAAGCAATATTGGTGCACCAGGAGAAGGTGTGAGGGATTAGGAAAGAGAAGAATGAGTGCCTGAGAATCCCCAACCTAATTTAGTCATGATAGATAACCCTACTTTTCATTCTCTCATTGGGAAGGTTATGACAACAATGATGCATATAGTGGATCGAACACTAGTAATACAACCTAGGGCACCAATCCCCAATACAAAAATTTTGGGTTTTGTTAAGACCTTTGAATGGCTACACCATGTAGGAGCTATAGAATATGTTGGAACATCTGATCCAGCAGATGCTGAACTATGGCTCACTAAGTTAGAAAAGGATTTCAAGATCCTTAGTATCCCAGATGCTGACAAAGTCAAGCATGTTGTGTACCTTTTGAAGGATAGTGTTGGTCACTAGTGGGCCATAGAAGAGGTAAAAAGGAATGATGAAGAGGTTGGTTGGAAGGAATTTTGTCGAGAATTCATCAATAAGTACTTTCCACATACATACTTAGACAAAAAGATCTCAAAGTTTGAGAGGATCTGGCATTTTGAGAAAGGATTGAATGTTGAGATGTCTACCTCGACATCTACTGCGGAAAGTAGAGAGAGATTTGCCACATTTGTGGAATTTTTATAAATAATAGAAAGGCCTGTGATAGAGAAACACGAGCCAAACCTCAAAAAGAGGCCTACACAGTCACAGGAATAGTTGTTTGGTGGTTCTAAAAAGCTAAAGTTTTCAGTGCGACCAGAACAGTAAGCATTTAGTATAGCAATGCAGTGGTCACCAAGTAGGGGTTGAGGTCAAAGTTCACCTCCACTAAGAGTTCCAACTATACCTTTAGTATCAATGAGGAGCTAGCCTAGGTCACAACATGGGGACTGAGCTTGCCACAAGTGTGGAAAGAAAGGACATCTGAGGTGGCAGTGTCCAAGAAGAAATAATGAAGTAACCCAACATTCAAGGCAGAATATACATGGCTCACAAGGACCATAGTTTAGTGGAGTAGAAGGACAAGGATGAGGACAAGTGTTGTAGGATGGTCCATCTACTTTAGGTAGTAGAGGAAGAGGGCAACAGTAGGTGACATATAGTCTCTATGCGTTGAGTCAACCTGAGACACCAGATAAACCATAATAGGTAATAGGTTAGATAGAACTTTTCCATTCTGACTTATCTCTCTTTATTCTGCTTGTTAATCATAAGAAGGATAGTTGTTGTTAATATTCCTTTGGTTAGTCCTTTGGGGACATGAGGAAGAGATGAAGAGGACTAGAATTTATATTATATCCAGTATTCTCTAAAATGTTTTGTTATTTCTTTTGTTCAAATAAAAGAGGAAGAGGTGTAAAAGAGACACTTGGAGAGAACCAGAGATACTAAGTGTTAGAACTTAAAAGGGATGTTTAAGGTAAGAAACATGATATAAAACAAAGTGCATACTATCTAAATCTCAGTACTTGTGTGCCCTGTCCAGGCATCCAATTATTGAAGAAAAGGTGAGTATGGAACTCTTAGGTTGCTTTCTTTCTGATTGCTCTGATCAAGTAGTTATTTTGAAACAACTGAAAAGAGCATAGTTAAACATGAATCATGGTAATAGTACCTTTGAACTTACCTTAAAGAAGAAACTAACTATATATTAACCTATTACAGTTTGAATGACTGATGATCATAAGAGAAGAATATGACACTATAAAACCTGAATTTTGAACATTGATAATCTATCAGAGCTCTCTGAAATGGTAGTTTCAAAAACTTTATAAAGCAAGAGATAGATGAATTTGTGTCCATAAAGTAACTCATGGTGTAAAATACATGTATAAGTGAGAGAACTCCTGATGTAAGTATGAAGGGAGAAGATAAATAAGAACAAATGATGAATAAATAAAGTGCAACCTTAGTTAATCTCAGACCAACCTATGAGTATAAGAAAGTATAAAGTGTAATCCTCATGATATGTGAAAGGAAACAAGGAATATGATCTCTTCTCAATAAAGAATATGTAAAGAATAATGATCCTTTCCGTGATGTAAAGATGAAAAATGTGGTAAAACAAGAAAATGTTCATGAACATGAAGAGCAAAAATCAAAGGAGTAATGACATGTAATCATCTTTACAGTTCCTATGCCAATGGTAAGGAAACCAAGATGAAACCGGATTGAATGACACATGAGTAGTGAAAACTCAATGTCCAAAGAAATTTGGTAATCTCCTTCTCCCTATTAGCAATCCCTAAATGGTTTTGTGGTGATAAAGGAAAGTATGTTTCCTTTATGTACTTCCTTTCTGCAGATGTGATGTTCAAGTGAGTCTCATATCACTTGATATACATGGTTTTGAGGTGACCTTGATATGATTACTTAAAAAGTATCAATTGGGTCTTGGACTTTGGTTCCGAGATGGTGACATCTATGAATAATGATGTTTTGTGGGTCCACCAAGATGATAGGAAGATTCTTCTTACATGTTTGGAATCAATACTGACTGTTGAAAAGCTGAATGAACATGAATGTGATGCTTTTTGGCATATGTGATGGATACCAAGGTAAGGAAACCTAGTATCCAAGAGGTTCCAGTGGTATGTGAGGTCAAGAAAAAGTTTCATAATGAGAATTATATGGTTAATACCCTTGAAATTATGGTCTTACCTTTGCCCTCAAATAAATATAATGACTCCCAGGACTGTGAACCTCCTCTTATAATGTTACAAGTTGTGAAGGTGGATTGAAAGTTAGGGTTACCATATGAGTTCTAAAAAGTACATACAGTGTTTCTATGTTAAGAAAGTATGACTTGACATAATGTTAACTCTATAAGACATAAGTGGTAGAGTTAACTAAGGGTGTATCCTATATGATAAATCTTGTGTTAATCTTAGATAAAGTTCCATGACATCACTATGATATAGAAGATGTTTAATATAAGAATCTTTCTTAGTCATAAGTAATTTTATTATTTTGAGATTCCTTTGGTTGGTTTCATAAAATTTTAATGAAGTGTTAAAAGAGGAAGTACCTTTCTCTTTTCTCTTGAGATTTCGGGGACAAAATCCTTGTTAGTGGTTGACACCCCTAACTTAGGTTTTGGGATAACGTTATTTGTTTTGCTTAATTAAGTTGTTTATAACTTCAATATAATCCTTTGAGGTGTTTTACTAACATGTTACAAGCCTATGTTTCAAGTTTGGTCCCGTTTGAATAAAGTTTGAGCAATGTTTGCTTATTTTGGACCAGAGTGCAATTTACCCAAGATAAGGGGTTATCTTGCAATATGTCACGTGTTGAGTGTGCCCTTAGTTCTTTAGCATCATAATGAGAGGATGATGCTATGGGGCGCCTTATGGAGAGCTTAAATTTGAAGTTGAGCCTATGTGGATGATGTTTGTGCTTTGTGTGCTAAATTTTGATGTAAACTGCAATTTACCCAAAGTAAGAGGTTAACATGTAAATTTTCATCTCTATAGTGTCCCTTCTCTCTCTTACCATCATCTAGAGGAGAGATAAAGGAGGGGTGCCTTGTTTGAGTCTTAGTTAAGTAATAGCACTTTTGGTGGTGAAAGAGCCAAAGAGTGTTGAGTGTCTTGAACCCTAGATGGGGTTATATCGAGTTATGAAGTGTATATGGGAGTGCCTATCAGATTGGAAGCCATAGAGGAGGTCCCATATCAGTTTATTAACTTTTTTTAAGTATTCATATCGGGCTAAGCACCTTAAATAGGTTAATCCTATCGGTTTAGATGTTCCTTGCAAAAGTTGTATCGGTTAGCATATAAAGTGATATTGGGTTGTGATATCTTGTCAAGCAAGCTACCCAATTGATCTCATCCTGGAATTATCTACAAGAGTTTTGCATGTTGATATAATTATGGATGTATGGATCCACCATGCATGGACACGTGTCACCTAAGTGTGTATGGTGGTGACACTTCACATACTCTCTCTCATGAGCCTCAACTATATAAGCCTCTCTTTTCACCTACTAGTGAACATTTCAACCCTCATATCATCTCTTTCTTGGTGGACGACCATAAAAGCTTGAGGAATAGGAAGGATCTCTAGCATCAAGCCTAAGGTGAATCCATGGCCATCTTCAACCTTGGGTGGACTATGCTTCTCAGATCATGGTTCCTTTCTTTCTTTTCCTCTTCACCAAGTTTCTAACTATGATACCTTCTTCTTGATGGAGGTGAAGCTATAGCCGAATCTTGGATCCTTGAATAGGTCATATTCAACCTTGGGAATGTGGAGATTTGAATTGTGAAGCTCTAGTGGTGATCTTGAGGCAGGTTATGTAACTTGAACTCAACTCCATTGCTATTCACCTTCAATCATATAATACTTGATGATTCCTTTTCAATTTTGACTTTCCTTGGTTGAATAATGATTCTATGAGATCTAATGGATATATGGGGATGTTGTCTATGAACTAGTGTTTTAACTAGATGAAGGGTTGAAGCTTGAAAATGATGGAAGCTCTCATGCACAAACCGATATTGGTTTGAGAAACCCTAACCCGATACAATGTTATGTGAGGGGAAACGGATACACATGAGGTCCTAACCCATTATCGGTTTGCTACATGTGAAGGACAATCATCCTTATAGTTGTCTATCCTATTACCTAAGACTAAGGATGGGGGCAGGCTGATATCTTGAAAGTTGAGTGAAGATATGGAGTCAATAAGGCTAACCTAATATGCCTTAACCTTAGCACCCTGACACCCCTCTAACCCGACACCAATGTGAGGGGTGATACACTTCTTTTAGTCTAAGGCTGACACACCATGTGCAGGTCTAGGCGACACACTCCTTGAAGTCATGGATGACACACCAAGTAGTGGTGAGGTTGATACCTTGATACATGAGAGTATATAAGGGTGTTGATGATGGCTAACCTAACTCTATCAAAACCCTAGAACCTGATATGTATTAAAACCCTAGAGGTCGATATCACTTGGTGATATCTAGGGTGACACAATAGATGGTGCTATGATCAATACACTAGATGATAGTGTGTCCAATACCCTAGAGTATACTATGGCCGACACACAAAGCGATAGGGTGGCCAATACCCTAAAGTGAGGTCAAGATGTTATGCTTAAGTGAGGCAAAAATAGTATGATAAAGTGTGAAGAAGATGATGCACCAAGGTATGGTGAAGGAGATACACAAAGATATGATTCATGGCTGATATCACTTGAAGCACCTCAACACCGATATCACCTTAAACACCTCAAAACTGATATCATGCTAAGAATCTCTAAACTAGTATCACTTTGATGTGATGTGGGTGACACAAGTGATAGTGTCATGGGAGACACAAAGTGATAATGGTATGTATGCCAACACAAGTAAGTGTGTCTGGGCCGATACAAGTGATAGTGTTTAGGCCAACACAAGTGAGAGTGTTTAGGCCGAAACAAGTGATAGTGTCTAGGCTAACACAAGTGAGAGTGTCTAGGCTCATACAAGTGATAGTGTCTAAGTCGACACAAGTGAATGTGTCTAGGCCGACATAAGGGTTAGTGTGTAGGCCGATATTCCTTGATGAGTGTAGGCCATCACATGATGAATATAATCAGTTGATACACTATGGAGTAATGATATGGATACACTTTGATAAGTGTAGGTTGATAAACCCTAAAGAGGGTCAAGCTAATGTAATAAGTATGTTGAAATTAATATCCTAGTAAGGATGAGAGAGAAACTTATACTACTCAAATGAGAAAGGTAATACTTCATGTTGATAATCAATTGATGATAATTGATGAGAGAATTTAAATATGCTTGAATACTTATGGCAATAAAATAGGCTCTTATGATGTGAATTAGGGTTTTGTTGTTAAATATGAACTTGAAAAGCCTAATCGGCTACAAGGGGAAACCCTAAACCTAATTATGAGAGAGTTGCAATCTGAATGATTCTCTTTATGGCATGGTGATGATATTTACTTGATATTGGTGATATTGCTTTTTCTATGAAATCCTAACCATGCAGGTATTATGAGATGATGAGCATAGCCAGGTATGAGTTATGATGATTTAGCATGATATAGATTAAATAGGCCACGTGAGCCATGTGATATACCTCTACAATAGGTATGATGTAGATATGGGTCTGTTGACCTAGAGATGATTGTTGTCTTGTAAGAGGTGACATTGTTCAATGATGAATTAAGGGTTCGAAACCTAAGACATGTGATCATGATATTGAAAATGTTGAAGGGATGAGATTCCCAATAATGTGTTTAAGGGATTGAGATCCCAGGATGGGTGTAACAAGATGTGTTCCAATTGATACAAGATTCCTTGAAAATTGTATTACACCTTTCTTTATAGCATTTATCTATAATTCATGCTTGTTACTTAATTGGTGCTAAAAGATGTTGCAATGCACTTAACTTATCAAATAAAACTAAAAATGTAGTTTTCTCTGGCCATAGATCCATTTAGTTCCAAAACTTGTCGAATGGTGAAATGGGAAATTCCTATGGGAAAGTAAAAGTGCATATTGTTGAATATGTGGGGTGTAAGTTGAGGTAACTCCTTGTATCCTTAACTCACAGGATTGGTTGCAGGCCATACTCTAAAGAGAGTGTGGTTGTAGGTCGTGACTCAATATATAATTCAGATTGGTTACAGACCATACCCTAACAAGAGTATCAGGATTGACTATGTGCCATACCCTGATAAGGGAATATTTAGGGTTGTATCTCTCTAGCAATGAGCCTATATACCCAGGCTAGCTAAATTATAGTTTGACTCATAATGTCAGGGATGAGGTCATGGATTCCAGCTCTTCAATGGACCTAGTATGGCATTGATGCTACCTAATTTAGGTTGGTTGGAGCATGAGCAGTATACCTCATCTCCTCAGGGCATAAGATTGTAATCAGCTATGTAACGTATTTGTTTAAGCATCGAATACAAAAACATTGAATGAGGCTACAATTGCTTCTTTCTGTCATTGTTGATAAATGGTATACATGTTCTTCATATTCCTTCTAAAATGATTGAATAACCTATTGGTCAATCATATATATCTGATCTGCTCATTTATGAGGATATGTTGCTAATATTCATATTATAATTGAAACTACTTAGCATAGTGGTTACTTTATCATTATCTTGAAATAAACAATTATATCTTTGATAATGATAATGTTGGCGGAGAGTTATATCTCTTGATGGGACTTTTGTCTCACCCTGTGGGTCCCACAACTTTTTAAGTGGACGTGCACAAGGTAGCAGAGATCGTATAAGCTGAGACAGTACAACACCAGGAAGAAGACCTATAATTCTGAGGTGGTGTGATATCAACTGGGTCTTGTTGTAGATAGAAGTCTTATTTGTCATCCATGTACTCTTAGGTCCTTGAGAGATAGTCTGTAAATAATTTTATTATCGATCTAAGATTTTGGATAGAATGCCTCGATGTATAATGTTGGTTTTGCATATGTTTTAGTAAAGCAACTGATATCTCATATCCTTGCGATGTGATGGAATGATGTATGTATGAAGTGAACCATGATGTATATATGGCTTTGGTTCTTTCTGTAAAGAGTTTCCTAGTAGTGGATCTCTTGGAAAAAAGGTTTTACTTTTTAGTGATTTTTAGTAATTCGTTTCTAATGGCTATTTCCACGTAGTTTTGTGCGATGTCATTGTCGGTTTGATAGCAGTCATCACATGTCTCATATTAAAAAATTCAGATCACATATTAAAAGTCAGATCACATATGAACAAATATACATGTTACATGATGCCATTAACATATATGAAATAGTACATGTATTATACCTTAAACTATTATTCCTTCTATGTGATCTTCACACGTATAGTCATAACTGTTAGATTCTAAATTTACACGTGGTAAGCCAATAGAGAATGGACTAGAGTCACCATACTTGTCATAGTACTCTTCTTCATCAATAGGATCTGAAATGAATTGTCTTTTCTCATGACGAACAATAGACCAAATTTCTTTTATAGGATCATCAATATAGAATACTTGTTTTTCCTATATGCCATGATGAAGGGTTCATCCTTCTCTCCTATCAACTAAAAATTCACTATTGTGAAATCAAGTTCGTCAACTACACATACTTTCTTGTTATCAAACCCATTTACATCTAAATAATGGAACTCTAAACTCTGTATAGTCAATTTCCCATATGCCTTCAGTGACACCATAATAAAACATCTTTCCTTCATGTGGACTCTTATCCTTGGCACTATAAAATACAATGAAGACACTTTAAGGGTGACCTCTTTGATTTGGATGACACTCTTATCATCTTGACATTTTGTGTAGTATGAAAATTCATTCATGTCAAACCCTTTGTAAGATGTAATGTGGGTCTTTGCTTATACATGAGTCATTTGATAGTTTCTATAACATTGTTTGATGTTTGAGATAGTTGATTGAATACTTTCTCTTCAAACCACCTAATAAATGTCTAACTATGCTCTCTAGCAAGCCACATTGAGCTGGATCGGGGATAACTTGTCTTGAGCTCGTTGGTGTGTTCGGTGATATAAATACCCACATCATCAATGCTTTGTAAAACATACATGTGTGCTTATTCTCACTGATCACCACTGATATTTAACTGTCATTCTCCCAAAGTACATTTTCCAGATTAAATGTCAGGATTCACAACATTAGCATGAGTTTCGTTGTAACTCAAAAAATCATTGAAAATGCCCATAACCTCCCTAGCAACATAGCCCTCAATGATACTCCTCCTGGGCGACAATGGTTCCAAACATAACCTTTATAAACACTCATATACTATTCAAAAGAATACATCCAATTCAAGAAAATTGGACCCAAGATTTTTACTTCCCTAGTCAAATGGACAACCAGATGTACCATGATATCAAAGAATGAAGAAGGAAAATATTGCTCAAGTTGACACAGGGCAACGACCACTTCTCTTTGCAACTTATCTAGAATCTCATAATCAATTACTCTGTGGTGTAGAGTTTTGAAGAAGGAGCAAATACTAGCGATTGCAAACCTTACATGCTTAGGAAGGATAGATTGAATAGCCATAGACAATATATGTTGCATTAGATTGTGACAATCATGAGATTTAAGATGTATTGGCTTTATATCCTTCATTCATACCAATATAAAAATATTGGCCGAGTATCCTTGTGGTACCTTAACATTATGCGACCACTTGTAAAAAGTTCTCTTCTCCTTTTTAGACAAGGTATAACAAGCAGGAGACAAATATGTCCAGTGACCCTTGGTAACTTATTTTATTAATTATTTCCTGAAACCCATTTCATGTAGTTCCATTTTGGATTTGATGTCATCTTTAATCAAGTATATTCAAAAGAGTACCAATAACTCTATCATAAATATTTTTCTCAACATGCATGACATTGATACAATGTTCAACTGTCAAAGAACTCCAATACGGAATATCCCTGAATATCATGCTCTTTTTTAATAAACATTTTTCACATGTGGGATTAGTACATGGTCTCTTACCAAAATGGTTTAAAATGTTGATTAATCTTGCATAAACATCCTCCCCTGACTTAAGTTTAGGGGCACTCTGTTCTTTAATTGAGCCACTGAATGTTTTGTGTAACTTTCAGTAAGGATGCACCTTTGGCAGAAACCTTCGATAATCAAGATATACAGCCTTACCACCATTTTTTCATCAGATTGGATCAGTATTTTCCTCACATATAGGAAATTCTTTGGTTCCTTTGACGATGTAGCCAGACAAGTTTTCATAAGTAGGAAATTCATTAATGGTGCAAAATAGCATAGCACATAAATAAACATCTCTCTGTGCAAAGCATCATAAATCATCACACCTTCTTTCTAGAGTTTATTTAGGTCATCAATCAGAGGTTCAAGGTAAATATCAATATCATTGCCAGGTTGTTTGGGGCCCAAAATAAGCAAGGACAACACAAAATATTTATTCTTCATACATAACACAAGAGGAAGATTGTATACAACAATCATGACAGGACAAGTTCTATGTTACCTACTTAATGTTCCATATGGATTCATCTCGTCAGTACAAAGTCCAGGTCTTAAATTTATGGATTCTTTACAAAATTCAGGATACAATAAATCACTATTCTTTCATTGTGGTAAATAAGACACATGACATAGACCGTCATTATTTTTCTTAACCTTTTCATGTCAAGATAAATTTTTTGCACCTACGGTATTATAAAACAAGCGTTGAAACCATGGTATTATAGGTAGATACCACATCATATTGGCATGAGACTTGGTTTTGGTCTTATTGATGTTGTCCTTTTGTACCTAGATGTCCCACATTCTGGACATTCTTTTAGATCGATATTGTCCTTTTAAAACAGAACATTGTCATTTGAACATGCATGTATATTCTAAGCCTCCATTCCCATTGGGAACGACATCTTTTTCATTTTCTATGTTGAGATTGGAAGCTTGTTGCCTTTAGGGAGAATTTCTTTCAACTAAGACAATAGAGAAGTGAAGCTTTTTTTGCGCCATCAATTGTTAGCCTTCAGAGTATACAATCTCAACACAATGCTCAACTTCATAAATTTATTACAACCTATGTATAATAGTTTCTTGGCATCATGCACAACTTTTCTAAATAAAGGAGGTGGATTTCTAACATTTACCCTGTAGTTATCTAGCATCGCATCAACAATGTCTGTTGGAATTGGTTCGTTCTCATCAACATCGTCAGTCATTTCTTCTTTGACACAAATACCACTACCGACATCTGTTGATCTCATACTAGGAATGTATCCATGCAGTACCATTTTGTATATCCTTGTACAATCCCATTGCACATGACATGATCTTCGATCATGTCAATAGATTCAACTTTCAAGTTGTTACTACAATTCCTATAGGGGCAATAGAACCTATCTCCAAGTTGTTTTCTATGTTAAACCCTCCAACTAGGTCTCCTTCCATATATCATCCATGCCAGATCGTACTGTAGTTAAACCAACAAAGTCCCTTCATTGTGATGTTAAAGCACCTTGGTGGCACAACATAAGTTTTGGATGTGTTGATGGGCTGTAATGGTCATAGTTAACAACCTCTATGACATCCATCTGCAACATCAACAATGTACGCATGTGAGGGCACCGAAGTCTGGTTTTGTATTTATTTGTGTAGTAGGTAAGGTAGTTCAAATAAACCCAAAACTCCATCCCATGCTTTCTAAGTCATGGGTGAGGTAGAATATGATCCACTATAATGACAACAAAGAGGATATATGAGAATATATGAACTCCACTAATGTATATTGACTTCATCTCCCTTCCTATATAGTACTATTACTCTTGTTAATTACAACTATATATGCAATTGGCATCACTTTCTCATGTATAAAAGACTTTTCTTTCTCTCTTTTTTACTAAGGTACACCTTGATTTTCATTTGACAATTTATTTGTTCTCTTGATTTTTCATTCTTTAATCGGTGTAGGCCTTCAAAAATGTTCACTTCTTTTCTTTAACCTCAAGGATATCGATATCTACTAATAGACTAATGCCATGATAGCCAAAAATAGACAAGAAGAGCATATCAACTAACTAGGTATCAATCCTTCTTAGGTTCTTCTATGACAACCAAACGTTGTTATTTTAAGTGTACACACAATTTATATTTTTTTAAACACATACTATTAGTTATATGACAAGTCGGTATACTTCATATTCACACTTCTTTAAATATATCATAAGTAATAATATGTTAGTTTTTTACCATTTGGTTTGAATATATTTTTCTCTACTAATTACATTGATCTTTAGTTGCATTTTGTGGTTGGTTTACTTGTTCTTTTTGGCATTATGATGATTATTCATCAAATCCCCAATAAACTTAAACAGACACTTCAAAATGTGCATTATTCACTCTTTTTTTAAATTTGTAGAGGACTTTGAATTTCTTTATCAACTTTTTCTTCAATATGTATATTACTGTTGTTTCAAAATATAATAGAAAGAATGAAATGTGGGAATAAGGGTATATAATACACACACACACACACACACACACATTATATATATATATATATATATATATATATATATATATATATATATTGTGTGTGTATGTATGTATATATGTGTGTCTGTCTAAGAAATTACAATAGGATTGTGAGGTTGGGAGTTTGGAAAATATGCAATGTGCTAAAAAGCATCAATAGATGAGTACAAGTATTTTTATAGGAAAAAATTCTTTCTTTGCATGCTCCCAACATTTGTAAAGTTGCGCTAGCTTTTGTAGAAGTAACCAATATTAGATGTGTTTTGTGCTACTTGTCCTTGGTGTGATTTGTTTGGCAATCCTCTAGAATAGGGGTGGTTTTGGATGTGTTCAGTTTCTTGACTCTCAAAATTAGAATGTATGTGCTCATGACTATGACCATTTATATGTACATATGATCTAATCTATTTTTAGTATTGTTTTCTCTCTGATGTCTAGTAGAAATGGTATGTTTATTCTATAGTAAGAAATCTTTGACCTTGTAGAAATTTTGTGTATATAGACTTTCACGATAAGATTATTATTTATAGAAGTTATTATCTTAATTAGCTATACTTTGACTCCATATAGGTGTCCATCCATAATGATTTTTCTACTCACACCAATAAACTATTAGCAACTACATGGACAATAGCTTACTAAAAATTCAAGTAAAAGTTTGAAAGATCCTTGAAGAGGAACTTTTTTTGGTGGCATTGGTTATGAAAGTTCCAAAAGGAATTTTATGGGGTCACCAACCAAAGTTTTTTTTCCATATGTGATCTACTATTTAATGTCATATATGCCTTGGATAGTTATGCTACAAGAGTTATTGGTTTTGTAAAAGGAACAGCTTATGTGTTTTAATACTTTGATCATGTGGCAAAGAAATACATCAAATGACAGTAATGTATATAAATTGTGTTTTTTTAAGAAGTCAGGAGACTATCTTATTCATCCCGCCCTCCTCTTGCGAGCAAAATAAAGCCAAAATAACATTCACTAATCAATGCATCAAAGGTAAATAAGGTAGTACTACTACCCTTACATAGGTCCCTAACTAGGGAAGTATGGATTTCTAAAGGTGGGAAGGCATGCACGGCATTCCCTTATCCATAAGATATATGGATCTTTGCCATCTTGTCCACAACTTCATTAGCCTCCCTGGGTACGTATCTCACTTTCCAGCACTTCCTTCTTAGGAAGTTGATCTTGCCGATGGATTTTGTGTATTTAGGGTACTCTTGTGTATTGCCATTCGCAATCCTAACGGCCACCGTCAAATCTGATTCAAATTTTTCCTGGTTCGTATTGTTCAGGTCTGCAATCTCCATGGCTCGACAAATAGCTTCCAGCTCAGCTTCTTCCACCTCCTGGGTCTGCAGATCGGTGGTTACTCCACCCACCCATTTCCCCTCATGGTCTCTGATCGCAACAGCCCCGCAGGCCCTCAGCTTCTTGACCGCCACATCACAACTAAATCTTAGCCACCCTGCGGGGGGTTTCTCCCATGTCATGTGATGCTTTGATCCCCTCCTGTCTTCCTCCTTATCGAAGGCCTCATACAGGTTCCTGACTTCTCTTCTAATGAATCGCAACTGTTGTTTCACTGGGGATGTCTCTCCATTAAAAGTGTTGTTGTTTCTACACTGCCAAATGTGCCAGCACGCTGTGAAGAACACGATCGTGTGTTCCTTGTTGTGGTTTAACTGTTCGTTAATCCACTCCTTGGCAGACATGTGGATGTAGAACTATGAGTCTACATCTAGCTTTAGGTTTTTCCACACCTCCTCAGCATGTTTACAATCTCTAAGCACATGGAGGAGTGTCTCATCCGCCATCTGGTAGCGTGGGCAGATCATTTCATCCGTCATCCCCCTCATCTTCCGCTTGACATTTGTTAGGATCGCTTCATGGAGAATAAGCCAGGCAAAGGTCCTGATCTTGGAAGAAGTCCTAAGCTTCCAGATCTCATCCCATTTCCCCACTGTCGGCACACCTTTGCTCTCCCGCAGGCACCTGTAAGCCAACTTGGTAGTGTAGGTTCCGCTGCTTGATTGAGCCCAGACTCTAATGTCCTTGCCATCATCCTCTCTTGGCACCGACATTCTCATAATATCTCCCATGTATTGATGTGGTATCCACTCCCTGAGAAAGTCCTCGTCCCATTGCCCATGCAGATTGACAAGGGAATGGAGCTTCAGGTCACTTAGCTCCTCGAGTATGGGTTTCATTGCTACCTCCTTTAATACAGGTCCTTCCCTCAGCCACATGTCCTCTTAGAAACCAATATCGTGCCCATTCATAGGAATGATATAGGAGTTGTCCTCGATGAAAGATTTCCCTACTATGGCTGCTCTCCCCAGCCTGGATAGGTTTGCTCCTCCTCCTGAGGTGAGCCTTCTAAATCCATCATGCCACTGCACCATGGAATGTCCCTCCCACTGCTTAAATCCCATGTGTGTATGTATATTAAGGCTTGATTCCACTCCCTCATTCTTCTCAGCCCCAATCTGCCCTCTTTCTTAGAACATCATATCTTGTCCCAGACCACAAGAGCTTGGGGGTGAGCTTTGTGAGCTCCACCCCAAATGAACCTTCTGATCATCGAGTCAATTCTGTCGTACAGCTATAAAGGTAGAGTCGTTGATTGCATAATATAGGTCGAGAGCGAGGCTAGAGTGACCTTTTCCAGAGTGATCCTCCCAGCCAGTGATAGACTTCTCGCAGCCCATGTGTTAGTCTTGTCATTCAATCTATCCATGATGTCGATGTAGGTTTCCTTGGTGACTCTGTTGTGGATGATCGGCACACCCAAATACTTTCCGAGGTTGCTCGTCTCCTGGAAGGTACAGTTTGTCATCACTCTTCTTCTTAGGTGCCTATCCACACTCTTAGAGAAGAAGACTCACATCTTTCTTACAGAGATTGTTTGCCCAAAGGCCTTTCCAAATCGATCAAAGCAATTCAGGATGGTCTCCATTTGTGACGGACTAGCCTTCCCAAATAGAATGAGGTCGTCAGCGAAGCACACATGGGAAATGATGGGTCCCTTTGTGCGCATTTTAATGGGTTTCCAATGGCCATTGCTAACCTTCTCCTGTATTAGTTGCCTCAGTCTATCCAGACAAAGGACGAACAGATATGGCAATAGGGGGTCGTCTTGCCTGAGCCCTCTACTTGCCTTAAGTTTTCTGGAATTTCTTCCGTTCTAGGCTATGGTGGTGTCTTATTCTGTGATGGAAGCCATAATAAAACTTCGTATGTTTTTTGGAATGTCTTCTCCTTCTAAGGTTTTTTCAATGAAATCCCACTCCATGAGGTCGTATGCCTTAGTCAGGTCCACTTTGATGGACATGGCCTTGGTTCCCTTCCTCCTCTTCATGTAGTGAACAAGCTCTTGAACTAAAGAAATTGTGTTTATATTTACTTTGTAGTTGTATATATAAGTACTAGGGGCAAGGTACATGTCCCACAAATGTAATTGATTTTTGGTCTTAAATATATATCCCAACTTATTTCAAATTTGACTTTTGCATACAACTTGCATCAAACTTTAAATGTGAAATGATATTATCTATATTGTGAATATAAAGTCAAGTAACTTTGAAATGTAATGTTGGAAGGATAAATGCATTCATGTTTATTGATTAGGGCCTATCCTAGGGTAAAATATTTGTTCTTTAAATTAACTAGCAAGGGCTTTGAGTTCTTATTGACTAGGAATTGGCCATTGGCCTGAACTATTTTCGACTAAGCATTTCCCTAGGGTATAGTGCCTAGGTCTTAGCCCTTGATATGCCCTTTTGTCTAGTGATTTATAGGTATCACCGAGGACTCTATCCCTAACAGATGATTTTCCTAGTACTGTAATTATCCTCAAATATGGGTAACATGCTTCTTGATAACAATAATAAGGAAAAATATATTTATACATGACTAGTACAAAACTTTCTTTTAAACTTTTTCTCATGATGAGACCAATTTTGCCACTAAGGATCATTCATATGCCTTTATTGTTACTTGTTTATGTTTCCATCACTAACTATGGAGCACTCTACTCATAACGAGGTAGCCTAGCTTGTCACATTTTCGTGGGCTCCTCCAACTATAATTTCAATATTTTTCACCAACTAAAAACTCACTATTCGATAGGATATACATGTCCTTTATTAATTGGACAAACTTTTGTCATTTTTATGCACCAATGACATGTCACCAACTAAGGATAGTAATATATATATATATATATATATATATATATATATATATATATCCTCTAATAGATTATGGTTATTTCCAATACCCAAGCAATATACTACCTTCCAGGAGATGTGTGTCTTGAACTTACTAGATAGATCATTATCATTGTTAATGTTCCAACAATGTACCACTAACTGATGTTTGTGTTCTTTTGGTTTATTGGATCGACCATTTTTTTTGGCAAATGCATTGTGCCACCGATTGAGAACCACTACCTCGCCTCAAATAATATTCATTGAACCTCTCTCATCCATGAGAAAGCTCCAATATTAAAGCACATGATATGTTACTAACTACCAACCTCTTCTTCACATCAACACAAAGTAGTTGGCCCTCTCTCACTCACCACACAGCCCCACCAATAACTCTTATTATATAGATCCTCTTCCACCAAATGGATCAATAACAAATAACTTGTGCAATCACACCTATCTGGTAGGATGATTTCAATAGCCTCCCTCGGTACCTCTATATATATCCCTTAATGCCTTGCAGTTGAAAATAGAACTTCATGCTACAAGTTTTTAGTTCAAATCCAAATAGTAACCCATATTGTACATAGGGAGCCATCTTATTTCCGTATTTGATAGTAACTCCTATCAAGATTGGGAAAACACAATCCCAACTCATATTACATCCACATCCAAATATATGTGTTGAAATCTCTTTCCTATCCCAATGGTCTCATCTGGCCCATGGGGGAGACGTTGTCTTCAATGGTCATATGGAATAGCTCATGGACTCCATTACCACCTATGTTGGATTCTGATACGTAGCCATTATCCTAAAACATGTTAGCAATTTTTCATTTCCATACATCTTCTTAAACTTCCACCATGACTTCATTTAGTTCCCCAAAATAGAGAAGAAGAATCTTGGTAGAGACACTTCTCTCTCTCTCTCTCTTTGTCTGCAAAAAACATTATGATCTCCCTTTTATCATCTAGTCTAGTCATCCTAGATAAAAAGATTTACCTCTTATAGAAAGGCTCAGAGACCTTCTGGTGATAATGCCCATGTCAATCTAACCTTGGATCAAGAGAAGGATCATCCACTCTACATGTGACATCTATATATCCACTACATTGTCTCTCTTCATCACACTTATGTTGTCCTGAGGAAGGATTTAGAAAGACCATATATGATAGGGAGTTTTCATGTCACACCCCTTGCTTCTTCAAGAAAATTTACCTTTATGGTCTTCTTGACATTTTTGAGAGAATCACATAGCTCATACATGTATCTTTCTATAAGTTCTCTTCCTATTCCTCCTCTTTCCATCTCCAAATATGTCTTAGAACTTGTGTTGACTCCTTTCTATATTAAGATGCCATTGTTGGTCCCACTACATCCTTCAAACCCTAATCAGATACCCACTTATTAGGAATTGTAGTGGAAAAATGATGACGATCTACAAAATTGAAGATGTGAGAGTTATGTGGAAACTTCTCTCCAAGAAGAGAAAAAACTATAGGAAAATACTGTAAAACAAGCACTATGTAGCAAAGATTACATCTCATACTGCCTAGATATAATTATCTCTAAATTTGAGAACCCACCCACTCGAGATCAAAGACAAGGAAGAAAAGAATCACGCCTGACTTGAACTAAACTTTCTTCTTAACTTTTTCCCTCACGCTACAACTGTCAGTTTTGGGTATCATACACACATCCACGTGGTTGCTTGTTGCCATTGTGACTGCTAACTTAATCGCCCCTTCCCCATGACAAAGTTTTGTACCACACTTTTGTATATGATACTCATTATAGTTGACTCTTCCTACTAGAACTCTGATGTGCCTTCATCAACTAGTAACTCTCTAGACATGAGAGAATATGTACATCTTCTACTGACCGCACAAAATGTGGTCACCAAAAATGTGTCATCAACTGAAGGTGCAGATAAACATCTTCAGTGATCAAATAGACCACTACTAATGTCGATTACAACACTAATGTGTCACTGGCTAGGAGTTATGTACTCTGCTGACTAGACAAGCTATTGTCTTTTCAATGCACCAACAATGTGCCACTGAGTGATGTGTTTATTGCACTAATTAAATATGTCATTTTCATTGGTGATGGACCCACTATGCAGCTGGTTTTCAACCACTACTTTTCCTTGAGGTAAATTCTTTGACCGTCTCTTATCCACGAGAGCAATTCACTATTGATTGCACCCAATGTGTCATTGTCTTCCAATTGGTACTTCTTCTAAGGGCAAAGTTGTTTGCTTTCTCTCATCTACAAAAGAGCTTCACCAATTACTCTTGTTTTGTAGCTCTTCTACACTGAAGAGCATCAATAACAGACAGTTCATGGGAGCAAACCTAACTAGTGGGATGGTCTCAATTATCTCCCTTAAGACCCTCTATATATAGACATACGTGTCATGTGGTTACAACTAAGACTTCATGCTAAACGCCATAGTTCAACTCCAAATAGTAAGTCATCTTACACATAGGGAGCTTTCTCATTTCCCCTTAATTTTAACTCCTATAATTAGGATTCCAAAACACAATTGCAATTTCTATTACATCCAAACCTATGTAGGACATGGGATGGGATTCTTTTCCAGTCCTCTATACATACTTGGACAAATCATACACTCCAATGGCTTATGTGTTGGCATGCATTCTCCATCTTGAGTATGGATCTGGTCAATCAAAAATGATATACTAGGATAAATCAGTTTGTTTGACTGTTTGTGGCGAGGTGTAGTAATCTGACATAACAAATCTATGCGATGCATAAATGTCGTATGTGTTATATATCATCGACAGCTTAAGTCTATTACAATATATCCACTAATATTACTTATATTGGTAGCTCAACTGCATCACACGTGTCTAGCACGTTGCCTATTTGTATATAAATAAACAATAAAAAAGAAAGCATGGTGGTGGCGAACATGGACATGGCGCCAGTCCCACTCCCACCGCTTCTTACAATCCCTACTACCCCCACCTCCTGCTATCACAGTCGCATTCACCTGCCCCATAGGACGATCCACGATCGCTGACCAAACCCGCATGCCGGCCATGATCGCTGTTTGGTTGCTTTGTTCTCTCCCTATTCTACCTGTTTCTTTCCCGACGTTTCCCCCTGTCCGGACGCGCTTTTCCCCTTACTTCCCCAAATTCCCCCCATCGGTTCGACTGTTCCCAGTCCGACCCTCTCTGGTGCTGCAAAAAGGCGTGAGCCTGCGCAATGCGATGGGCGACGTCGACGGCGACCCGCCTTGGTATCCAGCCTCCTGCATGTGGAGTTGGTGGTGTGGTTTGAGATAAGGTCCACATGTCATATCTTCATCCTTTAGCTATCATTTTCACAGTGCCAACATAACGTTTTTGGAAGGAAATGTAGCCGAGAGAATAATTGGCAGTGTTCTAAAGTGCAGTTATAATAGTTGGAAATATCAGAAATAATAAGTGAACTGTTGGGATAGATGCATGCGCTTGCATGATTGATCTGTGCAGCTCATCGATTGTCGTTTGGGCTGATTTGACCCAGTTATCATCCCCGTTCATACCGCGGCAAGCTGATAGGGCAACTAGATATATACCATGCCGACAATTTGGTTAGATCGGTATGACGAGCACGGGTGGACGTTACATATATGGTGGATCGGTATGACGAACACGGCTGTGGTGGGTGCAACCGTTCACTGAAACCTGCTTCTTATCATCGTGCGGTGGACGTTACATGTATAACAGATTTCTATTATATGTATGTTAACGGGGAAAGTTCTACTTATGAAGTGACAAGGGGTTGGGGGCACTCCTCTCTTAGGACTTTTCTGGCAAGCCCCAACACTACACTTGAGCACACGAGGTATTGGCAGAGGCAAACCTACAAGGAAAGGAGGGACAACGTGGGCTCTACCCCCTCCCAAATAAAAATATGCATTTATACATATATATATATCATAATTAAGTTTGCTACATATATGTGTTTTATAAATATAAAACAATATATATTTATTATTGAATTGGTATTTGTATTTGATTGTTAGACAAATAGTCTACGTTCAAGTCTCGTTCACAACATACTTTTTATAATGACATTTAACTCAGCCCCGCTTAGTACAAACAATACATTTTTCGTCTAATTCAGTTCTCTCTCTTGTGATTTTCTGACTTGTGTTGAACACTAAGTTAAATTTAGAATCTAAAAATTTAATAGTTGCATCAGTTTGTATTATATGGATGTGGTGTGTACAGTGTGTGGATTAGGGAGTCTTTAGTCTCTCGCACTGCCTGAGTTGGAACTGGTCTTTATATATGAGAAGATTTGTGAGCACTTATTCAGAGATATAGTAGAGGGAATGGTAGATCACAAGTGTGTACGCACGCCATGCCCAGTCGGGCATGGGCATTGGGACTTGGAAGAATGGTCTTCAATTTATTTAAATTCTACAAAGTGGAATTAAAACTCAAGTACTTGCATTCAAATAGTGCAAACTAGGTGGGAATGCATGTATTCAACCAATGGAAATAGATTTGAGTTGTATTCAAGTTCTTCTCGACCAATTATATTCAACTAGTTGAAATTGTATTTGAGTCACGATTCAAGTAAATGTTCAATTGATTTAATTGACATTTCTTTCCCATAAATGTGAGATCATGTGTGTGAGAGAGAGAGAGTTTAACCTAGACCGCTTGGTAAACCTTCGTAGTGACTAGATTTAGAAGCTTGATATTATTCATTTACCCTTTCACTATTATGGCAGTGGTTGGAGTTCTGATGAATCTTCTTCTTCTTTTATTAATGTGATCAACTGTTATCATTGTCCACTAATCATATGACTAAGGCATGGTCAAAGTCTAGTTGAGATAAGTTGTGTATCTTAACCGTGCGAATGTTCTAACTTAGATGGGAAAGCATAAGGCAAGTCCTTCATGAGGACTTGTCCTGAGATAAGTTTCCAATCTTTGTTTGTTATGTTTGAAATTTCTAATGCTTGGTTAAACTCTCTCGTGTTAGATCTTGTCTTGTGTCTCATACCAAATAACTATCATTATTACACTCTTCCTTAATATTGCATGATATACAATTCAAATTTCCAAGAATATTAAAGCAAATAGTTACTATAGCATGTGTTAGCATGTAGGTACTTCTTTATTCCATGGTAAGATTGGCATATATGTTGAGCTGGAGAACTTTGGTGGATTTCATTTCAAATGTTGGCGACAATGGATGAAGATATTGCTGATAGTGGTAGGATTAATTCATGCATTATACTTGAATTGTACCAAATTGGATGAATCAAATCCCAAAAGTTCCAAAAGATGGCTAAATGAGAATGCACAGATTAATTATGTCAATGTTGTATATTATCATTTTTGTCTAGTTTTCTCTTTGACATTTATAATCTTCTACTTCCAAAACTTCTAAGGAACTTTAGGATAGTTTGGACCAAAGTATAACACTAAAGATCTTGATATTGATAAATACTTTGTTGCCAAAATTTTAAAACTTTAGATGGTTGAGGGAAGAGTTATTTTATAATAAGAATGCAAGCCTATACTTCATGTTCGTGGTTTACGGGAGGATGACATGAAGTTACCTGACAAGTTTGTAGTTATATATGTCTATCATTGAGAAATTTTCAAAATCTTAAGAGGACTTTGATCTAGATCTCAAGCATAAGAAGGGAGCTATTTTTTAGGTTACCTAATGACAAACATAGCATTACAAAGAACAACATAGATTTTATAACAAAATCATGTCAAGTGAAATATACCATATTCTCAATCTTACATTGGTAAGAAGAGTATATAAGATTATAAAGGAAAGACAAAGGCAAACTAGATATAGAAAGGCAATGTTTATAAGAAAATCAAATCCATATCATGTTTATTTATGGTTAGGTTGGTGATAAGGTGTTCCTCTATAAGAAGTCTAAGAAACATGTGACCCCTGAGGAAGACAAGGTCAACATGATGACTAGCACCTCCACCAATAGTGATGGGTATAGATCTCTTAAACCTGAAATTATTGATATATTTTAACCATTATACTAGATTGGTAATACTAGGGTAAATGTAGATGTTTGTGTTGACAAATTCCTATTTGCATCTTAGCATGTTGTTAGAGGTGAGTCAGTGACATTGGGAGATAACACTAGAAAAATAGTCAAAGGTGAAGGCTATGTGGATATGATTTTTCCTATGGGAAAGATTATTACTCTTCATAGAATGAGACATGTCCTTCTAGTGACACGCAATATCCTTAGTGGTCCCATATTGATTAGAAATAGATTCAAAAAAGAACCTCAAATGTAATAAAGTTGTATTGACTCGTGCTTGTGATGGTTTATTTTATGGCAAAGGCCTTGATGTAGATGATTTCTTTAAGGTTCATGTTAAGCATGTTTATATATCTTCACTGAATAAGAATAAAGGTTCTATTATTTTATATCTTGAATCAATAATAACTTGAATTTGGTATACTTGTTTATTTTATTATTATGCTCCTTTACTTTTTCTCCAATTCCTCATTACCACTTTAGCTATTTTTATTCCATTTTTCTTTTACAGTCTTTCTTCTTTTGCGACTTCAAAATTGGGTGTATTTAACATGGTGTTGGGCATGAAAGAAAATTTTGGTTGAACAGACCTTTTCCATGTACTCACTATCTCGATTACTCCAGAGAGGCATTCTCATGTTTGCTAGCAATAAAAAGAACTAGTTTGTGGCTTGATAGTTTTTGAAATGGAGGATTAAGAATGGTCGAAAAAGGAGTAGTAATCAAAGGATAAATTGTTTGAGAGGATAGTAATGGAAGGAAGAAGAAACAACAAGTGAGAATAAAGGAAGGGTGGTGGAGAAGGGTAAAGAAGAGAAGGAGAAGTAATTAAAGGAGGAGAATTTGGAATTGAGAAGAGATAAATGACGATGAAATAAAGTCCAAGGAAGTAAATAAAATGTGACAAATAGAGGAGGAGGAGGAAGTCAAAGAAAGAATATATTAAAGGTCATTGAGGAGAATAGATAAAATATGCACAGGGACATAGATGAGAGATGCATAGCTAAGTAGAGAGCAACATAGCATCTGACCAGAAGAGTGAGAAAGAGAGATTGTATGTATAAGAAATGTATGAGAGGGTGGAAAGTGGGTAAAGAATGGACATATGGAGACTTTCATGTGAATAGAATAGAGTATGTGAGAGATAGGGGAGAAATGTAGAGAGATGACAAAAGTGAGCATGCGACGCTAGTGTTGGGAAGAATTTACTTGTCTGATTAGGATCTGGATATATATATATATATATATATATATATATATATATATATATATATCATCAACTAAGCCTCAAATCCAACTATGTTGGGGTCGGCTACATGGATCCTTTTTTTCCATTCAGCACTATCATGGTTCATATTCTGGTTGAGATGTAGACATTCAAAATCTTTCTTTATAAGCTCTTCCCATGTTAATGTATGCCTTCCTCTTCTTCTATTAATTGTGCTTGCCTCAATAGTATTGATTTGTATAGGTGCATTAGTCGGTATGTGTTGCACATGTCCATACCATCTGAGTCGGCCCTCGTGCAACTTGTCCCCAATGCTCGCCACCCCCACTTTATTCCTGATATAGTCATTTCTCAAGCGATCTTTTCTTGTCTTCCCACACACCCATCTCAACATATATATATATAAATATAAATATATATATATATATATGTATGATAATGCCAGATAGTATTTTAGACATGTTCATAGTCAACTTTTCTCTTCAATAGGGATTGTTGCTCACACACACCTTAACAAAATGGGGTGGACAAATGGAAGAACCATCATATTATTGAAATAGGCTACACCCTTCTTTTACATATGAAAGTTTCAAAGGAGTATTGGGGAAATGATGCTCTTACTTCCACATATCTCATGAATCACATGACATCGTCTGTATTAAACAATTGGATACCTTTCCAACTCCTTTCTCTAAACGATCCCATTTATAGTGTTTCTCCCCAAAAAATTGTATGTGTTTGTTTTGTTCATAATGTTGGATCTAGTTGGGATAAACCCAGCTCAAAGGTATCCAAATGTGTGTTCCTTGGTTATTCCAAGACCCAATAGAATACATATGTTATGACCATGTTGAACACAAATTTTTAGTGTATGTTGATGTCACCTTTTTGTAAGAAACTCCTTTCTTTGGATATTATAAGACTATAGGAGAACTTGAGGAAGCTCTCCCACTTCCCACATTTATTGAGATCTTGTCATCTAAATCCCATGTCTAAGGAGAATCACACGCAGAGAAAAATATTCTAGAATAAGTATTAGACAATGTAGATGGAGACCTCCTTCAATCACAACTTAGTCTGAAGATCATGTTAGCAGTAATAGTTCTCTTGATATTAAGAACACTTTCCTCCATGATGATTTATCTGAGGAAATTTATATAGAGAAACCTCTTAGGTTTGTTTCTTAGGAGGAGTCTCATATTCTTTGTAGGATCCATAAGCCACTATACTTAAAATGTCCCCACAAGTGTGCTATGGCAAGTACAGTCTAACACTCCTAGAGTTCAGTCTCCTAAGGTCTAATCTTGACCATTCAGTATTCTACCAATGAGGATCCTTGGTTGGTGTCCTTCTTATTGTGCATGTTGATGATATTGTTATCAGTGAAGATAATCAACAGGGTATTCTACAAATCAAGTAGTTTCTTCAAAGTAGATTTCACACTAAAAACATACGTCTCCTAAAATACATTTTGGGTATTGAAGTGGCTTGATCCGCATATGATATTATTATGTCACAAAGAAAATATACTATTTATTTACTTGAATAAATAAGCCTATTTGGAGAGAAACTTGTGGATACTCCAATGGTTCCTAGAGTCAAGTTATATAAGGAACAGGGGGCACTTGAGATTAGTGAGGTATAGATGACTGGTGGGAAATTAATAATCTCAATGTCATCCATCCAGATTTATCCTTTGCTACTAGTGTGGTTAGTCAATTTATGGATAAACCACATACTACTCATATGGTGATTGTCATTCGGATTCTTCTATATCTTAAGAAGACTCAAGAAAAGGAATAATGTAATCAGATCATGAACATATCAAAGTATAGAGATTATCATATGCTTATTGGGTTGGATGTGTTAATGGCCGCATGTCTATTTTAGGATACTGTGTCTTTCCCTAAGGCAAACTAGTATCATAGAAATGCAAAAGGTAAATTGTTGTAGAATGATCTAGTGTTTAATCTCAATATCGAGCCATTGCTCATGCAACTAGCAATCTCATATGGACAAAGAACATTCTAAAAAAACTTGGATACATCCAATCGGAGTCTATGAAGTTCCATTGTGATAAGCAATTTGTTGTCCACATTACTTCCAACTCTTTTATTCATGGAAGAACTAAACACATTGAGGTTGATTGTTGTTTTATTTGAGAAAAGATACAAGATCATGAAATTATACTTATTCTAGTCTGATCAGAAGATCAAGTGCTAGATCTGTTTACTAAATCCCTTAATGGTTGTCGAGTAAAATTATTATAGAATAATCTTGACTCCAATGATATCTATGCACCAGCTTAAGGGGGAGTGTTACAATAATAAGTATTTATAAAATCATTATTCTTCTATTATATTCCTTTGTATATATGGGATTAAACTCATACTATGTAATTGGGTTATTGGCCACCACATAGTACACACACACTCAGATATATACATATACATATATATGTATGTATATATATATATATATATATATATGTATGTATATATATATATGTATGTATGTATGTATGTATGTATGTATGTATGTATATTGTGTATGCCCCTTTGAATACAGAGGCAAGTTTCTATACCTCATTATCTTTATGTTAACAGTGTGTGTATGTATGTATGTATGTATGTATGTGTGTGTATGGGATTAAGAGAGAAAGATCCCCCCCTCTCCCATGCCTGTGGCGGAGGCCGAACGCCCGAGAGGGTGGTAAATCAATGCATCAACTGGGATTCGAACCCGGGTCCCTTCATGAGGAGACACTGTGCTTGACCACTTGAGCCACTCCTTGTCGGCGTATGTATGTATGTATGTATTTATGTATGTATGTATGTATATATTGGAATCAGGTAAATATATTCTGACTACCTCCTAAAATTATAGGAGGTCAAGGTTTACATGTAGGCCCAATGCCATACATCTAGAAAAGAGCTACAACTCACTCTCTATCTCATGTGCAATTTATGTTTAACACATTTACAAATTTTTACAGCAATGCTCGTGGCATTTGTATCAGATCCATGGTGTCTTATGGAATTCTATTCCTCCCATAAATGGTAGCATAGCCCAGAAAATAGAAGCTTCTTTCTTTCATCATTTCTGCACTTTGACAGCACTTCTTGGATCACCCGTAAGTTTAATTTTTAATCTGAATTCCTTGCATATTATTTCCCATATCTCTCTTGTAAATTTACATTCAGCCACAAGATGTTTATGAGATTCCTCTGTCTCCTGACATAGCAAGCATGGAGTGGAAACATCATAGTTCCACCCATTTATCATATCAAGGATAGCAAGAATAGTATGCAAAATTTTATATACACACATACTCCATTTTGGCACATACCTTCCAGTCCAAATATGTTCCCCATACTAGTCCTTTGCACCCCTTGATCGAGTCACCTCCCATATGCATGTCTTCGGACCTCTAAGTCTCCATCCACCAATGTCATTTTCCATAAACAATTGTTTGACTTGCTGCCATGTTTTTGTCATGACGTTGATGGTGCGTAAGTATCCTTCTCTTGTCTTTGGTATGAAATCTAGCCCTCTTGGATATCTATCCCTCATCCACTTCCCCCATGTTGAGGTACCTTCTTGATAGATGATGACTCTTTGCATTGTCCCCCATTTTTCTATGTCTCTGGGTGTCTTTAGATTCATCCCTCCTTCGTCTCTTGGGAGCGCCACTCTAGCATATTTCATAGGGTGATGTTCACTTTCCTATAAAAAATTTGCCATCTTCATATCTATTCTATCCAAGACAAAACTCAGAATCTCTCCTTGTTGTACCCATAAAATAAGAAGTCCTTCTATAGCATCCTTTACAAGTGTTTCTCGTCCTGCCATGGATGTCTTTTGTGTCGGCCATCTATTAATCATTTCCTCCACCCTATCAATGTATTCAGCAAAATCCTTGACATGCATATTACCTCTAGCTAGAGGAAAACCTAGATATTTTGTTGGGAAGTCTCCTCTTTCCATGCCCATAGCCTCCACTAATATGTAATCCATCTGGTAGTAGTTCTTGGACAAGAAAATATATGTTTTGTTTGCATTTACGCACACCCCTGTTTGCTTACCAAATTCAACAAGTAGATTTTTGAGATTTACCAGAGAGTGTTGTTTGGCTTCCAAGAAAACTAGAATGTCATCTACAAAGATCAAATGTGTCATTACCTTCATTTCATGGACTGTGTAGGGTTTGATTTCCTTATTTCCCTCATCCTGCTGCATCTTGTGTGTAAAGTACTTCATAACAATCACAAAGAGAAGAGATGAGAGGGGGTCACCTTGACGTAGCCCATTACCACCTTTGAATAAACCTGCAGGCGTGCCATTAACCAGAATAGAGTAGCTTGTGGTCTCAACACATTGCTTCATCCAGCCAATCCATTGTCATTGAACCCCATTTGCTGCATAATCCACCATAGTTTCTCCCATGTAACACTATCATAGGCTTTGGAAACATATAGTTTTAAGCAGGCTTTCTTACTTGCTCTCATGACATTGTAGTCCAGTGAGAATTCTCCCGCCAGTAGAGTACAATCACTAATGCTTCTACCAGTCACAAAGGCCCCTTATTTTGTAGAAATAAGATAGGGAAGAACCATCTTCAGTCTAGCAGCCAGAATTTTAGCAATAATTTTATATTGTACTGAGAAGCACGTGATAGGTCTAAAATCAGAAAGAGAAGAAGTGACTTTCTTTTTTGGAATAAGAACTAGGAAAGAATGGTTAACTTGTCTCACCATGTTACCTCCCTCCAGGAACTAGCACATATGCAACTAAGTCATCATTGATAATATTCCAAGTCATCTTATAAAAGAAAGCATTAAAACCATCTGACCCGAGGGAATTATTGTTTCCAATGCTCCAAACCGCTTCCTTGACCTCTTGTTCATTGGTTATTCTTGTGAGAATATTGTTGTGTGTGCTTGTAAGTTTGAATTTCCATTTCATTTCCTCCTCTTCTACATCATTAGCTCTTGTTGTATAGTGATGTATAGAAATTTATGATCTACTCTTCCAAGTCCTCTTGTTTATTGACCACTCTCCCATCAATATCAATCAATTCATAAATAATATTACCGACCTCCTTTCTTTTAACAGTAGTATGATAGAGTTTGGTATTTTTGTCCCCGTCTTCCATCCACTTCTCCCTACTTCTTTGTGAATAGAATTTTTCCTCCACCCTTTTTAGGTCCTCGAGCATCTTTTTCAGTTCCCTATCCTTCTCGATCAAAGTTGGATTAAGAGGGTTAGCCAGTAGTCTTTCTTTAATGTCTTTACATTCACTTTTTGTCTCCTTTATCAGATTTTAAATGTTTGCCTCCTCCTTGGCCCACTTCTTAACTGCACTCTTTGTGCTCACCAGTTTTTTAGCAAATACATACATTGGATTTCCTGTCACCTATATGCCCCAGCTATCTTTTATGACTTCATCAAATCCTTTCAATTCAGACCATTTGTTTAGGAATTTGAAAGGCTTCCTCTTTTGCTTCTTTTCTGTGATCTGAACTGAGATTGGTGCATGGTCACTTAATTCAGAACCTCCTGCCTTCACCTGCACATTAGGGAGAATTCACATCCATTTATCATTCACCAAAGCTCTTTCTAGTTTAATCACTAACCTGTGCTCTAGCCGCCTTTCATTATTCCACGTGAATATGTCACCTCCCACTATTGGCAGTTCATATAGTTTCGCTTTATCAATAGCTTGATTAAAAGCATCAACTTCTACATTCATTGTAAGCCTTCTCCCTTTTTGCTCAGTCTATAGACGAACTGTATTGAAATCCCCAATCACCAACCATGGTAGTTTAACCTATTTGGATAAGGAAACCAAGTATTTACATAGTTCCAGTCTGGCTCTTCCATCATTATGACCATAAACAACAGTCATCCATATATGTAGTCCCCCATTGTTCCTGCATTCAACTTTAACATGTTGGTCTGACATTTGTATTACTGACACCTACCAAGCATTAGGCTTCCATGCCACACGGACTCTAGCAACCTCAACACACTCCACATTAGAAACTTGCTCTCAACCCTACAGAAAGAGGTATCTAATACTATTTTTATTTTTACCTTTATTTTTATTTCTACCAAAGCAACTAAAGATTTTCCACTTGTAGCAATCCACTCACAGATTTCCTTCTTCTTATTCATGTCACACCCACCCTTAATATTCCAAAGAAGCATGGACATATCAAAGATTTTTGGTTTACCTAGTATGACTGGTCAGCTCCTTCCTATTATCCTTATTTTTCACCACTTTTTCCTTCACAACCTCTCCCTCTTCTTTGTCTGAGTCAGAATGGGCATCAAAGCTATTTGCAGTGTCAAGTATGGTGCCCACACCCACCTTCTTTGGGATACCTACTGTCCTTGCTCCCTTCCTCTTTGTAGTAGAAAAAAATATGTTGTCTTCATATGCCTTGTCTCCAAGCATCATGCTTCCTTCTTTTCCCCAGTCTTATTGTACATTAACTGTTGTTCCAGTTGGTTCCTTCATCTCTAGTGTCTTCCCCCATCTCTAGGTTTTGTTTCCTTCATCTAAACTTTCTTTTTTCACACCTTTACGGGTCCCTCTTTAGGCGTCACCTTTGTGGCTTGGTTCTCTTCATTGCATGCTCCTTCACCATGGACAAAGGCTTGGCACTGGCCACACCATTGAGGCACATGGTCGTATACCACCTTGACTGGTATGGGCTTGTATCCTTTCACATTTATCCAAACTGTGTCAGGTTCTCTTCCATCTGCTTGAAGTTTGACTATAATCCTCACCTCGTCGCTCTCCAATGATTTATCATCTACATGGAGGACTCGCCCTACACCGGCGACCACCATCAATGTCGCTCACCATGTCTACGATTGTCCAAAGCAGTGGAGAGTAATCCACATCGGAATCATGTTAAATAGGTCCCTCTTTAGTTCATCTCCATACTTGTACTCTTTGGCAACAACCAGTTGCCCATCTAACCATCTAGGTCCCAATCTGAGGATTGGCTCCTTGTCGACTGCCGTCGAGAACCAGATCAAGAAGATGTCATTTTCTCGAGATAGTAGTTCAAAGGAGCCCTTCGGCCTCCATGTCCTATTGATCCATGTAAGAAGATGGGGGTAGTATGGTCGCTTACCCAGGACATATACTAGCACTGTGTGTTCCCAGATATTCTTCATACAATTGAATTCATCTTCTTCCAACTCAACGTGGACTTCTCCCTCTACCTCACGAGGTTTTGGGAAATTGAGATCTTTTTTGTTACTCGATGAAGGCTGCTTCAGAATCCTTATCCAATCCATCCCTCCTGTGCTAGGAGTCTTCGTCACAGCCGTCAAGGACTTGTCCACCCGGCTAGGGTTTCCTACATCCTCCCTATTTTGCCGCTGTCCTTGTTGCTGGGTGGGTTCTGGGTATTCGAGGGTAGTGTGGGTAGTGTCTGGGTGATTGGGCGTGTGGGAGTCTGGATGCCTCCAGCTGGAGTAGCTGGTGGCATTGGCGCCATGCCGCCAGTCATCAGGTTGCCTAGTCGATCGCCAGACTTAGCGGGAGACCTAGCGGGTGGGCGGATATGCATGTATGTATGTATGTATGTAAGTATGGGATTAAGAGAGAAAGATTCCCCCCCTCCCATGCCCGTGGCGGAGGCCAAACACCCGGGAAGGTATATGTATGTATGTATGTATGTATGTATGTATGTATGTATGTATGTATGTATGTATGTATGTATGTATGTATGTATGTATGTATGTATGTATGTATGTATGTATGTATGTATGTGTGTATCAGAATCTAGTAAATATATACCGACGTTCCCCCTAAAAAATATTAGGGGGTCAAGAGTACATGTAGGCCCAACGCCATACATCCAAATCAGCCTTACAACTCACTCATCTACTCAATGTTTAGTCTATGTCTAATGCATTTACAAATTTTTACAGCAATACTAGTAGCATTAGTGGACTTCCCGTGGTATTTCCTCGCATTCCTTTCCTCCCAAACGTGGTAGTAGAGGCCCACCAGTAGCAGATTTTTCTTTTTACTTGTACCACATCTAGCTAGCATCCTCCGTGGTTCCGCACAAAGCCAAATTTGTAGGCTGAAATTGTTGCAAATATACTCCCAAATCTCCCTCGTGAACTGGCATTTACCTGCTAAGTGGCTGTGATTTTCCTCCTCTTCCCCACATAAAAGGCATACCATAGAAACATCATAGTTCCAACCTTTAACTCTGTCCAAGGTAGCAAGAATATTATGTAGAAATTTATAGACGCAAATGCTCCATTTCGGTATATGCCTCTCGCTCCAAATCTGGTCACCCATTGTGTCCTTTGCACCTCTCGTTCAGGACACATCCCACATATTTATCCCCTTATCTTTGAGTTGCCAACCCCCCTTACCGTTTGTCACAAACAGCTGCTTGATTTGTGGCCAAACCTCTCTCATGATGTTGATGGATCTAGAGTAGCCTTATCTTATTTTTGGAATGAAATTTAGTCCTCTGGGATATCTGTCTCTCATCCATTTACCCCATGTAGATGAGCCCTCCTAGTAAGAAACAATCCGTCTCATGGAGCCCCATCTAGTAATGTCTCTTGGGGTCTTTAGATCAAGTCCCCCTTCATCACTGGGAAAAGTGAGTCTGGAGTATTTCATAGGACGATGTTCACTCCCCCATAAAAAGTTAGCCATGTTCATCTCCATTCTGTCAAGAACCGATATAGGAATTTCTCCTTGTTGTACCCAGAAGATAAGAAGCCCCTCAATAGATGCTTTGATTAGAGTTCTGCGTCCTGCCATAGAGGCTTTTTGTGTAGGCCATCTACTGATCATCTCCTCCACTTTGTCAATGCAATCAGCAAAGTCTTTTACCTGTAAGTTGCCCCCGGCAAGGGGAAATCCCAAATATTTTGTGGGAAATTTGCCCCTTTCAACCCCAATAGCATGCTTGAGCCTATCCTCCATTTGGTAATAGTTTTTTTATAAGAAGATATGAGTTTTATTAGCATTGACGCACAACCCAGTTTGCTGCCCAAATCTTTCCAGAACTCCTTTTAAGTTTTCCAAACAATATTGTTTGGCTTCAACAAAAACCAGAACATCATCTGCAAAAATCAAATGTGTCATTACCTTTGTGCCATGAACTGTGTACAGTTTAATTTCCTTTCATTCTTCAGCTTGTTGCATTTTCCTCGAGAAGTACTCCATGACCATCACAAATAGAAGTGGGGTGAGGGGATCACCTTGGCGTAGACCGTTGCCCCCGTGGAAGAGGCCAAAAGAAGTGACATTGACCAAGACAGAATAGCTAGTAGTCCCAACACACGGTTTCATCTAGCCAATCCATTTTTCATTAAATCTCATTTGCTCCATGATCCACCATAGTTTTTCCCATCTCACACTGTCATAGGCTTTAGAGATATCTAGTTTCAGGCAAGCTTTCCTACTTCCTCTCATGACGTTAAAATCTAGTAGAAATTCACCCGCCAATAAAGAACAGTCATTGATGCTTCTACCAGTAATAAACGCCCCTTGGTTCACAGAAATAAGGTAAGGGAGGACCATTTTCATTCGGGCAGCAAGGATCTTAGCAATAATTTTGTATTGAACCGAACAGCAGGCAATGGGCCAGAAATCCTCCATAGAAGAAGTAACTTTCTTTTTCAGAATTAAAACCAAGAAAGAATGATTAACCTATCTCACCATATTTCCTCCATCCAGGAACCAGTCCACATAGGTGAGCAAATCATCTTGTATGATATCCCAAGTTCTTTTGTAGAAAAAGGCATTGAACCCATCCGACCCAGGGGACTTATTGCTTCCAATACTCCTCAAAGCATCCTTGACCTCCTGTTCATTAGCTTTCTTTGTGAGAATTTTATTGTGAGTGCTATTAATCTTGAACTTCCAGTCCACCTCTTCATTAACATCAATATCCTCAGAAAAAACTTTATTATAGAGAGAAGAATAGAAGTAAGTAGCATGTTCCTCAAGGTCCTCCTGTTTGTTGATCACCTGTCTTTCTACATTTATAAGTTCATAGATAATATTACCTGCCTCTCTTCTTCTGACTGTCGCATGGTAGAGTTTTGTGTTCCTGTCACCATCCTCCATCCATTTCTCCTGGCTTCTTTGCCAGTAGAATTTTTCTTCAGCCTTTTTCAGGTCCTCAAGCATCCTCTTCACCTCCCTTTCTTTCTCAATAAGATTTGGATTTAGGGGGTCAGCCAGTAATTTTTCTCTAAGCTCCTTGCATTCCTTCTTTGTGTCCTTTAGCATATTTGGGATGTTCACCTCTTCTTTTTCCCATTTCTTCAATGCCACTTTAGTGTTCTTGAGTTTCATAGCAAACACATACGTGGGGTTACCTGTCACCTGCACGTTCCAACTTTGTTTAACAACATCTTCAAATCCTTTCCAGTCTGCCCAGTAGTTTAGGAATTTGAACGGCCTTCTTTTTTGCTTTTTCTCTGCTATCTGGATTGAAATAGGTGCATGATCACTAATATCGGATCCTTCAGCTTTAACCTGCACATTTGGAAGAATTTTCAGCCATTCATCATTCACCAGTGCCCTATCCAGTTTGCTAGCTATCCTGTCATGCGGTCCTCTTTCATTGTTCCAAGTGAAGAGGTCCCCTCCCACCATAGGCAAATCAAACAAGCAAGCTCTTTCAATGGTCCGGTTGAAAGCATCCACCTCAGCATTAATAGCTAGTCTTCTGCCTCTTTTCTCTGCCTGTAGACGTACAGTATTGAAGTCACCAATAACCATCCATTGTAGCTAGACCTACCTTGAGAGAGAAACCATGTCTTCCCACAGATTCAGTCTAGATTTCCCATCATTATGACCATACACAGCTGTCAGCCATATGTGGAGACCACCATTATTAACACAGTCCACCGTCACCTGCTGATCTGACATCTGAACAACAGACACCTGCCAAACATTAGGCTTCCAAGCCACACAGACACGAGCAACTTCTCCACACTCCACATTAGACACGTGCTCCCAACCTTGCGGAAAGAGATATTTAATACTATTTTTATTGTGCTTCTTTATCTTTGTCTCCACTAGAGCAACCATTGAATGACCGCTAGAAGCGATCCATTCTCTGGTTTCTTTCTTCTTGTTCTTGTCGCACCCTCCTTTGATATTCCATAAGAGCATGGACATATCAAAGTTGTTTATTTGCCCTAGAACGCCTAGCAGGCCCCTTCCCAGCATTCTTGCCCTTCCCTATCTGCTCTTATTGCTTGAAGGCGGTGTCCTCCTCAGGATCTGACTCGGATAGCGCCTCAAAGCTATTTGTTGTGTCTAGAATAGTGCTCACCCCTTGAGTTCTCGGTATCCCTATTTTCCTTACCCCCTTCCTTCTAGCACTAGATATGAACTCCCCTTCTTCCCTATCACCTTGCAGTCCGGTTTCTAACCATGCTTCCACTGATTTATTGTTGTTGTGCGGTTCAGTCGCCAAAGGTGTAGTTGCTTCTTTCTGTACTTCCTTGTCTGGGTTCTCGTGTGCTTGCTGAGCAGTTTCACCTTACTTCTATGGATTGACACTTGGTTCCTTCCCTTTAGCATCATCTATCTGCACCAAGGATGGCCCATCCTTGGGAGTCACCTTCTCCTTCCACACTTTCTTCTCCTTCGGACCCTCCTTCTTTTCCTCTATTCGCTCGCAATCTGCAGTGTCATGCCCGAACACTTGGCATTGTGAACAGCTATCTGGTATATGATCATAAGCCACAGAGACATGTATCGGCTCCCTTCCCTTGACGTTGAGCCACACTTTGGTGGGTTTGGGACCTTCTACCTTCAGTTTGACAAGAACTCTCACCTCTTCCCTCTTCAGAGATTTGTCGTCAATGTGCAAGACCCATCCAGCCCTGACGGCGATTGTTCCTGCCACCTTCCTTGTCCATGACCGGCTGAATGAACTGATTGTGATCCAAGTCGGGATGGTGCTGAAGACTTCCTTTCTCAACTCATCGTCGTGCGAGTAGTGCTTCGCCACCACCAGTTGGTGGTCGAACCACTGCGGCCCCATCACAAGGACTGCTTCTTTGTCCACCGTAGTTGAGAACCTGACGAGGAAGATGTCGTTCTCCCTTGACAGCAGCTCGAAATCCCCTTTCGGTTGCCACGTTCGCCTAATCCACGCCATCAGATGTGGGTAGAAAGGTCTTCTCCCCAGTGTGTAGATCATCATAGTGAACTCCCATATGTTGTGGAGTCACTCAAACTCTTCCGCTTCGAGTTCAATGTGAATCTCCCCCTCATCCTCCCTTGGCGGCGGGAAGTCCAAGCTATCTTTAGACGCAGGCTTCGGCTGCTTTAGGACTTGATTCCATGCCACCGGAGTTTGTCTCAGACACCCATCTCCCTCACTGGTCTCATGTTGTTGATTGCCGCCCCCATCAATCCCCTTTGCGCAGACGTTCGGGTTGGTGACCTGCGGTCTCCTGCCTCCCTCCGCTTCGGAGGCCTTCGCTCTTGTGGTTGAGGATGGTGGTGGTGGTGGGTTGCGGTTGTGGTGTGGTGGTGTTGTGCGGGGGTGGACGCCATTAGCCGGAGTGGCTGGTGGCGTGGGCGCCATGCCCAAGGTAGCCGGAGGGAATCGCTCCCCGTTCGCCCGGAGCTTGTATGTTGTATGTATGTATGTATGTATGTATGTATGTATATATATATATATATATATATATATGTGTGTGTGTGTGTGTGTGTGTGCGTGTGTGTGTGCATATATATATATATATATATATATATATATATATATATATATATATATATATATATATATATATATATATATATATATATATATATATATATATATGTATATATATATACTTGCATATATACACACAAAACTACACATCAGGTCTTACAAAGATCACTATACATATAAGTAAAAAATGTACCAAATGAAATTATATATGGGTTTTTCTAGATCTCTCTACAACCTAAATTCCCAACTCATGGTCTAGATACACAAGCTACTTATGCTCTAAAGCTAAGGTTTTGTTTTCTACAAATTACAATTTTTTTGTTGGACAACCAAATAGTTGTATCAGTGCAAGCTTCAAACAAGACAGCTCGATAGTTGGACAAATATCTAGAAAGTCAGTTCGACAAACATCCCACATCAACCTGACTACAACATGTAGCGGGGCTGACTAGCAACCAGATCCTCAGTGTGGTCATCCTAACTAGTCTCCCTGACTATCCACAAAGTTTGTTGACTTCTAGATTGACTAATAGTTGTTCTACCTATAATCCACATTGGTGATGAGGCCCCCACTACAGAAGGTTGACTAGACTTGTGAGTCAAACTAACTGATAAGTCATCCAACTAGGGGATAAAATGAGAGATGACTAATTTAAGGTGATTAATTCATATCTACAATTATAAAAGATCAAAATATCCCTAAAATTCAAAATTTCACAATTAGGGTTTCAATTAACCAAAAAAAACTTTATCAAAACATGTCTAAATCATGCCAAATTATGTGTAAGTATTGAACAACATTATCTTAGTTCAAAGTACATGCTCACTTGGGATCTTCTACACGACACTTTTTCCACAACAACAAAAGTATACCATTTAATCACATATGTTTTGTTCGATTTAGACTATGATGCTAATAACGACCAATGTGAAGGAATCTATCTTAAATGGAATGTGCTTAAGCCACATCCATTTTATATAAGGTCTTGTTTGGTTGGACCGCAAATGAGCACATTCAGTTTAAACTCGACATGCTTTCCAATTCCACATGTTCATTGTGATCACTAGTACATTTCTAACCTCTAATGTCACTTTTGTTGACGTTGGCTCCAAAGGAAAACTGACATTAAAGACCAATCAATGTTGGTTCATTAGCATAAATGTCACAATTGATCAAGTTATGTCAAGTTAGGAAAGATACGGGTATTGTTTTTTCTTTAACGTCAGTTATATTTTAACCAAATCAGTGTCTAAATTAACCCACAAAATATAACTTTTCAAGTAAAAATATTTGCCTCTTAAAATTTTAGGATTAGTGTCAGTTGTCAGTGAACTTATGACAGACACTTCACGTGAAATATATATTGCCTCCAAAATATTTTTGGTGTCAGTTGTTTATCCTCAAAACCAACATTGATTCTCAGGAAAATTGTGAAAATCGGTGTCAATTTTTTGTCAAGAAAGTGATGTCAGGGGACTCATGCCATGTCTTCATGAAAAATTATTCCCTCCAAATTTCTCTCTAGTGTCAGTTCCACCATAAAAAACCAACGACTTAGGCCCTACTCATGACGATTTTTTTTGTTCAGATAATGGCCTCCTGCATTGGTTTTTTATAGCAAACCAACGTCTAAATTACTAGGTCAAGTGTCAATTTTAGATGTACAATCGATGACTCAAGCCCTACTCAGACCGATTTTGTTGTTTGGTAATGCCCTCTTGCATTTGTTTTTTTTTTAACGATGTCTAAAGGTTAGGTGTCGGTTTTAAGTATACAATTGACATCGAAGAACTTGGTAGTTGGTTTTGGCCAACAACCGACGACTATGGGCCACTTAACATCACATGTGGAATTTTCTTTTCCCCTCTTTCCTATTTCATCACGTGATACCTAGTCATCTTTCTTGTTATGGTGATTCCTGTCATTTTCACAGCTCATGTTGCTTTGTGTCGTCACTGGTGGTTCTCGTGCCTCTGCCATTGATCATCCTCATGTCGTTATTGCTACTCCCACTACCACTCCAGACACTGGTCCTACTTCCGCTGCTGCTCCTTCTACCAATTTTGTTTCCTACCATCATTGCCGTTGTTGGCCACTGTCACCAGCTGACCAAGGTTATTTTTTATTTTTCATTTTCTTTTAAATTTTTTGGTGTATGTTATATAAATTTTTGCTCTTTTAAACATCCATAAAATTAGGGTTTACATTTTTAACTTGATTATAGTTTTAATTAGGTTTTGTAATTAAATGTAATTAGGGTTTTTAATTTTTATAATTGAAATACATGTATTCAATTCTTGTATATTTGGTTGCATTGTTCAATTTGATTAATTAAAGTGAATTGATATGAATGATCTAAAGTAGCTTGATTTAGACTAAAATTGTTGTGTAATTACCTACACTTCTAAATAGTAAACCTTAATTTGGACATATATGTTCTTTTGTTATGTTTGTATTTATACTAAATTGATATGAATTGTAAACCTTAATTTTGGAAGTATATATGTTGGCCTAAAAACTCATCTGAGATTTACTCCTATGATTAAATCTTAGATAGTCCCCAGTTTGCAACTATTCTTGAACACTTAATCTCACTTAACATGTAAGTGTATAATGTATATTTAGTTTTTAAGATGTTTCTTCAGCACTTTTCATTTGTTCTCTAAGTACATATGTAGGTGGATATTTTCCCATCTACATCAGTGTACTTGGAGAAATGTGGGCAAATATGGCTGAAATTTTCTTGAAAATTGAATACACATTATACATTTACTAGTGGAATTAGGTGTAAGAATGGGATAGTTGGTATACACATTCATTACTGAACTCTAAACTCTAATTTGTAAACCATAAACCCTAATTCCTAATTTGTAAACCCTAAACCTAAATTTGTATACACTTATCCCTAAATCCTAAATGACAAACCCTAATCATGTAAACCCTAAACTCTAATACTTGATTTCTCTTTGATCATAGAATGGATAGATCATGGATGTCCATTTCAAACCTTACACCCTGGAGTTTATTACTAGTCTTGATCAATTTATAAAATTTGTAGAGGAACATAGGAAATGACCTGGAGATAGTTTCTATTATCCATGTAGGAATTGCAGTAACAACTTGAAATTTGGCATTGTTGATGAACTCAAAAGTCATGTCATGTACAATGGAACTGTAATGGTATTGGAATGGAGAGATTCCTACTATGAGATCAGTAGATGTTGATAGCAGTCTTATGTTGAAGAAGAAATTGTAGTCGATGATGTAGATGTGAATGACTTGATTCTGATAGACATGCTTGATGTGATGCTAGATAGTTGTGAGATAGAGCATATCGATCCACCTTCCTTATTTAGAAACATTATGCATGATAATGAGAGATTGTTGTACTTAGGTTGTTTTAAGTTTACGAAGTTGAGAGCTAATTAACCCAGAGCATGCCCATAGGCGTGTTAGGTCTGCTGGCGCTGGTGTCGGTATAAGAGCCTTCTTTGGGCCATCAGAGCATAAGTACAAATTTGTCCAGAAAGGAGGATTCTCATAAGAAAAGGTACAAGAGATGATTGTAAAGGGTATAGAGGAAGCAATGACACAGTATCATGCTTCTCATTCATCTCCTCAGATAGTACCTGTGGCACCCCACTCTTCATACGAGGTGGACCATCCTATGATAGAGGTGGTTGGGAGTAGTCTTGTGGACCCACCAATTAGTATGTCCATTGTAATTATTTTTATGGCATAGTACTCTTTCATAGTTATTTGTACAATATGTTTGAATTTAGGTATATATATAATACTTTATACAAATGTGTAGAGGTCATGTCATCTGTTATTACAAGGATATATTGTTGCATAGTATGCGGCTTACCCACGCCTTGAAGGTGACATGATTCATGGTGTTCGGTTTCCTGTCAATGTGGTTCGTGCAACACCGCGCCTTGTCTACAACCCTTGGAAGCAGACTACACTGCCATATGATGACCCCGAGCATGAGACAATAGGTGATGGAGAAGGCGGCATGGTTGCGGGGCCCAAAGCGGGAGTTTTCAATATCAGTGTATGTTGAATTTATATTGCATTTGTATCTATATATACATGACAATTTATATGAGAATATATATATATATATATATATATATATATGTGTGTGTGTGTGCAGGACACATCGCCTAAGAAACCCCCTGCATGTCGTCCTCCACCTCCACATCATCCTCAATTACCTGGTTGACTTGCAAAGGACATATTCGACTCGCTAGGTCCTAATTGCAGAGGGTTGGGAGTATAGATAGGCAACATTGTTGAATGGCTGCCTATGATGGTCCATATTAAGGAGGACGTTGTAGGTCAACCTCATGATACTAGTATATTTTTGCAATATGTTGTCGAGATGTTTACTTATGCTTGGTTGAATACAACTATGATAGAACTTTAGATATGATGAGATCTTATATAGCTAAATACTCATTTTAAATATGTTTATTTGTTTTCTTATATATTAATGCATACATGATATATGTTTTGTAGTTACTTACATAGGGTGTGTATAGAGTTCACACTATCCCATGTGGCATTTGTAGTTCCATCATTGATTAGTCGTATAGTTAAAGACCCTACATCTATTACCGAATACTGCTCTATCATATTTAGATATTTTGGTAAAGCAAAAAAGAGTGTGATTATATATAGATCTGTTTAATATTGAGTAAGTTTAGTTACTTTGCTTATAATTTTGACTTAAGAATTACATTTTGTTATTAATTTTGAGTTTTATTTTGTTTGTCTTCTTTTAACTCAAAAATAACTATTAGGTGTTGTTGGTTATTGTTTTTCTGACGCTAACTGTGTATTATCTAGATCCTCAAGGTGATGAAGTAGACAATAGGGGACACGAAATAAAAATAATCCACATGAGTAATTTTTTATATTTATATATGTTATGTATATTATTACATGACTATTTACTAATACACTCTAATGTGTTATATTAACATATAGGGGTATAAAAGAATTCAAAAAAGCTAGAAGAAAGGTGGACCAGAAAAAAAAAGTGATAATTTGGCAGAATGTTGATGTATTTTTCTGACTCCAATGCATATTTATGCCAACTATACTTATCTTTTTTTTTAATTGGTGATTCATTCATCACGTCGCCAGGGTTCGAGCTCATGATCTCTCAGACTTACAACATCACTTTTACCACTGGGATGCCACTTCATTTGAATTTATAGTGTCATGTATAAGACAATAGTTGGACATGCAGATATTACATGATGCGGTATATGGACGTGATTTTTAGATATTGGGCCACTAGACATCAACTGCATATAAAATGTAATTTGTATATATAGTCTTGATCATCATAAGTAACTCATTTGATCACATGAAAACATCAAACTTTTTAATTATATATGTCATTCTATTTGTATGTATTTGAAATGAAAAGGCCCTATACGACAAAACAGATGGATCAAATACAAAAACAATGGGCACAATCCTTCGTTAAGGATGTGAAGTTTGAATTTAATTAGGATAAAGATTAAATTTTCTAAACTTTGATGTCCTTATTTCTATATATATGTGGTGCTTATGACTTCTTGTAACTTTAAATTTGATGCGAGTAAATTATGGGTGCATATGTGAATAATGAATATATACATGTGTGTAAATGTGAAGATGAATGAATACAATGAGAATTATTTCTCTACATGTCATGATAATGGAATTGGTGTATATGTGAATGAAGTATCATGTGTGTGAACAAATGTACAAATGAATGAATAGAATTATATTTGTAAATGTGATGAGAATGAAATCACTGCATATTTGTTCACTACTGCCATTGCAGAATTAAAAGGAGAATCATATTGGCATACAGCAAATCTCTGTGCACCAGCTATGAATGAACAATTTATTCTTTGGTTGTAATTTTATTTTGGAAGGATCTCTAACCAAACGCAAACAATGGACGTTTGAGAATTATAGCTACATCCAACCAAACAACATAACATGTAATCTAGTTCCATGTTTGGATTTTCCTATTTTCAAAATCATTTTTAATGTGTGGCAAGCATGTGCATGATCTGATCCAAGATTAAACCCCGTCCTTTAGCGCCACATAGGTGTAGATATGTATCATCTCATTCGGGATCCAGTCCTGCATTGTTTGATAAAAATTAGACTAAGGGTTCCATTTGGAATTTTGTAATTTCTATATCCAAACCAACTCGGTCTTGCTTTTAGAAGGATTACAAATCTCAATCCACAAGCAGCTCTGTCTTATATACTACTTTATTTTATATGCAACACTGGAAACAAAAACAATCTCATTTAGGTGTCAATTTAGATACCAAACAATATAAGATTAGGAAGCAGATTAGCCCAACCACTATCATGTTCTAATCCCAAGCAACTTCTAGTGTAGACTAAATCCTGGTCTTATCCCAAATAGGTAAGGGAAGATCCGCATTGGGGTTGTGTGTGTGTGTGTGTGTTAGTGATGTTGCGCTACCCGTTTTGAATACTAAATAAGTATGTGAAGCTTCTGTCTTATAATCCCAACTCAGTCCTGCTTTTAGCAGGATTACAAATCCTAATCCACATGTAGCTCTGTCTTATATATTACTTTGTTTTATATGCAACAGTGAAAATGAGAGCAATCCTATTTAGGTGTCAATTAAGTTACCAAACAGCATGCTATTAGGAAACAGATTAGACCAACTCCACTATCATGTCCTATTCCAAATAACTTCTAAGTCAGACTAAATCCTGGTCTTATCCCAAACAGGTAAGGGAAGATCTGCACTGGGTTGGGTGTGTGTGTGTGTGTTGTGATGTTGTGCTACCTGCTTTGAATTCTAAATAAGTATGTGAAGCTTCCAAATCACTGGTCTACCTTTCAAAGATTCAGTCTACTTAGTTAGTTGAGCTTGAGCATTTGGTCAATACGTGCAGCAGCTCCAGGGTGTCGCGTTGTTTAGGCTGTCGCCTCTGTGCAAATCAACAGCCCGGAGTGTCATGTCACTCTTCCCAATTTGACATTCCTAACGAGCTTCCAATGTGCGGTGTGGCAGAGGAACTTGCTCCTATAGGTGCTGGGCTCCCTGGCTATGTTAGTGAACACTGTTCCATGAAATTTAATCTTCAAAACGCGTTGTAGATTGCTTCTTTCATGCTAAACGTAGGAGGGAGGAGGAGGAGGAGGAGGAGGGGGGAGAGAGAGAGAGAGAGAGCTAAAGGTGGGTTTTTTAAGAAAAAGAACCTAGCGTATCCCTACCTGGGAGCACCATAATTGACCCGTACAGTTACCCAATGCATTCTTCTTGCCTTCATCGTTGCTTCCATGGCCAGACGCGATCATCTGACATGGCCCATTTTGTTTCTTTCTGTTTTCCAACAAGTTTCCTCGCTCTTTTTGAAAAACTTTGGGTTGCTGTACAGCTCCAGCAACCGGGTCATCGAGGTCAATTTAATTAGCCACACCAGAGCTAGTCCCCCACCACCTCTTCCTCCATTTACTGCGTCATAACTCTGGCTGTCGGTTGCATGCATATAAATGCACGCCCTTCTGCTATCCTAAGGTCAATACAAGTTGCAGCCAGCGGCTGGGTGTCAAAAATATTGAATCGAAATTGATTCGGCAGTCCAGCTGCCAGCCTGATCAGGGATCATTTCGAAAACTGGAAAACGATCTGCAACCTGTGGCACGGAGGCGGAGCTGGAGATCTAGAACCGGTAGAGTTCCCACCCTGGCATTGATGGTGTACACATATACGGGTCGTATCTGAGAGAAATGGATCATGGATGATCTATGCTGACTAGATTTCCGGTATTATCATTAGCGCATGTTCACAAGCTCATCCCTCTTAATCCATGGTGTACTACCTCTCCGATAGTTACAATATAACCAAGCAAATGTTGTACTTTCTGAGGTGGACTCGCAACAAAATGTGTTAGGTTAGTGTCAAGTCCTTGTTATCATTGTCTTATCATTATAAGTTTTATAGTGGGCAGGTCGTCTACCCTTGAAATGTTTTATTTCAAGGTACAGGGCGGATGAGGCTTTGCTTGCGTAGCACTCCACCTAATGAGCAACAAACAACCGTGTATTTTATCCGCATCTTCAGATTTAAATGCACATAAAGACGTCCCAACCGTTCGAGTTACCCTTGTTTTGGTCGACATCTACACACACAACACCACCACACCCACTACGACAATCCCACCAACCAAAGAAAGGGAAAATATTCAAATATAACAATATATGATTTTGCGCTATCTTGCTTACTTGTTAGACCCCCCCTTCCCACTACCAACCCCACTATATATGTGAGAGAAAAAAATTGTGTTGTCACAATTGTTGTACATTGGCCCTACAAAAATTAGCTTCAAATGTAGCTTTGCTTCATCACTCTTCACCTAATCGATGGCCTATTTTCAAGCAATGTCGACCAATGGAAAGAAAAAAAATCGGGATAAAATGTGAAAGTAGAAAAGAAAATTCCAACTAATCCTTTGAGGTAAATTGTTTTTAGATGTTTCTTATAATCTTCTCTTCCCGATCTTTGGTTCAAATACATGTTGGAGGTGGAGTTCAATTCTCTTATTCTTTCCTCTTTTATCCCATAGGTGAAGCCTACGTCCAACAAGTCTAACAACTAGCTAGAAAAGAAGAATTTGGGGCATTACCTTCAAATATAATAAAATTTGCTTGCATACCAGACCAATAACTAGAAACAAACCTCTAAGGTGAGTGGAAAATCACAAGATCTAATTAAAAATGTGAAGAACTGGTGTATTGTTGTGCTCATCTTTTTAGTATAATGGGATGGTGAGCTTAGAAATCAATGTATGCTTGTATAATTGATCAAATTGGCTGAATTAATGATATGTATTGATTATAATTAACTTCAAGATGATTTTGTTTAAACTTCACAAAATTCTAAGATAATCCAAATGATGAGTCACATGTGTATATGGAGTTGCCCTGATTTTAATAGAAGTGGAATTTATTTTAGGAAAGTGATTATGAGTTTTTTTTTATTTCTAGTTATGAAGTTGAATCAACAATGTAGAGTATTGGTCAATATTTTTATATATAACCAATTAATTTTGTCTAAGACATGTACCATATGAAATATTCACATCACAATTATGGTATATGTTTTACCATGCTTAGAAATATTCAGATTAATTCAAGTTTATTAGTGTATAAATTATATCTAGTAGTTAATATACATATAGGGATATTGTAATCAGTTCACTATTCAGCATGACCTTTAGTATCCTAGTTACAAAATAGAACACATAAGTGAGGCAAAAAGATATTGACCCATGCTTAAGTTAATCACAATCAGTAGATCATTGTAGAGTTAAATTAAGTAATCATGTAGACATTAGATGCATGGAACAATGTATATTCTATGATTAGTTTTGTCCCCAAAAAGAAGGAAATGGTTTACCCATGGGTAGAGGCCACAAGAGGTAGTTAAGGTGTGCTATTGTGGAATGAGGGACAAACCTGTAAAAAAATGACCTTTTGGTTAATATCAGGGTTATCCAGCTTAAATTGGAGAGCTTGATGATACAATTTGTAGTACTTAACAATGACCGCAGATATGTGGGTACCAAGTTTCTATACAGTTTTGATTAGGTACCTAACATTAACCAGAGATTTCAGCAATAGCTGATTCATCTACTACTTAGTGAGTCATCCTTGTCAATCTCTAATGTACTAGTTTAATCTGGAGTGCTTTGACGCTCAACTTGTTTGCACAGGTTCAAAGGAGGATTATAGTTTAAGTCAAACATGGCAGTCCTATTACAGGTTGAGGAGGTACTTTAGCAAGCCTAGAATCGTGGGTAAACATATATCTTATATGGTGAGATCATAGCATGTTGTGATACTTGTACATTGTGTGGTACATGTATGTCTATCCAAATCATTGATAAAATAAACAACACATTACATAATTATATCCAAGAAGTTACTTCTTGTAGTCATTCTTAGTATTCCAAGATGTTGTATGGTTATATCTAATGGTACTAATAAACAATAAAAGATCCAAATATACCGATTTTTTGTATTATTATAGTGAGATGGTCAACATTAACTAGAGTTTATGGTGATGTCCATTTCATCTAGTACTCATGAGTCATCCTTGTGGAATCATTGATTTATCTAGTTTAAGATGGAGTACTTTGACTCAACTTGTATCCACAAGTTCAGAGGAGGAGTCTAATTCAAGCCAAATGTGGCGGGTCCCATTACAAATCAAGGAACTAGTTTAGCAGACTTAGAATCATGGGTCAACTCTAAATCGCATAAAGTGATAGCATATCTTTTTATGATACTTGAACATCATGTGGTACATTTCATGTAGGTATGGACATCATTAAAATAAATATGTGATTAGATTGAGGAATTTACTTCTTGTAATTATTCTTGGAGTTCAAGTATGTTGTATAAGTTATAGTATTTGCCTATTAATTTAGCATTTTAATTTTCATCTCATTTTTCATCTATTATAATCCACTTAATTAATTGTATATGGATTATCATTCTATTTAATGAATTCTATTTATTGAGTCAGTATCTCACATCTATTGGAAGGTAATCTTGTCAGATTGGGAGATATAAACACCTAAGGATAGTCATACCACCAAAGGTTGTTGTAAGACTTTAAATATAGAGGTAGTATGTCTCAGTCGCTATCTACTTTGTGTCATTCTATATTGGGAAGAAAAAGTTGTAATAGTCAAGTGTTGATGCAGTATGATTTCATTTCTTATATTATAGTTTGTAATTAAATAGTTCTTGTATCTAAACATGTTGTAAGCATCAAGTGAAGGATAAGAAGTTTCTTCTGGATCTTCCAAGTGTTGAAGTGTATGTTATGTCTGTTGGATCTAAGGGCTCTAGAGGGGGTGAATAGAGCTACAGAAATTCTCACAAAATAGATTAGACCTTCAAATTATATCAAGTTTGAGCAATAGCTTAAAGGCAATTTGAAGTCCTGTCTAAACAAGCATAGCAAAGATGAGAGAGATTGATAGCAAGCACTTGACAAAGGGATGTAGAGTGGCTCCACACTTCAAACTAGATGTGAGTCAGTCCACTACCTAGAGAGGTCAGCCTCTAGGACTTTGCAAGTGCTTTTCTCTATTATATCACCACAGAGATTTACAGCAAAAGACCACCAAAGGACTTACCCATCCAATCACAGGGAGATCTCCACCTTACCAAGGAACTTACCCACTTAGCTTGAGTCTTCAGCCTTCACCTAGGTCTTACCCACTCAAGCTCAAGTCTTCCACCTTGAAGGACTTTGCTTCTCCTCTTGGATCTTCAGCCTTTGCCTTATCCTTAACTTGGAGAATATCACCACCTCTTCAACAACCTTGAAGAGGACCATTTACAGCTCCTTCTTCACTCGATGGAGCTTGCTTCAGCTTTTCTTCATGAGAGAAGGGGATAGGGAAGTAGTGGAAGATTTGAGAGTTTTACATGTACAAAGGTGGAGCTCTCTTACAATAATCCTAACTAACTCATAAATCACAAAATGAAGTATAAACTAGAGAGAGAAATGGGCTCAAGGAGTAGTAGCACACTCAACTATAGCAAGGACCTTAAATATAGTGAATGAGAAAACTTGGAATGAACTCGAAGGGGTCCTATATATAGTTGGGGTGCTCCCTTGAGTTGGGGAATACTTAGGGCCGAAATATAGTTGTTTTTACTCAAGGAAACGGATATATTTTCGTCCAAACAAGTCACCAACGGTTAGAATCACTTTTTCTATGTTTTCCGTACATAGTGCATTCGGTCGAGTTTCAATAAAGGTAACTCAACCAATCGGCTAAAAGACAAACCCAATTTTCAAACTATTGGCCGAGTTTGTCATGGGAAACTTGACCGATTGGCCAAAATCACATTTGGTCAGTAAGTCATTCGGTCGAGTTCATGTGAATGCACAACTCGACCGATGCATATCATCAGAAAATCAATCCATGGGATCGGTTGAGATTGTAACTCGACCGATCAACATCATGTGATCAATTTACTAACTTGACTAAACAGTGATTAAAACTTGGTACTAAGTGTCCCACACATTTTTCTCATCTTAGTTATAAGTCATATCATCAATACAAGTGATTACAAAATTCTTCTAAGTTCGTTTGAAGGGATTTCCTTGTTAGCACACTTGCATTGCAATTGACTTGAACTTTTACAAGCTAGGGCTTGTGTAAATTGATCTTTTTCATGTACCTAAAACCTGAGATCAATCTTGAATACACATATTAGATACATATGAATGGAATGGTTGAATCATTATTAAAATATGGACAATGTATAACCTCTAGGTCAACATTCTCCCCCTTTTTGACAATGACTAACCATTCCTCAAACATATTGAAAAGGATATTGAAATTATATCTTTACCTTGTGAATTAGGGGGATTCAAGATTTGAATAATGTGAATTACTCCCCCTTAATCTATGCTTACTTTAACCTACATAGTTAGTCTTTCTACACAAAGCAATATAACATGCATGTACTATATGGTCCTTTAGCAAGTCACATGATAAAGCATATAATGAACAATAAAAGGATCACATAAGCAATAATAGCAATATTTATATGATTGAGTTTCAAGACATTGAATTTCTCTCCCCCTTTTGACATTATCAAAAAGTAAGGGGGCTAGAAGAGCATATAAGTAGGTCTTCTCCAAAGCGGATATTCAAACATGCAATCTCATAACATATATCAAACAGAGACGAGAGAAACACACAAGCTAGGTCATAATCAAAATATGGTGAAATATGGCACCAAGTCATAAGATATAACTGATCAAAGAGTAAGAGTGCACATAAGATAGATTACAACTCATGAAGCATGATCTCATAAAAACAACTACAAGTGAGAATCGATGAAAGCTAAAGATAAAATAGTACACCTCAGATCATGTGCCTAGATATTTTTAATACAAAATAGCCTAAAAAGATATATATGATTAGCAAACTAGACTAAAAATTGATAACATCTAGACATCTAGGTTGTATATATCTACATCATCCACAACGTCATCATCATCCTCGGCATCAGACTCGTAGTCATCATCTCCATCTGAAGGTGCAGTAGCATCGCCTTCATCATCGGAGTCACCAACAAAGCCATCAAATCCATCACCATCATCAGATGTAACACTAGCATCCTCATCAGCATCAGCAGTCTTGTCATCATCTTGGTCGGGCATCTCTTCATCCACCGAAGGTCCAAAGTGACAATTGGGCCAACGAGCATTCTACTCATCCCAAGTCATACCAAGGGCATAAAGCTCATTGTTCTGAGGGAAGGAAGGAGTAGAATTTCCAAGACTGGAAAGCATAGTGGCCAAGGGGCCAGCAGGTAGCAACAGGATGACTGGAGCAGGTCCACCAACAGCAGAAGGTGTGGGAGCAACAGTGGAAGGCTCAGGTGCAGGTGGAGGGGCAGGGTAGATGTGATTGTATGCAGAGGGTGCATAATCACTACCGGGGTATGGTTGGTAGGTGGGGTATGGGTGTGCACAGGATAAGTTCATGTTAGACATGATTGAACATAAATCCTGGTGCATATGCTCCTGGACCTGAAGGTTGTATGTCTGTTGGTGTATCATATAACCCATGAGGGCTTCATTGGACACATAAAATGAGGCATGGCTAGGTTCGGTAGGATGAGGAGGTGGAGGAGCTTGGGTTGAGGTAGAGGTAGGTGCATCTGAGCCAGAGGCAGAGGGTGAGGCACCGGGTGTGGTGGAGGAAAAGATAGGCATGGATTTCTAAATAGTGGTCTCACTGATACACACTCCCTTCCTGGCAGGTCTGTAGTGGAAGTCATAGAAGAGTGATTTCTCAGTGGTGAACTAGAAAAGACCACGTATTAGGGCAGGATAAGGAGGATGGGTGCCACATATGTTCTTTCTAGAGTCAAAGCAAGTCATGTGGTGGTGAATATATCTAGACCACTTGATTCCAACAATCTCTAAGAGGCAGTACATTATCACTGCAGTGTTTTCTACAATATCTGTTTGATTTTTCTTTGGGTGGATGTTGCAGTTGACCACTAGGCCTATACGCTTCTTGAGATCTAAGGAGGAGGAGGGTAGGGTGCTCTTATTCTTATAGGGAATGTCAGGTTTCTTCAAATAATGATGGATATCAGGAAGTGTGATCTCGTTTTGCTTGTAGAAACTTTCGGGGTCCAGTAGGTCGAAATACTCACCATAATCCTTATGCCATGTATCATTCTCATCGGCTCCTAAAAAAAGATACTTAGGATATCCTCTGAGATTTGGAATTTCTTACCGGCGATCATAGAAGTAAGGATAACTTGAGTATTTGGACGGGATACAAGGGAGTCATAATTCCAACGCAAATTTGTGTAGAATTCGTGAACGGATTTCATGTTAGACATTGAATTGTGAAAGCACTCATGCTTAACACCCAGGGTAGATAGGTGATGAATAGAAAACAACCTTGCCACTTGATCGATGATAGCTTGACGCCTAGGGATAGGCTCAAAAAGGGCTCTAAAAGGAAAAAGGACTCTTAGGAAGAAGGTCCCTATACCGATTTATAGCCTCAATTGAGACAAAAAGGGTCGCATTAAAAGGAATCAAGCGGGAAGATGAGGAGGAGGATGGTTCATTGCTAGGGGCAGCTCTCTTCCTTCTATTTCAAGCCATGGAGGCAAAATGGAGAGGAAGAAGAGATCAAACGCACAAACCACTCCATCAAAAATGTTAACCCACCTAGGTTAAGCTAGGGTGAAGGTCTAGGAAGGTCTCCCTAGGTCAGATAAGGGCTAGGTTAGGGAAGGAAAGGTCGAGGGTTGAGAGCTTAGGGCTAGAAGGAGTGGAATTGATCGACTATTTTCTAGTTGAGAGGGAGAATAGTCGACCGAACCTAACTTAAGTTGGCTTCAGCCTGTCGATCGGTCGAGTTCTGTGAGGTGGAAACTCGACTGATTGGTCCTTTTTAAAAAAGCTCTCAGCCATGGATCGGTCGAGTTTGTCCTGGGGAAACTCAACCGATGGTCAACCTGACCTAAAACCATCGAACTTAATTTCTAGCCATTTGAATGCTAATTAAAATTATTTTTCAAGTCCATTATGTATATTGAACATACTTAGGCACATATCACTCATCATTGGGTACTATTTTGTGATAAAACAAGCATTTGTGAAAAATACACAAAAACAAGAGAAAAACAAGGCAATATGAACATGAAAAACCAATTTGAAGCATATTAGCAAGAAAGGATGATCAAGATAGATGCAAAACATATAGGATAGATGACTACTAGCTAGAAGGCACATCAGATTCATTCAAAGTAGTTATAAGCAATTTTGATCTAATGAAATTAAATTGCTCTCTAGCTAGAGGTTTAGTGAAAATGTCTGCCAACTGATTTTCTATCTCCACATGCGTGATATAAATATCCTTCTTGGCAATGTGATCATGAAGAAAGTGATGGTGATCCTCTATATGTTTAGCTCTACTATGTAATATAGGATTGTAAGACAAGTTAATTGCACTAGTATTATCACAAAGGATACGAGAATCATCAAAATGAATGTTAAAGTCTTGGAGCATTTGCTTCATCCATAGGACCTAGGCACAACAACTCCCGGCTGCAATGTACTCAACCTCGGTGGTTGATAATGCCATGGTACTCTATTTCTTGGAGAACCAAGACACCAAGCATGGTCCTAGGAGGAAACAAGTGCCACTTGTACACTTTCTATCAATCAAGAAGCCTACATAATCAGCATCACTATAGGCAGTAAGAGTAAAGTCTCTTGACTTGGGATACCATAGTCCAAAATTTTGAGTTTTGGCTAAGTACCTTAGAATCCTCTTAACAACTATAAGATGAGATTTCTTAGGATTTGATTGAAATCTAGCACACAAGCCAACACTAAACATTATGTTAGGTCTAGAGGCAGTTAAGTAAAATAAACTTCCAATCATACCTCTATAGAGATTCTCATATACATTCTCACCTTCTTCATCTTTATCAAGTTTGGCGGTGTTTGACATGAATTTGTCCATCGTCTTGATATTCTCCATCCTAAAGTGCTTAAGTATTTCACTTGCATACTTGCCTTGGTTGATGAAGTTCCCATTCTTTGTTTGCTTGATTTGAAAGCTGAGGAAGAATGTGAGTTCACTCATCATATTCATCTCGAATTCACTCTACATAAGATCACTAAATTCTTTGCAAAGATCAAGGTTAGTTCCGCCAAAAATGATATCATCAACATATATTTGAATGATAAGAAAATTGTTAGAAGTGTGTTTTAGAAACAATGTAGAATCCACTTTGCTCATGATATAACCATGATCTAACAAAAAGTTCTTTAATTTCTCTTACCAAGCCCTTGGTGCTTGCTTGAGTCCATAGAGAGATTTTTGCAACAAATAAACATGGTTAGGTAGACTATCATGTTCAAAGCCTGGAGGTTGTGCAACATACACTTCCTCCTCAATTGTACCATTCAAAAACGCACTTTTAACATCCATTTGATACAAAAGAAAGTTTTTATGACTAGCAAAAGCAAGCAACATATGAATGGACTCAAGTCTAGCTACAGGTGTATATGTTTCATCAAAGTCAATACCTTCATGTTGATTGTAGCCTTGAGCCACTAACCTTGCTTTGTTTCTTACCACTTTGCCACTTTCATCTAGCTTGTTGCGGTAGACCCATTTGGTATCAATGATCTTTCTATCACTTGGTATTGGCACAAGGATCCAAACTTTGTTCTTCTCGAACTGTTCTAGCTCCTCTTGCATAGCTAGGATCCATTCTTCATCCCCAAGAGCTTCATTGAAATCTTTAGGCTCTAGTTGTGAGATGAAAGAGTTGTTGGCTTGTTCTTTGTTGAATGCAGCCCGCATCTTTACTCTCTCAAATAGATCACCTAAAATCAGTTCCTTAGGATTATTCTTTGCAAACCGGGGAATTGGATCCTTCTTTTCATCATCTTTGTCTTCTTCTTGAGCAACCACCTCTTTTCCCTTTTGGGTGATGTTGAGTTCTTTAAGGATAGAAATCACTTCATGTGCAACATCATCAATTGAAACAATATCGTTGGGAATAGAGGGGTTAGTCTCAATCAACTTTATATTAATAGATTATTCTACCTTAGCAAGATCAACATTATAAACTCTATATGCCTTGCTAGTAGTGCTATAGCCGAGAAAGAAAGCCTTGTATGATTTTAGATCAAACTTGTCAAAAGAATCTTTCGTATTCAAAATAAAACAAGGACATCTAAAAACATGGAAATACTCGATAGAAGGCTTCCTACCATGCCATAGCTCATATGGGGTTTTCTTAAGAAAAGGATGAGTGAAAACACGATTTTGCACAAACAAGAGGTACTGACAGCTTCAACCCAAAACTTCTTAGGAGTATCATACTCAAGAAGCATGGTCCTAGACATCTCCTGTAGAGACATATTCTTCCTCTCTATAACCCCATTTTGTTGAGGTGTTCGAGGTGAAGAAAAGTTGTGTGCATAATCCGATTCTTGAAAAAAATGCTCAAAAAGCTCATTTTCAAATTCTCCCCCATGGTCACTATGGATGGAAACAATCCAGCAAGAAGCTTCATTCTCAACTCATTTGCAAAAACTTGTGAAAACATCAAGCGTATCACTCTTTGAAACGAGAAAGAAGGTCCAAGTATATCTAGAGAAATCATCGACAATAACAAGGTAATACTTGGAACCACAAAGAGATTGTGTTCTCATTGGTCCAAATAGATCAATATGAAGAAGCTCAAGAGCTCTCTTAGTGCTAAGGACTCCTTTGGATTTGAAGTGGACTTGGTTTGCTTTCCTTGTATACATAGTTGGCATTACTCATCCTTTTCAAAATCCAATTTAGGAAGTCCCTTAACTAAGTCTTTTTTGCTCAATGTCTTTAATCGATGCATATTTACATGACCAAGTTGACGGTGTCAAAAAGAAATATCATTCGAGTTGGCTACAAGGCATCTACCAACCACAGGATTAAATAGAGTTAAGAACAATAACATAAATATTACCACTTCTAGTTCCCTTATATATAACTTGGTAGGTGAGGGAATCTAGAATCAAGCATTCAAAAGTAGTAAATAGTACAAGGTAACTATTATCACAAAGTTGACTAACAATTATTAAATTGTGATGTAGGCCATCCACAAAAAGAACATTCTTGATGCATAAGGATTCACCTACATCACCCTCACCTTTGACTTTACATTTCTTATTGTCCCCAAAGGTGATGGATCCTCCTTTCTTCTTTGTGAAATTGTTGAAATGACTTATGTCACCGGTCATGTACTTTGTGTAGCCACTATCAACAATCCATCTATTTTCCCTACAATAAAGGAGAATTTCGGTTCCCAACTCAAACTTTGGGATCCGGAGTTAGCTTGGGGACCCATTTCATCTTTGGGTTGGTCCCCTTAGGCTTGTAAGGACAATAGGTGGAATAATGATCATCACATTTGCAATAAGAACAAACCATAGGATTCTTAGTAACTGAAGATTCTCCTACAAAGAAAGGGATCTCTTTGCTCTTTTTCTTACCTTTGGCCTTACTCTTGCCCTTTGAGGCTCTTTCTACAAATCTCAAACTACTAGTACCACTTTTTTTAGTAGAATGATCAAGGATTTCATTTAGGGAGTTCTTCCCTTTGAGGAATTTCTGCACGGATGCTCTCAATCTATTGTTATCATCATTCAAAGAAACAATAGCAAAAGATAAACTAGATATGGCATCCCTAGCATGCATAAGATCAACCATAAGACATAGAGCTTTAGTAAGATATGAATCTTTTTCAAGAGAGATAGAAGCAACATTAACACTAGGCAACAAAGGTCTAGAAGATTGATCATTTACTTGACTAAGAAACCTAGCATTTTCATATTTGAACATTTGAATATCTTTGAGATAGACATCTCTCTCTTCTCTATGAGCATCAATAAGAAACTTAAATTCAGTATGTTTAGTTTTAAGCAATTCAAGTTCTTTTAGGCAATTTTGGTTCTCTTCCTTAAGATGTTCAATGTTCTTAAGGTAGATACAATTATCAACTTCAACCCCATTATAGTGGAGTTAAAGATCAAGGTATGGCCCTTGCAAATTATCAATACTCTCAAGGTTGGTTTTCTCATTCAATTCCAAAATCTCAAGCTTAGCATAAAGATCATCAATAATTTTTCCTAACCGTTTTCTCTTAGATTTACATTTAGAAAAATAAGAATGGGTAGTGATAAGTATGTAAATAATAGCTTCTTTAGAAAGTTCATCCAAACTTACCTCACCAATGTCTTCACTTGTAGAGGCCATGAGAGTAACGTGGCACTCTCCATCTTCTTCAGAGCTAGAGCGGCTTGAAGATGAAGCTTACCAAACCACATGAGCTACATTCTTGTGTCTCTTCTCCTTCTTGCCCTTCCTCTTGTGCTTGCTCTCCTTCTTGTAATCTTCTTCTTTCCTTGAGCTGCTCTTGTGGTGAGACTTTCTTGACTTTGGGCATTCACTCTTATAGTGCTCTTTTTTACCACACTTGTAGCATCTCGGAGTAGATGAGGAGGAGGCTTGCTTTCCCTTGAAGTGCTTTCCCTTGATGTAGTTGGCTTCATGCTCACTAGGGCCTTCATATTCATTAGAGGAGGATGGAGAAGTCTGGAAAATAAGTTGTTGTTAAAGGATGACAGCCTCCACTTGTGCTTTGAAAGCACTATCTTTGATCTTCTTGGCCTCCTTTTCTTCTTGCTTAGCTTCTTCTTCTTGCTTGTCAAGTCTAGGCTCATGGGCTTGAAGACTGCCAATGAGTTCTTCAATTGGGATGTCACCAAGTCTCCTCACTTCTTCAATGGAGGTGACATTTGACTCCCATCTCTTTGGAAGAGTTCTCAAGATCTTTGATTTGATGACGTCTCTATCCAAAGTGTTGCCCAATGCAACCAGTCTGTTGATGATGACATTTAGCCTTGAATACATCTTTGTAATTCCTTCTTTCTTTCCCATCTTGAAGTTCTCTAGGAGGCTATTCAACATGTAGATCTTTGCCTCCTTGACTTGTTTTGTGCCTTCATATGTGATGCACAGCTTGTCCCAAATCTCATAGGTGGTGTCCCATGATGAGATCTGATTGAACTCCGTGGGAGTGAGGGATGCATAGAGGATGCTAATGGCCTTTGCATTTAATTGAGCCTCCTTAAGAGCAGCTTCACTCCATGTTACAACATCTCCAGTTGGCTCCTTGTAAGGTGTGACCATCACCTTCTACCTATCAAATTTCATCCCTTGAATGTAGAACGGCATCCGTCTCTTCCAAGAGATGAAGTTGGTGTCGTCAAAGACCGGAGGACGTATGGAGAAACCTCCCTCTAGGTTGAGTGAACCAAGTAGGTTGTCGTCCATCTTCTTGTCTCATAGGAGATTTTTGAAGAAGATCCTTGGTTCTGATACCACTTGTTGGATCTAAGGGCTCTAGAGGGGGGTGAATAGAGCTACACAAATTCTCACAAAATAGATTAGACCTTCAAATTATATCAAGTTTGAGCAATAGTTTAAAGACAATTTGAAGTCCTATCTAAACAAGCATAGTAAGGATGAGAGATATTGATAGCAAGCACTTGAAAAAGGGATGTAGATTGGTTCCACACTTCAAACTAGATGTGAGTCAGTCTACTACCTAGAGAGGTCAACCTCTAGGACTTTGCAAGTGTTTTTCTCTATTATATCACAACAGATATTTACAGCAAAAGACCACCAAAGGACTTACCCATCCAATCATAGAGAGATCTCCACATTACCAAGGAACTTACCCACTTAGCTTGAGTCTTTAGCCTTCACCTAGGTCGTTCCCACTCAAGCTCGAGTCTTCCGCCTGGAAGGACTTTGCTTCTCCTCTTAGATCTTCAGCCTTTGCCTTCTCCTTCACTTGGAGAATATCACCACCTCTTCAACAATCTTGAAGAGGACAAGCTATAGCTCCTTCTTCACTCGATGGACCTTGCTTTAGCTTTTCTTCATGAGAGAAGGGGATAGGGAAGTAGTAGAAGATTTGAGAGCTTTACATGTATAAAGGTGGAGCTCTCTTACAATAAGCCTAACTCACTCATAAATCACAAAATGAAGTATAAACTAGAGAGAGAAAGGGCTCAAGGAGTAGTAGAACACTCAACCATAGTAAGGACCTTGAATGCAGTGAATGAGAAAACTTGGAATGAACTCCAAGGGGTCTTATTTATAGCTGGGGTGCTTCTTTGAGTTGGGGAACACTTAGAGCCGAAATATAGCCTTTTTTCTCAAGGCAACAGATCTATTTTCGTCCAAACAAGTCACCAACGGTTAGAATCACTTTTTCTACATTTTTCATACAGTGCATTCGGTTGATTTTCAATAAAGGTAATTCGACCGATCGGCTAAAAGACAAACCCAATTTTCAAACTATCGGTCGAGTTTGTCATGGGAAACTCGACCGATTAGCCAAAATCGCATTTGGTCAGTAAGTCGTTCGGTTGAGTTCTGTAAATGAACAACTCGACTGATGCATATCATCAAAAATCAATCCATGGGATCGGTCAAGATTGAAACTCGACCGATCAACAACATGTGATCAATTTTCAAACTTGACTAAAAAGTGATTAAACCTTGGTACTAAGTGTCCCACACATTTTTTGCATCTTAGTTACAAGTCATATCATCAATACAAGTGATTACAAAATTCTTCTAAGGTCATTTGAAGGGATTTTCTTATTAGCACACTTGCATTGCATTTGACTTGAACTTTGACAAGCTAGGGCTTGTGTAAATTGATCCTTTTCATGTACCTAAAACCTGAGATCAATCTTGAATACACATATTAGATACATATGATTGGAATGGTTGAGTCATTATCAAAATATGGACAATGTATAACCTCTAGGTCAACAATGTCATCCTCACTCGTGTGTATTTAAATTACAGATATAAATGGAAAAGTTTATCTGTGCTTGAGTTAGTTGATCTTACCCTCATATCCAAATCCTATTAATTGACATGTGATTATGGGATTAGGTTTTTATAGAAAACTAGTGCTAAACATACACTAATTCGATTAATTTGTTCCAATAGAAAGACAACATCCACTATTTTTTCTATTCCTTGTCATGTATTTTTGTTATGTGCTTTGGAAACATTGCAACATTGTGTGTTTATAAGGGTTTGTCATGATGGTTCTTTGGTGTTGCCTCTTCCTTTTATTTGTAATTAGGGGTGATTTGTATAATTTCAATATTAGGCAATCAGATACATCCTTTAAAAATAAAGAAGTTATCTTCCACCATTGGCACCTTGTAGAGAAATATGGCTACGGAGCAGGAAACGGAAACAAAAATTTAACTGCCATATTCCCCTTTAAACTATAGATCCTTTCAACAACTATATAATGGAAAGGATGGTTTTAAGGTTATAACTGGTCCTTGAGCAAATCCAACAACAATCTCTTGTTTTTCCGTCTGCCTTTTTTCAAGTTATATATGGACAGCATCAGTAGCAGCCTCCTGGTTTGATCACCATGAATGGCAGTTGACGTTGTCCTCCAAGCAGAAGGTAACAACCTCCTCGCCTCTGTAGTAGTCCACAGAGACCATCGGAAACTCCTATCATTCTAGTTGAATGGACAAGAAGGAGTTGTCCCTTCTTGTCAGTGTGTTAGCATTGACTTGCTCTCCCAATTGTCTCTCCCTTACTATCCCTCCCTTAACGGGTAGGACTTGCTCGAGTTCTCACATTACCACAACTATTGGAAGACAATAATTATAAGAGCATATTGTTGTCTTTCTAGAAATCCTCGACTACCCCTCTATCTATAGGAGGGTTAGGGTCAGGAGTTCTAGTCTAAGCGGGAGCCAAAGAGATGAAATTTCATGTATTTTTCAGAAGCTGCAAATGTTGAATCAGTCGATTCATAGATAAACTGATCGGCTCACATGTGAGTCCATCGGTCTTAAACTGGTCATTTCACTATGTTTCCAAATCACAATTGTATAGGAAATTAATATCTGATTAATGTACAACATGACGTAAGCATTAATCCTTGATCAAATCGAATTGATCAACCAACCGGTCGGTTCACAACCTGAACCAATCGGTTCAAAGATTTGAGCTGATCGGTTCACTTGTTGAACCAGTCATCTCATGAATATGATTGTCAATGTTGGTTCAAATTGACCTAACACTTGAATTGATCGATTCAACACTTGAACTGATCGGTTCACAGTCCAGTCAGTCAGCTTTCAGTTATTGCTATTTAAATTGAATACCTAACACTTTTATAATCAAGTGTAAACTACATTCATGAGTAAACTCCTATTCCAAGGTACCCTATAGGTTCCAAGTTATATTTGCAGTGAATGTCCATAACTGATTTATGACATCACAAGCAATGAGTGGTATCTAGCAAGACATCATTGCTACCCAAGTAATTGGAAAGTTGGAGAACAACTTCAACCTACAATTTGTGATTGGTGCTATAGTGATCTGATATTTCCTTTGTCACTGGTATCCATATTGAACTTGAGGCATGGAGTCGGTCATCCTCTTCAACATTTAAGCTATGTTCCTTGAACTGGAGCAGATTGTCTAAGATATATGTAAGCTCAATATCATATATTGACTCACATGAGCATGACCATACATTTCTCAATCTCGCTTATCAAGTGGCCAGGATATCATACTCATGTAGGAGGGACAAATCTTATTTACATCACTCACAGTCATCCCCATATGTCACAATGCACCTGAGCACCACCTTTATGGCAACCATCATTCAAGGTCGCGGTGGATGATGTCAAAGTACACCGAATGACTTGTGATTGGCATAGCATTTTAGGTATAAAAACCACAATCACCACTATCACTATCAGAAATTATTCTAACTACTAATCAAACCATGCATCACTCTCAAGGTGGGTATATATGATACACTATTCTCTAACAAGTAACTATGCATTTGGTTTGATATCACATATCATGACTTAATGAGAATCTGTCATCAACCAACATACACTTTAGTCTTATGTGTTATTGTTGACTATGAGCTTCTACAATAACAACCGACTAGAAACATAACAAGAATGCATCTTCTCTTGATATTTGTATGATCTCATTATTTAGGTCATCAACCCAAAAAGATATGTCATTGAATAATATCATTCTTTAGACATTTATTATGTTACATCATTCTTTAGCTTAAAATCATGTGATCGCTGAGAATCTATGTGACCACTGAGAATTCTATGCAACCTCAAAAAATCTATATGACCAATAGGAATTCTATGCGACCACTAAAATTCTATGCGATTGTCAAGAATCTATGTGACTACTAAGAATTATGTGTGACCACCGAAAATCTATGTGACCCTTGAGAATCTATGCACCACTGAAATCTATGGGACCACTGAGAATTCTAAGCGACTACTCAAAACCTAAGTGACCACTCAAAATTTTAGGCGACCAAGATGATTAGAAAATACTAAAAATTTTATTTACACCCCAGAAATGGGTTGTTTACATAAACGTTCAAAAGTTACATGAAATTGTATCTGGAGCATACAGACTCGGAATTGAACCAAAATTCAGACATAGCTTTACTAATTGATGTAAAACCGTAATCCCAAATTTATTTTTGACTAAGCATCCAATTTGGTCAAACAAATTGCATGTGTTTGTTAAGTAAGGTTAGGGGTCATATAGTAATTTCAAGAATTAGTTGAAACATTGCACCTAGCTCCCCTCTATGGGTTTTCTTATATATCATGGATAAGTCTTCTTATATAGTACATAAGTTTAAAAAGTAAAGATAAAATTATGGTTTACACACATATGGAGATGTTTCTAATTTCAAAAAAAAAATTACATTTAGCCCCCTTCGTAGGCTTTCTTACATAGTAGGATCAATTTCTTATATTGTATGTAATTTTGAAAAGTAACTAGAAGTATAGTTGATATTATCAATATGTATAGATAGTTTTGCCTTGTTTCATAGTTTTCTGTATAGGCATGTTTGTTTGACTAACATGTAAATAAAGACTCTAGACTGTTTTGTTTTTCCTTTATCCAATAATAAGATGGGAGGCGCTTATTGAGCAAAAAAGGTATAATTTATATACACATAGAGTAGTTTGTCATTCCAAATAATAATGAAAAAGTTCCATCCAGCCCCTTAAACTGGCTCTACTAGATAAACCATACCCACACTTTTAGTGTATTTACACCAATTATGCTATAATTTTAAGCTGATTGAAGAATCGTGTTCTCATTGAATATTAAATGAAAGCTTTAAATGCGTTTCTCGTATTCATTTGATTTGATGCGGAACCAACAATTAATAAGCTCAGAATTGATATCGGGTCATAGCATACCTATTTGTTCGGCTATGCTGGCTTACTTACAATTTTTCACATCAACCCTCCTGGTCTTGAGTCAAAAATCTGTTCATGATTTTAGTAAGAACTTCCAGAACAGTAATATCGAGACATGCCTAAAAACAAGTTGAACCCATTTTTCATTCCCTAGGTTCTACAAAGTTGTAATTTGCATATGCTGGTTTGATTACTACTGCTGAGAAATTTATTGCGGGGACGAATCTCGAATCCGCTAGCAGTCGCTAAGTCATTACTGCTCCCCACCTAGTAAAAGTTGTAAAAAGAGCAATTATTTTGGTCGGTTTGATTGGAGTAGAGCCTGTGTCGATCAGATTTCCATAACGTATAGAACCTACGGAATGATATTTCCACGATCCTAGAGTCAAAACAGGCAATTGGTTTCTTGAGGTCCGCAGAGGATTTTCGTTTTTTTTTGCGTATATCTAGTGGTAGTGGTTAAGTGAACCTGAATTTTTTTTTTCTCAGTGAAGCGGAGTTGTTCATATAGGAAATAAGAAAGGTGACATTAGACTGGCTAAGGCCCACTTGGACTTATGGAGGGAAGAAAACAGAAGTGCCCAATCACTGTCAACGATTCAGCAGTGTAAGTATGATTTAACTACAGGAATAGCAAAAAAGAAGCAATATAGCGAGGTTCAAAGTCATATATCACAGCGAGCAAGACCTCGGTATCCCTGCAAACCTCTTCTCTAGCTTTGCCAGCCCACATCCTTCCCTGCTCGGATCCCCAATGGCCATCTCCTCCTCCCTCCTCTCCACCACCACCACGAAAACTTCCTCCACCACCGCCGTCGGCACCAAAGACCACACGCACCAGCGCATCGCGCGACAACGCCACCATCACCACCAAGAGCGCGGGAAGGATGAGCACCAGCAACAGAAGAAGCGGAGGAAGAAGAAGAAACAAGCGGCGCCGCTGCCACCTCCTCCTCCGTTATCCCTTCCTTCTAATAAGCCCGTGTCTTCGTGGTCGCAGTTCAAGAGCCTGCTCACCTGCCGGAGTCTCACTCCAACACAAGTTCACGACCCTTCTTTGTCCTCCTCGGTCGTTTCAGCCGGCGCCGGCAGCAGCAGCAGGTACAGCAAGCTGAGCTCGTCCTGCAGTAGTTTCTGTACGCTCAAGGATGTGGTCATCCACGGAAACACCCGAGTCGTCCACCGCGACCACTCCCCTCCAGACACCGCCAGTAGCATCGACAGCGTGCAGCTGGGGCCCGAAGCCAGGCTGCTTAGCTCGCGCTCCTCTGCGGCTGCCAGATCCGCCTCCCGCTCTGCTTCCGGTGCTGGCCACCATGGATCGAGGGGGATGCCGCCGCTGAGAAAACTCTCTGGGTGCTACGAGTGTCGCGCGATTTCGGACCCGATTAGGTAACTGTCGAGCTCTTAACCATCTCCCAATTCCCCCTTGTTTTAGTATTAGAGAGCTTGGCCGGAGTTCGTGACGCTTGGTTCCCAAACCAGGTACCCGGTACCAAGGACGATCTGCGCGTGCCCGGAGTGCGGGGAGGTGTTCACCAAGCCGGAGGGCCTCGAGCTTCATCAGATTGTCCGTCACGCCGGTAATTGCTCTAACTCTGTCCTTACAATCATGAATGCTATTAAAGACGGGTTCTTGGCGATGAATTACAAGCTTTCCAACACGGCTTTTGTCGGTGATCTCTCTAAAAAAATTTACTGCCAAAGGCAGCCTTCTTCGTCCTTTTTCAGTTTTTACTTGCTACTCCTTTCTACCTCATTCGTCACATCGTCTCTTTTGGCCGCATTGACCGCTCCATGCCTTACAAGTTAGGTCACTGTTCTCGACATTAAATCTGTCCAAACTTGGGTTCTTTCATCGTCCGATCACTGTTACGCCGTACGGGTACTAATTTGTCCCTGCAAACAGTCTCGGAGCTCGGACCGGAAGACTCAGGAAGGAACATTGTGGAGATAATCTTCAAGTCCAGCTGGATCAAGCGCGAAATCACGACCGACGGCGGCCACCCCACGCTCTGCAAGATAGACCGCATCCTGAAGGTTCACAACACCCAGCGCACAGTGTCTCGCTTCGAGGAGTACCGCGAGACCGTCAAGTCCAGAGCTGCCATGATGCTCCTCCACTCATCTTCATCCGCTACCGCAGCAGCCAGCAAGGCTGGCAAGAAGAACCCACGCTGCGCCGCCGACGGTAACGAGCTCCTGCGGTTCCACTGCGCCTCGGTCTCGTGTTCCCTCGGAGCCCGCGGATCCACTTCCCTCTGCTCCGGCTCTTCCTCAGGCTCATGTGCCGTCTGCTCCATCATCCGCCACGGCTTCGCCCGGCCTCATGTCGAACAAGGCAGAGGGGTCAGGACTACAGCCAGCAGTGGCCGAGCCCACGACTGCTGTACCGGCATACTTCCCCTCGCTGCGGAAGGGGCTACAGGGACCAGGAGGGCCATGCTAGTATGCAGAGTCATTGCCGGCAGGATCAAGCGCGCAGCAGACGACCCCGCCGGGGCAGATGACGACCTTCTCGGCGCCAGCGGGTATGACTCGGTGGCCGGTGGAGGAGGTAGGCAGGCGTATGTCGGAAACGGAGGCGCCGGCGGGAAGGCCGGGGCCGGTAATGGCGGAGGCGGGTACGGGAATCTCGAGGAACTGTTTGTCACCAACTCCAGGGCTATACTCCCTTGCTTCGTTGTCATCTATCGTACAATATGCTGATGGTTTCTTGGTTTTTTTTTTTCCTCTTACCTGCAAATATATCCGGGTGTTTAAGAGTGTTTATTATAAGTGCAAAGCTATAACATGACCTGTTTTTCTTAGGCTGTTCAACCACACCAATCTCAAGTTGCCTTCGTAATAACACAGTTGACACTATGAAACTCACGCAAAATACTATTTTTTCATCATATACAGAATTATTTACATGCGGATTGATTTTGTGATGTAGACCTGTTCGAGAACGATTTTGCGATGATTGTAAAAAAAATGTTATGACATTAGTAGGGATGAGCATCGGGTTGGGCCGGTCCGATCTGACCCGCGACCCAGCCCGCATAACCCGATCCAGGCCTGAATCCGGTTTACAATATGGGTGGGCCGGGCCTAAAATTTAAACCCATATTTTATTTGGGCCGGGTACGGGCAGAGGTAAACCCAGGCCCGAAAACCCAAATGCCCAGATTATATTTTATGTACATTATATACCTATACATATATCTTTGTCTTGAAAGAAAAACATACAAATTTCTTGATGCAATTTGTAGTATGTACCTAACCAATGGCAACATGGATACTATGCAATAAATCAACATGATTAATGAATTCATACTTAGTAAGATAATCATCATTGACATGAATAGACATACTTGATTTCTTTATTTTGATCTCATTGTGTCCACATATAGGAGACGAATGATCTTTTGCTCAGTGCATCGTAGATTATGCTCATCTTTTTACTCATATGCCCACGTGTAGGAGACAAATGATCTTTTACCCTTCCAAAACCCATTTCATTGTATATACATATAGTATGAGGAGGCAAAAAGGCACAACATTGTGGACTCCATTGATTTTTTACTTCTCATACATTCACATGTACCAAAAAATGATTTGTTACTCTTTCAATATAGTGTATATACATTCTTTTGAAGGTTTATCACAAAATACATTTACAGTAATTCAGTTATCATATTAACAAGTTAGATCTAGCAAAATATCGTATGCTCATTCGATGTTATATGGGCAAACCCGAATCCGGCCCGAAACCCAGCATTCTTATATGGGCCGGGTATGGGCTGACATTTTTCAATTTTATCCGGGCCTGAACTCGGCCCGTGGCCCACTTTAAAATGTGGGTTTGGATTTGGGACAGGCAAAACCCGGTATAACCCGGCCCGATGCTCATCCCTAGACGTTAGATTATCACGATTTCTATATGCTTTTTTAAAAAAAAATTGTGAAGTAACCAGGAAGGTTCGCATGACCCCTAGGAAGGTTGGCACACACAAGCAAAATCACCTTAATGATGATTATATCATCATGCTTGATCTTGTGATAGTGTAGTATCAAGATTATGACAAAAATGTCATTTATGAGTGTACTTGAATTAATTTAATGATAATATCACCTCCTTCCACGTTGGAAACCCTCCTATTCCCCATGAGGAAGGATTCCATTGACGGCCAACTAGGGGGCAACATGGACACATCATAAGCAACACATTTTTTATGGACACATCATAAGCAACGAACTCTAAATGAATCACTATAATAAAAATAGTAATGGATGAGAAATTGGTGTGCATTTGGGATTCATGACAAAAAAATAAATAATTGTGTCCATAGAAATATGTGCTTTTAGTATAACAAATTTAGACTCTCTCACTGCTTAGAGAAAGATGTCCTCAAACGCCATGACCCAACACACTCTCAATTTGACAAGCAGCAAAGAAGAAAACACCTTAGAACATACCAATGATAGCATGTTGTCATGAGTGCATACACCAAATCTTGGTCCAAAATCTCGAGAAAGGGCCACGAACACTGGAGAAAGCTCATCTCAAACGGAAATACATCATGGCGTTAAGTGGCAAAACACCCCATCCACTACATGTAACGGATGGTTGGTGACAATGCCTCATGATTTTTTAACACATTATACAACAACATCATTTGCGTGAAGCCCTGATCTTCCCCAAATCGAAGACCTTCTTGAAAATCATTGGGGATCAGGAGGACTTCTAAAGCTCATTTGCATGGAAGAAAATCATTTTTCCTCCATTTGGGATATCGAGAAAGTTAAGAACTAATATACTTCAATGTAACTCATGATCTATGTCCATTAAGTCACTCATCAAGCGATGTAGCCAAGTGAAACACTACTAAAAGAAAGGCATATGAGTGTATATATGTAGGTGAAGCTCTTGAATTTTATAATTGAAGATATGAAGCAATGAGGATGTTTGTCTAGATGTCTCAATTCCTTATAAGATTGGTGTCCATGTATTGTTAGTATGTATGCCAAGAGAGCCAATCAAATGATGACTGGAACGTGGCATTAGATACCTGATTTGATCATAATAAAGGTAATTCCATCTATTATGTTTGTCTCAATCATGAGATGATGGCACGAACATAAATAGATGTCTAAGGAATGATGTTACTCAATGACATATGTCTTCAAGTTTGTGACTTAAACAATGAGATCATATGGATGCTAAGACTACATACATTCTTGTTACGTTTCTAGTTGGATATTACTGTGGAAACAAAATAGACAACAGTAATCCATAAGACTAGAGTGTGTGTTGACTGATGAGAGAGTCTCATTAGTCACGATATATGATAGTATATGATAGCAAGTCACTCACACAGATACATGTTAGAGAATGGTGTATCGAACATACCCACCATAAGAGTGACACATGGAGACCATGGAATGATAGTCAGAATCATCTCTCATAGTGATAGTGTTGATTGTGGTTCTTAGACCTAAAGTCATTACATTCATCACATGTCGTTCAATATACTTTGACATCATCAAACGTAATCTTGAAATAAGGATTGTCATAAAGGTGATGATTGGATAGTTGTGACACAAGAGGATTTGAGTATGAGTGATGTAGATGGGATTTCTCCCTCCTATAGGAGTTTGATATCCAGGGCCTCTTGATAAGGAAGATGGAGAAATATATGACCGTACTCATGTGATTCATTATATGATATGTGAACTCACACACATCTTGTAGTTTAAGGAATAAGGATTGAACGTTGAGAGGATGACGATTCCATGCCTCGAATTCAATCTGGATATCAGAGACAAAGGAACTATGTGATCATTGTAACAGTGATCACGAATTATAGGTTGAAGTTGCTCTCCAACTCTCCAAATTACTTTGGTAGCAATGATGTGTGACTAGGCATCGCTCTTTGCTTGTGATGTCATAAGTTAGTTATAGGCATTCATTGCCAACATAATTTTGGACCTATAGGGTCACACACACATGATACATTTGGATTAAAGGAGTATATTCATAAATGATGTTTAATTTGATTACCAAAGGTGTTTAGTTGTTCAATTAAACAACTAAGGTTCAAAATTGACTGACTGGACTCTGAACCGACCGGTTCAAGTGTTAAGATGACCAGTTAGAGTGTCAAGTCGATTGGAATCAATATTGATTGAGCTTTGTCTGAACTGGACAAGTGAAATGACCATCTCACTTGTGAAACGTCCGTTTCACTATGTGAGACAACCGGTTTAGTTGCCTATTCGATTGGAACAAGGATTGGTGTTGATGTCATGTTTATCATTAATCGGGCATTGATAACTAATTTTATTCAGAATAGGAAACTTGCAAACCGTTTCGCTAAGCAAGACGACCGTCTCAGTCACAAGATGACCATTTGTGTTACACCCTTTTCCGCACAAAGCAAGATTGCTCAAAACAAAACATGAAATTCACATTAATAACCACATTGCCACAAAATAGGGTAAATTAAAACTGATTTATTAACCAAACATCAAACTGAACTCATTATGTCTGAATCTAGAAATTGAAACCACTTGTATTTCATTCATATTAAAAGATGTTACTAACATAGTTCACTGGCTAGCTAGACATATCCTATTACATGTGATAACTTGTTCACGTGCATACATCACCTTTATACCATCATCATATAGATTAAAAAGTCAAAGCGATGTACAACGTCTATTAAACACTCCCAAGGACCTGAGTTGACGAGGACGACACATAGGACTTTATTACTAAATACTAGATGTATATCCATGATCCAACAACTACACTTCTCGGGATATCTACGTCAGCAACATGATATCTATCCTAGCATGCACGTCCACCTAAAAGATTGTGAAACCCACGGGGTGAGACCAAATGTCCCAATGAGAGTTATAACTCTCCGTCAACATCTATCAAAATAATAGATAACTAAAATAAGAGATTATACTATTAACAGATAGGCAGATTCGGCTAAATGATATAAGCAGAGTAATTAACATTTTTTAAGCAATTCAAGTATCTACAACTGAGCAGTAAAATATTCTATGCTTTGAAAAGGTATATGAATAACATGTGTGACTATTATGAAATAAACAGTATAAGAAACAAGGAAAAGGCTCATCCAATGTTATCCGTATATGTCCCTAGCTAAATACACTACACAGTTGTATTACATCTGTTATTAATGCCCTGAGGATTTGAGTTGTACCACCCAAATCCATCTGACCACTACTAAGTCAAAATCGGTTCCATACAAGGTCCATTGAAGATCCAGAATCCACTAGCTCACCAAAAGCCTCTTGGTCAGTACAAGAGTTGGAGTGACATATACTCATCTGAGGGATAGGCTCACGCATGGTCGTCGATATAACAGCCTAGCCCAGCCTAGCCCACCTTGGTACAGGTCACAGTGCTACTGAATTGCGTTATGGCCTATAGTCACACTCCTACTAGGGTATGGCCTGCAACCAATCGTGTGAAACCATATGAGCAACATATCACTAAGCTACGGCCCACAGCCGCAATCCTGCCAGGGTATGACCCACAGCCAATCTGTAAATGCATATAATCAACAGTATATGACTCCAAACTTCCTCTAAGGGAAAGTTTGTTTCACCATCTAGCAAGTGTTGACACTGAGATGGATCTATGGCATAAGACAGAACTACATGATTAGGTTCCACATATAAAATCATAAAAAACTCTACAAAGATAAGGGCATGATACACTTACATAAGATATAAATGCATAGGGTGTGAGATTTTCACACTATCATTGCATGTTACATGTATTAATGTCATTCACCACATCATCAACAAGGCCACATATCATGGGATACCAATCCCTCAACTCATCATTGGGAAATGCCATCTCATTTTATTCAACAAGCCACTTCCAGGTCATAGAACCCATTCACATTATTCCTGTATCACTAGTGCCTCAACATGCCTCACAAGGGCATATTCAACCTATGTCATATCATAATCACCATAGCTTATACTAGCTATTATTACCAAGCCCATAACACCTACATTGTCAGAAGTTGACAAATAAGAGAGAGATAACCACATAACATCATAATCCTTCCATGATAAAGAAACAAGCAAGTTCATTGTTCATTATTAGGGTTAAGATTTCCTCTTAGCCTATTAGAGTTTACAAGACTAGGATCAACCATCAACCCTAGAACCATCACCCTCCATCATCTTGGGGTGTGTGAGGATTAGGAAACATCATTAGAGTTGATTAGATAACAATCTAAATAATATTATATGTATGGCTTATGTATCATTCATATGTGAATAGCATTACAGGTTCACATGTTCTTCTCATCCACCTACCATCACTCCATATTGACCAAATAACCACATAGGTTGCGACCACCCAACATGGCCCATGTCACGACCTCCACCCTCTAGGTCATGTCGCGCCTGCGACACCTAGGGTTAGGGTTAAGCATCATTACTCATTCATGATTATGTTGTTAACCAGCATCACTAAGTGTTATCATGGTTCATATATATACATGTACCTATCCCACTAAAATGTGCATAGGTAACACTTTCCATGCATCATGCATGTATGTAAACTATTCATCACGTATGTGTTACAATTGCATTAAAATAGATGTCACAACCATAACACACCTAGATGTGGTCATAACCCTAACACCCTCAACACATAGTCACAACCACGACGCTCCCTCACCCTGGTCATGACCGCAATGCATCATAGTTTATTTGCGACCGTAACCTACCCCAGGTAAGCATCTTGACCATTGACCACCCAGAAACGTCACGATCCAGACCCTAAAGTAGCATCACGAGCATCTCCATAACACAACATTGTGACCGAAACAAGAACAATGTGTTACGACCACTACACAACGGAGTGTCACCACCGAAACAAGACAAGATACTAAAATCAGAACCAAAGTTAGGTGTTTCAACAAAGCATTGTAAACAAGTGTTATGGTTGTAGCTTAATAATTGTCATGACCCAAATCAAACACAAAGCATGGATGTCTCGATCCTAACACTACACATGAATGTAGGTCTCGACCCAAAACACCAAGAACACCTATGTCTCAGTCGAGACAAGGTCAAACGATAAGAACACCAAGTGTCACTAAGCTCAAAACTCATGGGTCCAAGGCCATCAAACCTCAAAACGAATACCAAGGTGATCATCTAGAAACACCATCATAAAAGAGAAAGTTGAACTTTAATACATGAGGAAAACATCCAAAAATATGAGGTAATCATAAGGACCAATCTTAAGTCATGGTGATAAAACCAAAGCTTAGGTCGCATGTATCAAGATCTCCCTAATCAACACATAACAAATCAAATACATAAATTTAGGGTTTAATAAAAAGAGTAATCTTCATGAGAATACTTCAAAGCCTTGAACCGTGAATTCATGATAGCATCATCTAACTCGTTAATATCATATGTGGAGACTAAAATATAAAGTTACACCATAAGAAATCCATCGTCACCAAGAGAGAAACTTCATATCAAAACATTCATCAAAACCCTAAAACATGTGACATGAAATCCTCACGAAAGATCATTAAGCAAAAGAGATAAACCACAATTGATAGCACCAAACCAGAACCTAAACCTCATAGGACATCAAAACACTCATCCATCATGCATGTGATCAAAACCAAGATCATGACCTAAGGGATAAAGCACCATAACATGTCTCTCTCCAAAATTTGGGTTCCTTATATTAGAATTTTAGATTTTAAGCATATAAAGCATACTCCTATTATTCAAGCTCTAGGTCATGATATAATCTACTAGCATATTTTATGTTCTAGAGAGAGAAACATCAACATGCAAATCATATTAAGAGTGCTAATAATAGAGGAGGGTAGAAAGTTGTAAAACCCACTTTAAGAAGCTCAATCATCAAGGGTCCAAGCTCCAAGATCAAGGTCTCCAAACACACAATCCAAAGGTTGAAGAAGCTCCACCAAAGGTTCCTATTTTGACCAAAAAATCACCTCAAAAAGGAGAAGACTCCATGGTCAACGTTTGGTCAAGAAAAGGGCATAAGAGAACCCCAGGTTGAACCCAAAGAAAGAAGGGAAGAGAAGGGAGAAGAAACTTCCTCTCACTTGGGTCTACCTTATCAAAACATGGCCTATGACCCTTGTGATGAGGGGTTCACTTCTCAAGAACAACCACCATGGAGACTACATGGTCTAGCGTTGAGAAAAGAGAAGAATATGAGGTAGGGGATTCAAAGAAACACCATCATAGAAGAGCAAACACTTACCAAGGTTGAAGATGACCAAAAGTCACCACAAGAACCACATGCAAGGGAAGTCGGCCATGAAGAGCTTCCAAGATCAATCCTTCTTGCTCCTCAAGGCTCCAAGGACAAACAAGAGGGGGTGAGGAAGAAAGAGGGCTGGCAAATTTACTTGCAAGAAGAAGAGAGGGATTATATACCAAAGGAGGAGGGAGGTAGGGTGGAAATGAGGTGTCAACACCCTAAAACACCAAGGATACACTTGTCCACTCAAGAAAACAACATGCAGCCACATGCAACTGCCTTAGACATACATGCACAAGAGGGTGATACACTCTAGGTTGGGTTTCGACCTACTTGGGTCACCTGACACTCATGGTCGAGACACTTCACTAGAAGACAACTATCTCGACCCAAGACATCCCACGACAATGTTGGTTGAGACAAAACCAGAAAAGGGAGGTGTCTCAGTCATTACACTCCCCAAACACTCCCTTAAGGTCAAGACAAAGTTCACCACCCTCAACAAGGTGCACAAAGTCAAGGTACATCAAAACCCTAGAAACACTTATCATCCCTAGTGATGTCATCACTCATACAAGGCTCAACCAATGCACCCCAAAGAACCACTGTCTCTTTCATGAAGCCAAGAGAGAGAAGGAACACTCTAGAGGTGACCCCCTACTTTGGGTAAATTGCAATTTGCACCAAAACTAACACATAAAGCACAAACAACATCCATACAAGTTCAAACTAGAAACTTAAGCTCTCCACAAAGTCCAAAACCATCTCAAGTAATTAGAGTAAGGTTATAAGAACGTGATTAAGCCAAAGAAAATGGGGTTACCCCAAAAATCAGGTCAGGGGCTTTACAATTTGGGTGTGCAAAATGGTTGTTTCACACTGCGCAAGTTCTAGAAGATTCATGATTATGGACCCTTCTAATCCCACGTCAACTAGAAACCCAGATCATAACCCCTACTATAAATAGAGGGGTACTGGGGGCTTCGCAAGACACATAATTGAGAATCAGTTGCTTTGAAAATGGTTGTCCTCTCTTGTTGTGGCAACCAATAGAGAGCAAGAGCAAGTCCTACCTGTTAAAGGGAGGGATAGAGAGGGAGAGAACAACTGAGGATCAGTTGTGAGAGAGCATGTAGATGACTAGTATGCTAACAGAAGGATACAACTCCTTCCCATTGGATCTAGTAGCGCAACATAGAGTTCTTGGTGGTCTGTGTGGACTACTCTAAAGGTGGGAGATCGTCGTCTGCCGCTTGGATGACATCATCAACTATCGTTTGTGGAGGAGTTCGTTCATGATGATTGTCTGAGTGTTGCTGCTGCTGAAAGAGTGTGTTACTACCTGAAGAAGAAGCACGATGCTAATGCAAGGGTAATGTCATTCAACTTGCTCTAGGACCATGTATAACCTTGCAACCCTTCCTTCCTAGATACACTATTGTTGATGTGATCTTGTTGTTCTTGGGATATAGGCAAAAAAAAATTGTTTCCACTGCCTATATCTGCACCCTATTTTCCTACATGTATAACATCCAAATTTTGAGCAAAACAAAATTTCTCCATTAATTAAACTCAAATTTCAGACTTGAATGCAAATAACCTATGTAGATAACTTATCCATAAAATGGTATAAAATATGGGTAACATAATTTATATCTCTCTTCGCCTTTCTATGATGATAATGTTAACAAGCATCTTTTAATATTCAAATTACTAAAATATCCAATGTAATTCACTTTCTCTCTCCTTAGTGTAGCCTCATAACCATTAATATACATATGAACCCTAATTGGCCTAATTTCGTTCAACAGAATCAATACAACTAAATCATCCCTAAGTGAACGCAAATGGAAAGTTACATCATTTGGGGGCCAACAATAATTCATTACACATACATAAGTGATGCCAATTACATTATAGTAATAATTCATCTTTTGATCACAAAATTTGGAAAGTAATTATCTAGGAATATTCTAGACCCTAAAATACACTTGTGGTGGAAATTTGAGGTCAATCGGACCTCATTTGACCCCTACAATTAGTTTGAAAGACATATAGTTTTAAAACCCAAATTCATCAAGAATTTTGTTAATATAATGCATATAGCTAGGTTTCACACGTTAATGAGTTGCACGCTCCTTTTTCTTTCTTAGTCTTGATCAGACAATTGGCAGAGTTTGTATCCTATTATGACTCTAGATTGGGTATGGTAAACGACCATGTCATGTCTGTCTTGCCCGAGTCCTAGCATCAGTAGGACTGTACAGGGTGCCAGATTTCCCATCCTCTCCCAAGTCATGTTACAATGAATCCTGAAACAAACAGAACTGGCCCTTACCTTCACCACATATTTCCAATTCGATCCATCCCCAGTTCATTAGGGCTTCCTTCTCCGAGGACTCCTAGTAATGCCATGACTTTATGTTGTCCTCTATTTTAGTCTCTATAGTATACACAATTTCAAATAGAGCTTGGCCTATATATACATATATTTACAAATAAGTATAAGGCCCTAAAAAGAATCACCAGACACACATAGACTCGAATACATTTCCGCTTTGCACTCAAGTTCTCCCCGCATATACCCCAAACTCCACTTGGTGTTGATACCCTCTGGCAGTTTGTCGCAGGTAAGGAAGCCATCACAGATGGTTTGTAAGCTTTGAATCAACTCAGGGACTCCATGGGAAACCTCTTATTCATTTAACTTTACCTCTTGTTGTGAGTACTTTATTTCCCCCTTTTTACTTAGCTCCTATTTCTCATGCAATTTTGCGGCTTTCAGTCCCTATTTCTCCATGTTGACACTGTGATTGGATTTTTGGGATCATGGCAAGTTAATCTAATGAGTTGGCAACACATTTGTTTGACTTTGGCATAGTCATCAGGTTGTTTCTTCTCAGAGTCCGCGAAGGGTTGTGTCTAAGCTTTGAGTCATGGTTTGACCTCCTTCTTAGCTCATTAAGTTCATAGTGATGAGAGGAGTGTTCTTCTAGTCTCTATTTGTGGTGATAATCACTTATTCCCATTTTGGATAAAAGGTCAGGATTAAGTTTTCCTCCCACTATCATAATCATGATTTTAGTGTTTATTTGATGAATCAGAAGGGTGATTAGGCATTTACCCTTAATTTACAAATAATCTTATCACATGTCCATGGGATTTTAGGTCTTTTGACCTTTCTTTTACTAGTAATCTGGACTGAGGTCCCTAGTTAGTGTGGACGGATCTAATTGGGCCACATCGGCAGACAGGGCCGGGTATGCAAGGTTTTCCCGATTCATATCAATAGTGCATTGTGGAATTCCTTGAATTTCTTATTGTCAGGCTTTTGCAAATCCCTAAGGGGTTCATCTTAAGTCAAAAAAATACAAATAGATATGTTATGGAAAGATTTTACATAAACAATCTGATTTTAATGTTTTCTTGACGTACTTTTATTCTCCATGTGATGTTTTCCTAAGAAATACTATAAATGTTAATGAATTGTACACATAATGAATTTACCTAATTCAATGTTTAGTGAATCAAATTAAAAGAACAATATACCTAATCATCAATAAGACCCCTAAATCTAATATTCACTATATCAAAGTCCAACCCTAATTAGATATTGCATCCCTATCAACCCTACGTCTTTATAGGGATCAATACAATGTGTTGATGTGTGGTGTTTGGTTTTTTGGTACTTGATACTATATATTTGGACCTAGGAACCTTCTTTAAGATCAGTTAAATGGGTCCAAGAACTTTGACTATGTAGTATTGTTTTCAATTGCATTATGAGTTATTATGATTTTCAAGATAAATTGTATGCATACCTATGTGCTCTAATTTGAATATTACTTGAATAGTTGTCTCCTAAAAGTAATTGAATTATTCTTATGCTTTCAAAGGTATGTCAAGATTCATGCCATGATAATCTGAAATCCAAGTAAAGTCAATTATTTCAAACTAATGATGAATCGTGCAATTGGTTGTATTATGTCCTCATCATGTTAATGTTAATACCTTATGCCTTATGAGTTTAAATGGAACATTGTGGCACTTAGGTGCAATCATGAGCTCTATTAGAGCATAAGCTATGGCACTTTAGTGCAAATTATGAGTTCAAATTTAACATCAATTGAGCCTACGGGCTTATGAGCACAGTTGGTGCATAAGAGAAGAGGACACTATAATCAACCACTATGATCTAGTATATGAACTTAAATTTATTGCTCAATAGTTTGATTTTTCTCCTTATTGACAAGTTGTATTAGTTTTTTTATAATAATACCCGATGTCACTTACTTTAACATGTTTTTTTGTTTTGAATTTATGGATGGGAATGTGATGTCCGCATGATGAAAGAATAAGGGAGCTTAGATAAGTAGCATCCATCTCAAGGATAGATTAAGCGTTCAACCCTGGTAGGGTGCCAACTATGACCCCCAACGCCACAACAAGCAAGATAACTCAAAGCCAAACTACAAAATTAAAACTAAACATCCAGGTACCATAAATCATATGAAATTGAAATCGATTTCATATGTTCATAAGAGTTGCAACATTTTGCACATGTGTCCACAAAATCCACCTGTATTGCATATCACCTGCCTTAAACATTATACAAGATATTGTTCATTGGCTCTCAAGCCACATCCTATTACACAAGGTAACTTGTTCATATACATATATGTCATCTCTATACAGTAATGGATGTAAAGTTAAAACCTCATAATGGTACATACAACAAAAACCTCCCTAAAGGACCTTGAGTGTATAGAGACGACACATAGGACTCTAATTCTATACATAAGTAGCATATCCAACCTTTCAGCAACTACTGGTCCTCTTGCTGCTCAACACCAACAACACGATCTCTACTTCCTCATACTCGGTCACCTAAAAGATGTGGAAACCCACAAGCTGAGACCAAACATCCCAGTGACAGATATAAATTTCCGCCAACGTCTATTAAAAACATAGATAAGCTAAGCAGGTAAAACAACATACTAAGAAGATTGAGCAGATTCTGCTAAATGATAAGCACTCAACAGATAAAGCAGATTAAACAAGACTAGAAGTCTACCACTGAATAGTATATCAAGTTATATTCTAAAAAGGAATATGAAGAACATGTATGATAGTTGACTTATATTACCATCTTATAATTCAAGAAATTGGTAAAAAGATAAGGCAAAGGGGCTCAAACAATGTGAGGTGTATGTCACCCTAAGCACATATACTACACGACTATGTTACGTCTTTTAGTATTTCCCTGAGGATTTGAGTTGTACCACTCAAATCCAACCGACCACTACTAATTCGAAATCAATGCCATACAAGGTCAAATGGAAGAGCAGGAATCCATGACCTCTCCACACCTCTTGGTTAGCCTAAGAGGAACACCACAGAGACATATCGGTCAAGTGAAAAGATGGCATATAGTCAATAGAAGGATCGTCTCACTCATGGTCGTCCATATAAAACACCTAGCCCACCTTGGTACAGGTAACAATGCTAGAAGAACATGCTCGCCCATGGCCATTCTTAAAAGGAGTGGCTCACGCATGGTCTTCCATATCACAAGGAGATCAGCTCATACATGGCCGTCTCATACAACCTATAATTGTGGATGCAAGGAGATACCTCGACTTGCACCCCCCCCCGCCCCCCCTCCCCCCCACATATTCAAAAATATGAGCTCTGAGTTATACTTGTTTCACCAATCTAGTAATTAGAGCTGACATTGGAAAGGATCTATGGAACACAGCACCTACATGATTAGGGTTCCACTTGATTAGTTAGCCAATTGGCTGACTTTTAGTTAAGATCTATGGCACAAATTATTGTCATGCATCAGCACGGAACCCAAACTATTCCTTGACGCATCACAGAAGACTATGTATACTTTCCCTTGCTCAGGTAGAACTAATATTGGCGCATTAGTCAGGTTCCCTTTTAACAACAGAAAGGCACAGTGACACATGTCATCCCAGATGAAAGGCACATCTTTCCTTGTCATCTTCATTAGGGGTAATGCCACTAAACTGAAGTTCTTGATGAACCTCATGTCGTATCCTGCCAAACCCAGAAAACTACAAACTTCTATTGGTGTATCCCACTTTGTAATAGATTCCACTTTCCTGGGGTCCACATGAACTCTCACAACAGATATCACTTGTCCTAGGAAGGACACCTCCTCCAGCCAAAGTTGGCACTTGTTGAACTTAGCGTACAAATGATGTTGCCTCAACGTGGCCAACATCCAACACAAATGTTGATCATGTTGTTATCTATCCCTAGAGTAGAACAAGATATCATCGATAAACATTATCATGAACTGGTCCAGATAAGGTCTAAACACTCTATTCATTAGATCCACAAACGTTGTCGGTGCATCAGCCCAAATGGCATAACCACAAACTCATAATGACCATACTGAGTCCCGAATGTTGACTTAGGTATGTCATCTGCCCTGATCTGCAACTGGTGATATGTTGATATCAGATCTATCTTGGAGAGCACTATGGCTCCTCAAAACTGGTCAAACATGTCATTAATCTACGGTAAGGGATACTTAGTTGTTTATCATCACCTTATTCAACTATCTGTAGTCTATGCAAAAATTCATAGATCCGTCTTTCTTCTTCACAAACAGCATTAGAGCTCCCCATGGTGACGTACTTGGTTTGATAAAACCCTTATCAAGCATCTCTTGAAACTGTTTCTTCAACTCTGCCATCTCAGCTAGTGCCATCCTATACGGTGTCTGAGCTATCGGTTGGGTACCTGGGACTAGATTGATCTCAAAATCAATCTCTTGAGTTGGGGGAACACCAAGAAAGTCCTCTGGAAACACGTCCTCGAACTCATAGATGATCGGTACCTCCTGGATACTAGGACTCCTCACCTTAGTATCCCTCACATGTGTCAAAATGCCTCACAACCTTGCCTCATTAGCCTCTCTTCCACCATCACTGATACCAAACATATCGAAAGAATCTTTCTATCTCCTTGGAAGATCCATGTCTCATTTCCATCCCAAAATGTTGCCACCTTGGCACCACAGACTAAGATCACGTGATACTTCTCTAGAGTATCCATTCTAAGGATAAAATCAAATACATACATGTCAATCGGTATGAGATCCACTTGAATGTTATGTCCTAAAAAAGAAAGTGCACATGAAGGAAACACCTCCCACAACTCTACAGAACCAACCAAAGGGGTTTTTAAACAAAGGCTATCGCGTATATGTCTAATAGGCAAAGAGCTACTAGCAATCACTTCACGAGTGATAAAAGACACCCAGATCAACCAAAACAGATATAAAGCAAGAGGAAGACAAATCAAAATAACATAACTCCATATGACTTGTCACGACTTGCGGGTTGACCACTCCTTCCAGTTGACTCATGGCATAGAATCTAGTCGTCCCCTACTGGTGTCCCCATCCCCTGCTGGAATGTCCTAAAGAACCAGCATGTGATGCATGTCCACGTCCTCATCCTCCTTCACTTTTGTATTTTTGTCTCTACAAACCCTGCTGACTCTGCCTCGGCTGCTGGGTCACCTCATCATCCTTCATGGAACAAAACTGCTTGGTATGCCTGACCTAGACACACTTGTAGCACATTCTATTCTCATACCATGGCCTTGGTGGCCCTATCACCGATACTAATGTTGCACTGGTGGCTCCTACTGGTGGAAAATTGTGTCCTCTATCATACCTACATATCTCATAGCTCCTACAGTCCTCAACCTCTCGAAGGTCTTCCCAGTGCTTGAGGATTCCACATTAGGAACTACTTCTCTCTTTTGAGGAACGGGCAATCTGTCCGACATATGTTTAATCATGGCCATAAATTGCCCAAACATAAGCTGGTATGCAGGGTTTTCTAGCATGGTCGGGTCAAACTAGGGCACTTAAGACGTCCTCCCATCAACAACATGCCTTACTGCACCTTCACCTGGTACAACAACACCACTTTCAGCAACGTGTTCTTTGTGTTCTCCAATCATCTTTTCAACTCTTCTTCTTCTACATAAGCAGAAGTCACTACAAAATAAACCGGAGGACACTAGAATAGACACAACCTGTGGCGACCGTCTCATGAAAACATGATTAACTAATGCAGAAGCGAATTATTAGCAGCAGAATTACGAAAAATCACTAAAATTTAAAACTTTTTGGAAAGAGATCTTTAAACCATAACTCCTTTATAAGAAAACAAGGTAAACTGTTTACAACATGGTTTGACATTACATCTCTGTGAATTCACATCTCGAGTGATTACATACATCCATTGCCATGTTACATGTATAGGCAAGATACAAAAATCTCGAGGCATTAAGCCAAAAACCTTAGGTCTACTGACTCCTAGGACCTGAGAGTACAGAGACGACACATAGGACCTACTATCTACAAGACTTGACAGTCAGTATCTCCACCTGAGATTCACTGTTGCCCCTGGTGTTGCTGCTGTTGTTGTTGCTCATCTCTAGATGGATTCCTTCATCCTCAGCGTCTACCTAAAAAGTTGAATCCCACGGGGGTGAGACAATTAAATAATTGTCCCAGCGAGAGTTATAACTCTCTGCCAGAAGCTTTGTTATGGCAATAAGGAATAACAATAAGCAGTATAATTATTAACATTTAACAGTAGGTTTAATGTTAAGTAAAGCAACATTTCAATTATAACTTTATTGGATATCAAAGCATATCTCATTAAATAATATGGAGAACATGTATACTAGTTATTTAACTAGAACATTATAAACAATGTAACATCAATCATTGTTTCTCGTAGTTCAACCTAAGCAGTTATGCTACACGGCTGATTATGTTTTCCAAACATTATTATGCCCTACGGAGATGAGGTATACCGCTCATACTCCAACCGACCATTATGAAATCGCGTCGGTACCATACATAGGTCATCAAAAGAGCCAGATTCTTATGACCTCATCTTCCTCAATCAGTAAGAGGATTTACTTGCAGGACATCTTGTGTCTCTGCTGTGATAGCTATCCAGGGTATTCTGGAAACTTCGCTATAGAGTCACAGTGGCATTCTATACTCTCTTCGTCATAGAAAGATCTCTTATTTATCTCTCATCAATGCGGCATTGTTGATTCCCTCGGGAGATTGGTGGTACATCATCCCGGCATAGACATGTAATGAAGGATTGATAGGTTAAAGATACATCCTACATCAATTCCTACATTAGGACGTAAGGATATTCGCGTCCATAATCCCCCATATACTCAAAAGTATATGTTCCAGGAGTTCCCTTAGGAAAACCTGTTTCACCATCATTTGGTCTCTGACAATGATGGATCTATGGTCAGGGCCCTACATGATATGATCATACTTGATTATTTAAGTACATTTTAGCATTCTTTTAGCATCAAGCATGTTTTCAAACATAAACAATTAAAACATCTACTATAGAAGAAGAATACTAAATGTATCAAGTTTATTTCACATCAGTTATCATTTCTTAACCATCTCATCATTATGGTTTAAGAACAGGGGTGTTCAAACCCTTAAATCATCATAAGTCATCTAATAGCGTGACCTTAATTGTAACAATGTAAATATTACTCAAGGCTCTTACAGCCCATCATTCTCATATGTTACCTCTTAAACCAGGTAACATAGTATATCATTATTCATAAAGCTTATAACATGCTTTCAATGAATAAAACATCATAACTCTTACCTGGCTATGATTACCTCTTGCTAACAACCTGCATGACTAATATAATTGAAGACATGCTTATATAACAATATCAGTACAATACCAATTCTTTTCAATTTATTCATAGAACACCACGTCCGTGCTACCTTGCACGGTCGTGCAAAGGGAAGCTACCACGGTCGTGTTCCATAGCATGGTCGTGCTATCAACAACATACCATGACCATGTTACATCACCATGGTTGATTTCTAGGGTTAGGGTTTATTCAACTCAATTAGGGTTATTAAACCCCTTTGACTTATAAGGCATAAGGATTCCTCATATTATAATTCATTCAAAAGGGTTTTATACTTAAAAGCATAACCCAAACTTAGGGTTAAAGTACCCTACCTTTCACTAATTAGGGTTTCCTAGTTCACATTATCAGTTCAACCCTAATATAATACTCCACTACCATTGGGAGCATTCAAAGATGTTATAAGTGTTTGATTTTGGTTATTGTACTCATCATGTATCATTAATGATCATCACTTCTAAGAATTAGCCCATTCCTCGTATGATGCATATATCATATATCAGAATTATCCAATTATCTGTAATGATATATGTTTAAACATTGTTGATATAGGATAAATAACCATCAACTATTGTAAGTATCTTCATATTCAGGATGTTATCTACATCATGCTTTAGTATACATCATTTCTAAGAGTTTGATGCCCATTATTATTATAAGGTGTAAAATCTATTACTCATTCATAGGGATGTTTGGATCTAGGCAACTTACCTCTTAAATCCTTATTTATTGAAATTACCACATTTATCATTCACAGGGTTCACTAACCCTATTCTATATGTTTATGACATAATCATCTTATTTAATTGATTTAGCTACACCTCACCTTATTGTACTGTCTAGTAAACCATCTCAAGGTTTTCATGATTAATAAGCCATAAGTTAAGCTTGCTATTCATCTTAATAAGGGTTTCCCATAACATCACCTCCAATTAGGGTTTCTATTCATATCACATCTCCCCTAGATTAGGTTTATGATTAATATCCCACCATTAGGGACTACTATTTCACATCATGTTATACCCCTAGAATTAGGGTTTACTATTCACATTACATGATTTACCTTAAAATTAGGGTTTACTATTCACATCACAGTGAATTGAGGTCTTACCATCATTATTTATGAAGATTACTTCCATTAACACCTTCAAATTAAGTTAAGATTCATAATCTCCATAATTAGGCTTTCCATGATCTCCTTATGAAGGATCATACCCTAATGGTGTGTTTTGATACATTTTAAAGGTATCTTATTTGATTATCATTGATATTAGGAGTCTTCTCTCTCCTCTTACTAATAGATTATGTTTACATCACTCTTAATTAGGTTAAGTCAACTCAACTTTGACTGACATAAGTCAAGTCATCACCATTTAAGGTCATTAGGGTTTACCTGATCGAGGGTAGTAGTCACACTAACCCACTAAGTGTACTTTTGTAATCTTCACCATTGACCCTAACATACATTAGTTCACTAATTACTTAACCCCTTAATGACTTTAGGTGTCTTTAGAGTTTAGGTTAAACAACCATTGCACCATCTAAGTCTTTAAAGCATTAAGCATTCTTGACCTTAAAAGATCCCAAACGGTTTTGCACTTTCAACCTCCAAACGGTTTTGAAACCGCATGAATCCAAACGGTTTTGAAACCGTTTGGTCCCAAACAGTCTTGAGACCATTTGGACTCAAACGGTCTTGAGACCGTTTGGTCCAAACCTCCTCAAAACCGCATGGATCAAAGATGGTCTCAACTACACCAATCGGTTTAGGGTTCTCAATATTGATTCCTTCAATCATTGAATTCATGGAACCAATCATCAATTGGACCTATCCTCATACTTCAATTGAGTTAAATAGGTCAACCTTAAACTGATTTGACCCTCAATTGACCCTCAATTATTCATCAATTAGGGTTTGATTCAAATGAATTAGGGTTTGGAATCGATGATCCTTCAATACTAATCAATGTAAGACTAGTTACTTTGAAACCATAGAACCATCATCCAAATTGGGTATGACCTGACCCCAAACGGTCTTGAGGTCGTTTGGATGACCTCCAAACGGTCTTGAGACCGTTTTCCCATCAAATCATCAAAATCCAAGTCAACCAATTAAGGTTTGGATCATTGGATTGATCACCAAATCAGCAATTGATTACACTTTAACTTAGTAACATTGGATCATCAATTTCTTAACCATAATCACCCCTATACCTGCAAACGGTCTTGGGTGACCTCCAAATGGTCTTGAGACCGTTTGGATGAGCTACAAACGGTCTTGAGACCGTTTGGCTCATCCAACCCTTGGATTCTAGTGAAATTCCATCAAGGATTGGTCTATCGAGTTGATCAACAAATCAGCACTTAATTGTAATATGATTTGGTACCTTTGTACCTTCAATTGATCAACTATACTTAACCCCAGACCTCCAAACGATCTTGGGTGATCCCCAAACGGTCTTGAAACCGTTTGGATGATTCCCAAATGGTTTTGAAACCGTTTGGGCCAATCAACCCAAAAAAATCATCTCACTCACATGCAAAATCAGCATTTAGCCGATTAGGGTTCATACCACATCTTTGGATCTTCAAACACATATCCATACTTGACCCTAGACCTCCAAACGGTCTTGGGTGACCCCAAAATGGTTTTGAAACCGTTTGGGTGATCCAAAAACGGTTTTGAAACCGTTTGGGCTAATCAACCCAAAACATCAAATCAACTCATTGGAATTTCAGCACAAATCTCAATTAGGGTTTGCCCAATTGATTAGCCTTCATCTCATGATTCCTTGGGAATTAATCCATAAAATTGGTGAGTTATTAACCCACATAATTAGTAACAGTAATATTAAACGGTCAATGCTTGGTCAACACACTCAAATGGTTTTGAAACCGTTTGCCTAAAAAGGTCAAGTTAATCAGGTTGAAAATCAGAACTTAATCCAATTAGGTTTATCTAATTGATTAGCCTTCAACTCTCGATTCCTTGGGAGTTACCCCATAAAATTTGGTGAGTCATTAACCAACATTATTAGTATCAATAATACCAAACTTTCAACCCTTTATAAACGCACTCAAATGGTTTTGAAACCGTTTGCCCAAAAAGGTCAAGTTAATCAGGTTGAAAATCAGCACTTAATCCAATTAGATTTACCTAATTGATTTGCCTTCAACTCACGATTCCTTTGGAGTTAATCCCTCAAATTTGGAGGGTTATCAACTAACATAATTACGAACAGTAATACCAAATGGTAAACCCTTGGTCAACTCAACCAAACGGTCTTGGAGACCGTTTGATCCAACTGACCTTGTGAAACCGTTTGCCCTTCAAACGGTTTTGCAAACCCCCCCAAACGGTTTTGCAAACCGTTTGGCCAAGGGGTGCAAGACCGTTTGCTAAAGTAACATTGGTATTCATGCCCCCTTCTTCTAACTCCAGATCTAGGTCTGTTCTTCATGGTTTTAGTTGCAAGAAAGCAAGGAAGGATGGGGGAAAGAAGAACAAACTACTTTTGCAAGAAAGAAAGATGCATAACAAAGTTTAAGGGTTTCGAGTTATAAAACCCGCCTTAGAACCAGATCTAGAGCTCCAAGCTTCGAAGATTTAATGGTGTCTTGAGCTCCATAGGTCGTCCAAGGTTTCTTCTTCAAGAATTGGTTGGAAAGGATGGCTAGAAGGAAGAACTAAGTAAGAAAAACTAGCAAACCAACCTTAAATCATGATTTCCTCCATGAATCCGAGTTAGATAATGGTTAAAGCTTACCCAACTCTTCTTGGCCGTTCTCCTCTGCTCCTGAGCTCCTTCCTTAGTCGGCCACAGCAAGAGATAAGTGAAGAGAGAAAGGGAAACGATCCCTTGGTTGTAAAAGAAAGGTGTATATATACTTTGGGCATGTTTTCAAGATAAGGACAATCTTTTCTTCTATTTCTCATATGGGTCCTTCTCTCCTTCTTGGCCACGCCCCTCCTTCCTATACTTAAGCAAAAATCCTTTATTAACCAAAGTCTAGTGAAAAGGAAGCCAAACATCCTACTAAGTTGCACACATATAAAAGGGTCATTATGCTTACAACTTGGTTATTTAGTTACAAGGGTTATCCTTCTTATTTGTTTATTCAAATGAAGCGCCTTCTTTATCTTTTTTTACTCTAATTGATGCCAAGAGTCATAAAAGATATTCTAGAAGGTATATTTTACATGTTGCACCCCATGTTTTGGGTAAATTGTACTTTACACCAAAACTAGGGTTTAAAGCACAAGGATTGCTCCACAAGCTGCCTTTTGGTGCCCAAGCTTGGAGAATCCATAACACTTCATCATATTCATTCTTATGATGTCTTATCATCAGAGGAACATCTAAACATGTGCAATTTGCAAGTTAACCCCTCTAATTGGGTGATTTGCACATAAGTCCACTTTTAACAAAACAATATTACAATATTGTTTAAAAAGGACAGAAAGGGAAATATATGTTCCTCAGAAGCTTTAATTACATTATCAACATATAACCACAAGCATTTAATCACATGATTAAGCAAAACACCTGGGGTTAGTTCATAACCCAGGTCAGGGATGTTACACAACCCTAGTCATATGTCCCTATAGACTCAACAAACCTAAAGCTCTAATACCAACCAAATTGTGATGCCTAGCGCCACAACAAGCAAGATAACTCAAAATCAAACTACGACATTAAAATTAAACATCTAGGTCACCAAAAAACATAGGAAATTAAAGTTGATTTTATATGTTCATAAGAATTGCAACATTTTGCACAAGTGTCCACAAAACCCACCTATATTGCACATCATCTTCCCAAAACATTATACAAGATATTGTTCGCTGGCTCTCAAGTCACATCCTGTTACACAAGGTAACATGTTCATATACATATATGTCATATCTATACAACAATGGACGTAAGTTGGACCTTGTAATGGTACATACAACAAAAACCTCCCCAAGGACCTGAGTGTACAGGGACGATACATAGGACTCTACTTCTATACATAAGAAACATATCCAACCTTTCAAGAACTACTGGTCCTCTTACTGCTCAACACCAACAACACGATCTCTACTTCCTTGTGCTCGGTCACCTAAAAGATGTGGAAACCCACTGGGTGAGACCAGACATCCCAGCAAGAGATATAAATCTCAGTCAATGTCTATTAAAAACATAGATAAGCTAAGCATGTAAAATAACATACTAAGCAAATTCAGCTAAATAATAAGCACTCAACCGATGAAGCGGATTGAACAAGACTAGATAGCTACCACTGAATAGTAGATCAAATTATATTATAAAAAAGAATATGAAGAACATGTATGACAGTTGACTTCTCTTACCATCTTATAATTCAAGAAATCAGTAAAAATATAAGGCAAAGGGGCTCAAAAAATGTGAGGTGCATGTAAACCTAAGCACATATACTACACAGATGTATTACGTCTTTTACTATTGCCTCAAGGATTTGAGTCGTACCACTCAAATCAATTGACCACTTCTGATTCAAAATTAGTGCCATACCAGATCAAATGGAAGAGCTAGAGTCCATGACCTCTCCACACCTTTTAGTCAGAATAAGAGAAACATCACAGAGACATATCGGTCAACTGCAAAAGATGACATATAGTCAACAGAAGGATTGCCTCACACATGGTCATCCATATAAAACACCTACCTCACCTTGGTACTGATGGAGACGCTAGAAGAACAGGCTCATGCATGGCCGTTCTTAAAAGGAGTGGCTCAAGGATGGCCATCCATATCATAAGGAGATCGGCTCATGCATGACCGTCTCATACAACCTATAATTGTGGACACAAGGAGATACCTCGACTTGCACCCCCGCATATTAAAAAATATGCACTTTGAGTTATACTCATTTCATCAATCCAGCAATTAGAGCTGACACTAGAAAGGATCTATGGCACAGGGCACCTACATGATTAGGGTTTCGCTTGATTATTTAGCAAATTGGGTGATTTTTAGCATGAATCAAATTAAAATGTATTAAGTCAAAATAAACTCTACAAGAAGTAAGGGTACATTGTAAATTCAAAAGATATAAAATGTACAAGGTGTGAACTTGTCACACAATCACCACATGGTACTCAAATATCTGCCAGTCACAAGGCCAACACCAATAGTGCACATCACTGTGGGATATCAATTCCTAATCACATCAATTGAGGATATCACTTCTCAAGGCATCAAACCATTACCAGTTCATAGGGTCTATCACATTAAACCCTTCATGTGATTCATCACATTATGCCTCATCAGTGTGCAAAAGCACCACACAGTATCATATAATCACCACCATAGCATACACAAGCCACGGAATACATATCACCTTCAAGGTTAGGGGGTTATAAACAAGAGAGTTATCGAAAAAGGACTATCTCAAAGAAGAGAAAACAAAGGTATCACATAGTTCATCATTAGGGTTAGGGTTCCATGCCCAACTGATTAGGGTTTTGTAGATATATCAAGTCACTAAACCCTAGATATGGCATCTCCCATATTCTTGGAACACTTTGGGGTTAAGAAAACAATTATCCACATAACACTATGTGTGGCATATACATTATGCATAGATGTGTATTGATTGAGTACTCAAGCTTGTGTCTCAACCATCCATCAACCATGTGTCGCGACCACCCACGAACATGGGTCGTGCCCATCAACCATTTGTGGTGTCTCGACCATGACCAACACCATGATGTCGCATCCATCAACCAAATGTAGTGTCTTGACCGTGACCAACATCAAGATGTCATGACCGCAATATTCCAGGGAGGGCATGTCTCAACCAACTAGGGTTCCAACCACACAAAGCAAACATGTCATGACCTCCAACCTCAAGGGGAGCAACCCGACCAAAACTAAGGTTGACTCTACCCCAAACCATGCCATGGGTCGTGACCAATAAAAGATAGGTTGGATTTCACGATAGTGATAAGGGTAAAGCTCACCAACATCATAAGATCTTATAACTCTTTCGGAACAGAAGCAAGGTCCTAACTAAGTTAGGGCAGGTATCTTGACTAAATGGCAGACCATCATCTCAATTGATACCATGAAAAGATCAAGGTGTAATGACCGCCAAGGGTCAAACCATCACCAATACCAAAGATCATCATCAAACTAAGGGAAACCAAGATCAAAATAGGATTAATCCATGGCTAAAATAGAAGAGAACAACATGGAACACGATGACACTCAAGAAGGAAAATGTCTCCCACCGTCGGTCATCAAAACCCTAACACTTGCATCATGAAAACCATCATGAAAAGGGGTCTCAAACAAGAAAGAGAACCAAGATAATCCACACCAAAATAGAATCAAAACTTCATAGAACACCAAAATACTAGATCATCATGCATGAAACTAAACCAAGGTCAAGAGATAGGGGAAAAACATCATTGCACCATAATCACAAAATTGGGTACCAAACTAGAGTTTTGAGTACCATCAAAACCAAGCTTGATCTCAACATCAACCAAGTTTTAGAGTCTATCATCATCTACCAGCATGTTAAGGAAACATTCTAGAGATAGAAAATAGTAGCATGCATGTAGAAAAATTTCATTAATCAAGAAGGTTAAGAGTTATATAACCCGCCTGAAAGAAGATCACATCAAGGTTTGCAAGCTCCAAACACATGATCCCAAGGATGTCGAAGCTCCACTAAAAGCTCCATCCTCAGCTACAAAAACACCTCAAGAAAGAGAAGCCACCACGGTCAAATATTTCCCAAGTAAAGAGAGCAAGAAGCTCAAAGCCGAACTAAAAGAAAGAAAAGGGGAAAAGAGAGAAGAAACTTCCTCTCACTTGGGTGTCGCCTTATCAAAACATGGCCTATGACCCCTTGTAAAGAGGAGTTTACTCCCAAGAACGACCACCATGTCAAAACATGGTGTAAGTCTGAGAAAATGGAAGAAGATGGGGTAGATGATCCAAGGAAAATACCATAATGGAAAGGTAAACACTTACTAAGGTAGAAGATGATCAAGGGTTACCACAAGCACCACGTGCAAGGTTGAACTACCTCCAAAGCACCAAGGACATCTCCTTCTTGCTACACCAAGCTCCAAGAACGTCCAAGCAAGGAAGGACAAAGGGAGATGTTCAAAAAAGATCACTTGCATGGAGAGGATAGGGTTTATATAGCAAAGGATGAGAGGTAGGGAAAGTAATGAGGTGTCAACAAGGTAGGGCTCCAAAGGGGCACTTGTCCACCCAAGAAACTAACATGCAACCACTTAAAACCCACATGCAAGAGATTGTGATACACTCTAGGTTGGTTCTCAACCCACTTGGATCACCCACATGGTCACAATCGCAACCCACCATGGAACACCATCCATGGTCGTGACACATCACCAAGCACAACAAGATCGTGACATAAGATCACCAAACCCCTCCTAGGTCGAGATACTCTATAAAAAGGTAAATATCTCGACCTAAGATCACCCAAAGCCATCTTGGTCGCATCCAAAAAACCTAGAGGGGGTGTCTCGACCGCGACATCCAGAAAACAACCCCTAGGTCACGACATAGGTCGCTACACCCACAAGGTACACAAACCCTAGAAACCCTAATCACCCAAGGTGATTCCATCACTCAACCAAAGCTCAAACAAGGCGCCCCAAAGCACCACAACCTATCTTCAGAAGTCAAGAGAGGGAAGGAACACTCCATAGGTGACAAATTGCAAGATAACCCCTCAACATGGGTAAATTGCAATTTGCACCAAAACAAGCACACAAAGCACAAACGCCATCCAAACAAACTCAAACTAGATATTAAAGACATATACAAGCTCTAAGATCATCTCAAAAGTTAGAGAAAGGTTCTAAACACATCATAAAGCCAAAGCAAATAGGGTTAACCTAAAACACAGGTCAGGGGTCTTACACCAACTATAATACAAAAATTTGTTTATATGCCCTTTCATGTTAAGAGAATGTATTGGTTAATTTGGGAGCTTATGTTTAGGACCTAAAAAGAGAATGAGAAATGTTAATTTCATCATATTCTAGTTCAATAAATTTTGTTTTTATGAATAATTATCATTTTGTGACATTCCCAACGAGAATTAAGCTTTCTCTTAGTAATGTGTATGTTATATAAAATTGGGATGTTAAAACATGATATTAGAGCAAAAAAATATTTAGCCACCAGTTTTTTGTAAAAATCTTATGCAATTTATGTTCCATCTAGTATATGGCTCCCATGAACAGACAATATATAAGGGAAAAGACCACATACATGGAGAGGAAATCTCCTACAATGTGGATAGGAATCATAATGTCTCTAGAGGGGTCAACTCTATTGGTAACCTCAATGCACCCTTAGAAGTGCTTATTATGGCTCTTATGGATACCTTGATTGGTCAACATGGAAGATCCTAGTAGCTGAGAAATCAGGATCTGACCCTAGTATATTTTTTGAAGATCAAGTTGGATACCTTCTCTAACAAAGTTGAGACAGATGTAGTCAATTGTGCTAAGGCATTATTTCTCAATGTTGAGCATTGTTTCTGCAATATGGGATGCCCTGAGCATTCTGAATTTCTCTTTAGGATAGACATGTTGACAAGTGCAGCCTACACTTGGTGGAAGAACTTTACCAATGCATAAGGACCTAATGTTGAGTCATTTACTTGGGAGGAGTTCGTCCATGCCTTCCAAAACCATTACATCTCAGAGGAAATGATTGAAAACAAGGATGTTGAGTTCCAAGGCATGAAGTAGTATGGCAATACCATAGTCAGCTAGTATGTAATAATGTTTTGTATGTTGCTAAAATATGGATATGGCTTGGATGAGACATATTTGACAAAGAAGTTCGTGTATGGTATGAAGACTGGTCTAGGTTGTGTGGTGATTTTATGTGGCATCAAGATAGTGCAGGAAGCACTCAAGATTGCTTTTGAGTTATAAGATCACTCGAGGTTCCTTTGATACAGCTCCATAATTTATAAATAATTATTCTAGCCACAATATAGATCTCTTCAATCCCAAATTTGGATATTATCTCCATGTTGAAATTATCTTATTTTGGTAATGGGATTTGATTAAACTAATTATATAGTCACTACAATATTTCCTTTTACATAATTACTAGATAATTACATAGTTAATTAAATCGATCACAAACTATCTTAGATCTCCTAGATTTCTTCCATTATCTAGTATTCTAGTTATCTATCAACTAAAAATATCATGTATATATATTAGGACCCAGAATATCTATTTCCTCATTTGCATATCAAGGACCCATACGTAAATCCTAAATAACTCAAGTGGGCTTGTATTGGGTTATAGGGCCCAAGACCCATACCCAAGTCTTCCCATAGGGTCCATAAGTATTACCCTTTTTGCAAATTTAAGGCTTTGATCATCATAGCACCTCAAATTATCCTTATATTAACACATATTCTCAAAATTACATTATTATGTAAATTAGAGAGTTTAAGTCCAGGCTTTAAACCCATCATTCTAAGGGAATCATATTTATATCCTTATAACATTACTCTGGTTTTATTAAAGTGGATTGTCTTAGAATCCAAATTTATAAAATTTTGAGAATCTTAAAATGTGTTGACTTGTATGATTCATGCACCGATAGAGTTTCTATATGATGGGGGTGCTATTTTGTACAATAAATGATTATTTGGAATATGGAAATCTGTGTGGTTACAATATTAAAGGACACCTCAATTGCCCTGTTTGTGAAGATCACACATAATTCGTCTAACTGAAACATGGGAAGAAAAATGTGTATCTTGGCCATTGCAAGTTCTTTCCTAACAATCATCATTACCGTAGGGTGAAGAAAGCTTTTAATGGAGAAGTAGAAATAGGGAGTTCTCATAATCCATTATCTGGTCAGCAAATCACTAATAGGGTGAAATAGTTGAAAGTATTCAGGGAAAAGATGAAATCTCCAATTCTCAAAGGTCCCTACAATGAGTGGTTCATACTCTTTGATCTTCTTTATTGGACGTCTATATATGTGAGGCATTGTTTATATAGGATGCATATAGAGAAGAACATATGTCATAGTTTCATTGGCACATTACTCAATATGTCATGGAAGAAAAAATTTGATCTCAAAGCAAGATTGGATATGGTTGACATAGGCAATTACGATAGAGTGACCCCACAAAAAAGGGGAAGTCAGACATACTTACCCCGCGTGTTATACCCTTTTGAAGGATGAGAATGTTGTCTTTTGTGGGTTCATAAAAGGAGTTAAGGTTCTGGAGGGATATTATTCAAACATGAGTAAATTTTTGGATATGATAGATTTTAAATTGTTGGGCTTAAAATCACATGATTGCCACATCTTAATGCAACAATTCTTGATGTCATCTATTTGTTCCATTTTACCTAAGCGGGATAGAAATGCAATCACAAGGCTTTGTATGTTCTTCAATGCATTATGTTCAAAATCCATTGATCCTAAAACCCTAGATTCATTACAAAATCATATCATCATCACCTTATGTCAACTTGAGATGTACTTCCCTCCTTTGTTCTTTGATGTAATGGTTAATTTGACTGTGCACTTGGTTATAGAGGTCAAATTGTGTGGTCTAGTACATCTATGTTGGATGTTACCACTGAGAAAATCATAAAGATATAAAAGGGTATGTGAATAATAGATATTGACCAAAGGTTTTGTATGATGGAAAGCTACATAGTAGAACATGTTATTGAATTTTTTGCCCAGTTCTTATCCAATGTTGAAGCCATTGATTTTCCTAAATCATGACATGATAGACCAATTGAAGGGTAGGGTAGTGCATGATTCAAGATGGTAAGACTACTCAGAATACATGTTTATGTCCTTTGACATACCGCTAAGGTTGAGACCTATGTGGCAGAAAACATGAGTTATTTACTCTTCCATTATCGATTGAAGAATGGGAAGGACATAATAAAAGAAAAAATTTGCTCATTTTTTGTATGGTTAAAGGAACGTGCTAGTGAGTAGATTTCTTGATCACCAGAACTTATTTCAAAGACCTTGAAATGGTTATCTCCGGGGCCTAAAACAACAATGTTATCATCTATTGGCTATTGCATCAATAGTTTTGCTTTCTATATGAAATGACAATATGATAACATTACTATGCAAAATAGTGAGGTATCTTTGGTCTTTGAAGCATTGCACACTGCTAGTGCTAAAGAAAAAAGAATTATTTTCGGTGTGGCATGTCCTATTATTGAGTGATCTAGGAAATATATGAGTTGGATTACAACTTGTGTAGGGTTCCTACTTTTTGTTGCAAGTGGGTTGAAAATGATAAGGGTGTTTGCAATGAACATGTGTTAGTCATAGTGAACTTTGACAGGGATGGATGTAAACAATATCCCTTTGTAAAGTCAACACAAGAAAAACAACCATTCAATGTGATATACATAGCTAATAAGGGATTGTATGTGGCCTTATCTCATAAAAAATGCCCTACGAAGGAGATGATGATGAAGATGACATCAATTTAGAAGAAGAAATGTTTTTGACTAGGATCATTCCATCTATTTCCATAAATGATAATGTTATTGTTAATGAACAAGAATATGTGCTTGAGATGATCATATTGATGGGACATTTGTTGATGAAGTTAGCACTCGTAACACTAAAAATGGATGTTTGTCCAAGCAAAGGCAAGCATTTTTTGTATAATAGTTAAGACTATTTATAGAATAAATCCTTTTGGTAAGATTTGGATCATTCTCTTTATTATATTACATTTTGACAATATTACCTAATTTTTGTATGATGTAATTTTTAATACGTTAAGCATATTTATGAGCGAAATTGCTAATTTTGTTCTGGTTTTTTAGACATGTCATCTCAAGAAGAGTACTCAAGTATCAAAAAAAGTAGAAGGGGTCACACTACATTGCTGAAGGTTGATAAAAATAGATGTAAAGGTCAAAAACTTCTACTGGAATGGAATTTAGAAGGACAAACAATTAAAAAACCAAAAAGCTTTCAACAATTCTATTGGAGTCTCTTCATGAGAATGGGTTCAGATCGACATTTATACTTGGAATGATGTCAAAGAAGGTATCAAGGACCTTGCTTAGGAAGACATTAAGGTGAGTATCTTGACACCAATACCTTTATTTTCCTCTTTCTTTATATGAAAGTGAAAACGTGATATATTTTATATAATTCATTTGTTATGCTTGTATATTCTCTCATTTTTGTAGAGTGCATTCTTTTTTTGGATCTTGTAGAAAGCAATAGGTGATACAAAAATCCAGTGATAGATGCAGAAAATCCAAGTCTCATTTATCAATTAGTTTTCATAAAGATGAGGATGGAAATATATGAATAAAACCACCCAAAGGGTATGATTTTTAACTCAAGAGCAATGGGACAATTTTGTGATGAGTTGTTTGACCAAAGATTTTAAGGTGATTATACAAACTAATTATTTTATTTTTTGCCATGTATTATGTGTATTGTGAAATTATTCTTTTTATCTATTTTTTGTTCTATTAAGCTGAAAAGAAGTAAGGTTGGATAAATTTATCATCAAAGAATGAGTATCGTACTAGGATTTTTGGTAAAGGATATGTTAGTCTAGAGCACAAAATGGTAAGTTTAATTTTTTATACAAAACTTAGCTTCTTGTAGGTATTTTTGAATTCTTTATAGAGATATGAAGTAATCCTTGTTTTTTCATCATCATCGGGTTAAGATCTATGAGAATATTTGGATCCAATTACATCAAAGATATCTAGAGCACAACTACAGAAGAGGGCTAGAATGGACAAACTATTAGCATCACTGGTCTGAATGTGAAAGAAGTGGCAGATAAGATTGTAAATTATTTTCCAAATCTTAAGTTATATTTCACCATTATGTTTGGCCTTCTTTATGCTTTTATTATCTTAATTTAACGTTATATATTTATCATTTCAACAAGGATGCTCTATCTGAAGAAGTTTATGGAGGTTTGGTTACTAAGTAGGGATGTACAAATGTGGTCATGCTAGAGAAACCAAACCAAGGGTAACAGTTACAATGTATCGTAATCGTGTGGCTCCAAAAGATGATATTTCATGCAATGCTATGTTACAATTGCAAAAGACTATTCAAAACTTAATTATGAAGGTTGGGTTCCTTGACAAAAATAAAGAGAGCAAGGATTTAAATGAAGTAGGAGCTATGTACCAAGCTCCTCTCTTTTTTATCTAGTTATTCACATGCACAATTCTTTGAACTTTCATAGGTATCCAAAAATATAATTTTCTTACATTTGGCTTGAAGTTTTGATATATCATTACTTTATATTTGTAAATGTTATTTACACTATCCATGTGTGAGTGTGGTAGGGTTACAACTTACAACAAGTGCATTCCAATTCTAGACAACTCGTTACGTGAAGTAGTTCAGAGAAGGGTGTATAAAAATATGGTAATGAGCCAATTATGCTTCACAACACTGCATTTTTTATCCAAAAAAAGTTATATTGGCATGCCCACTGATGGCAAATGAAAGTGTGCCTATACTTTACATATGGAAGAAGTTTTTGAAGTTTCTCAAGGCATAGGTGACTACCTTGCTTGGTCTACAGAATTGATCAAATTGAACTTGAAGCACATATGTGACAACAGAGCTATATTTGTTGATATATTCTTAAAATGTATTATATACATAACCTATATATTTTTTGTCTTTCTGTTCATATCCAAGAAATTCCAACCCTCAACGTCTCAAGGAAAAGTGAGTCAAGCAGATCTTACAAACAAATGAATCAAAATTTGTGCAAATGCACCACAAAATCTCAAGCCCAGTAGGACAAGACCTCTCATTCAAAAGCAAGTCTCCAAAAGTCTTAATTAAAGCTACAATTATTGATGTTGTGCGTGGAAGATGATGAAATCACTTGATTCTTGTTCTTATTTTTGAAAATATGGTAGGTTATGCCCATGAGTTGGCCATAATAGTTGAATTAGTGAAGATATGTCATGATAAGGAGCAACTAAAAGCCACTCACATATCATCTTACTTGAAGTGAGTTTCGTTACAAGTGATAACATTCAAGACTAATATTTTCAAAGACTAAATATATGTGTTTTGTAGGTATTTTTCAAGAAAATAATGTCAGGAGGAATATCTAATATATTTGGATTTTATTTCCACATTTTATAGATCTGATGTATACCAAAAAAGAGGACAATCATACGCAATATATAACAAATCAATTTGTTAGAGGGAAGCCACAACAAGTTGAAGCACTTTTTGTACCTTATAATGTAGGGTAGATGTTACATGATGTATATTGCCCATTACTTTCTTTTCTTTTCTTTTGTATAAAAGGGTATCAGAGAATAACTTTTTTATAGAATTTGTAATGTCCAAGCCCACTTTCCAAGGCTCTAGTAGAGTTTTTGAAGTGATTATTGACCGCATACCACCACTAGCCTTAATTGTAAGCTTTTCCCTTACTTACACATAAATACGAATCAACTTCACGACCGGTCGCCCATACTAATACTACTCTAAGATGAGCACGCTTAACTTTGGAGTTCTTAGTGATGGGTTCCCTAAAAAGGAGGTGCACCTTGGTGATATGGGTAGTTCAATCATTCCTCTTAATACCATTTTATCTGAGGCCTCATTTTTTGGGATGTTGCAATCTCCCCAACTAAGACTCTTTACATCCTTATCAAGGCTTAACTATATTGCCTCATTATATTTTCCTATTCCAGTGCAGACTTGGAATGACCCATGGACAACCAACTCCCAATCATGGCTACCAGCATAAGGGTGGCTACATCTCCATTGATAGCCATTTCCAACATATCTAGATCATACAAATCAAGAATGGCATGCTACATGGGGCCCCACCTACTAGAGGGGTTATGGCTCTAATACCATTTATAACACTTAGGCCCAGTACCCAACACTTAATAGAGTTTTAGGAATGATGAATGACCTCACATACTAATATTGGAGTTAGTTTAATACTTTGTCCTCACTTACACACAAGCCCGGGTCAACTTTTCAACTAGTCACCCTTCCTAGTACTACTTCAAGCTAAGCACACTTAACTTTGGAGTTCTTAATCAGGGAACCCCTGAAAAGGAGGTGCTTCTTGGTGATATGGGTAGTATAATCATTCCTTTTAGGATAATTTTGTCCAACGACGTCTCAAATATTGGGATGTTACAGAATCCTTTCAATACTTAGGAACATTAGAGACTTTGTGTCATGAATCCTACATGAGCTATATGCTACTATCTTGATCTATTGAGAGGAAATATACATGAGAATGTGGAAAAGCTCATTGAATTGCATGTTTTATTTTGATAATTCATTACCTAATACACACTTTAAGTCATATATATATATGTATATATATATATAGCTCGTAGTTTGCGTTGGAATATGGCATATACCATGTACCAAAAGATGGACACACAATATGGGAAGTGTTTTAAGTGGGGGATCATTAATATTAGAACTCTTCCTTCAAAATAATAAGTTGTTGTTTTCCCTTTGTGCTTTTATGAATTACCACTTATTTATTTTTGGTTATACTCTTCATCTTATATAGTGTTCAAAGCAACCAAACAATATAGGTTGTGAGTATTATGTGATTAAGTACATGAAAGACATTGTAGAGACGGGAGTGGTAAATATTCCTAAAAAGTAATCTAGATATTTTGTTATATTATTTTGTTTATAACATAAATTGTATACTTTTAATCTATTGTTATACTTGACATATGACTGTAATATTATTCAAAGTATATTGGTCATTGATACAACAAAGAAGTGATTGATGAGGTTCAACATGAGTGGTAAATGTGTGCTTTTCCACATATGATGAATGTGTGACATGAGATTATTATGATTAGATACACTTCCATACCTAGTCATGCTTGTGATGCATAATTTTCACTTATTACTAATAAAAATTCATGTAATAAATATAGTTGTTCCTTTTTTGTCCCTACCAAATATAAGAAATCTGAACTAGTGTAGTTCTGATTTATGTATTTCATGTGAAGTATTTGACATAAGAAATCTGAACTATAGTAGTGTAGGCTCCCTTATTTCTTTATGTTTTTCATGTGAAGTATTAAATATAGATTTTCCTAAGTCTGGACAACTTAGGCACCTGACTATTTGAGACACCACCATGTTTCTAGTTTCCTTTCTTAATTTGTATGTAAATAGGACCAGCAAGTGGAGGAAACAGACCTGCCAATCTTTTCAGGAACTTGTGTGACAACATTAAGATCATAATGCACAAACCAATACTCAAAAGCATTCCCAGAAAAAATATTAAGGGAGACTAGAAAACTTTTCCTTAAAATCTTCATTAGCCTCATAGTCAACATCATAAAAGAAATGAACATCATGAATTTTACATTCCAATGAATTAAGTGAACATATTCTAGAATATGATCAGCCAGACTATGCATAGTTTTTTTTATGAATATTCCTCCTCCTTGGGTTAGTCTCTAGAAGAAAGTTAATAAGATAGGTATCTCTTTCCAACTCATCTCATACTTCAATAATATGAAAACTAATATTAAATACTAACAATATAGATGCGGGGAGATGGTACACAATGAAATTTAAAATTAGGGGAGGGGGAGAAATTCGACCCAAGAGGAGATTCAATAGGTTTTCCTATCCCAATTCAAGCCACATTGCAAAATAATTCCCCATCCCAATCCTAATACAAGGTACATCTCAAGATACATCTCCTGACTCTATCCAAGTGTATCGAGGGATTGTGTAATATCATAGGAGATTTGAACTACTAGATAAAAGAGATAAATTTTCATCATCCACTTCTCTGATAAATCTCATACATTTCATGTGTTGTAGGAGGTACCTTGGTTTATCAAAGGAAAACTGCTATAAGCAGTGACAATCATAGATAGGTTGGGAAAATTTGAATTAAATTCCATTCTAGTTTTAAGGAGACTTCATAACATGCTTGTGTAGTGTTAGTTTAACATAAATAGAAAAGCTAGTATAATGCTCAAAGACTACCCTAAAGCTCATTGTACTACTCTACTTTTGAACTATCAATGCAATAGATGTAAAAGAGATTTGGCTAAATTGAGTTGGATCTTAAAATTCTACCTCTCCTCAAACTATCTTTTAATTCCACCTTTTCTGTGTGAGCATACCAGTAAGATAGTGAAAACACACCCTATCACTCCTCTAGTAATTCTTGCATATTTGTCTTGTCATTGTGTGGTAGGGGACAAGTGCCACTAGGTTTTTAGATGAAAAACAACAACCAACAGGGGAACTTCCAACTGAACACAAATTTCAATTAAGGTAACTTCAACCAACAAGTCAAGGCTTAATGACTTGTACATTGATATTTGCATAACGTGATATGTCTTCTACATCATCTAAGAGTTGTACATCTAGGTGTATCTTATTAACCACCCCCATATACTTGGTGCACCTTATATCCAGAGGAACCTTGATAGGCATGTATGGAAAAGGCATCGTGGGTGTGTATGGATCAATATCAATAAGCCCTAGCCCCTCTCTTACTTTATCTTTTTAAGCATTGGTATATTTGGAAGATCTTTTGCCTTAAATTCCCCAGTAATCGAGAATTTTGGTTGATGCAGGCTGTGTTGACCCTTTAGTTCCTATTTTTATGTTTCTTATCTTCTCAACAACAAGTGAGGGTTTTTTGGGCTAGTGTTAGTATTAGGTTGGTCAGCAACTATCTAATATATAAGGGATGCCATTTTTGTAGACTCATGTCCCCTAGGATTCCACTTCATGCTTGAAGGTGTCTTGCCTATTAGATTTTTGAAAAGTTCAAGAAATTAATTCAAATGCAAATTTATCATTCATTTATGTTTTGTTGATATGAGATGTGAATTGTGGCAGTCCAAAGTTGGGATTGCATTAAACTCATCATATTTTTGTTGTTGAATGCATGTCTTATTTAGTTGGTCAATCAAATTAGTTTGCCCCTTTACAAAATCCATAATCTATGTGTCGATATTTTGATGTCCTTAAAAATTCCCACATTTTTAGGGAACCCCATGAGACTATCATATCCATGCCTCTCTCCTAATGTAGCTTCAAAAATGGAGTTACAAACCTATCCAACTACATCTTCTAGATCCTTCATAAAGAAATAGTTATGCCTGGTGGACGGTAGGACTAGGATCCCTCCCCTACATTCTGTTTCACCCCCCACTTAACCAGGCTATCAGCCAAGGAGTTATCCCCTCACTTGATGAAACTGATGCAGGCCTTCGTGAACAACCTATGGAGTGTGAGGGATGTCCAAGTACAAGTATTTGTGCTTTACCATTATATTAGCATGACCATTCAACATTTTGAAAGCTCCATAGTTGATAGTCTCCAACGTGATAGTGTGAGATGACATCCGACCATCCAAAAGACTAGTTTGAATAGTTGTGAGTTCAGCCTCAATCACATCATTTGTGTGGTGTACTTTATGAATGCCTCCTAGAATCCATCTACCATAATTATTTTGTTTAATATAACCAATTATTGTCTTCCAAGATATCTTGACATCTGAGACATCCACATTCATCTTTAGAATACCCATGGGTAGACAAGACCAATTATGAACAACCTTCAGACTAGCTAAAGTGATCTTAGGGAAGACAATAAGGCAGGTTTGAGTAAGGGTCATGATCAGTTCGACCATCTGTTGGTGGTGTTTTGGGTGTTCTAATTACTTATTTATAGCAAGTACATGGGTCTAGCGGGTCAAAGTCCAAATGTACCCATTAGTGGACCCTCTTATATGCGGTTCCACAACTATGCGGGTCCACGTGTATGTGAGTACAAAAATTTAGACCCGTGACAGGTTTATAAAGGGTCTGAATTTACAACTCCACCCATACCCATATACAACCCTAATTCATGGCAAGCCTACCTACCACATCCCAATGGCAAAGCATTGGGGCCAGTTGGATGTGGACATGTACTTCAGGTCCTTCCAATCCATTGGACTACAATGTTTTTAGAAAACATGTGGATCAACCCCCAAATGGGTCTGATTAGGGGGAAGTCCTCGATGGTGTTAGAACGGTCTTAGACTCCTTATCACATCTGGGAAAAGTTCTAAAGTTGGTGAAGCTGCATCTAGCTCTGGTGAAGTTAGTCATCAAACCACCATTAAGGGTTTTCTAGAGGAAGACTATAGTTCTCTGCATAGCAGCTTCCAAATTCTCTTCCAATACCCCTAGGAGTTCTTGTAGTATTATTTGAGGATGCTTTTGTAAGCACTTTTTTGGAGAAGTCTGCATTCTGGTCCTCAAGTTAAATCCACTTTCCTCTTTGAAGGATGGATCCTGGTAGACATTTATAGGATGGCATTGGTCGAGTCTTCAGTGAACCAATGTTGTATGCAATATCTTTCCCAAAATCCCTAAAGATCACTCATAGACATAACTCCAAGATACTCTAACTCCACATGGATCAACCTATGGAGGAGTAAAGTTGGGGAGTTAGAAAATATCCATTTTACCCTTCAAGCATAGGTGGAATTTCCAGATAGGATAACCCTCCTGATCTTCATCTTAATGGCCTCTTCATTTCTCTTGATGAACCTCTAAATCCTAGACCCTCTAGTCATGCCCTAGTATTTTAGGTGTAGATACTTAGCCTCCATCACTGCTCTCCACAGAGTGACTTTAACCATGATAAACTCATGTGTCATCTTCAATAGAATAGCCTCATTCTGGGATCTCACTTATTGGAAACCGAAACCGCCATGGTCCTTGTTGGATATGCATTTGAACCAAGCCACCATATGAGTGTTCTTATGTTTGTCATTCCCACTCCACTAGAAAATTTTGATGGTGTGATCAATACTCTCACAGATAGATACAAGGATGTGATCCATTTGCATGAGGTATATGGGAGTCAAATTTGGGATGGATTTGACGAGAGTCACCTCCAACAAGGAAATAGTTTTGTTTAACATAGGAAGATATCTAACTTTCCATTTCATTGATGATATCCAAATTAATGGCTTGACTAGCTCTGGTGTGATTAATAGGGATCCCCAAGTGTTTCCCCAAGTTGTTGGTGGTCGTAATGCCAAACGTTTATGCAGATTCTTTTCCTTAATGATACTTTAGTGTTTTGCAAAAAGAAGATAGCAGATTTCTCTCTAGCAAGGATTTGGCTGGAAGCTTTGTTGTCCTTGATGTTGTTGGTAAGGTATGCCCAGAGATCCAATCATATGACTATTTACATGGCATGTACCATAAAGGATTTTATTAATACTTATAAAGGCAAGCTTCCAATTCATTATGATTCACTCAAATATGAGATAATGAGGAATATTATGAATGTCTAAAGAATGACGATACTCAATGATGTATGTCTTCAAGTACATGACTTGGAAGGATGAGATCGTATGGATGCTAAGAGTGTGTACATTATTATTATGTTCCTAGTCGGTTGTTACTGTGGAAGGTATATAGACACCAGTAACACTAAAGACTAGAGTGTGGGTTGGTTGATCACAGAATCTCATTAATTGTGATATGGCAATATCAAACCAAACCCACATATATGTGTTAGGGAACAGTGTATTAGACAGACCCACCTTGAGAGTGACACATAAAAACCATCATTGGTGCTCATAGTTAGCTCTCGTAGTGAAGGTGGTGATTGTGATTCTTAGACCAAAAATCACTGCACTCGTCACATGTCGTTGGGTTCACTTTGACATCATCAAACGTAGTCCCGAAACATGGGTTGTTATAATAGTGATAATTGGGTGACTTTGACACATGGGGATAGAATGTGAGTGATAGATATGGAATTTTCCCTTCCTACTGGAGTATGATATTCTAGCTACTTGATAAGTGAGACTGAGAAATGTGTGTGCATGCACACGTGAATATATATGATATTGAGATCACATTATCTCAGATAGTCTACTCTTGGTTCAAGAAACATGGACTGAACGTTGAGAGGATGATAATTTCATGCTTCCAATTCATTCTAAATATCAGAGACAAAGGAATTATACAATCACTGCAGCAACTTACATAGATTTTATGTTGAAGTTGTTCTCCAAGTTTCCATTCACTTGGGTAGCACTGATGTGTGACTAGGCACCACTCCTTGCTTGTGATGTCATAAGCTAGTTATGTACATTCACTACCAATGTGATATGGGACCTATAGGGTCAAACACATAGGAACTCATCTAAAAGAGGAGTTTAATCTTGAATAATGATTGAATTGATACATAAAGTGTTTAGCTATTCAATTCATGCAACAGATCGATAGATTTGCTGACTAGATTGCCAAACGACCATCTCAATTGTTGAGATGTCTATTTGGGAAAGCTAGACAGCCATCTCAAGTGTTGAGATCACTATTTGGGTGGTCAGGCTAATCAGAGTTTGAATTGGCTAAGTTCTACCCAAGTTGAGGAGTGAACTGCCCGATTCAATCTGTTGAACCGATCTGCTCGACTCAAGTTCACTAGATGGCTGTCTGGGTGAACAAGACATGCATCTCGCATGGATGAGATAGCTCGGTTGGTCCAAATGAAGGTTCTAGATGTTTCTTAAACTTGTTTCAATTTCACATTACTTATAATGCAAGGACTTAATATATGATATTAATTGGAATTAAAATGGCCAAATTCTTGTGAGATTAGGAAACTTCCAGAAGGTCATTTTTCAGTGTGATACGACTGTCTCGTGTGACCAGACAACCGTTTGGATCACCAGATGACCATTTCAATGGTTGCAGGTTGTAAAAATTCAAGATCTTCTGATCCCTTCCATCCCGCACAATCATGTACAGAGTGGGAACCCTGACCCTAACCCCGCCTATAAAAGGAGGGGTATTGGGGGCTTTCTAGAACACAAAAACATTGATAACTGAGAATCACTTCCTATGACAATTATTGTCCTCTCTGGTTGTGGTAATTGAGAAAGCCCAAACAAGTCTTACCCGACAAGGGAGGGATAGCTATGGGATAGAACAACTAAGGATCGTTGTTGTGGCAAAGCACGTTGGTGACTAGTACACCAAGAGGTATAGCTACGAGAGAGAACAACTAAGGACCGTTGTTGTGGCAAAGCACGTTGGTAACTAGTACGCCAACGGGAGGTACAACTCCTTCTTATATGTTCTAGTTGAACTACATGAGTTCAAGTTGGTCCGTGTAGACTACTCTAGAGGAAGGATTCCTTTAGTTCCTGTTAGGAGAGAAAATTAGCCTACAGTCTGTGGCGAGACCACAAGAGTCATTGCAGAAGTTGTTCATGTTCAATGTCAGTGGTGAAGATCAAGAGTTGCACAACCATCGTCCAATAGCAACTAGTAGACAGTTGCACTGAAGCAAGTTTTTGTCGCTGATTTGCTCCAGGACTAAGTATAACTCACTAAACCATCATTTCAATTTAATAGCAGTTGACAAGATCTTACTGGTATGGGAATACATATAGATTTTTTTTTGTTTTTGTTGCTATACTTTGTGCTCGTATTTCTGAATAGTGGTATCAGAGCCACATAAATTTATTATGATTTAGGATAATTGATATGATCAGATTTTTGGTTTAATCGTTTATTTATTGAATGCAATGTGAATATTTAAACTGTCTCATATGTGTATCCGATCAAATACCACATGATCCCGAATTTATATATATATATATATATATATATATATGTGTGTGTGTGTGTGTGTGTGTGTGTTTGTAATACATATGCAATTTACATGTGTCACACTAAAAGAAGTTTTGATGGTGGATGTGTAGCGTGATTGTAACGCTCGAGCCCACTGCCCGAGGCTCTAGCAGTTTCAGGAATAATGAATGGCCCCACATATCACCACTAGCCTTAACTGTGCACTTTTTCCTCACTCACACACAAGCGAGGATCAACTTCCCGACTGGTCACACATCCTAATACTACTCCAAGTTGAGCACGCTTAACTATGGAGTTCTTTAGAGATGGGCTCCTGAAAAAGGAGGTGCACCTTGGTGATATGGGTAGTCCAATCATTCCTTTTAAGATCATATTATCTGAGGCCTCAAATCATGGGACGTTACAATCTCCCCCACTTAGATTCTTGACATCCTCGTCAAGGCTCAACTATGTGGCCTCATAACATTTCCCCATTTCAGTACAGACCCAACATGGCCATGTACACCCAGCTCCCGACCATGGCTACCAGCGCAAGGGTGGCTCCATCACCACGGATAGCCCTTTCCAAAATGTCTAGAGCGCATGACTCAAAGACTGGCATGTCAGTGACCCATGTTGGCCCCACTTACTGGAGGGGTTATGGCTCTGATACCATTTGTAACGTTCGGGCCCATTGCCTGAGGCTCTAGCAGTTTCAGGAATGATGACTGGCCCCATAGATCACCACTAGCCTTAACTGTGCATTTTTTCCTCACTCACACACAAGTCGGGATCAACTTCCCGGCTGGTCACCCATCCTAGTACCACTCCAAGCTGAGCACGCTTAACTATGGAGTTCTTTAGAGATGGGCTCCCGGAAAAGGATGTGCATTTTAGTGATATGGGTAGTCCAATCATTCCTTTTAAGATCATATTATCTGAGGCCTCAAATCCTAGGACGTTACATTGATTATGGTCTATACCCAATATTTGTGTGTGGTTGGATGGTTTGGTTTTGTTCTTGTTCATCTCAATCTGTGTACTGAGCCTCTACCTCCCTCCTCTCAATTTAAAGTTAATGCTTTCCTACCTTTGCTCCCCTCGAATGTAACTCGAGGTTTCTCTTATTTAATGTAATGAAGTAGCAATACGATAGTTTCTTTTCTTGCAATGATGAGGAAGATGATCATCATTGGATGAGATGACTGGTTCGTGAGGTAAGACGATCGTCTATAGGACCATAGAGGACAAAACAATGGAGCTTGACAACCGCCTGGTGGACCCAATTAATTGTTTTGAAGGAGTCCAAACATCAGTTGGACTGGAGGCCAGACGAACGTCCCTGATGACCAACCGACCGAATAACGGGCAAGACGAATGGTTCTAGGGTTGAACTGATCTACCCAGATTGGAAAGCATAGGTCTACACCAATAGGAGGTTCATACATGTGATGTGATGATTGACCAAGGTTGTAGTAATTCTTTGTGGCTCCGAGGAATTACAAGTAGACATGGCCATAACCATCACTTTTTATTTTATATTGCATGTTTACATTGTGGGATATAGCATGTATATGATGCATACTATATATGTGGTGATTGGATACAATATATGCATATATATGATATATATAAACCCCCCTAAATAAAATATAGTAAGTCTAAGATGCTTTCCGATAGTAATAGACATGAAAAACTTATTTGGTTAAGCATAGGTTACGCCTTTGCATGGTGCACCGTCTACCTTATGGAAGTGTGATGGTAATAATGTTTCGGCCTCCGTGGGGTGCATTATTATCATATTGGCTATTGGGTCAGGATTAACTGGTGATTCTCATAGCATCTGGGCCCATAAACATGCAGATAAAAATGGCAAGGAGTTGTACATACTATCTATCAAGAATTGCATATGATGTAATTGGTAAAAGTTGCCTACCTTGGTAATTAAATGTGTTTTGGTCTAGCCATAGTTAAATTATCTTGGATCTTGCTCATTAGAAAATTGATTCGCTGCAATTTTCTGAATTGATACATGAGGGTTGTCAATTTGATCAAAATAATGAGAACGATAATGAATTAAATACCTAATTATTATCACCCAAATTTAATCAAATCAAATAAAATAAAATCAAAAATAAGTTTTTGACAAAATTGCAAATTCTTTTATAGAATCAAATGGCATGAACAACAACCACTTTTCTCTGAAACGGTCTTTGAGAAGGACAAACTACTGGGAACAAATTCCACGATTGGTTTAGGATGTCAAGAATCATTCGCATACAGAAGTGCAAGCTCTATGTCCTAGAAACACTAGAACTAGAGGAACCACCTCAAAATGCACCAAGGGTTGACAAGGAAGCTTATGAGAAGCATATTAAAGATGTCGTGGATGTCAAGTGTCTGATGCATAATGCTATGCTCTATGAACTATGAGTTGCTGAGGTAGCATGAAATTATGGGTGTGATTGAGATGGTCACGCATCTCAAGAACATGTACCAAGATGAGGCGAGACAGTAGAGATACGATGTCTCTAAGGCACTGTTCAAATGTAACATGACAGAAGGTGATCCAGTAGGTCCTCATGTGCTCAAGCTCATTGGGTATGTAGAGAACCTTGCTAGATGAGGATTCCCCTTGGGTCAAGAGTTGGTCACTGACGTGATTCTGTAGTCTATGCCAGAGTCATATAGTTAGTTTGTCATGAACTACAACATGAACAACTTTGACAAACTATTGACAGAGTTGTTGGGCATGGTGAGAATAGATGAGACACAAATTAAGAAAGACAAACCCAAGTATGTGGTGATGATCAGCTAGACAAAGGGGAGTCTAAAGGCAAAGGCAAAGCTAAGAAGGGTTCTAGAGTTGGCTAAAAGACCAAGTCTTCAAATCTCAAAGCAAAGGGAGGTGTGAAGAAAGTAAGAGGCGATTGTCACCACTATCACCAGCCTAAACGTTGGAAAAGAAATTGCCCACTCTGGTTTGAGGAATTAAATAAGAAGAATAATGATGGAACTGAGGCCTCCACTTTAGGTATAATCATTATAAGATAAATTTTATTACTTCTTCATTTTGGTATGTGACACCAAGTAGACATCTGACATATTGATATGCAGGATCTGACAAGAAGTAAAGGCCTTCAAGGAAGGACAATGGTTGACAAGGCAGAGCAAGTGTTGCCAAAGCTTTGGTCTATATTTTAAATTTATCTTAGCCCAATGGGCATGCAATAGAGTTAGTTTAACTGCTATTTCATTATGCCATGAGAAATATTTCTTTTATGCATCTTGTATGACAAGGATGTTAAATCAATAAAAGGTTGTTTGTGTTTGTATTTCAAATATGTGTTTTGCATGGAAATGCCCAAACATCTAATGATCTTTGTATGAAAGACTTTGAAATGAGTGTTTATAATGTTAATATCAAAGTAAACTCAAGACATCACTAGCAACAGTCACCTTGTATGTATGTACATGGAATGTATATCTAGAATACATATTGATGTTAATCTAGACTCCTTTTTTGTTGAACCTAAGGGAACATGCGATTCTTTCTTGTACATAAAGTGACATGTCATCCTTCACTAGATGTAGTGGGAGGATAAACTTTCCATTAGACCTCATACATGTAATGCATGAAGATATTATGGAATGAATGCTATAGATAATCACTCATACTTCATTTCTATTACTGGTAATATGATGATATGTACTCAGTGAAATAGAAACATAAATCTCTTGGTGTTCAAGGAGATTATAAATGAAGTATAACTATGATGAAAGTATTAAGAAACTTTGATGTAATCAAATGTTGAAATACTTTGTATCAATATCTTGAGAACCTTCAAGAAAGAATTGTGATAATGTATCACAAGTCAAATCTATCTAAGCATGATGATGTATCAGAATCAAGGAATTACATCATGATGGGTCATGATATAATTATCAATTAATATATTCTTCTTATATCCTCATAAATATTAAAGTTATCACTAAATGATGTGTTGCATGAATGGTTTATAAGACATCATACATGATATGATATGGGAATGTCCCAAAATGTCTTAAGGTTTGAAACCTACATTAAGAAAGTAGTTTATTGAAAAGGTTTATCCACAAACCACAATTGTTGAATGTTACTACTAATCCCAATCCAATAATAAAAGTGTTTTGTTGATAGGATAATCGAGTTCCTAAAGAATCAGTGGGAGTAAAAGTAGAACATGAAATGTTCGAGATCAACAAAGAGGTATAATGAGAACTAAAAGAATCACAAGTTGTTATGGAATATCAAGTTCGTCATTTAACACAGAATAAAATAGTTCTAGTAGAACACATCTGAGATCGGAGGATTGTGAATCCAACGATTCAGATGGGTTGGTTATGAGAGGATGAGCCAACTAATCAACTAGAAGTTATTAAATACCATAATCTGAGCAAAGTCTTAAGGCCATTATGGGGTCCATGTAATCTAATAAGGTAGGACCTTGGTAGCGCCACCTAAAGAGGCAATGCCTAAAGGGTGCAGTAGGGACTTGTGGCATAGACCTACATGGACAACATAAAAGGACATATTGGTTGAATAGGTTTTCAAATCAGTTCAAGTTGTTGAACGTGATAGAAATTCATTTACCAATTGTCAAGCTTGTTGTTGTGGTTAAAATAGACTAAGAGATTCGGCATATGAAGATAAAAATAGATTCCTTAAAAGGAATACGTCAGAGGATGTGTACGTGACACAACCTAAAAGGTTTTATAGCTTCAAGAATGCAAATAAAGTCTATAAACTACAAAGTTCAATCTGGGATTGAAACAAGCATCTCAGAGATCAGATCTTTTGATTTGACAAGATAGTCAAAGGTTTGCCTAGAATCAAGATAAAAGATTAAATCTGTGATTACAAAAGATTTGGTGGGAGTATATATGAATATTCCACATAGGATGAGGAATAACATCTCAATATTGTGAATATTGAGAACTGGCATGAAAAACACCTTCAGCACTGAAGGATAAGGTGAGACATCTTATGAGATAAGGATCAAGACCTATGAGATAGTTCTTGAATGTTTCACAATGGAAGTTTGAACACATACAATAGCAATGTATTGAAGGTGTTCAACACTGAAAGGGTTCAATGAGAGAGAATCCATATTAGTCTCTCATGAACCATATGTTCCAATCCTTGTGAAGAATGGAAATATCCTAAATAAGATGACATACGATGGATCTATGATGGATGTTATAAGTGTGTACTTATCCCATATAATCTTGTATGTATTGGACATGACAAGATGATGGTAAATTCCAATAAGGGTTATTGGAAATTCATTAAAGACATCCATTAGTACTTGTGAAGTACTTAAGGATAATTCCTAGTCAATAAGGATAGCAATAAAAGGAAGAGTTAGATGTAAAGAGTTACATTGATGCAAGCTTCCACAATGACAAAGTGATCGCAATAAAATATGTTTGAAATATTGTTAGTTGGAAGGGTTTTGAACCAATAGCCATTAATTCTATTCTACAATAGAAGCTGAGTATACTTGTGTTATGAACACAGAGTGATACTATATGGATCTAGAAGTTCATATGATGAACTTATAAATATTCCAATGTTTAATGACATAGTAGTGATACTGTGACAACAATGGATCTAAGTGTTAGCAAGGAATATCAGATACCATATTAGAGTGGTTTCATCTCAGAGTGAAGAGATAAGAAACATGCAATATACTGACTAATAGCAAAGTGTTGCTAACCCACTGAGATAAGAACTTACGCAGCAGAAGCATGATGGACATGTTTGGATCACTAAAAATGAGATTTGTGAGTGATTGGATCTAAGTGCAGGTGGGAGTTTGTTAGTAAGGTATGCCTAGAGAGCCAATCATATGATGATTGACATAGCATATACCATAAATATTTGATTAATACTTATAAAGGCAAGCTTCCAATTCATTATGATTCACTCAGTTATGATATAATGAGTAAATATTATGAATGTATTAAGAATGACAATACTCAATGATGTATGTCTTCAAGTATGTGACTTGGAAGGATGAGATCATGCGAATGCTAAGAGTGTGTGCATTCTTATTATGTCCCTAGTTGTTTGTCACTGTGGAAGGTAGATAGACACCAATAACACTAAAGATTGGAGTGTGGGTTGGTTGATGATAGAATCTCATTAGTCGTGATATGGCAATATCAAACCAAGCACACAGATACATGTTAAGGAACAATGTATCAAATAGACCCACCTTGAGAGTTACACATGGAAACCATTATTGGTGGTCATAGTCAACTCTCATAGTGAAGGTGGCGATTGTGATTCGTAGACCTAAAATCAATGCACTTGTTACATGTCGTTGGGTACGCTTTGACATCATCAAACACAATCTTGAAACATGGGTCATTATAACGATGATGATTGGGTGATTTTGACACATTGGGATAGAATGTGAGTGATATATATTGGATTTGTCCCTCCACTGGAGTATGATATCCCGGCCACTTGATAAGTGAGACTGAGAAATGCATGTGCATGCACATGTGAATCAATATATGATATTGAGGTCACATTATCTCAGAAAGTCTGATCTTGGTTCAAGGAACATGGATTGAATGTTGAGAGGATGACGATTCCATGCCTTGAGTTCATTCTAGATATTAGAGACAAAGGAATTATATAATCACTACAACACCTTGCACAGATTGTAGGTTGAAGTGTTCTCCAACTTTCCATTTGCTTGGGTAGCATTGATGTGCAACTAGGCACCACTCATAGCTTGTGATGTCATAAGCTAGTTATGGACATTCACTGCTAATGTAATATGGGACCTATAGGGTGACACACATAGGAACTCGTCTATAAGAGGAGTTTAATCTTGAATAATGATTGGATTGATTACTAAAGTGATTAGGTATTCAATTCATGCAACAGATTGATAGATTGGCTGACTAGACTACCAAACAACCATCTCAAATGTTGAGATGGTCATTTGGGCAAGCCAGACAGGCGTCTTAAGTGTTGAGATAGCCGTTTGGGTGGTCAGTCTAATCAAAGTTTGAATTGGCTAAGTTCTACCCAAGTTGAGGAGTGAACTGACAGGTCCAATTTGTTCTCAAATGTTGAGATGGTCATTTGGGCAAGCCAGACGGGCGTCTTATGTGTTGAGACAGCCATTTGGGTGGTCAGTCTAATCAAAGTTTGAATTGGCTAAGTTCTACCCAAGTTGAGGAGTGAACTGACAGGTCCAATTTGTTGAACTGATTGGCTCAGCTCAGGTTCACTAGACAGTCGTTTGGGTGACTAGTACACCAACGGGAGGGACAACTCCTTCCTATCTATTCTAGTTGAACGAGATGAGTTCTAGTTGGTCTGTGTAGACTACTCTAGAAGCAGGAGTCCTTTGGATGCTTCTAGGAGAGCAAAGTCAACATGTAGTCTGTGGCGAGACCACAAGAGTCATTGTATAAGTTGTTCATGTTTGCTATCAGTGGTGAAGACCAGGAGCTGCACAACCATCGTCTAAGAGGAACTAGTAGATAGTTGCATTGAAGAGACTTTTTGTCATTGGACTTGCTTCAGGACTAGGTATAACTCGCTAATCCATCATTCCTATTTCATAGTAGTTGACGTGGTCTTACTAGTATGGCAATACAGATAGATTAAAAAAAATCTGCTGGTATATTGTGTGCCTGTATTTCCCAATAGATGCATCTTATCATGGAGACTATTTGTTTAGGTGTGGTTTTACCAAACAATATCAGGTTGTCGATAAAGTAGATATGCAAGAAGGTAGGCCACTTTTGGTAAACATTAAAAGCTTCTGATTCCCCTCACTCTCCTCTTTTGTAATGGCTAGACTAAGGCAGTCTAACACAAAACAAAGATGTTGGGAGAGAAGGGTCCCCTTGGCAGACACCTTTGGTAACTTTGAATGCTGGGAATGTGTCACCATTTTCAAGCGATAGATATGTCAGCGGATGTGATAATGTTCATAATGACATATATAACATTTGGAGGGATAGCAATGCATTTTAGGGTGTCTTCGATGCAGGACCAACTCATCAGGTAGTAAGCCTTATATAGTTCCAACTTTTCCATGCTTCACTGCCCAGTGAGCTCAAAAGTCATGATGTGGATGATTTCTTATACCACGATGATGTTATCAGTTATCTGGTGCCTGGAGATAAATCTCAATTGCATAGGGGAGATCCACTCTCTCTCTACTAAGATCTTAGAGATAAGCTTCAATTCACATTATTTAAAGCGATTGGTATTAGGTAGTTATAGGTCTCTAAAGTGATCATCTTGGGAATGACGTACATGAGGGAATTTGCCATGGAATAGATGATTGCCATGGAATCCATGATCGGAGCACCTTCAAAGCATTGAGTAATAGTTAGGCATAGAGATGTATTGAACTTTTACCAGTTGTACTATAAGAAACCTACATCCACACCGCCAGATCCTTGGCCCTTGAGTTTGTTTATCATCATGAGATTTCTCCCAATCTTCTCCATAGAGGGTGGGGCACTACAAGATCCAACCTACTCCTAAGACAAGGATGGGAAACAACCAATGTATCTGAGAGACCATCTGGTCCTTAGGGATTAGTTATCTTCTATTAATGGTTTCCTAAAGTGATTGAGAACTAGATCTTTGAGCTCAATCATATTCTCAACCTAGATACCCTCCTCATTCCTCAACTTGATAATCTTGTTTCTTCTCCTCTTCTACTTCACTAGGTCCTGAAAATAAATGGTGTTAACATCCCCAAGTTTAACCCAATCACATCTAGCTTTATTCTACCAAGCAACTCCCTCGTCGTTCAAGATTTGAGTGAACTCAGCTTGGAGTTTCCCAATCTGTGTATCCTCTTTTGGAGAGTAACAACTAGAGAGGACTTCTTGTTTATGCTTGAACAACTTCTATAATGTCTCTTTCCTTCTATATTCGGACTTCCTCTTCGTGATGTCCCACGCCCTCGCATAGTTCATGAAATTGGTGATTTCATGATGGAAATTAACCCAGTTATCTTAGTTCTTGATGAAGAAGGCATCAAAGGATGCTCTTTTGGTCAAATTCACACTAGACTCAGATGAAACTTGGCCACAATGGACCAAGACTCCCCATGCATAGTAACATCAGTGGCATGGTCAGACTAAATATGGGGCAACCCCTCAACAACAAAGTTTTGCAAGAAGAGAAACCGCTCTATGTTAACAATTGTTGTATCCAACCTCTCTTGAATGATATCTCTCTTGAACATCATTTTAGGACCGATCGAACCCATTTCCTCTAGACCAGCATCCTTTAAACACTAGGAAAAAAATTGTTAGAGAGGTTGAAATTTGTTACTTCCAAACTTCTCCTCTGGTGTAAGGACAATGTTGAAATCCCCCAACAACATCAAGGGGAGAGTTGAGTACTCCCTGATCTTATTGAGATGATACACAAAAATCTCCTCTTCAACTATTTGGTGCTGGCATAGACAAAGATGATCAAGATCTGGTTTACCAGACAATGAATAAACTATTTATAGAACGTGAGAATTTCCATCTCCCCATTTCTCCTTTTCCACATGACCCAAATGTCGCTTACAAACCCATTGAAGTCCACCACGTGAGAGACCTCAAACCCCATGTTTATAATTATTCTCTCAGCCCTGTCTTTGCTCGTTCTTAGTTTTTTGGTAGCCAGGATGTCAATCTAGTAGTTTCAAACATACTCTTTGATAGTGTTTTGGGTGTTAGGTTTGCAGATACCATGTATATTCTAGGTTGTGCAAAAAAATTTATCTCAGGGAAGGCGTATTTCCTGGAGTCTCCTTGGAAAATCCTTTCATCTCTAGAGCTTCCTTTAAGCATTGATTTCCCCTTTTCTTTGAGTTCATGGAGATTACTTGTGATTCCTAAGGTGGATATCTACTTCTCTCCTAAAGCATGGTGGATAGGTGTCCCTTTCTAGGATCCATAACTACTAGACATCAAAAAAGTAAAGGGGTTGGTTGTACTCTTTATCATGGAATGACGATTGTGTTGTCATTAATAATGATTGTTTCTGAGTGGTGGTTCTCCTTTTCTATAACTTTATGAGTGGTGGTTATCCTTCCATGTAGTTTTCTCCCCTCTTCTGAGGTTGGTTACATTCAATTCCTAGTTTGGGTCCATACGACTAAGGGGAATCCTTATGTTGTTCTCTAATTTATTGGGGCTCCTTCTCACATCTTGAGTTGTCCTTGTGTTGCCTCCAATCAGTGTTGGTGACTCTCTCTCTCTCTCTCTCTGCTAAATGTTCTCACTATGTCTCATTCCCTCCTTAATCATATTCAACTTAGGTTTGAAAACCAATTCGTGGTCTACATAGTTTGTTTCCCAATCCCTTGATGTCTCCTTAGCTTCCTCTAGATAGGTTTTCACATATAAAGCTTCTGTGAAATCCCCCAAGGGTTGGAATGGAAAGGAATTTCAATTCCTCAATAGCTTGTTGGTTCATGGCCTTAATCTTGACTCTGCAGGTATCCTCTTTGTGCCCAATTCTCCCAAAGTGCATACAAATGGCAAGCATATTCTTGTATTTCATCTTATATATTTCACCCTGGACTATGATCCCTGGGACCATAGGTTTATGGATGTCTAGATTCACCATGATTCTCATGAACTTGCATCTCCTATTCAAGTCCATATTGGTATCCACCCTAACCATAATCTAATATTGTCCCCTACCTCTTCAAGAAACTATCTTTGATACATGAAGATTGGTAGGTGTGGGATGTGCACCCAGACCACAATGAAGAGTGGAGGTTCATTGGACAGGATGAAGGTAGGGACCCAAGGGTGGATAAATGTAAGAGCCCATCATCGGACATGAACCTCCAGTTAAGGGTTTTAGGTAGTCATCATCCCAGGGAGCTGCACGCCGAAGAAGTTGTTCTTGATGTTTACCAGTCTAAAGTTGCCAATCGGCATCCACATGGACCTAATGCGGTCTTGCAGGGTCAGAAGGCCCATGTATCTTCCTAAGAACTTAACAATGATGAGGAGGACCATGGTTTCTATAGATTGTTGTAAATTTCATCTTTGATCCTGAAGGATGAGGTATTGTAAATCTTCAAGATTGTAGTGTCTGGTTTTTTCAATTAAATAATAGTGTCCTTAAACCCTAGGAAGGGAAGTGATTATTTGCTTTGGCTTACTAAGGCAATGTCATTGTATGACACATGAATCCCAGGATTCCTCCCATGGATGTTAAATCCCCCTATTCACACACTGTCCAATGGTGGAAACTGTTCTACAGATGATGTTGCATCAACTTTCATATTTGCCTCTATCCAACCCCTGATTTCTCCTTTCTTTTTTAGTCATAGCATAGATTTAGCCCAATGCTTCTAAGGACTTCCTCGTGAAGTAACTAGTTTTCTATGAATTCTAGATCTCACTCCATATCACCTACCTCTGATGGGTGATTCCCCCATCTCACTGCATCCTCCATGCTCGTGGCTCAATCCTAACATCTCTAAGCATAAAACTTCCCATGTTGTTGATTTTGTTTGTTATGATTGTGCTTTGACTTGTTGGTTGAAGTTACTTTGATTGAAATTTGTGTTCAGTTGCAAGTTCCCCTATTGGTTGTTGTTTGACCAGTGCAATTCGTCATCAGATTGTTATCATGGTTTTTCCCATACACTTCTTATGCCACAAGACCCGTAGCACCAATAGTAGAGAATATATGGTCATGGTTCTTTTCTTGGAAGTATTGCTCTCCTGAAATGTAGGAATCATCTTCCACCAAGGACTCATCCTCCACATATCAATGCTATTATGCTTATCAGGGTAACTACCATGTCTAGCCATTTTTTATTGTCACTAGGATAGTCAATATCATCATCTAAGAACCAGGTCTCACCATCAATAGGCTATCACATATAACCAACATCTTCTCCATCATCATATTCATCAAAATTCTAAAATTCTACATTATGACATTCAACAGATTCTTCACCAATAGTTTTAAACCCATATAAAAAATCAACAGTATCTTCTGCAACCCTTGGCTTACAGAAAGCCAACTACAACATGTTGTCCACTTTTCACCTACATATTATCATTTTATCATGCAAATGCCAATTTGAAATCCTTATAGCAAAGTTTTAATGAGATTAAAAGAGAGATTGGCATTTTGTTGTTCCTACTGTATAACACGAGCATCAATAGGACCATTAGTGTGATAAAGTGGTTTTTCTGTATTCTTTTATACTTGTTCTTTTATAATATCTTAGCCCTAAACCCTAGTTTTAAAGATAGATAATTTTATCAATCAAAGATTGGAATCTCGGGATCAAACTTTACCAACATCTAGGGCTTGCAATAATGAAGGCATTGTTCAATTTTGGTATCAATCCAACATTCCTATCTCCCTCTATGATTTTTCAAAGTTATTTCTGTGTTTTCCTTTTAATTAAATCGTATCCATATGTAACCCTATGGCTTTTTATCAATGCAAGGGCATTTAACCCTGTCACACAGGGGTGTGACTCACCCATCCGCGGGTCGCTCTTAGGACTCCATCTCAACTGCCCATGTGCGATCCCATGGATTCAGGGAGGATCGAACACCGGGGAAGTCATCCCCAACCTCCAATCGACCCCGGAGAATGTAGCTACAGTCATGAGTTTGAACCCCTGACCACGATCACCCTCTCTACCCCCCTTTCATGAGAAACTAAGGCTTTGACTCCTCCTCACCATCATGAACTCAATGAGCCCTCACACGATCCCTAAAGATCACTAGAACTGCCTCCACGACCACCACCAGTGACCACCCTCTCCAAGCTTGCCCAACTTGAATTGGGAATCTACAAACCACTCCCCCTCGAGCCTATTTAACCCCTCTCATACCTTCACCTGGACCTTTTTACTCCTTTGTGCCTCTCAATTCGATCACTCATTGTCCCAGTAGCTCCACCCCCAAGCCAATCACTCCGATCGGCTCCGCCATGGAGTAAGTACTGGATGAGCTTCATCTCCCCCTCCTCACTATATATTGATCTTTCCTCCAGCTTCGTGGTGCCTCAAGCCACCTCCGTGGCACCTCAAGAGACCCCGACGTTGCCTGCAACCTACTCGCCCCATCTCCTCCACCGTGAGTAGCTACCTACTTGAACTCCCTCGGTGGCACGACGCTCCAAAGGGAGCCAAACCCCAACACCTCACCGCCCTGACCCAGGAGAGTCCCGTGAAGGTGAAGCGGATCTCAATTCAGCATGAGGAGCGCTCAACCTCCATCTTGAGATCACCGGATTTGATGGCTGGGCTAGCTTGCCTTACAGAGAGCAAGAAGGAGCGGGACCCACCTGCATCCGCGTGGACCAATAAGACTCCACCACCTCCGCTAGCTTTCTTTTATTTGCAGTCGCGCAATTTGGCTCTGACCGTTGGATCTGAACATCCAACGGCCCATATTTATTCCTTTTGTTTTATTAATCCTTGATTTTCAATAATCTCCAGTAAATATCTCGATCTTAGGAAAATCATAATAAATCGTAGGAATGTCAGAAGAATACAAATAAATATTCCTTTTTTATCAGAAAAATATGAGGAACACGAATCTTCCATCAATTAACCCTAAATCCATATATATACTCATGCTCAAATATGTTTCTACCTTGTTTAATTAGTCAAAAAATACCCAAGCCTGATTAAATCACCAAATTCATGTGATTATCTTCTTTTTGTGCCTAGATAATTATGGGATGTTCATTTACAATTTATATGACTCAAATATCAGCAAGGATGAATTATTACTCTTTTTCCTTATCTGGCTTACCAAAAATGATTATTATTATCCATCATGATCTAAAGACCACCAATTTGATCTAGAAGTCCTACTCTAACATGACAATATCAAATATGGACTCAAACCCATACTCAATGACTCATACTCTACTCTCATGACCCTAACTAAGTAAAGGGCCTTTTATACTCTTTTAGAACTAGATGGTGAATTTGCCAATATATGTAATTAGTACCAAATCTCTTATAATTTTAGGGGATACAAAGGTACCAGTGATGAGCATCTCTGGACTCCCCACTTCTAATTATAAAGTACACCCTTACCTCTTACTTGGACCTACTAAGTACTATGGTTGTATTATGAATGTAGAAGACTTGGCATATGGTATTGTTTGAAATAGATATTTATGTATGATCAACTTCAATGATGTTTCCTCTATATGTACATTGAAAAACATGAACATAAAGTACCTTGTCCATTATATGATAGCACTAAACTCTTTGGTAGTACAGTGCATGGAAGTGACTTAACTCTTTGGTAGTCGGTCACATTGTACATATGATTTAACTCTTTGGTAGTCGATCATAAAGGCCTTAATCTTGAGATCCTTGAGATTCAAGAGAATGCACCAAAACCTTTGGTGGTCAATGCATGGAAATATAATGGAAAATGTTCTTAAAATGTGCGTTCTTATTGGTTAATAAATATTCTCATTCAAGTATGCTTTGGTCATATTGTTTATTACTGCCAAGTTTAGTTTTATTTTATTGCCAAGATATGAAAAGAGGTATAATTAAAGACACATAGGCATAGTCAGTACAATATATTTATATATTGTATTGGCGTGTACCAATTTCAAATGCTTTATAGGTACCTTTTGCTTATGATGATGATGATGCAACTCAATATGCTAGCTCAACAAAATCAGATTTTTCATGGGGATGCTAAATGTAAACTCTTAGTTTAAGTTCTTTTTCTTCTGCAATTAGTTCTCTCATTTATTAAGTTTTTCTTTTGTATAATGCCTATGGCTTCAAGCCCCTATGTAATTAACACTTGGTCTATTTAAGGAAGCTTTGTTATTTGGTGCATGTATATACTTGTGTGTTTGATCCACTCAGGGACGGGCAACTTTAACCCTTTTGTACACCTTTTCCTTTTTGGGTCTAAGGTGTAGATTAGGGTTAGGTTTTTAACCCGTGACAATTAGTGAATATATGTGTCTGCCATGACCTTTGAAGATCTTCATTGTTTGACTCCACTATGCAAATTCTTGTTGTTCAACCAGCAATTTGTGATCTTTAGATTCCCAATGGTAACTATGGAATATTGACTGGGAGAAATTGTCACCTTGTCACCCATGTCAGAAAACTAAGGTATATTAGTGATGAACCATATTTGACAAGAACACCACTACAATGTTTACAAAATTGGGACACATGCCTTGGAATCATGTTGAACTTGAACATCAACATAAATAACCAGGCCAACCCAAAATGGCTAGGTGAGATTCCTATATAGTAGACTCTTAACCTACTGATTGTAGCAACTGAAGAAAGATGACCAGAAAACCATGTTATAGTAGTCATCATAGATATTGAAGGAGTCGACCACATGATCAATAAGAGCCGACAAAGCCAAAGGTGGTAGGCAATGTTGTGTGGGCGAGTTGGGGATAGGCAAGACCAAAAGTGTGAACATCACTAAAGGGTTAATAATATGAAGGTGTCCCTAGCTAACCTTATGCCTATGTTGACCTGAGGTGGGTTTGAAGTCAAGGTTGATAGCCCCAAAAAAGAGGGAAATGGTGGTGATACAAGAGAGGAAGAGTGTTCTCTTGGATTACTAGATGCATGCATGATCCTTGTTCTGATACTATTAAAACATAACATGGAAACTCAATCAGATTTGATTAGAGTGTAACAATTTGGTTCTTAAACATAATTTCAAATTGTATCATATATGTGCGTCGTGGTATATTTTATATCTCCTATTGTTAATATATAGGGATTTAGTTGTTTTCCCTTTTGATTTAAGTGGACGATCTCTAAGTGAATATGTATTTTATGTGTGTGGTGCCCAACCTAAATAGTCCAGGTAAATACAAAACCTATTATTAATTTTGTTACACAATAACTACTAGCACGTGAAGGTTCCAAACATGTGACAGATTCTGAAGTTTGCACCTTACTAGATAACATAGATGTCCAACCCTAGTACAATTTAGTAATAATGAATCTAGTCTTTATTACATAACTAACTTACTATTATGTGAAGAGTCATATGACTTAATGGGGTCCTGAGATTAACACCTTAATAGGCAATATCAAACACCACTATTCTAATTATCCACCGACTAGAAAAAAAAACTAATCACACATCCTCATTGAAGATAGTGAAGTATCTATGATTTCATATCCTTCAGTTATTCTATTGAAATGGTCAACTAGGCTTCATAGTACCCCAAATCAAACTTAAATAGACATGGTATCAAGTATTCAGATCTAGTGCAAAGGAAAGAGAATATATCTTTTTGAAGAAACAATTCAGACTTCAATTCAAGTTGTATTTGTGTTTGGTAATGATTAGATCTCAAAACATGCTATGAAATCAGATGTGTTTTCTTAATTTTTGCATCAATACTTAGCTCTTATATCATATTGAGATTGTACTAGAAAAGTGGCTTGCACAAGATGAACTGCCACATGATACTCTAACACAACTTTTTCCTATAGGAGGTTGCACTTCAACCTCGTCATAATCTCATTACATGATAGTGTGAAGTTCCTACTTTATGCTTTGTACAACTATAATTAGTTTTTCATGCGCCAAAACAAAGTACAAACACAAGGTTTTCTTACTTTGAAATACCAACTTGCCATGATCTTCATGTATTGTCAAGAGTGTATTGCTTCTCAGGGCAATCTTCATCATCATTAGCATGGATGCAAAGATAAAATAATATTAACAAGCATAGAGGGCGATTGGATCCTCTTGATTGAATTTATTAGGAAGACAAGTTGTCCTAACTCCCACTTTCTAAAGTTTTTCTAATTGTATTTAACATATTGTTAATTTTAATTAATTTGGCTCAAAATGTTGCCAACATTTAAAATATGTGTCTATTGTATTGTGTTTCTTCAAGTGTAAGGTATTTATGCCTATCGAATTTCGAATGTAGCTACTTTTTAAAGGAAATAAACTTCTACTATTACGTAACCAGATTGGGTTACATTTAGAGACAGGTCACAAACAACCTATTCAATATTACCTAGTTGTACTACCTAATTGAATGGAAACTAACCAAATCATTGAGCATGACTCCCACATAGCAAAGGACTCAAAGCATTAATTGTACTACCTAGTTTATTATTTTGTAAGGTGATATATTTGTATGTCATGAATGTTATGTTGGCTATGTATCTTAATATAATTGTAAGTAATATTTCATATATTTCAATGCTAATATTGTGATTAATTAGTTTGTCTAGTAGACTACAAATATTATTTTATGTCCATGAAAACTTTTGGAGAAAGGTTTGACAACATGATCACTATGTGGGAACCACTTTTCAGAATCATTGTTAAATTATTTGATATTAATAATAAACATCTTTTCATGTGTTTAGATAGCCCTAAGGCAAGTTGTAGATAAAGGACACAACTTTTAGAGAAAGTCCTGACAACAAGAGCATCATGTGTAAATCACTTTTCAATAATAGATAATTTTGTGTGTGTTTAGATATACCTAAGGCTAGTTGTATTTCACTCCTGCCCATAATGTTTTAATAAAGAAGAATGTAAGATAGAAATTACTCGTTTGTTCAAACTTTAAAATATTTTGCATAATTTATAATATGTTGACATAATTGAAATATGATTGTAGTATTATCATAAATATAGTGGTCTTTTCTACAAGAAAGAAGAGACTGAAAAGGTTTGACTTTAGTGGCCGATGTGTGTTCTTGAACATACAACAAATTCTCGCACATGAGTAGGCAATGTTTGTTCTTCATCATTTGATGAATGTCTGAAAATTCTATAGTTTTATTTTGTTTGAATAAAGAGTGTGTACTCACTATTTTATGTAGCTACTGGATACTTATTTGTATGATTGGATCCTTATATGAATTATTATAAATAAAATTCATTGCAGGCTTTTTGCAAGGTTTTGCTCAAAATTGTATTCAATTCTCTGATTGCTTGTGATATTTAAAAAGTATAGTTGTATTTTTTTGACATCCATCAGATTCCCCAATCAACTTGGTTAGGTAGGGGTGGTCACATTGTAAAATATCACAAAAAATACAACTGTTAGTGACATGTTGTGATAGGAGTTAAATCACAACACACAACACTTCTTGTATAAAGCACCCCTACTGCAACGAGTGTGTTTAGTGAAATACAAATGCAACAATTGTTTTATCAAACCCATATACTACAACAGGTGCAACACCTATTGTATAAAACACCCTTATTACAACATGTGTCTGCAGTGCACTACAACATGCATCAATAGTTGTACAATGCACATATATTACAACAGACACAACACATGTTATATAAATCAACCCTATTACAATGGGTGTGGTTTGTGAAATACAACATAGAAAACATATTGTATAAAGACATATATTACAATGGGTGCAACAACTTATGTATTAAGAACTGTTAAAATGATTGTGTTTAGTGAACGACAACATGCAACACCTTTTCTATAAAATACATAAATTACAACATGTGCAACACATGTTGTATAAAGCATCCCCCAGAAAACGACACGATCTAATATGATAGTTGAGACCTATTGTACTAGAGGAAAATGAACTACCGCAGTAAGCCTTTTCTGTAGTAGCAGTAGTAATGTGGTTCCTCTTTCCAATTATGATTCAGTTATCGGCTCATTTGTCATATACTTTGGTATAATTTAGCGCCATTTACATTTGTCCTTACACCTAAAAAAGTTACTCATTTTTATTTGAAAATATATTTTCATTTAATCCCTTAATAGAATTATCATTTTTGTACTTTTGTTCATTACGTTAACCTTGACACAATCTATCTGACTTAAAATTATTGTGCTTAATTGACTTGATAAAACCTTGTATTTCAATAATGAGATAGTTTTTTAACTAGTGGCATTGGAATCAACTATAAATATTATTATGATAATTAGATGCTAGTTATTTAGTGATGATTAATAGAGAACTAAATATTCTAGGTTGTATACTTGAGTACAATTGGTAGTTATATTTAAACCAAACTATAGCATGATTTCTCAATATTAGTATGTATATAGGATATTGCAGTGACAGACCATGAACCCCACTCCTAGATATGAATATAAAAATACAATTCTATTACAAAATTTTAAAAGGCCCCAAGAAAAGTTTACATAAAAACTATATAATCTAGTAAATTGTGGTTGTTAATCATCTCAGGATTATATGAATGACTGGCATAAGTTCTAGATCTAATATACCAACTCAATCATGATAAATTAATCACTATATTATGTCAGTTGATGAAAAACTTTATATTTGAATTAATTAAGTCGATGAAATCCTTGCTAATTATAACCCAACTTCAGTAATCTCTTGTAGGTTGAATTGAAACTATTTTCATATTAGTCCTTTTCTTACTCATATTTTAAACCATTGGGAATACATTTAAGTTTCACTTACGCGCATTTTCTAGTGATATGTTAGACCTTGAAGTTAACATATTTATTCTGTTTAACCCTTACAATTATTTAGTCATCTTATTTTACGAACTACTGACTTTTAAAATATAAAAAAATAAACTTTTGACTAGGTAGTTAATGGAGACTGATTATTTAATTTTATGGCAATCGTAATTTCTGTAATTTGTATTTTTGAAAATTATCTTAATGAATCTCAAGAACATGCTTACAATTCTAGAACAAATAGTTTCATGGTTAAGGATTTACAAAAATTAATGATTAATTCATAATCTCAATTTAAGATTATGTAATGCAATCAAGAGAATGTCTTCAACATTAAAGCTTGTGAATAACTAGTACATAAAGAAAAGTGACATTTTCTTTCTCATGGATAATCTCTTCTCCAACTATTAATTAATTTCCAAGACTTCAAATACATGACGTGGATACAAACAATGACTCTATACATATTCAATTATGTATGAGAGAGAATCAAATGCCATCTTAATTAGTTAATAAAAGGAGAAAATTATCTTTAAACACCATCACATTGTAGCCTTCTTGCTTCCACCCAATATCGATGCTTCCTGTAAACTTTGCACCATCATCAACTATAAATCCAATAAGGCATCTCAGGCATACCATATAAGTATTAAGTGCAAATCTGGTATTGACAAGTAGTTAATAATCAAGTAGTAAATTGGCCTCATAGCCTAGTTTCACATACATTATCTATCAATACTGTGTTCCTCCATAAAATGTTATTGCACCTTTACATAAGGTCTAGCATATCATACATATTCTATATGATTGGGAACAGTGCCCTCATATCCAACTATACCCAGGTCTGCTTCTTTCACCCTGCAACCATCTTAAGCCCATCACAACCACCAACCTTGACCAAACTAGGGGCTATGTACATCACTGAAGGTTGAGAAATTCACTACATTGACCCCTACAATTATGATACAACCTATAATGCAAGTTCCTTGCTTTCTCATTGGGATCTGAAACTCTGGTGATCTGCCAGCATAGGCGGCGATGAAAATGTGAGCATGGCATCTAAATCTTGAAACCCATCGACATATCATAAAGACCAGAGTTTATATAGTTACCTATGAAAACCAACTGTGGACTTCTTGATTCTAAATCTAAAATTAGTCACACTATCCTCTTGATCTGAATAATGCTACAAAGAGTACAATTAGTACTTACTAATAACCTAGATTAGTCTATAAGTACATAACCTACTTGTTGGTGTGTATGCCCGGAGAGCCAATCATATGATGATTGTAATGACATAACTTGTAAACAATTTGATTAGAAATAAAGACAATATTCAAATTTGTTTTATTTTATTTACTTATGAGATAATGATGCTACATAATAAATGTCTAAAGAACAATATTACTCAATGACGTCTGTCTTCCGGTTGAGGACCTAAACAATGAGATCATACAAATGTTAAGAGTATATACATGCTTGTTATTTCCCTAGTTAGTTGTTATTGTGGAAGGCTAATATACAACAATAACACTTAAGACTGGAGTGTGTGTTGGTTGATGATATAATCTCATTAGTCATGATATATGATATCAAACCAAACACATATATACTTGTTAGAGAATAGTGTATCAAACAGACCTACCTTGAGAATGGTACATGGAAACCATGGAATGGTAGTCGGAATTAGTTCTCATAGTGATGGTGGTGATCATTATTCTTAGATCTGAAATCATTACACTCATCACATGTTGTTTAATGCACTTTTTCATCATCAAATGTGAACTTGCATAAGGGTTTCCATAAAGGTGATGCTCAAATGCATTATGACACATGGAGAATGATTGTGAGTGATATAGATAGGATTTGTCCCTTCAATAAGAGTTTGATATCCTGACCATTTGATGTCATGCGCATGTGAATCAATATATGATGTTGAGTTCAAATATATCTCAGAGGAACATGGATTCAACGTTGGATTCAATATATGATGTTGAGTTCACATGTGAATCAAGGAACATGGATTCAACTTTGAAGAGGATGATGATTCCATGCCTCAAGTTCAATCAGGATATCAGAGACAGAGGAAGTATACAATCACTATAACATCAACCAAGGATTGTAGGTTAAAATTGTTCTCCAACTTTTTGAGTTACTTGGGTAACAATAATGTCTTGATAGATACCAATCATTGCTTGTGATGTCATAAATTAGTTATGTACATTCACTACCAACTTAACTTGGGACCTATAGGATCACATGCATAGGAATGCACTTGGAATAGGATTTTGTTCGTGAATGATGTTTAGCATTGATTGCTAAAGTATTAGGTATTCAATTTAAACAACATTGGCAATCTTCACTCTGAAACAATCAGTTCAACAAGTGAACCGATCATCTCAGGTTGTGAACTAGCCTTTTGGTATATCAATGAGATTGGATTGAGAATTGATGTTGATGTCATGTTGTGTATTAATCAATATTAATTTTCAAAACAATTGTGAATAGGAAAATTAGTGAAACAACCAGTTCAAGTGTTGAAATGATAGTTTTACTGATGAACCGACCGGTTTGACACTTACCAGTTTTAGAAAGTTCATGAAATTTTATATCTTCGACTCCCAGACCAACTAGAAATGATGACCCTCCTATAAATAGAGGGGTATTGGGGCTTCCCAGAAATAACAATAAGCTCTAGCAATTGTTGTCTTCTATGGTTGTGGTAACCAAGAGAGCCCAAGAAAGTTCTACCCATCAAAGGGAGGAATAACAAGGGAGAGACAATTTGGGAGAGCAAGTCAACGTAGCACATTGACTAGAAAAGACAACTCCTTCCTATCTCTTCATCTAGAATGACAGAGTTCCCCATGGTCCGTGTGAACCACTCTAGAGGAGAGCGACACTTCTCTCGCTAGGAGGACATCGTCATTCATTGTTCATGATGTTTGACTAGGAGACTGAATACAACAGCCATCCAAGTGCAACTTGAAGAATGCCATTGCAAGGGGATTGTCGTTGGACTTGCTCTAGGACCATGTATAACCTTACAACCCTCTTTCAGATCTCATAGTTGTTGATGCAGTCTACTATATATGATGATATGATGAGTAACATTTTTATTTCCATTTCCCGCTCTGTCGTCATCTTTCCTTACAGTGGTATTAGAGCCAAATCAATTTACTATGTTTCGGGATATATCTATGTAACTGAATTTTGGTTTTAATCATTTAGTTATTACATGTGATGCAAATATATTAATGGTTAATGCTCATATCTAACTAAATGCCACGTACAATCCCTATATATATGTATATATATATATATATATATATATATGTATGTATGTATGTATGTATGTATGTATGTATGCATGTATACATATACATATACATACATATATATATATATATATATGCAAAGCATGTCACCTTAAATCATTTTGATGGTGATTGATAGCATGGTTATGGCTTATACCCCTAGACCTTTTATGCTTGCTTTGATGGTTGCTTGTTCCTGTTTATATCTTGGTTTGCATACCAAGCCTCTCTCTTCTTTTGATATGTAAAATTATTAATTATTTCCTTCCAATGATCCTCTTGAATGTAATTCGAGGTTCCCCAATTACAATGTAATACATTAAATAGGATTAGGACAACTTCTATTTCCTATTATGGCAAAGAGGATTCGGCACTAGACGATCCGATCAGTTTAGGAGACGAACCAATCAGTTGGATGATCGAGGAGGTTGATGATAGGAGGAGCCAACAGATTGGCCAGTGGCCCAACTGATCGACTGGAGGAATCCAGACGTCACAAGGACTAGAGGCCAGACAATCGATTCGTAAGACCAATTGACCGACTAGGAGGCCAAACCATAGATTCAAGGGTTGAACCGATTGGCCCAAACTAGATCCAACACAGATCATTATCAACAACGGGTTGGTACATATGATGTGGACCTTATATGGTAGTAATTTCGTGTGGATCTAAGGAATTACAATAGAATGTCCATAACCATTACTTAAGTTTATTATTGCATTTTTTCATTGTGGTAGTACCATATATATGATACGTACTATAAGTATGTGGTGATTGGATATATATATATATATATATATATCGGTGTGTGTGTGTGTGTATTTATATAAATATCCCTCAATATATATTAAGTCTTAGAGGCTTTCCATAAGCAACACACATGAAAAACTTGATCGGCTAAGCATAGGTTATGCCAAAGTGTGGTGCGCTATCCATCTCATGGAAGTGTGATGGTAGATATGTACATCTATCAGAGCAGGGTGCATATTCTATTGTGTTGACTTTTAGGTCAAGATTAACTAGGTGATCTTAATGATATTAATTACATAGAAGCATAAATATGGATTGTAAGAAATAGTTGTTCACACCATCTATTCAAGATTTGTATGTAGATGAAATTGGAAAAAGTTGTCTATCTAAATAGTCAAGTTGTGGGTGATCAATCAAAGCTGACTCATGGTTTGATGAAATATGGATCTTTGATTACTAAAAGATTGTACAATGCAGTCTTCCAAATTCATAAGTGAGGGTTATCTATTTGAACAAAATAGTGGGAGTGATAGTTAATTAAAGGCCTAATTAAACATTGTCATATTTTACCTTAATCAAATCAAATCAAAAATGTTTTGACAAACTGTAAATTTCTCATGTAGAGCCAAATGATGACAAACAACATGTTTTCCTTGTGTTTGGTCTTTGAGAATGACAACTTAAATGGGAATAATTTCCATTAGTGGTTTAGGACGTTGAGAATAGTTCTCACACAAGAGTGCAAGCTCTATGTTCTAGAAACACTAGAGCCAGATGAAGCTGCTCCCAGTGCGCCTAAGGCTGACAAAGATGCTTACAAGAAGAACTTTGAGGTTGTCATAGATGTAAAATTCTTAATGTTGTGCTCTATGAACTATGAGTTGTAGAGGCATCATGAGAATATGGACATGATTGAGATGGTAACACATCTTAAGAACATGTACCAAGATCAGGCAAGACAAGAGAGTTAGGATGTCTCCAAGGAGTTGTTGAATTGCAACATGGCAGAAGGAGATCTAGTAGGTCCCCATGTACTCAAGGTCATTGGGTATGTGGAGAACCTTACCAGACTGGGGTTTCCATTAGGTCAAGAGTTGGCCACTGATGTGATTCTACAGTCATTTCCAGATTCATACTATCAGTTTGACATGAACTATAATATGAATAATTTTGACAAGTTATCTCCTCCTAGGCACATTAATGAGGAACTCGTCTCTATACTCCATAAGGATAGCTATCTAGACTCTTTTGTTTTCGAATCACTAGTAACTCATCTAGGCACATTAATGAGGAACTCATCTCTAGACTCCATAAGGATAGCTATCTAGATTCTTTTGTTTTCAAATCAATAGAGACATGTGATCTTGTTTGTTGGGTAAGATGACCAAGACTCCCTTCACTGGTAACAGTGAAAGGGCTAGTGATCTATTAGGACTCATACATATTTATGTATGTGGCCCATTTATAACAAATGTTAGAGGTAGTTTTCTGTAGCAACCTCACTTTTCAGCAACCCCCAATTAAGGAAGGCCAAAAAGATGAGAGTCAACACCTAATTTTTTTTCAAAGGATCCAGATTTAGAAAATAACACAAAATAATAAATAATTTTTGTTAACTCAAATATTGTAAACAAAATGCTTCTCAAAGGAGTTACATGAATTTATATCATTAGAACTGTACATATGAGAACTATATGAGAAGAAGTATATATTTAATCCTCCCCACAATTTAACTTTAATTTTTTCAAATAATTTCATTTGTCCATCATATCTTGATACAATCTTATCTAGCATGTACCTAAAATTACATGAAACAAAAGCACATATCATCATATCAAAATATGATGTGTACGTAGGGTTCATGCAAAAGTGTGCAAGTACATAACAATATATATTCCATCAAATACTTGCAAATAAGAACTGTCATTTTCTTCACATTATCTTTCTTTATGTGATACTCATAGTGGCATTCTAATTGAACATATTGTAAATAAACATCCAACATTTTAGTTGTTCAACCTTTAAGAAACACTTGACAAACACTGACAAACTAATGTGGGTAGTCATAAGCAAAATCACATGCCTTATTGGTGAACCATGCAGATCATAATCATACTTCAAGTATATTCCATCAATCCAATCAACAGATACAAGTAATCAACATATTAATTTGCATGTATGTAAATCCTAAAGTATCACCATCACATTAAACCTTACTCATTCCTAATCTAGGGTTTAGGTTTCCTTGTTATCGATTTATCATCATAGTTACACAGTGAAACCCTAATTCCCATGATTATTGATTTAAGGACTCAATAAACCAAATTCATGTTAGGTGTTCCCATCATTATCAAATCTATCATATTATTGTATCATGAGCACTAGATTCAGTTATGTTCCTTAATGACATAGAAAATATGATATTGAACCCTAACTACTTCATATGCATGATTATTCATATTAGAAACTCTAATTATCATCACATGTTAATTTCCCATCATGTTCAACATGGTATATTAGAGTATTTGACAATATGAGATTTCAATCATGAATTAAGATCACATGAATCATTTAGCATGTTAATACACAAGATCTAGGATTTGTATGCTTTAATAACCTTTTTAACACATGTTGCATTACTTTTGGATATGGAACCAGAAATAATTCCACCATATTTTATTTAAGTTCCTCTCATTTTTCTGATCAAAATTCATATATAACGTGTTTACATGAGAGCATCCTAGCAAATTCTACAATTTTCACAAGATTAACCTTATTGGGCCAATGACAAACGAACACGTGAGCACTTACTTGTTTTCCTTTTCCTTTTAGTTGGGCCAGCCAGGGTGTTGGGAGAGTACTGCTTTTCCCTTACACCTTATACATGCATGAAGGGAAAAGGAGTCATTCAACTTTTTTCTAAATCCTTTCCCACTTAGGGCAATCCTCGCTTGACGAAGGGGGGTCAACAAGCGTCGTATCCCCATGTATCTTCATTCTTGGGTTTTGGATGACTAGAGTAGAATCATCATGGCTCTTCATTCTTGGGTGTTGGATGATTGTAGCACGATCTCTACTTCTCTATCGGGTCCCTGTGGATGCAAGGGCATCCTCAGTTTAGTTAGAGGCCACCGAGCTGGGAGATGAAGCCTGCCTCATACTAGTTTCACACATACAGTCAAAGATGTAATTCCTGATTGGAGCCACCTCCTTGCCTCATAGGGAAGTTGGAGGGGTATTAGAGTGTCCTTGTAAATTCAACACGCCATGCTTGAATACAAGTATACCCTAACTACGGCTCGTGTTCCCTTACTTGATTTGTAAGATGCCTTGACCCAACCTGCTAGGGTGATGACGAAACAAACTATTGGTCACCCCAGAGAAGAATTGGGGTGAGAAGGGTATCCATGGAGCACCTGCAAAGGTAAACCTTAGCCCATCTTGACACCCCCTCTACTTTCTCCCACCTTCTTCCAGAGACATTGAAAGGATTCTTCCTTGGAGAGTAGATGAGGTCTATCGATGTATATATAGGAACCCATTCTATATAGTTTAGGATTACATGGGAGGGATAAATAAGGAGGGGTACAGAGGTAGGCATGGGTCTAGTTTCCATATATACATCTTTGTGCACCCATGTCCTTCCTTCACGTTACTTCTCCTTTCCTTAACATACCAGGAATATCCCATACACAACTTGCCAACTCTGTTACCCCTTGCCATATGAGTCCAAAGCCCTCCCCTTTATTTTCCTCATATTAATTCTTTTCTCTCACACGCCCATCAAAAATATGTAGTGCATATAACTATTTTGTACACATTGGTTAATTGGACATTTAATCTATTTAGAAACCACTTTATCATTGGTTTCTAGATTATTCTTTTACCTCTCTTGTTGGTATATCCTTTAAAATAGTTATCACCATTTCATGGAAACTCATCAAAACCTTTCCCCAATTCTATTTAGTAATTGGGATTCATTCGGAAGTCTTTTATATACCAAACTTGCTCCTTCAGACATTATTTAAAACCATACCATTATCTCATAGAATATCCTTTTTCTCCCAAATTATAGAACTCTCTTATTTTCATTATTATTTTCTAGTATACAAAAAGTTAGATCAAAATAACACTATTTGATGTCTCGAGACGTGTTGCCAATCTGACTAGATGATTATCCCTTTAATTATCTAAAACACCATGCATCTTATTTCCTTTTTAAACTTGTTGTCCAATAATTCACAAAGCCATTAATATTTATTTGTACACAAAAAAACTTATTCCTTTGCCATGTGCACCAAGGACAAATTTGCAACATAGATAGTCTCATATGCAGCATTATCATTCTATGAATAATAGCATTGGTGAAACTACAAATAAATTCATTTATGTAATTCAATTTTACCAAAATTTAGGATATTACATTATCAGTACTTCATTACCTTCATTGATGACTTCAGTAGGTATGGTTATGAACTCTTGAAAAGTTTAAGGATTTCATGAATGAAGTATAGAACCAACTTGGTAAACGCACTTCTTTTTAATCTAGGTGGAGAATACTTAAGCCAAGAGTTTGAGGACCTTATATGAGTCCATGGTATCATATTACAATAGACTCCACCTGGAACACCACAACACAATGGTGTATCAAAAAGAAGGAATCACACATTGCTAGATATGGTGCCATCAATGATGAGTTTTGTCAATATTCTGACTTCCTTCTGGGTTATTCTCTAGAACCACATTGTTTACAATTAACCACGTACCATTTAAATCGATTTAAAAGATACTATATGAGATATGGGCTGGGAAGCATTCCAAAATGTCTTTTATGAGAGTTTGGGGATGTGAAGCTTATGTCAAGAAAATGTGTAAGACCACTGACCTTGATTTCTAGTTGAACATGCTTTCTTATCATAATTAGATGCTTAAAACCTTAATCAACCCTTGTTATGTGATTTTATATCATGTGACAATCTTAATTTTCAAGTTTGGTCCGTTTGGACACTGTTTGAGCTAGTTATGTTTTTATGTGCCTGTTTTGGACCTAATTCCAATTTACCCACCTTTAGGGTTTTTATTGCAATTTGTGTTGTGTGTCACATATATTGATATCATGTTGTATGTGGTTGATATTTGGAGTGCCTTGTCACACCTTGGTGTGGTGTGGTGACATCTCATGTTGAGATTAGGGTTTGCATGGATGTGCTAAATTGAAGGTTGACATTGAAGTATGTTGGCCGATGAGCCCTATTTTTGGTGATCGTTGAGTTTTCCTTTGACATTATTTTATGTTGTTCGCTGATGCTCCCTTATGATACCTAGGTTTGGTGGTCGATAAGGTTCACCATTCATCTTGGTCACCAACATTACCTAGGGTTAGCGATCGTTTCCTTTTCTGATTTCTTCGGTCGCCAACATCTTGGTTCAGGGGTTGTTTACTTTTTTTGGACCACCTTAGTCGATGTTTTTTCTTGGTAGGGTCACCCTGGTTGCATGGATGAGTGTGGTTCTTGTATGGGTGAGATCTCTTAGACACATGGCATGTTTAGCATGACACCTAACCCTCTTTTCCTCTCTCTAAACTTAAGTTATATAAACCTCTCTCCTTGCATGTAAATAACCTCTTTACACACCTAGTCTTCTCTCTCTTTCCCTTACTTGCTCTTGGAGATCATCCCATGTTTCTAGGTGGTGAATGAGGAACTCTAGGTTGATAAAGGTGGGTCGATCTTCCTTGCATGTTGAGCTAGGGTTTAGATCTACCCTTCTTGTGATCATTTTGTGCTTCCTTGGTCTTCTTCTTGGTCCTAGTAAGTGAGATCTCCCTCTTTAACTATGTTTTTTCTTTATGCCCTACCCTTCTTCTCTCACTTCGTGGCTGAACCCATGGTCATCTGTGGTAACTCTTGTGTTAGAGCTTGAAGAACATCTCTTCTTTGCCTTTATACCTAGGGTTTTCTCTCTTTCTTGCTTCCTTGACCTAGGGTTTGCTTCTTTCTTGGAGGTGGAGCTAGCTTGGCTGAGAGGAGTGCTCAAGTTAGGGTTCCTACCTTTCTTATTCAAGCTACCTTTCTATTTGGAGTTTCTACATTAAGGCGAGTTATATAACTTTCTCCATGATTATTGCTTACCTTCACCTTGCATGTGCATAATCTTACCCTAAAAATGTTGTTACAAGTAGAAAGATAATCTTCTTTACCTAGGCTTTGTATTTACATGGTGATCTTGAGTAGATAACTCTCCTTGGGATGAAACTTAATCTCTGTGCATGAACATTCTTTTATGATGCAAGTTTTTTGTGCTTGCATGCTTGTGGAAACAATGGTTTTACTCTCTCATTTGATGGTTGCTAATTAGGGTTTTGTAGTTGATCTTATTTATAGTAATGCAACTTGATGACCCTTAGGATTCTTAGTAGTTACCACCTATTTTGATATCTTCATGGTCACCAAGATTTTGGTACATATGTGGTAGATGGGGTTTTTGCATCCCCTAGTGGTCGCTAAGTTCTAAACTCTGATTTGGTCATTAGGTTTTCATGCATAGCGGTCGCCAAGTTTTGGATCTCTCCATGGATGGGCCGATGAGATTTGTACCTGACTATGGACGCAATGTTTTTTAGCTTTCATGGTCTCTATGATTTGGAATCATAGTTGTCAAAGAGGTTTTCTTATGTGGTGGCTAAAAACCCTGACCCTAAGTGGTCTCCAGTGTTTTATGCTCTCATCAGTCGTTAATGTTACTCATCCTCATCTATCATTGGAGTCACCTAACATTGGTGATCGATGAAGATGGTGAACCCTAGTTATATGGTCGTCGACCTTTCTAATGTTTAGCGGTCAATGGCATCTCTGACCTTCAGTGGTCGATGAGAATTCCTGGATATGGTCAATATGTTTTCTGATCTATGACTGATGGTGTTTTAATTATGTAACTCATTCAACCCTAATTTGTTGGTGTTTGGTTCCACATGATCTAATAGTCTTACCTTTGCCCTTGAATGAATACAAACCTAAGGTTTTAGTAAAGTGTTATTTGGAAGTGTTAATCCAACCATTATCAATGAACCTAACCCTAATACAAGTAAGTGATGATGGTACATATCCTCTGGTGTAATTAGTATGATAATACAACACTTTCTCTCTCTATGTTGTTGTAACCCTGATTTGCTACCTTATGAATATCATGGCTCTTAGATGAAATGTTGTACCAACTTATATGTTACTTGTATGGTGATGGAATGATGAGCCTTGATGAGGAACAAAAAGATATTGATGTTCTTGCTGGGAATGATGTGAATAGTCTTATGACCTTTTGGCATGGTTGAGCCCTAATTGAGATGGTATCCTCTTCATGATGTGACAATGATTTGATCCTATGATGGTATGATGATGAGAATGGATACATGTAAGGCAATGGAATAGTACCATGTGGTCGTGTGATAAACTTTACACTTCATATGTTTTATATCTTTAGAGGTTGCAATATACCTCTATTTTTGTAGAACTCATTTAGTGTTTGTACGTAACTAGATTGATGTAGTTAAAACATACCCAATTGGCATTAACTAATCAAGTGAAACCCTAATCATGTAGTGCCATGTGTCATAGATCCATTCTAGTGGCAGGACTTGCTGGATAGTGAAATGAGTACTCCTAAGGGAAACTTGGAGCGCATAGTGTTGAGTATGCATGGTGCTTCACATTATGTGTCCTTGTCATACTGATCCCAAGATTTTGGGGATGGTTGTGGTCATACCTCGGTAGGAGAATAGCTGCGGTTGTATCTTAGAGATTGTGTACATGATGAGATTGAGGACAATTGTAGTTGTACCTCAGATGTTTGGGTTTGTATATCGTGGTTCACTAGTTTTGTGACATATATACGAAGGACGGATTAGTCTGTTTTGTAGTTGGACTTATATGTCACTGTGGCATAATCATATTGAATGAGGGAGGATGAGATCATAGGAGTCCGACTCTCCTGGATCTTGTATGGCACTGATTTTGACTTAGCAATGGTCAGTTGGAGTTCAGTGGTATACCTCAACATCTCAGGGCTTAATAAAAGACGTAATCCAGCTGTGTAGTATATTTGTTTAGTGTTATACATGATGCACATTGGTTTTTAACCCTTGCATTGTTCCTTATATTATTTATTTGTTATATAATGGGGTAAGAGAAATAAACTGTATAGAAAGTGGTAGCCTTACATATTTCATTATATACTATGCTAGTCATGTAAAACCTATTTTAGTTACTTAGCCTAATTAACCTTTTAATATGTTTTAATTATTTAGTCCCCTTTAATCTGCTTAACTTGCTTAGTTAGATGAATTTGGTAATCCTATTTAATAAGGTTACTTGTTGTAATCAATAATCATTGGCTTAAAGTTACATCTCTCATTGGGACATGATTCTCACCTCGTGGGTCACTACATTTTTAGGTGGTCATCAGCGGTGTGGTTAGGAATAGAAGTATAAGGTTGGATAGTAGTAGCATGTTGAGTCCTAGAGTCATCCATGTACTCTTAGGTCCGGGAAAAGGATGTTTTGTAGGTAATATGTATATCGACACATGGTTTTGGGAAGTATGCCTATGTCTGTATATATGGCATGCAAATACCTTATATGGTAAATGTTGATATAGGTTGTTGGACGTTTATGTAATGTATTTTTGGACATGATAGAAATGTTTAAATTGGTTTTAATTTATCTATTTTTCTGGATATGTGGTTAATTAGTGGTCGATCACATATTTTGTTTTGAGTAATCTCGTTTAGTGTGGTGGGGTGCAACATAGTCCTTATAGGTTGGTATCAGAGCTCTACATTCGTTGGATCTAAAGGGACACAAGACTTAGGTTTGTGTCTGTTCTTACGTAATCAAGCATATCTGATTATAACCTATGCCTATGTAGATATGTCTGGAGAACGTTAAGAGCATGCTGAGAGTAGTTATGTTGTGTCAAGAGGTGGTGCTAGGAGGCAAACACATGAAGATAGAGTGCCTGAGATGGGGCCAGAGCAGCCCATTGTGCCTCACTTTAACTCTGCAACCATGGCAAATCTTGCTTTCCAGTCCACGTTTGGACAAATCATGGCAACGATTATGCATACATCGGTTAGAGCGTGCTTATCTCTAAGTAGGACAACTATCCCTAATGCAGAATCTCAGGGTTCTGGGAAGATGTTTGAGAGGCTGAGACGTGTTGGACGGAATCTTAGGGTTATGGGAAGACATTTGAGAGGTTGAGATGTGTTGGAGTGATTGAGTATGTGGGTACAGGAATTCCAGATGTAGATATGTGATTGATGGAGCTTGATAAGCCTTTCAAGATCCTCAATATCCCAGAAAAGGATAAGGTGAAGCATGTTGTTTATCTATTGAAGGGAAGTTTTGGCCACTGATGGGCCATAGAAGAGGAGAACGGAATTGGAGTTGTGATTAGTTGGGAAGAGTTTCAATGAGAGTTTGTGAGCCATCACTTACCTGATATGTATCCGGATGAGAAGATAACACAGTTTGAGAAGATTCGACGGGGCTCAATGACCATTAATGAGTATGAGGACAAGTTAATGGTGCTTTGGAGATTATGTTCTCACATGGAGGCAATTGAGAAGGAGAGGATCCAAAGGTTTAAAAAGGGTTTGAGCACGGAGTTGTTAATGATGGTGTCTACTTTGGATAATAGGGAGAGGTTCTCTATCTTTATGGAGTTAATGAGGAGGATAGAGAGGTTTGTTATCAAGAAGCATAGAGACAACACTAAGAAGAGATCAGCTTAGTTTCAGGGACAGATGTCTAGAAGCTTGAAGAAGTCAAGTTTTTTGTCACCTCAGTCACAATAGAGGTCAGATATCTCTAAGATCGGATTAGGAGTGTTGTCACAATGGTCCCCAAGTAAGGGTAGTGGTCATAGTTTTCCGCCAGTTGGAGCACATGGTGTAGCTTCTATATCAGTGATAAGGCCATCTAAGCCATAGTATGATTCACGGACATGTCACGAGTGTGGTCAAGTAGGGCATATAAAGTGGGTGTGCCCTATGAAGGATGAAGAAGTGACACAACAATTGAGGCAGACTCACTAAAGTTCACAGAAACAATATCTCAACAGTGGTGGTGGTGGTGGTGGTGGTAGAGGACGCTGTCAGGCGTTGCAGGCAGGGTCTACTAGACCAGCTAGTAGAGGACGAGGATGAAAAAGGAGATGGCTAGATTCTATGCTATGAGTTAGTTGGAGGGAGTGGTCAATCCACGGGTCATGATAGGTCAGATGGAACTTTTTCATTCTGACTTATGTCCTTCTTCTTTTGTATATATTTTGGTTGGCCCGAGTGAAAGTACTCTTTTATCACTAGAGATGTGATAAGTAGTTGTAATTTGCCTGTTTGTAGTATATTTCATAGTCTTCGGTTAAAAACCACTCTTGTTGGTTCTGCTAAGTTGTGGGAGGAGTGTCCCTCTTGCGTTCTTTCTTTTTTAGAACACAACATTCAAGTGGATCTTGCGCCTCTTGACATGCATGGGTTTGATGTGATCCTTGGTACGGATACCTTGAAGAAGTACAAGGTTGTTTTGGACTATAATTCCAAGGTGGTGAAGTTCCATGATGGAGATGTTTTTTGGATCTTTCAAGGATATAGGAAGATTCTTCCTATGTGTTTAGTTTTGTTTATGACAGCAGAGAGGTTGATGAGACAAGGGTGTGAGACCTTCTTAGCATATGTTGCGGATATTGAGGTGAGGAGTCCTAGTATCCAGAAGGTGCATGTATTGCGTGAGTTTGAGGATGTCTTTCCTAAAGATTTTCCTGGTGTTCCCCTTCCTAGAGAATTTGACTTTGAGATAAGTTTTGTTCTTGGAACACAACTGATAGTGCAGTCACCCTACATGATGGCATTGGCAAAGATGCAGGAGTTGAAGAAATAGTTGTAGGAGTTGTTGGAGAAAGGTTTCATCAGACCAAGCACTCCCCTTTCGGGTGATCTCATGTTGTTTCTTAAGAAAAAAGATGGTTCCATGAGGTTGTGCATAGACTATCAATAGTTGAACAAGTTCATGATAAAGAAAAAGTGCCCATTATCGAGGATTGATTATCTGTTTGATCAGTTAAGAGGTGATATAGTGTTCTCCAAGATAGATCTGAGGTTAGGTTATCACCATTTGAGGATTAAGGTTGGATGACATATCTAAGACAGCTTTTAGGACTAGGTATGGTCACTACGGGTTTGTGGTTATGTTGTTTGGGCTAACTAATGCGCAATAGATTTCATGGATCTGATGAACAGAGTGTTTACACTGTATCTAGATCATTTTGTGGTAGTGTTCATAGATGATATCTTGATATACTCTAGAGACAAATAACAACATGAGCAACACCTTTACCAAGCGTTGACATTGTTGAGGCAGCACAAGTTGTATGCCAAGTTCAGTAAGTGTGAATTTTGATTGACAGAAGTATCCTTTCTTGCTCACATCATATCTGCTAAAGGTATTTGTGTGGAGCCAAATAAGGTATAGTTAGTTATGGAGTGGGAATAGCCCAACACATCGAAGGAAGTTGAAGCTTCCTAGGCTTGGCAGGCTACTATAGAAGATTCATAAAGAACTAGTGTTAGTGTTGATAGAGCAAGGGAAAGGCTACATCAGCTTCTATGATGCTTCAAAGAATGGTTTGGGATGCGTGCAAACGTAGGACAAGAACGTGATTTCTTTTGCTTTGCAATAGCTTAAGAAACACGAGGAGAACTACCTGACACATGATCTGGATCTTGTAGTTGTGGTCCATGCTATGAATATTTGGAGACACTACCTATATGGAGAAAGTGTCAGATCTTCACTTACCACAAGAACCTTCAGTATATCTTCTTGAAGCAAGAGTTGAACATGAGGCAGAGAAGATGTATGGAGTTGATCAAAGATTGTGATTACACTGATAGACTACCATCTAGGAAAGGTGAATGTGGTGGTTGATGCATTGAGAAAGAAGTCATCTTCATCGTCATTTGTAGACAAGGCAGATATACATGCTTTAGTGTGTCATAAGAGGGATATGTTGGAATTGCTTTGGCAGATGAATGTGCAGCTGGAGGTTTCTCTATTGGCAGGCTTGTTAGCATAGTTGCAACTGAATCCTACATTGGTGCAACAGATCAGAGATGCACATTAGAATGAAATTGTGATGCAGGATACCAGGGTAGAGTTCGACAACAAGAAGTATGGTGGCTTTCATGAGTTAGAGGATGGGATAGTTTGTTTTCACAACAATAGGGTGCTTCCAGATGTTGATGGTTTAAGGAAGATGGTTCTTAAGTAAGTTCATTCCTCGATGTGCACGATGCATCTCTACAATACCTAGATGTACCATAATCTGAAGGATCTGTATTGGTGGACCAGTCTGAAGTGCGATCTGGTAGAATTTATTGCTAGATGTTCAGTCTGTCATTAGGTCAAGGTAGAACATTATAAGCCTATAGGAACTTTTAAAATTTGCCAATAATGTAGTTGAAATGGGATCATATTACCATGGACTTTGTGGTTGGTCTTCCTAGGATATCCAAAGGCCATGATTCCATTTGGGTGATAGTTGACATGTTGAACAAGTCAGCTCACTTCTTACCAGTTAAGATGGCATACACAATGGAGAAGTTGGCACAGATATATGTTGATGAGATAGTTTGTTTTCATGGTATTCCAATGACCATAGTATTTGACAAAGGTCCAAAGTTTATGAGTCATTTTTGGGAGCATCTGCATTCATCCATGGGGACACAACTGAGGTTTAGTATAGCCTTTAATCCACAGACAAATGCTCAATCTAAGAGGACCATTCAGAAGTTTAAAGATCTATTGAAAGCATGTGTCTTGTAGTTTCTTGGGAGTTGGGTTGTGCACCTGAGTTTGATAGAGTTTGCCTACAACAACATCAATTAGAGGATTATAGACATCACCTTATGAAGCATTGTATGGAAGACGTTGTCGTTTACCGCTTTGTTGGTATGATACATGTGAGTATCATCTTTTGGGTCCTGAGCTATTACAAGAACCTACAGAGAAGATCAAAGTGACACAAAAATAGTTGAAGGTAGATCAAGATAGACGAAGGTCATATGTTGATAACCACTATAGGCCGCTTGAGTTCCAAGTTGGAGACTGACTGTATCTCAAGGTTTCCCCTTAGAAAGGTGTGTTGAGGTTTGGTATGAAGGGTAAGTTGGATCCTAGGTATATGGGGCCATATCTTATCTTGGCACGTGTTGGGAAGGTGGCATACAAGTTAGAGTTACCGCCAGAGTTGAACAAATGGCATGTTGTCTTCCATGTTTTCATGTTTAGGAAGTGTCAACCCAATACATGGAGATGTTGCAGCATGTGGAGGTTGAGTTGGATGAGGATGTGTCATATGTTGATGGTCATGTGTTGATCTTAGATAGGAGAGTGAAGAACTTGAAGAAGAAGGATATAGTTTCAGTTAAGGTTTTGCGGCATCACCGTGTTGTGGAGTAATCCATGTGGGAGTTGGAGGGTGAGATGCATAGGAATTACACGTCTTTGTTCGCGTAGGATTTTGGGGGTGAAATCCTTATTAGGGGTTTATGATTGTAATACCCCTGTTGAACATGATTGCTTGTCATAACTAGATTTTGAAAACCTTAACGAAACCTTGTTATGTGCTTTGATATCATGTGAGAATATTATGTTTCAAGTTTGGTCCAATTTGAACATTGTTTGAGCTACTTATGTTTTTATGTGTCTGTTTTGGGCCTAAATGCAATTTACTCACATCTAGTGTTTTTCTTGCAATTTGTTACATGCTTATTGTGCCTCACATGTTTTGATATCATGTTGTATATGTTTTATATTTGGGGCACCTTGTGACACCTTAGTTTGATGTGGTGACATCTCATGTTGATATTAGGGTTTGCATGGATGACATAAGTCGATGGTTGACCTTGAAGTGTGTTGAATGATGAGCCCTAGTTTTGGCAATCATTGAGTGTTCATTTGACCTTATTTTTTGGAAGTCTATGATGCTCCCTTATTCTACCTAGGGTTGGCGATTGATGAGGTTCCCCATTCATTTTGGTCGCCAACATTACCTAGGGTTAGCGACCATTTGCTTTTCAGATCTCTTCGGTCGCCAACATCTTAGTTCAGTGGTCATTTGCTTTTTTTTTCTAGACCACCTTGGTCGATGGTTTTTCTTGTCATGGTTTCCTTAGTTGCATGGATGAGTGTAGTGCTTGCATGGGTGAGATCTCTTAGACACATGGCATGTTTATCATGAAACCTAACCCTCTTTCCCTCTCTCCAAACCTAAGTTATATAAACCTCTCTCCTTGAATGAAAATAACCTCTTTACACACCTATTCTTCCTCTCTTTCCCTTTCTTAATCTTGGAGCTCATCCCCCTCTTGCTTGGTGGTGAAGGAGGAGCTCAAGGTTGAAGAAGATGGGTCGATCTTCTTTGCATGTTGAGCTAGGGTTTGGATCTACCCTTCTTGTGATCGTTTGGTGCTTCCTTGCTCTTCTTATTGGTCTTGGTAAGTGAGATCTCCCTCTTTACCTATGTTTTTCCTTGATGCCCTACCCTTATTCTCTCTCTTCTTGGCCGAACCCATGGTGTTCCATGGTACTTCTTGAGTTAGAACTTGAAGAACATCTCTTCTTTGTCTTTATACCTAGGGTCTGCTCTCTTTCATGCTTCCTTGACCTAGGGTTTGCTTCTTTCTTGGAGGTGGAGATAGCTTGGTCGAGAGGAGTGCTCAAGTTAGGGTTCCTACCTTTCTTCTTCAATCTACCTTACTATTTTGAATTTCTACATCAACCCTAAGGTGAGTTATATAACTTTCTCCATGATTATTACTTACCTTAACCTGGCATGTGCATAATCTTACCCTAAAAATGTTGTTACAAGTAGAAATATAATCTCCTTTATCTAGGGTTTGTATTTACATGATGATGTTGAGTAGATAACTCTCCTTGGGATGAACCCTAATCTTTGTGCACGAACCTTCTTTGATGATGGAAGTTTTTGATGCTTGCATGCTTGTAGAAATAATGGTTTTACTCTCTCATTTGATGGTTTCTAATTAGGGTTTTGGAGTTGATCTTATTTCTAGTAATGCATCTTGATGACCCTAGTTCTATGGTCACCAAATTTTTTAGATGTTCATTAGTCGATTGCATCTCTGACCCTTACTGGTCGATGAGAATTCCTGAATAGGGTCGCTATGTTTTTTGGTCTATGATTGATGATTTTTCGGTCATGTAACTCGTGTAACCCTTAGTCATTGGTGCTTGGTTTCACATGATATATTAGTCTTACCTTTGCCCTCGATTGAATACAAACCTAAGGTTTTAGTAGAGTGTTGTTTGGCACTATTAATCCGACCATTCTCAATGAACCTAACCCTAATAAAATTAAGTGATGATGGTACATAGCCTGTGGTGTAATAAGTATGATAATGGAGCACTTTCTCTATTTGTTTCATTGTAACCCTAATTTGCTACCTTATGAATATCATGGCTCTTAGATGAAATGTTGTACCAACTTATATGTCACATGTATGGTGATGGAATGATGAGCCTTGATGAGGCACAAAAAGATAATGATGTTCTTGTAGGGAATGATGTGAATAGTCTTATGACCTTTGGGTATGGTTGAGCCCTAATTAAGGTGTCATCCTCTTCATGATGTGACAAGAATTTGACCGTGTGATGGTATGACGATGAACATGGATACATTTATGGAAATGATATAGTACCATGTGGTGGTGTGATAAACTTTGTACTTCATACATTTTATATCTTCTGAGGTTGCAATCTACCCCTATTTTTGTAGAACTCATTTAGGTTTGTACGTAACTTGATTGATGTAGTTAAAACATACCCAATTAGCATTAACTAATCAAGTGAAACCTAATAATGTAGTACCCTATGCCATAGATCCATTCTCTGGATGGTGAAATGAGTACTCCTAAGGGAAACTCAGAGTGCATACTGTTGACTAAGAGGGTTGCTTGAGATTTTGTGTCCTTGTCATCCTGATCCCAAGATTTTGAGGATGGTTGCGGTCATACCTTGGAAGGAGAATGATTTCGGTCATATCTCGGAGATTGTGTATATCATGAGATTGAGGACAGTTGCGGTTGTACCTCATATGTTTGGGTTTGTATATGATATGACCTCAATTGAGTGTCTCAAAAAGAGGCAGACTCAAAAGGATTGAACTTTGGATTTATAGCTCAAAACCTTCAAGTACCCCCACAACTTTATTACAAGGTCGAAGTAGATATACAAGGTTGAAAATAGGGACGTGTGTATGTTTAGGACACTTAAGATCCCACTCTTTAGTCAGTTAAGCCAATCTGATAGTCGATAAAGGTATGAAACTAGAAGTAGTCTGACAGATGTCATGAAATAAGACAAAACAAAGCAAAGAAAACAAAACAGAGTCCGTCAGATTCTACTAATCAAAGAGAAGGAGTTCCTGGCTATGTAACCATAATTTGGGCAGTCTATGCACCCATTCTTGGGTGTAGACAACCCTCGAACACCCCAACAAACAAACTACATTCTTACATAGTACGTACTGTGGTATCTGTTCCTGTGGGGTCATCCCACTCGCTTTCACGTAGTGTGAGTAAAACCCATCAATGATATGAGACCTCTCTAGAGGATGATAAATCAACACCCTAGAATATTCTAGATACCCTCTCAGGTCTAGAATATTCTAAGATGCTAGGTACAAGTGTGATGTGGGTAGAACCTGTAGTGGGCTCGGTCATACCGAGTTGGGCCCGGTTGTGCACAAGTTTATGATTATATAAAGATCACCTTGAACAATCCTCTTTTCATATATTGATCCAAACTATCTTCTCTTATTTATTTCTATAATGAATCTCTTCATATAGGCAGAAATAGAAGTTCAAAAAAGAAAGAGATCAACCAAACTAGCAATGATAACCAAAAAGAGAAGCCGATAAGGAGTGGCTCAAGCACATTGTTCCCTAAAAAAGGGGCCTGAGTTCAAATCTCAGTCACCACCTTGATTTACCACCCTTCTGGGCATTCATCCTCCTCCACGGGCATCAGAGGGGGGTCTTTCTCTCTTAATCCCATAACCAGAAAGAGAAGATAGAACAAAAAATGTACTATATCTGAAATAAAATTGCTTGCTTAAGGTAAAAGTACAACATGCCTAAAATGGGCTACACAACCAAGAAAGAGTTCAACAAGCCATGGACAAGCGTAGTTGACACCGAACAAAGATGGAAGAATGTCATTTGTATAGAAACTAAAGAGAATAGTAGAACAAAGGAGAAGAAGAAGAAGATATTTAGCCCATAGAGGAGAGGTGACTTTCACTCCAAAGCCTTCGTATGGGCCAGATCTCGTCTTTGGGTCGTCATCCTTGATCTTCTTAACTCCTTGGCCTCCTTTCTCTTTGATTGTGCCCCAAACAGTAGCTTGGTGGGTATATGGAGGTGGAAGATGGATGGGAATGGTAGGAAGTGGGTGAATGGTGGTAGAAAGTGATGATAGATAGAAGAAAACCAAAGGGATGGATGTAGGATGAGTACTTTAGCCTTTTCGGAACTTGGTACTCTCCCACGGGGTTCTAGGATCCCCTTTCCAAGTAGTGAGGGGTGAATATTTATAGGCAAAGGCAGAGTGTATGTAATGAGTGGTCGTGACACCTTTCTCGGTCGCTACACTTGTCCTGGACCGGCCATGCCAGATGTAGAGGTCAAGATATGTCACGGTCGAGATGGATGTTGTGGTCGAGACAGTTTTCATGGTCAAGGCAATTGTCTTGGTCGAGACGACTACTAGACTTTGTCCTCATCCCAACCGTGCCAGGTGTCTCAGTCATAGCCAAGGAGATTTGGTAGTGGTTGCTACGTGTTACGGTCGACCCGAGTGACACGATTGTGACAGGTGTAGCAGTCGTGATAGTCTTGTTGTGGTTATTGTTGTAGCGATCACGACGAGTGTAATGGTTGCTACACCTTGACCTCGGCCTGACTGTGTCAGGCTAGGCACAGCCATGTCGGGTGTAGCGGTTGAGACGATGTCATGCTCGCGACCCTTGCTCCTTGGGGACCAACCCACCAGGAGCAACTTGGAGAGTAGTAGAAGGTTGGATAGTAGTAGCTTGTCGAGTCCTAGAGTCATCCGTGTACTCTCAGGTCCAAGTAGGGGATGTTTTGTAGGTGATATGTATATCGACGCGTAGTTTTGGGCAGTATGCCTATGTTTGTATATATGGCATGTAAATACATGATATCATCAATGTTGATATAGGTTGTTGGACCTTTATGTAATGTTTTCTAGATAGGATAGAAATGTCTAGATCAGTTATCTAGTTTTCTGACTATGTGGTCAATTAGTGGTTGATCGCACATTTTTCTTGAGTAATCTCCTTCATTGTGGTGGGGTGTCAGATAGTCCTTATAAAATGTTTCCCAAAAAGCTTGGCCCTATATCAATAAAATGTTATTTTGTTGGATATCCCAAGAAACCAAGGGATACTATTTGCTTAACCCATCTGACAACAAAGTATTTGTTGCCAGGGATGTTGCATTCCTAGAAAAGGAATTTATTTCTGAAGGAATCAGTGGGAGAAAAGTAGAACTCAAAGAAGTTCGAGACCAACAAAAAAGCATTGAACCTATAGAGGTATAAGAGGAACATAGAGAATCACAAATTGTTGTGGAATCTCAAATTCCTCATGTAACACAAGAAACTCGTAGATCTAGTAGGAGACACTTTGAGCTAGAAACAATTTAGTTATCTTGTGACTCAAGAATGCAATGAATTGGTCATTGATGATGAGCCAATTACCTACCTAAAAGTTGTTAAGGAACCAATATCTAAGAAGTGGCTAGAAACCATGACAACTGAAATAGGATTTATGTACACCGACAAGGTATGGACCTTTGTGGATCCACCTGAAGGGGTAAAACCCATAGGGTGCAAGTGGGTCCTCAAGAAGAATACTAAAATGGATGGTAATGTACAAACTCACAAAGGTCGATTGATTGCAAAGGGTTTCAGAAAAGTTCAAGGTGTTGACTATGACAAAACCTTTTCTCTAGTTGCCATGGTCAAGTCCATTAAGATCATGCTTGCCATTACAGCTTATCATGACTATGAGATTTGGCAAATGGATGTTAAAACTGTATTCCTTAACGAGAATCTTATCGAGGATGTGTATATGACACAACCCGTTTGTTTTATAAATCCAAAGGGTGAAAATTAAGTTTGTAAGCTACAAAGATCAATCTATCGATTGAAGCAATCATCTTGGAGCTAGAAACTTTGATTTGATGAAACAGTCAAAGAATTCAAATTTGATCAAAATAAAGATGAACCATGGTTTTACAAGAAGGTTAGTGGGAGCATGATTGCATTCCTCATATTGTATGAGGGTGGCATACTATTGATGGGGAATTACATACCTACTTTATAGATGGTAAATACTTGGCTTGGAAATACATTCTCTATGAAGGACTTGGGTGAATCATCCTATATTTTAGGTATCAAGGTCTATAGAGATAGATCTAGAAGGCTTCTTGGACTAAGTCAGAGCACATACATTGACAAAGTGTTGAAGAGGTTCAACATGGAGGATTCAAAGAGAGGAAACATGCCCATGTCTCATGGTGTTGTTATATCTAGAGATCAATGTTTGGAATCTTGTGAAGAAAGGGAACGCATGAATCAGACTCCATATGCATCTGCAATTGTGTCTATCATGTATGCAAGTTTATGTACTCACCCTGATGTCTCATTTGCCTTGAGCATGATGAGCTGATATTAGTCAGATCTCGGTGATGCCCATTGGACTGTCGTGAAGAACATTCTTAAGAACTTGACAAGAACTAAGGTTCAGTTCCTTGTCTACAATGGTGAGGTAGAGTTGGTGGTAAAAGGTTACCCTGATGCGAGCTTCTAAATTGACAAAGATTATTATCCATCGCAATCGGGATTTGTGTTTTGCCTCAACAAAAGTGTTATAAGCTAGAAGAGTTCCAAGTAAGAGAAAGTCACATATTCTACAACATAGGTTGCGTATATTGTTGCATCCAATGCGGCAAAGGAAGTTTTATGGATCAAGAAGTTCATTTCTAGACTCGGGGTGATTCCAAGTATCAACATTGCAATTGAGCTATATTGTAACAACAATGGAGCTATTGGAAAATATAAGGAACCTAGACCGCATCAATGTTCCAAGCACATACAAAGGGTTTTCATCTCATACAAGAGATTGTACAACGAGGAGATGTGAAGATTTGTAGAGTGCCAACCGAAAGTAATATTGTTGACCCCTTGACAAAAGCACTATCACTACAGAAGTGTGATGGTCATGTTAGATTATTTGGGATTAAGTTCATGGGTGATTGGCTCTAAATGGGAGTGAGAGTCTATTAGTATGTATGCCTATAGAGGTAATCATATGATGATTTTAATGGAATAACTTATAAATGATTTGATAATAATAAAGGCAATCTTTCAATTTATTATGTTTTATTCAGTTATGAGATGATGATGTTACATAATAAATGTCTAAAGAATGATATTACTCAGTGAAGTATGTCTTTGGGTTGAGGACCTAAACAATGAGATCATATGGATGCTAAGAGTATATACATTCTTGTTATGTCTCTAGTCGGTTGTTATTGTGGAAGGCTAATAGACAACAATAACACTTAAGACTAAAGTGTGTGTTGGTTGATGACATAATCTCATTAGTCGTGATATATGATATCAAACCAAACACATAGATACTTGTTAGAGAATAGTGTATCAGATAGACCTACCTTGAGAGTGATACATGGAAATTGTTCTCAGTACTACTCTAGGTTGAGCACGCTTAACCACAGAGTTCTTTAGTGATGGGATCCCTAAAAAGGAGGTGCACCTTGGTGATATGGGTAGTCCAATTATTCCTTTTAAGATCATTTTATCCAAGGCCTAAAATCCTAGGATGTTACAATCTCCCCCACTTAGAATCTTGACATCCTTGTCAAGGCTCAACTATATGGCCTCATAATATTTCCCCATTTCAGTGCAGATCCAACATGGCCATGTACACCCAAAGGTGGCTCCATCACCACGAATAGACCTTTCTGACATGCCTGGACCACATGGCTCAAAGACTGGCATGCTACAGGATCGTGTGGGCCCCACTTACTAGAAAGGTTTTGGCTATGATAGCATTTGTAACACATGGGCCCATTGCCCAAGGCTCTAGTATAGTTTCAAGAATGGTGACTTGCCCCATAGACCACCAGTAGCCTTAACTATGCACTTTGTCCTCACTCATGTGCAAGCCAGGATCAACTTCCCAGTTGGTCACCCATCCAAGCTGAGCATGCTTAACTATGGAGTTATTTAGTTATGGGCTCCCTGAAAAGGAGGTGCACCTTGGTGATATGGGCAGTGCAATCATTCCCTTTAAGATCATTTTATTTGAGGCCTCAAATCCTAGAATGTTACAAAATCCATGTAATGGTAGTCAGAATCAACTCTCATAGTGATGGTGATGATTGTGGTTCTTAGACATGAAATCACTACACTCATCACATGTTGTTTAATGTACTTTATCATCATCAAACGAACCTTGAATAAGGATTGTCATAAAGGTGATGCTGAAATGCATTATGACACATGGGGAGTGACTATGAGTGATGTAGATGGGATTTGTCCCTCCTACAAGAGCTTGATATCCCGGCCACTTGATTATCCAGACTGAGAAAAGCATGGACATGCACATGTTAATAAATATATGATGTTGAGTTCACATATATCTCAGAAAGTTTGCTCAATTTCAAAGAACATGGATTAACCATTGAAGAGGATGAAGATTCCATGGATCAAGTTCAATCTAGATATCAGAGACAAAGGAACTATACAATCAATGTAACACCAATCACGGATTTCAATTTGAAGTTGTTCTCCAACTTTTCGAGTTACTTGGGTAGCAATGATTTCTTTCTAGATACCAATTATTTCTTATGATGTCGTAAATTAGTTATCGACATTCACTTCCAACGTAACTTGGTACCTATATGGTCACACACATAGGAATGCCCTTGGAATAGGAGTTTGTTCATGAATGATGTTTAACATTGATTATTAAAGTGTTATTTATTCAATTTAAACAACATTAGCAATCTACACTCTAAAATGACTGGTTCAACAAGTGAACCAATCGGCTCAGGTTGTGAACTGGTTGTTTGGTATATCAATGAGATTGGATCAAGGATTGATGTTGGTGCCATGTTGTGCATTAATCAAATTTAATTTTTGAAACAATTGTGAATAGGAAACATAGTGAAATGACATGTTCAAGTGTTAAACTGACCATCTCACTAGTGAACTGACTGGTTCGACACTTGTAGGTTCTAGATAATTCATGAAATTCCATCTCTTTGACCCCTAGACTGACTAGAAACCCTGACCTTGACCCTCCTATAAATAGAGGGGTATTGGGGGACTTCTCAGAAACAACAAAAATCTCTAAAAATTGTTATCTTTTTTGGTTATGTTAACCAAGAGATCCCTAGCAAGTTCTACCCATCAAAGGGAGGAACAACAAGGGAGAGACAATTGTGGGAGATAAAGTTGATGCTAGCACATTGACTAGAAGGGACAACTCCTTCATGTTTGTTCATCTAGAATAATAGGAGTTCCCAATGGTCCGTGTGGACTACTCTAGAGGCGAGAGGTACTTGGCCCACTAGGAGGACACCCTCAAGCACTGTCCATGGTGTCCGACCAGGAGACTGACAACGACAGCCATCCAAGTGCAACTTGAAAAAAGGTGCACGCTACTGTAAGGGAATTGTCACTGGTCTTGCTTTAGGACTAGGTATAACCTTGCAACTCTCTTTTCCATCTCATAGTTGTTGACACGATCTACTATTCATGGGGGATATGGTGAGTAAATTTTTTTGTTTCCGATGCATGCTCTATCGCCATATTTTCTTACACTACTCATATTAGTATATATATTAGTATAGACAAGATTACTCTCATTAGTTTTCTATTTTGTCATGCATGGACGAGAGTACAAGACAATAACATGGTTTGTCATGAATGATTACTAAATTTACTAGCATACATATATAGGAAGAAACAACCAAAGAATTCTATATATTGAATCACATATTACTAATGATAGGGTATAATAACCCTTTCACAATGTATGGATATAATATATCATGTGTAAATAGACTATTGTATTCCATATTAACTAAGTAATTATAACAATGCCAATGGGATACCATATTACACTAATCCATTCATGAAATTTGGACATGTATATAAAATATAACCCCTCAATATACAATAGGCTAGTAAGGTATAATAATCTAAATTAGTTTGAATTAGTGAATATGAACTATATTATTAGGAATGGACATATACATATTTGAAAATTATAAACATAAATTCTTGATTGTGGAAAGGACTTTATATTCATACCATATTCCAAACTATAAAATATTTCACATACTCTGATGCATCTATACAAATAGTGTACTTATTTACAAATGAAATATAAATATTCATAATGGAGATTTATCTATGAATGTATAAAATAGTTTTGAACCCTACATGTATGACTCAAGCATATACTAAAAATAAAATGTAATATAATGAAATCATGAGTTATAATCACATGTGACTTATTTAATAATAGATGAATGACTAGAATAAGAAAGTAGATTAATAACACTATTATATGATAAAAACTAATCACTAGAACTACAATTGAATAAATGATTCTAAGCAAATAGTAACCTGCTTCTCTCTACATTTTATATCTATTCTGAATGAACCTTGGAGCTTAATACTTGCATTTAGAACTTTCTTATTTTTTAATTCGAAGTACACAATTATTAATTTAGTTTGGAAAGATTATTTCCATATTGAAGGAATGCATTCCCCAACTAGATAAACATTCACTTGCTTTATCTATTTCAAAATTCGAATTACTAGTCATTAATTTTGTAAATCGTGCTTATATTGAGAACCCTTTTTATATTTGATTCCTACCTACATTATTCAATTCTTTGCATATTATCGTGGAAAATTCTTAGTAGATATTTTTGTACTTGTTTACTTTCTAGACAATTGTACCGCTCATTTGATCAATATACTCTTCAATTTTGGTCCTTGTGTGGATTTATTCCCCATGGAATTTCTTGGGCATGTTACCAAAATAAGACTTATTAGATACATGTGAGAGACATCCTTTGTTGATAAAAGAACTCTAGATAGATTTGTATTTTCAATTTGTATTTAGTATAAGCTTCCATGTACTTTGATTTATGTATGTTGTAACTATTGTTGATATGTTCTAAAATTTAAATTATGTGAGAAATCTAGTCGCAAAGATTGGGGTTTTACATAATTTTAGCTTAAAATGCTAGAAACATCCTTTTGTGGAATGATTCTTTTAAATATATAGCTATATACATAATAAGTAGGGTTACCTAAAACTTTGCTCTATAGAGTGTGTGACATATTGGCTCAGTGAATATAAATTCACTAGTAGATCGGATAATACATATACGTTTTTATTAAATACATTGTAATGTAAGCAAAAACAAGTAAGCTATTAACTACTAAACACTGGGAATATCCTCTTGATGTGTAATGCAATATATGAGAGAATCACAACAAGCTACAATCTCACCATACAAGACTAAGACATGACCCGAGATTCTAAATTTGCTATCTAGTTGCCCAAACTACAATGAGCCTTGGTATATTTGGCCTCGATGGTGATATCATCTAGAAGAATAAAATTGGACTCCTACTCTAAACTTGGGTACTCAGACAGAAAATCAAAATACTCTAACTTAAAATACCACCATTAGTGGTTCCACAAGGACAAACAAACTGAATAGTAACTGAACTAGGTACTAAAAGCTCTAGAGGTGAGGTTAACAGAGCTAAAGGAATCTTTTTGCAACTTAAAACACAAACACTATTAATTGCAAGTTTCTTAAAGAATGCGGAAATAAAAGCAATTAAAGTAGACAAAATAAGCAACCACAAGGTGTGACACAAAATTTAGAGTGGTTCTATATAAATATATTGTCCACTACCTAGTTGTTTCCAACCTAGATTTCTAAACGATGTATTTTATTCCTTTTCTATAATGATGCACAATACATCAAATTTATCAGTGTCTTTTGCGGTGCAAGACAAACCCTCCTTTTCAGCTCAAGGAGAACTACCACCTTCTTTGATAGGTGGTGTGTTTCTCAAACACAACAAAATAAATTGGCAAAAGACAGTGCAGAAGGGGAGAGTCAACACAACAACTACTAGGTAGCTATGGCACTTTCTGTCCACAGCAATGGCACCAGAAATCTTGGTATTTTCTCAAACACAACAAAACAAACTGGAAAAATATGGTGCCAAAGGGGAGAGTCAACACCACAACTACTAGGTAGCTATGGTAGTTTCTATCCTTGACAGCAGTGCCATAAAGCTTGGTGCGTTCGTCTAGAGGTGCATACACTAATCAATTAGACTTAACTAGATGTGCCCCAAGAGCTTGAAACTCACAAGTAATTTCTAAAATTTACAAAGGACCTACACAGACACACTCACATACACTAAAACACTACACCCGCAAGAAATGAGTTTGTGTTATAGTATAGGCAGGGGCAAGTATAGGTTCGACCCACAGGGAGAAATGGGCACTAGAGCTAGGTTAGTTTTTGGCTAGGTTCCTACTACAAAGTCTAGGATTGAAGGGTTTGAAGGTTGGTTTGTTGATTACACTAAGGGTGAACAAGCATTTAAAGAAAACCAAACAAGATCAAAACCTAAGTTAACCATAGACAATTAATTCTAATGAGCAACAAAAGACAAGTTAAGCAAGAAAGGAAGCAAAATAGAAAGCTACATTAAGACAAGCAAAGAAGAGGTCTACACTACACTAAGCCAGAGAACTAGGCAAAAGAGAAATTTAAGACCTATACTATCAAGACAAATCAAGAGCAAGGCTATAAACTAACTAAGCAATTAATGAGCTAATTATGCTAACATTAGCTAAGCAAGAAGGCAAATAGCATTTTAATGCAATAAAAGGAAGTGTGGGCTGTTTGGGGGATGCACTAATCAATTAGGTTGGGGATGATAACATGTGCACATTATACTTCCATTTATATTACCAAACCAAACAACAAGCTAGAGGCTCATGAATTTCCCTAAACTACTAATTGGCCCTAGATAGAATAGGCTTTGTATAGGGGAACTAGTCCCTATCACCTCGAGGCTCAATTGGGTTAGGGTTTAGGTAGAATTCAATTATGGTCTAGCCAAGTCTAGGTTTCTAGGATAGGAGTTCTTAAGGTAAAGTGTTGAGGATAATGTAAGGTGGAAGTGAGTTTTTAGACCTCACATCACCCACATTCTAGCCTTGAGAACTCCAAGCTAATCACACTAAATTCATCTAAACTAGCTACTTAGATCTCTCATAAAGGGTTAAGAGAATTGATTAGCATAAAGTAAGATGGGTATATATCTAGGGATTAATGAATTGGACTTAGGAGCAAATCCCAAAATTCATACATATAACTAATTTTCCTAAGTTCCTAGGTGATTTCAAGCACAAACCAACAAGAAATTTATGAGGAATGAGATAGATATAGAAGATAATCATTATTGGTGAAGACTCCTTCTCCACCTCCTATTAGTTATAGCTCGATCTCCTCCCTCCAAGATAGGTGAATGGCATGTATGTATGGTGGAAAGTAGCCAAAACACTAGAAAACTATGGTTTTAGTTATGGAAATGGTGGAATTGAGGTGGGATGAGGTGGGAATGGATGGAGGACAATATGGGGAGGCTAGACTGGCGGTAGGGTAGGTAACCTTGAGCTATACCTACAGCCCAAGTATATATACGTGTTGGGTAAGCACTTAGTGAAGTGGGGGTAAAGTGGGAAATGCAGTGGGTAAGTTTGTATGTAGCACCACCATGTTGGGCATCTTGATTGTGGTGGGGTGTGAGTGAAACGGCCATGGTGGATGGGAATAGCCGAGGTAAAAATTGGTGAAAAATCACAGTAACCGTTGGGGTTTTGAATTGATGGTTTCACAACCGTGGTGGTTACCACATCCGTGGTGAGGCAGGATAGCATGACCATGGTGGTCACCACATCTGTGGTGGCTTGGAGAAACTCTACCCATTCTTAGTGGAATGCCCATGCTGACTTGGCTGCAACATGGCATGACCATTCTGGGACATGGTGGCACGATCATTTTGTGTTGTACGGCCATGCTACTCTTTGGGTTCTTCAATGCTTTCTCTATTAATTTTGAGTGAGCCAGCATGGACATTTTGGTGTACCACATCTGTCTTGGTCTCTATATCCACACTTTGAGCTTGTTCGTTGTTCATCCTTGAACATCTTTGCTTCAATTGATCTTTAGCCACTAGGGGTAGGTTGAGGGATCCTAGGACTTCACTTTGGGCCTCTATAAGGGTAGAGAAATGCTAGTATCATTCCTTCTGTAATGACCCCACCCCTTCGTAACCCCCAATTAAGGAAGACCCAGAAGCTGGTATCATTATCCCAAAATATGATCAATGGTTTTGCAAATAATAAAAAAATAGTTAATAAATTCTACCACAAACTAAGCTTAAAACGGGATAATTTTTTTCTTTTCACATACCTTTCAAATATGGGACTTTGGAACTTTACCTAAGATAAGGATCTATCTATCTAATCCCCCAATCTTTAGATAACTATATTCTACCAATGTCACTTTAATTTTTCATCCACTTCCTGTCATGTGAATATCTAATTGTAACCCTCAAATGCCGACAAACAAAACGTCAGTCAATATAAAGATTATATTAGTATATGGTGGCAACCAAAATCTTGCACATAATTGTAACAACATATTCACATCAAATATTTGTTACAAATCAAAGTTTACATTTTCATTATAACTTCCCAACCATTTTTACCCATCCTCTGGTATAACCTTTCTTAGGGTTTTAGTCCTGTAATGGACATTAGGCTACCATCTCCACCCTGAGCTTGGTAGCTTATGGGCCACCTCTCTAGGTGCCATGTAGTCTTCCCATCCAAGGTTTTACCACTCATGACCTTCCCTCTGGGGCTTGGTCTCTCATCATCATAAATCATAAATTATAAATCATAAATCCAGAGGTGGTATGTAGGTTCGGTAAAGTCATAAGCAATATATGGCGATAATCATAGTCACTTTATAAATTGCAAGAAATAAAATCATCCAAACATTTAATTGCAAGCAATTGGTAAAACCTCAGAAATTGCCGTGAAACTAAAGAGATTAACCATAATAATAACCACATACCTGATTTGGAAGTCTCAAAGAATCAAGCAAGATATCCAATCCAAACAGGCAGTCCATTCAACCAAGTCAAGTTGATCACACAAGCAATCTGAATCCTAAAAAGCATGTATTACCTAATCATTACATACTCATCAAAATCCCTATTATTGACTTGGGAATCCCTCTTAGGGTTTCTAGGTTTAATTAGAGTTTCCTTACGGTTTCTTAGATTTATTTCTCAATCTTTACCTTTTTAGGTCAACAAACCCTAAAATAGCTTTTATATGCATACAAACCCTAATTACTCAAATTATCCACATCAAAGTTCCTTTATACTTAATTTGTCTTAGAATCATCATCCCTCTGTCTTATACATGGATTTTTGAAATAAAAACCATTAAAAGTCATATTCACCTAAATTAGGGTTTCTAAGCCCATTAATGTACTTTCATATACATGGAACCCTAAATTGAGCCAATTATGCACAAAGATCATATTTTTAGATCTAAGTCTTCCTTTTATTAACAAAAGGTTAATATTGGCTTAAATTATCCAAAGAACGTCATTAAATCCCATTAACATCAAAACTTAGGGTTTTCCATTAATAAATCCATTAAAGGTGACAACCTTATATACTTTTCAATTTGCAAGCAGAAATAGGCTTCAACTATATTTTTATTGAATCCTACATATTTTTCTAATGAAATTTCATATATAACATGTTATCATAGGATTTACCTGTAATTAGTTATGCTTTTATCAATAAAACCCTTTTCTGGCCAATCAGGGATCGCCCCGTAGCTTACCTGACTCACTTGAGTCGTGCCAATGGGGTCAGGCTCGAACCAATTAGCTCATGCCACGTCGGCACCTGGGCCCATGAGAAAACTTGCCTACGCACTTAAAGACATGACGTGAAAAGACAAAAACACCCTTACCTACAAAGAGGCGAGTTGGGGCAGACTGTACAATTCCCAACATGTCGTCTTCAACCTCTCACGCACGCAACGCCGCCTGAGCTAGTCAACTATGTCGTTGACTCTAGGATTCTGATCCCCTCAGCGTCGCGTGAAGATCTCATTGCCTTTGTCGCCCTGAGCCGAACTTGTAGACGGCTTCAATTCCTATGGTGGTGGTCAGGACCAGCGGGTCGTGGAGATGGCCTCCTATCAGCCGATGACGAGAGTCGGGCTATGAGCGAAATTGAGCAAAGGGAACTATGTGCAAGGTTGAGGGGAATCTCGTAGACAAGTTGAGGGTTTTGTTGGGACCTCTACCCCCCTTATAAAGACTCAGGTCTTCGATGTGGGGTGTCATACTCCCTATGAATTGGGGAAACTATGAGTTGTCAGGACTGCTCGACTTGGAAAGGTCTCCCTAACACAATGGGAAAGTTTCCATAGTTGCTCATGCATCATGGTGAGAGATAATTAAAGAAGAAGATTTCTCCTGTTCCCACTCGGTCTGAGGTTCTAGACGATGACCCAACACCATCAGATCGTGAGATCAATGGCCCAAATCGCCCACGTCATCCATAGAACTGAATTATCAAATCCTATAAACATGACATTTAATGCATATATACTTGATAATTGTATCACTTTAGGATTTCTATGAAAATCCATATCTCTCCAACCTTTGATCCTTTTGCTTCCAAATTTTAAGGGAACCTTCCTAATGACTTAATGTACATGCCTGCAGAGTTTGATTCCCAAATTTGAAAGCATGAGAGACTTTTTTTCATATGTAAGTTATCACTTAATAAGGCATATTTTATTCATATTTTCTCTCTATTACTCTTTCATTTACTTTATTTGGATTCCTTTTACCATTAGAAACCATGTGGATTCGAACAATAATCTAATGAGTAAACACTCAACTTTCTATAGAATTCTACATAATTATCAGTATTATCTTAATTTCCTTTTCCTTTTTATGCATTATTAGATTTCTTTTCCATTTTTCTTTTCTTTTTATCATATTGGACTTACTACTCAGTAGGGTCCATGAAAACATTCATTCAAAGGAAATATTACCAAACAAATCCATTCATTACACATAAATCATACAATTTTCATAATCATACATTTTATTGGAGAAAGTGAATTTCAACTCATACCCATGAAAATCAAGGTTATAGCACCTTCCCTCTCTCTTTCATACAAGTGTAGTCCAAATACCTAAAAATCATGCAAATAATGTCCATGAGTGCATTTACATGAAGTCACATATTAGGGGAAATAAAATGTAATCTAATAGCATATATGTGATTGAAGTGCAATATGACACAAGATGAAGCCCTAAAATAGGGCTACATCACCACGCCAAACTTAAAACATACATGTCCTCAAGTATGTTCCAACTCAATATCTCAACAATTTTTCCAAAATCAAGAAATGACAAATGCAATGCAAAAGATGAGTATTGGATAAATGGGATTAGTGATGATTGAGTACATGCATTCCACCTCTCTCATGTCCTATGTCACAAACCAATCATTTAAGAGCATTGAGCATGTAAACTTCAAATATAGGGCATAGAACACACAAGCTGTCCATATGGATTTCATGTATCTCTGGGTATACCATTTCTTATGCTAACCAAAGATGACTCTGAGTGTCGTTTCATTTTCATGCATTAAATCTTATGCTTCAATCTACACTATGTGACCCACATGCCTGCAAAAAAGGGGGAAAAATGAGCTAGGTTTGATGTTTCCTAGCTAAATGGACATGCAAATGGAAGAAAGGGTTGTGATAAGAGATTGGAGTGCTACAACACTCATCTTTTCTTTATTTAGATGCTCTTAAACAGGAGCATATTTTACTTTCTTTTTTGCTTTTTCTTTTCTTTTTTCTTTTCTTTGCCCTTGGTGTAGGTAGGGCATATGGTGGTGAGAATGAAACGATGAGATATGGATATGGACACCACAAACTTTAGGAGGTGGCCAAGGCTGAATATGTGCACTTTGGAATCTTTTCATGAGGCGAAGGGGTAAGTAGATGAAGAATGAAAAATTGGGTCAAAGAGGGGTCACTAGCATGGTTCTCATCATAATTTCTCCTACATGAAAATTATTCCAACACTTCATCAAATAATGTCACACTACATGAATAAACAACATGAACTTCATACTTCTATCATGTGATTCCATAGGCCCTAAGTGTTCATACCTTGCTCAAATCACAATTCAACAAAAACATTCACAAACATAAGGCGATGCACATGTAAAAGGTCAAGCATTGATATCATTTAACAATAAACCATGATAATTCACTTGCATTTGTCAAAGGTCATCATATTCAATCCAATAACTAAAGACTGGGCCAAAACACACTTTTAGACAAGAAGTTCCAAATTTGGGCAAAATTAGCCAAAACTGTGCCAAATTTCCCATAAAGTAGGAAGCAAGAAAATCCTAGATAAAACATGCATAAATTACAAAAACCTAGATGATATTCAATGCATGGAAAGAAGTGCAATTTTTTTGAAAAATACATAAAAATGCATGAAATGAACCTATATGATATGCATGTATGTAAACCAAGCACATAGAGTATGAATACACAAGTATGAGAGATGGCTATACTGTTTGATCATCTTGAGCAAAAATTTAAATAAGGAACATATAGGAAAGTGGGGTAAAGAAGGGATTACCACCCTACCACCTCAAACTCTTAAACCATGTTGTCCTCAATATGAAATAAAAGTCTAGGATGATAGGGTAGAGGGAATGGAGTCGTGGTAGACAAACTCCAAGAGGGGAGAGAGATCTCAAGGTGTCCAATGGATAGGTCAGAGCCACCATGACTGTTATGTGTAGAACAACCATTCTGACTTGCCAACACCACGGCCGTGTTGTGTGGAATGGTCGTGTTGGTCGCCTTCCAATATCTTTTATATTTATTTGCAATTCTCTTTTCATTCTTGATATTATATTTGGTCAAATCATATATGCATCATATTTCCTCCTATGTGCTTGTTTTAAAATGATTCACAAACAACAAAGTTGTAACACCCCTCCTAGTACATATAAGTATCAGCAGAAGCAAACCATGTGTTGTCCATAACACATATCACTCATCTTAGAGGAACATCACAAAACATGATACACATAGCAACAAGGTAAATGAAACACCATGCATTAATTTGAAATATAGATTCATATAATGTTCTTTGGAGTATAAAACTATAATGTAAACTATCATATCTTTGAACTAGATCTAATATATTAAAGGTAGAAGAAATATAGAGTATAAATCTTCCCTGGAAACTTAATGTTGGATCTTCTATAGTGTAGATGGAACCCCACGAGGTAAAACCTTAAGACACCTTTGCCTATTACTTATAGACTGATCTTCACATGGCTCTATCTTTGACTTTTCTCTATACCTGCGGGCATCGTGCCCCCAGCCATGCAAGGCAAAATAGAAACATGTTAGAGTAAGTGGCATTGGGCAACATTATATGAACTGAAAATATAACTACACTTTTTAAGAAACATGAGTTAAACATTGTAATCATTACATACTTTTCATATCCTTTATCTATATCTATATTTCTCTTTATCATAGACATTATAATCTTTGATTGACTACATTGTCTTTCCTCCATAACCTTGCTCTCAGGAGCTTGATATACAACATTGCTCTTAAGAGCTTGATAAAATACACTGATCTCATGAGCTTGATCAATTTTATTGCCCTCAAGAGCTTGATAAATAGTATTTCTCTCAAGAGCTTGATCAGTGACATTGCTCTCAAGATCTTGATAAAATAACATTGCTCTCAAGAGCTTGATTTGTAATCATTGCTCTCACGAGCTTGATAAAAATACATTGCTCTCATGAGCTTGATAAATAGCATTAATTGCCTATCTTATTCTTAACATTATTCTTGAGCATAACGACTTCACACGTTAAATCTCACTTAAGAAGGATGTACATGTCATTATCATCATCATATATGAGAACATTACTCAAAACTATAATCTGATTCATAACCAATTTTCTTGTAAGCATTCATTAAAACTATATATTTTATACCATCATAAGTGATTCTTATAATTATAATCTAATAAAAACCCTTAAACCATACTTATTAACTCAGAGTGCATGAATCCACTTACCAAATATCAGAGAAAATCCTAATGGTCTCTTGATACTGATGAAACCCTAAATCCCCTAAATTTATAATATACTTTACATCAATTACCATCTTAATTACGATCTAAACCCTAATCTATATCTTTTATGAAAACATGGTCAAATATGATAGATTTAGGGTTTGAAAACAATTAAATCAGATTGTACTTGGAAAATTTGTTCCAACAACTATTTACATGATTTTTTCTGACCAGCGATTGATTTGTTATCAATTTTTGAAGATGGAGCCAATCAAAATTCGAGAAAAAATCCACACAGGTATGCTTATCCATTGAGGCGTCAGGGACCCAGTAACATGACTAATCAGATATGGCCACCCTAGAGGGCCTTGCCCCAAAGAAAAGATGCAATAGCTATAAAACAAATCAGTGTGCCAAGATTATTTTACCCATGGGAGCGCAATCAGGAAAAAGGGATTACAAGGGCATATTAGAAAATCAATACCCTGGATTGTCATATTCGGCAGCGATGACCACCACAATGAATAACCAAAACCTACGATCCACACTTGTTATTGAGGTAGAAAATGAGTATTTTGACATCAAGGTAGGATTCCCCAAGTCCTCCCCATCCCAATGACCTCTTGCTCGAGTATCATGGGGGTTTCAGGTGGAAAAGCAAGCCTCCACCATGCCTGGCTAGAGGAAGGATCTTGGTAACAACGAAAAAGACAAAACACCCAAAATAAATGATGAGAAATGGTCTACGACATCAAAGCATGGATGAAGAAACTAATCAAAGGGTCAAATGAGTTGTGAGGATTGCTTGCAAGGTCAGAAACCAAGGAAAAGGGGGAAAAGGAAACTACCTCATCTTGGGTCAAATTTGAGGTCTTAAAAGTTTCCTAGAACCTCACTGAAGGGTTCCAAATAACTAGAATCTATCCTGAAGGTCTGAAGTCTGACGCGTACTCCATCTTGGTTGTCGATAGTGGACGAGTTGGTATGTAGTTCTTGGGTGGAATCCATGGAGCAAAGAGGTTTTGGATCTCTTTATGTGTATCACATGATCATTGGGGATGTTTCTTTTATAGGTTTTAGTGTCTGGAGGAGGTTAGGTCTCTCTCGGAGGTTGAAACGGGGGAGGACAGGGAGTCCCTTGTAGTCTGGGGTTTTTACAATAGAAGAGCCAGGCAAAGTTGGGATTGTGTGATTTGGGAAGGTTCAGAGATCGTCAGGGATAGGTATGTTGGTACTATGAGTCAACATATAGGGAGATCGAGAGGGCAACAATCATTGACCTATGTCTCTCTTTTATTCCATTTGGGAGTTGGTGAGGGAGAGAATCTCGTCATGAGTGGATGACTCCGTGAGAGTCTGACCCAAATTGGGTTTCCCTACCTAGTCGCGTGACTGAGTATTAAAATTGCTGACTTTAGCTATCAAATCACATTAATTAAACAATTGACATTAAATCATATAGTTTCATTAGGTCAAACAAGATCTATTTAAACTCTAATTTGTACCACATGTGCATTTTAGGATCTAGTACATTTTCATATGCTTGGTTTAAATTTTTGATGTACGGTTGATGAGTATTAGTAGAATATAGTTGTTATCATATTAACAACATTGATAGAGGTTAATATATTATTCTTATTCATGTGACATTTAAATTTTAGTTGCTTAGGTACATTTAACTCATTTAGGGTTTTCTTTGTGGGATATTTCCATTCACATCCAAAATTTCAATTTAATTAGGGGTGAAATTTCTATTAATACCCTAGTCTTATAAAAAAAATGGGATGTTACAATTCTACCCACCTTGAATAAATTTCATCCTCAAAATTTTCGTGTGCTACCCACCTTAAGGTTCTACGTTATCTGTGTACACTCATATTCAATATTGTATTTAAGGCTCATATATACACTCATGTTATTAAACATGTCAACATCTGAGTAATACATGCATATACTATTTATGAAACCCAAAAACAATCTTACAACATCATTATCTAACATGGTACGAAACTTAGCTTATCCTCTCTCTAGAGGGATCTAAATTAGGGTTTCGACTCCAACTCACTAATCTATGTCAAATTACCTACCCTTCGTATGCATTCTAGGTCTTAGTACGTATCTGATTAAATTTAGGTGACGATATGTCTCAAACTTTTAATATTGACTCCTTTTTTTTCTTTCTCTTTGTCACCTTTGGATACATGCCGACCGGTCATATATTTAGAGATGACATGTCTTATCACACCTATCTTGGCACTTTCCATGTACACGTGCCCCATACCACATGCACTCAGAAGGACAAGATAAGCATGACAATGTATGTAGCATTCTCTATACAAAACCCCTTGAGCTTGTGTCTCATACCACAAACACATGCAAAAAAGAGAGAGCATGTTATATACAATTTCTAGAGTTAACATAAAAGTCCAAAACCATCTAGACACATAACCCTAATCCTTATCTAAACTTTTATCCATTGACTAGACATCTCCCTCTGAATTCTAATATCTTTCACTTACGTCTTCTATACCTGGGGTTACACTACTACAGAAATAGCATTCAGTGTCACTTTTCTGGGCATCGGTTATTAAGGAAAACCGACGCCTAACATATAAGGCGTCGATTGTTTAAGCAAACTGACGTCTATATTCGAAGACCAGCCAGACACGGGTACCGCTTTGTATTCAGCGTCGGTTGTTTATAACAAACCGACGCTTAAAGTCTCCCGCGAAATCCAAAAAAAAAATAGTGTCATTTTCAGTGTCGGTTATGTAGGTATAAACCGACGCCTATGTGCGATGAAAATTTGCGCGAAAAGTGTCACTTTCAGCGTTGGTTATCCTTGTATAACCGACGTTGAAGGTGGTTCCCGCCAAACAATTTCATGAAAATATCATCCAATTGGACGTCGGTTGTTGCAAACAACCGACGCTAAAGATTTTTAGGCGTCGGTTGTTGCAAACAACCGACGCTATTTGGGAACTTTATATCCCGCGATCGCCCGACTCTTCCCCTTTCTTATGTTCCATTGTGAGCCGATTTCCCTATTTCTCTCTGCCGCCAATTTCTTCTCCGGCGATTTCTTCTCCAGCGCCCCCTTCTCCGGCTATTTCTTCTCTGGCGCCCCCTTCTCCGGTGCCCCTTCTCCGCCACCACTCCTGCTACCTTCTTCTCTTCTCCGTGCCCCTTCTCCGCGCCCCTTCTCCGCCGCCCTACTGCTCCAGCGCCTGAGAACCGGCGCCTGAGAACTGCTGCTCCAGCGCCTGAGAACTGGCGCCGCCACACCGTCACGCCGCCGCAACCACTGGACACCTGCTGCTCGCCACCGCTGGACACCTTCTGCTGCTCGCCGCCGCTCCTGCCGCCGTTGGACACCTACTGCTCGCAGCCGCCGATTGACACCTGCTCGCTTCTCGCCGCCGCCACTGCCGCTCATCACAGGTACCCTCTTCCTCCTCTTCTTCCACCTACGAGAGAGTAGAATGAATATGGATGTGTTTCTTTCATTAAACCCAGTTGTCGGGCAAGAGGGGCAAATGGAGGAAGCAAACAACAATACATTAGGGTTCTAATCTACCCTTTTGTCATATATTTGATGTTGATTGTGCATATATGTTGAGTTTGGGACTTTAGTGATGGACTTTGTCCTAAGTTGCTAATTTTTATTCTAATATGAACTCTAGTCTCATCTATCCATGTTGCCTATAGTTTATAACATTGCATTGTGAATTATTGCATGTTTGAAACTATTAAATTCTTGATTTATTATTTAATAATGCTCTATAGATTAGGTACTTATCATGTATATTAAAATCCTACCAGTATAATTATGTGATCCCAACATATTAAATTGAATTAGAATGATTTCATGAATTATAGGGTTTTAAAGTTGATAAACATGTACATGCGGAAATAGGGTTATTAAACCAATGGTTATAACATAGTATGATCTTAATCTGATCTGGATGTTCATAATAATGTAGTATGTTAAATATGATGATTAGGGATACATATAATGTCTAGTAAAGATTCCTAGACCTTTTGTTTGAAACTATTGATTTCTTGATTTATTATTTAATAATGCTCTGTTGATTAGGATTAACCATGTTGCCTGTAGTTTATAGACAATTATTATATATAAGAATGACAACACATGTATTTGTTGGCCTAGAAACCCGTCCAAGATTTACTCATTAGGAGTAAATCTTGGATAGTCCCCGGTTTGGGACTGTTCTTGAATACCTAATCTCACTTAGGATGCAAGTGTATAATGTGTATTGGGTTTTCGAGAAAATTTCGGTAGCATTTCCCCGTTTGTTCTCTAAGTACATATGTACTTAGAGAACAGCGGGGAAATGCTGCCAAAATTTTCTCAAAAACCAAATACACATTATACACTTACTAGTGAGATTAGGTGTTCAAGGATGGGATAGGTGGTACACATTTATTATATATAAGAATGACATCAAATGTGTTTGTTGGCCTAGAACCCGTCCAAGATTGACTCATTAGGAGTAAATCTTAGATAGTCCCCGGTTTGGGACTGTTCTTGAACACCTAATCTCACTTAGGATGTAAGTGTATAATGTGTATTGGGTTTTCGAGAAAATTTCGGTAGCATTTCCCCGTTTGTTCTCTAAGTACATATGTACTTAGAGAACAACGGGGAAATGCTGCCGAAATTTTCTTGAAAACCAAATACACATTATACACTTACTAGTGAGATTAGGTGTTCAAGGATGGGATAGGTGGTACACATTTATTATATATAAGAATGACATCAAATGTGTTTGTTGGCCTAGAAACCCGTCCAAGATTGACTCATTAGGCGTAAATCTTGGATAGTCCCCGGTTTGGGACTGTTCTTGAACACCTAATCTCACTTAGGATGTAAGTGTATAATGTGTATTGGGTTTTCGAGAAAATTTTGGTAGCATTTCCCCGTTTGTTCTCTATGTACATATGTACTTAGAGAACAACGGGGAAATGCTGCCTAATCTTTTCCTAATATATACTTGTTTCCTAATATATACTTGTTTTCTCTGATCATAGAATGGATAGATCATGGATGTCCATTCGTAATTGTTGCACCCCAGAGTTTATATCTGGTCTTGATCAGTTTATTAGATTTGCCGAGGAACATAGGAAAAAACCTACAGATAGGTTCTACGTCCATGTAGGCATTGCGGTAACAACTTGAAAGTCAACACTGGTGAGGAAATCAAAAGTTATGTCATGTGCAACGGGATTGTATAAGGCTATACAGAATGGCACTGGCATGGAGAGATTTCAAAATCGAAACCAGTAGATGTCGATAGCAGTGCTTGGGTGGAAGAAGAAATTGCCTCCGATGACGTAAATGTGAACGAACCAGTTCCAGCAGACATCGTTGATGCGATGCTGGATAGTTGTAGGGTAGAGCACACCGATCCACCTCCTATCTTTAGAAACATTGTGCATGATGCTGAGATACCGTTATACAACAGGCTGTGCTAAGTTTACGAAGCTTAGCGCTGTGTTGAGATTGTATAAGTTGAAAGCTAACAATAGATGGAGCGACAAAAGCTTCACTTCATTGTTGACTTTGTTGAAAGAAATGCTTCCTGAAGGAAACGAGCTGCCAATCTCAACATACCAGGTAAAGAAAATGTTGTGCCCAATGGGAATGGAGGCCAAGAAGATACACGCATGCCTGAATGATTGTGTATTATTTCAAAAGGACTATGTAGATTTGAAAGATTGTCCAAAATGTGGTGCGTCACGGTATAAATTGACGACTTCGGGGGAGTCCAAAACTGGTTCTCCTGCCAAGGTGTTGTGGTATCTACCTATAATATCACGGTTTCAACGCTTGTTTGCAAATCCGAAAGATGCGAAGAATTTGAGGTGGCATGCAGATGTTAAGAAAAATAATGATGGGATCCTGCGACATGCGTCTGATTCCCCACATTGGAAGAAGATTGATCTATTATACCCCAAATTTGGTGAAGAAGATAGGAACCTAAGACTTGGGCTTTGTACAGATGGGATGAATCCGTACGGGACATTGAGCAGCCAACATAGCACTTGGCCAGTCATGCTTGTTATATACAATCTTCCTCCCTGGATGTGTATGAAAAATAAGTACGTTATGTTGTCATTGTTGATATCGGGCCCTAAACAACCCGGAAATGATATCGATGTTTATCTTGAACCTTTGATTGATGACTTAAAGAAACTTTGGGCTGAAGGTGTGATGACCTATGATGCTTCAGCAAGAGAGACATTTCGTTTACACGCTATGTTGTTTTGCACTATTAATGACTTTCCAGCATATGGGAATTTGTCTGGATATAGTGTCAAAGGAGCTAAAGCGTGTCCTATATGTGAAGAAAACACTGATTCAAGCGTCGACTATGTACTTTGCAAGTGCAAAGGATAAGAGTCCACGTGAAGCTAAAATGTCATATTACGGTGTCATTGAGGACATTTGGGAGTTTGACTACATAGATTTCAAAATTCCACTCTTTAAATGTAATTGGGTTGATAACACCAAAGGAGTTATAGTGGATGAATTGGGTTTCACTTTGGTGAACTTTGAAAAGATTGGCGAGAAGGGTGAACCATTCATATTGGCATCACAGGCGAAACAAATATTCTATATCGATGATCCTGCGAATGATAAATGGTCGGTTGTTCTTCATGGTAAAAGACAATTCATTGAAGATCCTATAGATGAAGAAGAGTACTATGATAAGTATGATGACTCCAGTCCATTCTCAGTTGGGTTGCCAACTCCACAAAATATTGAAGCTAATGATGGCTTATATGTGCGTGGAGATCACAATGAAGGATTGTTAATTGATAAAAGATCACAATTTTAGAGACATGTATGTTTATACAAATGCTAAATGTTTGCCTTTTTCTATTTAATACAAATGCTAAATGTTTGCCTTTTTCTAGTTAATACAAATGCTAAATGTTTGCCTTTTTAATGACATTTTCAGATGGCTGACCATGATGAGCATGATGTCCATGATGAGCATGAAGTCCATGATGAGCATGTTGGCCATGACGAGCATGGCGAGGATACCAATGTAAGTTCTAAAAACATATCCTGTATTTCTATAAAATTCATTATCTTCTAGTTATGTCACATATCCTATATTTCTATATTGGGCTAATTTAGTGTGTTTATTTTTGTCAAATTTTAGGTTGATGATGTACCTGTACCCACTGAAGCACTGGAGCAACTTGATGCGCAGCACCAAACACTTAACAAGAAAAGGGGAATCACTCTGTTGAAGAAGTTATTAGCGCTAAGTGGTAGTGGATCCAAATTGGTGGTGGAGTTTGATAATGGAGGAAATGCAATTGGAGTGAACCGCAATAATTTTGTAAACTATCTTGGGTGTACCACTCGGAGCCATTGTGGTGTTAAGTATGATAATTGGCATAAAGTTCCTCAAGGGAAAAAAGACTTGATATGGAAGGATTTATGCGTGAGTTATTATTATTTGCAATTCTATTTTGTAGATTACAAATTCTATTATTTGCAATTCTATTTTGGATACTAGTTAATAACATTTCTATTTTACAAAATCTGTTTGCATTGGATGAGAAGTTGCATCGTAAAAGTGTGATGCAACGCGCTGGAAAGATGCTTAGGAATTATAGGACAAATCTGAACAGAGAATACATAAAAGAGGGTGATAAGAAGAAGAAGTCAGCCCTTGAACAATGGAACTTCTTGGACAAAGAAGATTGGGACAATTTTGTTGCTTCAAGAAAATATGAAGAATTCAAGGTATTAGGCGTCACTCCCAATTTAATTAATATACATTGTATTCACCTATTCAAGATTAACATTTAGTGCTACTAACTAAACCATTAATGTGCATACTAACTAGGCCCTCAGTGACACACAAAAAGCAAGGCGTGCACTGAATGTGCATGACCACATTATGGGTCCAAAAGGCTATGCAAGCGTTCGCCAAAGACTACAGGCGGAGTCTGCGGCTACTCAGCAGTCTGCTGCTACTCAGGAGTTTGCTCCTACTCAGGAGTCTGCCACACCCATGCCTCGCCATGATATCTGGATAGCTGGCAGGCAAAACAAGAAGGGTGAAATAAAGAAGCCTGTAACTGGTGAGGCGGCTGCAAAAATGGTAAAATACAACTCTTAGAGAAATCGTTTGAATATTGATTATTTGTGGTGTTAACTTACCAATTTCTATTTATGGTGATTAGCGGGAGCTGCACGAGCAGAGGAAACAAGGCACGTTCATCCCTCAGGGCACAAGGGATGAATTGACAGTTGCTCTGGGTAACCCAGAGCATCCTGGACGTGTTAGAGGTGTCGGCGCTGGTGTTGGCATCAAAGCATTCTTTGGGCCATCCCAGCGCAAACCCAGAGCGGGACTTTCTCAAGAAGAGGTAACCTATTCTTTTTTTAGAATGTTACTGCAAAAGTAAATTCATTAATAAGAAGCTAATGTTTCTTTTATCCATGTATAGGAGAATAAGAGAGTTGAGGATTTAGTTGCTAAGAAGGTCAACGATGTAGTTGCTGAGAAGGTCAAGGAAGAATTGCTGCGGTGGCAGGCATCTCAGGCTTCCAATCAGCCTATGGCGACCCACTCTTCTCCTGATGCACAGACTGCGAGTAATCCTGGAGACCCATCGCCTAGCACGTCTGCTGTAAGTATTGTTTATGACATTGTAGCTAGTCTTTTCAAGATGATATGTTTTCAAGATTATATGTATATATGTATAACATTCTTTATGTAAATTTGTAGGCATTGAAGCCATGCCGCTTAAGAATGCAAGACTATGTTGTTGTAGAGGCGCATGCTTACCAGTCCCTTTCTGGGGCAACGTTTCATGGGACTCCAATGCCGCAGGGCTACATTCGTGTGAGCCCGATACATGTATTACCTGATTGGAGGGAAGTTGCGTTGCCATATGCCCACCCAGATATTGATACACTTGGTGAGGCAGAAGGCGGGGTCATATTGTGGCCCAAAGCAGATGTTGTCTACACGACTGAAGTTGTAAGATAAATTTACATTGATTTAGACTGTTAATGTGTATATATGATGTCAACTGATCTGAAATTATATATACAGGTTAAAAAGAAGACACCAGGAGCACCTAGGCCTCCACCTCCACTTCCCGCATTACCAACTTGGGTTCCAACTGACCTAACATACCCGTTAGGTCCTGCTTGTAGGGGAATGGCATGTTGGCTACATGCACATAATATACATTGTCCTATAATAGTTTCTTTAGATGCAGATTATGCAGGTCAATCATACGATAGCTCTTTATTTATACAAGATATTATTGAGCTGTTTATGTATGATTGGCTGAATACATCAATGATAGAGACATGGATAAGGTGAGATCTTATTTATACATCCATATACCTTGTGTAAGATCCGGTGATCTGGTTTCTTATATATTAATGCATACGTCTATATGTTTTGCAGCTACTTAGTCGAAGATCATTGCAAACAATTTGCATTTGATCATGTGGGATTTTTGATTCCATCATTGATTAGTTTGGTAGCTAAAGACCCTGATAATGTTCAACAATACTGTATAGATGCTTTTACAATTTTTGGTCAGCAAAAGAAGATGATAATAATAGCTCCATTCAATGTCAAGTAAGTTTACTTTATTTATAATTTGGACTTAAGAAAATTCCATTTTTATTTTGCATTTTGAGTTATTAATTGTTAACTTCTTACCTCTAGCGGTAGACATTGGGAGTTACTAGTTATTGTCCCCGGGACATTCACTGTTTATTATCTAGATCCTGCGGGGAGTACATTGAACACTAAAATTGGACACGTGATGAGAATGCCATTATTCTGGTGAGAAATATTTCATTTTTATATCCGTTAACATCTTTTATTACATTATTATTTACTTATGCAATTTATTGTGTTATATTAACATGTAGGGGTTTAGATGCATTCAAAAAGGCTGGAGGAACGGTCCCAAGGAAAAAGAACCAGCCAATAAATTGGCATAACGTACAAGTAAGTTCCCGACTCGAATATATATATTATTGATGTGAATTGTGCTTAGTTGTATTATTTTGTATGTTTCAATTTATAGTGTGCTACACAAGACAATGGCTGGGCATGCGCATACTATGTGATGCGATTTATGCAGATGATTATCAAACATGCCGCATTGGACATCGATAGCATACATGAGGTATTATATATAGTCTCATTAGTTAGTATGAAATACATCAATCTTATTTTTATATTATTACTTATATATATACATCATCCTCTTTGTAGGTGTTTAAAACTGACCACACTATAGGTAAACGCTTAAAAAATATACATGCTCCATATACAATGGAAGCATTAAATGAAGTAAGAGAAGAATGGGCAAAAGCCATACAATCAGTGGCAACTGTAAGATATAATTGGGATGTTGATAGCGATAATGAATGATACTTTGTAAATGAATATTTCTAAATGTTAATACATGTATTTGAATGTTTCTATATGTGTGAATGTGAGAATTGAATTGATGTCTGAATGTATGTACTTGTGTGAAATTTTTCTTGTGACTTTTGCAGGTTTGCGGCCTGTTTGTAGGCTGATATCAATGGATGTCGTAAACCTGCAGTTCAGAAAACTAAACTGCAGGTTCTCATCCTACTGACCAGCCACAGCAGGCCTGCAAACTGATATGAAAAAAAAATAGAAATAGGCATCGGTTATTTATAGAAAACCGTCAGCAAAGACCTACAGCGTCGGTTTTTTTCAAAAAACCGACGCCTGATGTGGCCAAAGCAGTCCTGGAAATGGCGTCGGATATTCGTATCAAACCGACGCCTATTTAATCTATAGGCGTCAGTCTTTTGGTATATAACCGACGCCAAAAGTGTTCGCGCCACAGAAAATGGCGTCATCTAGGGCACTTTATGCGTCGGTTATCTACTAAAAGACCGACGCTATATTCCATATAGGCGTCGGTTGTTTAGTAAATAACCGACGCAGAAAGTGCCCTAGATGACGCCGTTTTCTGTGACGCGAACCCTTTTGGCATCGGTTATCTACTAAACGACCGACACCTATAGATTAAATAGGCGTCGGTTAAAAAACCGACGCCAAAGTGTTCGACCTTTAGTGTTATGACCTATTCCAAAGTTTATTGGTAAGCTTTATAATTTGAGCCTAATTAAAGTTATTTGAGTTAACATATGTGCTTATGATGTGGTTAGTAAATCATTAACTAGATTTAGTTGAATCAAGCACATAAAATCAATTGGTGCTTAATTAAGATAATTAAGTAAAGCTAAGTGATCACATATGTGATTAGAGTTTTGATTAACCGAGACAAGCTAAATAGCATGATTTCTTGCACTGAGGGTGTAGAGGATCTCACGCTTGAAATTTTGCAAGAGAAATCATCTCAATCGGATACTCGAGGCGAGAGTTATACCATTTCTTAGAAACTTGGACCTAGGATGCAATTTTTCCAGTATTTGGCTATATTATCTTTTCCCTTTCCCTTTCTTCTTTATCTCTTCTTCAGCGATTATTTCCAGAACCGACTGAGCGGCCGGCGCCCAATCTACCCGATAGAACAGCAGAACAAGGCGAACAGTTGGGCGATTTTTCTCTCGAGCTTCGGATGGATTCGACGGCGCCACCTCCGTCCATCCTTCTTCTCATTCCTCCCCTACCTCGCCCAACTCGCGCCACCCCTGTAGCTGACCAGCTTGAGTCATCCAGTAGTTGTAGCGCCGCACAACGGCCTTGAGGCGGCCGGCCAAGAGCTCGTGTGGGTGTGAAGGGCATCACCCAATCGCTCATCTCGAGCTCGACTTCATGTAAGGCTCTAGAATCCAACTCTTTCTACCTTGTTGCGCTCACCTGTGCCCCAAGCAGCAGGGGCGACGCCTTAACCTAGTAACAACAGCAACTGACAACAGCAACTGCACGTAGCAGGGATCATGGGCTGCTGGGGCTTGAGCAGCAGCAGCATAGCTATGCCATAAGCTCATCTTTGAGGACCTTGCTCGAATCCACAACTTTAGCAACAAAAGACGCCCAAATCAAGTAGTTTTGTGTGTGTTTCGTTCAACCCAGGCTGAACCCAGGTTGAAGACGACCTGACTATACCCAAAAATTAGTCTCTAGACGCAATTCCGGACGAACCCGGGCAGTTCGAAACGCTGTGAGTAGGAGTTCATTTAGTTATCATCATTTAACTCCTTAGTTGGAATTTTTCGGTAAACTGTGCATTTTTTTCGCTGATACTTGGCTTTTGGACAGTATTGTCGTTACTCGAATTTTATTTCATAAACTGCTTCCTTATGCCGTTATATGATTTAGTTTAGCATCTTATCAGTGTGGATTGAATTAATGAATTTATATGATTCATTGGAACTTGAAATATGTAATATGATTGATTAAATGATAGAATTTCCTGTATTACAACTGCAACGTATACGTTGAGCATAAAATGGATGTTTAGCATCGAAACTGGATAAGTTGATACTGAGTCATGTTTATAGATGACAAATGATGTTTATGTGTATATGTGGGTAATAGAGATTACCCGGATGCCGAGCATAGTTAGCATCCTTAGACTTTTAATTTGCATAGTTCAAACGAAATGAAATGATTAGTAAAATAAATGTGTATGCTTTACGAGTAATTTCAGTAAGATGCGAATAAATGTGATAAAGTATTTCAGGTTGAGTATTCCTTTCAATACAGTATATTTGAATGTTCAGTAATATGAAATCAGTATAGAGACGTGGAATTGATATGAAATTTATTTACAGTGAACGAATCTGTTTGCATGAAAGCATAGCTGAGTTATGAGTTATTGCGATATAAGAGAATAGTTGTTGCACTATATATAGAAATGTTATGAAAGTTAAATTTTTAGTTTCAGCTAGTGAATTGCAGAATTACAGTATTTTCCAGTAGTCGAATATGTGAGAGAGAGACACAATGTTATAAGAGTTTTCTTGTTATAATAAAATGTGTTAGACTTAGATGCCCTGACACCGTAGAACCCCTTTTGGAGGTCTGTGCCTTAGGGGTGAAACGACCTACCTAGCGTGTGTCTAGATGGTCGGTGGCTCGTGTTCAACAATAATCCGTGCGTGTGTCACGGTGGCACGAGGACAGAGAGGCAGTGTTCAACAATAATCCGTGTGTGTGTCACGGTGGCACTGGAGTAAATAGGGGTTATTCAACAATAATCCGTGCGTGTGTCACGGTGGTAACCCAGACTCTCCGCCTGTGTACTCAGGTTAGAGGAGGAGTCTAGAGTACACTCTTTGAGAGTGCAGTGAGGCCCTTGAGCGCCTGAGAGTCCTGACGCAGACCAGGACGGCAGTCAGACTTAGCATTTCCCGGGTGTGTCGCTAAGTCTTGTACGGTGGGTTCGTAGTTCGCTACGAGACTTTATATGCAGAGTACACTGCATACGATCAGGGCATAAGTTAAAAGATGATCACTTAGAATTAAGATAGATTAATATAAAACTTGTGTATGTTCAGATTTAGAATTTATAATACTTGTTATTTAAATGTTCAGTATACTTTCCTGCAATAATTGCACTGTTTAATTAGAACTGCTCAGTTTGTTAATTTATTCACATATTCCTGTTAAATGTAAAATATGGAGTTATCCGAAGATGGCTAAGTGAAATTTTATTCACTGAGCGAGTAGGCTCATTCCTCTACTCAAACATTTTCAGGTCAGCGACAAATTCCAGGAATTAGAAGGATCTTTTCATCCTAACGCTTAATCTGTAGAAGGTATATGTAGTTAGTTTAGTTAGATAGTGGTCTCTTAATCCTTTCCCCTCGGTCCTTGGGACACAGTAGTGGGTGAGAGAGAGAGTGTGTATGTGGAATGTGTATAAAGATGTAAATTAATTGTTATGTTTACTTTCTGTTAAACAATGTTACATGTTGTAAACTCTGTTTACGTACTCTAGCCAGTTTAGTTGAAATGCTTTCGCAATAGTTTATTAATTTTTAGTTTACAGCAATAATCTGGATATCATTACGAGGTTTTAAAAAAAAAGGAAAAGTTCTCAGTGATTTGTTTAGGTGATAATCCCTCTGTCGCGCCCTAATCTCGTGATTAGTGGTTAGTGTGAGATCGGGGTGTGGCAACTTGGTATCAGAGCATAGGTTGAGTATATGAATACTCTAAGTCAAGGTCAGGGGACGATAAGAGACCAATAGGATTAAGGTTTAAGAGTTTTTCTTCTGTCTGTAATTTTCTAACAGGAAGTGTTCTGTTATACTATTATAGATGGCAGGAAAAGGATGTGGTCACGAGAACCAAGTAAAGAGTTTAAGTTGAGTCGTTAAGAATCATTAAGGTCAAAAGATAAAGTTATAAGTAAGGCGAATAATAAATGATGTGTTTTAGCTCTGGAAGGTCTGAGTGTTTAGATACCCTGACCAGGTGTCTGAATACTTAGATTGACCAGTATCAAGCTACTCTGTCTGTTCTTCTCTGGATGCCCTGGCCAGGTATGCAGAGGAAGGATGGGCTAGAGAGAAACCCTAGAAATCTTAGGGTTATGAGATAAGAAATTAATGTAGAAATAAGAGATTACATATAAAATGCGATTCAACTCTTGTCAATTATTGCTTATTTGATTTAAAGATCACTAGAAATGCTTTTATATGTATAAAATTAGAATTTTCAGTTTGTAAAGCAAATAAGATTCTTTTATATTGTTGTGTCATGAAGTGAATTGTTTAGTGTTTGTTTTCTTTGTATTAAAGTAGACCCGAAATTATGAATAAATGAGTTCGCCCTAAGTGGATATTCTTTCCACATGTTTAATATTAATAGGGGTTGATTAATCCCGAGTAGCTCTTGGCTTCAGGACTACAGGTTCGGCCTGGTCCGGCTGGCAGGATGCGTTACTGGGATCTAATGACTCCTATTAACAGTAAAATAAGAATAGACTCTGGTTGAATTAGACCCATAACATAGTGAGAATGTATATACACTAGGATGTTTTAATTATGATAAGAATTCTAAGTGTTCTTTTGTCTTGAGAATTAGGGTTTGAGAAGCATAGACCCTAATCGGCCCAAAATAGGGTTTTGATGATACATAAACACAAAATTTGATAAGTAAAGTGTCTCAGTAAATGATTTTTAGTATTTTATGTGTAACTCTAATTTAGCTCAAATTTGGATATGATTTGGATATATAAAATGTGAACAACATTGGAAAATATCAGAATTTTTGAAGAATGTTCTGACCTGTTTATCGGCCGAGTTTACAACTTGACCGAATCTGCTGCAGACTGCAATATAGCAGTTCACTGTTTGATTTTTAATTATTTATTGGTAATTAGAAATGATCTCAAATTTTTACTGGAGGTCTGAAACTTCATTAGGTATAACATATAAAATTTCCAGAATTTTTGGAGCTTCTGTTAGCTATTTAATAAACGAATTACAGAAACTATTGTGAAAACTGAATTTTCAGCCAATATAATTAAAGTTGAGTGTTGGATTAATATGCTATTGACCCAAGCAACTCAAATTGATTTATATAATCGACCACACCCGCACACAATAACGCTATGTTATTGTTAAGGACCAAACCCTAGAATGATTAGAGTTGTAGTAGTTCAAGGGATATCACTAGTGATTTAATCTTGAATACTAGCATCTCTATAAAATAAGACCTTGAGATTTGATCTATGTAAAGTAAGCGGGTAGTGATAGTAATCTAGGGTTTTAAGGTAGATAATCTGAACGATACATGAACAACATGAAATGACTTAGAGAAAAGAGTAAAACATAAAACTGAAATGTAAACAATAAGAAGGTAGCATAGAATGCAGAGTATTATCCGATATATGATCTGAAGATAGCTGATGTAGTTCATGTTTTTAAGACATGGCGTCACTATCTTTATGATGTGACAATAGATTATCACCCTGGTAAAGAGAATGTGGTGACTGATGCTTTCAGTAGAAAGTCAAGTTCAACAGCTAATGCATTCTCTATGACAGGTTTCAATAGAGACCTGTTAGTAGAAATGTGGGAGTTGAACATAGACTTAGGGGTGACAACACAGAGTGATTTGATTGTACAGATGTAAGTTAAGCCTACTTCTTATAATCAGATCAAGGAACTACTATAGGGTGATAGTGAGTTAAACCAGACCATGCATGACATGATAGGAGGAAAAGAGACCAGAGTTTAAGTTTTTAAGATGATAAAGTGTTGTATTAGCATGACATGTTGTGTGTACCTCGAGATAGTGAGTTGAAAGAAAAGATTCTTATGAAAGTGCGTGTATTGATGTATGCTATGCTTTCAGGAAACACTAAAATATATATATATATATATATATATATATATATATATATATATATATATGAATCTCAGGAGTTGTATTGGTGACCTGGTGTGAAAAGGATGTAGCTGAGTATGTGATTAAAAGTAGTGTGTACCAGTAGGTTAAGGCTGAACCCTAGAAATCTACAGCTACCTTGTAATCTTTTTCTATGCCTGAATAGAAATGGGAATATATCACAATGGATTTTGTGGTAAGGTTACCCAGGATACCTAGAGGTTGTGATTTGATATGAATGATTGTGGATAGACTAATTTAGTCTGCTCGCTTTCTTCATATTAAGTCAACCTTTGATGTCTCGAAACTTGACTAAGATATACATGGATGAAATAATTAGGTTGCCTGGTAATTCAGTTTCAATCATATCTTATTGAGATCCTAAGTTCACATCTAGGTTGTGGAACAGTTGCATCGTGCTTCGGGCACAAAGTTAAGATTCAGTGTAACCTTTTCATCCGCAGATGGATGGCTAGTCTGAGAGAACCATTCAGACTCTTGAGGACATGCTGAGAGCATGTGTTTTGCTTTTCGGTGAAAGTAAGAATGAATATTTAAGTCTTATAGAGCTTGCCTAATGTGAATGTTGAGATTAGAAATACACAACTGATAATGGTACGGTTTGATTATAAACCCAGGCAATACAAATTTGGTAAACCATTAGGTGCATGATTTCAAGATAGTAAGATAGCATTAAAATATGCAAATAAACCTAGTTGCATGCTTCCTGTTATGTTAATGTGTGTGACTTAACATTTACATGAATTGACACATTTCTCTGAGATATCATTAGAAATTCTCAAGTACTATTAATTATTTGTGTTATGATATGTAAGCAACTCTTAATTGAGTTATGTGATGCACAAACCAGGAATTTGGTTAATATGCACGTTCTTCGAGAAATTTCAGATAATTGAAAAATATTACAGATGGTTTCTTATAGGTGAAGTAAATTACTCTTATTGATGTAATAAGATGTTCAATTACATGAATTCAGTATGTATGTGCCAAAATTGATTTGAGTTTGGAATATTTATGAATTTTTAATCTGCCTGCATGCATGATATAAAGATTATTCAGTAATTACAATGATTTTGAATATACTGCTCTGCCAGTTCTAGAATGATACCGAATTGTGAATTGAACTGCAATCAAACAGATGAGATAATGGAAACCCTAAGAGTAGGGTGTTGCCATGTGACTAGTGAATGAGATAACCCTAAGAGTAGGGTGTTGGCATGTGATGAATGAATAAGGCAAATGAAACCCTAAGGATAGGGTGTACGATGAATCAAGTATTTTGATATCAATTTTCATTATGAGATGTGATGATGTTTAATAGTTAAATTGCATGATTTTATTTTAGTACCAAATTGACATGCATTCTGTTTATTTAAGAATTTTAGTTTGTCTGCATGTATAGTATGATAATTTCTCAGTAATTACCATAATTTAAGTTACTGTTATAACAGTTATAGAAAGACAATGTATTGTGGTTTGATCTAGAATCAGATCAGATGTGTCCTATGTTGAGGGACCAATACAGATAGTTAATCAGAGGATCCAAAAGTTCAAGAATCACGAGATACCATTAGTGAAGGTTTTATGAAGGAACCATAACTTAGAAGAAGCCACGTGGAAACTTGAGTTTGAGATGCATAACAAGTTTTCCTTTTCTCTTTTAGGAATTTCGGGACGAAATTCTTATAAGGGAGGGAGATTGTTATGACCTATTCCAAAGTTTATTGGTAAGCTTTATAATTTGAGCCTAATTAAAGTTATTTGAGTTAACATATGTTCTTATGATGTGGTTAGTAAATCATTAACTAGATTTAGTTGAATCAAGCACATAAAATCAATTGGTGCTTAATTAAGATAATTAAGTAAAGCTAAGTGATCACATATGTGATTAGAGTTTTGATTAACCGAGACAAGCTAAATAGCATGATTTCTTGCACTGAGGGTGTAGAGGATCTCACGCTTGAAATTTTGCAAGAGAAATCATCTCAATCGGATACTCGAGGCGAGAGTTATACATTTCTTAGAAACTTGGACCTAGGATGCAATTTTTCCAGTATTTGGCTATATTATCTTTTCCCTTTCCCTTTCCCTTTCTTCTTTATTTCTTCTTCAGCGATTATTTCCAGAACCGACTGAGCGGCCGGTGCCCAATCTACCCGATAGAGCAGCAGAACAAGGCGAACGGTTGGGCGATTTTTCTCTCGAGCTTCGGATGGATTCGACGGCGCCACCTCCGTCCATCCTTCTTCTCCTTCCTCCCCTACCTCGCCCAACTCGCGCCACCCCTGTAGCTGACCATCTTGAGTCATCCAGTAGTTGTAGCGCCGCACAGCGGCCTTGAGGCGGCCGGCCAAGAGCTCGTGTGGGGTGTGAAGGGCATCACCCAATCGCTCGTCTCGAGCTCAACTTCATGTAAGGCTCTAGAATCCAACTCTTTCTACCTTGTTGCGCTCACCTGTGCCCCAAGCAGCAGGGGCGACGCCTTAACCTAGTAACAACAGCAACTGACAACAGCAACTGCACGTAGCAGGGATCATGGGCTGCTAGGGCTTGAGCAGCAGCAGCATAGTTACGCCATAAGCTCATCTTTGAGGACCTTGCTCGAATCCACAACTTTAGCAACAAAAGACGCCCAAATCAAGTAGTTTTGTGTGTGTTTCGTTCAACCCAGGCTGAACCCAGGTTGAAGACGACCTGACTATACCCAGAAATTGGTCTCTAGACGCAATTCCGGACGAACCCGGGCAGTTCGAAACGCTGTGAGTTTTGTGTGTGTTTGAGGACCTTGCTCGAAAGCAGCATAGTTACGCCATAAGCTCATCTTTGAGGACCTTGCTCGAATCCACAACTTTAGCAACAAAAGACGCCCAAATCAAGTAGTTTTGTGTGTGTTTCGTTCAACCCAGGCTGAACCCAGGTTGAAGACGACCTCACTATACCCAGAAATTGGTCTCTAGATGCAATTCCGGACGAACCCGGGCAGTTCGAAACGCTGTGAGTAGGAGTTCATTTAGTTATCATCATTTAACTCCTTAGTTGGAATTTTTCGGTAAACTGTGCATTTTTTTCGCTGATACTTGGCTTTTGGACAGTATTGTCGTTACTCGAATTTTATTTCATAAATTGCTTCCTTATGCCGTTATATGATTTAGTTTAGCATCTTATCAATGTGGATTGAATTAATGAATTTATATGATTCATTGGAACTTGAAATACATAATATGATTGATTAAATGATAGAATTTCCTGTATTGCAACTGCAACGTATACGTTGAGCATAAAATGGATGTTTAGCATCGAAACTGGATAAGTTGATACTGAGTCATGTTTATAGATGACAAATGATGTTTATGTGTATATGTGGGTAATAGAGATTACCCAGATGCCGAGCATAGTTAGAATCCTTAGACTTTTAATTTGCATAGTTCAAACAAAATGAAATGATTAGTAAAATAAATGTGTATGCTTTACGAGTAATTTCAGTAAGATGCGAATAAATGTGATAAAGTATTTCAGGTTGAGTATTCCTTTCAATACAGTATATTTGAATGTTCAGTAATATGAAATCAGTATAGAGACGTGGAATTGATATGAAATTTATTTACAGTGAACGAATCTGTTTGCATGAAAGCATAGCTGAGTTATGAGTTATTGCGATATAAGAGAATAGTTGTTGCACTATATATAGAAATGTTATGAAAGTTGAATTTTTAGTTTCAGCTAGTGAATTGCAGAATTACAGTATTTTCCAGTAGTCGAATATGTGAGAGAGAGACACAATGTTATAAGAGTTTTCTTGTTATAATAAAATGTGTTAGACTTAGATGCCCTGACACCGTAGAACCCCTTTTGGAGGTCTGTGCCTTAGGGGTGAAACGACCTACCTAGCGTGTGTCTAGATGGTCGGTGGCTCGTGTTCAAAAATAATCCGTGTGTGTGTCACGGTGGCACGAGGACAGAGAGGCAGTGTTCAACAATAATTTGTGCGTGTGTCACTAGAGTAAATAGGGGTTATTCCACAATAATCTGTGCGTGTGTCACGGTGGTAACCCAGACTCTCCGCCTGTGTACTCAGGTTAGAGGAGGAGTCTAGAGTACACTCTTTGAGAGTGCAGTGAGGCCCTTGAGCGCCTGAGAGTCCTGACGCAGACCAGGACGGCAGTCAGACTTAGCATTTCCCGGGTGTGTCGCTAAGTCTTGTACGGTGGGTTCGTAGTTCGCTACGAGACTTTATATGCAGAGTACACTGCATATGATCATGGCATAAGTTAAAAGATGATCACTTAGAATTAAGATAGATTAATATGAAACTTGTGTATGTTCAGATTTAGAATTTATAATACTTGTTATTTAAATGTTCAGTATACTTTCCTGCAATAATTGCACTGTTTAATTAGAACTGCTCAGTTTGTTAATTTATTCACATATTCCTGTTAAATGTAAAATATGGAGTTATCCGAAGATGGCTAAGTGAAATTTTATTCACTGAGCGAGTAGGCTCATTCCTCTACTCAAACATTTTCAGGTCAGTGACAAATTCCAAGAATCAGAAGGATCTTTTCATCCTAACGCTTAATCTGTAGAAGGTATATGTAGTTAGTTTAGTTAGATAGTGGTCTCTTAGTCCTTTCCCCTCGGTCCTTGGGACACAGTAGTGGGTGAGAGAGAGTGTGTGTATGTGGAATGTGTATAAAGATGTAAATTAATTGTTATGTTTACTTTCTGTTAAACAATGTTACATGTTGTAAACTCTGTTTACGTACTCTAGCCAGTTTAGTTGAAATGCTTCCGCAATAGTTTATTAATTTTTAGTTTACAGCAATAATCCGGATATCATTACGAGGTTTTTTAAAAAAGGAAAAGTTCTCAGTGATTTGTTTAGGTGATAATCCCTCCGTCGCGCCCTAATCTCGTGATTAGTGGTTAGTGTGAGATCGGGGTGTGACATTTAGCGACGCCCACATAGGCGTCGGTCGGAAACCGACGCCAAATGGGGTTAAACGACCGACGCCAAAGGCCGTTTCTGTAGTAGTGTTAGAATTTATGAATCTGGTTTTTACCTGGTGCTCATCTACTTATTTTGTCTATTACCATGTTGCAACACCCCTCTACGTACATATAAGTATCTGCGGAAGCAAATCGTGTGATTTCCATAACACACGTCACTCGTCTTATAGGAGCATCATAAAACATGATACACATAGAAATAAGGTAAATGAAACACCATGCATTAATTTGAAATATAGATTCATACAATGTTCTTTGGAGTATAAAGTTATAATGTAAACTAGCTCATCTTTGAACTAGAATCTAATACATTAAAGGTAGAATAAATCTAGGGCATAAATCTTCCTTGGAAACTTGATGTTGGATCTTCTATGGAGTAGATGGCACCCCGTGAGGCAAAACCTTGAGACATCGTAGGCTATTCCTTATAGGCTGATCTTAACATGGATCTTTCTTTGACTTTTCTCTATACATGTGGGCATCATGCCCCCAGCCATGCAAGGCAAAATGGAAACATGTTAGAGTAAGTGACAGTGGGCAACATTATATGAATTGAAAATATAACTACACTTTTTAAGAAACATGAGTTAAACATTGTAATCATTAAATACTTTTTGTATCCTTTATCTATATCTATATTTCTCTTTATCATTGACATTATAATTTTGATTGACTATGTTGTCTTTCCTCCATAACCTTGCTCTCTAGAGCTTGATATATAACATTGCTCTCAAGGTATTGATAAGATATACTGCTCTTATGAGCTTGATAAATAGTATTGCTCTCAAGAGCTTGATCAATGACATTGCTCTTAGGAGCTTGATAGAATATAATTTCTCTCAAGAGCTTGATCTGTAATCATTGCTCTCGAGATCTTGATAAAAATACATTGCTCTCACGAGCTTGATAAATTGCATTAATAAACTATCTTATTCTTAACATTATTCTTGAGCATAACAACTTCAAACATTAAATCTTACTTAAGAATGATATACATGTCAGTATCATCATCATCATATACGAGAACATTACTGAAAACTATAATCTGATTCATAATCAATTTTCTTATGATCATTCATTAAAAATATATATTTTATACCATCATAACTGATTCTCATAATGATAATCTAATAAAAACCCTTGAGTGCATGAATCCACTTACCAAATCATGGAGCAACTCCTAATGGTCTCTTGATACTAATGAAATTATAGATCCCCTAAAATTAATATACCTTACATCAATTACCATATTAATTATGATCTAAAACCTAATCTATGTCTTTTATGAAAACATGGTTAGATATGATACATTTAGGGTTTAAAAACAATGAAATCAGATTGTACTTGGAAAATCTGTTCTAACGACTATTTACATGAATTTTTCTAACGAATGGTTGACTTGTTATAAATTTTCAAAAATGGAGCCAATCAGAATTCAAGAAAAAATCCACACAGGTATGCTTTTCCATTGAGGTGTTAGGGACCCAGTGACGTGGTGAATTAGATATGGCCACCCTGGCTGGCCTTGCCCTAAAGCAAAGACGCATTAGCTATAAAAAAATCTTGTGTGTAAAGATTGTTTTACCCATGGGAGCATGATCAGGAAAAAGGGACTGTAAGGGCATATTAGAAAATCAATACCCTGGATTATCATCTTCGGCAGCAATGAGCACCACAATGATGAAGAGACAAAACATACGTTCCACACTTCCTAATTAGGTAGAAAATGAGTATTTGACATTAGGGTAGGATTCCCTGAATCCTCCCAGTCCCAGTGACCTCTTGCTCAAGTATCAGGGGCATCTGGGGCTAAAAATTAAGCCTCAGCCATGCCTGGATGGAGGAAGGTCTTGATAACAAAGAAAAAGACAAAACACCCATAAACAGTGATGAGAAATGGTCTACGACATCAAAGCGAGGATGAAAACAAAGGTAATTGCTCAAAGGGACACTCAGGTTGTGAGGATTGCTTGCAAGGTCAAAATATGAGGAAAAAAGGGAAAAAGCAACTACCTCATCTTGGGTCAAATTTGAGATCTTAAAAGCTTCCTAGAACCTCACTGAAGGGTTCCCAATAACCAGAATTTGTCCAGAAGGTCTGAACTCTGGTAACGTACTCCATCTTGGTCATCGACGACTGACGAGTTGGTATGTAGTGTTTGGGTGGAATCTGTGGAGAAAAGAGGTTGGAGTTCTCTTTATGTGTATTACAGGATCATTGGGGATGTTTCCTTTATAGGTTTTAGTGTCTGGAGGAGGTTGAGTCGCTCTCATAGGTTGAAACAGGGGAGGAGAGGGAGTCTCTTGTGGTTCAAGATTTTTACGACAGTAGAGCCATACAAAGTTGGGATCATGTGATTTGAGAAGGTTCAAAGATTGTCAGGGAGATGTTCGTTGGTACTGTGAATCATCACAGATGGAGATCAAGAGGGAAAAAATCATTGATCTATGTGTCTCTTCTATTTTGTCTGGGAGTCGGGTGAGGGAGAGAATCTGCTCATGTGTGGATGACTCCGCGAGAGTCTGGACCAGATTGGGTCTCCATACCTAGTCATGTGACAGAGTATTAAAATAACTGACTTTATCTATCAAATCACATTGATTAAATAATTGACATAAAATCATATAGTTTCATTACTATTTTGGTTAAGGGGTAAAAAAAGATCCTTTTAAACTCAAATTTGGACCACATGTGCATTTTAGGGTCTACTACATTTTCATATGATTGGTTTAAATTTTTGATGTACGGTTGATGAGTATTTAGTAGAATATAGTTGCTATCATATTAACAACATTTAAAGAGGTTTATATATTAGTCTTATTAATGCGACATTTCAATTTCATGGCTAAATGATTTTTTCTCACTCATCTTGAGTTGGAATTCTATCTATGGGTCACGGTTCTAGTCTTTATTTATCCAAATCACTACAACAATATGGTCCTATATTAGCAACTTATAAATTGTTGGGATAGGCCTATGAATGCTGGTATAGGCTATACCAACATCTAATAAATGTTCGCTATACTAATGTTGACATGGCCCTATACCAATATTTTTTAAGTCTATACTAGCACTTGTAAGTGCTAGTATATGTGTGTCAGATTAGCTCCAACCTGTCTTTACGCCCTCTATGTTGTCAATTTTGGGGTGTTGGCACAAATTTTAGGATTGTTAGTATATGTATTATCAGAATGAAAATAACCAAGCTATGACCTATACGCTAGCACCAAGAAGGCACTGGTATACATACTATAACCATTGGCTAATATTTTTCTAGAGATGTAGTGGAAATTGTATATTAGCAGATTGAGCTTGCTGATACACAATGGTTCACAACAATGTGAGAAATTATAATGTAGCATTTTTTTAATTGTCAGTACATCTTTTTTTATAAAAAAAGTTGGCAATTCATTCATCCCATTGCGCGGGTTCGAATTCAAGACCTCTTGATCTTACATCATCACTTTTACCACAGGGATGCCACTTCATTGGCAATTGTCTTTACATCTTGGCTATACAACTATAAATGTATTATTCAATTGGTGGGTAACAATGCCCTAATCACTCAATAACATACAAATCACATCCAAATTGTACCATTATTATTTTTGTTGGATGAACCATTGTATACATGGTCTCTGTGTCAATTGACTTTTGAGATTAACATTAGTTGATCAAGACAAATATTGTGAGATAATGTGTAATATGCATTTAATGTCAAACATGAATTACACGGGGAGGACATTATAACCTTGCCCGTTGTAGAGATATAATAAACAAAGAACTCGAAATAATGTTGAGTACATATGATGTCGAACATTCATTTAATTCTATAATATGCTACTTAAAAACACCACTCAAATTAGATATATACACTACGATCAAGCCACTTGTACCATGCATGTGGCCCTTTCCACAAGGTGAACGCCCTCGCTTGTCAGCATCAGAATAATGCATATTTTTCATCAAGAACGGAAATATAGAATATATTGATCCTAAGTGTGGAAAAATATATTTCAAAAATGACTATATTGAAGATACCACATGAAAACTAGTAAGGCGAAAATAAGAAGCTAACCAACCTTGTCCACCATCATGATTGTCAATGGAAATATTAGCATTGTATTAGTATGTAGATACATGTAGAACTACAATTAGGGAAAGGCAATTTTGCAACGAAAATTATCCCTCACGTACTTAACATATAAGTGCCTAAAGTAAAACGAGATTGAAAGGAATATTTGAACAAAAAATTGCATGAGAATGCCATGTACATGAGAGTGCATCATCCTTTATGGAGATCTTTAATAAAAAAAGGTTGAAATTAGATGGTATGTTAGAATTTGAAATATGTGAATAGTACAAGTTTATTGTATTTAAAAAGCATAGGAGTGACTATGAAGGTCTCCTCGGCTTTTCCGTTTGAATCATTTTAGAATGCAACAGTAGTTTATACGAGTTGTGGAAAGTCATAGGAAGGATCAATAATAGAAATATAATACTAACCTACTCATGACAAATAGTTGACGAACCACTTACCAAATGTAGTTTGAAGCAAGTATCGAAGACTGAGTGAACAATAGTACCCACAATATAATGAATTGTAGGATTAATGGGAGATGGAGCTCAGATCGAGATACATATTGGTTCTTCCCTATACATTTTTTACCTCTGTTTTTGAAATTCTGTACAGAATTGATCTTGATTCAGTCTGTAGAAGAATGTTTAAGAAGCCAGTAAACAAGGAAAAATATCATCAAACACATCATAATAGACATAGGCGTCGTCCATTACACCCGACTGTAGAAGATTTAAGGGAATGGCAAATACAGATTAAAATTTATAAAACAACATGTGATGAGCCTTCTAAATGAGGCTGCCGACAGATGCACATTGGATGCCAGATTGAAGGCAAAAAATACAACTTCTCTTATGTCCCTCGCATTGGCCCTCGCTTTGATAAATCTCCCAGATCTTGCCTTTACATATTTTCTTCTATGGAGAGGGTTGTTACCTAGGAGGAGGCACCACAAGGATGGAATATTCCTCATGGACTCATGATCTTCACAAGGAAACAACTTAGAAAGTACGATATCTAGTTAACATCAGCGATACACAAAAACTCAAACAAATAACAATTCATTCACAAAAGGAGGGAGACATAGATAGCTATTTTCTGTCCCTAAGGAAAGGAGGCGCAAGCGTGACAAGAAAGATGTGACACTTAATGTACGTGATGAACGTAGGGTGTACTGGCTCCGCTGTTCGATAGAGGCTTGGAGGCTTGACATGAAGTTGCAAACCGTAAATTTAGAATTGGCATGTATTTAGGCTTTTCTCATGGCCAATTTTTGCAAAACTCCGACCTAATGTCTCACCAAAATAATTCTACCAAACTAAAATTTGTCCTCTATGTTTTTTAAGTTGACCGAGGTTAGCCTAGCCAAGCTTATAATAGGGTGCTAGTGGATATATACCGAGGTTATATGTGTCGGTAAATGTGACTTATACCAACTAAAAAGACCTTATGCCAGGATAAGGTGTCAGCACTGACTAGGTTTTTTTTAGTGAATCTTGACTTGTTAGCTTGGATTCAAGCTAAGAGATCTCATTCCACCATTTATAGGGTCGAAGTCAAGCTATTATTCTAGGTTCAACCAAGCGAAGGAAGAATAAGAAGAGGGGAAAGAGGAAAGTTATCATAGATTAACCTTACTGTAGGACTTGATCAAGGAAAATAGAGAAAACAAAGGACAAGCCATCGATCTAGACTTACCTCGATGGTTCTACGACTAGGTCTACTTATCTCCCATGGTGTTCATGTTCTTCTTCAAACTCTCCCTAGAAATGGCCCTCAAGTGTGTCCCTAATCTGATTTAGGGATATAGTTGTGTGGAAAAATTAACATATGAATAGAAAGAAATAGATGTCGTTGAATTCTAATATATATATATATATATATAAATATATATATATATATATATATATATATATAAATATAAATATATAGTCTTTTCGTGATTGATTGTACAGGTCGGAGGTGCTTCTCATTTTCATATATTTGTGTCCTCAGTATGTGTGGCCATTTGTCTGTCTCATCAATCTGTGTGGCCATCGATCGTTGTGGATCTATCAATGTCATTGATCTACATGGCAATTGGTCTGGTCATTGGTCTGCGTGGACCAATGAAACTGCAAGCCAATGACAGTTGTGTGCATGCTACTAAAAATGCAATAAAACATTTGGTTTTAACTCCAATTTTATTCATTTTTTTGTGTTACATTCATAATTGAATTCTCTACAATAATACAATAAAACTTTAATAAACTACAAGATGAGAATTTCCTTCTTAATTATTTACTTAATATTTTTGGTGCTCTTACCCACATACAAGTGTGGGTTGTATTATATATCAACCGAATCTCAAATTTCAACATATGCAAAACACATATTTTTGACCTAGAAAAGAATAAGTATAAGATGCCCATCTCCTATAAATTCTACATGGAGCAAGAATTGGTCTATAATAAAAAGATAGAGACTTTCCTATATCATTTGAATATGAGATCCTTAGTAAGCTCTGTGATTTTTATCTCTCTTCTTCCTTTATGATGTTATCCTCCAAGTATGGGGCACAAACTTATGATTCTTCTTCATTTCTTTCCCAATCTTTTTAGGTAGGTTTGGCGATCCATAATAGAATCCTACCAAATGATTTGTATATTTGAGAGCTTTTTCTGAACCCTAAGAGGGAATTACAAAATCTGTCCATTCTATCTACAATAAGGCAAGTAGATAATCATATATTTGTGCAAATAATCGCATATTCACCTTCCTATAACATAAATAAATGAATTAGAAAATTCAATACAATCCATCAAATTTAATGAGAACTCTTGTTATTTCTATTGCTTGAAATTTACTTATAGGAATGGTTATAATTATATGTATGTATTTCTAGTTTACTACATACTCAACTAATTTTACCTTGATTACAAGCCTATTGATTATTTTTCCTTAAATTACGAAAGAAACAAATATCTTGAATGATGCCATACTTATATAACAATACGGTTAAAGAAATATTCTTAAATATTTCTCATAATAGAGTTCACATTATAATTATTGATTATACGTTATATTATGAATCTTATCACTCTAATCCAATGAGGGTGAATCTATATTTCAAAATAAATGGAGGAAGTGTTGGTAAATTGTTTCTTTGTCATTTTTTATGAACTTGAATTTTAATAAATATTATAAATATGATCTATTCCATTCTAAATTTGAAATGGTCATTTTTTCATATTAAAATATTAAATTTACCCTAAGTCAATTGAAAATGGCTGGGAAAGGATGAATTTTCATGATGATGGAAGATTATTAAAATAGATGTGTGATGGACCATCCAAAACATAAGCTAATGACCTTACCATATACCTAAGAATAGTATTAAAAAGTCACACCTAAATTTGTTTTGAGATATATGAATGATATAGACATGTAATGGCATTAGATTATTGAGAAAGGTTTTTAATTGCTACATGGTTCCCAAAATAGGTTAGGCCATAAGTTGAGTAAAAATGTCAATAGAATGTCTATGCGCTGAAATCTTATATTTTCTTTACTTCCATGTGGATGTATTTGTATATTGAATAAGTTCATGTACATGAATACTGTTGAAATGAACAAGCATCGATATCTATATGAAGATGAAGTTGTGAATCATTTTTGTTACATTTATCAATTCACTTAGACAATGGCTAATAATCCATTTAAGAATGTTTAGGTATGAAATAGAATTCATCTGGGCGGTTTTAATCCAAAAATTGAGTGACATATTTCCCCAATCAAAACTTGTTAGGAAAAGGGTTGTAATAGAGTCATTCATGTATTGAGACTCTTGGGGATAGAAAATATTTAGGTATTTTGAAGTAGTTCTATGTTACATGTAAATGAAGTTTTTCATAGTATTCTTATAAATATAAAGATGTGTTGATTCTCTATTCTTTAATAATTTTGTAGATATACCTATGGAGCTATTTGAGTATGTTTTCTGATGTTGGTAGTAAACTAGATACTCAAAGACTAATCATGAGTTTGGGTTTGAGTTTATTAACATTTATCCTTAATAAGCCAGTTAGTGAGGTTTATTGGAAGCAAGTCCTGACTGCTTGGTATCAAAACTTAGGTTGCTCTCGGTATAAGAACATAAGATGAGTCTAGGTCATGTTCTTAACCGTACATTAATGGATGTCCTAAATAAGAACCAATAAAGGGGAGGGGAAATGTAAAGATAAATGCTATATGGGAAAAAAATAGGAAACAAGGATGAGGAATGAGAAGATATTATGGCTTGGAAGAAAAATAAATAATTCCATTGAAGTTTTACAATATATAATAAAATAATACAATGAAAAGACAAATGGATACATAACTAACTGACTCTTTAAAATAAAAAATCAATAAGTAATCTAAATTGTAAAGAAGCAAAAATAATGAATAACCAATAAGTGATGCAGATAAGATGAATACAAATTGAATCCAAACTCAAGTACCATATACACATATTTGAGTTATAAGGAGTTATGTATTGAACCTTATCATATGAGATGGATCTAGTTGACTTGGATAGACACCCAAACATAGGAAACTAGAGAATATAGCTATAAAAAAATAAGTAAAAATAAGAGACAAAAGGAAAGAATTTAACTAAAAATAAGTAACAAATATTAAGAGATGGATGTTGAAGAGGAGAAGTGATGAATTAAGATAAGAAATGCATAATAACTACAAGATATTTGTAAGTAACATTACTTATAAGAAGAAGATGATTACAAAAATGAAAGCAAGAAATTTGTATGTAAAGTTTTTGGAATATGTATACTAGAGAAAGGAATATATACTGAAATGAGAAATGTATTGGAATGATCGTCTCTCAATATCTTCAAAAAGATTTAGACAATATATTATCCATAACAAAATGACAAAAGGGTGAATAAGTAATTATCAACATAAGGCTCTCTCAAAGAAGAAAGAATATCAGGTAGAATAACTAAGGATCATGACAAAAAATAGAAAAATGTTGAATATGGCTGTCAGCATAATATCTACACTCCAATCTAAATCCCTAGTTGATTGAGTATGAGAACAATGAGATAAAAGATCTTTTAGGAGGCAGTGGAACTATGATCATGTGAAATAATGGTTAAAGTTTATAGAAAAGTAGATTGGACTTGTGAATTTGACTTGAAAAATATAGTTCAATATGCATGTGTCTTAAAACTTTAAACGTTATGTTTATTAGATCGTTGAGATATTGCACTTTTTATTAGGTGCCACCTTTGGATTAAGTAGTTTGTTGGTAAATTTTGTAAGAAGAAAGTTATCTAAGATTTATTTGAATCAAGAATAAAATTGTAAATGTTAGAATATGGTCATAATTTCCAAAATAACACACGTGGGGAAAGTTGTACATGTATGATTCAATAAGAACCAGTTGATTAGAAAAAAAATGAAGAAATCGAATACACACTGGCATTAGTATTGAATCAACCAGTAAAGGAAACTTCAAGGGGGCGTCAATAAAGATAATTAGTGACCATATGATGGGGAATTTAAAAGATGTAGCAAGCCGACTGTGTTTCGATTGGCTCTTGTTAGAAGTTAACCAACATTTCCGCAACCATCTACTTTTTAATGAATAAAGGATGAATGATGACGATGATATGAATATATGAGAGGACACACACACGTCAAAGCCACTAGTACCTAGGCGTGAGCAAAATGTGGTTAACAACTCATTAATTGAATGGTTAATTTATTTTGGACAATTTAGTTAATTTAGATAATTTGATTAATAGGTTGAACAATTAATTTGATAGTTAAAGTATTTTTTATTTGATTAACCGAATTAAGCCAAAATATATTCATTTATAAATATTCTACACATATATACCTAAATATCAGTATTTTTATTTCATAAAACCTCTACAATTACGTATTTATCATATTTCCATAAACCATGCACCTCTATATTTATATGCAATACTATTATGATATAATAATTATTTAAACTTTTATGAGTAATTTTATGCAATAGTATTACAAAATTGTTATTTAGTTAACCAAATTAACCGACCAAATTAATCATTAATCAATTTATCATAATTAAATTAACCCACACTAATTTGATTAGATTAATAATCAAAATCTCAAAACATAAATTAATTATTTAAGCGAACACCGAATCAATTATAACCGACTGAATTAACCGAATGCTGATGTCAAATAGTGTTTTGCCATCTGGAATTCTAAAATGAGGCAATAATCACCTGAAACTCTTACTTTTAGCCCTTTTCATATTTTTTACAATTTCCATTGCTTCTGATCGCTGTATAACATGGAATGTGAAAAACACAAACCCCCCAGCAACGATATCTGGGAAGAGTGAGAGTCAAACAACTGCCGAATCCTACCGCATCGCTTTGGGCAAAGTTCAATCGCGCGGAAACCACCGCAGCCCTTTCACCGCGTCAAACACCCCGCTGAAAATCGGAGCCGGTCCGCCGCTCTGTAGCGCTCAATGTCCTGCGCTGCTGAAATTAAAGTCGCCGCCTGATGTGGCGGTCCCCTTTCACTGTCTTTGTGCCGAAGACTGCTGAAGACAGACGAACCAGGGAACGAACACCAGGGCCCGTCGACCGTGTAACCAGCAACCAGTCGTCATCCGTAGTGTCGCTCGATCGCACGCAGTTCCGGCAACAACGCTGCACACCAGTGCACGGCAAGGGTCCTGTACAGCAACCATCAAGAGCTCACAGCCACTGGTCGGTCAATCGCTGGCCTCTCCAGAACTCATCTGCCGAGCTCCAGGGCCACGACCTTCCGTGTCACTAACTGCGTAGATTTCAGCACGTCAGCATCTGCCAGAAGCTAGGTTAGGGACGATGAAGTTGTGTTCTGTGCGATCAAACTATTGCACGTTCAAGTAGTTGCAACGAACTGGTAAGTCAGCGAGTTACTGATATGCTTTGATTTATTTATATTTCCGTTGGCACTTCCTGTGTTGAAGCTTTTTTCCAGTTCAAGTCAACAGACCCAGCAGATCCAGGTCCAAATCACGATCTTTACATGTTAAATACTGGGAAGTACTTTGACGTTTGTCAAATGGATTTTGTAGTGTCTTGCAGAAAAACGTGATTTATTCAGAAAACTTCTTACAACAATCCGTGGACCTTGCTTAACATATGAACAGGGGACTTTGTATTCGTATCTTCATTCGGTTCTTGTCAATTGGTAAGTTTGCCGTCCTCGGTGACGGCTGGTTGCTGGTTACACGGTCGACGGGCCCTGGTTGGTAAGTTTGCCACGTGAGTTTTTGGTTCACAAGTGAACGGAACAGCTGTAGTCAACAGCAAAAGAAATTGTGGATTTTTTAAATTTTTACTGTGAACAATAGGTACTGCTGCGAAATGAAGATTTGCGGTTATTTGCGGGTTTTTAAAGCCCGAATTTGCGGGTCGGGCTTTTTTGGATCGTGTATTTGCGGGTTTTCTGGGATCAGTATGTTTTCGGGCTCGGGTTTTGTTCACATTGGTTAAAAACGGGTCGGGTCGGGTTATCGCTCTCCCAAACCTGACTTTTCAGTGATTGCGGCAAAACACCCGGCGTCGACTTTGGACAGTACGGAGATCCCCAAACGGTGCATTAACAACACCTTAGTTGGCGGCAATCTTGCCAAAAGAAACTCCTCCGCGCCCCCCACCGCAACCCACGACGCCGCATCCCACGCGCCGGACCGGAGGCCGGACACGAAGGGCGGCGACGGAAACTCTTTAACGACTCTACCGGCTACGGCGGCCGTCTTTCTTGGAGTTATACCGGCGACGGCTTCTTATATCCTCCTCCTCCTCTCTTGAACTCACCCGAGAGGTCAGCCTACGGAAGAAAAACAAGGTAACAAAGCAGTCCTCCCCTCATTCTCTCCGCTTCTTCTTCCTTTCCCTCATTAGTCTTCCTCCTCTTCCAGCACCTTCTCGCCGTACCACCTCTTCTACTGCCGTTCCTTTTCAGCCCTTTACCCCCTCCCACTTTCTTTCTCCAATTATCCTCTTCCTTCCCATTCTGCTGCCGTTTCTTCAATCTTTTTATATCCCTCCTCTCCTATCCCCTCGTCTCACATCTTCTGCCACTCTTCTCCAAACCTCCTTAAAGTCCTCTTACCCTCCTCCTCATCTTCCGGTAGTTACTGATCTCTGTGGTTTTCCTCCCCTTCCCTAGCTCTCCTTCTAGATTCACTGTTTATTATAATTGCTTCGTTTTACTGAATTACTTGTCATTAGTGATGGCAACCTATCCATTGGTTTTCGTGTCTTCGTTTGCTAAATTAGCTGCCATCACCCGGCGATTGGATATCGTTTCTTCGTTCACTGTATCAGATTGGTCACGTCAGTGACGTATCACAAATTGCTTTTTACATTGTACTATATTTATTGTATAATCTATCTTACTACTTATATGATCATCATCGTCAATAAGAAGCCTCAATCCCAGCCATGTTGTGTTGGCTACATGAATCCTTCTTTTCCAATCAGCTGTGTTATGGGTCATATTCTGATATAGATGTAAAAATTCAAAATCTATGTTTTAAAACTTTTTCTCAAGTTAATTCAGGCCTGCCTCTTCTTCATATAACTACGCTAACAATGTTAGAAATTACCATGTTTTTCAGTCTGCTTCAAACATGTCCATTCAATCTTAGGCGACCCTCACACAGCCTCTCCTCAATACTCACCATCCCTATTTTGTTCCTTACATAAATATAAAGTTAATTTATCGAAACTAATCTGGATCTGTAGGGACCTTCTGTCCTACAACACCCCTCATCTTGGAAAGACGAGCGTCCGACAAGTCCGATGGGCAATCCCAGAACCTGAGTCCATGTCAGTGCAGTGGACCAAGGATGTAGTATGTTGGAGTCAGGAGCTGGAATGACTGGTGATGTGCCTGAGACTATCACATGTCATTTTTGTAGTTGTCATGCTCGGGCTTGTTAGCTAGGAGGAATGACACAACCCATCCGTGTATGCATAAATATGATGATCAACATTTGATTTGGGGAGTTTTGGACAATGCTCAGGTGTGGACGTGTAGGTGTGACTAGAGAAGAGAGACGATGCTGTATAGTCTGACAATATAGAGTGTTGGAGCTGGCAACTACGTTCTGGAAGCACTCTCATATGGTGGATGTTGATGCATGAAGATGCAGAGATTCCTGCTTTTTATCATGCAACACATTGTGCTCCATTTATCCACAAGTATAGGCCAAAACTGGAAATCATCCGCATCTGGATTTACAATTTGGTTGTCAATGTCGCTGATGTTGGCGTAGTCATCTTCATTTACACGCCATGGTGCGTGTTGGTGAAGCTTGGGCAAAATTTGGAATTCTAAAATTTGGGCTTGTGGCTGTTCCCGGATTACATGGCAGCTGATGCTGTGTTATGAATCACCTAAAAGCTAGACTTAGCATTGGTGTTTTAAATGAATCCTTGGAGGGATTAAAAGCACATTTTTTTTTTTCTTCTTTTAAGTGCCTTGTATATCAGCTGCACTGTTGCTGCAGTGTAGTAGGTAACAATAGTGACACGCAAGGGAGCATCATGCCCTCTTCTCATCTTGCAGACCTGGGCAATCCCCAAAGTGGTCGTCTTGGCACCCCTCACGGAATGAACCCTAATGTGAAGGCGTACTACCGGTCCCCATGGACAGACAGGACAAAGACCTAGGCAGCTGGTGACATCATACAACACCAAGGAGATGTTGCTGCGCCTCGCAGGGTCTCGAGGGACCTAACCTCCCTGTAGGACAACTGCAGACCTAACAAAGAGGGGTGGGCCGGTCATGGGCCGCATGTGTGGGCTGTTTTTGCTGACGAGCCCTTTCAGCCGTGGTGCTATACTGGCTTATTGTAGTACCCAACGATTCTCAAATTCAGGAGAAGAGGCCTATAAAAGAGAAGGAGAAGCATGAAGGAGAAGGGGGAGGACCAGGTAGGAGGAAGGAAGAGGAGGGAAAAATCATGTTAAACCACTCACTTAGGCAACCACCTAGGTATGAAGATCCCCATTTTGTCCATTTTTATGGGTCCCGACGCCTATCAATGGTTATTAATGTTCCTTTTTAGGGTCGCGATATTCAAATTGACAATTTTCTCTGAATGAGATATCGAAATACCATACTATAACCTCAACCTCAATTTCCAGATTTCTCTTAGCCTACGCCAATACGCTGCATCATCGCCCAAATGTAGTGGAAAATGTGCAAGGGTTTCCACATCTTGGATTAGTGTGGGTAAAGAAGCTAGTCCTGCCGCATCATTGCCTGGATGTAGTGAAAATGTGCAAGGGCAACATTTTCGACGAAGGCAGGTAAAGAAGCAAGTCCAAGAAAAAAGGTTTAGAGTTGGATCTTGGAATATTGACTCTTTGATAGGAAAATCTTTGGAGATAGTAGATACCATGATGAGAAGAAAAGTCAATATAGCTTGCTTACAGGAAACTAAGTGGGCATGGGAACGTTGTAGAGAGACTGGAGACATAAGATACAAAATCTGGTATACAAGCATTGATGAACATAGAAATGGCGTAGATATTATTGTTGATAAGATGTTGAAGGATGATGTTGTCAAGATCACTAGGATGGGTGATAGAATCATAGCTATCGAGGTCGTTCTTGGGGGAAAGATTTTCAACATTATTAGCACTTATACCCCCCAAGTTGGCCTTAACGAGGAGGCTAAGAAGGATTTTTGGGATAACATGGATGAATTGATGCAAGGAATACCGACTGAGGAGAAGATCATTATTGGGAGTGATTTAAATGACCACGTGGGGAGTAGCAATGATGGATATGAGAGAGTTCATGGTGGTTTTGGATATGGCAGCAGAAACGAAGGAGAAAGGATATTAGATTTTGCAGTTGCATATGATATGATTTTGGCAAACACCCGTTTCAAGAAAAGAGAATCTCATAAGATTACTTTCAAGAGTGGGCACAATTGTAGCCAAATTGATTACCTCCTTGCAAGGTAGGAGGATCGTAAAGTATGCAAAGACTGTAAAGTGAATCCTGGCGAAGAACTCATGACCCAACATAGGTTGGTGGTTTTGGATATTATCATGAGGATTAATAAAGGCAAGCATAACAAACATCAAGATAGCAGGATCAAGTGGTGGAATCTTAAAGGAGAAAAGAAATTGACCTTTCATGATAAACTCATCAAGGAGGGGAACTTGGAACTTAGAGTCCAATGTCAACATTATGTGACATAACATGAGCTCCTGCATAACAAAAATTGCCAAAGAGGTTTTGGGGAGTTCAAAGGTTGTGAGCCTCCACAAAAAGAGATTTGGTGGTGGAATGATGAAGCACAAAAGGCTATTAAATTGAAAAGGGAGATCTATAGGAGCTTGCCCAAATCTCAAGATGATGCAACGTTCCAGAGATACAAGCAAACAAAGAAAGAAGCAAAAAAGGTTGTTAAGGAGGCAAGGTTTAGATACTTTGATGATATTTATAAGAAGCTAGACACTAGAAAAGGGGAGAACGATATATATAAAATGGCTCGTATAAGAGAAAGGAAAGGAAGAGACTTGAGTCAAGTAAAATGCATCAAGAATGAAGACGGTAGAGTGCTGGTAAAGGACGATGATATCAAGAACCAATGGAGAAATTACTTTCATAAGCTTTTCAATGGAGATACTGTAAATAATGTTAGAGACTCGTGTGACAGGGATACAAGAGATATCATTTACACACGACGAGTTTCACATTTTGAGATGAAAACGAGAAAGGCATGCGGACCAGATGGTATTCACATTGATGTGTTCAAGAGTATGGGGGATGAAGGAGTTATGTGGTTAACAAATTTATCTAACAAGATCACGAAGATAAAGAAGATGCCGAATGAATGGAGAAATAGTACTATAGTCCCCATCTACAAGAACAAAGGTGATGTTCAGAGCTACACAAACTACAGAGGTATCAAGTTGATGAGTCACACAATGAAGCTTTGGGGGAGAATTATTGAGCAGAGGCTATGATCTATAACGCAGATATCAAACAACCAATTTGGTTTCATGCCTGGTAGATCAACAACAGATGCTATTTTTCTGATAAGGAGGCTTATGAAGAAGTATAGGGAAAGAAAAAGAGATCTTCACGTGGTTTTTATCGATTTGGAAAAGGCTTATGATCGAGCACCCAGAGAAGTGTTGTGGATGGTTTTGAGGAAAAGGGGTGTGCCAATCCAATACATTGACTTGATTAAAGACATGTATGGTAGCTCTATTGCAAGTGTGAAGACTCTTGAAGGCGAGACACCAACATTTCCCATCACATTTCGGGTACACCAAGGATCCACACTCAACCCATATCTGTTCGTTCTTGTTATGGATGAGTTGACAAAGAATGTTCAGGATGATGTTCTTGGTGTATGTTATTTGCTGATGATATTGTATTGATTGACGAAACTAAAGATGGTTTGAATGATAAAGTTGAACTTTGGAGAAAGGCATTGGAATCAAATGGATTGATGATTAGTAGGAGCAAAACTGAGTATATGCATTGCAATTTCAGCCAATCTCGCAGTGTGAATGGTGGAGCCAAGTTGGACGGAGTAGATATACCAAAATGTGATAAATTTCGTTACTTGGGCTCTATCATTCAAACAGATGGCGATGTCCAAAATGACGTTTGTCATAGGGTCACTGCATGATGGTTGAAATGGAGGAGTGCTACTGGAGTATTATGTGATCGGAAGATCCCTCTCAGACTAAAAAGCAAGTTTTATAAAATTGCTATACGACCACCCATGCTCTATGGGAGTGAATGTTGGGCGGTGAAGAAACAAGGACTCAACAAGATGAACGTGGCTGAAATGCGTATGTTGAGATGGATGTGTGGGAAGACAAGAAAAGATCGCTTGAGAAATGACTATATTAGGAATAAAGTGGGGGTGGCGAGCATCGTGAGGGCTGACTCAGATGGTATGGACATGTGCAATGCAGACCGACTAATGCGCCTATACGAAACAATACTATTGAGGCAAACACAATTAATAGAAGAAGAGGAAGGCCTAAGTTAACATGGGAAGAGCTTATAAAGAGAGATTTTGAATCTTTACATCTTAAGCAGAATATGACCTATGATAGAGCTGAATGGAAAAGAAGGATCCATATAGTTGGGATTGAGGCTTAGTTGATGATGATGATGACTTTGCTGTATTTTTCATTGCAATTCGAAAGATAAGGATATTATTATAAGATCCACTCTTGCATACCTGGAACCTCAAATACCCAAGTTGACGCGAAGTGTCTGTATATATCAATGTTTTAAAAAAGTTAAGCGATAAGCATGCGGACAACACTTGTAACTGGTTAAGCGGTAAGCGGACGATTTTTGAAAAAACGGGTTAAAGTTTTCTATATAAGTTTATACAAAATTACACATATATGTATATAATTACTATACTTTTTGGAACTTTATATATATTTAAACACTCTATTCAACAATATAACACACCCAAATAGTTTATAACACAACTATAAAACCATGATTATAGCTATAATATAGTAAACAATAGACTTGTCATGGATAAAACACCCTACATACATGATACAACAAAAATTTGCATTACATGTTGATATAGCTAAACCGTAAACAATATACTTATCATGGATACCTTACTAGCTTATTTTTACATTTGCATATCATCAATTAGTCATACATTTAATCAAATACATTCTAAATAATAGCTACATGTAATTTACTTGTATATATTAGAGCAGTACCTTATTATCACGACTTACACCAAAATTATGCATTTTAAATTAGAGCTGCGGCTTATTGTTGAGCATTTAATGTATATAAAGTTAATATATTATAGTCAATAATACTTGAACAATATAATTTACTTCATGCTAGAGGTTTGGAACAGTATTTAAAAAAAGGGTAAAAAGCAGGCAAAAAAGGGGAAAGAACGGGCAAAAAAGGGTAAAAAAAGAGTGAAGCGGCCAAAAAGCGGCAGTTTTTTGTAGATTTGCTAAGCGGGTGCTCAACAGCAAAATTAAGCGGTTGGGGCTCTTGACCGATTAAGCGGCCGCTCAGAACAATGGTATATATAAAAACCTTTTCTGAATGGAAATGATCTGAAAATAAAAGAAATTGGCTGCCCATTTATATGAAGACTGTGTCAACCCTATTAGGTTTGTGATTGCAATATAAATAATGTAGCACCCATCTTAGGAACTAAAAATACCAAAAGTAACCATTAAAATATAATTTGGATATGTTTTATACATGGTTTAGTGCATACTTATGGCATTTATCATAAATTGTATTAATGTATCATAAATTTGTGTATATATCTATATATATAACCGTAAAATATATGTATACATAGGGAGAAGACTCATGAAATATGTAGCTAAGTTTTCGCTACCCGTGCAGCACGAAGAGTAACTATTTGGTCAGAAAAGTAACTATCTGGACAAAAAGTAACTATGTTGTCAAAAAAGTAACTATTCTATTAAAAAGATAAAAACAGACAGAATATACAGTAACTTTTTTGGAATAAATATGTAACTGTACATTTGTTACAAATGTAACTATTATGCATGTAATGTAACTATTTGGAAGGTAATGTAACCCTGTACACGTGTAAAGTAAAAACTCCAGAAAAAGTAACTATTTCTGGAGCGGATATTAAAGACAATCCCATACACACACACACATATATGGGAATTGAAGGTGTAAAAAAAGGTTCTTAGGCGAATCAAGGCGTGTCTAGCTGCTTCAAGGCGTTCTGCCTTGGTACCTTAACAAGTATGGGTGAAATCCTTGGGGATGGGGATTGAAGGTGGAGATGATGATCAAAGATGGTGGTTGCTTGTGTACATGAGCATTTTTCTAACTTTTTTATTTTGATTCAGTAATTTAGCCTTAGGTTTGAATCATTGATGGACGGAGATGGCTCTTAGACCTAGGGTTTAACAACCAACATTGGATAGGGGTTCACCGGACTTAGACCTGGGGGTCAGTCAGGTTTTGGGCTCCAACACCAATTGAAGGGAAACCAGATCGCGAAACACTCAAATTCAATAGACAAAATTCTCTAACTGGACAAAAGCTCGAGTTGAGTATATGTAACAAATGGTTGTAGCCTTAATTGACACAACAATTGAGACAAATTCTGCCTAATATAAAATTAGATAAAACATTAAACTAACAAACTTGGAACTTAGGAACGTCCCTGAATATACCAATCAGTCCCTGCAGTTACTTGAAACACCAAAAGTAGGAAAAAAAATCTAATTAACACTGATGGAGCCCTAATCGGGCTGGACATTCTGTCCTACATCACCGAGCCAAGGCATAGCCCCTACTCAACAATGGTTGTAATCTGTTTGTCCCGTTTAGTCTACGAACCATATCAGATTGGATATGTTTTGATTCTTGCATTAACTTCACTAATGGAGTTCTTACTTTGTTACATTTTATATGTTTTGTTACTCATTTGTTAATCTGTCTTGTCATACTTGCAGCTTTTGGATTGACATAGACACAAAAGCTTCGACAGTTCCAAGTACTGCTCCAATGCATTCTGCTAATGATCCTGTTTTAGAATATGATGAAAATCTTAATGAGGTAGATAGTTGTGTTTCAAAGGTTGAAATTTCATATATATGATATTCTGATTCGGAATGCTATTTGTAGACTGCGGCTATATTTGATGATGTGGACTTTCTTGGTGATCTTTACACCCAATCAACTTCAAAAGAGGGTATTTGCTACTTATTATTGATGCTTAACCGTGCATTATATACTGTCAGAGTTATCATCCAGTGGCATTATTCCTTTGCAGCATTGAATGCTCGGAGTAAATTTCTTCCAAAAGCAAAAAAGAAGAAACCATCAGAATTGTCTAATCCACCTACCTCTTTGGCCAATGAGAGGGATACTTCAATTTCAGGCAATGCTCCCGTTAATGCTACTGCTTCTACCATCCAAGCAGAGGTTGATACCATGTGTTATCATTAACTTTCTTCCACAATTTTTCCACTGTGTTTTTTTTGTCGAATTTAGTATTGGTTTCTGCTTCTAGGTTCCAATGCTGGGTTCAAGTGTGGACTTCATGGAGGGTGAGGGTGTTGAGCGTAGTTCTCCTGCTGGTATGTCTGACAAAGAACAAACTTTTATATGCTAAATTTACGTTTATAACATATATTTACACTTTAACATGTTTCTTTGTGTGCACCCATGCATGTTATCTCGTTTGTTTGTTTGACATGTGCATGTGTGTATGCTTGCCCGTGCTTTTGCATGTGCAGTTTCATCTGTCTGAGGCTGTCCTAGTGAGTGTGTCTGTTACTGCAGTGATCCTGTGTGAAAATGACTTCGGTCAAAGCACGAGCAACATACTAACAAAATTAATGTAGAAGTGTTATAATAACTTAGTATAGATTGAGCGACTAAAGGGCCCTTTCTCCTTCGACTGAGTGATATAAAATTGGTTTCACACCAGCATGTGATATATGCTCATCTGTCTATACAAAAGGATCTAGATCCGATGATTTGATGTACAATCGATGCATCTGATCATGCAGAATGTCAATGTAACTCATGATTTATATCTGTTAAGCAAGTATGTAACTAGAAGACATTTTGACCTTTCAAAATGCGTCGCATCGTGAAAACTACGTTGGAATGAAGCAGCATTGGAATGCTTCTTTGATTTTAGTTAGAAGATGGCTCAAATTTCAACCTATGTGCATGTTTGCTAGTATGATAGTACCTATTCCGAATATTTCACAAATTGGCCAGTTTTGATGTTTTGTTTGTTGGACACTTGTTTTTGTCAGGATAATATCTAAATTTTCTTCCTACAGATCCTTGTTTTATAATGGTTCAAGATCCAGAAAATGCTTTTCCTGAATCAGAATGTCTATCACCTGAAAATGACATAGATCCAGTACAAGACCATGACATTCTGGATGGAGAAGTAAGATTCTTGCATGCCCTTCTTTTCATCACTTCATTTAACTCATAAGGGCGGTTCTGTGAGTTTTAGGAAACTGTTGACTTCTCTACGTTTTCATCACTGGATGATACATTCGCTCAACCTCTTTCAGATCTTGGTATTGATCAGATGCTCCTTTATCAATGAAATCCTCCTCACCTGGTTTAGTCTTTTAACTAGTTTTTTCTGCCAGCATGTAGTTTAGGCAAATTTCCTCCTAAGCTCAGTTCCAGAAGGAAGGACCAGCATTTGGAGTTTGTTCCTTCAGAAAGAGATTCTTTTCATTCTGATACCGAGCCTCAAGAATGCTCTGATCAAATGTTTGGATTTGAACTTCACGTTGACCAGTCTCCTGGGTACTACATTATTAGTTTTTTTTGCCTGCTTGGTTGTGATGTAGAGATGGGTTTATTATTTCAAATAGTGGGTATTATTTATGATGCTTATTAATTCAGACTATGATGATGTTTATCTTTCTAGCAGGGAAAATCAATATTTGCCACAACCTAAGCATGCCAAGAAGGTGAACTTCCAGACTGAATCACCTGTTCATGGTGTTGGTGATGAAGTTATTTTCAGAAATGATCAAGAAACACCTAGAAAATCTAATCGATTGAGGAAAAAGGTTCAATTTAGCATGTTTACAAGTGAAGAAGATGAAGATGCCTGCAATGGTCAATCGACAAATCTGAACCCTCCGATTGATGCTGAAAATCAAGTGGATGATTGTGGATGTATACAGGAGACCGGTGGACATGAGCAAACATCTAAGAACACCAAGACACCCTCGGATGAAACTGAGAAAACTACTCGCAGACGTAAAAGACAAACTGACAAACACAGTTCTGGAGAACAGGCTCCTGTAAAAAGGAAATTTTCACATTCCACCAAGCGGACTAGAAGACAAGGTATCACTCAGCAATATATTTGTGCTATATAACGTCGACATAAAAAATGGTTGTATGCAAAGCTCTGTGTGTGTGTGTGTATATATATTTATGTATGTATGTATGTATGTATCTGGTTATATATCTTAGTAAGCATTCAATTTAACTTCTTCAGTGAACAAGAAGTTATTGGAAACTCCAGAAGAAGAGATTGATGTTAGAAAACTGCCTCTGAAGGATTTGATTCAACTTACGGAAGCAAGGGAGCGAATGTCTGTAAGTTTGCACCTTGTCTGCTGCATGTTCTTAAAATGATGATAATTATCATTTAAGCTTCAATCCCAGGCTCCACCAACTTATGCTGAAAATGGTGGTTTGCCACGAGCTTGAAATCTATCTTCCCATATTTAATATTGCTGATGATGTTATTTATAGGTGAAAGCAGGAGCACCAGAGCAACCCCAGGATTATAGAAGGTACTTTAAACGACTAGCAGAATTTATTTTAATGCAATTGTTTTCCAAAATGAATTTTCATTTGAACTAGGATGAAGTTGCACAATCTATAAAAATAATGAAATTACATGGCTCTGCAAGATTCCACTCGGATTGAAACGTAAGCCTTATGGATCTGCTACAAGCCCAACGCTGTAGCATGTTGGGCTGTGAAGATATAAGGCATTTACAACATGTATGTGGTTGGAATGAGGATGCTAAGAAGAAATTGTAGGAAGATGAGGTAATATTGTATTACAAATGATCATATAGGGAATAAAGTGGAAATGGCTAGTATTGTAGACAAACTATGAGAAGGTTGCCTTAGATGATTCAACATAGGCTAGGAAGCACGGACACGGACACGGATACGAACACGGACACAGGACACGACAATTTTTAAAAATGTAGGACACGGACACGGGGCCGGACACGGCAAATTGTTTTTTCCACATATATATTTTTACATTATTGATGTATAAACACATTCTATTATAGAAATTTAATTGTGGAGTTTGCATTTCATTTACTCAAAAGACATACAATCATCCATCAAACACATTCATTCAAATAGGAAAACCGATCAGATACAACAAGCATGGCCTCGTGAGATTTATAAATTTATGTAAACACATTCATGTCCATGCTTCCAATCAATTAAAGCAAATTGTCAATTTAAATCATAACACAATGACTTTTGAACAGTAAATAAACAATAATTAGACCAATTCAACAATAAAGAAATCCAACTCAGAATGATGTATGATTAAATACAGTAAATACTACAGATTTGTATAACATAACTGAACCAACAACAACAATTATTGTTAACATTATAACAAAACAGAAGAAAAAGACTTATTAGAAAAATTGGGCATAGATTGATAAAGGGGCAGGATTACAGTAAGAAAACAACGAAAATTTGGAGTGAAATTGAGGAGAAGGGGAGCAAATATCGGTGGGTTAGGGAACAGGGACGGGTTTAGTCTTTTTTCCTAACATAACTGGACCTGGATGTGGCTGGGCTGGGTCAGCCGTGTCCAAGCCGTGTCCCAGCCGTTTCCAAGCCAAAAACTCTTCAAAAAATAGTTGGACACTCCGGGGCCATGTCCACCGCGTGTCCGCTTCCGACACGCGGCAGACACAGCCACGACACCTCCCGGGAAGTGTCCGTGCTTCCTAGAACATAGGCAATGAATAACATATGTCTACCAATTTGGGATAATGTTATTGAGTTGAACAATGTTAAAAGAGGAAGATGTAGACCTAAATTAACTTGGGGAGAACTCTTTAGGAAAAACATTCGTTACATGTCTATGAAAATTGACCTAAAGAGCCAATGCAAAAGAAGGATCCATGTAGCTGCCAAAACATGGTTGAGATTGAGGTTTAAGCAGCGACGAATGAAGTTCTATGGAACACCCCAATCCTGTCGACGGTGCCTGATTGTTATTTGTTCTCTAGTATATATTAAAAGGATTAAGAGAAAACAAATTCCTTCTAAATCGGTATTAATCCCCATACTATGCCGATTTATTAATTTTCCACTAGTATGTATGCAACAAATTCCTTCTAAATCGGTATTAATCCCCATACTATGCCGATTTATTAATTTTCCACTAGTATGTATGCTATAGTGTTATCTTCTAAATTGTTATTATATATACATTGGATTTCATTTCCAACGTCTCATATTTTGTTCTTATTCTTTTTTAATTATGTATTATACTAGTTTTAAGCATACATCTTATGTCTAATTTAGTATTGACATAATCTGATATCACAACTTGAAACCAATCATCTGAACTCGATTTCCAGAAACTAACCTTAAGTTTCCGGAAAATAAATACTCTAGAAACTCCACTTACAACAAGCCAATCAAAGCCTTATAGGAACTGAAAATGCATATATTAACCATTAGAATATAATTAAATTATGCTTTATACATGGTTTAGTACACACTTTTGGGATCTTAACAATAAAATATATGTATATAATTCTATGTATATAACACCATAAATTTGTGTATACATCTATGTATACAAATACAACCATTAGATACATGTATATCTAGGGGAATACTTATAGAATATTGATGACATATATGTATATATGTGGGAATATCTGCTGAAATTTACTATAATTTAAGACACTTAGGTGCGCCGAGGCGTCAAGACGCCCAACCTTGGTGCCATTGTGACTTAACAAGCATGTTTCTGTTCTTTCTTTTTAATTTGCGAGGGAACCACTCCCAGGCAGGGCAAGTTAATGACCCATCTCAGCAATGTAAACCCTCCAGACTCGAGCACTCTGCCCACTCGAGATCCTTTTAAAACCCATAGTTGCCCGACTTGCGCTACGGGTAATCAATTCCGAGAAGTTGCTCTTAGTCGGGGTCGAAACCAGACCCTCCATTGTGGATAACTGAGCCGCACCACCCAAGCTACTCCTCAAGGATTGAATTCTACAAACGCTCTTTTTTTGTGATAGCTTTACACTGCAGTATCTACACTAGTGCTTTGAACCAATCATGGTTTTTTTCATTTACATATGTGATCTTAGACCCCTAAGTCTACATTAAATGGCCTCCATTTATTCATTGATCATTATGAGGATGTCTAACCATTTTTGGAAACCAATTTTGGAATCAATTCGATGTCTACTACATATGTTATCACATATGGAATTGAAGAATTGTTTATGTTGGAACTTGGAGGGGATCAATACTACACATACTCTAACCCTAAGGGCCAAAATACTTACACCCAAAAACAAAATAGACAATTAACCTATTGCCCAATCAATTTGCACTCTGCCTCAAGCTGGAGCATGATAGAATACCATGTAATGTGCCAAGACAAATGCGAACATGACTCAGAGACTCCATACATAAAACAAAAGATACGCTCACTCTGCCGTCAATCTCCTACACCCCCGCCATACATATAACTTTAAGAAAAACAGGTGCATGTACACAGCATGAACGTATAAGAAAGTAGAGCTTCAACCAACATAAGTGTGCATCTGGAGTAGTAATACTATAATAGAGAACAACAGGTAGGCGCAACATATATCGCACCGTTCAGAACTACTAGGTCACATGCATTGTTCTCATATGCCCCGCATGAAGCTACATATGCAATTTGGCCACCTCTCCAACCACACATCTATATAGTCCATTATGCGGTCCTATTCACATTTGTGGCTGCTTTATATATAGCAATTGTGTGTGTGTTTTATTATCAGTTATCTTGTTGAATTATTCACAAAACTACTGATACAGACCAACACCCACCCACATATACACATATGTATAATTATATACATTCATGTATACATTAATGCATATTATAGTATACATAACATATGTTTCCATATTTCCATATTAATATAGGTGTAATATTCAACGGTTCCATTATATAGTTTTACACTCATATATAATTAAACTTTTTATCCCAAAACCGCATACGACCTGCATTTCACTTAGTCTGTACAGCACTGCGGCCGAATGCATACTAGATTCCACTTTTAGAACATTGGTCACATGTAATAATAGTGTCTAGAGTAGGTATGGCAGAACAGGACCTGACCCACCAAAACCAACTCGACCCAGCTGAGCAAGGCGTGAGTTTGCTATTTTTAGACCCGACCAGGAATAGATCCAAACTTGGGGAACCCTAAAATATTGACAGGTCGACTCCGATTTTTATGTATCAAATTTCAGAAAATCTGGTAGACCCAAAACTTGCTGGATTGGAGTTGTTTCAGTATCTTTTCATGTTTAAAATAGCACATTTTCTTGTTTTATTGAATGGCAAAATGCCAAAACATAATTGGTCTTATGCTTTGTTATGGTTTGTGGTATGCTGAATGTATTCTAGAAACAAAGGTGTAATAATTGAATCATGTGTACAACAACACAAGAAAATGCGTATCCTTTGCAAACAACATACATTTTTAGGTTAGGCGGGCCCTACCTGGAAAGGTTTTGGTCAACACACACATGCCGGAATAAATTTTGGGTCAGGTTTAAGTCTTGCATTCTGGCCGTACTTGGCAGTGAAACCCGCTCAACAAAACCCGATTGACTCCTTTAGTCCAGAGAGTGCTGACCCACAGTAGTAGTCAACACACAAAATAGCTCGGATAAACAACAGTTAGTTGACGATTGACACTGACAAAGGCAAGTTAGTCGACGTTCACAGATTGCGTTAGCTTGCTAGTCACAAAATTGCACGGACAGGAAGCATCAGACGGCATAGTTGGATGATAGATCTCCGTTGATACTGATAAACATACAAAATAATATACTCCAAGATGCACAACTAACAAAACAATTAAGTACCATGGGCAAAATAGTAACACCTGCATTAGATAGATTGCCAGAAATATTTCTTCTTTCATCTTCATTTCATTTCATGTCTTCGTCTTTTCTCTCCTCTATACACCCCCACACCCCCCCCCCAAAAAAAAAAACTAGGCACATAATTGTAAGAGCAGTTGGGTGGAACAAAAAAAGTAGACAAATATATTGTAGAATACATGGATAAAGGGGAGGGGGTGATAGTGAAGAGGAAACAGATTTACTGTTAAAATGGAATGTGCAGTTGAAGAGGATGCTCTTGGGATATGAAATGGAAAACAAGTTGTAGGTTTAACCGTTGGAGCAGTCCAACAATGGTAAAGTGAAGGAAAACTTGGTGGCTTCGCAAAATTTATAGAAAAGGAACGTAGTGTAGCAGCAACAGACTGGTATAATAAAAAAGAAAAAAAAAGGAAGCTAGGACTCCATGGCGTGTTAGAACGAGTTGTCTGACTAAAGGAACAAAAAGGGCTCTATTTTTTCCAATGTTTTAGAAAGTGGGAAACGGGAAGCGGGAGGCGTGCGGACAACACCTTGTGGCCGCTTGAGCGCCAGGCGGGTGCTTTTTGAAAAAGTGGGTACTTAAATTCTTATATAATTTAATAGAAAAATATACATATTTGTATATAAGTAATATATTATTATATCTATAAGGAAGTTTTATACTTATAGACACCCTACTCAACAAAATAAGACACCCAATTAGTTTTTGACACAGCTGTAATACCCAAAAAGATTACTGTTATTGTAGTAAATATATTTATAACTTTATATATTAAAATGCCGTAAGCAGTAGAAAATATATAATATATTAATGTACATTATGGCGTAAACAAAAGAATATATAAAATGTTTTATATATTTATTATATCCAGTAAATCTAAAATATATATTGTACAATAGAATGTATTAATGTATTATACAAGGTAGAAAAATACAGAAATACCGTATGCAATAGATAACTAGATATATAATGTATGTAATTAGAATGTATAATACAATAATGTTTCATATTATACAGAAATACACTATGCAATATATAACTAGATATATGATGTATATATTAATGTATTATAAAATAATGTTTCATATTTTCCAATGTACAGAAGTAATGTATTATATACTATTAGAGACTTATAGTATTATATAATATATTACATGCACATAAAGTCAGCATATAGTAGCAACAACAAAATTTGACTAAATGAAAAAAGAAAGCAACAATACAAAAATCCAACGCCTACAAAATAGGTGTCCAAAAGCGGGCGCCTAAAGCAGCCACCCAGGCGGGCGCACATGCGGGTTAGGCGGGTCTCGGGCGCCGCTTGAGGGGCTGCCACTTGAAGGGCCGCTCAAGGCTTGAACCAGGCGGTTGGGCCTCTTGGCCGCTCAAGCGGGCGCTCAGGCGGGCACCTGGGCCGCTTTTCAAAACAATGATTTTTCTTAATTTCTCTCAAGTGCTGTAGATGTAGTGTAGCTTAGCTGCTAGGAAGCATGGCCACTTCTCCAACGCTCCCATATCTGTAGTCAACACATATTGGACACCAACACTTCTAGGACACACCTTGAAACGTATTTGACACTTCGGAGCCGTATCCTATATGCGTCTCGACATGTCCTATCTTTTGTCGAGGGCGATGAAGTGAAAATATGCTACTCTTGTGAATCTTTTGACTTTGATCCTCTGAATGACTTTTGACTTGAGAGATGTTAGTGTAAAAAATCATAAAATCACTTCTCCTATCTCATTACAAATCTAGGATGTACTACCATAGGGATATCTAACCACGATTAATATGAACGCATTATTATTCGTATCTAGCTTGTTGATTGGACCATAAGTTGCGAGCAACATTTGTTCCTCAGATTTCCTCAAATTTTAATCAAGTATAAATAGTAAAGGTCTATATTACTAGAAGCAGGACGCACGCATGATCAATGGCTCACATTTAACAATAAAGTGAAAAGGATTGCTACTACAAAGAATTATGAAAAAGATATATTTGTATTACTTAGAGGTTTTGTGGGAGTCTAAAGGTTGTGGGCCTCCACAAAATGAGACTTGGTGGTGGAATGAAGTACTGAAGGCTGTTAAACTGAAAAGGGAGATATATATGAGCTTGCCCAAATCTCGAGATGGTGCAACGTTCCAGAGATACAAGCAAGCAAAGAAGCTAAAAAGGTTGTTCAGGAAGCAAGGTCTAGATACTTTGATGATATTTATAAGAAGTTGGACCCAAGAGAAAGGAAAAATAAAATAAATTGGGTCCTACAAGAGAAAGGAAAGGAAGAGACTTGAGTTAAATAAAATGCATCAAGAATGAAGATGGTAGAATGCTGGTGAAGGACGATGATATCAAGAACTAATGGAGATATCACTTCCACAAGCTTTTCAATGGAGATACTGTAAATAATTTTAGAGACTCGTGTGACATGAATACATGAGATATCATTTACACACGACGAGTTTCACTATTTGAGGTCAAATATGCTTTGAAAAAGATGAAAATGAGAAAGGCATGTGGACCTGACGGTATTCCCATTGATATATGGAAGAGTATGGGGGATGAAGGAGTTCTGTGGTTAACAAATTTCTTTAACAAGATCATGAAGACCAAGAAGATGTCCTATGAGTGGAGAAATAGTACTATAGTCCCCATCTATAAGAACAAAGGTGATGTTCAGAGCTGCACAAACTACATAGGTATCAAGTTGCTGAGTCACACAATGAAGCTTTGGGAGAGGATTATTGAGCAGAGGCTAAGATCTATAACACATATATCAAACAACCAATTTGGTTTCATACCTGGAAGATCAATAAAAGATGCTATTTTTTTGATAAGGAGGCTTGTGGAGAAGTATAGAGAAAGCAAAAGAGATCTTCATATAGTTTTTATTGATTTTGAAAAGGCTTCTGGTCGAGTACCCAGGGAAGTGTTGTGGATGGTTTGAAAAAAAGGGTGTGCCAATCCAATACATTGACTTGATTGAAAACATGTACGGTAGCTCTATTGCAAGTGTGAAGACTCCTGGAGGAGAGACACCAACATTTCCTATCAGCAGTGTATTAGAAAGCGGGAAGCGGGAGGCGTGCGGACAACACCCTGTAACTGATTAAGCGGTAGGCGGGGGATTAAGCGGACAAGTTTTGAAAAAGCGGGTGCCTAAATTTTATATATTTGATAAAAAATTACATGTATGTGCATATAAAAAATATATTTTTAAGGAACTTTTATACATATCTAATCACCAAATCAGTAATTAACTAAGTATTCATCAATACTTTACTACTAATCAATATCTCTAATCACTAAAATCAGCAAGCAGATCAGCAATTGTAAATAACAAACTATGAATTATTGTTTTAAAGTAATCACTAAAGTAATACTAACCAGTAGTACCAATCATTAATCACCAAAAGCAGCAAAGAAATCAGTATAACTAATCATGCATTGGAAGTATAATAGAGTAATATGATATTTACTTAGATGCATTACAACAGTAGCCTATTATTACAGCTTACACACAAAGTATGCATTCCAAATTAGGGCTAGCTATATCATAGAACATTTAATGTATACAAGTTTCATATATTATATCGACACTACTTGAACTATTTAATTAATTAATGTTACATGCTTGCAGTAGTATATTTTTTAAAAAAGGGCAAAAAGCGGGAAAAAGCGGACGATTATGTTCAAAACGCTTAACTGGCGCTTAGGGGCAAAATTAGGCGGCTGAGGGCCTTGGCTGGCCGTTTTTTAATACACTGCCTATCACAGTTGGGGTACACCGAGGATCCACACTCAGTCCATATCTGTTTGTTCTTGTTATGGATGAGTTGACAAAAAATGTTGAGGATGATATTCCTTGGTGTATGTTATTTGCTGATGATATTGTATTTATTGATGAAATTAAATATGGATTGAATGATAAAGTTTAACTTTAGAGAAATGTTTTATAATCAAATGGATTGACGATTAGTAGGAGCAGAGCTGAGTATATGCATTGCAATTTCGTCCAGTCTCGCAGCGTGAATGGTGGAGCCAAGTTGGACAGAGTAGATATATCAAAATGTGATAAATTTCGTTACATGTTTGTCATAGGATCACTGCAGGCTGGTTGAAATGGAGGAGTCTAACTAGAGTATTATGTGATCAGAAGATCTCACTTAGATAAAAAGCTAGTTTTATAGAACATCTATATGACCAACCATGCTCTATGAGAGTGAATGTTGGACGGTGAAGAAACAAAATCTCAACAAGATGAACATGGCTGAAATGCGAGATGGATGTGTAGGAAGACAAAAAAAGATCGTTTGAGAAATGACTATATCAGGAATAAAGTGGGGGTGGCGAGCATTGAGGACAAGTTGCACGAGGGCTACTTGGATGATATGGACATGTGCAATGCAGACCGACTAATGCGCCTATAAGAAGCAATGCTATTGAGTCGAGCACAGTTATTAGAAGAAGAGGAAGGCCTAAATTAACATGGGAAGAGCCTATAAAGAAAGATTTCGAATCTCTACATCTCGACCAGAATATGACCATGATAGAGCTGAATGGAAACGAATGATCCATGTAGCGGACCCCAACATAGTTGAGACTGAGGCTTAGATGATGATGATACATGTGTAGTACTTGCCTATCCACAATTAATCACTCTTACACTTTAGCATTATTTTTTCTCTCTTGTTGTGTCCGTGTCCTATATTTTTAGAAATCAACGTGTTTCGTGTTCGTGTCTAGAACCGTGTCCATGCTTCTTAGCTTAGCAGAAACAAATTTAACCTTAATTTATTCCAATTTCTCTCACGAATAGCTGAGTTTCATTTGACCCACTTGTGTTAAAAGCAGGGGCGGAACCAGGGGGGAGGCTGCCGGAGCTTTAGCCCCCCCTCCCACCAAAAAATTAATACTAGTATAGTTCTTTTAGTATTATATATAGGTCGCGTGTAAATAAATACATTAACTGCATAGTAGTTACCAAAAAAATGAGCTAGTTGGAGTGGTAAAAAGCTGGTTTCCGAAAACTAGAGACTCAGGTTCCATTCTCAATGTTTCTATTTTTTCGACTCAGCCCCCCCCTTTGTGTTAAAATGCACACATATATGATTTCAGCCCCCCTCCATGTAATTTTCTGGTTCCACCACTGGTTAAAAGGACAAGACAAAATAGTGAAGAAGACGATGAACATACTCCCATCTTTGTATTTTATATACTTCTTTTCAAAGACAGAAAAAAAGGACCCTTTCGTCTTCCTCCCGTGTTTCAGTGTTAGCAGACAACAACAGCTAAAGAAAATGAGGGTGCCAGTGATGGATTGCATGCATGATGTGACAAAAGTGGCAACATGCACAAGGTGGCTGCTGCAATGTGTCATGATGCGATGAAGGAGGTCCCTCCTTTGGGTAGGAGAGGGCATCGGCATAGGAAATATCTCCTGGAAACCTCTAACTGGGAGTTGTGAAGGGGGCAGAGAAGGCCTGAGGCTGTGGCCTATGGGCGGCAAAAGGAAAGAGGGGCTGCTGCCCGTTAGCAAGTGTTCTTGTTTTTTTACCCTTCTTCATTTTCAGGTTTAGTGCTTGGATTGGATCCGGATGACCTGATACCATGTTATAAATGAATAGGAGGCGAATAGATACTATCAATAGGCAGTACCCTACTCCTATATATAGGAGAGGGGATTAATGCAAGCACAGTCTCAAGCCCTAACAGGGAAAACCCACTTAGGCCTAGTCAGGCGAAGGCCTATAGAAGAAAATTATAGGCTGTGGCCTGTGGCCGGCTAAAGGAAAGAGGGGTCGTTTCCCGTTGACGAGTGTTCTAGTTTTGTTTACCCTTCTTCATTTTCAGGTTTAGTGTTAGGGATGGATCCGGATGAGCTGATACCCTGTTAATAACGATTAGGAGGCGAATATATACTATCACTAGGCAGTACCCTACTCCTACATATAGTAGAGGGGATTAATGCAGACCGTCTCAAACTCTTAACAGGGCAAACACACTTAGGTACATTATAGGCAATAACCTATTGACTGATTAACTCTCTATAGACTCGATTTTCCAGCTACAATGTACATGGAAAGAAACTTCATTCTTTTAACATAGAAAAGCAACTGAAATATGCTTTCTATCAGCCTTCTTTGAAGTAGGTACAACATGTAAGGTACCTGAAATATGTTTTAAGGGAACAATGACCTGCATAGAAAATATTGCAGTGCTCTTTAGCCAGACTTTGTCCTAGACTTTACCATTATAGTTTACCACAATACAACCTCTATAGCAATTTTTTACACAATTTCATAAGATCTTTTTTTTTGATCAATGCTTCGATAGAGCTTTCAGGTACCCTAATGTATCTTTCCTTTTGTATCAGCCATGGATAGGCTGAAATGAGGATTTAGAACTCTCACTTTTTGTTTGATGGTAAAATTTATACTAAGACTTGACATCGTTCAGTTCTTTCTGGTTTAGAACTCAAACAATTAAATAGGCAGTCCATATCTCTTTAGTTTTAACAAGCAGAACAAAACCTCTCTCAAACTTAACCAAATCAAACCAAACTGAATTACACTACATGGTTTGCTTTATTTCGGTTTAGTTTCACTCGAAGAATGAATCTAGCATTTAATCTTCCCACTTATAGCCATAAATAGTAACACAAACAATCAACATGATGACTTGCTATTAAAAGAAGATACTGCAACTGTTGAGGTTCAAAGTTTGTGTCGGTCTCTTGATGTTACTTTTGTAGTTGCAGTTGTAAGATATACTTCACATGTACATGGAATGCATGTATACAAAAGTTATTGCCAAATCAATTCAGTATCGACCGGTATTGTAACGACCCCACCTCCCAGTAACCCCCAATTAAGGGAGACCAAGAGGTTAGAGCCGTTATCCCAATTTCCGGATCAAAGGTTCGACAAATGATCAATTAATAATTATCAAATTCTACTAAACTAAACTGATAGGCTGTAATAAAATAAAACTTTGCATACCTTTTGAAAACTTGGATTTCTAAACTTCTATCCATGTATGAACTCTATTATAACTATTCCTCCTCGCACTTTAATTCATATTAAATTTCACATATGCCACTTTATTGTTTGTTCTTTTCATTGTACCTAAACCGCCGACAAACAAAACGTCGGTTAGCATAAAGCTGGTATGTGGGGGAAACAATAATCGTGCAACTATGATAACAATGTAATCAACCAATTATGATATAAACAAACAACTTTACGTTTTCCGCATAACTGCTCAATCCCTACATACCCTAGCCTCTGCGTTGTCCCTGCAGTGGATCTGGATGCTACCTTCCTTATGGTAAATCCCCATTAAACCCCGCATGATCCTACCTAACAGGTAGATCAATATCTAGGGTTGAGTCACATGGCACTACCCGTAGGTAGCCCACTTCTTAACTCATGGTGTGCTAAAGAGTCTCATGGCACTACACGTGGGTAGCCCAATTTCTAACTCATGATAGCCTAGACCTTTATCTAGGTTACCCTTTTTAGCCTTTGCAAAGCCATAGAGGGGGACCAGGATCTGAGCCAGTCATGTATGCACGTTTATGGTGATAATCATAGTCACATTATAGTTGCATGAAATAAAAGTCATCCAAGCAGTTATTTTCAAACAACCGATAAAAACGTTCGGAAATCGCCGTGAAATTAAAGTGATTATTCATAAGCGTAACCACATACTTGTCAGGCTGATTTGAGACAGAATAATCCATGCAAGTAAGAAATCCAAGTAAGCAAGCACATACAACAAGATCCTGAAATAATCATGCAATTCTCTTTTATTACTCATGTCATCAAGATCTATTAAACCTAGCTCGCTTCCTAAGGTTTCTAGCCCACTTTTAGGGTTTCTATTGCAATTAGGGTTTCACTTCATTTTTACTATTTTAAACCCTAATTGTATACGATTGCTTACAAACCCTATTTATCTCATCTATTCTTCACGAAAGATATAAAGGCTATCTTTTAACAACATATAACCCTAATTCCAGAAAGAGCACAATTAACCATTAATTAAATCCATTAGGCCTCTTTTACATTAAAGCTACCATTTTTATCCTTTTAGTCCATGACAAGATCATTATGCTCATTTATCATCAATTCACAGTTCATTATGGTCTAATTCACATATAAACTCTATTTGTCATCAATTCTACCTTTTATTTATTAGAAAACCCTAATTCATCAAATCTACATAAAGCCTTTAATTTCTCATTTTAATACTCCTAACAGTCTTAGGATCCTTTTTTAGCAACCTTTTTTCCATAATTCAAAATTAACATGGTTTTCCTCCTTTTTCACCCTAGATTAGGGTTTCTACATGTATTATCCTTTATTTATAGAGTAAAACCCTAAATTAACCAATTTTGCATTAAAAAACGGATGAAAACTCTATCTTAGCAATCAACAGGTTAATACTCTTCAAGTTAACCTATTAATCTACAAAGATTCACCCTTTGTATTCAATTACTCTTCAAGTTAACCTATTAATCTACAAAGACTCACCCTTTGTATTCAATTAAGGCTTCTAATTACTTTTTAATACATTTTTCCATCAAAATAATGTACTTTTGTAAAACGCGATAGCATCAAGTCGCCAAACTATTTTTATCATGATCCTCGTATTTTTCTATGCAACTTTCATGTATAAAGTTTTTCCATTAGAGATTCCTAGCTATTTCTATTAATTTCGCAAGGAAAAACCTTTTTCAGAAATATCAGTTAGAGAAGAGGAATTACCAAATATTCGTAGTCGTTGGATCAATGCGCCGCTGGTCCACTGATCCGATCTGACGCTCCGTGTCGATCGGCTCCACTAAGCGGGTTTAATAGGCGCGCCGGCCCTGGATCGTGGGATCTCTTCTCAGGTCTACAATGGACCCTAATCCAAGGGTCCCCGCTTCTTGTCTTCCTCCTCTTGTCTTGACAACACGGCGCGCCGCGGTGGTCCTTCGCCGGAGCAAGAGTAATAGAGCGAGCGAGAGAGTTTTACGACTTGGGGAGTAGCCGTCCAAGGTCGTGATGGTGAGAGGAACCAGGGGGCCTTTATATAGGACGTAGGGGGCTCTTTTAGGGTTCTCTCAACCCCGCCGCCAACTGTCCTTTAGCCCAATTGGGCGTTTCGTGTAGACGCGATGGGAGCCTATCATCTTAGGGTCGAGAAGGTTTCTCTCCTTCTCCCGGACTCAAAGGAGTGGTTTCCAAGAGTGCACAAGCACTGGATTGCGAGAAAAACGATGGGGAAAATTCCCCTGTAACTGGCTACAGTCCATGTCCCGCTGGGACTTGGCGATAAGCAATGCTGGTTGGATTAAGATCCAACGGCCATCATCTTCCGCGCTCAACCAAATAGGAAATGATTTCCTAAATTCCAAGATAATTCCTATTTTGAGGATAATTTGAAAAAGCAATAACTCCCAAATCCTAACTCTATTTTAATTCAAATTTTAAGGGAACCTCGTTTATGCTTTTATCTCTCATCATGCAAAAATTGGGATCATTATCTAAAGAAAACGATTCCTTTTCTTCAGTTGCAAGTTAACACCTATTTATTCATATTTTTCACATATTTTCTATTTTCTTTTCCATTATATTATTATCCTGAGTTCCTTGAACCCCAAGGAACCTTAATATCTCGAAATTCTATTTTGGAAAATATCCCTTATCCTTTTATTCATCTTTTTTCTATTTTCTTGTTTATTCCTTTATCCAATAGGATCCCTTTTTCTTTTCTTTTTCTTTTTCTTTCAATTGGGTTCAATAGCCAATAAGGCCCATTAAGAAAACATACAAGACTATCATACACGGAATTCATTCAAATCAAACCATTAAATCAACCATTGATTTCATTTATTTCTTAAAAGAAGATTTACAAATCTTATTACATGATTTAAGAAAAATGGGGTTATAACAGGTATCTTTATTTTTAAAGTGATCGCAACTTACTGGTTTAGTCGATAGGTTCAATATAGTGATCTGGTTTGATTTTATGCCACCCCTAAACCATAGTAACAAATTCGGGATTCGCCAACTTTTCGGCTGGCCAGAAAAAATCGGAGTTTGAAAAAAATCCATGACAAAATCGATATATTTCGGCTAAAGTTCGATCAACTATTCGGAAATAATTGAGAATAAATCGGATATATATATATATATATATATATATATATATATATATATATATATATATATATATATATATATATACACACACACACACACACACACACACACATAAAATGTATTCACACACACACATATATATATACACACACACATATATAAAATGTATTCACACACATATATATACATATATATGTGTGTGTGTATCCATACATATCATATACTAATGTAATAAATAAGGTCACTAGGCATATAATCTTATTAAGTGAATAAAGTAGGAAAAGATTAAAGAATAGTTGAATAATAACAATGGATTGTCCGGAGAGTGGGGGGTTGGAGGTTTAGTGTATATCAGTAGTTGTGTACATGGTTCGGTAAATAAAAGAGAAAAATTGTGAAAAAACGTGAAAAGTCATGAAGCATTGTGAAAAATCGTAAAAATCACGAAAAAGCGAGAAAAATCGTGAAAAATCGGCGACCGGCGTATTAAACACAGTGAATATTTGGAGCCTATAAAATCGCAAAAAATAGCCGATTTTTCGTAAAATTACGGAGACTTTTGTTACTATGCCCTAAACAGCAGCAGTCCTACCTGGAGTATCCTCTGGAAACGCCTACAAAACGCTCCATTCCACACTACTCAAATTGAATAATGCCACAGCTTCTGAGCTGGTTTCTGCTGATCCTTCTAAGTTCCAACTCAGCACAAAACTTGCAGGTTGTTAATGCTAGAGTTATATTTCATTTTCAGAGGTATAGGAGCAACCCTCAATATGTTTGTGATATAGGACGATGGCTACCTTGAGGGATGGCGTATGAATGCTGGTTTTCTTATAGTTAGGCCTTATTTTTGATATTTTCGTAATTTTGGTTTTTTTTTGTTAAGTCGTGCCATTTAGCGTAAGCAATCTTCCCAAAATGTAAACAGCTATTATGCGCGACCCAGACCTTATATGGGAATATAATTTCCTTCAGTATCTGTGACCCAAAAGGGAGTAGTTTTCAGTTATCGGTGTTTGATGGAGCTGTAAGTTCCCTTCTGCAGTAGTACTTTGAAAAATTTATTTTTCATCAGGATCCCCTCTTCTCTCTCTCTTTACTTTTGATAGTAAAGACATGTACAGACGCGTGCCAAAATCTATAATGTAATATTTTTATTAAATCATTAAAGCATAAGAAGTAATTTCTATATTTTTTAAAGAAATCTAAAAATAAATATTTACAATAGTATTTTGTAATATAATTTTCAAACAGTGGTATATATGAGCGAGTGAGTTTGGAGAGGCCAAATCTTCAGTGCGGTGATGCAGTTTGAATGTCAAAGTAAAGTTTCCCGATAAAGAAGAAAAAATATCAACCAACTACAACGGCCATATAAGGGATAAGATAACTGATAGAGAAAAAGAGATGAAAGAATCAGAGAAAAACATAATGCCTAGTGACGACTTCGTTTTGGGGAGAGTCAATTATGTTTTTAACATCTCTAAAATAAAAAAAGCGTGAAATAGAGAATTATAGACAATGCTCCATTTTCTAGAATCCTCTATCATGAATGGAGTATTTTGAATTATTATAGATGTTTAAATCATGATTAGTGAAATTGAAACAATCTTATATAGCATTTATGTAATTTTTCATGCACCTACCCTCAAGTCAAGGGTATTTCCTAAAAATATAGTACAGGTAAATGGTAGCTCTTAAGTCCTAATAGTACTTTTGAAATACCATTATTTACTCATTCAAAAAACCAGGCTCTTCAATTTTATAGTAATGTTCAAATGATCCAAAAAAAAAAAAGAAAAATAATATAACAAAGTGGTGTATGTTTCATTATTGATAAACAATTGAAAGTATACACATCATGTTCTCAATTCTGAAATGAATCTGTATAGTCATGAAAAAATAACTTGAATGATATATACCATTCATAAATACACCCACTTCTAGAGTATATGTATAGTAGGATTGGTGATTAATATAATGGTTGAAAAACCACATGAGAAAGACGTGGTTTGGGGTGTATAAACCAAGATACCAAAACTGAAAATACCCTTCTTTCAATGACTTTGATATGCTATCTCGTATGAAAGTAGATACAAGGTCTCGAACAATGAAGTGAACAATATGAATGAGATCCATGCTGCCGCGTGGCATATTGATATCATCAGCATAGTGATCTACCTGAAAATTTTGAAGAACATAGTTCACCAAGGGGGAAATTGATATTGTTTAGTATACTACGTCCAACGTCGTCATGATAGTCATCTAGTTACATTATTTAAACAGCCTTGTTTTGGCTAGAAGCAATGGCTCAAGCAGATACTCTGGATGGTCTTTCCACCACGTGCCAGTCTTCCGGAATGAAGACGACGGTCATTTAAGATGGCTGGAATAACGTAAACATATTTATTTGAAGTTTGATAAATATATTAGAATATAGGGATAAGAAGGTGAGATGCAAGAATTTATAGCTGGTTGAATAGATGAAAGAGATGAGATTGAAAAAGGACATGCCACCTGTAGATTTTGGCTTCTCTATAGTTTACCTTCACAGTGGTGGCTTTGTTCTCTGAAGTTCTGAACGTTTAGCGGCAGGAGTGCTGATATGGATTTAAAACATCCTTTCCTAAGAGTGGTCATAGGACATGCACTTCTACCTGTGAATAATGAAATGGGAGAGCTGAAGTTTAGGGACTTCCATCTTCCGTGATAGGCGGAAATGATGGCAAACTTGTTGTGAAGTCAGGCAACTCCACAACCGCCAAACAAAGATGGGAGCAGTGTCTCCTCAACCTGACTTGGTTGAAGTTAGTCTGGTGGCCTTGCCATTGAAACTGGCAAGATCTTAGACAACATGTACGGTGCAGATCTTCCACGTTTTCCTAGACAACATTTATTGTCTTGGTTTGTGCTCACATTTTCTATTAAAGGCTTCAGTTACTGTCTCTAGATGGAAAGTATGTGTTTCTCTATAAATTTAGGGAAAATAAAAACAAAAACATAGCTGCAATCTTATAAAAAGCCACGCCAGATGGGGTTAGTTGGTCATATTGATTGAGGAAGTGAATAAAAATAGAGGAAACGCCAGTCTTGTTAAGAATGAAACCGCCGGAGTTTCAAATTGGAAGAGTTTGTTACTTGGTTTAATGGGAAAGAAGAGAGAGATAGGGAAAAAAATTGGATAAAAACTGTTAGAAGAGAGAGAGAGAGAGAGTCGAGGAGAATGCTAGAATGCTTCTAATTGGCTGGACATTTTTGTAAGAAAGAAAATGGCAAAAAGCTGACTAATTCACTCTTTTTATAGTAATATAGGTTATTAGTATATATGCTCTATTGCGTTATGTAATGTTATTTCTTTTGTTATGGGCTTTAAACTTGTCTTTAGCCTTTTCTTTGATCCCATATTACCTAGTTCTGTTTTCTGACTTACTCTCTTATCCTATAAAAGGGAGAGCATCGTATTTGTTTCACATCAAATAAAGATTTCTCACTCTATATGGTATCAAATCACTATGATCCCCCTAACCCTAGCCGCCACCCCCACCCTAGCCACCACCCCTACCCGAGGCGCCGCCCCCTCTTCCTTGCCGCTGCCCCCTCCTTCCCTCTCTCTCCTTCACGCTGCCACCTCCTCCCCCTCCCTTCTCTCCCCCCTTTCTCACCCCTGCTGCCGCCGCACAACCCTCCCCGTAGCCCCTGCTGCCGCCTGTGTTGTACAGGTGCCCGCTTGCGCGACACCTGGGCTTAAGTCAGCCCGCCTCAAACTGGGCGCCTGGCCCCGTACCTAACCTAAGTTGTTGCGTAAGGCCTTTTGAGGCCCAAATTAAGCAAATTTAAGGCTAATTTAGCATATATTAGATCTGAATTGGATCAAATTGAGTCCTTTTATGGTTAAATTGGGTCTAATTTATCCCAAACGAGTAAATTTAGGGTAAATTAGGTCTGATTTAGGGGAATTAGATCTGATTTGGTCATGTAAGGCCTCGTTTAGTTCAACATAGGGAAATTTAGGGTTATTTAGGTTTGATTTGGTCATGTTATGTAAATTAGGTTTGATTTTAGGCCAAATTATGTCAAATTTGAGCAGATTAGGTCTAATTTGGGGGAAAAATCTGATTTTTGGGAAATGATCTAATATGGTGAGATTAGGTCTAATTTGGCCAAATTAGATACTAATTTGGCCAAATTAGATATTGTTTAGGTCAATATAGGGAAAATTTGCGAAAATTAGGTCTGATTGGATCATACAAAATTAGGTTTTATTTAGGCCAAATCATGTCATAATTGGGCACATTAGGTCTAATTTAGGGGAAACAAGTATGATTTGGGGGAAAATGTTCCAAATTGGATGACTAGGTCTTATTTGGCCAAATTTTGTCTCATTTAGGTGAAGATATGAAAAATTTATTGAAATTGGGATTGATTGGGTCATGGTATACAAAATTGGGTCATGGTATACAAAATTAGGTCTAGTTTAGGCAAAAATAGGGTAAATTAGGTCAAATTTGATCAAATTTGGATCAAATTAATTGAAATTAGGGCCAATCAGTTCTAGTTTAGGTCTTGTTAGCTTTGATTTAGCCTAAATTCTACATAATAGTATTATACATGTTTTGGCTACAAACATACTATGTTTAGCTTTCTGATTTCTATATGAATTTTGTTTAGGTAAAACTTCCACAATTCAATCCATATCTAATGATTTTGTTGCTTTCTTCATACGATCCTAGTACATTGATTGCATATTTATCATGTATATTTATGTGTAGGGATTGTATTTTTCAGGAATTTTACATATATGGGTTAAAATAAAAAATATATAAAAACGCCTGGGCCACCGCCTGGGCGCCTAGGCTGTCTGGGCGTCCCCCTGGAATGCCTGGTCGCCTACACAACCATGACTGTCGCCAGTAACTGTGCTGCTGCTGCCACCTTTTCCCCACTCCTCACAGCTGCTGCTGCCCCCTTTTATCCTCTCTTTTCCCACTACCCTCCCTTCCCTCCGCCCTACCACGAGCCACCACTGGCTCCCATATCTAACCTCCTAATCCACCTCTCCCCTCTTCCTCTTCCGGGCTCTTCGGAAACTCTCTAAAAAATTGCACATTGAAGATCTAAAAGGTCTCCGCTGTTGCCTGTCTATGCCTCATAGCGGAGTTACACTCTCCCTGTGGCGGTGTAAGTCTTTCTTTGATCTCTTCTGCCCCTCTGCAAGTTTCTCAGATCTGATGCTTCAGATTTGCTGCTGTTGTCTACTGCCCCATTGTGGGTTTCTTCGGATCTATTGATCCATGCCTTTTTTACTGCCCATGAGTTGGATCTATTGATCCATGCCTTTTGTACTACCCGTGAGTTGGGTTACTACTTCTGCTATTGCCTGCTGACTACTGCTGCCCCTGAGTTGGGTCTCTTGTTTATCTGATGCTGCTTCTTGCCGACGTATCTATCATCTGGCATATCCTTCCGATGGCGTCTACTGAGTCGCTTCGGACGCTTTGCGTCACTATTGTGAAGTTGGATGGCTCCAACTATCACGCTTGGTCTGCGGCCTTCAAACTCTTATGTCAAAGCTCATGGTCGTTACTCGCATCTTACTTTTGATGCTGCTGCCATACATGCTGATAATGCTGATTAGAAGACTGAACAAGCCTACGATCTGCGGTCTAAGGAGAACTCCGACGTCATGATTTGGAAGGTCAACAATGCTGAGCCAAAAATCAACCAGATCTCTCCTTCAGCTATGGACTTGCTAAAGCCATGTGGGACCAACTCTCACATAGTCACATGTTTACTCTCATCAACAAAATCCGAACAAAATATTTGAAAATTTTGAACACCTGGCTAAAAAGGAGTATGCTATCGACTCTTTGGAGGATTACTATATTAATGTTGTGCTCTCTAGGACGAGTTTGAGGTGTATCACCCCCTCTCTGCTTACATCACTGAAATACAACGACAACACAATGAACTTCAACTCGTGCAACTTCTTGTGGGCTTGCCCCACTCGTTGCCTACCCTACGTGATGTCCTAAAAATGGTCCAACTACTCCTGTCAGTTTCTCCTTTCTCACCCGAACACTCAAATGCTGTTGCTCTTGCTGTCCGCTCTGGAGACTCCTTCTGTGGCCGAGGCCGTGACCAAGGTCGTGGATGTGGTCGCTCTACTACTGGACCTGGTCGTGGTTCCTCTTCAGTTAATCCCGACCCATCTTCTTCTATACAACACTATTGTCACTTTTGTAAACGGATATCTGCACTCTTAGAAAACTCTTATTGCGCTCAACCCTTAATGTTCCAAATTTTAAATTGGATCTATTATTTGATAGTAGAATTGTGAAGAGCCTACGATGCTCTATTACTTTTGACCCGAACGATGTTTTTTAGGATTTGCGCACGAGGATGGCGATTGGTTTCAGCCATGAGGGACCAAATATATATACTACTTGGATACACCGAAAACCACTACTCTGCTGCTTGCGTCTGTGACATGCCTATAATGGCATTATCAACTAGAGCATGCATCTCTTGCCAAATTGAAGCATTTAATTCCTGCTATTTTAGATTCTGTTTTTCATTGTGAAACTTGCGAGTTTGCCAAGTTCGGAATTTTCTCAAGTTATAGAACAAGCTGAAGTTCATCTAAGATGATGAGCTGAGCAAACTAGACGACACATGGATGATGGGGAGCACTCAAGTTCTCCAATGGTTTTGGGGGAGCATGTATCCCCATTACCAGTGAAGTACATGTGGCATTGTAATGCGTAAGACTATGTAGGATGAGATGAAGTAGTTCTCTACACAAGAGGAGATTTTTCTTCGTTTATACGACATCATGGACAAACTGTTCTCCAATAGCAGGGTGATCAAACCTTGGAAGTCCACTATGACTCAATGAAAGCACTAACAAATCAACTCAAATTCTCACTCATGAAGTTTGTAGAAGTCACCAAAGAACGGGAATTGATCATCTCAGACTGTTTTCTTAACAATCCCCATTCCTATTACATTTTTGTTTGTCAACTTCTATTAGGAAGTACATCTCTTCCCTCCTTGGATGAGGCGAATACATGCCTATCCCATTCAGATATGGCCCCATCCGTGAACATCCACACAATTTCCTATGGAGCACATGTAGCAACTGGGCGGGACAATACATGGATGTGGACTGCGTCCCGAAAGCTTCTAATGTAGCAAGTTTAGCCGAACTGAGGATGTCTTCTACTCCAAACGTGGCTATCCATCACTACAACCACATATGTGGCTGAGGCTTTGCGAACATGGCCCAGATTCCGTCAACCCATATTGGCCAAGGTTCGATCGCGGTGACCACTACTAGAGGCTCATCTGGGAGATTTCTCATGTCTCCTTGACTGTTGAGGAATGCGAGTGTCTTCTTCGAACCTCATAACAGTTCAAAGACTAACCACTACATTTACAACCTACACACCTAGTCGCAATATTCTCTGAAGTTTTGAAGTATTCACGTATAATTCATGAATTTTTCATGTGGCGAATGCTACACATACTCCGAAAGTCCATGAATTATTCATGAATTTTACGAATTATCCCCGAATTTCACGAATTGTTCCCTAACTTCACGAATTGTTCATTTATGGAATAAGAACATATTATATGAATTTGACATTTCGGGAATAGAGAATCAATAAGCAAATCATGGTGTGCATATATACAATTATATATCAATGTGTTTATCTTGTGCATATATGTATATAAATGTAATATCTATATGTACATATACACACATTTTATTGTCCAAAATTTATCTAATTCCCCCCCCCCCCCCCCCCCCCCCCAAAAAAAAAATTTGACCGAACTTTTACTGAATCTTTGTCGAATTTTATCCGACTTTCCAGCATAATTCCAAATGCTGAATTTTCAACCTCGCCGTATGGAACCTGAATTATGAATTTGTGACTGCCTACACACCACAAGCTTTTGCCTACATCACTTAACCAGATTGGAAAATTGGCGACTTGTCTAAAGCCTTGCCATAAACACATCTTGCAGCACCTTACCAAGGTAACACCAGGACATCTATGCTTGTTGTGCATTCCAACTAAATTGTGGATTCCAACGCTACTCAACACATGATGGTTATGCCACTAATATCTATATTGCATTTCCTTCATTCTGCAATCCATTGTAACCTTGGTAGAGGATTCTGTTAAAGAGTTCTAAAATTGTGGCATGGTTCCTCTATCTCCCACTTTAAAATCATCCTTAGTTAATTATGTCCTAAAATTTGGTTCAACAGTTTTACTAATGCCTGTGGCTAAACTTGTTGACTCTTTCCGCTGTTATGCAATCTTCATACCTACTGGATTTGTCTTGCAAGATTTGCAGAATAAAAATGCTCTTCAATTCCTTTGAATACGCCCAACTTGCACTGCCCTTGTTTTGTCGACAGACTAGGAAATTCTGTCATTGCTCAATGCGCCTGCTTTTATTCCCCACAGTAAAACGACATTGCGAATGCAAGAACCATCATCTTCTTGAGATTACTCACTCTCTTGCTATCCATGCCAAGCTACTAAAATGATTTTGGTTTGAAGCGGCCTTAACACCTTGCTTTCTTACCAATTGCCAACATTTGTCCATAATCAAAAGAAAATCCATTTTATTCCTATATCCTCATAATAACCTTTTTTTGCTTTGACCTCGGGTTTTTGGCTACATTACTTTTGTGCATAATTTCATTCCAAAGGATGACACCCCACCCCCACGCCCCAACCGAAGAGCGCTTAACACAATTTTTTTAGGATGCTGTCAACCTCAAAACCGGTATAAGTGTCTCGATCATGTGACTAGACACTTATACGCTTCTGTTGATTTACGAAGATGGGAATTTCTTTTCATCATCTCTCTCCAAAATCATCATGCAGTGAAATGGTCTCCCTAATAGAACCGTTTCATCTTTCCCCTTGTCATCTCTCCAACTTCTCCTCCACATCATCCCCACCCCGCCTCTAAAGTTCTTTTCGAAGGTCTTCACCTGTGCAAGGAAGCTGATCTGGAAGCGGCTTCTCTCCATCATCATCTATTACAATCTCATGGACCAGTGACACTTAACAAAGCTATTCAATCTTGTACTATAAAACACCCTTGATGTAGGACATACTAAGCTTTATTTTATTTGTTTTTGCTTTATTTTTATATTTAGGACCTAAGTGTAAATTATCTAGCTCATGTACTTGGTCGTAAATGTTTTATGTTTTTCTTTATTTTAGGTTTTATTTAATTCCGAATTTTGTTAAATAGGATTTTATATCCATTACTTCAGGGTCAAGTCATGTAGTGTTATAAAAGTCAGCTTTGGGGCTTTAATCCAGGCAGTTGAATATGAATTGAATTTTGAGAATTGTTATTATCTTCTTTCTTCTCCAAGATGTGTTCCACATCAACCCCATATCTAACACTTGTTGTCTTGCTCATCTGTCATCCTCTACTTACGCTCTTTCCACATCCTTGGACAATACCTATATTCCCAAACACCCTATTGTTGCCGTTCGCCACCCTGGGTGGAAAGATGCAACGATGGACAAGATGCAAATGCTGTGGGACAATTGCACTTGGGATCTGGTTGATCCACCTCCTGAAAAACTTTGTTGGTTGTCAATGAGAATTTTCTGTCAAACATCATTCGGATTGCTTTATCGGGAGGCTCAAGGCACTATTTGTTCCCAAATGATATAGTCAGCCTTTTGGCATCAATTTCTTTGAGAATCTCACCAGTTACCAAGATTGCCTCCATCTATCTGTATATTGATTCCTTGGCACTGTATGTTTGGATTGACCATGGATTAATGGGATGTGTATTTGATATCTGGCTTCTAAATTATGCCCATTGTGATGAGTCTGATGACTGGTACCTCTATTTTGAATTGATATTCCATTTCAATGAGTTAATTGATGAATAAGGCTCATCTTAGCTCTTGCACAGTTTTTCAAATTTCACAAGCAAAACTTTGTTTTTGGTAATATTGAAAGATTGAATCATGAAGTTTCTGAAGTTTGAGACAAGGGAGTCCTGCTGAAATGAATGGTAAATAAAATAGCAATTGTGGGAATACAGTTTTCTCATGATTACTGGCTATTTTGGCCCTTCCACGATTTTTTTCTTCATCTCACAGTCACAGCAATCATGATAGCACTATTAGACTGGACATTTTTTGTTAGCATAAAAGATCCTAAGTTCAGAAAAATATATTTAGTTCAAGAACACAGAGCAATACAAAAAACTGAATTGTGCAAAATAAGCTAATATTTATGAATACATTGATAAAATGTGTCTAAGTTGAATTGTTTTGGGGACAGCGAAATGCATGATACGGAAAGTTTGGATGCATAGTTTACCAAAGAAAGAAAATCATGTTCATACACGTCAGCCTATAAAAGTTTAAGAAGTTTTTTCATATGCTTGTATCAATTGAAACAACACGAGCTTTTCTTCTGTAACAAATTAATTAAGTTTATACTTTTTTTTTGAAGTCGAGTGTATACTTATATATTCATGCAAGTTTCCTTGCAATGTTATGCAAGCAGCCATCAGCAGGATTTCGGTTATGAGCAATATGATGAAGGAAATGACTATATGGAAGACAATGATCATAACATCGATGATGAAGAGGCTATTCCTGCAACTCAAGTTGCTACAACTAAGTTAAATTATCACACGTATATGAAAAGGTCATATTCTTCCCGCTGGACGAAAATGGAGACTGACATGTTCTACCAGGTACTTCGTCACATTTATATGTAATTTTTTTTCTTGACTTGGAATTAGGATTAGCACGTGTTGTGCTTTGTTGGTCATATATTTACTAGTCAGATCTATGACTTCATTTTGGGGGAACTGATATATCCTAAACATTCATTTGCTTTGGTAATTAATTCTTAATATTTATTTGGCTTTATATAGGCAATTCGTCAATTTGGAACAGATTTCTCAATGATACAACAGCTTTTCCCAGGCCGGACACGCCATCAAGTGAGGTTGAAATTCAAGAATGAAGAGCGCAAGCATCCATTACAGATTGCTGATGCAATATCCCATCCTTCCAAAGGTGACATTTATTTGACTTAATTACTGTTGTTTATCTTATATTCAAAGCTACTTAATCATATATAAGAATCGTAGTGATTGTTGAATATTATTAATTATGTACTATAAAAACCTCTACTTGTTCCACTTTCCAAATAACTTAAGCTGTCGAGTTTATCTATTTCTAGCATTGCACAGGATATCGACTTTGATAAGTTTGGAAGTAGAAAGTTGTAGAAACTTCCAAGAAGTTGCCTAATAAAATTCTGGCACAAATTAAGCTAAAAAAGCGAGATACCAATAAAATTTGGAGAAATGATGCACTAAGGGAGTAATGTATTATATATTCTTCAGTAATAAATGTCTTGAACATGTATGAAACAGGCTTAATATAATTTTTTCGGAACATAGAGAAAGAACTGATGACAGTTGACAAGTAATAAGTAACAAGTCATAAACTTACAATATAACACACGAAACAAGAAGCAACTTAATAAATATTTCTATTAAGAATGACCTCATTCACCAAGGAGAGTCTGCACATACTTATTGAAAACAGTGGGCGAAACGAGCCTCCTTCACCAAACACTTTTCCATGCTGCTTGATCATGAAAGTTGAAGAAGCAACACGAGCAAGAATGAGAATGGAAGGGAGTGTCACGCTTTTACAGAAACTTGTGAATTGGTGGGTAATACTTGCTTGCAGTCTTTAATGTATCAAACACCAAAGGATCACTTCTTGTAGATCTGTCACTAGGATTTCAACAAAGTATGATTTGTCTGGGAAGATGACGATTTTCTTTAATGACAATTGAGGTGGATTGGTGTTTCTCAAACTTTAGGCTCAGGTCTATGTTGGATCCTAGATATGTGATTAGATGCTCTAGAGGGGGGGGGGTGAATAGAGCTAAAAGCACTTAAACAAAATTCATTAAACCTTCAAGACATATGACAAGATAAGGTTGCTAAATAGGTAATTTGTGTGCAACTAAAACATGCATAACAAGGATGAGGGAGATTGAATATACACCAATAGACAAGCTATTTAGAGTGGTTCCCATGGAAAAAAAGGCGCGCCTCGAGGCTTCAAAGGCGTACGCCTTGAGGCGAGGCGTACCCCAATGCGCCCCGAGGCGTGCGCCTAACTGTCCAGGTGAGAGGCGTGCGCCTCATTTTTTGAGAGGCGTAAAAAGGCGTTGAGGCGCTAAGGCGTTTCCGAGGCGTAAGCCTCAGTCCAGACCCCAATTTAAGCCTCATATGCACATGTATAATCTATATATGTGTGTAAATATACATATATTTATATCTAAACTTGTATATTTGTGTGTATAATCTATATATGTGTGTATATATACATACATATGTATCTAAACATGTATATTTGTGTCTATATATTTATGTATTTGTGTATGTATCTATAATGTATACGCATATACATGTAATGTCACGCATCGTATACATTTACATGTATATATTTGTGCATGTATATGTGTATATGTATATAATTGTAAGATGTGTACAGATTTACATGTATATATGTTGATATTTTGTATTCTTTTGTATATTGAATGTACTTGCATATGTTTATGTGTATATGTGGAGTTACATGTATATATATCTATATGTATATATATATGTGTGTGTGTGTATATATACATACATATATATATATATATATATATATATATATATATATATATATATACACGTATATACATATATACATATATAAGTATATAACATATATACATATATAACATATATATATATATATATATATATATATATATATATATATATATATATATATATATAATATGAACGCCTCGGTACATTCTGAGGCTTACGCCTCGACCGCCTCAAGGCTTACGCCTCGCCTCACCAAGACAAAAACGCCTCGTTACGCCTCACGCCTTTTTCAACCTTGGTGGTTCCTCACTTCAAACTAGAAGTGTGTCAGTCCACTTACCTAGAGAGGTCAACCTCTAAGATTTCCAAACCATTGCATTCTTATATCCATAAGACTTACAATACATGATCAAACAAAAGACTTACCTATCAAATACAAAGAGTCTTCAACCTTACCAAGGACTTACCCACTTTGCAATGAGTCTTCCGCCTTCTTCCAAGGACTTACCTACTCTTGCACAAGTCTTCAGCCTTGCAGGAATTACCCACTCTTCTTAGATCTTCCGCCTTTGACTTCACCTTCACTCAGAGAAGCTTCCATCAAGGACTTACCCACTTGAGCAAGGAGTCTTTTGCCTTCACCAATGGCTTACCCTCTCTTGCTCCAAGTCTTCAGCCTTGATCTTCACCAAGGGACGCCTTCCCTTGTTCTTCTTCACCTCTCTTAGCCAAGAGAGAGATCCTTCATCTTCATGATTGAAATGAGAGAAAGGGAGGTGGTGGAAGTGAGAGCCTCACAAGATATACATGTAGGACTAGCTCTCTTACAGATTTCCTACTCACTCTAATGGATGTAGCAAGTGATTAAGCTTAGAGAGAGAGAGAGGAGGCTGTAGGAAGCACTCAACTATAGAATAGGAACCTCACATAGAGTTTTGCAATGAATGCTCAACCTTGGAATGAAGCCCAAGGGGTCCTATTTATAGCTGGGGATGCCTCTTAGCCTTTGGGAACACTTGAGAACGAAAACTAGCCGCTTTGTGGCTTGCAACAGATCTATTTTCACTTGTTGCAACTCCACAACGGCTAGAAGCACTTTTCTGCACTTTTCCGTACAGTGCAATCGGTCGAGTTTCTATAAAGGTAACTCGACCGATAGAGTAAAAGACAAAGCCGATATTCATACCATCGGTCGAGTTTGTCCTGGGAAAACTCGACCGACCAATGAAAATCGATTTGGTCAGTTACTCCATCGGTCGAGTTCTGTGAAACCACAACTCGACCGATCAAAAGTCATTTTCAATACCCAATCAGGATCGGTCAAGTTTGCACCTCATAGAACTCGACCGATGAACAACCTGATGTGAATTTTAAAAAATGGCTTTTGAGTGCTTAAACATTCGATCTAAGTGCTCCTGATTTTTTTAAGCTTAATTACAAGTCATACAATCATTACAAGTGATTTACAACATGATTCTAATAGATTTACATCATATTACAAAAACGTGCACTTGTATTGACTTTGACTTGTCTTTTCTCCAATTTGAGATGCGCAAGTTAGGGCATTTAGAGTGTGTCTATACCTAATCTGAAATCACTCAAGTAGAGACATTAGACACCAATATGTGGAATGGTTAGTCATCATCAAAATACGGGTTTAGTCAATTTAGGCGTGAGTCAACATTGACCTAATTGACCTTGAGTCAACAGTCTACTCATTCTTTCTTATAAAAACTATTCAAGTATAAGATTTGGTGTTGTTAAGTATTTCTGATTAATGTATAAGTTGTATTCATCTAAGAGGCTATGAGGAGTCCTATTCGTAGATGTGCTTAGGAGTGCAAGGCAAACAAGCCATTGAAATTTGAATTGAAGCCAATTGGAAAAATTTAGAAAGGCTTCGGTCAAAGTGCACAAACCCCTGGGTCTAATTAAAAAAAAGAGGTTTAACAAGTACACGAGTTTGCACAGTATCACTTATACACAATGTATAAATATATGGGACATCCTATATTTGCAGAGTTTTGTATACTTTTTAAGTATTGCATACTGAATTTTCCCTGTATTTCTTCAATCATTCAATTTCACACGGTAAAAGTGAAAGCTTGTTGGCCCAAAGGCCTAAAATTGTTTTAGCGCACGATTTGGTATCAGGCATGCACAATTGGGTGGATGATATTATAGGAAAAAATCATGGTGCAATATGCATCGCTCCAAAGTTTCACATGACTCTGCATATAAGATTGGATGTATATAATATATTTTGTTTGATTTGTAATGTGCAAATAACTGTATTTGATTGAGCTTTGCAATAACTAAAATAACATATTTACTGGTTTTTTTGCAACCTACCTAAACCAAAGATATTTATTGAACCTCTTTTTTTGGTAACCAGGCAGCTGTTAGTGCAATTTAGTTGAATATTCTTCTAATTTTTCTAATAGGCTCAAATTAAAACTATAATTTGAAATATTAATAAATGTTCCAATAGGTCCTGATTTCAATGGCTAGTTTAATCCTTACTTAATACTCCTAAGAACATCTACAAACATGACTCCACGTGGACCATTTAATAGAAAAACTAATGCATTCATTAGAATATACTTTGCGACACTAAAGTTTTCACTTGAGTAATTTTTTGAGGTTGCCTTTGCAGTCTTTGAGCATAGAACTTGAAAAACACCAATGCACCTTCGTTGCCAATACTAGAGTAAGCACTGTGTCTTTTCATACAAACCATACATTGTCTATATCCAAGTGAAGAATATGTACACGAGGCTGATCCTCTGGTGTTTGGTACATCTAAGGATGGAAGAAACTGCTCAACATCTTGAAGATTTCTGTACAAGTGTTAATAGTGTTATATTTAAAATTTCAATATGATCATGTTGCTTGTTCGATATTCATTACCGAGACGATGTGGAAAAGTTCTCAGTGAAATAGGCACTTTTGTCGAACCCAGGCAGGCGTGGGAGCTTTCTCTAGAGAGACATGAGGTGCTCGTTGGGAAAGATCTTATATCAATTCTCTTCTTCACATTGACTGGTATGGAGGTGTCTCTCAACAGAGGTAGTTTCAACGGAGGCTGTGGGATATGTGCTTTGTTTCTAGCCAGAGAGTCCAAGAAGTCAGCGGAAAATGGGTTTCTATTGCATTAGAAAGGAGGGATTTCCCTTGACAAAGGTGTTCCTATCAATTGTCTTCTTCGAGTTGACAGTGTGTGAAGGTGATCCTTGACAAAGGCTTGTGGAATATGTGCTTTGCTTCCAAAGTCCAACAAGCCTGTGAAAAATGGGGATCCTGTCGTGTCAGAAAGGAGGGGGTTCTCTTAATTTAATAAGAGGGTTTATCATTAACCAAAAAGTAGTGGTGATAGTTTGCATTGATTACAACCAAGGAATTGACCGTAAAAAACTCGGTGTTGCCGTTTCACTTATGGGGAATAGGAGTAGGGGAAATCTGAGGCTATTATTATTTACATGTCCCCGTGGTTTACTTGCTTTCTTTTATTAATTTCTTTGTGTATCTTATTATTCTCCGCACCACACGATTGAGAAACTTGTTTATTAATTACAATTTAGATACACTCCATGCACCCTCCCCCTTCTGGAGCATGCTCTTGATTCAACAAGCAACAAAATTTGTCTCTCTGGCTGTTCCAACAAGCAACAAGAGAATGTTTATCTTTGGTTATGCGGTGGTGGGTCACTTTTACTACAATCCCAAGCAACAAAAATGATGTTTATCGTTGGCTATCTGGTGGTGGGTCACTTGTACTATGATCCCAACTGCTTAGTTAAGTACTATTGTATAACCTAAACAATCTAGGTTCATGTCTTCCAACGAAGGATGCCGTAGTCTTTGGAGGAGGATACCAAGATGTTCTCTTTGTGTTAGTGGATAATAGCAACACTATGGGAAGAGACCATTGAATGTAAACAAAATTGGGAGAAGGATAGGTGTGAAATGCTTGTTGGGCAAGGGAAGAAATTTGTTATTGGGGTAACATGCTGAGATTAATGTCTGGTATGCGTGGTCATGCTCATGGAGTGGCATGGGACACATGGCATGGCATAGGTATGAGAGGTGTTGGGTATGTAGAGAGTACGCTTGGCAGCTAGGAAGCATGGACACTTTTCGGAGGCTGCCGTGTCCGTATTCGACATGTGTCCAATATGGACACATTTTGAACACACGAGGACACGTGGTGGGCATGGCCTAGACGTGTTAAATCCCCTTTTTCTTATCAGGAGTTGGACGCGTCCTGCACACACCGTTGACACACTAGAACACAACCCATCACTAATTAAAAGGGAGAAAGATCCTGCTGCACGTAGACTTCCTCCTTGCCATTCGCAATATCGATGTCTTCCCTCCTTATCATGTCGCCACCTAGGCAACTAGTACTCTTAACTACTACTCTTCCTCCACCTATAGACTCTGGCCTCTCCTTTTACTCCACTTGTTGTTGCCGACCTCTTCTCTTCTTCAATCTCCTCCTCGATCTCAATACCCAAGAAGCACAGACACTTCCCGGAGGCCGCTGTGTCCGTGTCAGACACATGTCCAACAGGGACACGCCGTGGACAAGCAGCAAACACGACTCTGACGTGTCCAACATCATTTCTATTATTTGCAAGTTGGATACGACGTGGACACGTCTTGGACATTTCTTGGACATGGTTGGCCCAACCCACACATCTTGGAAGCTACTTACAACTAGGGGTGGCAATCAGGTTCGGGTTGAGTGGGTTTTATTTCGTGTCATTTTGGGTCAACACTTTTTGGCCAGACCCTAAACTTGCAAAAGATAGATGTTCGGGTCCGAATCCTTGACCCTAACTTGACCCGCAAATAATTTTGGGTCTATCGGGTTTGACCTGCAAATTCAAATACCAAGAGAACAGTTTTAAAAAATACTATGATTTGTCTAATCATTGATAATTTCCAAGTGTGATCAACAAATTTCATTGTGACAAACTTTGAATGTGATTGAGAAACACATATAAAGCTTATTGTAGTTTGTTTGAGTGTTTTAAACATAAATTCATAAAACAATTAACATAATCAATCACAAAATCAATACAAAACCATGTAGAATTGTCAAAATAAACTTTATGACCGATGGATAGTAATTTAACAGGCCATCGACTGTCTTAAAATGTTATATTATGATTTTATTTGAATATTTAATTGTGAATTTCGGCTCAATCAAGTCAATTTGGATCTAAAGTTCAAACTCGGACACAACCCTAAATTAATTCCGGTTGTTTGGGTTCGGGTCAATTTTGGGCTGGGTCGAAAAATCTTAGATCCCGCTGAAAAATTTCGGGTTCAGGTAGGATCTTATTTTGCCAACCCTACTTGCAACAACTGTTGCATGAATAGTAACTAGACGCTGGAGCCACTAGAAGTAGCCCCCCACTAGTAGATGGAGCTATTACAAGTAGCTTCTACAACAAAAACCACTAGGAGTTGAAGCTGCCACAAGTAGCAACCAATTGCAAATACAAGCTGCCAACACCTAGATCAACCACAAGCAACAACCATTTCCAGCAGGAGCTCCCAACACCTAGATTAGCCACAAGCAACACAATTAGGGGTTATGCTGCCCCTTAGTAGGTGAGAGTCAAGGGAAGGCCGCCCCCTACAGGGGCTCGGGGGCAGTCCCTGAAAAAAAGGTCTACAAAGATTTTTGAAGAGAAATCAAGCACAAATCTCCAAGAAACTAATAGCATGATAAAAAAAATCCAACAAAAATTAAATGCTATTGTTTAGGATATGATTCATATGTCTCAATTGATGTTGATATTGCTGATCTTAATCTCTATTTTTTGAATGGCATTGATCATCATCATGTGAACCTACCCCAACGGCTTGTCCATGACGTGATAGAGGGAGTAGACGTCAGTAGCGTCAGGCAGTAAAGTAGCAGGTTTAGGAGGTGACAACGATATGGCTATGGGGAGCAACAATGTCACCATCAAGGAGACCCGACGACAGCGGTTGGATCAGCTGGAGCCATCGACGGTAATTTCAAAGAGGGCGAAGGCGCTCGACAGCTTAGGGCGTTGATCCAAGGACCAGTCATGGTTCCTTGTCGGGTCGACGAGAGTAGTTGCTGGGCAACGTCGAGGGAAGAGAACCCAGTGGCCCAGATGGTTATCGACTTCCTTGCCGACAAGTCTTTCGTTGAGATCAAGAGCGGCGCGGAGTGCGGGGTTGCCGGGTTGACAGAGGAGCGAGGACGAGTGTTTAGCTGGTGGCGAGGGTGCAAGGAACATTGGCATGGTGTAGATGGCGTTGTTGGACGGAGTGGAGATGACACGGCTGCGTCTTAGCTTAGCAAAAAGAGGTAAAGGAGATGCCTGGCGGGTGATGGCATTGATGCGGTTGGGTTTGCGGTAGGTGACGGTTGGGTCGGCAAGGAGTTTTGCGACAATACGAGGAAAATTGGGATATTCGTGAAGTTCAAGGAAGACCGGAGGATGGAAGATGGAGGCTGAATAGATGCCTGGTGGGTGGCCACGCCAAAGGACGGTTTCTGCCCACAGGCGGAAGAAATAGTTTGTCTCCTCTTGGTTTAGGATTGGATCACTGCTCTGATACCAAGTTGTCAATTAAAAGAAGGCTCTGCGATATATTTGATAAGAGGAATCCCTCTCTTATATATAAGATTTTAACTAAGCCCTAATGGACCATGACACACTTGGGCCCATATACAAATATACTAAAATACTTTAACTAACTAAATTAACCAGACTCTCTAATGCTCTTCTCCCTCCTCTTCTTCCTAATTCTGCATGTACATCAATATTTTCACTCTCTTCTAAAAATAACAACATATCTCGTTTTCTTTGTTGTCCACGACCATCACTATCTTGTTATTGTCTAAATATAAATCTGCAAATATTGTACTGTAAGTTCATAATTGGTAGTGTTTACCTCGTATTATCTGCGAATAAAATTTCTATTACTTTGACGATTATTGTGCTTACAACGTGGGCTTGCTTGGTAGTATGTCTTTGATGGCTTAATTTTATGATGTGTGCAATGTGTATTTGAATGAACATATGAAACTGAATGTAACTTGGATGAAATGATTTTGGTGTTTGAATTTTCTTGTTCTTTTTTGTGTTTATATATAACTTAAATATACATGTATATGTATATTATTTTGCTTGTCCCACGTGGTGTCCGTGTCATATATTTTTATAAATAGCCGCGTCCCATGTCCGTGTCCGTTTCCATGCTTCCCATCCTGTCAGCTTAAGTTCTTGCTTTTCTTTTTATCTGAATTCCTCTGTGTTTTAATCTTCTTAATCTTTTTCCCTTAACATTCAAGCTCAGTCTTACCCCCTTTAACTTCAAAGTTCAAACAATATAATCTACTTCCAAATTAAATCAAACTGGATGCTATTTAATACATACATGTCCAATTAAAGTTATTATGATGTATTATCTATCAAATGATATGAGGTTAGTTTTAAATTATGATTGGAACTGACTGACTTTGGATTTAATACTTGTATTGTTTCAATGGTGTTCTTTCCTTTTTAATATAATTATTGTTTGAGAAAAGTTACCACTTTAAAAATTATACCTGATTTTACCATAAATGGACCCGCAACCCCAGAATGTTAATGTGATCACATCATAGCAGTCAATAATTCCACATTTGAGTTAACATGAGTGTATTAACATGGGGTGGTCACGTCATACTGGTTGTAAATGCCATAACTTGATTTAACATGAGCATATTAAGTCAGCATTTGACAAAGTGTTGCAGTGTGACTGGGCAGCAGTCCGATGCCAAGGGCAGCGCCGTCACCTTCCCAAACATTAGACTATCAATTTGTATTTATACTATGTACAGGGACGGGAAATCGGAACATTTTGGAAATTTATATCACAGCAAATAACTGGGAATGATACAGCGATCTGTCCATGCTAACATGGGGAAGGAGGTGGATGAGGAAGCTCCACCGATTTGTATTGTTGTGAGATATATCCCCACAAGAACATGGTAGTTGGTAAAGACAAAGCTACTAACTGAGAACTGAGAAGGCACAAGTTATGCGAAAGCAGTCTTCCCCGTAATTTTTTTGGAAGGCCTCTGATGCCCTTGGTTATAACTTATAAGAATGTTATGGAACACCAGACCTGTAGTTGCTATCTAAAGATAAGATGTGAGTGGTTGTCATTTGTATCCAACATTTTTGTTGGCCATAAACTTAAAACAGCATTTTTATATGGTATATATAACTTTATCTTGCCCTATATCTTGGCCAAATATATCAGTAGATGCTATAATAATCAGCAAATTGAGAATTTTAACGGATTTGTCTGTATCTCATCTTAAAAGATAATCGTGGCTATTTCCCTGTATTATCTCTTAAGAAAAACACTTTCAGTGGAAAAAGGTGCCTTAGTATATGTTAGGATGGCACTATAGTATATCTAGTAATGATTTTAATGCGCATGCTTGCAGATTATTCACACTTTGAAGAATTGATCCAACGGCTCCAAGCTCAGGCAGAAGAGGAGGCTGGCAAAGAGGATGAAGAGGACGACATTGCAGAGTCTGAATTGCAGGGTTCAGCAGATGCAAATGAGGTTAGCATGTGACTTTGTACCGCCTCACCATATATCAATCGCCACATACTGGTGTAATGAGAAAGCTTAATTTTTGTTTGTTTTGGTGCTTACAACGCTTCTTTTCATCACAGGAAGGTGAAATGGAAAAATTAGATGGAGAGAAGCAGGATGCTGACGAAATGGATGGCTACAATCCGACGAAATATGATGATTATGAGGATGCTTTTGACTGGGATATTATCAAAGATGGACATGGCCAATCTCCATATACGGGCAAGGATGATTTTGGCGATACCTACGATTACAACTGATGGCCTAAAAACAACTTTTGTGGCGTTAATTTATTAATTCTTTCAGCCGGTGATTCTATATCTTACGAGCCCAAATTTTTTCTCATTCCAAAATCCCTGCCAAGCTAGAAAAATAGAGGGGGCTGTGCCCTGTGCTCTCAGTGGGCTGACCTAAATACACAAACGATAACATTAGGCATTACGATTCAAATTTTTATTGTGCCCGAGTGTAAAAGAACTCTATGAGGGAAATGTGAGAAAGTGAAATAAAAATCTCCGACTTGGTAGGTTTCATATGGAAACCAAGGAAAGCCCCCGGTATGCGAATATCAAGACATCTTCTTGTCTATTTCACATTACCTGTACTCATGCTGTTCTTTGGCGACCTGAACTTTGTGTTAAGAAAACCCATTTTAATTTTACACTGATGCCATTGAAGCCCAAGTATGATGCCTTAGATATTTCGAACTTTGCATGAATTATAGCAGAGATGCTACGAATAATATCTTATTTTTCTATAGATGCAGGTAAGAATATTGATGGCTCAGCTGATATTCTTTTGTTTGAAGTTACAACGCACAATATACCACTGCACCAATCAATCAGTTTGTCCCATACCCTTATGTATGCTCAATTTTGTTTTAGAGATTGAGAGTGATGGGTTTTACCGAGAATGCTCTCGCTTGAAGTGGAAGATAGTAATGTATCCCCGTGCATGGGTTCTTTTACTTCTGCTTCAGGCTGATCGTTACGTGGCCAGGGAACTCCCATATATGGGTATTAAAAATTGATTTCAGATCGGTTCTGCCTTTGGGCAATTCAATCAACTTGGAATTATGTTTGTTTGAAAATTGGTAAATTTAAAATCAAATTCGTTTCTATAATGTTTAACTCGGAATAAAACCCAGCTTTGTAGTTTTTCATACTTATTTGAATGATAATCTGATCTGATATATAATAACACAATATTTTTAACATCAAATGTCGATTGTATCTTAAAATTTATTTCTGAAGAACTTTTCATCAATTTTTGTTAACACATAATATCGATAGTGGTTAGATGAAACTTGGGTTAAATACTGATGATATATTCAGTCTTGAACAATATGAACTGTCTAAATTTCTCAATTTGAGACTGATTTAGATTGGTAAAGTTCAAAATTTTAATTGATATTGTTTAAATTTGGACAACAGGCTTCAAAGACAGAATTGTTAAATTTGTTCATACGCTTTGCCCCAACTCAAATGTCCAGATAGACTTTTGGCAGCCTTATTCTCACATCTCATTTGCTGACGTGCAATCTCAAAGAATCCAAAGCAACAAGCGCGGCTACTAGAGGATAAGTGATCTGATCGAATTGATAATTTAAATAGAGTTGGCGCCCTCTCCGTGTCATGACTAATATATGTTATCCTTCACAGCGGCCATGCATCATTGAGAAGCATGCATCATTGAGAAGCGACAGCGGCAAAATTGGCTTAAGAATCGGATTACTTGATAATTGCCTTGAGAATCAGATACTTGCCTTGTACAAAATTTTGTGAATATTTCATCCTCTCTTTCCTTCAACCATTACCTTCTAAACAAAGCAAATATTCTAATTTTTTTGTCCTGTTACGACGAAAGTTGCTGCATTGCGATAGAATAGCCTTCGTGCCAACCCATAACCGAAAGCAATTAAAACAGTTGGCACCACGCTGACAATCAAATTACTCCCAGTTTCGTAAGTGTCGGGATGTTTACTTTCTTCGTTGCAACATAACTTATTGCTATTTGACCGTTGTTGCCTAGTTGATAACTTAGATCTAAAGATTGTATTATGTAAGATACATGATATGATTTACGTAAGAGTAGTAACTGAATTTTTAAAGATCGTCGATCTTAGAGAATCAGAACCATTAGAGACCACTATTAATTAAAATATATCAATTAGGTGGATGGAAGATCAGATCAATTGATTTTTTAGGATAGCGATTTCACCGCACTGCGGCCTATGCATGCAATCTGTGAGATCAATAAAGATTGTCTAGCTTTTTTTAGTTTAAGCATCTGTAGCTTGTATTACCCGCTTTTGTAATGTAGCACACTATTTATTCTAATTATTGATCTACTTTCACAACGACAATATAGAAAGCTGAATGATACAATATCTCTTTGGAAAAAATACTTTATATTTGTTAGCTCACTTTGACAACACATTATTAACGATTTCTCTAACTATTAATCCTGCATTCGCAGTAATTAATAATCTATCACGTATTTCAGGCAATAAACCATTTCCACTATTAGAATCCAAATCAAAGAATGTATATATTATATCAAATATAAACATGTATAGAGTTAACATCGAGCTACTCCCAAATCCTAAAGAATGAGGGTTACCCTCTCATGCGCAATATGGAACCAAATCGATGGAAGGAGAAAGATAAAGCCATAAAGAGCTTTGTAACACGATGCAAGGTTGATCCTTCTATGAAGAATGTTGCAGCTTGATCGAATTGTAGCTGTCGAACTACTCCTCGGGATGCGCCTTGCTCCACGTCTCTGTCTCCTCGTTGAACTATGGTTCCTCATAAAATGACCATATGGTATGGCCTAAATGAAATTTCATAGGACAAGATGAGATTTGTGGCTGGCCTCTTGGGTTTATAAAGAAAAAAGCAAGGTATAATTTATCCAATCGAAGGTTGGATGTTGCCTTGCTGAACGGTGGCCATCAAAACATGTTTAGAACAATGCTAGGATGATAGTTTGGTCCTTGATGGCAGCGCCCCTTTATACTAGGTCATAGAGGAAGTGAATATTAGGGTCATAACAATATCCATTAATTTTGGTCAAATCTAGGCCATTTAAAACAAATTATCGATACCAAAGACTTCAAAGTCAGTACCATCAAAATTGTATAGTCTTTATGGTGAAATTTGCATGTCAAAGTCAATACCAACGACTTCAAAGTTCGTGTCATAGAAATTTGGCAGATTGTATAAATTCTTCACTTGTTTTTGTCTATTTTGGGTACTATATAGATGTTGTCGATTTGGGGATCGATGCCCACAACTTTGGGCATTTTTTCATCATTCCTACACTAAATCAAGCAATATGAGGCCATGTAATCTTATAATAAAATATGTCTAGTTATGCACAAAAGAAGAAGAATTGATACACAAATAATTATATCCCAATTTGGTGAAATATGACTGAACTAAATTAGGATATCAAAAGTAAGATAATTTTATGCGTGCATGAAGACCGTAAGTTTGAACATTGCTCGTACTCGAGCAACATTACTCTTGGATTTATTTGAAGAAGTCAACAAAAAGATAATTACAAATGAATTTTACTTTTCTAACTACCCTCTACCAGTCGGTCCCAAATCGACCCTCGCAAACCACAAAACAACTAACTACTCTAAAGCAATCAATCGTGCTTGTAATAGATGTAAAAAATATTAATGAAACACCATTAACTTGGAGCAACTAACATCATGGTCAGTAGGACAAGTGTTGCTACACATTGTGATGTCCTTACCTACATTGCTCTGATTCAAAGAAAAAAAATCTATTGTGGAAGCAATTCCCCATATAAGCATAGATGAGGGGATAATCATGATTGCATCTACTTTGCAGAGCAATGGGTGGAAATGATGAGTGGCTTAAAAACAAGAATCACTCAAATCATTTATGCAAATAATAAAATATTATGCACCTAAATGATGAATACATTGCTAATGGATGGCTTCAATGCCTATTTTTCCTTTTCTGGTAGAATGATACATGCAAAGAATGTCGCATCCTAATGATGAATTGATATAGATAGTTATGTACATAATACTATTTATACTATTTCATTCTTTATTCATTAGAGAGACCATTGCATTATATTAAGAGATCCCATTCATCCTTTTTTTATTTCCTTTCCTCTTTTTTTGATTACCGTTCTGCCCCTCATTTTATCGAGATAAATAGTTCATGTTCAGACTTTTCCAATCTTTCTTTCTTTTTGGAAGAGTAAAGATATACATATCTTTCCTCTCTCTTTCTTAATGGAGAAAAATAACATAAGAGAACAATGAAACACCTTATGCAATATGCAATGTGTCATGCATTCTATAAGCAAACTAAATATGCTAAAATGAGATGATATGCACAGTTCTTCCTTTCTCATGCAAAAGAAGATGAACTAACTATATGCTTTCTATGATGCTATGATATGAAATAATGAGGAAAATAATTTACACTAAACTTGATCATCCTGAGGTGGTGAGTGAAAATGAAAATGAATAATTGTGGATTACATGATTAAGAAACAATGTCTTTTCCAACTATGGTATGTCCTCTCTTATTAGTATATATAACATGATAATTTTAGAGTCTATATCTCACATGAAAGATCACATTACTATTTGATTGGTATGGATATAAACATCATCATCATACCACAAGTATAGGGTTGAGTTAGGTTTTTCATTCATTAAATACGTCTCAAGTTGACTAAATCAAGCAATTCCTCAAGTTAATACACTCTTGGACATAGAAAATTTAGCTTAAAGAGAAAAACATGAGATCATATTTAAATCTAAACCTTCACAATTGAAATCACATTGTCATTAAACAACTATCCTAACTAAACTATCCAATTTCATCCACAATTGCACTAGATAGGAGTGGACCCTAAAAAATTCAAAACTATTTTTTAGTAAACAAAAAATGTAGATATATGATAAAAAGTAAATATGCAAGTGATAAAGATAGAAGCACCGTTCCACCCCCTATGATTGAATTTAACATTGTCCCCATTTTCAAAAGAAAAGAAAAAATAGAATATCGGTACCCATATGTGATGCAATTTTGGGGCAAAGGTGGAAGGGTGGGATGTATATTAAAACACACTCTCCAATGAGTAATGAGGATCGTCGAAGAATGTCCACTAAGGTACTTGAACTCATCTCTAGCACGTATTTGAGAAGTGCAGGTTATAGAACAAATAAACAACTCCTCAAAATCTCCCTTTAATAATCTACATATTGAATTAGCAGGATGTGTTGGTGCCATCGCCTTGGAAGTTAGGGGTACTGACTTGTCTTAATTTTTGTTGTCGACTACTGCTTTGTGTTAATATTTTCCTTGTGTGAACTAGCGTCTATGCGATGTAGTCGATGGTATTGAGATTTTACTATGATTTCATGCTGCTATTTGGAGAAGTGACTTGGTATTAATGACGAGAGAGTCAGTGAAACTAATTTTTGTCTTGACTTTCCTAAAATAGAAGCAAAGGAAGTCGATGTCATGGGTGTTTCTAAGAAATATCAATGAATATCACAATAGATTTCCAAATGAAGTGGGTGCTAGATCGAGATTTTCATGTACATTCCTATAATAATGATATTCTACACACTAACAAACATGTCAAGGTGCATTCTTTACTTGCATTGAAACTAATGTTCAACAATCTACATAATAAAATGAATCTGATTCTAACAAGATAAACTATCTAATGAACACTTTTTCATCAAAATCAAATCTAATTCAATCATTTTAATTGATGTGTTGCCTCCCAACAAGCACCTTTGTTTTATATTTTAGGGTCTACATGATGCTTACCTCAATCCTAGGTTGTTATAATGGGTGATGAAAAATGACTTGGTAATTTGAAATCCACCATGTCATCATTCAATACCCAGAGACAAGTAACCACAACACATGCCGATGATCATTTCTATAGTAGCTTGAAACACTCTCCCTAATAACAACTCAGATCCTCACGTCACCTGCAAGTCCATGGCCATGAAGTCGAATGGATAGTAATTTTTTCAACTTTGACAAGACCATCCTCCATATCCCAACATGCAACATTATAGATAAATATGCCAGCTAAATTGTCATGCATGTCACTGTTAAATCCTCCAATCCTAACTTTTGAAAGTGTAGAGAGGAGAATAAGATTGATGCTCATCCTTGAATCATACAAGGCTTATTTGAACTTGCTATCACCAATAGAACATGGAATATACAATCATTCTAGGTCTTTCCTCTTTCATGACAACCTCCCTTGAATCCTTTGATTGGTAACTTCATTCAATCCTATAATTTTAGAATCTTTGATCTTGCACTTTTTGGTGATGATATTCTTTAAAAACTTCCCATATATGGATTTTTCTCAATGCCCTCCACCAGTGGATATTAATCGGGAGCTTCCTGAAAATGTCCGCAAATTTTTGGAATTTACTTTTCTTCTTTCTTGGCTATAGATGATCCAAAAAATCACTTTTAGTACATATGTTGTTGGAGTGGAGTGGTGGTGCGTCGATGTGGAGGAATTTATATTTCTTTAGGGACCTTCCTTCTAAGACACCACCCTCTACAACAAAATTTGGTCTGGCAAGAATTTCTTGTGGCTGCTTCTTCTCTAATGTAGGTTCCTTCTTCTTCATAGTTAATGTTCCACTATGAACCTTTACCTGCTCTTGCTGCATGGGAACCTCCTTTAAAATTGGGGGAATATACATGGTAGTGGCGGAGTCTTTAGGTGCCCCCTTGCAAAACCAGTGTGGATGGAATTTCTTTGTCACTCTTCAGTGTTTGTACATTGTCTGAAGCACTCACTTAGACACAATTCTTAGGTTTCCTTGTTCTCCTAGGTCTTCCATACAAGCTATTGGGATATGGGATTCATAGCGGAAAGAGTTGCATGGGTCACAAGGTGTATGGATCTGGAGTCACTTTGGTAGCACAAGCCTTCACATTGTAGATAAAACACACTTCTCTTAGACTAGAATCATAATTTGAATGGTAGGATTTGGGGTCAATTCAATGACATACTCCTTCTCACTGTAGATAAAAATACTCTTGGCTTGCTGGTGTTTGTGAGAACCCACTACACTAAACGATCTTACTCAAAACATAAAACACAATCAATCACTAATTAATCACATATCCATAAATATGGGTAAATTAAAACCGATTTCAACGTCACAACCTACTAAGAAATATTTGCATAAGAGCCCAACATCTTTCTTTTATCCACACTATGCCAAGAATTTGATACAAATTTTTCTATCTCCTTAGCCACAACATATATGCACAAGAGAACAATATTTGTATATGCCACACAAACAAACATTAATATGCTAACAAAAGTCGATTCGTTTGAAACACCATATACAAACTTTTCCTGCCCGGACTGAGAGTACATGGACGACTCTAGGACACGCTAGACATCTAATCAACTTTCTCAAAAATTCATTACTATAGCTCCTCTTTGATGCCACATGTTTGTTTCCATCACTTCCGATTACATAAAAAATATGGCAAACCACAAGGGTGAGACCCATATCCCAACAAGAGATATAACCTCCAACAACGCTTATTGATTACAACATTTTAAGTAATTAAATAGTTTAATTAGTTTAATCAGATATAAAAAATAGGCTCAATAGTAGGGATTATTGATAGAATACATAAAGGAACAGATAATAATTATCATCATTAGACTGACGATCACCCTTTATCTTGTTGACAATATAAGCAATTCAATAGCATATGCATATCTAGCATCACGAGCAAGTCCAATAACATAGAATCTCTACCATTATGAATAAGTCTAGCCACATAAGCATAGCTAACAAAATTATCATGTATAATAGGTCGAACATATTAACATCATAAGAAGAGCTAACAACATAAGCACAACTATCTGCATAAGCATGATTAGCAGTATATACATCTCTAGTAACAAAGGCATGGCTAGCATGCTAAACGTAACTAACAACATGAGATATCTAGCATCATGATTATAATAAGTAGTAGCAGTATAGTTATCAGCATAATCATGGCTACTGTATGTACGCATCTATAATGTTAAGCATATCCATAACATAAGTATATGTACTATCTCTTAATTGCACTAAGTATCATCTTTATGTAAAGATAACAAACAATGGTTATCATCCAATGTGAAGCGTCATTTATAACCCTAAACAAATATGCTACACGGCTGTATTACATCTTTTATTACGCCCTAAAGAATTTGAATCGTACCATTCAAAGTACAACCAACCCCTACAAAGGGCTATTCAATTCCGTATAAGATCTAGGAGTGCCGATATCCTAAGATCTCTTCCCCTCGATCAGTATGAGTAAAAAGGCAGTGACATATCAATCAAAGCTGCCACCACAATGACATATATTCCTGTAACTAGCCCACCTTGGTACAGGTCATGACGTTAGCATCTAGGGTATTCAAACCCAATCACTAAGGTACAACCACAGTTGTCCTCTAATCACATCATGTCATAATCACCGAGACACAACCACAACCATTCTCAATCACATCAGATGTATGATGCATGACCATAGCCATCCTCCACAATCTGCATTGTGGATGACAAGGATATATCCTCAACCTACCACCCCCACATACTCAACAATATGCACTATGCGTTTCCCTTAGGAATACTCATTTCACCATCCAGCAAATTCTGACATTGAAGATGGCTCTACGACACAAGGCACTACATGATTACAGTTACACTTGATTAGTTATGTCGATTGGGTGAATTAAGGCTGCATCAAACAAATGGACATACAAACCCTAATTCACTTCTAGCAAGCATATAATTACCACAACTTTTAAAAGATATAAAACATGTGAAACATAATATCTCAAGGCCTGCCCACAACTCTGGTGCCCCATTTCTCAAGGACAGACCTTGGGTGCCCCATTTGGTCAGCCCTCCTGTTCCCTAGTACCAAATCCTATGGAACAAGCACCACACCCCCATATGGAGCTACTGCCTCTATAGGGGAATTCTTAGAAGATGGCCTACTCTGGACAAAATGTGTGATTGGGGGTTGGTTACTAATGTTAGGTGTTTGTTGTGCAAAAACACAGATGAATCACACTCACATCTTATGTGGGGATTCCCATTTACTAAATACATATGGTGCAGGATTTCTCTTAAGTTGGGACATGGAGGTAGTCCACCGGACAATATGGATGACGCTATTCCCTGGATTCTGAAAAATTCTGCCCATAGTCACCCCATAATGTGTTTTTCTGGCATGTGTATTGCTGCTACGATGTTTATTGTATGGAAGGAGAGGAACAATAGACTACACAATGGAAAGGAGAGATGTAATCTCGAGATTTCTGATGAGTGTGTGAGCTATTTGAGACTTACTTGTAAGGCCAGACCCCATATCTATAAGGGGATGAGCCAAATGACTCTAGAAAACTGGGGAATTTTATAGAGCTTACTCCCCTTTGTACAGTTGTATATAAGGTTTTTGGGTTATGGCCACCCCTATACCTTTTTCTTGAGTAATATTTTACCTTATCTATAAAAAAAGAAACATAATTTCTCATCTCATCATCACATGGTACTATTCACTTGCCATTCATGAGACCACACTAGTCATCATACTATCACAAGATATAAATCCTTTTCATAATATCACATGGTATCAACCCTTATCAACGTAAGAGGATTGCAACTCATTCAGGGATCAACCATTTCCAAAGGTCATTAAGACCATCATACTACCCCATGATATAAATCCTTTGCACAATATCACAAGGTATCAACCCTTATCAACACAAGAGGATTACACCTCAATCATGGCTCAACCATGCCCAAAGGTCATTAAGACCATCATACTATTCCCTGCAAGATCATCATTATCTTTGCATGCCTTATAATAAGGCTCAACAACATCACTTACATATAATACACTGGACCAACACAATATTGCATTAATGAGCTAGGATATATTAATAAACAATCATAGTAGGGTTATATTAACATTAAGAACATTCCTTTATTACATCAACATGCAAGGAATCTAGATATGATTAACACTCATCATATTCATAATGCACATGTTTAGCATAAGAAAGTATCAACCATGTGGCTATGATAACCACCAATTAACACATTAAGGTTATGATCATGTTAAGGAGGTTATTCCACCACCATTCCATCATATAATAATGTTAAACATGAATACTCATCTTTATCTATTTGTATTAGAGTTTAGTTCAACATGATAAATTATATCAATGTTACTAATTAACACTTATACTCAAACCCTAACTCACGACATCCCCATTGGATCATGGATGCATAAGGTGAAGAATCACCATCACATTCCATACTATTCTCAAGTATGGACCCACAGATAAATCAAGGTGTAATCATCGAGTTATAGCATACTAGGGTTTCAACAACAATAACAGAGTACTCCATGATTGTATTAGTCATTCAAGGACCATTCATACCCAATTATCATAATTTAGTTATATTAAAGCTAGGTATAACAAGCTATTACTCATTAGGGTTCAATATCAACACAATATGATTATCATACCTTCTATTCATATGATTTAATAGGTAAGACTACCTTATTAAGGGCGACCCTCCATTTTTTCCATCATCATTCAATCCATATCACCATACCACAATGTCACCCAGAACCATTAGATGTTTAAAAGGTAAGACCATTGATTGTTTACATAAGTAAGCATCTTGGATAAACCGCCTATGAATTCCTTGATTTGTTCTCTAGAAAGAGTCACCATGTAACCCTTGACATCCCTTGATTAACAACACAAAAAGTTCCATTGAGAATAGGGTAAAACCCACAATCGACTGTTCATTTAAAACAAGACATCCATTGTCAACAAGTGAGATCCTTAAGTTGATCATATAAAGGAAACCATCAAAATCACATTATGAGGACCAAAATATTACATTAGCCATCATTACACTTTATTGGAGGAATAAATATTAGATCTAGACCATTGGGTCAAGTTCATATGTTAAAACCATCAATTACAGTATAGATCCGACCATTGCATCAAGTGACCCAAGAAAACATTGGTCTAAGGCTTAATTAAAGCTACAACTACAATGCTTAACTCACCATAGGTTTTAGAGACCTTATCCACCACCATTAGTGACCATTAAGTCACCATAGGTTGTTAGATCAACACTATATTCATTAATTAGCATCAAATATTAAGCTAATGTCATCATTGATTGATAACATCAGTAGGGTACTTAATGGTTGATCATTAAACATATATGATCCAAAACCTGACCTAAGGGGGTGACCATAGGTTGTCAGTATCATCTGACACCTTTGATCCTGACCATCAGTTGTCATGAAGACAACACCATAGGGTTGTTGTAATGGTACAATCATCGGGTCATGGGTTTATAAAAGAAATCATCTTTAAACCCTTAGGAATAACTAAACATGATTAAAAGTTCATATATAACTTTAAGTAGAAGGTAAACTCCCAAACAGATGAAAACATGAGAAGGTAGGGTAGGAAATCCAAGCATAAGCTGTGAACTCATCCATCTAGCACCTTTCTTCATCAAATGAACAAACCCAAGTGTCCATGGCCTTAAAACCATTAAGAATATACAAGCACAAACACAAGAAGCTCCCCCACTATCCATAGAGACATTATTATCCCTCATTTCTTGAATTTATAAGCAAAACAAATAATTCATTAGTTGATATCTACTAAAGGTAGCTCATCCATGAAGGGGTAAACCCTAAAATACCCTTGGAGAAAACACCTTCAAACAAAGGTTTAAATAGGTGCAACATGGCTCAAAAAGATCAATAATGATGATAGAATATACAAGGAACATAATGCAAGTGATAAATTGCAAAGAAAACCTCTCAATTGGGTAAATTGCATAACTTGCTCAAACAATGTCCAAATTGGACCAAATTTGAAACTTAGGCTTGTATTATGATTTCAAATCATATCACAAGGTTATATTAGGGTTATAAGAATTCAATTATGATAATTAAGCTTATTCAAATCATTAAGCAAGTTTAGGGGCCTTACAACTATAAACCCCTAACATGGATTTCGCCCCCAAAATCTAAGGTAAACAAAGATGGGTACTTCCTCTGCACCTCATCCTATTAACTTCACATGCTTACTTGCATATCATGGTGATGTCGCATCAGTTTTACTTATCTCATCTTGGGTCAACACAAACCCCCTCACCAAAGAAGACATTCCCAATATGGAATGTAGAAACTTATTGTGTCATATATACAACTCTAATAGTAATGTTCAACTTTAAATTCTAGCTATCATCCTAGAATTATATCTATTGTATCAACACATTACTCAAAATTCATACTTGCTAGCTTTTTACCAATCATGGCATGTCTCATACCATTCCTTGAAGCATAAAAAAGCGATGTATCCATCCTTTTTTTTTCTAGATACACTGACACTGGAACACTTGTCAGTTCTTTTTCAGCATCAAAAGAAATGCTGACGCTGACACCTGTCATTCCATACAAGGAAACATCATTCCTAGTCAAACTTATTAGGGGTGAAACAAAAACACTATCTTCACCTTACTAGGATTTACACAACCTACTTAGAAGACATATCATGATCCCATAAAGACATTTAATCAACTCCATCTCACTCTTGTTCAACTTGTCTCATAACTATTGCTGCTTCAGAAACCCTAAGGTTTTTGAAGAAATATTGATCATACTTTTGACCATATATGAAATACTTTGACATGTCATCATTCAAAGCTTGATATAACTTGTATGACATGACTGGAACACTCTGTTCCTCCTATTCATAAATTCTATTTGTACATTGGTTAGTCTAAAGGACATAACTCTAAATTCATCATGGTCATGTGAATTATGTCATCCAATCTAACTCTTATGCATTGATATTTGATCGTAGGTTTGTCTTAAAGGAACACAATATCACTTATTTATTGACCAACAAACCATCTATCCTTGATAGTGGTCTTGCCCAACTATCACTGAACCATACACAACATTATAGAATCACTTTTACTTTTCTTTCCAAACAACATTTAGAGGGTCATAATCAACTCTCTCTCCCTCTATTTAAGGGAGAGGAACACTTGAAATGTTCATTTAATAAACATCTCCAACCTTCACATACTTCCCATACTGTTGATACATCTTGGATACTAGGATTCACTACCTTGGTATCCACCTCATGTGCTATAAGGAACTCACATCCTTATCTCATCCACTTTTACCAACACAAAAAATTTCAAATGATATAAGAGGATTCTCCCAAATTATTGGAAGGTTCAAAAGCAAACTAATCACAAACTTTATGATCTTGGAACCATAGTCCAAGCAACCTTATGCTATAATAAGCTATCCACCCTCATGTTTGTAGACAATCCACACGTACCAAGTGGCAATGATCCACTTGAAAGTTGTGCCCTAGAAAGAAAAGATACAAAGGGAAACACACTTCCCATACAATAGCAACATTGTTCAAGGGTCACCAGCAAAAAGGTAACCAATTCTATTTTCATTGTGCGAGTTACAACTTCTTATGTATCATTTTACCCATTTCATTTTGGGTTCCTTGCCATTAGCATAGGAATCACCATGATTAACATATCTCATTACTCCTTCCTTGATGACTTTTTATCACACTTGGGTATGTTCTCTTATTTTATTATATTTTTCAACCACTTATCAACAGGTAAATCATCATATTCCATATTTTCTTCATTAAATAGGGATCATCTCCCTTATTTTTTTTTCACATGACATGCTAATTTTACATTAACACTTTCTTAGACACATATGTTGGTCTGAGATTAACTTAGGATCCACCTTATTCTTTTATCATTGTTCCCATTTATCTTCTCATTTTGTACTTGTTATAGGAGTTCTTTCCATCTTATGTGGATTTCATACCTTGATTCACTTTATAAGCATAAACTTATCTATCTTTTACTTTATTATCTTCTTGAATCACATCTTCAAGAACTCTTCTTTTTCAAATTTATATTCAGATTTAGATTTCATGGTGTTGTATCTTTCTCTTATAGTTACCAAACATTCAAGTTTTAGATTATGATGCAATTCTCATTTTCTTTAAGGTAGGATTGAGATATTCACACCATGATTTCTTATTCATTATGCTCTTTAGATTGTCTCAAAATGACTACTTGACCAGAGTAATCAGAAAGATGACAATCTAAAAGTTCCATACTTATCTTTCTTTAATAATTGAATACCTAGCCAGGGCATCCAAGTACTGAGATTAGGTAGTATGCACCATGTTTTTGTGTCACGTTCCTAACTTAGACATCATCTTAGTCTTAATTCATAGTGTCCCTATAGACTCCGTGAACCTAAAGATCTGATACCAACTTGTGAGAACCCACTACACTAAACAAGATTACTCAAAGCATAAAACACAATCAATCACTAATTAATCACATACCCAAAAATATGGGTAAATTAAAACCGATTTCAACTTCAACACTTGCTCATAAATATTTGCATAAGAGCCAACATATTTCTTTTATCCATACTATGTCAAGAATTTGATACAAATTGTTCTATAGCCTTAGCCACAACATATATGCACATGAGAAAAATATTCGTATATGCCACACAAAGAAGCATTAATATGCTAACAAAAGTTTAATTCGTTTGAAACACCATGAACAAACTTTTCCTGCCTTGATCGAGAGTACATGGACGACTCTAGGACACACTAGACATCTAAACAACTTTCTCAAAGATTCCTTACTATAGCTCCTCTTTGATGCCACGTGTTTGCTTTCATCACTTCTGATTACATAAAAAATGTGGCAAACCACAAGGGTGAGACCCATGTCCCAATAAGAGATATGACCTCCAACAATGCTTATATATTGATTACAACATTTGCTTATTGATTACAACATTTTAAGTAATTAAATAGTTTAATTAGTTTAATTAGATATAAAAAATAGGCTCAATAGCAGGGATTATTGATAGAATACATAAAGGAACATATAATAATTATCATCATTAGACTGACTATCACCCTTTATCTTGTTGACAATATAAGCAATTCAGTAGCATATGCATATCTAGCATCATGAGCAAGTCTAGTAACCTGACCTATGTAGCACAGATGGTTGAGCACGGTAGGTCCTCCCCCGGGGACCCGAACTCGAACCTCCCGTTGCACACAACATTTACCACCCTTACAGTCATCCGGGCTCTAGCATGCTCTTTGAGGGAGGGGAGAGACTAATGTTTCTCCTAACTAAAAAAAAGTCTAGTAACATAGAATCTCTATCATTATGAATAAGTCTAGCCACATAAGCATAGCTAACAACATTAGCATGTCTAATAGGTCAAACATATTAACATCATAAGAAGAACTAACAACATAAGCACAACTATTATCATAAGCATGATTAGACGTATATGCATCTCTAATAACAAAGGCATGGCTAGCATGCTAAAAGTAACTAACAATATGAGATATCTAGCATCATGATTATAATCAGCAGTAGTAGTATAGTTATCAACATAAGCATGGCTACTATATGTACGCATCTACAATCTTAAGCATATCCACAACATAAGTATATATACTATCTCTTAATTTCACTAAGCATCATATTTATGTAAAGATAACAAACAAGGGCTATCATCCAATGTGAAACATCGTGTATAACCCTAAACAAATATGCTACACGGCTATACTACACCCTTTATTATGCCTTGGGGAATTTGAATCATACCATTCAAAGTCCAACCGACCCCTACAAAGGGCTATTCGGTTCCATATAAGATCTAGGAGTGTCGATATCCTAAGATCTCTTCCCCTTGTCCAGTACGAGTAAAAAGGCAGTGACATATTAGTCAAATCTGCCACCACAACGACATAATCCTGTAACTAGCCCACCTTGGTACAAGTCACAGTGCTAGCATCTAGGGTATTCAAACCCAATCACTGAGTTACAACTGCTATTGTCCTCTAATCACATCATGTTATAATCACCGAGACACGACTGCAACCATTCTCAATCACATCAGATGTATGAGGCCTGACCATAGCCATCCTCCACAATCTACATTGTGGATGACAAGGATATATCCTCAACCTACTACCCCCACACACTCAAAAGTATGCACTCTGAGTTTCCCCTAGGAATACTCATTTCACCATCCAGCAAATTCTGACACTGAAGATGGCTCTACGGCATAGGGCACTACATGATTAGAGTTGCACTTGATTAGTTATGCCAATTGGGTGAATTAAGGCTGCATCAAACAAGTGGACATACAAACCCTAATTCACTTCTAGCAATCATACATATATCACAACTTTTAAAGGATATAAAATGTGTGAAACATAATTTCTCATCTCATAATCACATGGTACTATTCACTTTCCATTCATGAGACCACACTAGTCATCATACTATCACAAGATATAAATCCATTTCACAATATCACATGATATCAACATAAGAGGATTACACCTCATTCAGGGCTCAACCATGCCCAAAGGTCATTAAGACCATCATACTATCACATGATATAAATCCTTTTCACAACATCATAAGGTATCAACCCTTATCAACACAATAGGATTACACCTCATTTAAGGCTCAACCATGCCCAAAGGTCATTAAGACCATCATACTCTTCCCTATAAGATCATCATTATCTTTGCATGCCTTATAACAAGGCTCAACAACATCACTTACATATAATACACCAGGCCAACACAATATTACATTAATGAGCTAAGATATATTCATAAACAATCATAGTAGGATTATATTAACATTAAGAACATTCCTTTAATACATCAACATGCAAGGAATCTAGATATGATTAACACTCATTATATTCATAAAGCACAAGTTTAGCATAAGAAAGTATCAACCATGTGGCTATTATAACTGCCAATTAACAAATTAAGGTTATGACCATGTTAAGGAGGTTATTCCACCATCATTCCATCATATAAGCATGTTAAACATTATTACTCATCTTTATCTATTTGCATTAGAGTTAGGTTCAACATGATAAATTATATCAATGTTACTAATCAACACTTATACCCAAACCCTAACTCACGACATCCCCATTGGATCATGGATGCATAAGGTGAAACATTACCATCATATGAACCCACACATAAATCAAGATGTAACCAGCGAGTTATAGCATACTAGGGTTTCAACAACAATTACAGAGTACTTCATGATTGTATTAGTCATTGAAGGACCATTCATACCCAATTACCATCATTTAGTTATATTAAAGCTAGGTATAACAAGTTATACCTCATTATGGTTACATATCAACACAATATTATTATCATCCCTTCTATTCATATGAGTGAATAGGTAAGACTACCTTATTAAGGGTAACCCTCCATTTGTTCCATCATCATTCAACCCATATCACCATACCACAATGTCACCCAGAACCATTGGATGTTTAAAAGGTAAGACCATTGATTTTTTACATAAGTAAACACCTCGGATAAACCACCTATTAATTCCTTGATTTGTGCTCTAGAAAGAGTCACCATTTAACCCTAGACATCCCTTAATTAACAACACAAAAAGTTCCATTGAGAATAGGGTAAAACCCACAATCGACTATTCATTTAAAACATGCAATCCATTGTCAACAAGTAAGCTCCTCAAGTTGATCATATAAAGGAAACCATATAAATCACATTATTAGTACCGACATATTACATTAGCCATCATTCCACTTTATTGGAGGAATAAACATTAGCTCTTGACCATTGAGTCAAGTTCATATGTTAAAATCATCAATTACAGTATTGATCTGACCATTGGATCAAGTGACCTAAGAAACCATTGGTATAAGGATTAATTGATGCTAAAAATACAATTATTAACTCACCATAGGTTGTAGAGACCTAATACACCATCATTAGTGATCATTAAGTCACCATAGGTTGTTAGATCAACACTATATTCATTAATTAGCTTCAAATATTAAGCAAATGTCATCATTGATTGATAACATCAGTATGGTACTTAATGGTTGATCATTAAGCTCTAATTGATCCAAAACCTGACCTAAGGGGGTGACCATAGGTTGTCACCATCATATAACACCTTTGATCCCAACCATCAGTTGTCATGAAGACAACACCATAGGGTTGTTGCAATGGTACCATCATCGGAGAAGAAATCATATTTAAACCCTTAGGAATAACATACACATGATCAGAGGTTCATATAGAACTATAAGTAGAAGGTAAACTCCCAAATAGAAGAAAACATGAGCAGGTAGAATAGGAAATCCAAGCATAAGCTGCGAACTCATCCATCCATCACCTTTCTTCATCAAATGAGAAAACCCAAGTGTCCATGGCCTTAAACCATTAATCATATACAAGAAAACACATAAGAAGATACCCCAACTTCCATATAGACATTATTGTCCCTCATTTCTTGAATTTCCAAGAAAAACAAATGATTCATTAGTTGAACGCTACTAAAGGTCGCTCATCCATGAAGGGGTAAACCCTAAAATACCCTTGGAGAAAACACCTTCAAACCAAGGTTTAAATAGGTGCCACATGGCTCAAAAATATAAAGAATGATGATAGAATATCCAAGGAACATAATGCAAGTGATAAATTACAATGAAAACCTCTCAATCAGGTAAATTGCAGAATAGCCCAAAGTATGCATAAAATTGCATAACTTACTCAAATAGTGTCCAAATTGGACCAAATTTGAAACTTAAGTTTGCCTTATGATTTCAAATAATATCACAAGGTTATATTAGGTTTATAATAATTCCATTATTATAATTAATCTTATTTAAATCATTCATCAAGTTTAGGGGCCTTACAACTATAAACCCCTAACAAGGATTTCACCCCCAAAATCCAAGGTAAATAAAGATGGGTACTTCCTATGAACCTCATCCTATTAACTTCACATGGATACTTTTATATCATGGTGATTTCACATCATTCATACATATCTCATCTTGTGCCAACACAAAACCCCCCACCAAAGAAGACATTCTCAATATGGAATGTAGGAACTTATTGTGTCATATGTACAACTCTAGTAGTAATGTTCAACATTAAATTCTAGCTATAATCCTAAAGTTATATCTATTGTACCAACACATTACTCAAAAGTCATACTTTCTAGCTTTTTACCAATCATGGCATGTCTCATACCATTCCTTGAAGCATAAAAAAAGCGATGTGTCGATCCTTTTTTTTCTAGATACACTGACACTGGAACACTTTTCAGTTCTTTTTTAGCATCAAAAGAAATGTTGACGTTGACATGTGTCATTCCATACAAGGAAACATCATTCCTAGTCAACCTTATTAGGGTTGAAACAAAAACACTATCTTCACCTTACTAGGATTTACACAACCTACTTAGAAGACATATCATGATCCCATAAAGACATTTAATCAACCCCATCTCACTCTTGTTCAACTTGTCTCATAACTATTGCTGCTTCGAAAACCCTAAGGTTTTTGAAGAAATATTGATCATATTTTTGGCCATATTTGAAATACTTTGACATGTCATCATTCAAAGCTTGATATAACTTGTATGACATGACTGAAACACTCTGTTCCTCCTATTCATAAATTCTATTTGTAAATTGGTTAGTCTAAAGGACATAACTCTAAACTCATCATGGTCACGTGAATTATGTCATTCAATCTAACTCTTATGCATTGATATTTGATCGTAGGTTTGTCTTAACGGAACACAGTATCACTTATTTATTGACCAACAAACCATCTATCATTGATAGTGGTCTTGCCCAACTATCACTGAACCATACACAACATTATAGAATCACTTTTATTTTTCCTTCCAAACAACATTTAGAGGGTCATCATCAACTCTCTCCCCCTCTATTTAAGGGAGAGGAACACTTGAAATGTTCATTTAATAAACATCTCCAACCTTCACATACTTCCCATACTATTGATACATCTTGGATACTAGGATTCACTACCTTGGTATCCACATCATGTGCTATAAGGAACTCACATCCTTATCTCATCCACTTTTACCAACATAACAAATTTCAAAACATATAAGAGGAGTCTCCAAAATTATTGGAAGGCTCAAAAGTAAACTCATCACAAACTTTATGATCTTAGAACCATAGTCCAAGAAACCTTATGCTATAATAAGCTATCCACCCTCATTTTTGAAGACAATCCAGACGTACCAAGTGGCAATAATCCACTTGAAAGTTGTGCCCTAGAAAGAAAAGACACAAAGGGAAACACACTTCCCATACAATAGCAACATTGTTCAAGGGTCACTAGCAAAAAGGTAACCAATTCTATTTTCATTATGCGAGTTACAACTTCTTATGTATCATTTTACCCTTTTCATTTTGGGTTCCTTGCCATTAGCATAGGAATCATCATGATTAACATATCTCATTACTCCTTCCTTGATGACTATTTATCACACTTGGGTACGTTCTATTATTTTATTATATTTTCAACCACTTATCAACATTTAAGTCATCATATTCCACATTTTCTTCATTAAACATGGATCACATCCCTTAATTATTTCACATGACATGCTGATTTCACACTAACACTTTCTTACACACATAGGTTGGTCTGAGATTAACTCAGGTTCCACCTTATTCCTTTGTCATTGTTCCCATATCTTCTCATTTTGTACTTGTTATAGGAGATCTTTCCATCTTATATGAATTTCATACCTTGATTAACTTCATAAGCATATACTAGTCTGTCCTTTACTTTATCATCTTCTTGAATCACATCTTCAAGAACTCCTCTTTTTCTAATTTATATTCAGATTTAGATTTCATTGTGTTGTATCTTTCTCTTATAGTTACCAAACATTCAAGTTTTGATAGATTATGATGCAATTCTCATGTTCTTTAAGGTAGGACTGAGATATTCACACCATGATTTCTTATTCATTATGCTCTTTAGATTGTCTCAAAATGACTATTTGATCAGATTAATAAAAAAGATAACAATCTAGGAGTCCCATAATTACCTTTCTTTAATAATTGAATACCTAGCCAGGGCATCCAAGTACTGAGATTAGGCAGTATGTACCATGTTTTTGTGTCACGTTCCTAACTTAGACATCATCCTAGTCTTAAGTCCTAGTGTCCATGTAGACTCAGTGAACCTAAAGCTCTGATACCATCTTGTGAGAACTTGCTACACTAAACGAGATTACTCAAAACATAAAACACAACCAATTACTAATTAATCACATACCCAAAAATATGGGTAAATTAAAACCGATTTCAACGTCAGCACTTACTCATAAATATTTGCATAAGAGCCCAACATCTTTCTTTTATCCATACTATGCCAAGAATTTGATACAAATTATTCAATCGCCTTAGCGACAACATATATGCACAAGAGAATAATATTCGTATATGCCATACAACGAAGCATTAATATTCTAATAAAAGTTCGATATATTTGAAACACCACATACAAACTTTTCCTGCTCAGACCGAGAGTACAGGGACAACTCTAGGACACACTAGACATCTAATCAACTTTCTCAAAGATACATTACGATATGTACTCTTTTATGCCACATGTTTGTTTTCATCACTTCCGATTACCTAAAAAAATGTGGCGAACCACAAGGGTGAGACCCATGCCCTGCAAGAGATACAACCTCCAACAACACTTATTGATTACAACATTTCAAGTAATTAAACAATTTAAGTAGTTTAATCAAATATAACAAATAGGCTCAATAGCAGGGATGATTGCCATAATACATAAAGGAATAGATAATAATTATCATCATCAGACAGACTATCACCCTTATCTTGTTGACAATATAAGCAATTCAATGGCATATGCATATCTAGCATCATGAGAAAGTCTAGTAACATAGAATCTTTATCATTATGAATAAGTCTAGCCACATAAGCATAGATAACAACATTAGTATGTCTAATAGGTCAAACATATTAACATCATAAGAAGAGCTAACAACATAAGCACAACTATCTGCATAACCATGATTAGTAGTATATGCATCTCTAGTAACAAAGGCATGGCTAGCATGCTAAACGTAACTAACAACATGAGATCTCTAGCATCATGATTATAATCAACAGTAGCAGTATAGTTATCAACATAAGCATGGCTACTGCATGTACACATCTACAATGTTAAGAGTATCCACAACATAAGTATATATACTATCTCTTAATTGCACAAAGCATCATCTTTATGTAAAGACAACAAACAAGGTTTATCATCCAATGTGTAACATCGTGTATAAACCTAAACAAATATGCTACACGACTGTATTACACCTTTTATTATGCCCTAGAAAATTTGAATCGTACCATTCAAAGTCCAACCGACCCCTACGAAGGGCTATTCATTTCTGTACAAGATCTAGGAGTGCCAGTATCCTAAGATCTCTTTTCCCCAGTCAGTACGAGTAAAAAGGTAGTGACATATTAGTCAAAGCTACCACCATAGTGACATATAGTCCTATAACTAGCCCACCTTGGTACAGGTCATGACGCTAACATCTAGGGTATTCAAATCACTAAGGTACAACCATAGTTTTCCTCTAATCACATCATGTTATAATCACCGAGATACGACCACAACCGTTCTTAATCACATCAGATGTATGAGGCATGACCATAGCCATCCTCCACAATTTGCATTGTGGATAACAAGGATATATCCTCAACCCGCCACCCCCACATACTCAATAGTATGCGCTCTGAGTTTCCCTTAGGAATACTCATTTCACCATCCAACACGTTCTGACACTAAAGATGGCTCTATGGCACATGGCACTACATGAATAGAGTTGCACTTGATTTGTTATGCCAATGGGTGAATTAAGGCTGCATCAAACAAGTGGACATACAAACCCTAATTCACTTCCAGCAAACATATAAATATCCCAACTTTTAAAATATATAAAATGTGTGAAAGATAATTTCTCATCTCATCATTACATGGTACTATTCACTTGCCATTCATGAGACCACACTAGTCATCATACTATCACAAGATATAAATAATTTTCACAATATCACATGACCTCATTCAGGGCTGAACCATGTCCAAAGGACATTAAGACCATCATACTATTACATAATATAAATCCTTTTCACAATATCATAGGGTATCAACCCTTATCAACACAAGAGGATTACACCTCATTCAGGGCTCAACCATGCCCAAAGGTCATTAAGACCATCATACTATTCCCTTCAAGATCATAATTATCTTTGCATGCCTTATAACAAGGCTCAACAACATCACTTACATATAATACACCGGATCAACACAATATTGCATTAACGAGCTAAGATATATTCATAAACAATCATAGTAGGGTTATATTAACATTAAGAACATTCCTTTATTACATCAACATGCAAGGAATATAGATATGGTTAACACTCATCATATTCATAATGCACATGTTTAGCATAAGAAAGTGTCAACCATGTGGCTATGATAACCACCAATTAACACATTAAGGTTATGATCATGTTAAGGAGTTTATTCCACCATAATTCCATCATATAAGAATGTTAAACATGAATACTCATCTTTATCTATTTGCATTAGAGTTAGGTTCAACATGATAAATTATATCAATGTTACTAATCAACACTTATACCCAAACCCTAACTCATGACATCCCCATTAGATCATGGATGCATAAGGTGAAGAATCACCATCACATTCAATACTATTCTAAAGTATGAACCCACACATAAATCAAGGTGTAACCATCGGGTTATAGCATACTTGGGTTTCACCAACAATAATAGAGTACTCCATGATTGTATTAGTCATTCAAGGACCATTCATACCCAATTACCACCATTTAGTTATATTAAAGCTAGGTATAATAAGCTATACCTCATTAGGGTTACATATCAACACAATATGATTATCATCCCTTCTATTCAGATGAGTGATTAGGTAAGACTACCTTATTAAGGGTAACCCTCTATTTGTTCCATCATCATTCAACCCATATCACCATACCGCAATGTCACCCAGAACCATTGGATGTTTAAAAGGTAAGACCATTGATTGTTTACATAAATAAACACCTTGGATAAACAACCTATTAAGTCCTTGATTTGTGCTCTAGAAAGAATCACCATTTAACCCTAGACATCCCTTGATTAACAACACAAAAAGTTCCACTGAGAATAGGGTAAAACCCACAATGGGATGTTCATTTAAAACAAACCATCCAGGGTCAAAAAGTAAGCTCCTTAAGTTGATCATATAAAGGAAACCATATAAATCACATTATTAGGACCAACATATTACATTAGCCATCATTCCACTTTATTGGAGGAATGAACATTAGATCTTGACCATTGGGTCAAGTTCATATGTTAAAACCATCAATTACAATATAGATCCGACCATTGCATCAAGTGACCCAAAAAATCATTGGTGTAAGGCTTAATTTATGCTACAACGACAAAGATTAACTCACCATAGGTTGTAGAGACCTGATCCACCATCATTAGTGATCATTAAGCCACTATAGGTTGTTAGATCAACACTATATCCATTAATTAGCATCAAATATTAAGCTAATGTCATCATTGATTGATAACATTAGTAGGATACTTAATGGTTGATAATTAAACTTATAATTAATCCAAAACCTGACCTAAAGGGGTGACCATAGGTTTTCACCACCATCTGACACCTTTGATCTCGACCATCAGTTGTCATGAAGACAACACCATACGGTTATTACAATGGTACCATCATCAGGTCATGGGTTTATAGAAGAAATCATCTTTAAACCCTTAGGAATAACGTACACATGATCACAAGTTTATATAGAACTATAAGTAGAAGGTAAACTCCCTAAAAGAAGAAAACACGAGCAGGTAGGGTAGGAAATCCAAGCATAAGCCGTGAACTCATCCATCTAGTACCTTTCTTCATCAAATGAGAAAACCCATGTGCCCATGGCCTTAAACCATTAAGAATATACAAGAACACACACAAGAAGATCCCACACCATCAATAGAGACATGAGTATCCCTCGTTTCTTGAATTTCCAAGAAAAACAAATAATTCATTAGTTGATAGCTACTAAAGGTAGCTCATCCATGAAGGGGTAAACCCTAAAATACCCTTAGAGAAAACACCTTCAAACCAAGGTTTAAATAGGTTCCCCATGGATCAAAAAGATCAAGAATGATTATAGAATATACAAGGAACATAATGCAAGTGATAAATTGCAAAGAAAACCTCTCAATTGTGTAAATTGCAGAAAAGTCCAAAATGTGCATAAAATTGCATAACTTGCTCAAACAGTGTCCAAATTAGACCAAATTTGAAACTTAAGCTTGTATTATGATTTAAAAGCATATAATATAGTTATATTAGGGTTATAATAATTAAATTATGATAATTAAGCTTATTCAAATCATTAAGTAAGTTTAGAGGCCTTAAAGTGTTGACGTGCCATCTCCTTAAAGTGTGATAAATCCACAACTATCTTTGAGGGTTTTAGTCCCTAAAATTATGATTCAAGACCATTGATATCACTGCTTATGCTTTGTTTAGTTGCGATTTTTCGAAAACGTCTCCTAGACTATCATCTTTATTTGGATCCCACTCATGTTACTTTTTTTGAAAACTATATTGCTGGTGCACTTGAGCTTGTTGCACCTGTGAAGGGTTCCACTTTAGAACCTCTCCAAGAACTCCCAGCCATGGTTGATCATCACACTAGTAACTAATCTGCTACGTTGAATACATTCAATCTTCATAAATAATAGATCTGTTGATATTCAAGGTCTCCAATTGCATTGTCAAGAATTTCATTTGCTCCATCGACTCAATCATCAATTCACTCATTCCTCATGGCTCCATGTCACTCAAGTACCTACACAAGATAAAAGTAGTTCTATATATCAAACATACTAAAGAATTATGACAAAATGTAGATAAAAGATAAACATTAATTCTAACAAAAATGTGTAATAATTAAATTTTCAAAAATATATAGGAATAGACTTTGACAAAAAGATTTAGTTGTAAAATAAAAAAATGACCTAGGGTGATCGGTTTTAGCAACCGTAGTGCTAGTACCGTCAAACATCCTACAATGGTGAAAAAACCTGACACAAATTAAGTGCATGTGCTAAATACAAGTGTACACATCCGAGTAGTAAAGAGACTCCACAAGGCCTGCATGTCGATATTAGGGAATTGAGACTACTAAAAACTAGTACTAACCAAAATAGGATTAGCTAAGCCTAGGTGTAGTGTCAATTGAGTGGTTAAAATAAAAAAAAAATTTAATTGGAGAAAGTAAAGTGGATGGAAGATCAGTCAATGGATTCTTTAGGATACCAATTTCACCATAGTGACACAATTGAATGCATTATATTAGATTAATACAAATTATCCTACTTTTTCTAGATTAAGACCATGTATCTTATATAAGATTTCACACAACATAGTACACTATCTAGAATAATTACTAACTTCTTTTTGCAACTTTAATATGAAAAGCTAAATGATAGAATCTCTCTCTAGAAAAAATACTTCACAACAATTAGCTTGTTTCCGCAACGTGTTATTGACTGTGATGATAACAATTTCTCTAACAATTAGTTCTTCTTTGGCATCAATTAACAATATATCACATATTCATGGTGATCAAGAATAAATAAGGCAATAAAACATTTCTGTTATCAAAATTTGAAGAAAAGACAATCTATATAGAATTAAACATAAGCATGCATAGATCAGAGTGAGCTACTCTCTGGTCCTAGAGAATGGGGATTTATCTCCTCATCTCAATATGGAATGGAAGGGAGGGAAGGAGATAGAGAAATACATAGAAAACTTCTATAACACGATGCAAAGTTGACCCCTCTCTGAAGAATGCTGCATCTTAGTGACATTGTATCTGTCGAACTACTCCTTAGGATGTGCCACATCTCTTTGCTCCTTTTCCATGAAATATGATCCATTGTAGAACAATTGAATGAGATGGCCTGGATGAGATGCTCTGGGATAAGGTGAGATTTGTGGCTACCCTCTTGGGTTTATAAATAAAGAGGCAAAGCACAAGTCATCTAATAGACCATTGGATGCTGCCTTGCTGAATTGTGGCAGTCAAAACATGTTTTGAACAATGTAGGATGTTTGTTTAGTTCTTGAAGCCCAAACCCTTTTATATTAGGTTACAAGGAAAGAAAATATTAAGGTTATAACAATAGATGTTAACTTTTGTCATTGAATCTAGACAATTTATAGCAAAAGGTTGGAACTACCAAAATTATACTGTCTCTATTGCTGAAATTTGCAGGTTAAACTCAGTACCACCAACTTCAGAGTCAGTTCCACTTGAATTTGACAGATTGGGAAACTTTTGCTCTTATTTTGTCAATTCTGGGTACTGTATAAATGTTACATACTTGGGATCAGTGCCCATGACTTTGGAAATTTCTTTTCATCAATTCATACACTTAAACAAGCAATATGAGGCCATGTGGTCTTATAATAAAATATGCCTAATAATGTATAAAAGAAGAAGAAGTGATGCATAAAAGATGAAATTTGTTTGGGATAGAGGATATGATTGAAGATTAGTGCATGAACTACCTCTTCCTCAACTAGAACAATTGGGACAAAGGAGATGACTGAAGCATAGTTCCCAATCCTTAATACACCTATTTCCTAACTTAAGGTTGGATATTTCATGCATGCATCAGTACCCTGAGATAATTTCCAATAATACTCACAACTACCATTCTTCTATTGCTAATATAAACACCAACTTTTTGGTGGGATTCACAAAGCTTATCCACTTCATCAAAAGCCATACCCAAGATCAAAGATGGTCTGATGCATTTGAGGCTCCAACAGTTGAAGGATAATCTCCCACTTGAATGCTTGTATACCAATATATGATATTCCCGTTGCATTTAAAATGAGTGATTTTGTGCATGTAATGATGCACCCACCCACCCACATGCTCTCCAACACATGTACAAAAACATGTACCCACGACACATGCACAAAAAGACACATTCACAAACACATACATGACGACATCATAACATCCTTTTTGATGAATCATCTAAATGAAAACTAAATTCAGCTGCACAATTCATAAAAATGAATAACTCTTTAATTCTTTTTCATCAACATCATAATCAAACACAAAATAAATATTTGTGAACATTTATATAGAAATAGTTAGGAGTTTGAGAGCACTATGACTTTTGAATAGATCTTTCTCGTGACGTACCTTTTTATGATCCAACCGAACATATGCATTTACACTTGCCTACATTCTAAATTTCACACCCATAGACAACACATATCACACAATAAAAATACTTTTAAAAGTCTATATCGATTTTTGATATGTAAATTGTTTAGATGGATGATCAAATGCCTCCCAGTTCAAATAAATAGTGTGTGTGCTTTTTCCACCCAAATGCTTCATATTAGTAGAAGAAGTTTATTTATTATATCTTACTAATTGGGCTTGGCACATTGTATCTATAATTTTTATTGTTATGTAAATACACTTAAGTGAGGATCCATCTATGTACCAATGTATTCATGGACTTCTAAAAATAAAATACTAAGAATATCTTTATAGACTACTGAATATATGATTATTACTTTCTACATGCCATTCACTTCTCTTTTCTCTCCCCAATTAGAAACAAGCTTCAACGACAAAAAACCCCACCTCCACCTTCCTACCCCACCGCCTCTAGCTGAAGGCCACTGCCCTTCTGCTTGTAGCAGTCACCACATGTGGCTTGCACTGGCAGCATCTGCCATTGTCAGGCATGCGACTAGCTACCAGTCATCAACTGACTACAACATGAAATTAGCCTCATGCCCTCTGCCATCTTCGTGAGCCATAAGATATTGTCCATGTGATTTCACCCCTCTTTTATCTCCCTTCTTATTCTATTGTGGTCCCTTCTAAAAATATATTAAGCAACAAAAAAGTGATTCAAAACACCCCATGCAAATTTGTAAAGCACCAAAAAGCAAAAGGGGAAACTTTTTCTTTGTTATTCCCTCTCTATGTGGTTTCCTTATCCCACATGGATTAACACCTTCACATGGATTAGAGATGTAATATTATACACATTGTAATGCCTTTATTCATGTGTTTTGATCTCTTTCCTACCATTCTTATTCAGATAGTGCTATCTTTGTTTCCTCAAACTATGCTTACTCCAATAGTGCTGTTCCTAGCATGCTTATTCTGATAGAGCCTTACCTATTGTCCTTATTCTGATAGCATTTTATTTGTGTACCACATCTTCAATCCAGTACATACCTTTATGTTACAACGTCTAAAAAACTATCATCTATAATGATATGTCACATATAATGACAATTAAACTCAATGGATATAACTATTTTTTGTGGATGAATGCTGTTTCTAAGTTCTCAAAATCTGGTGGCGAAGTAAAATTTGTTGAAGAAGATGCACCTAAAGAACCTGATGAAGCTTGGATCATAGAAAATAGTTAGGTGATCTCTTGGATCTTATGATGTATGGAACCTGATGTGGCTATTAAGTACATGTGACATAAAGATTCCAAACTCACGTGGGAAGATATGAAGTAGTTCTATACTCAGGAGGACAACTTCCTCTAATTATGTAATGCACTAGATAATATTTGTTTGAACGTCAGGGTGAGCCTTCTTTATCCAAGTATGATGATTCCATAAAGGCTCTAATGAATCAACTAAACTTCTTCTCACCACCACCAATTTAGAAGTAACCAAGGAATGTGATGATATTATTATCTAATGATTTCTTAGTGGTATTTATCTATAGTACACTTCCATACACTAGCTTATTCTTGTCATGACCATGATTCCATATGTAGATCATGTTTATGCCCACTTACCACAGGCTAATATGTCTTCTACTCTAACTCCTCCCCATGAAGTGTCTGAATCCTAGACTGCAATGGCATTACTACAAGGGTCATGGATGGGGCCATTGTAGGCATACCATATTGAGACCAAAATGTACTTCATTACATCAAATTAGGCATGTTGAGGATCTTTGTAGTTCTAAACATGAATACCCTAGTCATTTTGGATGAGGGTGTTGATGGAGTTCTGTGCATGTTGATGGATGGGGTTCTATGCATGTTGATCAAACCTCTACAACCCTTATTGAACAAGATCCTATGCCAACTACTATTACTTCTACCTTGATTGGACAATTAACACATATTTCACTCACAAGAGAGGAGTATGCATAAATTTGACAAACTGCACACCGGTACAATGACTCACCTCTTCACAATAGCATGGAAACATCATACCCTAAATGGAACAATGGTGATCCATCTACAATGATATTGTCAACTCATCTCACTGCTCACCAAGGCAATCCTGAGACCTCTATGATTGCTGCTCCACTCTAGCTGGATAGTAGATTCCAATATAACTCAACATATTATTGGTATGCCACATCTTCTTACATCCTCTGGTTCTTTTCTCCCACACCCCATTGTCGCATTAGTAGATGGCTTAGTCAAACAATCCACCTAGCATAGAATTGTTCCCATGTACTCGAAACTAAATCCTAATGATGTTCCTTTTGCTCCCAACTTTTTGTATAATCTGATGTTTGTGGTAGAACTTGTTGATTTCCTTCATTCTTTTAATGACTTTGGGATTGACTACTTTTATTCCATAGGACTAGAAGAACTTCATGATGATTGAAAATGGGTTACACTTTGGTAACCTTTACTACTTTTCCACCCATCGCCTACCTCAGACCAATGTTGTTGTTGTGGCCTTGCCTCTCCATCTACATCTTCACTTTAGCCACTTGGCTCTAGAAAAATTGAAGATCTTAAATAAATTTATTTCTAGTTGTTTGTCCATTTTATTTGATGCATGTCAACTAGGAAAACATCACAATGTATCATTTCCTTCTTATGTTGTTAAGAAATCTTTGAAACCTTTTAAATTGTTACATAGTGATGTCTACGACCACTTTCAAACAACTTGTTATATATATCCAAATATTTCCTCATGTCTGTGGATAATTTCTCCCTAATGACATGTATTATCTTATTCAAACACAAGAATTTTTTTTATCCTTATCCATGCCTTTCATAAAATGATTCCCATTCAATTCTTGACATCTATAAAAATCTCGCACATAGATAACACTCTTGAATACACTCAAAACTCTATTTCTTATTTCTATCATGATATGAGAATCATTGACTAATTCTCTTATTCCTACTTTCCACAATAAAATGATATTGTAGAGTATAAAAATCTTCATCTTCTTTACCATTCATGTCAATCTACCTAACAGTATGTGGACAGATGTTGTTCTCACATATTGGCTTTTGATTAATTACCAACCATCATCAGTTCTTCACAACCAAACTCCTTTTCCATTTTATTTCCAATTGACATATCATTTTCTTTACCACCAGGGGTGCTTGGATGTGTTGTCTTTGTTCAAAAATTTGATCTAAAGGCTGGTAAGGTATCCCCTCACAACATTAGAAAGGTTTTTTCTATGGTACTTGTGACACCCAACCCCATAACAAGCAAGGTAACTCAAAACCAAACTACAAAACCAAAACTAAAGATCTAGGTTACCACAAACACAAGAAATTAAAAATGATTTAACAAACCATAGGAGTCAAAAAATATTGCAGGAGTCCTCAAAAGCCACATGTATTGCATATCACCTGCCCAAAAAACATTATATAAGGTACTATTTACTGGCTCTCTAGCCACATCCTATTACATATGATAACGTGTTCATATACATATATGCCATCTCTATACAACAATGGGCATAAAGCCAAAACTTTGTATCGATACATACAACAACAAAAAAACTCCTTAAGGAATTGAGTGTACATGGATGACCATAGGACTCTACTTCTATACACAAGAAGCATGTCCAACCTTTCTGTAACTACTGACCCTCTTTCTTCTCAACATCAACAACACGATCTCTACTACCTCATGCTCAACCACCTAAAAGATGTGGAAACCCACGGGGTGAGACCAAACATCCTAGCGAGAGATATCACTCTCTACCAATGTCTATTAGAGAACATATAAGCTAAGAAACAAATAACATACTAAGTAGGTAGATAGCATACCACACATGTTGAGTAGATTCAGCTAAATGATATGTAATCAACAGATAAAGCAGATTAAACAAGACTAGACAACTACCACTGAGTAGTAGACCAAGTTATATTCTAAAAAGGAATATGAAGTAAATGTATGACAACAGACTTCTCTTACTGTCTTATAATTCAAGAAATCAGTAAAAGGATAAGGAAAAGGACTCAACTATTGTTATTCATATTTGACCCATGCAAATATGCTACACAGCTGTGTTACATATTTTATTATTATTATTGCCTTGAGGATTTGATTCGTACTTCCCAAATCCAACTGACCACTACTAAGTCAAAATTGGTGCCATAAAAGGTCAATGGAAGATCCAGAATCCACAACCTCTCAACACCTCTTGGTTAACACAAGAGAAAAACACCGTAGAGACATATCACTCAACTACAAAAAGGTGACATATTGTCAATAGAAGGATCAGCTCACACATGACCGTCCATATATAAACACCTAGTCCAACTTTTTACATGTAACGTTGCTATAAAAATAGGCTCACACATGGCCATTCCTAAAAGGAGTGGCTCATGCATGGCCATCCATATCATAAGTACATCGACTCACACATGGATGTCTCATACTACCTATAATTGTGGAATACAAGGAATTACTCCACTTGCACACCCACATATTTAAAATTATATGCTCTGAGTTATACTTGTTTCACCAATCCAACAATTAGAGCTGACAATGGAAAAGATCTATGGCACATGGAACCTACATGATTAAGGTTCCACTTGATTAGTTAGCTAATTGGGTGACTTTTAGCATCAATCAAGTTACAACGTACAAATCCAAAACCCACTCTACAAAGATAAGGGATATAGTACAACTCTAGAAGACATAAAATGTATAAGGTGTGAATTTGTCACATCATCTTAGGACATCACTATCTCACTGGCTTAAACAAGGCTACACATCACTATTACAACACTAGGTCAAAACCCCTCATTATATTTCTGGAGGGTAACACCTCTTACTAGGCATCAAACATTCACTAGGTCACAGGACCCATCACATCATTCCTATATTTCAACACTGTGTCATCATGCCTCAAAAGGGCACATATGCATCACCTCCATCACATATGTCTATATATATCACCATGACATTCACATAGCCATGATATTCATTTCACCTGCATGGTAAATGCATACAAGTAGGAGAGAGAAAACATATAATCACATGTTATTCATTCACACATTCAACAAGTATAATGCATTACCCTAGAGTTAGGGTTAACACACTTAGCCATCTAGGTTTTACACCATGATTATAGATCCAACCCTAATTATACCACCTCCCTCATTCTTGGAACACATTAGGGTTAAGGCATCATTAATTTGTTGTGAGACATTATATCAACATAACTAGGTATCATCATCATGTACATGGGTATGTGTATCACATTATGGTAGAAAACGTATGCCACGTCCACACACCATTCAAGTGTCGTGACCTCCAGCTATAAAGGCATTGTGACCACCGTTGCCAATGGCATCTCTATTGTGACTCAACATGGCATTACGTCTTACACCAAGTACAAATGTCTCGATCATAAGCATAACTTGGTGTCACAACCATGACAGGACATGGAATAGCCTGCATCAAAGCAAGGTCTCAGGATCAACCACTACACACAAGTGTCGTGAGACCTAATCAGGCCTCGTGATCATTCATCTCAACGAACATTACGATCAAAACAAAAACATACAACTCGACCAGAAACTGAAAGCAAAGAGTCTCGACCCCAAAGTAGTAAGAAAACACATGACTCAACCTAAAACATAAAGGCTTATAACTGTCTTGGTCGAAGCAAGATCAATCGGTAGAAAACCAAATGCCATCAAGATTAAAACCCAAGGATCCAAGACTAGCAAACCCTAAAATGAACACCATGGAAATAATCTAACAAAGACCACTTAGGGGAGAGAAGACCAAACTTCAAGACATGAGAGAAACCTCCCAAAACTCCAAAGAAGGACATGAAAACTGAACCTTAAATTATTGTGATAATGCCAAAGCTCAAGATGCATGTGAAACCATCTTCTCAAAATCACAATCAAAATGTGCACATAGGGATTAGGGTTAAGAAGGATAGTTATCTTCATGGAAAAACTACAAGTTCCTAAACCCTAATTTGTAGGACCATCACCTACCATCTTAGCATTACCTTGTAGATATAGAATAAGAACATGCAAGAATAAAAGAAGGGTGCTAGTAATAGAAGAGGGTAGAGTGTTATATAACCTACCTATTTTGGAGAGAAAACAAGCTCGAAGCTCAAGCTCTAAAAGAGGGAAGGAATCTCCAACAAGGATCACTACTTTGGCCACAAGATCACCTCCAAAAAGAAGAACACCTTGGTCAAAGTTAGCTCAATAAAAGGGCAAAGAAACCCTAGGCCAAACCAAAGAAGAAAGGGGGAAAGAGAAGAAAACATCCTCCCATTAGTTTCCACCATGGATAGTCCATAGACCAAGGCCTTTGTGAAGAGGAGTCTCTCTCAAGATGACCACTAGCGTAAAACCCTAGTCTATGGCCAAGGAAAGAGGAATAAGAATATGGAGGTTCCATAGGAAAACACTCAAAAAAGAAAGGCATGAGCTTAATAAGGTTGAAGATGAGAAAAGATCACCACATGCAAGAGATCCGATCACCAGAGTTTCCAAAGATCACCCCCTTATAGCTCCTCAAGGATCTAAGGATGACCAAGCAAGGAAGGAGGAAGAATATGGCCGAAAAGAGTTGCTTGCATGGAGAGAAGAGGGTTTATATAACAAAGGAGGAGGGAAGATGATGTGGCAACACCTAAAGGCACTAAAGGAATACTTGTCCTCAAAAGAAGAACACATGCATCCACTCAAACCATGCATGCATGAAAGGGTGATATAACCAATGGTGGGTCTCGACCACAAGGGTCCCCAACACATGGTCACATTCAAGACAAACCAAGGATGGTTGAGACAAGCACCATCAACAAACTAGGTTGAGATACCCAACAAAAGACAAACTGTCTCGACCCAAACACAACCAAAACCATCTAGGTTGCGACCACCGCACCCAAAGGGAGTGTCTTGGTCGAGACAACCAAAACACACCAAGGTCACGACACTCAACTTGAGCAACAAGGTCAACATCAATCAAACCCTAAACAACCCTAGCATCACCATATGACGCCACTTCATCAACCAAGACTCACACAAGGCACCCTTATGCATCTTTCTCTCCCTCTCTTAAGATGCCAAGGCACTAAGGGAACTCTCTACATGTGACAAATTTCAAGATAACCCCTCAACTTGAGAAATTTGCAATTTGGTCCAAAACAAACAAGCATAACTTAAACATAATCAGGTCACATGATAACAAAACGTCTAAAAGGATCAAAGTAAGGTTCTAAGAATCTTTATTAAGAAAATAAAGAATACCAGATAACTAAGATAGGTTAGGGGCCCTCCAATACTCCTTTTCTAAGAAAGGTTACAAATGCCTAGGCACAAAGATTGGTCATAACTATTTATATCCACCATAACTTTCAATGAGGATGTGCCTAGGCACGAAAATTGGTCATAACTATTTATAGCCACTTTAACTTTCAATGAGGATGTACATCCACACATGGTTTGGTCTTTCTCCCTTAACCTTTTTCTAAATGCGGTCTCTTGACCTCCAAAACCTGACCTACACATGGAAGATGGTCCTCAACCAACAACCCCACCATCATCATCTCTTCTGAATAACTTTGATGAACTGGTTTCTCTCTGTAAAGGTAAGCAATCCTACACCATTAAACACGCAATTTCTAACACATGTTGGTTATCTCGCCTCTCTCAATCGACTTCTATTTTTTCCACTCTTTTAGACACCACATTTACTCCTAAGCATCTTAAACATGTTGCAATTTCTACCATTCTAGAAGAGATGCTGGCTCTACATACTAATATACATGGGATCTCATTGATCCTTCATCTGAAAAGAATATTATTGATTATCTATAGGGTTTCTATATCAAATATACTTCCAATAGCTCTATTGAGAGACTAAAGGTTTTCCTAGTTTCATAAGGGTCTTACTCAAACTTTGGCATGGATTTTTTTGAGACATTCTATTCTTTTGTGAGGATTACTTCAGTCTGCATTCTTATTTCTTTATCATCACATTTTGACTAGTCACTTGTTCATTAGATATCAAGAATGCCTTACTACATGGATATCTTCTAGAAGAGGTCTATATGCAACAACCTACTAGTTTTGTTGTTGAGGGGAAGTATTCTAATAGTCTATAACCTTGGAAGATTGTTCAAAAAACTTAACACAACACTTGAAAAGATGGATTTTAAGCAATCAGCCATAGATCATTGGCCATTCTCATCAAAATTGCGATACTGACATATTATTCTTGCTGTTTATGTTGACAACATTGTTATCACAGGAAATAAAACCATTCACATCAACAAACTGAAAACAATCTTTACACGACCATTTTCATACAAAGGACTTGGATTTTTTTTAATATTTTCTTGGAATAGAAGTCCTTCACTCATCTATAGGGATCAATTTATCCCAATGATACTATGTGTCTAAGATCTGGGTCCACTGTCCAAGGTTCTAGTAGAGTTTCAAGAATGACGACGGACTCCACAAACCACCACTAGCATTAATTGTGCGCTTTGTCCTCACTCACGCACAAGCCAAGATAAAATTCCCGATTGGTCATCCATCGTAGTACTACTCTGGGATGAGCACGCTTAACCAACCCCCAATCATAGAATATTAGTGCAAGGGTGGCTACATCACCATGGACAACCCTTTCCAACATGCTTGGACCACACTACTCAAGACTGACATGCCTCATGCCCATGTGGCCCCCACCTATTGGTGGGGTTTTGGCTCTGATACAATTTGTAAGACTCAAGCACACTTCCAAGTCTCTAGTAGAGTTTTAGGAATGACGATTGGCTCTACAAACCACTACTAGCCTAAATTGTGCGCTTTGTCCTTGTTAAATATTAGTCTTATTTAGTCCTTTATATTTCTATTGTTATTTATTTATTCTATCTGGACCTATATATCATTGTTCTCTTAACCTTTTTATATAAATATATGAGGGACACACACTGTGTCCTCACCGACTCATGAAACTCTAGTAAGATGGTATCTGAGCGGGACTCCTAGTCACCTCTCTATGTGACCACCACCCCTCTACCTCTTTCTCTCTCTCCTTCTCTCCCTATCGCCAACATCACTGCCCGCCCTCCCTACTCCTTCTACCGCCACCTGCCCCCTGATGCCACCCTATGCCTCCTGCCTCTCTTGTGGCCTGGCTACTAGCTGCTGCTGCTACTAGTCGGCAGCCGCCGCCATCCCCATGCTACCACGAGGCCACTAGCAACAGCTAGCTGGGCTACTCTCCTCCACTAGGAGTACGCCTTGAGCCCACACAACCGTATCCTCTATCTGCCTGCATAGGCCTTTGAGCCACTGGGTTGTCTGCTTCGCCTTAGTGTAGTCTTCATGTAACTGGTCCATTCAGTCTCCTTTGTGTTTGCTACCACCTAGGTAGAGGATCTAGGTGGTTCTTTGCTGTTTGTTCTATCTACTGTATTGAACTCAGTTTCTATCATGGCTTCCTCCCATGACGAATTCTATCGACAGATGACTACCGTGAAACTGGATGGGCAAAACTATTCACACTAGGTTTGCTCCATGGATATTTGTGTAAAATCCCAAGGCAAGCATTCTCATATGACTTGTGATGCTCCCCTACTCTACCCAGTACTGTCAAGTTCAAGGATAAAAAGGACTATAATAATTGGGTCAAAGATGATTCTACTGTGATGACATAGATCCTTACCGGTAGTAAAAATCGCATGAATGTCACTCTTCTTTGTCTCCCGACTGCTAAGGAAATGTGGGATCAACTGGACAATACTTATTCTCACAACAAAAATCCAAAGAAGGTGTTTGATTTGAACAAACAACTGACTCATATACACTTTTTGGGTCTCGACATTGCTGATTACTCTTCTACCTTCAAAGGAATCTGGGTTTAATTTGAGAACCTTCATCCTCTGTCAACTAAATTAGCCATCATGCAATGACAACGATAGGAACTTTAGGTAGTTCAGTTCTTATGTGGAATTCTTGAGTCGTATGCTGGATTGGTTGATCAAATTCTTGCCAATGATCCACTGCCAACTTTGGAGAGTGCATTTCAACATCTTCATTGCCTGATGGCTTCTTCATCTGCCCTAACTTCAGACACCGGTGATACTACTGCTCTTGCTTCCATGATCGATTGTGGATGTAGATGAGGTCGAGATTAATTTTAGGAGAACAAACCTCCTCCTGGTTCTGGTAGAGGATGTAGTTCCCTTGGACATGATTCGTCATTTGGACCTCCAAGCACTTCTATGTGTACCGCTAGCCAGTGGTACTATGACTTCTATGGTCACTCCAACCATACTGAGGACATGTGTTGGAAGAAACATGGCACACCTACGTGGGCCAATGCTGCGTATGACGGTGGTTCTTAGATTTTTGCTATAGATACTTCAAGAACCTCCACTACTAATTTCATCTACTCGGACGTGGAACACCTACTGTTAGAGCGAACCAGAGCTTCCTCCTCGACTACTGTTGATCTGGGGCTCATGCTGCTACATTCACTGGTTGTGATTCTATTTTTCTAACTTCCCCCTCTTCTAGTAATGGTAATACAAAATGGGTGATTGATTCTGGGGCTTCTTCACATTTTTTTGGAAATCGATCTCTTTTCTATAAATTATCTAAACCATGTTTGAAATCTACTGTTATGCTTGCTGATGGATCCAAATCTATTATGTATGACATTGGTGATGTCTATACTCACTTTCTTCTGAGATCTACTCTATATGTGCCAGCTTTTCCTTTGAATCTTACATGTCAAAAAAATTGTGCGTAGCTTGAACTGTAGTTTGACATTTGTTTCAGGTACTTGTTTTTTTAGGACCTTCACACGAGAATGAAATTGGTGAAGGGAATGAAGGACCTGATGGACTCTACTATCTAGATGACTTGAAAAGGATTAACACTACAACTATCACTTCATCTTTAAATTCTTTTATTTCTACATTTAAGTGGCACTATAGACTTGGACACCCATCTACTAATAAAATAAAACATTATGGTGTAGGAATGCATAGTTTCCAGTGTGAGTCATGTCAGTTAGGCAAATAGTCTAGATCTGTCTTTCCTAAAAGGACTCAGATTGGTAGTGAAGCCATTTTTGATTTAGTTCATGCATATGTATGGGGTCTTTGTAATGCTCCAAGTCTATCAGGAAATAAATATTTTATTCTATTTGTTGATTTTTCATTTTTCCTGTGCTACTTTCTATTTTTAATGAAAGATAGATCACAAGTCTTGCCTACTATTAAATTCTTTTTTGCTAAATTAAAACCCAATTCTCTATGCCCATTAAAATACCACACACTATTAATGCTTTGGAATGTATTCAAAAGGATGTTGAGTTTTTTTTGTCGATCCGTTGGTACCATTCATCAAACATCATGTACCTACACTCTAATTATGCTGCACTCTAATGTTCCCAAATAGTTTTGGCCTAGGATGTCCTCACTACTTGTTTTCTGATTAATAACATGCGCTCTTCTGTTATTGGTAAAAATATTCCTATCCAGGTCTTACAACCCCAAATTTCCCTTTTCTCTGTTCCTCCACGAATTTTTGGGTCAACTTTTTTTGTTTGTCTACTTGGACCAAATCATGATAAGTTGTCTCCTAGAGTAGAAAATGCATTTTTCTTGGATATTCACATACTCAGATAGGATATCATTTCTATTGCCCTACTACTAGGAAGTAGTTCACAAGCAGTGATGTAGTTTTCTTTGAAGATACTCCTTTCTATTCTGCTAAAGGGAAAACTCTCCGTTTAGATATAATTTCTACACCTCTCCCTATTATCAGTGATTCGACTTTTTTCATACAGCCTACTGAGACTACGTCTCCACCTCTTATTGTTTATGCTGAAGACCCCCCACAGTTCACCAATCTTCTCCTCAAGAAGGTCCTATGCCATCTGATGTATCTTTTGATCTACATCTACCTATTCCTCTTCGTAAAGGCACTTGCTCATGCATATCAAATAGTATTAGTGACTATGTTTCTACTAAACATCTTAATGTTCATGTTAGTAACTTTGTCACTACCCTTTCTGCTTTTGTTGATCCCAAAAATATTACTGATCCTTTACAAAGTACTGCTTGGACACATGCTATGAATGAGGAGATGACTGCTCTCACTGACAAAGGAACTTGGGAAGTTAATGAAGTCAAAAATCCTGATGGGTTTAGTGAGCTGAATGAGTCTTCGCAAAGGACGTGGCTGAAAGAATTCATTTTTGGAGTCCCATAGTGGAACCTTTCTTTCCCAGAGCCTGGGGTGCCCTTCCTTTTGTCTTGAACCCGCTTTGTCTTGGTTGATCCTCCATCTTGTTGCAAACCACTTGGCTACCATTTGGTGTATAGTAAAATATCATCTTGATGGGTCTGTTGAAAGGCTAAAAACACATCTAGTAGCAAAGGGGTACACTCAAACTTATGGATTTAATTACTTTGGAACCTTTTCTCATATTTCCAGGCTTAATTTCTGTGTTGGTTATTCTCTCTATTGCTATAGACCTAGATTGGCCCCTTATCTAGTTAGATGTGAAGAATACCTTCCTTTATGGTGATCTAAAGGAGGAAGTCTATATGGAGCAACTACCTGAGTTTGTTGCTCAGGGGGAGTCACATAAGGTCTGTCGTCTCAAGAAGTCTATTTATGGACTCAAGTAGACTCCACGTGCCTGGTTTGACAAGCTGAGTAAGATTTTGACCACTTATGGAAGATCTCATGTTGATCACTCTGTCTTCACTAAATAGACTTCCTCCAGTATAGTTAGTCTGATTATGTATGTTGATGATATTATTTTTATCCGATAGTGATCTTTTTGAAATTATAGCTACCAAGGCCTATTTACGTAAGTGCTTTGTCACTAAAAATCTGAGAAAACTAAGGTACTTTCTTGGGAATTGAAGTCTCCAGGACCTCCATTGTTCTTATTTTGTCCCAGAGAAAGTATATCCTAGATCTTCAGCAGGAGACATGGATGCTTGGAACTCAAACTGTTGATACTCCGCTAGATCCTAATGTAAATTGGGGTGATGATGAATCTCCCCTGTATCATGATCGTAAAAGATATAGGAGATTGGTTGGAAAGCTAATCTATTTGACTATTACTAGAGCTAATATTTCTACTACAGTTGGTCTTGTTAGTAGGTATCTTGACTAGCCTAGACAATGCCAGTTGGAAGCACTGTGTCATATTCTGAGGTATATGAAGAAATCTCCTGGTAAATGCCTTTTCTAAACATGGTCATTTCTCTCTTGAAGGCTATTCTGATTCTGACTATGCTAGAAATAATATTGAAAGAAAATCTACTTCTGGTTATTGCACATTTGATGGTGGCAATCTTGTAACCTACAGGAGCAAGAAGCAGAATGTTGTTGCTAGATCTAGTGCTGAGGTCAAGTACCGGGCCATGGCTCACACATCTTGTGCTATGGGTAAAGTCTCTTCTAAAAGACTTTGGTGTGAGCTCTTCTCATCCTATACCCATGCATTGCAATAATAAAGTAGCTATTTTTATTGCCAATAATCATGTGTATTATGAGCAAACCAAGCACATTGAAGGTGACTATCATTTCATCAAAGAAGCTATCATGACTGATTGTATCTGCACTCCTTTCACTCGCTCTAAAGATCAGATTGCTGATGTTTTTACAAATTTTCTCTCCAAGAAACGCTTATGCTCTCTCGTGAACAAGTCAGGTATGATTGATATGTTGGTATGTATGCCCATTGAGTAAGTCATGTGATGATTGTAATGGGATACTTTGTAAATGATTTGAATAATAATAAAGGCAATTTCCGATCTATATGTTTAAACTATTTCTGAGATGATAGTGTAACATGATAGATGTCTAAAGAATTGTTTTACTCAATGACGTATGCTTTTAGGTTAAGGACCTAAACAATGAGATCATACAGTTGTTAAGAGTATACATTCTTGTTTAGTCCCTAGTGGGTTGTTATTGGGAAATAACCATAGACAACAATAACACTAAAGACTAGATTGTGTGTTGGTTGCTGATAGAATCTCATTAGTCATGATATTGTGATATCAAACCAAACACATAGGTACTTGTTAGAGAATAGTGTACCAGACAGACCCACTGTGAGAGTGACACATGGAACCATGATTTGGTAGTCACAGTCAACTCTCACACTGATGGTGGTGAGTGTGATTCTTAGACCTGAAACCACTACACTCAACACATGTCATTGGGTACACTTTGACATCATCAAATGAAGTCCTAAAATATGGGTTGTTATAAAGGTGATGATTGGGTGGCTTTGACATATGGGGCTTTTGAGGGGTGAGTGATAGATATGGGATCTGTCCCTCCTGAGGGAGTTTGATTTCCCTGGCCACTTGATGAGTAGGATTGAGAAAGGCATGCACATGCATGTGTGAATCAAGATGTGATATTGATGTCACACACATCTCACCCATTCTGCTATGAGATCAAGGAAATGGATGAATGTTGAAAGGATGACTGATCCGTGCCTCGAGTTCATTCAAGAAATCAGTGACAAAGGAATTATACATTCACTGTAACACCATTCATGAATTGTAGGATTGAAAGTTTCTCTCCAAATTTCAATTTCACTTGGGTAGCACTGATGTGTGACTAGGCACCGCTTTTTGCTTGTGAGGTCATAAGTGTTATGGACTTTCACTGCCAATGTGAAATGGACCTGCAGGGTCACACACATCAGATTTAACGTGGAAGAGGAGTTTATCCACAAAATGATGTTTAGATTAATTACTAAAGGAGTTTAGTAGTTCAATTAAACACTAAATTAATTGATAGCTCAAAATCATAGTATTCAAGGTGTTGGATCAGATGATTAGAGTATCAGATTGATTGAAACTACAATTGATTGATCTGCTGCCCCAACCGATCGGCTCATGAGATGAACCGATTGGCTTTGATAGGTGAGCTGAGTGGCTCAGATCACTAGAAGATTGGTTCATAGTGGTGGACTGGTCAGGTGGCCAGATGATCATTTTGTTTCACCTATCAAATTTGATTTGGACAAGGACCAATATTGATTAGTTGGAAACAAACATGAAAAGTCGATTTGAGTTGGACCAGGACCACGAACCGATCGACTGGAGCAACCAACCGATTGGCTCAAGGGTCCAAATGATCGACTGGAGTGTCTAACCGATCGACTGGAGTGTTCGGACGATCGTTTCAGGGATGAAACAATCGGTTCAACTGTCGCAGTTTGTCAAATTTTCTAGAAATTTCGAATCCTTCTACTCCTTCTTAGTCCCACATTGCGCGGGATAGAGAACCCTATCCCATGACACTCCTATATATAGGGGTTTTGGGGGCTTCTGATAGTATAACACAGAACACCATTTGCTCTACAAATTTGTCATTCTCTCTAGTTGTGGTAACTGAGAGAGCCTGAGCAAGTGCTACTTGATAAGAGAGGCACAACAAGGGAAAGACAACTATATAATAGTGACTGGTGGCAGGAGAGTGCGTTAGTGATTAGTATACTGATAGGAGGGTGCGACTCCTTTCGATTCCTTGTGAGACAAGGAGATCGGAGTTCCAGGCAGTCTGTGTGGACGACTACAGAAGCAGGAGAGTTCTACTGCTCGGAGGACAACTGTCAATCCTGACAGTCCCGATGAGACCACGAGTCGTCAGTCTCGGTGAGACCAAGAGCTGTGCAGATACCGTCCAAGACCGGAGGTGAAGACCATGCAAGCCGTGAGGTATTGTCACCGAGCAAGCCTCGGGACAAGGTATGCTTCTACAAACTATCCTTCCTACTATATAGATGTTGACACGATTCCTTTGTTTTGGGTTTTGGGAGAAATTTTTTGTTTCCGCTGCTTCTCTGCCTCCCTTACAACCCAACGGTGGTATCAGAGCCATGTCAACCGCTCTATACTTTAGGATTATTGATGTAATCGATTTTGTTTTGTCGCCTTTATTTATTGCATACGATACAAATAAAATTGGCTTTATGCACGTCCAATCCACAAATCCTAATATACATATATGATATGTAATATTAATGCACTCAATACACGATGCCCTTAAATGAGTTTTGTGGTGGATGTGTAGTGTAGTTATGACCAATAAACCCTATATCTGTGTATGGTTGTATGTGGTTGCTTGTATCTCGGTCTGCACACCAATTCCCTATCTCTTATTCCTGATGTAACTCAAAATAATTCGAGACTTCTTTCCTACCTTTTCTCCCCCTGAATGTAACTTGGTGTTTCACAATTCAATTGTAAATAGGATAGATTTTATTTCTTATTATGTCAAAGAATGGTAGACAACCTGACGATGACTGAGATGATCGGTTCAAGGCATGAACCGATCAGTTGGCATTTTAGACGATCGATTTGAGGAGTGAGATGAGCGGGTGGCGACCTAAGGAGATGCATGATGACTAGTGAACTGATCGGCTGGAGGTGCCAGTCGATCGGCTGGTGGCACCCAAATGACCAACCTGATGGCAAGCTGATCAATCATGGATATGAGTTGATCAAACCCAGAAAGGCAAAGCACATATTTCATCTTGTACATGTTGCATGTGATGTAGACCTAGATGACTGTGATTCCTCTTGGCTCGAGGAATCACAATAGGATGGCCATAATCATTGATTTTATCATTTCACATGTTTTCTGTGGGATATAGCATGTATATGATACATACTATATGTTGTGGTGATTGGATATGTATATGTATATAAAAAACAAATCCCTCATTAAATATTAAAGTTTTAGATGCCTTCCAAATGTGACACACGTGAAAAGCTTGATCGGCCAAGTGTGGGCACACCCTAGCATGGTACACCGTCTATCTCATGGAATCGTAAAGGATGAATATGTGGGTATGCCCTAGCAGGGTGCATATTCATCGTGTTGGCTTTGGGTCAGACTTAACAAGGTGACCTAGATAGGTCTAGCTCCTTGAGGCATAATAATGATCATGTCAAGGAGTTGCATATGACATCTTTCAAGAGTTGCATATGATGCAATTGGCAAGAGTTGCCTACCTAGAAGATCTAAGTTGTGGGTGACAACCCTAGCTGGTTCATGACTCAGAGGATTTCAGGATCTTAACCCACTAAAAGATTGTGCGCTGCAATCTTCCAAATTGATGGTGAATGTTGTCAAGTTGAATCAAAATAGTGGGAGTGGTAATTAATTAATGGCCTAATTAACTATCATCAAATTTTATTCAAATCAAATATAATCAAAAGGAGTTTTGACAAATGTAGTTTTCTCTTGTAGAATGACAAAAGAATCATCTTTTAAAATGGGCAAATTAATTGAGAATAAATTCCATAACTAGTGGAGGACTGTGAGAAGTGTTCTGCACAATCCAGATATATCGGTAGACTTTGAATCCACTCCATGTACGCTTAATGCATTATTAAAGAAGAAAGATAGTTCATTGGTAGAGATCAATGGAATGAAAGGTGAGGGATAGAAGGGTTCTCTCGCCAAACCGAATTCTTCTGCATGGAGAGGATGGAAGGAACGATGGAAGAAGAAGCCTAAGATAGAGATCTCTACTTCTGATGTATACGTGATAGAGATTAACTTTACTACTTCTTTGTCATGGGTACTTGATACTGGATGCGGATCTCACATTTGTTCAAATGTGAAGGACCTTAAGAGAAGTAGGCCTTTGGGGAAAGGCAAGGTCGAACTACATGTTTCCAATGAGGCAAGGGTTTTCGCCAGTGCTGTTGGAACCTATGAGTTAACTCTACCTAGTGGGCTAATAATAGAGTTGAAGAACTGCTATTATGTACCTGCCATAAATAGGAATATCATTTCCGTTTCTTGTTTGGACAAGGATGGATTTGAATTTCTTATTAAGAATGGAAAGTGTTCCATTTCTAAAGATGGGATCTTTTATGGAAGTGCCCCTATGTCCTATGGTCTATACTTGACAGATTTAGAGACAAGTGTATACAACGTAAACACCAAAAAGCAAAAACTCAATGACTCAAACAAAACATATCTTTGGCATTGTCGTCTAGGACACATAAATGAGAAGCGCATATCTAGACTCCATAAAGATGGTTATCTAGACTCTTTTGATTATGAATCAATAGAGACATGTGAATCTTGTTTGTTGGGCAAGATGACCAAGACTCCCTTTTCAGGTAAAGGTGAGAGAGCTAGTGATCTATTAGGACTCATACATACTAATGTATGTGGGCCTTTTAGAACTAATGCCAGAAATGGGTATCAGTACTTCATTACCTTCACTGATGATTTCAGTAGGTATGGCTATGTGTACCTGATGAAGCATAAGTCAGAATCCCTTGAAAGGTTCAAGGATTTCATGAATGAAGTATAGAACCAACTTGGTAAAAGTATTAAGGCACTTCGGTCCGATCGAGGTGGAGAATACTTAAGCCAAGAGTTTGAGGACCTTCTGCGAGCCCGTGGTATTGTATCACAATGGACTCCGCCTAGAACACCACAACATAATGATGTGTCTGAAAGAAGGAATCACACATTACTGGATATGGTGTGATCAATGATAAGTTTGGCTGATCTTCTAATTTTCTTCTGGGGTCATGCTCTTGAAACCGCCACGTTTACACTTAACCGAGTACCATCTAAATCGGTTCAAAAGACACCATATGAGATATGGCATGGGAAGCGTCCCGATTTGTCTTTTATGAAGATTTGTGGTTGTGAGGCTTACGTTAGGAAAATGTTTCCTGATAAGCTTGGACCCAAGTTCGATAAATGTTATTTTGTTGGATACCCCAAGGAAACAAGGGGATATTATCTATACCACCCTAGTGACAATAAAGTGTTTGTTGCCAGGACAACTGTGTTCCTAGAGAAGGAATTTATCTCCAAAGGAAGCAGTGGGAGGAAAATAGAGCTTGAAGAGGTTCAAGCTCAAAAAGAAAACATCGAACTAGTAGATGTACGAGAGGAACATGGAGATTCACAAGGCGTTGTGGAATCTCAGTCTCCTCAAGTAACACAAGGACCTCATAGATCTAGTAGGACACACCTTGAACCTGAGAGGTTTGGATACCTTGTGACTTAGGAAGGTGGTGAGTTGATCATAGGTGATGATCCAACTACCTATCTAGAGGCTATGGAGGGACCAGATTATGAGAAATGGCTTGAAGCCATGACATCCGAGATGGAATCCATGTACTCAAACAAAGTATGGACTTTGGTGGAACCACCCGAAGGAGTAAAACCCATAGGGTGCAAGTGGGTCTGTAAGAAGAAGACCAACATGGATGGCAATGTGCAAACTTATAAAGGCAGATTGGTTGCTAAGGGATTTCAATAAGTTCAAGGTGTTGACTTTGACGAAACCTTTTCTCCAGTTACCATGATTAAGTCCATCAGGATAATGCTTGCTATTGCGGCTTACTATGACTATGAGATTTGGCAGATGGATGTTAAAACTGCATTCCTTAATGGGAATATAAATGAGGATGTGTACATGACAAAACCTGAAGGCTTTATAGATCCAAAGAAGGCCCATAAAGTCTGTAAGCTGCAAAGGTTAATCTATGGATTGAAACAAGCATCTCAGAGTTGGAATCTTCATTTTGATGAGGAAGTCAAAGTGTTTGGCTTTATTCAAAATGAAGATGAACCTTGTATGTACAAGAAGGTTAGTGGGAGCTCAACCACATTCCTCAGACTGTATTTGGATGACATAATATTGATGGGGAATGATGTCATAGCCTTAGAGAAGGTAAAGACTTGTCTTGGGAATACTTTCTCAGTGAAGGACTTAGGTGAAGCATCCTACATTCTAGGAATTAAGATCTATAGAGATAGATCTAGAAAGCTTCTCGGACTAAGTCAGAGCACATACATTGACAAAGTGCTGAAGTGATTCAACATGGAGAACTCAAAGAGAGGGAACATCCCCATGCTACATGGAGTCACCATCTCTAGAGCTCAATGTCCCCAATATTGTGAAGAGAGGGAGCGTATGAATGGGATCCCATATGCATCAGCCATCAAATCCATCATGTATGCTATGTTGTGCACACACCCAGATGTCTCGTATGCTCTTAGAATGATGAGCAAGTATTAGTTAGATCTCAAGGATGCTCACTAGACATCCATAAAGAACATCCTCAAGTACTTGTGAAGGACCAAGGATCAGTTTCTTGTTTATGGCGACAAGGAAGAACTGGTTGTAAGGGGTTACACTGATGCAAGCTTCCAAACCGATAAAGATGATTACAGATCGCAATCAGGATTTGTATTTTGCCTAAATAATGGAGCTGTGAGCTGGAAGAGTTCCAAACAAGAAACAATTGCCGATTCTACTATAGAGGCCAAGTATATTACTACTTCACATGCAGTAAAGGAGGCTGTGTGGATCAGGAAGTTCTTCACTGAACTTGGTGTCGTTCCCAGTAGCTGTGATGCAATTGAGCTTTATTGTGACAATAATGGAGCTATTGCTCAGGCTAAGGAGCCCAGATCACATCAACGGCCCAAGCACATATTACATCTCTTCCATCTCATATGAGAGATCATACAGTGAGGAGATGTGAAGATTTGCAAAGTACCAACTGAAGACAACATAGCTGATCCACTGACGAAGACCCTTTCTTAGCAAAAGCATAATGGTCATGCTAGGTCACAAGGACTAAGGATCCTGGGTGACTGGCTCTAAGTGCAAGTGGGAGTCTGTTGGTATGTATGCCCATAGAGCAAGTCATGTGATGATTGTAATGTGATACTTTGTAAATGATTTGAATAATAATAAAGGCAATTTCCGATCTATATGTTTAAACTATTTCTGAGATGATAGTGTAACATGATAGATGTCTAAAGAATTGTTTTACTCAATGACGTATGCTTTTAGGTTAAGGACCTAAATGATGAGATCATACAGATGTTAAGAGTATACATTCTTGTTTAGTCCCTAGTGGGTTGTTATTGTGGAAATAACCATTGACATCAATAACACTAAAGTCTAGATTGTGTGTTGGTTGATGACAAAATCTCATTAGTCATGATATAGCGATATCAAACCAAGCACATAAGTACTTGTTAGAGAACAGTGTACTGGACAGACCCACCGTGAGAGTGACACATGGAACCATGATTTGGTAGTCACAGTCAGCTCTCACAGTGATGGTGGTGAGTGTGATTCTTAGACCTGAAATCATTACACTCAACACATGTCGTTGGGTACACTTTGACATCATCAAACACAGTCCCAAAACACGGGTTGTTATAAAGGTGATGATTGGGTGGCTTTGACACATGGGGCTTTTGAGGAGTGAGTGATAGATATGGGATTTGTCCCTCCTGAGGGAGTTTGATGTCCTTGGCCACTTGATGAGTAGGATTGAGAAAGGCATGCACATGCACGTGTGAATCAATATGTGATATTGATGTCACACACATTTCACTCAGTCTGCTCTGAGATCAAGGAAATGGATGAACGTTGAAAGGATGACTGATCCATGCCTCGAGTTCATTCAGCACACCAGTGATAAAGGAATTATACATTCATTGTAACACCATTCACGGATTGTAGGATTGAAAGTTGTTCTCCAACTTTCTATTTCACTTGGGTAGCACTGATGTGTGACTAGGCACCACTCTTTGCTTGTGAGGTCATAAGTGTTATGGACTTTCATTGCCAACGTGAAATGGTCCTGTAGGGTCACACACATAGGATTTAACCTGGAAGAGGAGTTTATCCACAAAATGATGTTTAGATTGATTACTAAAGGAGTTTAGTAGTTCAATTAAACACTCAATTAATTGATAGCTCAAAATCATAGTATTCAAGGTGTTGGATCAGATGATTAGAGTATCGAATTGATTGAAAATGCAATTGACTGATCTGCTGCCCCAACAGATCGGCTCATGAGATGAATTGATCGGCTCTGACAGGTGAGCCGAGCGGCTCAGATCACCAGAAGATTGGTTCAGAATGGTGGACTGGTCGGGTGACCAGACGATCGTTTTGTTTCACTTGTCAAATTTGATTCGGACAAGGACTAATATAGATTAGTTGGAAACAAACATGGAAAGTCAATTTGAGTTGGACCAGGACCGTGAATCGATCGGCGAGAGCGGCCAACCGATTGTCTCAAGGGTCCAAATGATCAGCTGGAGTGTCCAACCGATCCACTGGAGTGTCCAGACGATCGCTTTAGGGATGAAACGATCGGTTCAACTACCACAGTTTGTCAAATTTTGTGGAAATCTTGAACCCTTCTACTCCTGCTTAGTCTTGCCCAGGGTAGAGAACCATGTCCCATGACCCTCATATATATATAGGGGTATTGGGGGCTTCTTATAATACAACTCAGAACACCAGTTGCTCAGCAAAGTTTTCGTTCTCTCTGGTTGTGGTAACTAAGAGAGCCCGAGCAAGTGCTACCCGATAAGGGAGGTACAATAAGGGAAAGACAACTGCAGAATAGCCACTGGTGGTAGGAGAGTGTGTCAGTGACTAGTACGCTGATAGGAGGGTGCGACTCCTTATGATTCCTTAGGGGATAAGGAGATCGGAGTTCTAGGCAGTCTGTGTGGACGATTGCAGAGGCGGGAGACTTATGACGCTTAGAGGACAACTGTCAATCCCGACAGACCCGATGAGACCAGGAGTCGTCAGTCCCGGTGAGACCAGGAGCTGCATAGACACTGTCCAAGACCAGAGGTGAATACCGCACAAGCCACGAGGTATTGTCATCGAGCAAGCCTCGGGACAAGGTATGCTTCTACAAACCATCCTTCCTACTGTATAGATGTTGACGCGATTCCTTTGTTCTAGGTTTTGGGAGAAATTTTTTGTTTCCGCTGCTTCTCTGTCTCCCATACAACCCAACATGATATCTATGCTCCAACTTGAGGGGGAGTGTTAAATATTAGTCTTATTGAGTCCTTTATATTTCTCCTGTTATTTCTTTATTCTATGTGGACCTACATGTAATTGTTCTCTTAACCTTTTTATATAAATATATGAGGGGAAACAGTGTGTCCTCACTGATTCCTGAAACCCTAATAAGAGTCCTCACTCACGCGCAAGCCAAGGTAAACTTCCCGACATGTCACCACATCCTAGTACTACTCTAGGCTAAGCATGCTGAGCCACATAGTTCTTTAGTGATGGGTTCCATGAAAAGGAGGTGCACCTTAGTGATATGAGTAGTCGAGTCATTACTTTTAAGATTATTTTATCTAATGCCTCAAATCCTGGGATGTTACAATGTATTGGATTTACTCCAAGAGATTGGGATGATGAATTCTAAGACTATTTCCTCCCCTATAGATTACCATACCAAGACTCCTCTCGAGTAAGAGATATTTCTTGCTCCCAAAAATATTGTTGAGTAGTTGGAAAATTGATCTATCTAACAATTACTTAGATTGACATAACCTATGCCGTGTGATTTTTCAGTCATCACATAACTGTACCCCTCCAAGAACATTTGTGAAACATTCAACATATCCTTCACTATCTCAAGAGTGTCCCAGGAAGAGGACTATTCTACAAACGGTCTTAGAGAAGACTATCACTATTTCTAGATATGTTGATGCAGATTGGATAGGAGATACCAAATACTATAGATCCACCTATACATTTTGTGTCATGCTTGGGGATCACCTAGTGGTATGGAGAAGCAAAAAGCAGTCCATAGTTTCTCACTCCATCAGTGGGCTGTATACAGTGCAATGGCCCACACCTATTGTGATATTTAGTGGTTTCAATCTATTTTCATTGCATTTGGAATTTCTCATCAAACTTTACCTTATCTTTATTGTGATTATCAAGCTACTATTCATATTGCAAATAGCTTAGTTTTCTATGAACATATGAGACACATCGATGTTGACTGTCATTTTGTACATGACCAGGTTAAATCTAAGAAGATTGTGCCCTCCTCATGTACAAACCAACAATCAAATTACTATTATCTTAACTAAATGACTTCCTCTATCACTTTTTCAACATATGAGTTACAATCTGGGGCACCACAATGTCTATTTTCTAGCTTGAGGGGGAGTGTAAGCATAAGTGGTTTATTTCTTATTTTCTACTAATTGGGCTTGGCTCATTGTATCTATAGTTCTTATTATCATTTAAGTATAGTTAAGTGGTGATCCGTCTACCCAATTTAATATACCCATGTATCCATGAACTCCTATATATAGGAGACCCCAAACATCTTTATAGACCAGTGAATATATAGTTATTACTTTTTTTGCAAGAACTCACCAGTTTAAAATGATATCATGCTCTCACTGAATACTAGCTTCTCTTTTGACAATGTATCACCTCATTCAAACAATCTTTATCATTATTTAGTTAAATTGTATTTAACCACCAAAACCCAGATCATATAATAACCAGTTATAATTTTTCTTATATCAACCGGACAAGATTCTTGAAGGATTCTGGTTTTTTTACCAATGATACAAAGACCATGGAATAAAACAAAAGAGAAATCAAACTGAATTTCGGTTGTTGCTGCTACACAATGCAAAGCTAGCCAATTTCAAAATAAACATAACCTTCACTATAAGGGCGTTGGGAATATGACAATAATAAGTTAGATTTAGGAAAGCAAACTACCAAACATCACCAATGATAATAAGAACAATTCTACAAATAATAAGTGATTTATTTTAAGGAACCAAATTCATAGCCTAAAGAAAAGGTGCGCAAGTACTATTTTCAAGACAGATTCTACTACTACTAATATGAGCTTTTTGACATCTTGTCTCAAAGATTCAATCACCTCAGCTGTTGGTACAACCATTCGCTGAAAGCAAATAGATTGTATCAAAATTGTTCATTGGCTCACTTAGTCACAAAAGAAAAAGAAGGGGTGTCATATGGTATTGTTGATGCAAGAAAAACATTAGCAAATTGAGAGAAGAAAACAATTAATGCTGAAAATAAAAGCAGAACCAGTATGTTTGCTCACTATTTTCTATATTGTCTATTTTTAATGGAGGGTAGACGACTCCTTAAAAGGAGAAGGAGCATCCTGGACGTGCCCCGTGTTGATAGCCCACATATCATACACCACAATAGTTGGTATTTTTTAATGACCAATGTGCATTTTTAACATTCAATTATTATGTCACTTTAAAGGTGATTAAGAGAGGAAATAAATGCTGCTCTTAGCTCAATTGCAACAAATTCAAATGACACAAACCAGAGTTCAAAAGTCCATTCAGAAAAAAAGGAAGAGATAAACTATTAAATGGTGCACATTAAAATACATAAATGTTACAAACTCAAAATAACATAAAAATTGTGGAGGGGCTTTTGAAATACAAAAATATAACATTCCCTCACATGTTACATAAAACCTCAAAAAATCAATAAATAACAAAAATGTGACTTTACTATACTTTTTAACAAAGGTAATTTGTGACTTTGAACCACTTCCCAGTATATCTCATTTCCATTAGGAGATATGGTGAACTACATCTTGATTGAGACTCTCTAATACAAACTTCAATGAATCTTACAACCATAGTGTGGGCATGAGGACAACTTTCTACCAATGTGTGCATAAACATCTTTTACAAGAATCTTATTTCCCGAGTGCTCTAGCGAATATGCATAACACACATAAATCCCATATTTTGGGTTACACTCCTATAGTGGGGATCTTGAAGGGTGTCTTATCTGGTCTACACCTGCCATTAATGACCTTCAACCCATTTAGAGAAAAATCTTCCTATACTCAGATAGAACCAAGTACTAACACCATAGGGAGGGTTATGAGTGAGACTCTAAATATGTGCTTGCACATAACAGTACAATTTAGTTGTCCCTTTGAACCAATTTTCATGGCTTCTCCAATTTTAGAATGGTAGGGTTTCTATTGTAATATTTAATCTATGGACCAAAGACCTACCCTCTCAACGATCTAAGTACTAGCTTCCTTGCTAGACCTTTCGTAAGTAGATTTACGATATTTGATACATATATCGCATATTCAACAATCAGTGATGCAGTGTCTCACATCCTCATATAATATCATAAAACACTTTCCCAGGGTACCTTTAGTTTATTTAGCCTTGTCTATATATGCTTTGTTATTTCATAATATAGAAATAGGAGGAAATTATTTTGAAACTATAGGGATATCAAGAAGTAAATTTATAAGCCACTCAGACTAAAAACAAGCTAAGGCTAATGCAATAAATTGAAGCCCCCATTGTGGATCTATCTGTAATAATTTACTTGAAAGATCTCCAATAAATTGCTCCTCCCCCAAGGAAAAACAATTAACCATTAATGGACTTGGTTTCATTTGAATGAGCAATCCAATTTGCATCAATATAACTTTTTAACATGGTTGGGAAACCAGTCTAGGAAGACTATACTTATCAGTTGCTTTTAAAGGTACTTGAAAACCATAACCAAATCCTTCTAGTGTCTTGTGTTTAGACGAATTTATTACCTACTCAATATACTTACAACATCATAGATATTAGGTCTAGTACTTTCAGCTAGGTACATTAAGCTACTTCTAACTGTACATATTAGTATTGATCCACTGGAGTGCCCTTATGGACCTTAAGATGTAGATTAGGATCTTAGTGTGTGTATACATGTGTACAATCAAACATCTCAAATCTATTTAAGACTTTATCAATATTATGATATTCATTAAGTAAAAAAATAGAAGTTTATCTACTTGATTATATACTGAGCATTACATAACTGATTCCTAAATCTTTCATTGAACTTGCTAGAAAGAAAAAAAATTGTTTCACTAATAATTTTAGCATCAGATACAAACACTAAAATATCATCAACACATAAGAACATAATAATGCAAGCATAACCAAATTTTTTGGAATGGATACAATGATCAGGTTCATTATCACTAAATATATAAATAAGTTAAGAAAACTTATCATTACATTATTCAGGTGCTTGTATAAGTACGCACGAGGAATTGACCAAGCTACATACTTTATGTTCTTGTCCAAGTGCAATAAAACCTTTGGGATGATTCAAATAAATTTCTTCTTCAAGATCTCTATTCAAGAAGACAATCTTGACATTTGTTTGATGAATTTCAATTTAATGGATCACAACTAAAGAAACCTAGACACAAATGGAATTTTTTTTATTTACATGTGCATATGTATCAAAGCGATGAAATCCATCCTCTGATTAAATCTTTTAGCTACTAGTTTGGCTTTAAACTTATCAATGGAAATATCTACCCTCATATTTTTTGGAAATCCCACTTACATCCAATGATTTGGCATCCTTGTGGAAGCGTAGTTAGGATCCAAGTATAATTACTCACAATGGATTCTATTTCATTATAAAAAACTTCTTTTGGAAAATTAAAATCTACAAATTTCATGGCATCTATATAGGTACGGGGGTCTTGTTCTACAAGGAAGGAAAAGGTGTCGAGACCATAGTCCTTATCAACTTTAGTCCTTTTATCCCTACCTAGGACACTGGGAGGCTCATAAACAAGGAGTTCATGTTCTACTTGATATGAAGTGAATTGAGAATAGGTTCTTGAGGAATACAGGAAGAAGGACCTTAACTAAACTATCAAGTAACTTTTCTTAGTAGGATATATTGATTCATAATAGACAAAATCTATAGGTCAAATATAAAATATATTTTGGTTCTAATATTAGAGATATCATATTTAATTACTAGGAAACATTAACATTACTATTTTCTACATATCCGATAAAGAAATATCAATATCTTTAGGCCCTAGTTTTCCTTTTACAGTATCAAGGATTTTAACTTTTGCATATTTCCCATAATTTGAGACAATTGAAAAAAAATGAGCATCAATGATACTTCCTCTCCCCGACCCCTCATTGACCTATGGAGGCCCAAAATAGGAGGAGTAAGGTAAACCAAATGTGCAACCCATTGGTTTCGACACAAACCATGTCAAATATAAATCCCAATTTTATTCATTCCCATGAGGATTTGAACCAAAGACCTCTGCATGCATTCATGGTCCAATCACCCGTGAGATACACCCTTATGGGCACAATTTGAGATAATTCAATCAAGGTTTCTTATCAAGAAAAGTTCATAGGGGGTTTTGTCAACATGTTAAAAGTATATGGTTTAGAATAAGTTGGTAGTTTGAAGATTCCACCCCACAATCTGTGACTAAGTCCATACTCAACTAACATCGAATTGAGCATGTCAATCAATGTCCTATTTTCCTCTCAACGATCCCATTAGATTGGCAATTATTTGGGGCAATATTTTCATGTATAAGACCTTAACCCTCACATTAATTGTTGAGTTCTTTAAAAGTGTATTCACTACCCTTATCGGACCTCACTCTCTAAATATTATTTGATAATTATTTCTGTACTCTAGTTTATAGAATCTTGAATTTCTATAATTGTTCATTTTTAGTTTTCAAAAGATAAATAGAAAGGAACTTGGAAAATTCATCTATAGAGGTCATACAGTATCTCATACCATCACAAGTAAGCATCCTATTTAGATCACATACATTAACTAAATTAAGAGAAGAATATAAATCTATTGATTTATATGACTTCTTAGAATGCTTAGCTTAACTCAAGGTTGGCGTCCATTAGAAATTTCATTTGCATTTTGGGAATTAGTTATAAGTTATTTGTGATTTCATCATATTTTTGTTTACAAATTCAAGACGTGCATGGCAAACATCATTAGTTTTAGAAATTAAAACAGTAGATGATATTTTATTAAAGAAGACACATTACATAAACTAGAAGACAAATTTTCAAGCCACCATAGCTATATCCTAGAATAATATATGAAATATTTTTAGAAAAAACAACATTGTTGCCTTAATGCAAATGTTGATGTACAACTCGAGTAATTAAATTTCTATGAAAAGATGAACATGTTGAACGTCATGCAGTATAAAAAAGTTTGTAGATTTGATCTTTATATTAACATGCCCAAAACAATTAATCAATATGGTCGATGAATGATCTCTACACTTGATCACTCTGCCAAATTTGGCTTGATAGGTGGAAAATAGATATTGGTCAAAGCATATATAACAAGTGATGCCTGAATACATATACCAACCTGAAGGTGAATCAACAAAAAAAACTCAGATCTTCTAACTTGTCTGCTGAAGAGGAAGGGATCACTCCCACTATGATCATATTAGCTTCAAATGTTATAGGATCCTGGGCAACCTTTGGGATATCTACACATTCACTAAATGGACCAGTCACAAAGAAAGCAAACATATTTCCCCCTTGAACAATCTTATTATTATTGTTACTTTGGTGCTTACATCCCTTAAAAGATTCTTTCAATTTTTTATTGAGGCTGTAGTGGTTAGGATTCTTCTTCAATTTATCCCCTAACACTAGATTAACATCATGGTTGAACTTCTTGTCCTGTTCCTTGTGCCTATCCTTAGTTGATAGGGATTTGACTAAGGACACCATGAACATATTACCTTGTCTATGTCTAAGGGTTTTAGCAAAATCCTTCCAAGAAGGTGAGAGTTTCTCTGTGAGGGATGATACTTGAAATTTTTTATCAAGGTTATAATCTTTGACCATTGATTTAGACACAACATTTCATTACTCTACAATTTGAGCCTCATGAACCATATTACTATGCCATTCAACATATACATAATGCTCAAGAACACGATCTTCTATGACAAAACTTGAAGTCTAAGCTGTTGCGATTATATGGTGGATTTCATAGAGTTCATTGAAAAGAGCTGAAATTATCCTTCCATAACATGCATAATCAGTTTCTTTTGAGTAAGGAGTGAGGATACAAGTGCAAGTTCAGGAAGATGGAGATTTTTAAATCTAAGAAGAGAGTTAGAAGGTTGGGGATTAGGCACAACATAACAGTTCTTTCCATGGTAAGACAACAAAAATAAGACCAAGAAAGGTCAACCAAAGACACATTTTCTATTGCCTACGGTGAAAGTACAAACTGGAAAAGCTATCAGGCTGAAGAGATGCAACATCATCAAGAGAAATCATAATATTTGGATCAATATTTAGCTAAATATACTTAAAGGATTAATCTAATTAAAAATTATACGAATCCATCTTGAAATCGTTGGAAGTAAGGCAATAGTCAATTAGATTTAGGCAAGCGGACTACCAAAACCAACAGTTATACTAAACAAGATTCGAGAAGAAATAGAAAATTTATTTTAAGGAAGCAAGCTTAAAGCATGAAGGGAAGGCGTGCAAGCAATGTCTTCAATAAAAATTCTACCACTCATAGCACAAGATTTTCTGACTGTCTGTTCCAAAAATTAATTACCGTTGCTTTTGGTACGACCACTCTATGCAAGTGAATGGACCATGTCAAACTTGTCCATTGGCCTACTTAGTTGCAAATGAAGAAAAAGAGGCACCGTGAAACATTGCTGTACTAAGAACAACAATATCTGATTGAGAGAATAAACCAATTACTGTGGAAGAGGAGAAGCGAGAACAGTTGATTTTCTCACAATTTTTCTATATTGTTTGTTTCCAAAGAAGGGTAAACATTTCCTTAAAAGGAGGAGCGTCCTGGACATGTCCCGCAGAACACCCCGCACATTGTATTCTCATAAGACCAACATGTGTTTTTAACATCACGTTAATGGTTACTTTAAAGGTGATTAAGAAAGGAAATAAATACTGCTTTTGGTTCGCTTACCACTCCAAACGCCACAAAACAGAAGTTTCTATGACTATTAAGTCCTGCTTTGATTCTTCTGTAGGTAACTCCCCCATAGACCACCCTGAACAACAAGTATAGAACGGCTTGTATCCTTCTTGTACCTGGAGCTATTTTAGAATGTTGGACCAGACATTTTGGATCGATCAAACACTATACTGATTATTGGTGGAAGTAAATTTGATGGTAAAACTATAGAATTCAAGGGTTTTAATTTGCAATACATTCGTGGAGTTCAAATTTTTACTCTTTTAGCATTATCTTGACACAATGTCTTTATCAATGTGGACACCATCTTCTTTTAAATGTTTTCATTACTATTCGTTCCCACTATTGTCCTTAATAGTTACTGCTTGCTCTACCTATCCATCAGTAGCGATACTACCCATGTACAATGTTGTATTTTAAGTAGTATTTCAATGTCAGATAAGAAGTTTTAGTCCGGTACACGTGAACTTTAACATGTCCTATTCCTTATTATGGATCCTTACCTATTGTTTAAGGAGATAAATGTAATTGTGCTATACAAAGCGCATGATGGAGCACCTCGACTGAATTTGAGCTGATCCGGTCCAATTTTTTTAACTGGACGCAACAATGCATGTTACGTGTAGGGGGTATGTGAGTCCGACCTGCCACACATCATCTCTTTTCAGATTCACAACTATCGCCACATCTCTTTTTGTTCTCTATTTTCTTCTGCAGCCATTGGTGCTGGCTGCGCCATCGCCATTCACTACAAGAACGATAAAATCATTCACCCGATGCTGTGGTTTACGTTTGCACGCTTCACACCAACGTTGTTGCATCCGGATGGGTATCCACTCCATGCTTTGAGACTGCTATCATCGAGTAGGTTGTAATACTCTTAAAGTTAGTGCATATCACACCTTCAACGTTCAATTTGCTACAATTGTTGCTTGTGTCTTTTTGTATTTGTACTTAATTTTCTAACAACAATTTGAAAAATATTACATTGTACGTGTAATAACATGGATATATTTGAAACTTTGTCAGCACCTATGACACAATTAACTTTTAATAATCAGATCGTGATTGTATTCATTATCCTGCATATATCTTTTCCCAATGTTCTAAAATCAAACCTTTTAGCCGATCACATTGCCATCATTGGAAAAACAAGTATAGTACTCTCAAAATTTTCAACAAATCCCTTGCTTAATTTGAATCAAAATTCATAACTGATTATGTTAATTGGGAACAAATAAGTCATGACCATGTAATTCTAGGTATCATTTATAATCACTTGTTTGACTCATACCTTTCTTAAATGCATTGGACAGACCTTAAGAAAGAATATATTTAGAGTTGCTTCTACTCAAAGCTTTGCAATTGTTATTTTCTTAAATTCTTTTACGAATGAAGAAAAATATGTATCAGATCAACTACATGGTTCTTATATCTTTTTGGATGATATAAAAAACGTATAAATCAATCTCCATGCATCTTTCATTGTTGGTTCTTTGGTTGAAAAACTATGTAATTCTAGTAAACCTATAAGAGTAAAGTGTAAAAGATCTATTATGATAATGAACTGTTACTAACACATATCAGGGTTGAAGTTTAAAATCATTCTAGAAAAAGATCTTATTTAAATAAAGAGTTAATTTTTACTGCAAATTTTGTCGACAATGGAACTATTAGAATGTAATTCTTTTGATCATTCTAAAAATTACTGGATGAACAAGAAAAAAAGAATATTAATAATAAGAATACATGTAATAAAGATACAATAAATACAATATTTTCTACATCGTATGTGCAAAAATAGGTCACACTTCTTCCAAATGAAAACATCGAAAGAAGAAAAAATGCATGATTCTAAGGCCTAAAAGTTGTGACAGAACATGATTGGATTATTGACTCAAGGAGTTGTGACGGAGGACACAACATGATTGGATTATTGACTCAAGGAAATCACACCATAATACTTACAATTGGGATTCCTACATGACGATCAGGGGCGGAATTAGAGGGGGGGGGCTGCCTAGGCTGAAGCCCCCTTCTAAAAAAATATTTTTGTTATTACTATGATACCAGGTAAAAATTTGTATATTATAAAAATACTTATTACACCATACAAAATATAACTTTTAATCTTATGATTTCATTCAATCTTATCATCCTTCTTTGTATGAACTACTAATGGGTTAAACTTAATATATTTATGGATCATGTGTCTTATTCCTACAAATAATAAAATATACAGTTCTAATATTGATGCAATCAATTATGGAATTAATAAATTATATCTTTGGTTACTCACTATTAAAGTTTTCTTAATAATTTGATATTAATTGTGTTAAGACTTACAAAAATTGTCTTTCCCATTATACTTGAAAGTGGAGGTCTATAAAGACTGACACCATATACCCTTAAATATGGAAATTAATTACATAATCTAAAGTTTATTAAAATATAACATGCATCATGTTGAAGTATTAATTAGAATCTACTAATTGACTCATTAATTGGCAAACATTAATAATTATAACTCAGTAAGTTCACTCAATTATAATTATACACCATTGGAAAAAATGATAACCATACATGAACAACTAATCACCTTCTGATTATATATTTTCCTTTCAAACTTTTATTACCCAATCACTCTCAAATTAAGAATAGATCCATTTTACTATATAGAATTAGATCTAAATAATATTTACTGTCACATGGTATTTTATACACTTGTAGTTACATAATATCTAGATATATATCAATTTAATCTATATAAAAATAATTATAAATTTACAAGAACTAGAGAAGATAATGATAATATTTCTATCTATAAAAGAAAAGAAAACGACTAAATCGGCATAAATTAAAAGAAGAGTAGGGAAAACATGTAAAATGTGGAGTAAGAAGGAGAAGAAAATGTAGAGAAAGTCATCTTGTAGATATATTTTTAATCAAATGAAGAAAGAAAAGTAAAGATGACATGTAAATGAAATTCAATAAAAATATATAAGTATTTTTTTCATATCCTCTCTTCTTCAACTTTTAAATAAAAAATTAGAAATATATTCATGGATTTTTCCTCTTCATTCTCTTCACTTTTCATTCCTCAATTTCTTTCTCCATTACATATTATTTATACAACTACATTAAATATTTTCCTTCCTTTCTTTCTCAAGTTTCCTTTAAACAAATCATTGTGTTAAGATCTTAAAATAAATAGACATTACCTAATATATTATACTTATATCATTTATCTTATACGATTTGACTCGTACAATTTTATTGGGTCTTCCAGCATGACACCATCCACTAAATGGTGTCATATTATATTTTGATGCTTGTTCTCCACTTAAAAGGTGAGTTTGTTTACATTTTTAATATAACTGATACTTTTTTTAATGTGTTATCAATTTTATGCACATTGCACTGATCAAGTGACTGTGAATTATGATTATATTACTGATTATGTAGTCATTGAATCTAAAAAAATGGTCAAATAATGTGTTATTTATGTCCTTAGACATTTTAAACAAATCCATTACTTTGATATAGTGAATTATATCATGTCATTTATGTTAGATTTTTATTTTTTTACAATTAGCTTATTTTTTTCATATTGGAGACAATGAGACATTATGTAGGTATATTTTTTTTCCAATTTTTTCTAAACAAATATTATTTTTTCATTTATATCTATAGTCAATATTTGTCACTACTCATACTAATCCAGCCCCCTAGTAGATTTTCAGATCTGCCACTGATAACGATGTGATAGTAAGAGAGGATATACATTGGGTTCTTATGGACAACTCCATTGATTCCTATGTGGTTGGAAAATGGAACATCATGATCAAGATGTCATTTTAAAATTTCCCACAGACCAAGGATGTGATTCATTTGTCAGGCATAAGGGTCAATATGATCTCTATGTGCCAACTAATTGATTATGGGATCAAAGTATTTTTTGAACATGACAAAACCACCCTTTCTAAGGAAGGAGTATTTAGGTGTGGTTGTTCCTCAAATGGTCTGTTTGTCTTGAATGTACCAAACAATGCCTTAATAATAACTCTATTTCTTCTTATATTGTTGATCTTTTGTATGTGGCCTATTAGGCTGCTATATGTAAAGTACAAGCATGTGCATCACATGAAAGCTATTAGATTGTTGATGAACATTCATGGTGTTTTGACTTAAATAATAAATGAATACGTACTAAGACTAAATAAATAAAAAATTGTGTTCTCAAATATTTCATTAAGATTGCATATTGCTAGCTTTAGTGCACATGAATCTTGGAGTTCTAGAGGGTAACATGTCTAGAGGTGGGAATAGATTCTACATTATATTTTTATATGAATTCATCAACAATATAGTAATTATGTTCAAAAGATAAAGCATTTGACATGTTTATCAAATAAAGAATAGAGAGTAAAAATAAAACTTAATCAAAGAATAATGTATCTTATGCTATAAGGGGTGGCAGATATAGTTGATATCATTTTGATTACATTTTGTGTAACTCATGATATTATACATGAACATACCCCTTCACATTCACCTCAATCAAATAGAATTGCTGAACATAAAGTAAAGCTCTAAAGCAGATGATGAATTCTATTTTAATTAAAATAGGAGAAACCAACTACTTGTAGGGGGAAACAATTTTATCACCGTGCTTTGTTTAAAATTGCATTCATATTTTGGAAGAGAACAAGACTCTATTTAAGTTATAGAAAAGTATATCCTTATATGAAAGATCTCAAAGTGTGGGGTGTGTTTAGCTAAAGTTTTATTAACTAAACCTAAGAAATGAAAATTGGGACCTAGAATCTTTTATAGAGCTAATATAGGATATGTTACAAATAGTAATACATACATATGTCTAGTTATTTCTCATAATAATATGCAAACCTAATACAATTTTTAAAAATCTAGAATTGCAGACTTCTTCAAACATACTTTTTATATGAAAACTCCTATGGCTACTTTGTCTAATTTTTTAAATGAAACTTTGGAAGATGTATCCACTATATACTATTGCATCTATTACAAATGACAATGTAGAACCTAGAAAATCTACTAGGGGAAAGAGAAAAAAGGAATCATGGTGATGATTTCTACTCCTTTCTTATATGTAGTGGTCCTCAATCTTATATTATGCCATTAGTGTTTGTTTGTTTAGTCGAAGAGCAAGTCATGTGATGATTTTAATCCAATACTTTGTACTTGATTTGATAAATAATATTTGTCTATGATGAAACAAATAATGTCCTAAGAATGTTTCACAGGATGACATATGATTTTGGATTGAGGACCCAGACATGAGATCATATGCATACTTAGAGTATTCATTGTTGTTAAGTCCCTAGTTAGATATTATTGTCAAAGTTAGAATAAATATAATACGTACATCCATTATGTATGTTGACTGATGACTACATCTCATTAATCATGATATATGATATCAAGCTAGACACATACATACTTGAAATAGAAGAAGTGCACATGACAAACCCACCTTGAGAATGATCAATGGAAGACATATAATGGCAGTCAAAATCATACCACAAATTGACAATGTTGACTGTGATCCTTATACCTGAAGTAAATGTCACAGTTACTTCTTATTTGTTTTTTAACACTACGCAATGGAGATTTAAAAAAGTTACCATAAAACTATTGATTAGGTTCACTATAACATATATGGATTATATTAAGTGATGTAGATAGAAGTTTTCCCTCCTTTTGGAGCGATATACTGACCACTTGATAACAGATACTAGGAAACACAATGACATGCTCATGTGAGTCAATATTAGATATCGAGCTTACTAAATTGTATTAATCCACTCAAGATCAAAAAATATAGATTGAATATTAAGAGGATGATGATTCCATGCCTCATGTTCCAAATGAAAATCTATGACTAAGGGATTATATCATTATGGTAACACCGGTCACACAAAGTTCAAAGTTGTTCTCTAGGTTACTCCAATTACTTGGGTAGAAATGAAATGTTTCTAGGTACCACTCATTGCTTGTGGGTTCATTGACATATTTACCAATGTAATGTAGAACCTACACGGTCACATGCCTAGGATTCTCAAAGGAAAAGAATATTAACATTACAATCATAATTAGAGTGTTTCTAGATTGACGTAAAGCTGAGTTATGACCCAACTAATCATTTTAGATGTCAATTAATCGACTTACATTGATAGACTCAACCAATCAATTGAAAGTCAATCAATCTACTAATTACCAATATGGGAATGAGGAATTAGATTGATTGAATGTCAATCAATCAACTGCACAAATTACAAAAGTTTGTAGAAGGTTCACTTGATTGTTTGAATGTCAAATTATATGTTGGCACATACAATTGATTGAAGGAGGAGTAAAATGGTCAATAGAGATGACATATGCATGGCCCTTAGCTATCTAAATGAGAGACTATAGTCCATTCGGTCGACTAGTAATTTGTCTGAGTTAGCCATGCTTTGTGATTACAATTAGGAAAAAACTTGAATTTTATAGAAACACATAACCTATTAGTTACAATATAAAGGGGGTGGTGGGAATTAGACATATAAAAATGAATATATCTCTTAGGGGTAGAGAGAAACAAGTCCACACCCCAAAATAGAAAGAGGATATGAATGATTGACACTAGCACTTCAACAATCCAAACTTGCTTCTCATTGGAGGTCCCAATGGAACCCCAAGGGTTTCTTACATCCACGTAGATGAGGTAGAGGTCTTTACATGTGTGAAAATATTAGAGGATCACCTTCAACAACCAAGGAAAATGCTTCACTCCTTATTGTTAATGCTATCCCAATATTGTTTGTACACAACCTGATTTTGAATCTGGGTCTTGAAGAGAAATGAATGGCACTAACAAACTTGTGTCTTATTATTTGACAACAAGAGCACATTAGAATATATTCAATATGCTTTAATGATGTTTTACAGATAGTATGTATCCACAATATGTTTTTAACAATTGAAAAGGTTATGTATTTCCACTATGCAACCTATAACCAAAACCCTTAAGTGTTATCATAGACGAGTCATATGCCAAATTTTTTGGTTACTATTTTGAACTGCTTTATCTGTGTTATTGGACAATGTGTGCAAGGTGTAACTATGTATGTTCACTAATTATCATATTAGATATGATACATATTACATAAATCCAATGACACACCTCTGAACCCAATTTGGTTTGGTTCTTATGAATAATGCAACTAGGATGCTTGGCACTTTCTTTGTTAGGTACATGTATTTGGTTGATTTCTATGGCATGTATGCCAAAACTCTATCTATAAATTCTCAATGTAAAATCTATATTGTAAGGAGTGGGACCCACTAGGAGGGACCATTCCCTAATTTTTTTGATAATACTCAAGCAATACTCCAACCATTTATTCACTATAACTAGATAAAAGTGGTGCTAATAAACTCCCAAAATTATATGGATAATGGAGAAACAAAGTCATAGCAGTTGTAGTTGTAAAAATGATTTATTACATGCTTCAAATAGTCCCAAGTATTTATCCACATGGATATATCAAAATAAACTATGTCTAAGTGATCACCTGCAGTGTGCAACCTAGACATCTCAAAAGACTTCACGAGCTAATGCTAAACACGTTCCTCAAGCCCTGGATCCACAATAATAGTTTCCTCCTCTAAAATATCAATGAACTTCTCTACACTTAAGTGGAAGGGAACATCAATTAGAACATATTAAACAAGGAATAGACCAACAAAGGCTTAATATGTACATATAATAAACACTTTGAGGATTATATTGGGTCGCAAGAGATATGTACACATAGTAAACACAAGGAGGGGGTTTATGTGCAATTAGGTAAGTTCAAAAGAACTATATAAGAGAAATGAGACATATTAAATTTATAATACAACCATAAAGAATAAGTAGCCTTGCAATAACCACAATTATAATTTAGAGCAGTATGCTTTGCATGCATAAAATGTAGACTAAATATACGCAAAACATTTCCATAACATCATAAGATCATAGCCTAAAAAGTAAGGATGGAAACGCATACCCCGGGTAGAATACACCTGCCCAATATAAATGTATGATTATACATAAGTATCACTTTTCTAGACATTCTAGTCAAATAGGTAGAATGAATAATTAGTGGGGCAAGAATTACATTTAAGTCTTTCTCACATAAAATAAAATCTTACTAAGAGGGGTATGATAACCCATTATAGAAAGGGTATTCCAAAAGCCATAGGAATAAAACAAATTAAGATTAAGAAATATGAATGTCAAAGAAATTGAATTTCTAATAGAATTTACAGTAGAAAAGGTGCCTCATTAAATGAATGTATGTTTCATTCAAAAATGCCTATAATAAAATAAAGGATACACATACCTTATAATCATACCTAACTATTGAATAACACTCCTAGATTCAGGGTCAGGGACTTTACAACCTAATCACAATATCTGTGCATTCGATTAACATAAATTTCATTACTAAGAAAATGACCCTATTGTAAGATGAATATTTGATTGCAAAACCTATCCTATTCAATCCGTTATATTTCTTTTATTCTAAAAAATACTTATATGCATTATTTGGATAAACTAATAATTGCGTATGAATTTTACAAGCTAAATCCCTTTGTGATAAAAAAGCAAAATTACAGTTTTCCCTTGAATAAAATTTGAATACTGTATAAACGTGACACACGAACTATAGTAGCATCTAACTACTAATTCCCATAGTCAGAGCTGGTCAAACTTGGTGACAAGTCTTAAATACCCTTTGTGAGTCACTTTTATTGCGCCCCATGGGAAAGAATGGGCTTTCTCCCCAGGGATTGATCTCCCTATGTCTCACACCATTGATTGATGGGAGCTCACTCCCCTTCCTGACCTCCTCGTGAGTGGGAGGCTTACCCACCGACTTTGTCTTGCTAGAAAGGATTCACTGGACTCAAACTTGTGTCTAACGATCACCTAGAGACATGAACGAGAACACCCTGTTACGACAAATGAGAAAGTCAAGAGTTAAACATTTCTGCAAAGGTGCCACTCAACCTTACACCACATGAACCTGGTTGAGGTGTTACTTGGCTACAACAGACTCATCAAACCTCACACAGGTCATGGATCTACTATTAAAGAAATGGCTCCACCCATGGGCAGTTAGAGTCAAAAAAATGATAAGGCTAAGGTAACAGATAATTACACATCACCAGAGGTCCAAACAAAGGCCTAAGACATTTCAACACCATCATATGGATGTCACGATCAATTCATGAAACATAACAAATTCATAATCTCTATAATCTCCCTACTCCGAGGTACTAAAAATAAAGAAAAACTCTATATTTGTCATTGTGGAGTTAGGAATAGATCCAATAGTAAAAAACTCAACTATAACATGGAGGGAGTCTCTTAGATTGTCACCTTGACATGAATTCATCCAGGAAAGCCCAAAACTCCATCAACATTATTTTCTTACCAGGGAAGAAGATAGGCTCTGATAGTTTGACTCTCTACAATCTGGAGGTAATGGTGTGAGGGTACAACCAGGAAGAAAGATGAGGAGCGTTTTAGGATAGATAGGGGTGGGTAGCTGATTGAGTAGTAGAAATTTTTGGGGTTTCAAGGTTGCACAACAACAACTCCTTAGGGATCAGTTGGGGGTTTTATGCCCCATTTTATCCACAATGCAATAGATTGATGGACTAAGAGGAGTCTGTTGGAAAAGAAATCACAATGAATATGTTATCATAGAGCATGGAAACAGAGTGATAGCCGGAGAGGTTGAACTAATCCTGCACAACTTGGGAAATAAGTAGTTGAAAGATGAGGTCTTCCACCTAGTTACCCAACCAAGGATAGACCCGCAAGGCCCAGTAAGTCATGGTTGAACTTGTCACATACATTAAATTTGGACTTCGGTCCATAATTTAAGAAACCTAAGGTTGAAATGATATAATTCATCCTTACTTGGGTTTGTTCTTCTAGAATATTTTTAGGGGTTTATTTGACTCAGATTAAGTGTAAAATTGGTGGGTTGCCTAATTTGGGTATGAGAAACTCAAATTTTGACATCTTTTTGCAATTTGAAATTATTGGTGTTATACATAACCCATTATTCACTAATCATTTGCTTAGGATATTAATCTTAACCTAATGGTCCAATAGGGTGAATCTTCATGCATTACCTTAAAAGTCCTCACTATAAGATCCCAGGGTTACACTAGACTATTTAATTATGGTCAAGACTATAGTTTTGCATTATTATCCACAAATTCCCATAATTCAAATATTAGGGTTATAACACCCTAAGACTCTACATCCATGAAATACTATTGAGTCAATCAGGGTTAAACGACCCAAATAAAGTATAATCTATTATAAAATAGGAAAATGGGGGTAATATGAGGTATGTAATTGAATAAGGATCAAGAAAGGGGAAAGAGAGATTTGTACCTAGAAATTAGGATGTTACAACACACTAACCCTAAAAGGATTTCGTCCCCTAAATCTCAAGCAAAGAGGGAGGGGTGAGTCAACACATCTCTTCAATTAGATCCATGGTAATGTCTTCAAGACCATGATACTTTGAAAGTCTCTTCACAAGATCAATCTCTTTATTTTCAAGTATTAAATTCTAGGGTCTAAAACCTTCATCAGAAACTCTTCATAAGGTAGAGCATCTCATAGATGTATAGGATCAATAGTCAACACATGAGATGGATCCTTTCACATGCTTCTTTTAAAATAACATATTATGAATCTTGTCATAGGTGGGATGAAGAGATAGGAGATATGCACACTCTCCAACCCTATCAAATATCTCAAATGATCCTACATATTGAGGACTCAACTTTCATTTGAGTTTCAACCTTGATATGGTACAAATAGATTTTATTTTCAGAAACACATAGTCACCAACTAAGAAATTTACACGTGATCACTTCTTGTTAGCATGAACCTTCTTTTGATCCTAGGTAGTCTACATCCTCTTCTTAATCAAACAAATCTTGTCAATCATCATCTACATTTCATCACTCTTCATCAAGGCTCGTTCTCCCACATCATCCCAGTGTAGCGGTGAACAACAACATCAACCATAGAGTGCTTTAAAGGGTGACATAAGAATGCTGGCTTGGTAGATCTTGTTGTCAGAAAGTTAGCCAATGGAAAATATTTGTTATGAACAACTCCCCAACCCATCACATAAGCACATATCAACTTCTCTAATTTTTTTACTATCCACTCTGACTGAACATCAATCTGTGGTGGTAAGCTGTGCTGAAATGTAAACCAAAGCCCATCTCCTCTTGTATCTGATTCCACAAACATGAAGTGAATTTTGGATCATGATAAAAAATACCATCTTAGGAACTCCATACCAACGAGTGACCCAGTCCACATACACCTGTGCCATATTATGAACTTTGTATGTGCTCTTGAAAGGCAAAAAGGGGGCTGATTTGGTTAGGCTATCAACAAAAAACCAAACCACATTGTACCATGCTTTGATTTTGGAACTCCTATAAAAGATTCTATAGTGATTTTCTACCACTTCCACTCTGGATCTCAAGTGGATGGAGAAGATCACCAGGGTACATATGTTGTTTCTACACCTACTGAAATGTCAAGCACTTTGCAACATATGTAGAAATATCCCTCTTCATGTTCATCCACAAGAAACTTCACTGTAGGTTCTTATACATATTCATAGAAACATCACTTTTTTGAGCAAAATTCACCACTTTGAGAGCTTTGCATAGAGCTAGTGTTCCCACAAGGCTAAAAATACAATCCAGAGATGCTTGTTGTGTTGGTACATAGACTCGGAGTAGATAAGCACATAATTGATGAACAACGCCAAAGATGTTAAGGTTAGGGTAGAAGACTCAATTCATCAGGTCCATGAAGGCGGCCTGAGCATTTGTCAAGCCGAAAGGCATAACTAGAAACTCATAATTCTTATATTGAGTGCAAAAGTCCTTCTTTGGTACATCATCATCCCTCACACACATCTGGTAGTTGATGGTACATAGCTCCATCATTGAGAACACAAAAACAAAGTTTAGCTAGTCAAACAAGTTGTCGGTGCATGCCAGAGGATAACGATGCTTGATACTGACTTGATTTAAAATATGGATATTCTATGCACATATGCAAGAAAACATCATTTTTTCATGAACATAACTGACGCTCCCCAAGAAGAGACACTAGGGCATATAAAACCCATGTATAGGAGATCTTGTAGCTACTTCTTGACCTCAGCCAGCTCAGTAGATGCAATACCATAAGGTGTCTCCAAGATAGGTGTCATGATTGGTGTGAGGTTTATAGAAAACTTGATTTCTTGTGTAGGAGGAAGTCCATGTAGCTTGTCAGGGAAGACATTAGGAAATTCCCAAACCACATCAATGTCATCTAACACATGTGGTTAAAGGAGTGGGACCCAAGAGGGGATCCACTCCCTACAAAATCAAATAAAAGGAAACATACCATATTCCAAATACACGACTAAATTCTTTACAAAGGGATGGTAATCTAATTTATTCAAAATCATGATCCAAGATACCAATAGTAGCAACAAAATATAAGATATGTAACGATTACAATGTTGGATATTATAACCATCCTTGACCACACAGGGTGATACATACACAAACTAACAATAACATAGGATCAGAAAAGGATTATCTAACCACCTCAAATCTTTATCCCAAAAAGGTTCATCTACTCTCAAAGTTGTCTTGGCCAAGCTTGGTTTCCTCCTCCTTGCTCTACACCTGGGCTTAGAAGCATACCCCAGAAATGGAGAAAAGTAGATACATAAGATTAAATGTTGGTATGTGCATACTAAATTGGGGATTGAGCATTATAAAATAAAGGATATCAAATGTAACAAGGCTTCCTATAAAAGAGGAAAGAACCACCCAAGTGGGTATCAAAAGAATAAGAATTGTAATAAGATGATAAACAAGAAGAATACTTGCTATGATAAAGCATAAAAGCTGTTCCACAGAAGCACATATAAATTTTTGGGCCCAAAATCCATCACAATAATATTAACTTGCATGCATGTGAGATAAGCATAGCACTATAATAATAATAATAAACAATTGCGGTCAAGGCTCACAACCTTGAAATCTGATAGAGAATGACGTATTGCCAAACTCCCAATATATACAAAGTGTGGGCACAAAACCTGGGTATGGGGCACATAACCTCCATCCCGAAAATATAACATGCACATACAACCAAAAAACCAAAGTACTTACACTACTCTAGGACTATTGAATCACAAAGCATGCAAAATGTAGAGGCAAGTAAAAGTTCACTTTTTCATAGAATAACTAAGGTAGTCATCACATAAATGGACAAAATAAAACATCTACCACAAAAGTGGTCAAAGTTAGGGTTCCATATCACAATAAGGAACAACTTGATTCAAAGTTTGAATTAGGGTTTCATCAAGAGGAAAAGTAAAATTTAAGAGAACAATCATAGATCATGAGACCCAAATGGGTCATTAAGTCAAGAAAGAGAAATTTCATTAATAAAATACCTCAAAGAGGATCAAGAGGGAAACTAGAATTAATTTCTCAATGTAGACTCACAGGGGATGAAATGTACTCAAACATGTTTGTAAACTTGTCCAAGTTCAAGTCTTAGATCCAAGTCACTGGTCCAAGGTTTGAAAGACCAATGGTTGAGAAGGGATCACCATATGATTTTTTTATGATATTACAAGGAACTTGAATAGGAGGATAAGGGAGAAGGTTAGGTGTTATGTCCTATTGGTCAAGTGATTTCTATGTGTGTGAAGGCCATGGAAAGGGGTCTGTATATAGGACTAGGCTTGGGTTGCATGATCCTTATCTTTTTTCATTTACTAAGGAAAATATGCAATATATATTGTAGAAGGATAAAAGTTAAGCATTCACTAACAGATTATAAGAAAGAATAACATAAAAACCCATTTCCCTTCCATTTATTTATGTATATATTTTATCATGTATTTCCCTTTTTTAACAACTTGATCACATAAATATTGACTATTACAATTATAGTAAAGAGACTTCTAAATATCTCATTGTGTAATTATTTACCCAATGTAAATGAGTATAATAAGGTAATGTACAATTGTGTAGGATATATATATTTGAATTCTTTTTTTTAAATAATTGCATTTATCAACCTTATATATACTTATTTTTTCCATTACTAAATAACTTTCTCACAATGTTTCTCTTATTACTATAGAGTCATTTAAAACATGTATAATAATTTCATTCCAACAAAAGGAATCTATATCATTAACAACATTAAGTTTGATCCAAATTTCTAAATTTGATGCAACCATATATATTGCTAATACATTTTATATTAATTATTTGCGGAGTAGGCTTGTAAAAAGAAAACTACATCTACAATAGGTGGTAATAAATGTATATATCCAAAACTATTTATTATGAATTTGAAATCGAAAGGGTGAAAGCATTATCAATCAAACCATTTTCCCTTTTTTCCTAGTTAAAATTTTTAGGAGGTAATAGGAAGGTTTTCTAAGGAAATAATTTAATCAAGATGATTATTATTTCTTATTTGGTTAAGTATTTCAATATATAATTTTAGTAATGTTTATGTGTTTCCAGACTAAAATATAATCGAGTTAAAATATTTCTTTCATTTATTATATGCTAACGTGATTGTTTTCATTTATTTATTTCTATCAAACATTAAGTAAAGATAATTATTTCTTTCAATTCTGTTCATATTTATTAAATATCTTGTTTATTTCACGTTGTTACAATTACCTTAGTTTATATTCCTAACACACATATTGTATTTAGAAAGTAAATACATTTTAAGATTTTCCATTATGAATTTTTTTTATAGATTTAACATGCATGTACAAAATCATTCTCCTTTATGTCACACCACAATTTTATTTATTACAACCTCACATAAATTGTATACCTATACTCCATACAAGTTGGTTTATATTGTTTATTTATTATAATATATTTTTAATAGTAAATTTAATATTTTTGACTTTAAGTTACATTCTCTCTCCTAAGTAAATCTAGGATATATACGATTGTTGAATTAATGTGGAAATTTACACATAAAATAATTATGGTGTGTGGAATTGAAAATTAAGATTTTTTCCACTTTTGAAGTCATTAAACATATTATTTAATATTTTGGAGTAAAACTCACATTTTCTTTTCTAAATGAAATTAGGATAGTTATTATTGTTCAAATAATGTAAAAATTGGTACGTGAAGTAATTGGGACACAAGGCACACATTTTTTACCTTTATATTTCACTTTGAGATTTCCTTTTATGATTTGTAATACAATTATGGTTTTAGACTAAACACCATTATATTATTATAAACATGATACCATCACAATCATTATTCATTATTTAGAGTCATATTATCTTCACATTTTTACCAACAGAGTTATATTCTATTATTATGGAAAAAATTCCAAATTTTATTGATTTAGCATATTTAATCTATTAATTCCACTTTAATATATATGATTGTACATGAAAATTCCAATTGTTATTCTAGTACTTGTATTAAGCATGTGATCCTCTTATTTAGCCATTATGTGAATATTAGTTAGAAACAGATATACATGTGACATATGTCATGAACTTACCTACATGTTAAAACATAATTTAACTTATTATGTAAATATGTGTTGTTATAACCGATTGCCAGATAATATGTTATATGCATTAACAATATTTTTTAAGGTATAATTTTGCCCTTATTTAATCAATCTAGGGAACGATCTCACAAGCCTTCTAATTATGGAATAGGGTAAGATTCTAGGTTTTGGTTTGTTACAACACTCCACTGCTTAAAAGGATTTTTCCTCAAAATCTAAACATCCGTATTGTATCATCCAATTACTCTCCACCCCTTGAAAGGATTAACCTAATAAGACAACTCTTATATAAGTCATGGTTACTTATACATCTTTTAATTGCAAACATTTGTTGTTGTTGTTCATGCATCCAGCAACATGTCATATACACCTAGGGTTGAATTTAGGTCCTTATGATTCTAACATAGCAACCCTAAGGTTCACATCTCAAAACAAAAGATTCACGTAGTACAATAGAGGGGTAAGGAGAGTAGGTCCACTGAACTTTTTTATACATGCCATATCTTCCTATAGTAAACATACTAAATGACACAATATTAAATTATTTAAATTAACCCACCGCTAATGGATCTGATACCATACTGTAAGGAGTGGGATCGGAGAGGATATACACTCCCTACTAAATCAAAAGGAAACATCCCATATGCCAAACACACGACTAACTTTTTTTTTTGCAAATTGATGATAATACAATTTATTCAAATGTATGATTCAAAATATCAATAGTAGCAACATAATATAAAATATTTAACTATTACAATACTTGATATTATCACGATCCTTCACCACACAGGGTGATACATGTGAAAACTAACTATAACATAGGATCAACAAAGGATTATTTAACCACCTTGAATCTTTCTCCCAAGAAGGTTCAACTACACTCAAGGTTGTCCTGGTCAAGCTTGGTTTCCTCCTCCTTGCTCTACACCTGGGGTTGGAAGCATATCCCACAAAAAGGAGAAAAGTAGATGCATCAACATAAATGCTAGTATGCACATAATAAATCGGGGATTGAGCAACATTATGAAATAAATGATATCAAGTGTAACACGACTTCCCATAGAAGAGGAAAGAACCATCCAAGTGGGTATAAAAAAAATAAGAATTGTGATAAGATGATAAATAAGAAGAATACTTGCCAAAAAAATAGAATTTGTTCCACACAAGCACATATAAATTTTTTCGACACAAAACCCAACACAATAATATCAAACCGCATGCATGTGAGATAAGAATAGCACTAGAATAATTAAACACTGACAGTGAAGGCTCACCACCTTGAAACCTATATATAAAGTGTGAGCACAAAAACCAGGTATATGACATACAACCTCCATCCCAAAAATATAACATGAGCACATAACCCGGAAGCCAAAGTACTTACACTAATGTAGGGCTACCGAATCTCAAAGCATGGAAAATGTAGATTCAAGTAAAAGTTTAGTCTTTCATAGAATAAATAAGGTATTCTTCACATAAATGGATGGAATAAAACATCTACCACAAAAATGGGAAAACTTGGGCTCCATCTCACAATAAGGAACAACTTGAATTCAAATTTCTCAATTAGGATTTCAAAAAGAAGCAAAGTATAATTTAAAATTTCATTCATAGATCATGATTTTAAGGTCATCAAAATCAGACCCAAATAGGTCATCAAGTTAAGAAAGAGAAATTTCATTAATAGAATCCCTCAAAGAGGTTCAAGAGGGAAAATAAAATTAATTTCTCTATATAGAATCAAAGGGGATACAACATACCTCAAATATGTTTGTCAACTTATCAAAGTTTGAATGTTAGATCCAACTCAGGGTTGCAAGATTTGAAACATTGAGGGTTGAGAAGGGATCACCATATGAATTCTTTTATGATATTACAAGGAACTTGAGTAGGAGGATAAGGGAGAAGGTTATGAGTCATGTCCTATTGGTCAAGTGATTTCTATATGTATGAAGGACATGGAGAGGGGCCTATATATAGGACAAGGCTTGGGTAGAAATAACCTTATCTATTTTTGTTTACTAAAGAAGATATGCAACATATACTGTAAAAGGAGAAAAATTAGGCATTCACTAACAAATGATATGAACAAAATAACATAAAAGCTTCATTTCCCTTCCATTTATTTATATATTTGTTTTATCATATATTTTCCTTTTTTAATAACTTGATCACATAAATATTGACTATTTTGTTTACAGTAAAGAGACTTCTAAATATCTCGTTGTGTAATTATTTACCCAATGTAAATGAATATATTCAGGTAATGTATAGTTGTGTAGGATATACATATTTGAATCACTTTTTCTTATAAATAAATTTATCAACCTCTTATATGTACTTATTTATTCCATTATGAAATGACTTTCTCACAATGTTTGTCTTCTCACTTTAGAGTCATTGAAAACATGTATAACAATTTTACTTAAACAAAAGGCATGCATTTAATTAATATTAAGTTAGATCCAAATTTATAAATTTGAGGTAAACATATATATTTCTAATATAGTTTATATTAAGTGATAATACATTTATGTATCCATAACTAATTATTATGAATTTCAAATTGAGAAGGGTGAAAACATTACCTATCGAACAATTTTCCTTTTTTTGCTCTTGTTAACAATTTTAGGAGGTAATAGGGAGGTATTCTAAGAAAATTATTTAGTCAATATGATTATTATTTCTTATTTGGTTAAGTAATTTATTACATAAATTTGGGAACATTAATGTTTTTCCAAACAAATATATAGTTGAGTTAAAATATTTCTCTCTTTTATGATATGCTAACATGATTATTTTTATTTATTTATTTCTTTCAAGCATTAAGTAGAGAGAATTAGTTCTTTAAATATTGTTCTAATTTATTAAATATCTCATATATTCCACATTATGGAAATTACCTCAATTTATATTCCTAACAATCATATTATATTTGAAAAGTGATACATTTTAGATTTTCCACCATGATAAATTTTCCATATATTTAACATGCATGCACAACATTTTTCACTTTATGTTACACCATAAATTGTTTTTATTACAACTTCACACAAATTATATACATATAACCAATACAAGTTGGTTTAAATATTTATTTTATATATTAGAGGTTTTATTTTTAATAATATATATTTTTGACTTTAAGTTACATTCTCTCTCCTAAGTAAAACTAGGATATATAAGATTGTTCAATTAATGTGGAAATTTACATATACACTAATTTTGGTGTCTAGAATTTGAATTTAGGATTTGTTTCCACTTTTGAAGTCACTAAACATATTATTTAATATTTGGAGTAGAACTCACATTTCATTTTATAAATGAAATTAGGACAGCTAATATTGTTCAAATAATGTGAAAATTGGCACCCAAAGTAATTGGGATGAAAGGAACATGTTTCTACCATTGTGTTTCACTTTGACATTTCCTTTTATGATTTCCAATACAATTATTGTTTTAGACTTTACACCACTTTATTATTATAACATGATACCATTACCATTATTATTTATTATTTAGAGTCCAATTATCTTCACATTTTTATCAAAAGAGTTATATTTTATTATTATGCACATAATTCCACATTTTACTCGTTAGCATATTAATCCATCAAATTCCACTTTAATTTATATGATTGTACATGAAAAATTCCAATTGTTATTCTAATACATGTATTAAGCATATTATCCTATTATTTATCCATTATGTGAATATTAGTTAGCAATGGATATAAATGTAACATATGTTATGAACTTACCTACATGTTAGAACACATTTTAAGTTATTATGTGATGTTGATTATACAATATATTACCACCTAGTATGTTATATGTATTAAAATTATTTGTTAAGGTATAATTTTACCCTTGTTTGGTCAAATATAGGGAACCAATTTCATAATCCATCTAATTATGGAACATGGTAAGATTCTAGGTTTTGGTTCGTTACATGCAATATAGGGTTAAGAAAAATTAATGCCTAGTAGGCTCTCCACCCATGCGGGATGAGTTTCTCTTCCAAGAATGTGGAGGTAATGAAATGTAGATCATCTTGATTCCTACCTTTAATTACATAGACACTCGGGAGTTAGGGTGAAAATTGATGACCTTCTTCTCCCCACTAAAAGGCCCACGTCAAACTTTTGCAGCCAGTCCATCCCAAAGATAACATCAAAGGCTGTCACATTGAGGATGGTGAAGTCCAACTCGAACATCTTTCTAGAAATAAACAAATATATGGTGGGATTTTCAAATAGGTAGAACATACCCTACGAATAGGAGTCTAGACCTCTAAGACATGGTCCATGTCTACAAATTCTAATTTTAATATTTGAAGATAGAGATTAAATAAGGCTTTTATAGGATACTAAAGTAAATACATGATCCCTTCAATAACCTCATATCGCCACTTCCCATCATGTTCCCATGGAAAATACACATTGTACATGTCTATCAACAAGTGGGTCATGACCCTACTGATTGTTGTTGTTCCTGGAGGGCTGCTGAGGACACTATTTTGGCTACAACTGCTGAGGTGCTCGTTGCTGATCTGGGATGCAACCTTCTAAAGCTTGGAACATTGAGGTATTATGTGCTTAACCTGGCCACACTTGTGACAAGTCTAGTGCGTAACATATGGTCGAGTAGTAGACAATACAATAGGGCACCTTCTAGGAGGGCAGTGACATAGAATATAGTTGCATTTATCATAATGATCATCACTGGAGTTCCTTCTACTACTGGACTCTACATCAAGGGATTAAACCAGGATAGACATCCACAACAAGGGACTTATTCACCATTTACTAAAAGATGAGGTGGAGCTATAGGACGAGGGCTCACCTAATGTGGTATCTCAACCTCTATAGAAAGAGTGTAGCTTACAAATCCTCTCTAAGACCTTTAGAGTAGTGTTCCAATAGCATGAATCTCTAGACATAGGTAGAGACACTTTGGGATCCCTGATTCAAGATGTAGATTTCTACCTCCTTCTTCCTCAAAGAAGTGGTGCATATATACTTCTCACAGAATAGTGTATGAGACTGCTCTCAAGACATGTTATAACTATTGTGAGTGTGGGAGACACCATTACACTAAATGCGTACTAGCTCATCCAACACATAGGTGATAGAGTGGATCTTATAATGAGGAGATCATGCCATTCCCTTAAAGGTTCACTTGATGGACAACACCCAATCGTTGACCTTGTACATCATCTCAATCTCTCCTCTGACCTTAAAAAGGGAGTAATCCTTGGGCTTATCAGGAGTGGAAATGATGTTGATAGGCCCCACCATAGAAGTGGTTAGAAGATGGCATAGGAAAGCCAACTCATTCTTAGGTATAAACTAAGGTGGAGAAGAGATCTTTATAATAAGAGGAGGCACAATAATAACATGGTGTCCCCTAAAGGTGGGCTATACATCTGGAGTCGTCGTTGGTGGCTCAACATGTGGCAACCCAGACTATTGTTCAGTGGTGTAGAATACCCATACAGTCAATCTTGGAATTGGGTGTCTTGCCTCTCATGTCTGCAAACATGTTGGTACTATTAACAAGGATAGATAGATGTAACAATCCTAAGATAAGGTTATGAGATACTAGACTACCAACTACGATAAGATATGATACCATTTTGTAAGGAGTAGGACCCACTAGGGGGAGATTCTATAAATTTTACTTTGAGGACACTTAAGAAATAATCCAACTATCCATTCACAAAAATTATATATAAGGGGTGCCAAAATGCTCCCAAAATAATATGGATAAATTGAGAAAAAAAACTCATAGAAGCTGAAAAAGTAAAACTAAATTGTTACATGCTTCAAATAGTCATAAGTACATGTCTACATGGATGTAAAGGAAACTAAAAAGAAACTATTTCTATGTGGATTGGTTGTAGTAGACAACCTAACATCTTGGAAACCTTCATGAGCTACTATTGAATAGGTTCCTTAGACCTTAGATCCTCAAGAACAAGTACGTACTTTAAGGTATCAATAAACTACTCAACATCTATGTGGAAGGGAACATTAACCAGATTATAGGAGTCAATGTAAATGTAAACAAACACTAAGTATGTACATATGATAGATAGTTTGGGCACTATATTGGGTTATATTGCAAAAGATATGTGATCAAGTTAATTTGAAAGAATTATATAAGATAATTTAGGCCTATTAACTTAAGATATAAGCATGGAGAACAAGATTCCTTTCCATATTAGTTAATCACAATTTAATTTCAAACAATAAACTTTTCATGCATAACAATATAGACTAATTATACTTAACATAGAGGATAACACCGTTGGATTATGAGATAAAATGTTAAGAATGGAAACACACACCCTTGGAAGGATATGTGCACCCTGTCTAATTGTTAGATTGTACATAAGTACTACTATTGTAGATATTCTAGTAAAACATACAACATGTATAAATAGAGATGAAATACTAGCATTTTAGTATTTTTCTCATAGAAAGGCAAATTTTAACAGAGATTTGAGAACCCATCATAAAAAGATATTTCAAAAACCATAAAAATATAATGAATTAGGATCAAGAAATAAGAATATCTAAGAAAATGAATTTCCAATCAAATTTATAGTTCAAAGGATGCCTCATTAAATGAATGTAGGTTTCAATAAAATAATGACTATAGTAAAATAAAGTATGTACATAACTTATGATTAGATGTAAGTTTCAATAACACTCCCTAGGTTCGGGGTCAGGTGTTCCACAACCTAATCACAATATTTGTACATTTTGTTAAAAAAATTCCATTCAGTTCATTACTAAGAAAATTAACTTACTATAAGATGAAAATCTGGTCTTAAAACCTATCCCATTAAATCCGTCTTAATTTTCCAATTCCAAAAATATGCATTATTTGGTAAACTAATAATATTACAAGTTAAATCCAATTTTGATAGAAAATAAAACAAAAACCAAAAGGACATGTTTGCCCTTGAATAAAATCCAAACAATGTATAAATGTCAAGTAGGGAGTATAGTAGAATCCAACTACTGATTACCACAGTCAAACACGATCAAATAGGTCACAAGTTAGAGATACTCTTTGCGGGTGACATTAATTGAGCCCAACTCCATGGGCATGACTGGGATTTTGGCCAAGGGATTGATCTCCCTGTGTCTCATTCCATGGAAACTTATCAGAGCTTGAATCTTGAGTGCTTGCCCCCTTTCATACTTCCTCACAAGTGGGATCCCTACCCATTGACTCCCATATTGCTAAGAATAATTCACCATATCCAGGTCCAAAAATCACCAAGATATAGGGAAGAGCACACCATATCAGGGAAATAGCAAACCAAAAAGTCAAGAGTTGAACACTCTAGTGGAGGTGCCAACTTAACCTCACACCACTTAGACCTAGTTGAGGTGTTACTCAGCTACAAAAAACTCATTAAACCTCACATGGGTCATGGAGCTACTAGAAAAGAAATTTCTTCATATATGGGTAGTCAGAGTCGAAAAGACAACATGGTGGAGGTAATAAAGAATTGCCCAATACCAAAGGTCCAAAGAAGGGCCAAAAACATCCCAACACTATTGTCTGGGTTCCGAAATTGATTAAAAAAATGCAACAAATTCAAGAATCCTATAACCTCCTTTCATCGAGGTACTCAAACCACAAATATTGGTGATGTCTGTCATTGCAAAGTTTGGGTGAGAGCCAACAAGAAATAACTCAACTATAGGAAGGAGGGGGTTTCGAAGATGGTCACCTTGAGTTGAATTCATCCAGGTCAGCTCTGAACGTTTTCAGTCTTCTTTTCTCAGTAGTGAAGAAGATTGACTTCGACAACTTGACTCTCTATGACCCAATGGTAGTCGCATGAGGGTAACACTTGGAGTAAAGATGAGAAGCATTTATGGATTGATAGGGATGGATAGATGATTGAGAAGAAGGGAAATTTTGGGTTGTGTGGTTGTGCAACTGTAGTTCCCTTAGGGTTGAGTTGAATTTTTATGTCCTAATTGCCTCACAACACAAGTGATAGATCGATGGACTTGGAGGAGGAAGGGGAGACTTTTGGAAAATAAATTGTAGCATACATATGTGTGTAGCATGAGGAACTAGAGCGATAGCTGGAGAGAACTGATCCTGCATGGCACATGAAAGTTAGAGGTGGAAGGTTAGGCCTTCCACCTAATTAACCAACACAATACAACCCTATGAGACACATTATGTCACAGATGAAGCGTGTGACAAAATTTAAAAAGAGACTTTAGTCCAAAATTGATGAAATATAAGGTTGAAATGATATAATTCGTACTCACTTAGGTTTTATCTTTGAGAATATTTTTAGAGGTGCATTTGACATTGACTTAACCCCAAAATTTGTGAGTTTCTTGATTTTGGTATGAGGAAATCATATTCGGATCTTGTTTTGAAATTTTAGACTAATGATGTTGTATTTATCCCATTGTTCACTAATAATTTACTTACGATATTAATCTTAACCAAATGATCCAACATGGTGATCTTCATGCATTGCCTCCAAAAATCTTCACCATAAGTTCTTATGGTTATACTAGGCTATTAAATTATCATTGAGACTATAGTTTATTTTTATTATCAACTAACTCGCTTAATTCTAGTATTAGGCTATAATATCCTAAGATACCATGTCCATAAAATAAAACTAAATCATTAGACTTAAAAGATCCCAAAAGAATATAATATATTATGAATAGGTAAATGTGGTTACTATGAGGTATGTAATTGAATAAGGGACAACAAAGTGGAAAGAGAGATTTGTAGATAGAAATAGGGTTGTTACATATATGACTTGTGTGGCATGCCTTTGTCTTTAAATTCACCATGTTAATTTTATATTTAAAATGAAATAGATATTTTGACATCACCAAAGGGCTATAAAGGAGAGGTAGACATGATGAAAAGTAAACCAAATAATGAAATATCCTTGGAGTGTGCATGATTAAAAATGTGAAGAAATCATAATGAAGTTAGGAATATCCCAAAAATGCTTTTTAACAGATTGATTAATTACCAACTGTCCGAAGGGAAGCCTTAATAGAGAAAACTAGGGATTTCAATGCACTTAATGTGTTTGATATTTGATCACAACACTTGTTGACTCAAATTATTGTTTAGTTTACATATCCAAGTTTTGTCAGATGTATATATTTAATATAATGCATGATATATAAAATAATTCATATGCAATGGTGTAATTGTGAAAATCCTCTTCTACACTTTCGTCATCCTCTTCGTCATGCTCATTAAGCTCCTTTAGTTATTCTTCCATCAGTCAGGCTGGGCAGGACCAGAACTCATTGTCTTCCTCTCCCGCTCTAAGCAGTCTCTTCACCATCTTGTCGGCAAGCCCCATCTGGGTCCTAGGCCTATATATGACTTCCAGGAATTCATTGTTGCTCAATATCTTTCTTACTACACCGATAAGATTTCTAAATATCAGGGGATAATTTGGTAATCCTTGTATGTACTCTACTGCCAGTTTAGAATTAGTTTGAATGTAGCATTTGTAGTTTTCAACATGCGTTCCTTTCCTACATCCCATAAGGATCATTTAACTCCCCTTCCATTGGGTGAAGTCCTATAAGTGAGTGTGTACCCCCTTTGATCCATCTCAGCTTCCGGTCCCTTTCCACAAAACCAACCATGGTAGTGGATGTTCCTAAGTTAGTGGCTGCATCTACTATGATGAGGGTCCCCTCATCTTTGGGCATACCCACCTTTGACTGGACCTAATTCATTCTTGGTTATGATCTCGAGTTAGCTCACATAATCTCCTCAACTAGGCTTTTGATACGTATTAGTATGTTGGTTTTGTTAGCCATCTTCCTCCTGAATATATGTTTGTTCCTTTCTTTCCACAATATCCAATAACATGTAGTGTTTTGTTATCCATCTTCCTCCTGATTATATGTTTGTTCCTTTCTTTCCATAATATCTAATAACATGCAGCAAAATGGACTCGCAATTCGTCATTTCCTTCTTTGTCCTTGAGGTTTTCTTCCAACCACTCTTTGAGGTTTTTGCTAAAGAAGTCACTCCCCATACTTTGAGTAGTAGCCTTCCAAACCTCCATTCTCACTAGATATACCTATTTTCTCTTCCATTACACACATTTTGCACATAGGTGTATCTATCATCTTCCTCCTCCAGCATAGGTGGTTAGTCATCAATTTTCCATGTTTGAAACACCATTGTAAACTTTTCAATCTGTTGGGAAGGTAGTTATCCCGAACACACTTCCAATCCCCATCCATATGTCTTTCTTTTGTCTTCTATTAGTAGATAGTATACAGATTTGGTAGCGAAGGCCTCATGATTGTATAGCTTCCATTGACATTCATCCTCTCCATATCTTGGATCAGTGGCACCATGCTCCTAATGTTTTGGCACGTCTTATCTTCAAACCACTACTCGAAAAAGTCTATATCCTAGGTCCCTCCATCTAGCATTTCTACCTCTACCTCATGTCATTCAGGTCTCTAGGTATAGCTCTCCTTGCTTCAACATTGGTTTCTTCCTAGACCCGATCCATGAATCATCCCACATGTTCATGCTATTACCCCTGATAGATACCATTGTTGAGTTTTCTTTTACAACATGAAATTGTTTGTGAATGGTCCTCCAAATGATCGAACCTCCCTTAGAGTAGCCATTCTGCTTCACATACTTGAGTTCCATTAGTGTGCACCACCCACCTTCTTCATATTGAGAACATCCCACACAATCTTCATTAAAAGAGCTTAGTTTTGTTCCTTTGCTAACATCAGCCATAACTACATTCCCCTTGGTTTCAATAACTCTATCCCAAGCTACCAGATTAGTCTTGGTCTTGTTCTCTTTTCCACTCCATAGAAAATTCCATATGGTTTGGTCTATCTTATAATTAAGCGTGAGATGCCTTTTAGGTATGAAATGCATATCAAATCCTTGACAGATTATGTGTGGGCTTGCTAAAGCAAGGTGTACTATTTATTTCAGTAAGGCATGATAATAAGTATGTGGTTCCGCCAAAGTATGGAGCATATCTTATTGTCTTGGCCTTTAGGCTGGACTTAACTAGGTGATCTTAATAGGTTCAACACCTAGACATAAAAATGACATGTTTTCATGTGATTAAATATGACAAAGAGTTGTGTAACCATCTATCTAAGAATTACATTGGATGTAATTAAAAAATTTACATACCAAAACAATTAGGTTTTGATTGATCAAACTAAGCTGATTCATGACTTAATTAAATATGGATCTTTGTTACTAAGAAGATTGGTTGTTGTGCTCTTATAAATTAATCGTGAAGGATATATACTTGAATTTAAATCGTGTGAGCAATGTTAATTAGAGGCTAATGAATATTGGTAGATCTTTGAAATGGAAGTTTTTGTTGTTGTGGATTGTAGACAAAATGACATACACAAACAACCACTTCTTGTTGTTACCGCTCCTTGAGAAAGAGAAGTCAAATGAAAATATCTTCCTCGATTGGTATAAGACTTTGAGAACTATTCTCACTTAAGAGTTTAAGATCCATGTTAGAGAAGCACCACTACCACAAGAACTAACTCCAAATGCACCTAGGGAAGAAAGGGAAGCTTATTTTATGAATATCGATGGTGTTATGGGCATCAAACTATGTCATGATAAACATGAGAGCATGGATGCTGTAAATATGGCCACTCGTCTCAACAAATATGTTCCAAGAGTAAGACATATGAGGCTCAAGTGAACAAAGACAAGCCAAAAATCTGTGTTGATGGTCAATAAAGGAAAAAGAAAGTCCAAGGGCAAAGATAAAATTAAGAAAAATTCTATGGTTGTCCAATCGTCTAAATATTCTACACTAAAATAAAAAAGTAGAGTAGGAAAGGGAGGAATGTGTCACTATTGTCACCAACCTATACATTGGGAAAAAAATTCCCTCTTTACCTAGAGAAACTAAAGAAGTAGAGGTAGGGGTAGAGATATCTACTTCATGTATATATATATATATATATATATATATATATATATATAATGATATACTTGTGTATCATGAGTATTTGATACCTTATGTGAATCTAACATATGTTATAATATGCATGATCCAAAAAAAAGTAAACCCTTAAAAAAGGGAGAGGTGGATCTACACATTGATAAAGGATCAAGAGTTGCTGCCACAATAGTAGGAACTTATTCTTATTTTTTCCCAATGGGTTGTAATAAAGTTACCTAGCTGCTACTATGTACCTTCTATAAATATAAAAACATTATCTTTGTATGTTGTTTTGACAAGAACAATGTTGATTTTTAATAAATAATGACTGATGTTCTATTTGAATGACATATTTTTTGGTTCTACTATCTCATGGTCTTTATTTGTTAGATCTTGGGGTAGGTGTTTATAATATAATACCAAGAAGCTAAAACTTGATGACACAAAAAAATATCTTTGGCATACATAAATGAGAATCACATCCCTAGACTCTATAATGAAGGTTATATAGACTTAGTTTTTTTAAATAGAAATATGTAAATCCTATATATTGGTCAAGTGACAAATTTTTTTTATTAGTTACTGTGAAAGACCAAGTGACATACTAGGACTCATACATACTAATGTATATGGACTTTTTAGCACAAATGCTGGAGGTGGGTATCAATACTTCATTAATGATCTCATAAGATATAGTTTGGCTATATGTATCTTATGAACACAAGTCTCAATCCATTGAATAGTTCAAGGAATTTGTGAATACAGTGCAACGTCAACTTGATGAGTAATATTAAGAAACTTCAATGATCTAGGTGGGGAATATTTAAGCAAAAAATTTTAGGTCCATCCTGAAGATTGTTGCATTGTATGACAATTGACTTTACCTAGAGCACCAAAAAGTAATAGTGTATTAGAAAGAAGGAATCACACCTTGGTGGACATGATATGATCTAGACTAATCTTCTGACATCCTTATGGGGATATTCTTTATAAACCACATAATTTACATTTCACCACTTACCTTCAAATCATTTGAAAAGACACCATAAAAGATATCAAGTGGGGAACATCCCAATATGATTGTTTATGAAGATTTAGGGATATGAAGCTTATGTTAGTAAATAGTTTTTTATAAATCTTGGATCCAAATTGTTTTATTGTTACTTTTTTGAATATTATAATAAAAAAGGGATATTTTTTTTATTTTTTTTTAACATCATAGTGTTTATTTCCATAAATTTTGTATTCCTTGAAAAGAAATTCACTACCAAAAGGAACCAAATTGGTTGTTGATAGAACTCAAAGAAGTTTTAAACCAACAAGATATCATTAAACCTATATAGGTATATGAGGAACAAGAAGAATCAAAACTTTTGTGGGATAAATTTTTTATCATGTAGCATAAGAACCTCAAAGTTCTAATAGGACATGTCTATAGCTAGAGAAATTGGATTTGTTGTGACTCAATCATATGATTGTTGGATCTATGATGGGAACAAGAGGGGGGCTGTGTGAATAGAGCTAAAACCACTTAAACAAAATTTGTTAGGTATTCAAATTATATCCCAAGATAAAGTTGCATATATGAAATTTGAGTGCAACAAAACATACATAGAAAGGGAGAGAGAGACTAAACAAGCACACATAACACAAGTTATACATAGTGGTTCCAACCTGCAAATTAGGAGATGTACATCCACTTCCTAGGAAGGTCAACCTCTAGGATTTTTAAACCATGTCTCACTCGTTATATTCCATTATAAGAGTTACAACATAAAACCTTACTTTTTAATGACAAGGATACATAGCCTCCCCTTTGAGGACAAGAGAGCCAATAACCTTACAAAGGACTTACCTATCCATGAACAAGAGTCTTCTACATTACCAAGGACTTATCCAATTTTGCAAAGAGTCTTCCGCCTTCTCCAAGTACTTAACCACTCTTGCAACAAGTCTTCTGCCTTCAAGGATTTACCCACTCTTGACTTGGATCTTCCACCTTTAACTTCACCTTCACTTAGGAGAAGCTTTCTCCAAGGGACTCCTTCTCTTCTTCTTCTTCTTCTTCTTCACCTCTTTTACCTAAGTGAGAGAATCTTCATCTTCATGGTAGAATTGAGATATTGGGAGGTGGAGGAAGTGAAATACTTACAAGATATACATGTAGGACTAGCTCTCTTACAAATCTCCTACTCACTCTAATGGATGTAGAAAATGCTTAAGCTTATGAGAGTGGATGGAGGATCTTGGAGGAAAATCTCTCTCAACTATAATATAGGGACCTTCATAGTGCTTGGCTAACCATGGGATGAAGCCCAAGGGGTCATATTTATAGTTTAGGTTGCTACTAGCCAATAGAGACACTTAAGAATGAATTCTAGCCATTTTTAGTGTTCCAATAGATATATTTTTGAGTTTTGTAACACTCCAATGACTCAAAACACTTTTCTGCACTTTTCCATATAGTGTTATCGGGTGAGTTGTCTTTTGGGAAACTCGACTGATGACACAGTATGACATGTCAAAGTGTAGGTGTCGGTCGAGTTTCTACCAGGACAAACTCGACCGACCCTGGGTATTTGCCAAAAGCCACACAGGTTTTCAGTTGAGTTATCATGAGGATAAACTCAGCCGACAAGGCAGTCTGTAATGACTTTTGACAACTGTTCAAAAAGCTCTTAAACATTTGAATTAAGTACTCTTGATTTTTTTCTAAGCTTACTTACAAGTCATACAATCATTACAAGTTATTTACATCAAATATCTATGGAGGAAACTATCTTTTATTCAATCTTGATCTTTATGCATGTATGACTTGATTTCTCCAAGTTAGGATGTGCAAGTTTAGGCATTTGGAGCGTGTCTATCTAATCTAAAATCACTAGAATAGAAGCATTAGACAAAAATGAGTGGAATGAGTAGTCATCACCAAAACAAGGATTAGTAAATTTAGACCTTGAGTCCACATTCTCCCATTTTTGAAGATGACACACTATTCCATAAATGTATTTAAAGCATTTAAGTAAAATCATATCTTTGGAGAAATCTAGGGGTATCAATAGAATCGAATTCATTTGCTCCCTCTCAATTGATTCTAATGGAGTTCACATACCCCCCCATTTATGGTATTTCTCCTTCATTGTTAGATTTCATAGCATTTATAGAAATTATGTCTTCCACTCATATATGTCTTCTACATATATGTGTTCTCCCCTTTACATAAGACATGTCTTCTACCCTTTTGTAATTTCAAAAAGTGAGGGGGTTAAGAGCTAAAATACAACTTGTTATAAAAGGGAGTGTAGAAGAGAAAAAACTAAGGGCTTGTGAAAGAAATGTATATAAATAAAATCAAGAGAAAAGCATTAGAACAACCCTAGATTTTATTTTAGCAAATATCAAGGCAAAGCTATGCAAGGAAGTAACTCAAGATAGTAGATATGCAAGTCAAGGGATAAGCTTGCGTATGTATGAGACAAGATACAAGCATAACATATAGTTTGATACCGATTAATGTGTTAGATACCAAAGGATGAACAATGATAGAATTACATGTATATGGACTACTAGCATATGATATCAAGTTAGGACTACTACTAGGATCTAGATCATTGCAAAAGATACACAAGTTAAAGAACAAGATATGAGTAGATGTAGAGAAATATCCAATCAAAGAAATATGCAATTTAAGAAGCATGAAAGGATACTACTTTCTAGGAAATATGCATCATTATCAAAAGATAATTACCAATAAGATACTCAAGGTTGTATCAAATATATACAACTAGATAGATGTAGCAAGCTAGAGTACAACATAAGTAATTTAGATCACAACTAAGATATTTAAAGATATCATCAACATAGTTGGGATTGAGGATTAGTTGTTGTTGTTGATGATGATCATAAAAACATGTATAACAACTCAAGGAAGTAATAGCAAGATATAGAGATACCAATTTATACCAATTAGAAAGATAGAGTTGTATGCAAGATAGGCAATTAAAATCATGTAAATATGCATATCATATAAAGGTACCAAAGGGAGTGCCATAGAATAAGGCTATTCGTTGAGAGAATCTATTTGAGAGGAAAATTCTCATTCAAAAAGCCATCTGTATATCTGTGCACAATGTTGTCAGTTGAGTTTTTGGGTTGAACTTCTCGACCGAGAACAACTTTTGGAAACACCCATTGGTTCTTATCGGCCGAGTTTCTTTTAGGACAAACTCGACCGACGCTACTGTCAAGAAACACATATATTTTAGAAAAATATTTCTAGAGGCATGATAAAGGTATAAACCATATCCAAACATAAGTAAGCAAGTTTGTAAAGCACTATGACAGAATCACGGATAGTTTTTTTGCAAGAAAGCGATGAGAATCACAATATACCAAATTTGACTAAGAAACCATATGTAAAGTGCATACAAACTTGGAAAAACAAGGTATAATGGAATATGAGAAAGAATACCATTTTATCTATTCTGACCATTTCTTTTTCACTAGTTGCCACCACATAGGCATCTCATCTTTCTTTTTTTTATGTGTAATAAACCAATTTGCATATAAATAGATCATTTGAATCCATTTGCAAGTGACCTACAAGAAAAAAGATGAACTGGCCCCAATTATGTGTTTGGGTCTGGAGGGGTTAGCTTAGAAACCCAAGTCCTAAGTCTCTTGGGTGCTTTTCTTAAAGGACAATATGTAGAATAATGACAAATTTAATTTTAATAGTTTTAAGTGCCCTTAGCATTGGAACCAGAGGATTCTCCATGAAATATTGGAGGTCCTTATCTTTGTTGTTTCATTGGATAATATCACACCCTAAACCATGTCTACCAATTTGTTTAGTTGTATGATGTAGGATATAATTAAAGTTATTTTTACCACGTATAAACTTTTGCAAAGAGGATCTCAAACTATGATTATAATGGATAAGAGAATTTATATTGGAATACGAATGATTCATATCATCTCTAGCATGCAAAAAATTGACATCTAAGCAAAGATGTTTGGTCATATAAAAATCTTTTTCAATATGAAGAGCAACAACATATTCTCTCTACTAGTAGAAGTAGAACAAGATTTAAGGACATTAATTTTAGCAAGAAAGGAAACATTTTCTTTTTTCAAGCAAAGCAATATTATAAAGTTTGATACTTTTTTAAATTATATTCCTTGCATATAAATTCTATATTCCTTGCATAATAAAGTCTTTGTTCTATTTTTCAGTTCTAAATACATTAATACCAAGTATGAGAGAATTTACAATTTTACTATGCTCTTCATTAGAACTAGTCATAAGAGGTTGAGATTCTAGAAATATAATCTTATAAAGAAAGTTATTATTATCAATTTTAAGAGCATCTACTTGTCTAAGATAACCATTGTTTTCAATCTCAACACTATTGAATTTCAATTCTAGTTCTAGATAATATTTTTGGAGACTGTCAACATAATCTTACAAACAAATATAGAATGTTTGAGATCATCTTTTTCTTCATGCAAGTTATCAACAATCTTGGTAGGTTTTTTCCTTTTCTTTTTAGTAGACTTAAGAGAGGCACGGGTAACATGAATAATTGCAATGAAAGATTCTTTATCTAAATAGTTAAGATTTACCTCATTAGAATCTTCAATTGAACTTTCCATGAGAAAAAATGGCATTATCCACCATCACTAGAGCTAAATCCTCCACTAGAACATTCTCTTGAGCTTGAGTTGGAGGAGTCACTAGAGATTTTGTGCCATTTATCCTTCTTCTTGTACTTATCTTCCCTTCTCTTGTGATGATGGGTCTTTTTGCCTTGTGAGCAATCTTCCTTGATGTGACCCTTCTTTCCACATTTGAAGCACTGGGTGGGGGAAGAAGACTTGCCTTTGTGAAGTCTACCATTGGAGTACATGGCCTCTTCTTTAACTTGATAGGATGGAGAAGCTTGACTAACAATAGCTTAAATTTGGTATTGGGTTTCAACTTGCTTCTTTCTCTTAATCTCTTTCTCTTATTCTCTTTCTTCTTCCTCTTACTTGTCAAGTTTAGCTTCAAAGGCTTGTAGTTTTCCTTTGAGATCTTTAATAGGAATATCATCAAGAGAATTTATTTCTTCAATGGTGGTCACATTTTTTACCCACCTATTTAGGAGAGTTATAAGGATCTTTGAGTTGATATTTCCTTGATCCATAGGAAGACCTAGGACGAAAAGACCATTTACAATGGTGTTGAGCCTTGCATACATTTCGAGTACCCCTTCATCCTTTTCCATTTTTAAGTTTTAAAGGACACTATTAAGCATATAGACTCTAATTTCCTTCACTTGATTTGTTCCCTCCATAAGTGACACATAGCTTTCTCATAGGCTATGCCACAAGAAGAAACATAGTTGAACTCAGTGGGGGAAAGAGAGGTATAGAGAATGTTGATTGCTCTTGCATTCAAGGTTGCTTTCTTTAAAGTAGCCTCATCCCATTCTTCCACCTTTGTCTTCGGTAGCTTGTATGGATATCCACCATTTTCCATAGCTCAAGACTTGATCATTGGATGAGAATTCTAACCCTCTCTTCCAATAGAGGAAGTTTCTTCCATCAATTATTGGAATGCTGATGAAGTATCTCCCACCTTATAATCACCCATCTTCTCCTACTTGTAGAAGTATTGCTTGGATAAGACCCACTTTGATACCAATTCTTGGATCTATGATGGGCTCTAGAGGGGTGTGTGAATATAGATAAATCCGTTTAAGCCAAATTCATTAGACCTTCAAATTATATTCTAAGATAAAGTTGCTTACATGAAATTTTAGTGCAACTAAACATACATGGCAAGGGAGAGAGAGATTGAACAAGCGCAAATAACACAAGCTATGTATAGTAGGTCCAACCCGCAAAATAGGGGATGTATGTCCACTACCTAAAGAGGTCAACCTCTATGATTTTCAACCATGTCTCACTCCTTATATTCCATTATAAGACTTACAAAATAAGACCTTCCTTTTCAAGGACAAGTATACCTAGACTTCCCTTTGAGGATATGGGAGCCAATAAGTTTATAAAGGACTTATCTATCCATGACCAAGAGTCTTCTACCTTACTAAGGACTTACCCACTTCTACAATGAGTCTTATGCCTTCTCCAAGGACTTACCCACTCTTGCAACAAGTTTTCTGCCTTCAAGGATTTAGCCACTCTTTACTTAGATCTTCTGCCTTTGACTTCACCTTCACTAAGGAGAAGCTTTCACAAAGGGACTACTTCCCCTCTTCTTATTCACCTCTCTTACCTAAGAAATATAATCTTCATATTCATAATAGAATTGAGAGACTGGGAGGTGTAGGAAGTGAGAGCCTCACAATAAATACATGTAGGACTATCTCTCTTACATATGTCTTGCTCACTCTACTGGATGTAGCAAGTGATTAAGCTTATGAGAGAGGATGGAGGCTCTTGGAGGCAAATCTCTTTCAACTATAATATAGGGATCTTCACAGTACTTGGATAACCATGGGATGAAGCCCAAGGGGTCCTATTTATAGTTGAGATCGCCTACTAGCCAGTAGAGACACTTAGGAACAAATTATATCCATTTTGGGTGTCCCAACAGATATATTTTTGAGTTTTGCAACACTCCAACAGCTAAAAGCACTTTTCTGTACTTTTTGTATAGTCTTGTCGACTGAGTTGTTTTTTGGCAAACTCGATTGACAACACTGTATGACCAGTCAAAGTTCAAGTGTTGGTCGATTTGCAACCAAGACAAACTCGATCGACCCTAGGCATTTTCCAAAACCAGATAGGTTGTTGGCTAAGTTTTTTTCTGGACAAATTGATCGACAATGCAGTTTGTAATGACTTTTGAGAAGTGTTTAAAAAGTGCCTAAACATTTGAATTAATTGCTCTTTATTTTTTTTACGCTTAGTTTCAAGTCCTATAATCATTACAAGTGGTTTACACCAAATACCTATGGAGAAAACTATCTATTCTTCAATCTTGATCTTTATGCATGCATGGCTTGATTTCTCCAAGTAAGAATGCACAAGTTTAGGCATTTGGAGTGTGTCTATCCAATATAAAATCACTCAAGTAGAAGCATTAGACACAAATGAGTGGAATGGCTAGTTTTCATCAAAACATGGGTAGTCAATTTATATTTTGAATCAACAATGATTTGTTGATTGTAAATGATGACAGGACAATAACCTACAATGGGGCCATTAAGGGACCTGGTTTTAAGAAACTCCTTCAAGCTCTAAGATCTAAGAAGGAATCCACATATATCAATAAGGTATGAACCTTGATGGACCACTTGAAGGGGTAAAACCCATATGGTGCAAGTGGATCTTCAAGAAGAAGGTCGACATGGATGATAATGTTCAAAATATAAAGGGTGATTGTTTGTAACAACATTTCCAACAAGAATCTTCTTGAGGATGTGTACATGACACAAAACTAAGAGTTTAATCATTCCAAATGAATCTAGAAAAGTTTATAAGCTAAAAAGGTGATCTATGGGTTGATGCAAGCCTCTTGAAGCTAGATCTTGAGAGTCAGTTTAAAGAGTTTGTCTTCATAGAAAATTAAGATGAATCTAACATTTACAAAAAGGTTAGTGGGAGAATAAATGTGTTCCTCATATTATATGTAGATGCTATACGGTTGATGAGGAATGAGATCCATAACCTACAACTGGTTAAAACATGGTTTGAACTAATTCTCTTTGAAGGAATTAGATGAAGCATCCTATAGTCTAAGAATCAAGATCTACATAGATAGATTTTGAAGGCTTCTTGGTCTAAGTTAAAGTACATAGATTGAAGAAGTGTTGAAAAGGGTCAACATTCAATAGAATAACTAATCATTTGATTTATGATTGCAAGGAAGAACTGGTTGTAAAAGGTTGAAGCAAGCATCAAAATCAAAAAGGATAATTATCAACCACAACCAAATATTGTGTTTTGCCTCAATGGTAGAGTTGTAAGCTAAAAAAGTTCAAAGAAAGAGATAGTAGATGAGTGCACAATGTTGGACATGTATATTGCTACTTACAACACTTGAAAGGAAGTGGTATGGATCAAGTTCATTAGTGAACTTGGGAGGCTCCACCATTGATGATGTAGTAGCATTAGAATGTGATACAAAGGAGCTATTGCCAAAGACAAGTAACCCATATCACATCAGATTTCCAAGCACATAATACAACATTTCCTCTCATATAAGAGAGAATACAATGAGGATTTGAATATCTATGGAGTACGAAATAAATGCAATGTTGCTAATCCACCCACACAAACATTTTCATTGTACAAACATGATGGCTGTGTTACATTACTTGAAATTAGAATCATGAGTGATTGGATATAGAGTGGAATCATGAGTGATTGGATATAGAGTGGGAACTATGGTGTGTATGTCCTGAGATCCAACCATATTATGATCGTAATGGGACACTTTGTACTTGTTTTGGTTATTAATAAAAAGAGTTCCACATGTTATGTTTTTTCCAATACTAGATAATCATTAAGCATAACAATGTCCAATATTTGACTCAATAACATAGTGTGTTGTGGACCTAAACATGAGATCATATGTAGATTTAGATGAATTATTCTTGTCAAGTACCTAGTTAGATTTTATTTTAAAAGTTAGCACAACAATAATACATAAGGCTAGTGTATGTGCTGATGATTACATCTCATAAGTCATGGTATTTCATATCAAGTTTGACATAGATGTACTTATTAAAGAACAAGTGTAATGGTCCGATTCACCTTGATAATAGTATATGGAACTGATGGAATGATAGTCAAAATCACATCTCAATGTGAGAGTGGTGATTGTGATTTGAAGACTACAATGATCACTCATTATTCAATGTGCTTTAACACTAGTCAATATATATATGTATAAGAGTTACCATTAAACAAGTGACTGGGTGGTCTGCAACACATGTGGATTGTAGTGAGTATTAAATATGAAACTCGTCCCTCCTTTTGGAGATATAACCTTGACACATGATAAGTGAAACTATGAAATGCACAGCCATGGCCATGTAAGTCAATATTGGATATTGAGCTCCAAGCTTCTTAATAGTATACTCTAGATCAAGAAACATAGATTTAATGGTAAGAGTATAATGATTCAATAACTTGGGTTGGATTTTTGTTACAAAGGGATTATAAAATAATGTTAAATTTGGTCACATGAAGGTTGAAGTTATTCACCCCTTATTTCAATTGCTTATGCAACAATAATGTGTTTCTAGATACCATTATTTCAATTGCTTATGCAACAATAATGTGTTTCTAGATACCATTCCTCTAATGTGGAAACTACATTGTCACACACATAGAATTCCTAGAGGAATAAAACTAGTATGACAATAATAATTAGAATGTATCTAAATTGATTTTTAGATGAGTTATGACCTAGCTGATCAAATGAGATTATAACCGATATTTGATGTTGAAAAAAACCAACCAACCGATTGATAATCAATCAATCAAATGATTATTGATTTGGGAATGTGAAAAACAATTGACCGGATGTCAACATAAATAGTCAAATTTATGAAAGTTTACTATAAGGAGTGGGTTCCAATGATAGGACCACTCCTTACTTTTGTTTTGAAAATAACCAATACGACAAAAAAAATCCTTAATTAAAACATGAATGGGGATGAATACAAAAATAGTATGGAATTCAAAGAAGATAGAGTATTTGTATTTAAAGAAAAATAAACCATTACAAAAAATAGCTTGTTCAACATAATGGCCCATGATGGACAAGAAAGTCTAAATTAAATTATCAAAAACTAGATAGGGATGAGGTGGATGTCCAACTTGGCATCTCATGTTCTTATTCTACTCTTAAATAAATTCCTCCAAATTTTAATTCCCAAAGTCTTGATTCTCAAACTTTAGGTCCATGGGTTGCCTAGATTCTAGGTTAGGGAACAACACACGGAAGAGGAGGACAAAGAGAAGGTATGTACTAGATTAAACTGGTATATGTGTAATAAATATATATTTGGGCATCAACATAACATATGTATTTGAAGTCAAAAGAGGTCTATAACATTTGGGTAAGATAAATAAAAAGTAAAAAACATAACAATATCAAGATAACAATAATCAAAAGAATGAAACATTCATAGAAGACAAAAAATAAGGTAATGATTCTTACCATTTTGAATATTTCCACAATTAATAGTAAATAATGAAAAGCATTCTGGTTATAACAAAAACTAATATAATCTAAAAATTTGGGTTGGAACCCATATATCCCAAACCAAGGGTAGGAGGACTAAAACCTTACTTCCAAATAAATATAAAATGACAGGAGGGAAAAAACCTGAGTGCCTGAATGTATATCATGTGGAAAGGGGGTATCAAGCCCCAATCCCTGGCTGGAAGACTAAAAGCTCAGTGCCGAGGTAGGAGGACTAAAACCTCACTGCCTAAAATAAGATATATTTACTTCTAGATATGAATATCAAAATCACACATGCATGATATACCCGAAAAGATTATAAGACAATCCAAACTATAACAAGTATGAATATAACAAAAGCATCCACTATATAGAAATTGGGGTCAAAGGACTCATATCAATAAGAAGTAGGATCTCAAAAATCATCTATGAAGAGGCATGGAAATCATATTTGAGATTAAAAAGGATTCAAGAGAATCAGAAGGTGAAGTCTAGCTCAAAATATGCCTCATGGATAATAATTTAGTGTGTATTCATTATGTGCTCAAATAGAATCAGAAGAAGCACATACCTGATCTCCACAACTAATGAATAACTCTATTTGTATATTTTGGGTGTAAAGAGACATGTTTTCATCCTAGAACACATCAGGTATAGAAGTCAAACTTAAGAAAACATGTATAAACATTCCTAGAATAGCTATATATACTCTCTCATCGTAGGTCTGATTACCTATTGGCATATTAGGGATTTTAATCTTATTAAGTGAACATATGACCTAGGATTTACCCATTATTGTTCGATTGGTATCTATTACATGAATTTGTTCATTCTATGGTAGAGTAACATATTTATAGTGCATGGTTATACATATATTCAAGAAATAAGGTGCATATTCTAATTTTAACCTCCTCATATTTTGAGTTGAAAAAATATGCTTGGATAAGTGCTTTAGGTGAGGTACTTATTATACAAACAATGGTTAGTGGAATCTAGGGTTTAAACTCTAATATAGCATAGATTGTTTGGAGAGATTTCCTTATTTTCCCATATGATTCATAGTAAATCAATATAAATTCATATGTAAACATTCTTCCCAAATATGTTATGTACTTGTAACTACCAATGTAGGGTTCATAAGTGACTAACATCTAGGATTGATTATTATTCCAAACACATTTTGTATACACCATGCATATATTATTAACCAACTCTATTATTTGATTTAAAAGATGTATAAGCTTAGACTTTATTATGTTGATATATACCAAAGAACACTTCACAGGTAAAAGATAAAATAAACTAGTTGCTATATCCTTTACTTATATGTTAATTACCTCTCTACTATGTATGTATAAATTTCTTACTATAGACAATTTGGTAATTTAATGGAAATGCATTACATAATTGGCTAGCATGTATATACTAATACACTACGTGTGACATTATGAATCAAGTGATTAACTAGTAAGACTACCTGTCATACTAGTATTCACTATATAGATTGAAATCTAGAGAGCTACCTATTGGCACACACTATTTTATATATACACATACATACCATGGATTCATTGCTTATAACTCATTATTCATTACTAGGATTGTCTAGAATTATTACTTTACTCACTCTATAGGATTCGACTCCTAACTAATTTCTCAAGTTCTGGTATTTTAAAGGATCACTAACCTACAAATCATCTAGCTTGAAGGACTCTCGATGGAGAAATTCGTTATTGGATTTGAGTGTCAAAGATTTGCTAATTCTTTTCTATGTGTTTCCCTAATCTATATTGGAAGTCAACCTCTTCTATCTTCATCAGAGCTATTTTAGGTATAGCCTCCTCAAGTGACCAACCACTAGTAGTACAAGTTTGTATATGTTTTACTAGGTAACTTGAAGATGAACCTTATATCAAGAAGGATATCAATGAATGAAGAAGGATGGAGATCATCTAATCTATCACTCTCTGAGTTTCCTATCAAAGGAAGGCAATAGATGTTGTTGTTTCAAGGTTCTTGTAGAGTGTGATAGACAACATTGGGGAGAAATTGTCTATTTCACAAATTGTCAGTGTCCATTGGGTCCATCAGTAAAAACTATAGAATGTTTGTCATAGAATCCTACTTTCAAGGCTCTTGGATGTTAGGGGAGGGCAACCTCTGACATGCATGGTTGGGTGACAAGAAAAGAAGGGACGAGGAAGGAATAGAGATCAGAAGAGAAGGAAGGGAAGCAGAAATAGAGAGCTTCCATCATTGCACTGCTTCTATGGCTGAGTACAATGCTACCAGAGATAGAAGGAAAGAAGATGGCAGTGGTTAGGGAATTGAAAGGAAATAAAAGGGGGCAGAAGAAATAGAAAATTGACAATTGGGTGATGGTGATAAGGGGAAGAGGAGAAGAATAGAATAAGAGTATGTGTTTATACTAAACATTACCACAATTAGGACAATGATGCACAACTGATGAAAGTGAAGGTAACACCCTATGTTATCCTAAAAATGAAGAGCATAACTTATTTTATGTGGTCAAATGAACCTATTAGATCTAGTTAATGTGAACACATTTCTTTATAATTTAATTAGAGGATCATTTAACATTTGATTGATTTGAAAATATCTAGGTAGCCTAGTTAAGATACAAGGAGTTCTAATTTTACATTCATTTTGTATTTGAAAATTTGATGTTATATTTCCTTAAGAATTCATTTAATGTATTAATTACTCTCCCATAGTCATTTGCAACATTTATTTTCATATTAATTCATTTTCTTTCATCTCATACTCATAAGAGATTTTAGGGGGTCGAACTTATTATTTGGGATATGAGTAAATCAATTCCTATTATTTAGTTTTATTATCATTATTTTACATTAAAACCCTTTACTTAGTGTATATTTTAAAAACATATTACTATGAAAATCCACATATTAAATATTGTCACTTTAGAGGAAAATGTTATATTATATTGATGAGAAGGTTCTAAGAAAAAAGGGGAGAGATGAATAAGGTTTTTAATGTTGGGTATGTTACAACACTCCATCTAATAAAAGGGGTTTCATCCTCAAAATCTACTCATGCAACACTTAATCCACCTTTATGTTTTACACATTTTAGATTACACTTTTTTTGTACCTTGGTCTAGAGAGTAGTTATATTTTATGTGGAATTAATCAAATAATTTCCCCAAGAATTTCCTAATGTGTTCCTTATTATGTTTAGACAATTATGAAGTTGAATTACCGACGGACCCAAGATATTAAGGTATAAGACTCCACCCATTAAAGGGAATTATCTATGACTCACAAGACATCTAAAGGGGTAATACATGTAAGGCGATTAAGGAATTTACATCTAGTCTCTAAATCATTGATCTACCATTAGGTATATGGTTTTAAGGTTCTATATAATCAGTTGATTGTTTCTTGTATAAGTATTTCGTCAAAATTTTTGGCATCATCGAGTGGTGACTTTATTCAAGAAAGCACGGATAAAGTCCATTTTTTACATATAGTATGATAATAATTAATTTTTTATTGTGAAAATCTATCAGCAAAAGCTAAATATGGAGCTAAAATCATTATGTGAATCAAGTTTCCAACTTCTTCCTAACAACATATCATTTCATAAACTTGAGTCCCAAGATTCTATCAGGTTCTACTAGCATATTATATCATGGATATTGATATTAAACATATTAGCATAAAAGGCATTGGTATATGACGTGAGTTTAGGTGTGGATTACCTTTATTGACTCCATTAATGTAACACCTAGGCCCACTGCCCAAGGCTCTAGTAGAGTTTCAGGAATGACGACTGACCCTACAGATCAGCACAAGCCTTAACTGCACACTTTTTCCTCACTCACGTGCAAGCCAGGAAAACTTCCCGACTGGTCACCCATCCTAGTACTACTCCAAGCTAAGCACGCTTAACTATGGAGTTCTTTAGTGATGGGATCCTAGAAAAGGAGGTGCACCTTGGTGATATGGGTAGTCCAATTATTCCTTTTAAGATCATGTTATCCAAGGCCTCAAATCCTGGGATGTTACAATCTCCCCCACTTAGACTCCTGACGTCCTCGTCAAGGCTCAACTATAAGGCCTCATAATCTCTTCCCCATTTTAGTGCAGACCCATCATGGTCCATGTACACCCAGCTCCCGATCACAGAATACCAACGCAAGGGTGGCTACGTCAACCATGGACAACCCTTTCCTACATGCCTGGACCGCACGGCTCAAGATTGGCATGCCATGCCCATGTGGGCCCCACCTATTGGAGGGGAATTGGCTCTGATACCATTTGTAACACCTAGGCCCACTGCCCAAGGCTCTAGTAGAGTTTCAGGAATGACGACTGACCCCATAGATCACCACAAGCCTTAAATGTGCGCTTTTTCCTCACTCAAATGCAAGCCAGGATAAACTTCCGGACTGGTCACCCATCCTAGTACTACTCCAAGCTAAGCATGCTTAACTATGGAGTTCTTTAGTGATGGGATCCCGAAAAAGGAGGTGCACCTTGGTGATATGGGTAGTCCAATTATTCCTTTTAAGATCTTGTTATCCAAGGCCTCAAATCCTAGGATGTTACAATTAACCACTTTAGGAACTTCAACATTCACAACTAGGCATGTCCTACATGCCTCTAAATGATGGACCATCACACTTTCTAATTATTATTATCTCAAAGTGTCATGTGTAGCACTTGTCACATGGGTGGATGAGATGGGTTAGGTTATCTCTGAAGATGAAGAAACAATGGCCTAATATGGCCAACTATTATACTATATTGGAAAACCACTTGTTTGTTACTTCTATGAGAAGCAAAACTTTCCAGGGTGGACATGCCTCTGGGATGGTGTTGATGGCACCCATTGCATCTTGTGTATGTCTATTCATCGCTTGAGATTTTCCTCTCTTCTCGTCACTATGAGTTGAGGCTTTGAAAACAAGATATGATTCCATTACAAGAGCCTTATATACCATTTGTTAAAAGGAAAGGGGAAGTTGTGGGACTAGGGAATGCTCAACATAGTAGTTTAGACCCTCTAAGAAAGGATTGGATCGATGGGACTCTTCAAGGTTGGTGGAATATTGCTTCAAAAGAGGGAAATTTTGAACATAGGCATGGACGATGAACAATCCCTATTTCAAACAATAAACCAAGATTCTTTCTTCCTTACGGAAATAATGTGGACATATTTTTCATGAAATATTGCAAGGAATTGCTCCCACGTCATTGTGGATGTCTCATGTGTACGAGCAACCCCATTCCAACATACACGAGCGGGACCATCCAGAACATATGGAGGAATAAATTGTGATTTAGGGGTCTCATGTAAAGGATCCAAGGGGAAAATCCCACATCATAAGTTTGTGGGGGTAGAGTATGCAAAAGGGGATGATATAATATTGATTTTATCACACAAATTACCTCTCTTGAGAAGGATCAATAACTATAAGAAACCTAAAAGGATATTTTTTGTGATAGCTAGTTTACTGACCACTATGCTCTGATACCATACTAGTGGGTCCCAATGATAGGAAAACTCCTTACTTTTACTTTAAAAATAAACAATACAACCACAACATACTTTCTTAATTGAAATAAGGATGGTGGTGCATAACATTACTCAAAAATAGTATATAATACAAAGAAAACAGATTATTTATAGCAAAAGAAAATTCAATTATTACAAATAAAACATTTTTCTCAACATAATAGCCCATGATGGACATAAGGAAGTAAAAATTATATGATCAAAGGCTAGATAGGGTTGAGTCAAAGGGCCACCTAGGCATCTCACATTCTTCTCTTACTCTTGAATGGGTTCCTCCAAATCTTGATTCCCAATGTCTTGATCCTCGATCTCCATTTCCACAAATTGCCTAGACTTTGGGTGAGAGAATAACACCCAGAAGAGGAAGGACAACAAGAAGGTATGCATTAGTTAAATATGGTATATGTGCAACTACTAAATATTTGGGCATATATAGAGCATAAGGAGAGAAGAAAGGATGTTCCTAGTTAATAGAGGGATATAACATATCGGTAAGTTCAAGAGGAAGTAAAGAAACAAATCAATATTAAGAAAATGATAATCAAAAGAATGGGGCATTGATATAAGATGAACAATAAAATAAATATTCTTGCCATTTTGAAAAAATCTACACACAATAGAAAATACTAAAATGATGTTGTTTATATCAGTGACTAGCATAATCTAAAATGGGAGGATAAAACCCATATATTCCAAACCAAGGGAAGGATGACTAAAACCTAAATCACAAATGAATATAAAATGATAGGAGACCTAAAACATCAATGCATGTTAAGAGGACTAAAAACTCAGTGACTAAATGTATATTATGTGATGTGGGAGATAAAACCCCAGTGCCTGATAGGAGGACTAAAACCTCAATGTTGTGGTAGAGGACTAAAATCTTAGTGCTAAAATATGGTACATATACATTTTAGATATGGATATTTAAAACTACACATGAATGATTGATCATGAAAGATTATAAGCAAGTCAAAGTATAACAAGTATACAAATAATGAAAGCATCTATCATATAAAAAATGGGGTCAAAGGACCCATATACATGAGAAGTAGGATGTCAACAATCATCAATAAATAAGTATGGGAAATAATATTTGAGATTCTAGAAGGATTTAAGAGATTCAAAAGGTGGAGTATGACCAAAAGTATGCCTCATGAATAAGAGTTTAGGGTTTAGTAATTATATGCCCAAATAAAATTGGAAAAATCACATACCTGATCTTCATAGCTAATATTAACTCTATACATAAATTTTGGTCCAAAGAGATAAGTTTTCATCATAGAAACACATTAGGTATATATGTCAAACTAAAGAAACCATGTCTAAACACACACACATACTATATATATATATCATGTTACAAACCTAAGTTTTAAGTTTGGTCAAGTTTGGACATTGTTTGAGTAAGTTTTTCTATATGTTTGCTTTAGAATTTTATACAATTTACCCATATCATTTTTTCTTACTATTTGTCACATGCTTATTACGCCTCACATGTTTTCATATCATGTTGATATAGATGTAACTTGGGGTGCCTTGTTACACATTGGTTTGAGCAGTGACATCTGGCCTTGTGTTGATATTGGGGTTTTCTCTCATAGATACCCTAACTCAATGGTTGACCCTTGAGTGTTGGGACCCAATGTGCCATCTAGTATTTATGGTCACTAAGTTTTCTGACTCTATCTGGTCATGAAGTTTTTTGACTCTATGTGGTCGCCAAGTTTTTTGACACTATAGTCACTAGGGTTTCTAACCCTATGGTCGATGAGTTTTTTTGACTCTATGGTCACCAGGGTTTTTGACCCTATGGTCAATGACTTTTTTGACTCTAAGGTCGATGATGTTTCTGACTCTATCGTCACTATGCTTTCTAACTCTATGGTTTCTAGGGTTTCAAACTCATGGTCGATGAGGTTTCTAACTCTATGGTTGATGAGGTTTTTGACTCTATGGTCCCTAGGGTTTTTGACCCTATGGTCCATGAGGGTTAGTTGAATTCTGATTTGTAACATTAAATCAACTTATCGTGATGACCCTAACCAGAATACTAGTATGTGATGATGGTTAATCATATTTAGCTTCCTTGTATGATTTGTATGATGAAGGAATACTCTTTTGATGTTGTGGTAACCCTAATATGTTTCCATATGAACATCATAATCTCTTTAATGTAATGTTACACTAAACGTGTGTATCACAAGGACAATGATGGTTTGTTGACCCTTTTTATAAGGTATGGGGAGATAATGATGTTCTTATAGGGAATGATTCAATGGTCTTAACAACCCTTGGGCATGTTTTAAGCCTTAATGGAGGTTAACCCTCTTCACACTATGACAAGGATTAGTATCATGTGATGATGTAATAAAGAATGCATCTCATACATTTTATATCTTTTGAAGTTGCAACATTCCATGTTGTTGTAGAACTCTTTTAGGGTTTGTATGTAACTTGATTGATGCAACCTTAACTCACCCAATTGGTATTAACTAATCAGGTGAAACCCTAATCATGTATTTCCCTATGCTGTAGATCCACTCCATTTTCAGGAGCTACTAGATGGTGAAATGGCTAATACTCTAATGGAGGCTCAGAGTCATATGGTGTTGAGTATATGCACATCTTTTTTGAGGATGGTTGTGTTCATACCTCAGTAGGAGAAAGACTACAATGATGTATCTCAAATACTTATATATGTGGTGTGCTTGAGGAAAACTATAGTTGTACTTCAAATTATAGGGTTTAAACACCCTATTTACTAGTGCCATAACCTATATACCAAGGGAGGACTAGGCAATTTTGCACCTTGGCCTTATATGTCGCTATGCCAGACTCGTAGTGACCAAGGGAAGATGAGATCTTAGGATTTCATAGATCTTGTACAAAATTGATTTCAACTTAGCACTGGTCAGTTGGAGTCTAAGTGGTATAACTTCCCTAGGGATTAACAAAAGATGTAATCCAGTCATGTAGCTTATCTTCTTAGGGCTAAACACAATTTACATTGGTTAATAACCCTTGCCTTGCTTCTTATAATGTTTTAGTTGTTACATATTGCAATAAGAGGAACTAGTTGTTTAGAAATGATAACTTATTTGCTCTTTTACATATCACATCAATCATCCATGTTGTTATACTATCTATTTAATCTTCTTAGTCTATTTAATTTTCCTATTAAATAATCTTGTTGTAATCAATAAACATTGTTGAGATTTATATCTCTCACTGGGACATGCATCTCACCTTGTGGGTCACCACATATTTTTAGGTGATCGTCAGCAAAGTCTTCAGGTTCATGGTGGTGAGGAAGAGTAGCCCAAGGAGCAGTAGGAGCAGAAGGTTGGATAGTAGATAGTGTATCCTAGAGTCATCCCCATATTCTCAGGTTCTGGTAGGGGATGTTTTGTAGATGATGTGTATATCAACTCAAGTTTTTGGTATCACTTTGATGATGTATATGTCATGTACATATGTGGATCAATATGGTTTTGTATAAAGGTTGTGGCTGAGACCTCAAGACAATTATGTAAATACCTGATATGGTATGTGCTCTTGTGTAGGTTTATGGACCTTCATGTAAATGATCCTGGGCATATTTATGATGTTTATTTGGTTTTATTTATCCCTCTCTTCTGGTTATATGGTTAAGTAGTGACTACTAGAATTTTGGATTTTTGATTAATCTCGTTTACTGTGACAGGTTGTCATAGTCTGGTTGGTATCTGAGCTTTAGGTTTGTTGAGTCTATAGGGACATAAGACTTAGTTTTGTGTCTATTCTTAGATAATCCAACATATCTGGTCATAGATTATGTTTATGAAGATATGTCTAGAGAACATGAAGATCATGCGGGGAGTAGCTACGTCATGCCAGGAGGTGGCAGTAGGAGGCCGATACATGATGGAAAAGTTCTTATGATGGGTCTAGAACAGCCCATAGTGCCTCAGTCTGACCATGCAACCATGGAAAATCCAGCCTTTTCATCCATGTGTGGACAACTCATGGAGACGATTACACACTTAGCAGACAAGGCACCCGTATTGCAAGCTAGGGCAGCTGTCCCTAATATCGAATCTCAGGGTTTTGGGAAGAAATTTGAGAGGTTGTGGTGTGTTGGAGCTATCGAGTACGTAGGTAAAGTGGACCCCACTGATGTTGACATGTGGTTGACTAAGCTTAGGAAGGTGCTCAAGATTATCAACATCCCAGAAGAGGACAAGGTGAAGCATGTTGTTTACCTATTAAAGGACAATGTTGGCCACTGGTGGGCTATAGAAGAGGAGAAAAAACTAGGAGTTGTTGTGAGTTGGGAAGAGTTTCAGTGAGAGTTCATGACCAGTTACTTCCCAGAGATGTATCTGGATGAGAAGACAATGTAGTTTGAGAATTTGCGTTAAGGATCGGTGTCCATCAATGAGTATGAGGTGAAGTTTATGGAGCTTTTGAGGTTCTGCTATCATATGGTAGCGACTGAGAAGGAGAGGATCCACAGGTTTTAGAAGCATATGAGCACAAAGTTGTATACGACATTGTCTACTTTGGCGAACAGAGAGAGGTTTTCTACCTTTATGGAGTTAGTAAGAAGGATTGAGAGGTCTGTTAACAAAAGCTTGAATCCACACTAACAAAAGGTTGACTCAGTTCCAAGGACAGTCGTCCAGTGGCTTTAAGAAGTCAAGGCTCTCATCACCACCATCATAGAAGAGATTGCCCTTTTTTATCTGAGACCACAAGTACAGTCATAGTGGACCCCCAGTAAGGGCAGAGGTCACAGTTTTCCGCCAACTGGAGCATGCAATGCAACATTATTATCAATGATAGGGTTGTTTAGGTTGTAGTATGAATCAAGGACTTGTCACAAGAGTGGACAAGTTAGGAATTTGAGGTGCTCTTGTCCTATGAAGGATGAGGAAGTGACACAACAACTGAGGCAGAGTTAGTGATATTCATAACAACAATAGTATAACAATGGTGGTGGTAGAGGACACGATCAGGCGTCACATGCAGGATCTTGTAGGCCATCTGGAAAAGGAAGAGGATGAAAACAACTAATGACTGGATTCTATCTATGAGTCAGTCAGAGGGAGTGGTCAATCCACAAGACTTGATAGGTCAGATGGAACTTTTTTCATTTTGACATATATTCTTCTTCTTTTGTGTCTATTTTGGTTGACCCAGGTGCGACACACTCTTTTATCACTAGAGAGGTGATAAGTAGTTGTTATCTGCCTATTTATGGTAGATCTGGTAGCCTTTTGCTTGAAACCACTTTAGTTGGTTCCACAGAGTTGCGCGAGGTATGTCCATCTTGCATTATTTCTTTCTTTGGATGCAACATTCAAGTGGATCTTATGACACTTGACATGCGAGAATTCAATGTGATACTAGGAATGGATATCTTGGAGAAGTATGAGGTTGTTTTGGATTGTAGTTCCAAGGTCATGATGTTCAAGTGATGGAGATGTTTCGTGGGTCTTCCAAGGAGGCAGGAAGATTCTTCCTACGTGTTTATTGTCAGATGTGACACTTGAGAAGCTGATGAGACAAGGGTGTGAGGCTTTCTTGGAACATGTTGTGGATACAAATAGGATGAGTCCTAGTATCTTGGAGGTACATATAGTGTGAGAGTTTGAGGATGTATTTTCTAAAGAGTTTCCTGGTGTTCCCCCTCCTAGAGAGATTGATTTTGCTATCAATCTTGTTCCTGAGATGCAACCCATATCACAGTGACCCAACATGATGGCACCAACAGAGATGCATGAGTTGCATAAATAGTTGCAAGAGTTGTTAGAGAAGGGTTTCATTAGACCGGGAACTTCATGTTGGGGTGCTCCAGTGTTGTTTTTGAGGAAGAAGGATGGTTCTATGAGGCTTTGTATAGTTTACCACCAACTAAACAAGGTTACAGGGAAGAACAAGTACATGTTGCTGAGGAATGATGAACTATTTGATCAGTTGAGAGGTGCTATAGTGTTCTCCAAGATAGATCTAAGATCATGATATCACCAGCTAAGGATCAAGGTAGATGACATACCTAAGATTGCTTTTAGGACTCGGTATGGCCACTTTAAGTTTGTGGTTATGCCTTTTGGGTTAACCAACACACCAAAAACTTTCATGGATCTGATGAACATGGTGTTTAGACCGTATCTGGATCAGTTCATGGTTGTGTTAATCAATGATACATTTGTAGGGTTTTACATGGTCGGAGTATGCAGTGGAAACAAAAATTTACTTGACCATAAACCCATAAATAGAAGATTGCATCAACATCTATTTAATGGGAAGGATGGTTTTAGTGAGTTATACTTGTTCTTGAGGCTTTCTCAGTGACTATACCTCACAACAAGTGCAATCTTCAACCACCTATCTTTGACGACATTTGTGCAGATCCTGGTCTTAACCCAGACTACGGTTGACTGTTGTCCTGAGCGGAAAAAGTCTCTCACCTCTATAGATTGTCCACACAGACTACTGTGAACTCTATTCATTCTGAAGAATGGACTAGAAGTTATTATCACCTTCTATTGGTGTACTAGTCACCAACACACTCTCCCACAACTAGTTACTTTTCTACAATTGTCTTTCCCTCATTGTTCCTCCCTGGATGGGTAGAACTTTCTTGGGCTCTCTCGGTTACCAAAACTAGAGGGGACAAAAACTTTGCAGAGGAACTAATGTTCTGAGTTGTGTCTCTAGAGAATCCCCCTATACCCCTCTATTTATAGTAAAAGGCAGGGTTAGGGTTCCCAGTCTGTGCGGGAGTAGAAGGGTCCATATTTTCCATGAATAATTTGCAGTGCGATAGGCGAACCGATCGGTTCACTAGTGAACCGGCCGGTTGGCATAATGAACCGGTCGGTTTACTTAGTGAACTAGGCGGTTCACAAGCCAGACTTGCTTACAATTGACTTTCCTAATTCATTTCTAATTTATGCAAAGATTAATTCTTGTCCCAATCGAATTGAACAAGTGGAACATGAAACTTTTTCTCTTGAAGTGGGAAACCCAACACATGATCATTTGGTCCAAGTGGACCGACCAGTTCACTAGAGTGAACCGGTCATCCCAATGACCATGAGCTGATCAGTTCACCCAGTGAACCGGCCAGTTGGTGGTCCAGATTGTGCAGAACTCAGTCAATTCAGTTCTAAATCAATCTGACACTCTAATCAGTTGGTTCAACACTTGAACTTAATGATTTTGAGTCAAGTCTATTGATTGAATGTTTGATTGAGTACCTAAACACTTTAGTAATCAATCCAAACATCATTCATGGATAAAATCCTATTCCAGGTGAATCCCATGTGTGTGACCCTATAGGTCCCATATCACGTTGGCAGTGAATGTCCATAACTAGCTTATGACATCACAAGCAAAGATAGGTGCCTAGTCGCATGTTAGTACTACCCAAGTGAATGGAAAGTTGGAGAACAACCTTCAACCTACAATATGTGATTGGTGTTCTAGTGAATGTATAATTCCTTTGTCTCTGATATACTAAATGAACTCAAGGCATGGAGTTGTCATCCTTTCAACGTTCATTCATGTTTCTTAAACTAGAGAAGACTGTCTGAGATATATGTGAACTTAATATATTGATTCATATGTGTAGGCGCATGCTATTCTCAGTCTCTCTTATCAAGTGTCCTGGACATCATACTCCCTTAGGAGGGAAAAATCCCATTTCTACCACTCACAGTCTATCTCATGCGTCAAAGCCACCCAATTTTCACCTTTATAAGAACCCATGTTTCAGGAATGTGTTTGATGATGTCAAAGTGTACCCAATCACATTCGACGAGTGTAGTGATTTTAGGTCTAAGAATCACAATCACCACCATCACTATGAGAGATGATTCTGACTACCATGTCATGGTTCCATGTGTCACTCTCATGGTGGGTGTTTCTGATACACTATTTTGCAACATGTATATGTGTGCTTGGTTTGATATCATATATCATGGCTAATGAGACATTGTCATCAACCAACTCACACTCTTGTCTTGATGTGTCATTGTTGTCTATCAACCTTCCACAATGGCATCCTACTAGGGAAATAACAAGAATGCACATACTATTAGCATCCATATGATCTCATTGTTCAGGTCCCTAACCTAAAGACATACAATATCGAGTATTGTCATTCTTTAGACATTCTTTTTGCTCCATCATTTATGTCATAATTCATTGAAGTAGAATAAATTAGAAGCTTGCCTTTGATATTTATCAAATAAATTAGAACATATGCCAATCCAATCATCATATGATTGGTTCTCTGGGCATACATACCAATAGACTCCCACTTGTACTTAGAGACAATCACCTTTGAATCATATTCTTAGTGATATATAAACATGTCCAACATGTTTCTGTTGCATTAGTACTAATCCAGTGAGTTAGCAACATTTTTCTTTAGTCAGTATATTACATGTTTCACATCTCCTTGCTGTACAACATTTTGTATGAGATGGAGTTGCCGTAATATGCTATCTGATATTCCTTGCCTAACAATTAGCTCCATAGTTTGACTTAGTATTTCTACTTTTTCATCAATGGTTGTAAATATATATATATATATATATATATATATATATATATATATATATATAAGCTCATCATCATGAACTTCTAGATCCATACGGTATCCTCTGGTGCTCTCAACACAAGGATACTTGGCATTCCTTTGAGAATTAAATAGCCTTTTAATTTTTCTTGGAACATTTCCATTTATAAACATATATTCACTATTATATTTTGTATTTTGTGACCAATTTCTGTCATTTCGGAAGCTTGCATCTATATACCATAGAAATAATCCTTTAATACTTCATAAGTACTTAAATAATTCTTTATGGCATTCTAGTGACTCTCACTAGAAGTAGACATACATCCACTTGTCATGTCCATTACATACGAGATAACTGGATGTGCATATCATATTGTCATGTCTAATACATAGAAGATGATGAATGCATATATTTTCTTGTCATGTACGATACATACAAGATAATGGGATGATCACATACATGATAGATTCAATTGCGAATGCATAAAGCAACTATCTATGTGTTCCTATTTTTTATAATAATTTGGGATACTAGGTATCTGAGAGACTAACTCCATGCAACATGGACAAGTTTTCTCCCAATGAATCTTTACCTATTGAATCCTTCAGCATAGACTACCAATGTATGTTCTCTTTTATCAAGTTAATAGGATTTTGAGAACTATCTCTATAGGTATCTATTCCTATCACATAGGACATTTCTCTTTATTCCCTTAAAGAAGGTATTTCCACACCAGTTTCTATTCTTAGAACGTTTCATTCCTCATCATCATGTGGAATATAAATACACTCCCACTAAATTTTTGTAATCATAGACCCCTTCTTTATTTAGATATGTCAGTCAAACCTTTTGACTATATAATCAAAGTAAAGACTTTAGTTCTGAGGTGCTTGCATTTTATCAATCATATTGATTAATCTCTTGTAACTTATAGACTGCATTTGCATTAACAGAATTATAAAACCCTTCAGGTTGTGTCACATACACAGCCTCATGTTTTTCCTTATAGGAATGTAGTTTTAATTTTCATATGCTAAATTTCATAATCTTCAAGTTTCAATAGCAAGCATGATCCTTTATGGCCTATAGCTACTGCAATTAGTTAAATAAATTCATTAGGTTCAACACCTTGAACTCACTTGAATTCATCTCTACCAATTAGCTCTTCAAATGTCATCCATGTCAGTCTTAACTCTTACGACCCAATTACACTTATGGGTTTTATCCGTATAAGTGCTACCATTAATGTGACGTCCCCGGATTTTCCAAAACTTAATCTGATGTGTGACATCCAAATTAAAACCCTCACCTCAGTGAGAATCTGAATTTAAACAACCCACACCAGGATAAGAAGAATAAAATCAAGGGAGTCAAAAGGAAACACAGTAGTAGCACATGCACATGAACAATAATAAAACCATACAACACATGTTTACCATTCAACATATAATTACAACATAAACTATTACAACATTTGATATTTCATATTGAACAACAAACTTTGACATATACATGTACTCCCACTAAACAACAAGATCTTAAGACAACAGGTTCACCTGTACATCAGCTCGCCACACAACTCTCAACTATCCTGGATCTTTAAGAGCATAAGCACAACCTAAACAAAAGATTACATGTGGTACACATCAGCACAATATTCAAGAATATTGTACTGAGTACGCCTACGTGTCTTTTATATACCTCTCATCATATCTTGGCAATAAGATAAAACTAATACTTGGCAGTTATAAATAAATATAAGAAAAATCATATACTTGCACAAAGATGTTCATTAACAAAAGAGAACACATATTTTAAGCACATTTTCCATTATATATCCATGCATTTGCCACCTGAGGGAATAATGCATCATCTCAGCTACCAAAGAGTATGAGATGTAAGGCCTTATGATCTACTACCAAAGAGTTAGATCATTGTACATTGTGATCTGCTACCAAAGAGAATGATCACTTTCCAGCACTATGCTACCCAAGAGAATTAGTGCTTTCATATAATGGAACATATATATTATGTATGATGTTTTCATAATAATAAGTATGGAAAGATCAAGCAACATAGAATACAAGAAAAATCATTTCAACCAATACCATATGCCAATTATTTACTACCATATAACACAAGCATATTGTATAATAAGCCAAGTAAGAGGTAATGGCGTGCCTTCCCAAGAGATAGATCATTCTAAACTACATATTCCTGATGTTAACTATATTCTTGGTCAAACCCTGATCAAGACAAGATCACATGCTATCATCAGGTTCTCATCATCATTAACCCTAGTTATGTCCATTAGGGTTTAGCTTAGCTCATTAAGATATGTGCATTATTACTTATCTTATCTTCTTTTAATTAGGTTACTGATCTTATATTCCAGATTAGGATACATAATCTGATTACTTGATTACATATGATTGTGTGCACATGTTAACCCTATGTTACGTGTATTAATCATATAATGGTTTATATCACATTAAGAGAAAACATCATCATATAACATGGATTATGGGTATCATCCTGATCTCATATTTAAATTTGAGGTTCCATATACTAATATGAGCTTACTTTATAAATTTCATCATTTATTGATCACATATGTATTTATTACATTTTATTTAGGGTTATTAGCCCTAACTAGCCATACTAATCAAATGACATGATTTCATTCATCAACATTATAATATCAGACATTAAGAGGATTTTAAACATGAATATTGATTTACTGGTATTTTCTCATCATTTTAGGCCATCGTTTGATATTTATTACTCATCATATGAGCAATACACATCTTACATGATATCACTGAGATTAATGCCTCGAAAGCCTAATATTATGCTTTGATTGTGTTCTACTCATTTTTCTAAACATTTTGGTACTTTATTTGTATTTTTCTAACTTCGGATGTATTTACTATGCATTATACAAGATCTGAGATTATGTGAAGATTTTACCTTTTTCAGCCACTCAGATGTTGACACATGTCCACTATGAAATGGGCTCCTTGTTTGGGCCGGTTGGTTCCTGGCTGATTGTCCGGTTCATGCCTTGCTTTCTGAATCTAGAAAAACTATAAAATCAATACAAATCATAAGCTATACATTTACATGTTATAATAATACTACAATCAAATTGGGTATCCTTCAACAAGAAAAAGAAACTTCTAAACCTTATTGATCATTACGATGTAGGATAGATTAGTTCACATATACCTAACAAGATGATACTTAGATTAATATTCAAACAAATAAATTTAATCACTGGGAAAATATAATAAATTGAGGGATAAAAATGAAAATCTCGCAATCTTTTTTCTATAATCACTTAGAAGAAATTTCATTCATCTATCTACACTGTAAGAAGAAAGAATGATCATGAAAAGTATTTAGTGGAATCCATTATTATTTTAAGCTATTTTATGATAAAAGTTATACTAACATCAAATCCTTTCATCCAAACACATTTTCTATCAACCTGAAAGCCAAAACAACATTTCTTTTATATGACTTCATATTTTGAAGTAGAACATTCTATATATCTTTTCAAGTTTGCATCATGTATTATTTGTTATTATTATCAATTATCTTCCTTTCTTCTTCTCTTCTTTTTGTATAGTAGTTAAAACCATATGTCACCTAGATTATGTTTATATACTACAATTCCTCATCCTATCTATCCAAAATCTCAAGGTTAGTTCCGATCAAAGTAAAATTAAATGCCTATTGGGTGTTGAGCCACAAAGTTAGACTTTAGCCAATTGGAGGAAAATAGAGTTTGTTTTCACTTAGACTATGGATTTGAGTAGGTTAGTATGCACATACAATCATCAGGAATAATGAGTAGGTTTGTATTCTTCACGATTTGTGCTTAGTAGGTACACCCACTCGAGTTTAGGGCACAACAAACATACAATCATTAGAAACAAAGAATTAAGATAGAATATAGATTTAGTTTTATAATCAATCTATTAATGTTAGACTAATTTGATTACCAATTCGATGTTTCTTTAACATTAGGGAAATGATAATTATGGGTTTTATAAGTCATGATTTTTTAAATTGGTTTTAAATACATTTACATGCAAAGTTTAACTAAAAAATACCTTAAACTTAGATCTATGTCATATCTTTTGTTGATATCTTTGTTTGTGTCTAGGACTTTTGAATTGGTTCTATATATTAATATGGCGAGTAGTAGACTTACCCCTGTGTAAATTATGGTTTTAGGGAAAGGATCTAAAACACCTAATTGGGGCCAACCAAAAATGAGTTTTTTAAAATAGTAGTTAGAGTTATTTATAAGTCACATGTGTCTATGTTTATAGTCATCTAGTGTCTTGTTGATGCATTACCCATGTCTTTAAGGAAATTTTGTACATGTACTCATTCCCTATGATCAACATATATTTTTTATTTTTGATTTTGTTTATTATGCCTTTCTATATCTACTCTAGGGTACACAAAATAGTATTTCATCATTTGTTTATAGTAGATGTATATTTTTTTATGTTTGTAATTGTGTTACTAATAATAGTTGTTTAATACTCATAATGCAAAATTAGAATATATATATATATATATATATATATATATATGAATTTGATCTTTTTCAAATACTACTAGAGTCAGTATTACACACCATTACATGAGAGGGATCACCCATTACATGATTTATTTCTCATTGTTTTCCAATGTAGCAAGAACAACTATACTTAGTTCTTGTAAGAAGATGTCTAAGAGAAAAAGAGGGCACTGAGTCCATGGGCCCTGAAGGTATGGCTTCTTCAGACATTGTTTAGATAGCTAGTCAACAAGCTGGTTTGGTTTCTTTTTTGTGCTCTATCTTCTGATTACTCGTCTCCCCACAACTTGCTCATATTTCCTTGATGAGTAGTTCATATTTGTATGGGAAGTTCTTGATAAGATTCACTAGATCAACAACCCTACTATAGATATTTACAAGGATACTTGGTGATATGTGGCATGGGTCTTAACATAAGAAATTACATCAAGTATTGCATACAATTCTCCAGATAGAGGATATGAGCCTTCCAACTTCTTGTGTGATCTCTAATTATAAAACTTTTGGATTAGGTATTTTTTCTTTAACTCTATGTTCGTATCAACATTAAGTATAATACATGTTGAGGAGGTTTCTAACCAATGTGTCTCTACATGTTAGTATTACTTGATGGTTGTGGAGTGGTTTAGATGAAATCTCTTTCTAGTGTAACTTCTTCCACTTTGCATGAAAGTTCCTTTCATTTATTGAATGAGTTTATGAACCATAAAGTTCCTATTTTTCCATTCCTACTAAAAATGTATAAGAAAATAACAATTTCTATCAGTTTAACTTCTTTAAATTCCTTAGATTGTATGAGTGACAATCATTTGTATTGGAGAAGGTGAAGAAATTGGTTGCTTCAGGAGATAAATGATGAATCCATAGAGATTTCATGAATTTGCAATTCCTTAAAGCACATAGGATTGATTCTTATAACCCCCTACATCTTGGACATTGATATTCAATGGTCATATTCCTAATATATTGTAGGCTTCTGGTCATTAATCTTTCATAATGAATGAGCCAAAGATGAGTTTAGAATCTTTTTGGGAGGGAAGTGCTCCATTTTTCAGCAAAACTCCCTACATCACCATTAGATAATTTAATATATCAATTATTAAGTTCAATTTTGTTAGGGTGGAGCTATCACTTAGGAGGGCTATAGGTTTAGTCTTTTGATAAAAAATAGAAGAGGGATATCACAACAGAAATAATAAGCATCTCCCAAAATTATTGGGAGATAATTATTAAAAGATATATGGAAAATCTTTGAGATACGTCTCATTATCACTGGTTTAAATCTAAGTTGGTACATTATGTTCTCCTTCAACAAGTTGTTATGATATAACTTCTTATTTAGCTTTGTCCCAAAGTCTTCCCATGTAAGGTTATCATCAGATCTCTCAATCTCCACTAGATGCATTGATTCTCCAGGCAATATGGGTAAATTTGCATGCACACAAGAATTTCTTCATACATCTCTAGTTATCTCAACTGAACGTGCAAGACTTCAATCTTTATTTAATTGGGTTATGGTGATCTATTGACTAAGTGTATATTTATGTTTTACCTAATCCTAGATTAGTTGTTTGATAATATATATAGTTGATATATCATATTTCAGTATTAACATAATGAATAGTTTAGGATCGAGAAATGTAAACCCTATAACTAAATAATATGTGTTAAAGGACCAAAGTTGCATTTTCACTTGAAATACAACAAAATAATGATTAAAGAAAAATATGTAATGTAAATCTAGTGTTTTGTATCAATTTGGGAGAAATCTTGACTTAACATTACGTTTGGAGCACATGGAGTTTTTGTGAAGGAGTATGCTGGTCTTTAAAAGAGGTGATGAAAATTTGGATAAGAAAGGACCATCATTTGGTCCACCTATCCAATAATTCCATTGAAAGATGTAGTAGCTATATGTTGATGAAGACTCTACCCCACTAGAAAGATCATCCAAAGTGGTTTACTTATGCCAAGGCATACATGTTAACCTGTCCAACTAAGCATCATATTGGACCAACTTATTCTACTATAAACAAATAAAATAGTTAGGGGAAGTTTTATGAGAAACATCAAGTGGAGGACGAATTACTAGGCCCAACCCATGGTATATGATAAACTATAATTAAAAAAGACCAACAAAATAGTACATCATATTACTTATTGAGGTTATATAACAAGAGGGGTGAGTATACTGTCAAATCGGCCTACTGGCTTGGGAGTACTGAGAACGTATATATAGAGCCCCAAGTTGACGATGATCTTTGGAAAAGTCTATGGCATCTCGATCTACCCCCTAAACTATGACATTTTATTTGGAGAGTCTGCAAAAATCATCTTCCTACGGGGGCGTGTCTCCAACATCGACATATCTTGGTTACTCCCAACTGTCAGAGCTGTGGTGCTGCGCTGGAGGACGCCTACCATGCCTTGTTCGACTGTCGGAGTAGGGAGGAGCTTTGGCAGTAGAGTAGCTATAAAGACAAACTCAGAGAGATGCTGAGGACATCCATGAAGAACACCTGGAACTGGCTGATCAGGTCGCTGGTCAAGGAGGAGGTTACGGACCTGGCCGTCAACTGCTTGGCTGGGTGGACTTTCAGAAATGAGGGCATTTTCGGTCAGACCCATGGGACTGTCGGGGTGTTGAAAGCCAGTCTTCTTCAATGGGTTAAGAACCACGCCAATATCACTAGTAGATATAAGGCCCCGCTCCAGCGGTCCTTGGGGGAACGACACATACAACCTTGGAGATCTCCCAGCCCTAGTAATATGAAGGTGAATACTGACTGTGCGAGAATTAATGGAGGCCAGACTTGTTGTGCGGCGGTCTTTCGCGATGACCGGGGTTTCATCTGGGCTGCGACTACAAGGACCTTCCCGGGTTGCTGGCCACCTTTAATGGCTGAGGGTCTTGCGGTCCTCTTGGCCTGTCAGGTGGTGTTTAGGATTAACTTCCGCAGGTTAGAGGTTGAGACCGATGCCAGCTCTGTGGTCTCATAGGTGTTTGATGTGTGTAGAGGCCTCGAACCCCAGGCTCAGATTTTCCAGGAGATAGAGATGTCCGCTAAAGCTTTTGATTTCTTTAGTCTTGCCCATGTTCACTGGGAATGCAATACGATGGCGCATAACTTGGCCATGCTGGGACTAGAGAGGAGGGACAATTTTTTGTTGCTGGGTAATTTTCCGAAAGATTTGTACCCCCCTTCTGTAATGACATGCCTTTTCTAATACAATAGATGTTTGACTCTCAAAAAAAGAATTACTTATTGAGGTGGTCACAATAAAATATACATGGACTTAAACGTAATAACTCAAGAATCTATTATGGCTATATAAATGAAATACAAACCTTAGAACCTCAGAACACCATCTACCATGGAAAATACCAAGGAGAAGAGAACATGGGTGATTTATGATTTCCAAGTGATTTCACCATCCTATGTGGTATGCTTTTCTACTAAATTTGAGGTGTATAATGGAAGGGTATAACTTCTAGAAATAATTTTTATAGTCATATAACCTCCCTCTCTAGATGGAATATTCCCTACATTCTTCCCTAAACCTAATTAATACTTACCTTTTTCTTCCATAGATGATCTTGGATGTATCATTAGATGTATAATTAGTATAATAGTTTGTTTTTGGAAAAAACATGGAGATGGTTTGGAGAGAGCTCCATTTCTAGATGAATTTTTTTTTGAGATGATTTGTTTAAGACTAATTTAGACATCTACACATGTTAAGACTTGATCATATAAGAATAAAGTTTTTATAGAAGAATAAAGATTAATTGAATTGTTTGATAGAAGATTTGAGGTTACATCAGTGATATAAATGGATGTAATGGGATTTCTCATTATATTATCACATTTTAATATGTCAATGGATATCAAATGCTATTAAACATGCTCCAAGCCTATAGACTTTCATAATCAACAACTAGATGACAAAAATGAACCAGATTTTTTAAAATGTCATACTTATATGCGGAAAGCAGTAGCCAAAAAGTAAATAATATTATCATGTATTCTTAGTAAATTCTCATGTTTACTAAAGTTTTTGACATAAAGAGTTAATGAGGCTTCAATAGTATGCTCTCTCTTGACAAGAGTTAGATTTCATATATAAATTAACCAAAATAAATTCTCGAATTGGTCTAAACAACCTTAATCTCTCAGAAGAGAACAAGATAAATATAGTAATTCAAGGTCTATCCCACAAATAGGAAGTTAATCTTGAAAATTCTTTATCAAACTAATCATGAAAACCAATCTATTTTTTGTTTAAGAGAATGTAAAATAGTAGTTAATTTTTTTCAAAACAATTACACAAATTCGAATTCAATTATGATGGGAGAAAATCAGACTAGGGGTTTCACCCCCTTGGATATGCAATGTGATCTTGTTACTCTCTAATTAAAAGTTCTTTGGAGATATAATGGGACAACATAAATATTTCATTTTTGTCTCTTAGTACTTGAATAAATGTATTATGCATTGATATTAAAAATGATTAATATCAAACAATCATCTAGGCATATAGTGCTAGTGGTGATTCTTTATAACACTCTCATGATAGAAATAATCACTTGAAATTCATTATCACAACCTAGATAAAGTTCTTTCAAACAAAAATCAACATATAAGACTATGATGTAATTGCAATCAACTGATAAAACCATAAACACTAAAACGTAACTACAACTAATATGGATAAGAAGGTGATTACACTAAAATGACCATACTAAAATCATATTTCAAGGGATACTCTCCAAGCCTAGTTAAATGACTACTTGGTATGTTTTTCAAACACCAAAAAAAAAAAACTAGAAAAAGATGGTGCCAAAGGGGACAGTCAAAACCACAACTACTAGGTAGTTATGGCACTTTCTGTCCTAAAAAATGGTGCCAGAAAGCTTGGTGTATTTTCCACCTTAGGGCCACACACTAATAAATTGATTTTGATTAGATGTGACCCAAAGGGGTTTTGAACACACTCGTGTCTTTCAAATTTATATAGCCCTAATATGCTTGCTCATATAGACTAACACTTCACCCGTAAGAGCATGAGGTCATGTTATAGTATAGGAGGGAAGCAAATTAGGGGTCAAACTCAAGAGAGGAAAGGGGGCACTAGAGATAGCTTATATTCAGATAGGTTACTATTACAGAGTCTAGGGTTCAAGGGTTTGAGGTTGGTTTTGTTGGATTACTTCAAGGGTTGAACAAGCAAGTATATGAGATCAAACATGAATCAAAACCTAAATATTACCCTAGGAAATTAATTCTAAAGTGAATGAAATGACAAGCTAAGCAAGAAAGGAACAAGTTACACTAAGGCAAGCTAGGCAAAGATCTACAATACTCTAAGATATCAAACTAAGCACAAGAGCAATTAAAGACCAAACTAGCAAGAACAAAGAAATAACACGACACTGAACTAACTACACAAGTAAAAACCTAACTAAGATAACACTAGCTAAGCAAGAAGGAAATTAGGGTTTTTAGTGCAACTAGGAGAAGTGTGGGCTATTTGGGGGATGCACTTGTCAATTCGGTTGGGGGTGATAACATGTAAACATTACTCTTCCATCTAGATTACCAAACTAGACAACAAGCTAGAGGCTAGTGAATTACCCTAAACTACTATCTGACCATGGATAAGATAGGTTGTATAGAGGGGAACTAGTCCCTAACACCTCCTACATATCCTCAGGAGGTTGAGTTATGTTAGATTTTGGGTGAAATTCAATTAGGGTCTAGTCAAGCCTAGGTTTCTAGGATAGGAACTCTTAGGGTAATTAGGGACCGAGGATAGTAATGTAGGGTGGAAGGGAGGTTTTAGACCTCACATCACCCACATTCTAGCCTTGAGAAGGCTCCAATGTAATTACACTAAATGCTCCTATACTAGATACTTTGATCTCTCATATAGGTGTAGGAGAATTGATTAACATGTAGGAAGGTGAATAGCTAACTAGGGATCCATTAATTGAACTTAGGAGCAATTCATAAAAAGCCACTAATAAGCAATTTTCCTAGAATATAGGTGATTTCAAGCACAAACCACAAAGAAATTCGTGAGGAATGAGATAGAAATAAAACATTATTGTTGGAAAATGAAATAACAATGTTTACATATCATTTTCACCCAAAATGGTATCAAAGTAACATTTTGACCTCAAACAATCCATCTAAGGGGCCTAGATACTCATAGAACAAGAAAATACAAAAATGGAGATGCAACAGGTACAAGTAGCCATGGAGCTCAGTTTAGATGAAGGAATGCTCCTCTCTAGCTGGTGCAAGGGTGTCCTCCTCATTCCTCCAAGGTGAAGTGGCATGGAAAGCTGGTGGAAAGTGGTCAAAACCCGAAGAAACTAGGGTGTTGGTGGTGGAAATAATGAAACAGGTATGGAATGGAGTGGAAATGGACTGGGATGGGATAAGATAGGCTAGAATGGCTGTAGGAGTAGCTAATCTCAGGCTCCAGCCTCCACATATGTGTATATAGGTGGTGGGGGAACACTAGATCAAGTGGAGGTAAACTGGGAAGTGCAATGGAAAAGTGCTACTATATTTGTATGTAGCACGGTCGTGATGAGCAACACAACTGTGGTGGGTAGGGTCAATATGGCCATGGTGGAGTGGAACGGGCGAGGTGGAATTTGGCAAAAGTGAGAGGAAAATTTGGGAGTTTTGAGTGGCTGGTGGCACGATCTTGGTGGGTCATGGGTATCAAGGTCATGGAGGTGACCATGGTGGTTTTGGCTCTAGAGCTGGCTATATGTTCTCAGTGCCACGACCATTCTGACATCTTGGCTACACGACTGTGCTACACTACACATATGAACTTGGGCATGTTAGCACGACCATGCTGTGCTACATGGCCATGTTGCTGACTTTGATCCTTCACTGCTGGTCCCTATGATTTAGAGTGAACCAGCATGACTGATTTGATGTACCACGACCGTGTTAGCTTCTTCCTCAACACTTAGAGATTTTGCTTTGTGTTCCTTGCACTTCTTTGCTTCAGTTGACCATTGGCCACTAGGGGGTTGGTTGAGGGAGCTTTTGAATTCACTTTGAGTCTCTCTAAGGGTAGAGAAACCCTAGTATCATTTTTTCTCTCTCTCTCTTCCATCCAAGCATGGTCCAAATACCTAAAAAGCATGCAAATAACATTTGGAAGTGCATTTTATACAAACATGCATATTGAGGGGAGGGTAACATGTAATCTAGCAGTTATATATGTGATTAAATTGCAATATGACACAAGATGTAGCCATAAAATAGGGATGCATCACCACCCCAAACCTAAAACCTACTTTTCCTCAAGTATGCTCTAACTCAACATCTCTACAATTTTTTCCACAATCAAGAAATGAAAAATATAATGCAACAAATGAATATTGACTATATGGGCTCAATGATGACTAGGTACATGTATTCCACTTCTCTCCTCCCCTTTTTTACAACCCAATCATGATTAATATACCAAGCATACAAGCTTCAAATATAGAATCAATCCATATGGCTATCACATCACTCCAGGTAATCCATTTCATGGTCACAAAGATAAAAAAATGGACAATTGTTGTTTTACATTCATGCATTCAATCTCATATGTTGATCCACACTAAGTAACCCATGTGGCTACGAGAAAGGAAAAAATGAGCTAGGCTTGATGTATCCCAACTCAATGGGCATGCAAATGGGAGAAAGGGTTGTAGTAAGAGTTTAGAGTGCTATTACATAGGAGCACTCATCTTTTCTTTATTTAGATGCTATTACATAGGTGCATCTTTAATTTTATTATTGTATTTATTTTTCTTTTCCCTTGGTTTAGATAGGGCATATGGTGGTAAGAATGAAGTGGGGGGATACGGATACCACCCCAAACTTTTAGAGGTGGCCAAGGCTGAATGTCTGCAGTTTGGCATCCTTTCATGAGGTGGAGAGGTAAGAAGATAATAGAAGAAAAGTTAGTCAAAGAGGGGTTATAGTATGGACTTCGACATGACATCTCCTACATGAAAACTACTTCAAAATTTCATCAAATAATGATGCACCACATGAATGAGAAATATTTAAACCAGACTTTTATAGTGAGATTCTACAAACCCTAAGTGTTTGCAGCTTCCTTCAATCACAATTCAACAAAACAATTCACAAGCATGAGAGAGGTGGTTCACATGTAAAAAGTTAGGACTGAGTCCATTTAGCAATCATGAAAATTCGCTTGCATTTGTCAAAGGTCATCATTTTCAATCCAATGATTAGAGATTGGGTCAAAACACACTTTTACAAAAGAAGTTCTAAATTTGAGCAATTTTCCAGAATGGTGCCAAATTTCCTTCAATCACATCTAAAACTTTCTTATGAAACAAAAATCAAGAAATAAGCAATCCAAGCTACAAACATGTAAAAATTACAAAATCTACATGATATTCATTGCATGGCAAGAAGAGAAAATTTTTGAGAATCAGGAAAAAATGCATGAAATTGACCTATATGATATGCATGTATGTAAATTAAGAACACATAGTATGGATATATAAGTATTATATATGGTTATACTATTTGATCATCTTGAGAAAAAATTTAGAACAAGGAACATAGAGGAAAGTGGGGTTAAGAAAGGGCTTACCGCCCTACCACCCCAAAATTTTAAACCATGCTATCCTCAACATGAAATAGAAGTCTGGGATGATAGGGTAGAGGTCATGGAGTCATGGTAGACAAATGCCAAGAGGGGAGAGAGATCTCAAGGTGTCTATTGAGCTGGGGATATCCACCATGGTAGTGGTGGCCACCACAACCATTTTACATTGCATGTACCACACTCGTTGTAAAGAAGTGAAACCACTTCTCTACTAAAAATTTGAACCATAAACCTCCAGTCCAAACACACTCAGAAGGTATGTTGGAGTGGGTGTAAAATTTTCAAATCTTTATTAATGGTAATCAAAAGACCAAAGTATAGCAGCGGAATTAAAAACATGACTATATTCAATTATAAAACAAGGGGGCATCTTAAACTTACAACATAAGGATCCATGTAGAGGAAATCTAAACCACCTCAAGATTGTCTCCAAGCTTCATCATCTCAAGCTAAGTCTGGTTCAACATGTCAAGCCATCCATGTCCTCCACCTAGGGTTGGAAGCATACCCCAGCAAAAGAGAAACAAAAGGAAACATCAGCAAAGGCTGGTATGTGCATACTAAAAAGAAACTTGAGCAATTTAAGGAAATAAGGACATCAAGATATACAAGGCTTCCCATGCAAGAGATAAGTACCACCCAAACGGGTATCAAGAGAAAAGAATTATAACAAAAGAGATACTTGCCATAACCAACAAATAATAAGAATGTGCTACCAATATAAATATCCACTACCATGGTGGGAAAACAAAGCACATATCATCATCAACCTGCATGCATGTGAGATAAGCATAGCCCTAGAACAATATAAACACAATTGGCGGCCAACCCCCAAAAAGCTGAAGCCTGATAGAGAAAGGAATACTTCCAATCTCCCAAATATATAAAAACATGGGCCAAGAATCAAACATCTTGCCCTGGGTACGAGGTTCCTTGCCGTCCCAAAAAGAGTAGAACATATCACATCTACTACAAACAAAACCAACGCACTTACACTACTCTAGTGCTACTGAATCACATAGCATGTTTAATGTAGAGGCAAGTAGAAAAGTATAGTCAGATTTAACAAGGTTGCCATCACACAATGGACAACTCAAACATATAAACAAATCCACTTCAAAGTGGGCATATATCAACAAGTAAAATCCACATCATAGTGGCTATATATCATCAAAAGTCCAACTTGCACCAAGGCATAAGAAATAGAGTCAAGAGAATATTCATGATCATAAGATCAATAACAACATAAGATAGTTCACATGAACCATGATATCAAAAGGAAAAACATTATGTATAGGCTATTTGTCCATAGGACCAAGAGTAATAACAATATAGGTGATTGCTCAACATAGAATAATAGGGTATGCAGACATACCTCAACTTCAGACTCAAATGATCCAAAGTCACTTCTAGGTCCAAGCCTAGGCATCCAAAGAACCTATTAAACATATATGTGGAATTAGGGTTAGGTTTCCATTAATATTCCAAAACCCTAAAAACCACCTTTTTATTATTATGTGAATTAGTTTTCCAAAACCATTCCATATTTTAGTATATGACATTAGGATTCCAAAACATATTTTATTATATTTTTCTGACTTACAGATTATTAGTTATGAATTTTACAAATTATTACTTATTTAATCAGATCCATAAAAATCACATCTTTAGAACATAATATTCAGGTGACAAAACCAATACCAAAAGAAAGCTTGCATTTTTCTGAATCCAACGAGTATTTATTTGAAATTTTCTGATCAGCGGATAATAACTTATGAATTTTTGAAATTCAACCAATGATAAAATTCCAAATCAACATTTAAACCAGCAAAAGAGAGAGGGAAAAGAACGGGACCCGCCGTGTGACATGGGCTAATGGCAAGCCGCCAAGTCACAGATTAGGCCCGCACACCTACAGGTTGCCTAAGCGGATGAAAGGACGACGCTACCCTCACGCGAGACAACTAAGAAACAGGAGGCGGAAGGGCAAGATTGTAACTTGGCCGAAGCCCATCTTCAACCTTGCTCGCATGCCATGGCGGCAGCATGTGAAAGTCCGTATTGGGCAAAACTGAAACATGGCACGATATGAAGAAACGAAGGTACAGAAATAGAGCTTAAGGCAAAACGAACTCACCACCGAAGAGAATCGGAAAATCCACAATGTCCACATCCCGCATAAGCCGCCGCAACCTCTGGTCCAAAACGAGGTTGCAGGTAACCAAAGATGACAGGTCTAGAAGAATTGAGCGAGGAGAAACACATCTAGGGAAACCACGAAGGCTCGGGTACCCCTATATATAGGTGGGGGTTCGATTTGAGACCAAATCACAAGCCGACCGGGATCCCAGTTGCATACGAATTGGGGAAAATGTCAAACAAGGAAACTAGATCTCGAGTAAGCCATCAATAGATGCGGAAACTTCTCAGGAAACCAATGCACTTATTTTCGTGAGAGAAGACCAAGAATCGGCCGAGAAAACTGAGTTGCAAAAAGGCCATGTCGGCGCGTCACTGTTCACGCGTGAGCCGTCTCCTACCCGAGGTAGGAGACGCAATCTAGCCCACTGAAGCGTGATCCAACGGTCCAGAAGCAGTGCGACATATGGAAAATTCGGGAATCAAGGAATAGAGTGACAAAATGAAATCCAAAACTAATTCGAATAAAGTGTAAACACATTTAATTTCCTTTTTCTCTCTCCGCAAACGAGGGTGCAAACAAATCCCAAATTAGTTGGAATTTTATACAGAGACCAATAAAGGCATGTAGATTCCAATTTTACACTTAGTTTTGCCTTTTGGAAACTTTTAATGGGTTAAACAAATTAAATCATATTTTCTCTTTCCTCCTCCATTAATGGCTTTAGGATTATCCAAATTATATGAAACTTGACACACAAGTTATAGTTAATGTGTTGGATATGAATTTGCCATCGATTTTACATATTGGATTTGTTTATTTATTTATTTAATATTTTGAAGATTCTACACACTTTCTCTCTCCTGGTTTTACCTTTTAAGCAAACTTTCTCCAAATTGGATGAAAATTCACCCAAAGGCTATATTTATTATGTAGATCACAAATATAACATTATTGTTCTCTTTTGGAGTCAATTATTATATTTATTTATTATTAACACCTTTTAGGCAATTTCTCTCTCTTAATATTACCATATTATTTCAAGGTTGTCCAAATTAAATGAAAATTGACATGTAAGCTTATTTTGATGTGTAGATTACGAATTTGAAGTCTATTCTTTATGTTGAGGCTTTCTTACATGGGTTTTGCCAACTGGCCCATTAGAGGCCCATTAACCATATCATGCATGTAATTAAGTTATTTATCATTTTATTATTACCAAATGAATTATATGACATATTATTCATGCATTAGATTATTAGAATCACTCTCACCTCAACTTTGTTTGGAAAAACTTAAAAGATCAAAGTTCTAGGGTAGGGTTCGAGATCCGGTATGTTACATCACTCCACCCCTTAAAAGGATTTCATCCTCGAAATCTATTGATCCAAACATCAAACAACTAACTACTCTCCACCCCTTAAAGGTTTCAACCTAACAAGTCAAACTAAATAACTTTTTAGAGCTACCCACATCACTTAGTTGTGAAAGTTTTTGGAGATTAATATTTCTCATGTATCCAAGTAATAGTCACCATCTAGGGTTGAGTTATAGGTCCTCGTGTCTCTAACCTATCAACCCTACATGATCATCCAAAAGTCATAGGGTAGGTCAACTACACCATTATATCAAACCTAGTCACAAATTAGGGTTAGATTCTATTCAAATTATAGTTTCTCTTCATTGTGACTTAGTTCAAGAAACATCGATAAATCTGAGAAAACTTTTGTACATATAGTTGTATAATGAAAATAATTTTTGGCGATGAAAATCTTTTTGAGATGAAACAAAATGTGGATCCAAAATCAATTGCGGAAACCAAGTCACAATATTTCCATATTTAGATCTCCTAACATATTCTCATCCTCAAAACCAACCTTATTGCATACAAAGATCATCATTGATCAAATCTAAGGTCAACATCTCACTTAAAGGTAACTAACTAAGTCAAGGGTTCTAAAGGGAGACAAAATTGAAATAGTCGATTCCGACTACCATGGGCTCTGATATCATGCTGTAAAGAAGTGAAACCACTTCTCTACTAAAAATTTGAACCATAAACCTCCAGTCCAAACACACTCAGAAGGTATGTTGGAGTGGGTGTAAAATTTTCAAATCTTTATTAATGGTAATCAAAAGACCAAAGTATAGCAGCGGAATTAAAAACATGACTATATTCAATTATAAAACAAGGGGGCATCTTAAACTTACAACATAAGGATCCATGTAGAGGAAATCTAAACCACCTCAAGATTGTCTCCAAGCTTCATCATCTCAAGCTAAGTCTGGTTCAACATGTCAAGCCATCCATGTTGCTGTAAAGAAGTGAAACCACTTCTCTACTAGAAAGAACAGACCACATCCCTTGAACCAAACACCACATAATTTTTTTTACAAAAGGGATGGAGATCAATTCATTCAACATGTATGTATCATTACACAATGAGTAACAGCGGAAAAGAAATATTATCTAACAATTTACAAAGCTTGATACAACACTTCACCACATAAGGTAATCTAAAGGAAAACTAAAACATAAAGCCAAAGACCAAGCCGAGGGTCATCTAACCACCTCTTCAAGCCTCCCAAAGATCAGCTACTAGGTTGATGTTGAAGTTCCCTCTCCTCGATCTAACCTGGGGTTGGAAGCATACCCCATAAAAGGAAAAGGAAAAGAGGATATCAGCAAAAAGTTGGTATGAGTATACTAAAGAAAGACTTGAGCAATATATGACAATAAGGACATCAAGTAAGAAGGCTTCCCATGCAAAAGAAAAGGACTACCCACATGGGCATAAAAGATAAGATCCATAACAAAAGAGATACTTGCCATATGTAACAATAAAGAAGTGCCATATGCACATATCATGATCAACATCCTGCATTTATGTGAGATAAGCATAACACTAGAATATTATAAAAGACAAAGGTGGTCAAGAATCACACATCTTGAACTTGGTGAGACATGGGCCAAGAATCACACATCTTGCCCTAGCATGGGGAATCACACATCCACCACAATTATATATAGTATGGACCAGGAATCACACATCCTGCCCTGGCATGGGGAATCACACATCTGCCATCCAAAATATCACAATGTTGCCATAATATATTATGATACAAAACCAATGCAATTATACTAATCTAGGGTTATTGAATCACATAGCAGGTAATTGTAGAGGCAAGCAGAAAAGAATAGTCAACATCAAATAAGATTTTCCACAATGGAGAACATATGAAAACCTCAATAAACTTCCACATCATAGTGGTAGATACCATCAACAATATCATCATGTTCTATATCACAACTAAAGATTCCAAGAGATTATCCAAGATCACATTAACCATGATAACAAGAGTATAGACATATGTGTAGGCAAAAGTCAAAAGAATGATAAAGTAGGTGCATTGCTCAATATGGATGAATAGGGGATACAACATACCTTAATATCAGAGTTCAAAGCCCAGCACGCTTCTAGATCCAAAACTAGGTCTCCAAAGAACCTATTAAACATATATGTGGAATTAGGGTTAGGTTTCCATTAATATTCCAAAACCCTAAAAACCACCTTTTTATTATTATGTGAATTAGTTTTCCAAAACCATTCCATATTTTAGTATATGACATTAGGAGTCCAAAACATATTTTATTATATTTTTATGACTTACAGATTATTAGTTATGAATTTTACAAATTATTACTTATTTAATTAGATCCATAAAAATCACATCTTTAGAACATCAGATTCAGGTGACAAAACCAATACCAAAAGAAAGCTTGCATTTTTCTTAATCCAACGAGTATTTATTTGAAATTTTCTGATCAGCGGATAATAACTTATGAATTTTTGAAATTCAACCAATGATAAAATTCCAAATCAGCATTTAAACCAGCAAAAGAGAGAGGGAAAAGAACGGGACCCGCCGTGTGACATGGGATAATGGCAAGCCGCCAAGTCACAGTTTAGGCCCGCACACCTGTAGGTTGCCCAAGCGGATGAAAGGACGATGCTACCCTCACGCGAGACAACTAAGAAACATGAGGCGGAAGGGCAAGATTGTAACTTGGCCGAAGCCCATCTTCAACCTTGCTCGCATGCCATGGCGGCAACAGGTGAAAGTCCGTATTGGGCAAAACTGAAACATGGAACGATACGAAGAAACAAAGGTACAGAAACAGAGCTTAAGGCAAAACGAACTCACCACCGAAGAGAATCGGAAAATCCACAATGTCCACGTCCCGCACAAGCCGCCGCAACCTCTGGTCCAAAACGAGGTTGCAGGTAACCAAAGATGACAGGTCTAGAAGAATTGAGCGAGGAGAAACACATCTAGAGAAACCACGAAGGCTCGGGTACCCCTATATATAGGTGGGGGTTCGATTCGAGACCAAATCACAAGCCGACCAGGATCCCAGTTGCATACGAATTGGGGAAAATGTCAAATAAGGAAACTAGATCTCGAGTAAGCCATCAATAGATGCGGAAACTTCTCAGGAAACCAATGCACTTATTTTTGTGAGAGAAGACCAAGAATCGGCCGAGAAAACTGAGTTGCAAAAAGGCCATGTCGGCGCGGCACTGTTCACGTGTGAGCCGTCTCCTACCCGAGGTAGGATACGCAATCTAGCCCACTGAAGCGTGATCCAATGGTCCAGAAGCAGTGCGACATATGGAAAATTCGAGAATCAAGGAATAGAGTGACAAAATGAAATCCAAAACTAATTCGAATAAAGTGTAAACACATTTAATTTCCTTTTTCTCTCTCCGCAAACGAGGGTGCAAACAAATCCCAAATTAGTTGGAATTTTGCACAGAGACCAATTAAGGCATGTAGATTCCGATTTTACACTTAGTTTTGCCATTTGGAAACTTTTAATGGGTTAAACAAATTAAATCATATTTTCTCTTTCCTCCTCCATTAATGGCTTTAGGATTATCCAAATTATATGAAACTTGACACACAAGTTATAATTAATGTGTTGGATATGAATTTGCCATCAATTTTACATATTGGAGTTGTTTATTTATTTATTTAATATTTTGAAGATTCTACACACTTTCTCTCTCCTGGTTTTACCTTTTAAGCAAACTTTCTCCAAATTGGATGAAAATTCACCCAAAGGCTATATTTATTATGTAGATCACGAATATAACATTATTTTCCTCTTTTGGAGTCAATTATTATATTTATTTATTATTTACACCTTTTAGGCAATTTCTCTCTCTTAATATTACCATATTATTTCAAGGTTGTCCAAATTAAATGAAAATTGACATGTAAGCTTATTTTGATGTGCAAGTCTATTCTTTATGTTGAGGCTTTCTTACATGGGTTTTGCCAACTGTCCCATTAGAGGCCCATTAACCATATCATGCATGTAATTAAGTTATTTATCATTTTATTATTACCAAATGAATTATATGACATATTATTCATGCATTAGATTATTAGGATCACTCTCACCTCAACCTTGTTTGGAAAAACTTAAAAGATCAAAGTTCTAGGGTAGGGTTCGAGATCCGGTATGTTACACTCGTGTTGTGTGACACGACCGTGCTGCCTATAGCTTTTCTACTAATTTGCAATTTTCTCTTCAATTTTGATCTTCTCCTTGGAGATATCATCCATGCATCCTCCTCCTTCCAATGGACGTGTACTAACATGCTTCACAAATAATGACAACCAGCAAGTATAAAGTGTGTTTATGTTTTCTTTGAAAAGTGTAAAATGACAAAAATGCAAGATTGGGTGAAAAAATTCCCCAAACCTAGGTGGGTTGCCTTCCACTAGTGATAAGTTTCATGCCAATATCCTAATCTCTGGTTTGCCAAATTGGGGTCTTGTACATGTTGATCTTTATCTTCTTGTCCACGAATGAGACTTTCATTGTGCCACTACACACATGAATCTCCGCATCACCTATAGATCAGAATGGCCTTCTCAAGATGATGGGAATCTTCCTATCCTCCGAGTCCATGTCAAGAACAATAAAATATGTCGGGAACACTACTGCCTATTCTTTGTCTATCATCACCAAAACATCATCCCTTCTTCCTATAGGCACTTTGATGGAATGATCCACCAATTGGAGAGTGCAATGAGACCCCAGCTCCACATCATCATCATCATCATCATCATCATCATCATCATCATCATCATCATCATCATCATCATCATCATCATCATCATCATCATCATCATCATCATCATCATCATCATCATCATCATCATCATCATCATCATCATCATCATCATCATCATCATCATCATCATCATCATCATCATCATCATCATCATCATCATCATCATCATCATCATCATCATCATCATCATCATCATCATCATCATCATCATCATCATCATCATCATCATCATCATCATCATCATCATCATCATCATCATCATCATCATCATCATCATCATCATCATCATCATCATCATCATCATCATCATCATCATCATCATCATCATCATCATCATCATCATCGTCGTCATCATCATCATTGTCGTCGTCTTTATCATTGTCATCGTCATCATCATCATCATCATCATCATCACCATGATGTATAGATTCATAATCTCTCTTTATAAGCTTTTCCCATGTTAATTTAGGCCTTCCTCTTCTTCTATTAATTGTTCGTGCCTCAATAGCATTTCTTTGTATAGGCGCATAAGTCGGTCTATGTTTCACATGTCCACATTGTCTGATTCGGCCCTCGTACAACTTGTCCTCAATGCTTGACACCCCCACTTTATTCTTGATATAGTCATTTCTTAAGCAGCCTTTTCTTATATTTCCACATATCCATCTCAACATATGCCTTTCAGCTATGTTCTTCTTGTTGAGTCCTTATTTCTTCACTACCCAACATTCACTCCCATAGAGCATGGTTGACTGTATAGTTCTATAAAACTTGCTTTTTAGTCTGATAGGGATCTTCTGATCACATAAAACTCTAGTTGCACTCCTCCATTTCAACCATCCTGTAGTTATCCTATGACAAACGTCATTTTGGACATCCACATATATTTTAACAATGGAACCCAAATAATGAAATTTACTACATTTTGGTATATCTACTCCATCCAACTTGGCTCCATCATTCACACTGTGAGATTGTCTAAAATTGCAATGCATATACTCAGTTTTTCTCCTATTAATAATCAGTCCATTTGATTCCAATGACTTTATCCAAATTTCAACTTTATCATTCAATACATCTTTAGTTTCATAAATAAATAAAATATCATCAACAAATAACATACACTAAGGAATATCATCCTCAACATTCTTTTTCAACTCATCCATAATAATAACGAACAGATACGGGTTGAGTGTGGATCCTTGGTGTACCCCAACTGTGATAGGAAATGTTGGCGTCTCTCCTCCAGGAGTCTTCACACTTGCAATAGAGCTACCATACATGTCTTTAATCAAGTCAATGTATTGGATTGGCACACCCTTTTTCTTCAAAACCATCCACTACACTTCCCTGGGTACTCAATCATAATCCTTTTCCAAATTCATAAAATCCATGCGAAGATTTATTTTACTTTCCCTATACTTCTCCATAAGCCTCCTTATCACAAAAATAGCATATGTTATTGGTCTACCAGGCATGAAACAAAATTGGTAATTTAATATCTACGTTATAGATCTTAGCATATTCTCAATAATCCACTCCTAAAGCTTCATTGTGTGACTCATCAACTTGACACCATTGTAGTTTGTGCAGCTCTGAACATCACCTTTGTTCTTGTATATGGGGAGTATAATACTATTTCTCTATTGTTCATCTGACATCTTCTTGGTCTTCATGATATTGTTAAATAAATTTGTTAGCCACATAACTTCTTCACCCCCTTACTCTTCCATACATCAATGGGAATACCATCTAGTCTGCATGCCTTTCTCATTTTATAGCATTCTTGACCTCAAATAGAGAAAGTGTTTGTGTGTAAATGATATGTCTTGTATTCATTTCACACCCATCTAAGATCAACAAATGCTTGGGAGTTCCTCTATTCAATCCTTTTCTTTCTTCTTGTTGCTGGATATTTCGCTCGTATACATCTTCTCTTTGTTTCCCGAGCCTCTAGTGAGTTACATACAGAGTTAGAAAAGATCAAATCTTTGATGTAACCAGAGCTATCAACCACTCAGCCATCTCTCTGAGAGACAATCTCTATTTTATTCCTACAAATAAACATGAGGGTTACGCTCATTGTGGGACTTAACCCAACACCTTACGACACGAGATGACGACAGCCATGCACCACTAACATTATTAGTAGTATCTCCATTAAAAAGCCTATGGAAGTAATTTCTCCATTTGTTCTTGATATCATAGTCCTTCACCAGTACTCTACCATCTTCATTCTTGATGCATTTTATTTGACTTAAGTCTCTTCCTTTCCTTCCTCTAATACAAGCCATTTTATATATAACTTTTGCCCTTCTCTTGTGTCTAGCTTCTTATAAATATCATCAAAATTTGTAGACCTTTCCTCTTGAACAACCTTTTTAGTTTCTTTCTTTTCTTGCTTATATCTATGGAATATTACATCATATCAAGATTTGTCCAAGCTCTTATAGATCTCCATTTTTAGTTTAATAGCCTTCTATACTTCATCATTGCACCACCAAGTCTCTTTCTATGGAGGCCCACAACCTTTGGACTCCCCCAAAACCTCTTTGGAAATTTTCATAATGCAGGAGCTCATGTTATGCCACATAGTGTTAACATCAGACTCCAAGTTCCAAGTTCCCTCCTTGAGGAGTTTATCATGAGAAGTCAATTTCTTTTCTCCTTTAAGATTCCACCACTTGATCATGCTATCTCTAATTTTTTTGTGCTTTCCTTTATTAATATTCATGTTTATATCCAAAACAACCAACCTATATTAGGTCATGAGTTCTTCTCCAGGAATCACTTTACAATCCTTGCATAGTTTTAGGTCCACCCGTCTTGTAAGGAGGTAATCAATTTGACTACAATTGTGCCCACTCTTGAAAGTAATCTTATGAGATTCTCTATTCTTGAAATGGGTGTTTTCCAAAATCATATCATATGCAACTGAAATATCTAATATCTGCTCTCCTACTCTATTTCTACTGCCATATCCAAAACCACCACAAAATATCTCATATCCATCATTGCTACTCCCCACATGGACATTTAAATCACTCCCAATAATGATATTATCCTCTGTCGGCATTCCTTGCATCAATTCATCCAAGTCATCCCAAAAATCCTTGTTAGCCTCCTCACTAAGGCCAACTTGGAGGCATAACCCCTAATAATGTTAAAAATATTTCCCCTAAGAACGACCTTGATAGCTATGATTCTATCGCCCATGCTAGTGACTTTGACAACATCAACCTTCAAGATCTTATCAAAAATAATACCTATGCCATTTCTATGTTTATCAATACATAAGCAAGCTATATTGACTTTTGTTCTGATCATGGTATCCACTATCTCCAAAGATTTTCCTATCAAAGAGCCAATATTCCAAGATACAACTCTAATTCTTTTTTGTTGAACTTGCTTTTTTACCTACCTTTGCCGAAAATGTTGCCCTTACACATTTTTCAATACATCCAGGCAATGATGCGGTAGGGCTAGCTTCTTTACCCACACCCATCCAAGCATTAGATGATGGAGATCCCTATTCAGTTAACTTGACTCTCATTGGTATTCTCCCCGTTGACTTTCTCTTCACAGTACATAAGTTCTTAAGAAACTTGGCTTAACACGGGATCTTCATAATATCATCCAATAATGGTATGTTCACCTTCACTTGGCAAAACCTCTAGAATGTCAACATTGTGCTTCTGCCTCCTTTTTATTTCTGGGGGTTCATCCAATGCTTCAAGGAATGGTGGCTCACTTACTTTTACAACACTTGAATCAACATGATTTCCTTGTGGCATCACATGAAGGACTCTGAGAATCACAGATCGAATTGTATAAACTTTAAATGGAGTAGAAGGAGGAACACACAATATCACATGCTCAACACAAGGTGTCATAGAATCATCTTTAGAAGTCTCCAATCACAATATCACTACTTGGTTGCCTTTTCCTTACTTCATCAACCTTTCTTTGACTCGCAAGATTCTCAAAAGATATCCCACTTCCTAGAACTATCACAACACTACCTTGATTGTGGTAGAGTGGAGGAGCATGCAGTCTCTGTGGAAGTGGTGGAGGTGACACTTGGAATTGAAATTGAGGTGGAAGGGAGACTTGAGGTTGGAAGATGAATTGGTAGTAAGTTGTGGTGATTGAGGGGAAGGAGGTGTATAAGGCTTGGGTTGTCCTTGGAAATGGTAAATGGGTTACAATTGCATTGGAGGTGGACTATAGAAAACATGAGTCGCACCCATAGGTCCATTTGGTTCATGAAATCCCATTATGGGTTTTAAAGACAAATTTTGCTCTTGGAGAGCAAGTATGGAAGATAGCTGATCTATCCTTTCCACAAGCATTGTAATATTCTTTTGGAATCATCAAAGCTTTTCAACCTAGAGAGAACTTCCTCCTTAAACCTTGAGCTATGTCCCCAACTTTGTTGTTCCAAAGAGCTATAAGGATGATGTGTCTTCTCTTCTTCACCAAAGGAGTCAAAAAAATTGACCGAGTAATAAGGAACACTTCTCACTTGGTTCTTGATAAAGCTCACCATGTCTCCAAGAATATTCACCATTTGTGGGTTTGAATCACTACGAGCTGAAGATGTCACAACAAAGGGTCAGTCACCATCAGTAATCATGCTAGAAGCTCAGATCCTTGAACTTTCTACTAGCTACTCAAACAAGGGCCATGTATCCTTAGGTGGCTAATCCGTAAAAGGTCCTCCATAAATAGACTCCACTATAGCTTGACTCATTGGAGAGAGACTGGAGTAAAAGGATTGAACTAGTTGCCATAAAGGGATCTCATGGTGTGGACACTTCTTCAACATCTTTTGAAATCTTTCCCAAGCAACATGGAACCACTCATTACCCACTTGATTGAAACTCACTATGGCACACCACATTTTTTTTCCAATCTTGCAATGAAGTATAATTTCATTGAGAAGGAATTGTTCATCTCTTCCCAACTCATGATGTCTCTTATTGAATCGTACCAATATTTGGCTTTGTCTTTGATGGATAATGAGAGCAAGGTCAACCTCATTGAGTCATCATTAGTTGTCAGTGCCCTAATGGTAGAGCATACTTCAAGAAAGGAGTCCAAGTACTTGCAGGAGTTCACACTCTCCTATCTGTAGAAGGTGGGCAGGATCCCAAAAAGACTTGGGGATGGAGAACTGCTCCCATGGCATTTGATCAACTCTATCAGTAATTGGTGATTTGTAATTGCTAGCATGAAGTACTTTTGAAGTGGCTTGTGAGGTGCATTTTGGCCTTCCAACTTGTCTTTCATAGGCTACTTGTCACATGCACAAGGCGCAACCAAACAAAAGAGAAGTTAGTAAACCAATATGCACACAAGATATAAATAATATTGAAGAGGGTAGTAGGAAAAGATCAAAGCAAAACTAACTAGCTAGGCCGAGCACATTTCTCCCCAGAAACGACGCTAGAAAGCTTGGCGTGTTTCTCAAATTCAACAAAATAAATTGGAAAATGACAATACAAAAGGGGAGAGTCAACACCACAACTACTAGGTAGCTATGGTGCTTTCTGTCCCCCAAAATGATGCCAGAAAGCTTGGTGCATTTTTCCACCTTTGGGCCACACACAAACCAATCGAGTTTCATTAGATGCGACCCTAAGGGGTTTTGAACACACTAGGTACCTTTCAAGTTTATAGAGACATGATAGGCTCTCTCACATAGACTATAACACTTCACCCATGAGCACACATGATCGTGTTATAGTATAGGAGGGCGACAACTTAGGGGTCAAACCCAAGAGAGAAAAGAGGAACTAGAGCTAGGTTAGTTTGAGCTACATTCCTACTGTAGAGTCTGGGGTTCAAGGGTTTGAGCTTTGTTTTGTTTTGCATTACACTGAGGTTTGAATAAGCAAGTAAAGGAGATTAAACAAGAATAAAAACCTAAATTACCCTAGACAATTAATTCTAAAGAACAAGAAATGACAAGCTAAGCAAGAAAGGAACAAGTTACACTAAGGATATCTCATCTAAGATCTACACTACACTAAGATATAAAACTAAGCACAAGAGAAATTAAAGACCTAAACTAGCAAGGACACAACAATGAACTAACTACACAAGTAAAGACCTAACTAAGCTAACACTAGCTAAGCAAGAAGGAAATTAGGATTTAAATGCAATCAAGAGAAGTGTGGGCTGTTTGGGGGGGGGATGTACTTGTAAATTAGGTTGTGGGTGATAATATGTAAACATTACCCTTCCATTAGGATTACCAAACCAAAAAACAAGCTAGAGGCTAGTGGATTTCCCTAAACTACTAACGAGCCATGATACAATAGGGTGTGTATATGGGATCTAGTTTCTAACACCTTCAACATACCCTTATGAGGCTCAATTGGGTTAGTGTTTAGGTGGATTTCATTTCTGGTCTAGTCAAGTCTAGGTTTCTAGGATAGGAACTCTTATGGTAATTAGGAGTTGAGGGTAGTAATTTAGGGTGGAAGTGAGGCCTTAGACCTTTACATCATCCACATTCTAGCCTTGAGAAGGATCCAAGCTAATTACACGAAATGCTCCTATACTAACTACTAAGATATCTCACCTATGTGTAGGATAATTGATTAACATGTAGGAAGGTGAATAGCTTACTAGGGATCCATTAATTGGACTAGGGAGCAATTCACAAAAAGAGCCACATCTAAATAATTTTCCTAGAGTCTAGGTGATTTCAAGAACAATCCACAAAGAAATTCATGAGGAATGAGATATAAATAGAACATAATCATTAGAAAATAAAGTTACAATGTTTACATATCATTCCACCAACATGGTATCAAAGTAACATTTTGACCCCAAACATTCCACCTAAGGGGCCTAACTACTCATAGAATAAGAAAATACAAAAAATGAAGAAGAAAGAGATAAAAGTAGCCATGGAGCTTGCTGTAGATGAATAAATCCTCATATCCATCTATTGTAAGGGCATCCTCCTCCCTCCACCAAGGTGAAGTGGCATGGAAAGCTGGTGGAAAGTGGTCCAGACCCTAATAAACTAGGGTGTTAGTGGTGGAAATGGTGAAATGAAGAGGGAATGGAGTGGAATGGGATATGATAGACTAGAGTGGCTGTAGGAGTAGCTAACATTGGGATCCAGCCTCCACATATGTGTATATAGGTTGTGGGGAAGCAATAGGTCAAGTGGGGGTAAAATGGGAAGTGCAATGGAAAAGTGCTGCTAGATTTGTATGTAGCACGGTCGTGATGGATAGAATAGCCGTGGTGGGAATGGGTCAATATGGTCGTGATGGAGTGGAACGGGCGAGTGAAATTTGGCAAAAGTTACAGGAAAATTTGGAAGTTTTGAGTGGCTGGTGGCACAACCGCAATGGTCACCACAGCCGTGGTGGGTCATAGGTATCGCAGATGTGGAGGTCACAATGTTCATTTTGGCTCTGGAGGTGGTTGTCGGTTCTTAGTGCCATGGTTGTTCTGACATCTTGGCTACACAACTTTGCTACACTACACGACTGTTCTAGGGCATTTTACCATGTCCATGCTGTGCTGCACGACCGTCTAGCTAACTTTGATCCTTCACTACTTGTCCCTATGATTTTGAGTGAACCAGCATGACCATTTTGTAGTACCACAGCCGTGTTAGCTTCTGCATCAACACTTAGAGCTTCTACTGTGTGTTTACTTGGACTTCTTTACTTCAATTGAACTTTGGCCACTAGGGGTAGGTTTATGGAGCTTTTGACTTCACTTTGGGTCTCTCTAAGGGTAGAGAAACCCTAGGATCATTCTTTCTCTCTCTCTCTCTCTATCATCCAAGCATGTTGTAGATACTTGAAAAGCATGCAAATAACGTCCATCAATGCATTTTACACAAATATGCATATTGAGAGGAATAACATGTAATCTAGCAGTTATTTATGTGATTAAAGTGCAACATGACACAAGATGAAGCCCTAAAATAGGGCTGCATCACTATCACAAACCTAAAACATAATTTTCCTCAAGTATACTCCAACTCAATCTCTCTATAATTTTTTCCACAATAAGAAGTGACAAATGTAATGCAACAAATGAATATTGATTAAATGGGATCAATGATGACTAGGTACATGCATTCCACTTCTCTCCTCTCTTCTTTCACAACCCAATCATGAATAAAGCATTGAACATAGAAACTTCAAATATAGAGCATAGAATACACAATCCATCTATATGATTGTCATATCACTCTGGGTAAACCACTTCATGGTCTCGAAGATAAAAAATGGATAATTTTGTTGTTTTTCATTCATGCATTCCATCTCACACGTCAATCCACACTAACTGACCCATGTGGCTGCAAAAAGGGAAAAATGAGCTAGGTTTGATGTTTCCTATCTTAATGGGCATGCAAATGAGATAAAGAGTTGTAATAAGAGTTTGGAGTGCCATTACGTAGGAGCACTCATCTTTTTATTATTTATTTGCTATTACATAGGAACATCTTTTATTTTCATTTTGCAATTTTCTTCTTTTCCTTTTTCCCTTGGTGTAGCTAGGGCATATAGTGGTAAGAATGAAGTAGGGATATATGGATATGAGCACCCCAAAGTTTTGGAGGTGGCCAAGTCTAAATGTGTGCATTTTGACATCCTTTCATGAGGAGAAGAGGTAACAAGATGATAGAAGAAAAGTGAGTCAAAGAGAAGTTACTAGTTTGGACTTCAACACGGGATCTCCTGCATGAAGGTTACTCCAACAATTTCATCAAATAATGATGCACCACATGAATGAACAATATTTAAACCACACTTTTATTATAAGATTCTACAAACCCTAAGTGTTTGTGGCTTGGTTCAATCAAAATTCAACTAAAAAATTCACAAGCATGAGAGAGGTGGTTCACATATAAAAAGTCAGGACTGAGCCCATTTAACAATAGATCATGATAATTCACTTGTATTGGTCAAAGGTCATCATTTTCAATCCAATAAGTAGGGATTGAGTCAAAACACACTTTTACGCAAGAAGTTCTAAATTTGGGCAAAATTGGCCAAAATGTTGCCAAATCACCTGCAATCACATCCAAGCTTTTCTTATGAAACAAAAAGAAAGGAACAAGAAAATCCTAGATACAAACATGTAAAAATTACAAAAATCCACATGATATGCATTGCATGGCAAGAAGATAAATTTTTTTGAAAATTAGGCAAAAAGTGCATGAAATTGACCTAAATGATATGCATGTATGTAAAGCAAACATTTTAAATATGGATACACAATTATGAGAGATGTTTATACTTTTTGATCATCTTGATCAGAAATTTAGAACAAGGAACATAGAGAAAATTGGAATAAATAAAGGGCTTACCGCCCTACCACCCCAGACTTTTAAACCATGTTGTACTCAACATGAAATAGAAGTGTAGGATGTTAGGGTAGAGGGCATGGAGTCATGGTAGACAAATGCCATGAGGGGAGAGGTATCTCAAGGTGTCCAATGATCTAGAGATAGCTACCATGGCCGTGGTGGCCACCACAACTATTTTGTATTCCCTGTACCACGTCCGTGTCGTATGGCACATCCATGCTGCCTGTAGCTTTTCAATTTATGTGCAATTTTCTTTATTTTGATCTTCTCCTTGGCAATATCATACATGCATCATCCTCTTTCCAATGCACCTATCCTAACATGATTAAAAAACAATGACATCCATCAAGTATAAAATGTGTGTGTGTGTTTTCTTGGAAAAGTGTAATATATCAAAAATGGCAGGTTGGGTGAAAAGGTTCCCCAAACCTAGGTGGGTTGCCTCCCACTAGAGATAAGTATCATGCCTTCAGTCAGGATTCTTGAAGATTCTTTAGCTACTCAACCATTTGGCATCATCATTTATCCACTCTTACAATAGTTATACCTCTCATTTGCATTCAAGATGTGTGTCATGTCCCATTGATCACAAAAACTACCAGACTTTCATCTGGATACCCTTCTTTTAAATGACCAGTCAGACTCTTGAAGTGACCATGTCCAATATCCTCATATCAGGATCCCTGGCTTGGTGTCTTGTACATGTTGATCTTTATTTTCATGTCCATGAATGAGACTTTCATTGTTCCACTATGCACATGTATCTCGGCATCAGGTCTAGATAATAATGGCCTTCCCAAGATGGTGGGATCTTCCTATCCTCTGGTTCCATGTCAAGAACAATAAAATCCACTAGGAACACTATTGCCCTTTCTTTGTCTATCATCATAAAAACATCATCCACTCTTCCTCTAGGTACTTTGATGGAATGATTCGCCAATTAGAGAGTGCAATGAGTCAGTTTCAACTTGCCTAACCCCAACTCCACATGGACACTATATGGCATCAAATTCATACTAAATCCCAAATCAAGTAGGAATTTGTCTATGCGATGTCCCCATATGTATCTAGCTATGAGTGGGGCTCCTTGGTCTTTCCTCTTCATGGGAAGTGAGTGTTGGATGATAGAGATCACTTGTTTAGTAAACTTGACTCTCTTTGATATTTTCCCTGTTGATTTTATCTTCATAGTACATAAGTTCTTGAGAAACTTGGCTTTAGATGGTATCTAAGTGATATCATCCAATAATGGAATGTTCACCATCACTTGGTAAAACACCTCTAGAATGTCAACTTTGTGCTTTTGCCTCCTTTTTACTTTTATGGGTTCATCCAATGCTTAAAGGAATGGTGGCTCACTTACTTTTGCAACACTTGAATCAATTTTGATTTCCTTTTGGCATCACGCGAAGGACTCCAGGAATCATGGATGGAATTGTAGAACCTTTAAATGAAGTAGAAGTTGGAACACACGGTATCACGTGCTTAACACGTGGTGTCATAGAACCATCTTCAACAATCTCAGTCACAATATCACCACTTGACTACCTTTTCTTTGCTTTATCGACCTTTCTTTGACTCTGGGCAACTCAAGAGATTTCCCACTCCTTAGAGATATCTCAAGACTACCTTGCTCATGGTAGAGATGGGGAGCATCCTGTGTCTGTGAAGGAGGTTGAGGTGGCACTTGATATTGAAATTAAGGTGGAGGGGAGACTTGAGGCTGGAAGGTGAATTGGTGGGAAAGCTATGGTCATGGAAGGGAAGGAGGTGTATAAGGATTGGCATGGCCTTGGAAATGATAAAATTCTTTTGGAAATCATGAAAGCTTTTTAACCTAGTGAGTACTTCCTTCTCAAACCTTGAGCTATATCTTGGACTTTGTTGTTCCAGATAGATATAAGGATGAGGTTTCTTCTGTTCTTCACCAAAGGACTCAACAAAAATAACCAAGTAATAAGGAAACCTTCTCACTTGGTTCTTCATAAACCTTACCATGTATCCAAACCATTTGTGGTTTTGAATCACTATGAGCTGGATATGTCACACCAAAGGGGCGGTCACCATCATTCATCATGCTAGATACTCAGTTCCTTGAACTTTCTGCTAACTTCTCAAATAAGGGCCATGTCTCCTTAGAACCTCAGGTGGCTTATCCATAAGAGCTCCTCTACAAGAAGACTCCACTGTACCTTGACTCATTGAAGACAGATCAGAGTAAAAGGATGGAATTTGATGCCACAAAGGGATTTCATGGTGTGGAAACTCTCTCAACATCTTTTAAAATCTTTCCCAAACAACATGGAACCTAATATTACCCACTTGATTGAAACTCACTATGGCATGCCACATTTGTTTCAACCATGCAATGGAGTAGAATTTCCTTAAGAAGGAATTCTCCATCTCTTCCAAACTCATGATGTCCATTCTTGAATCGTACTAATGTTTGGATTTTTCTATGAGGGAGAATGAGAATAAGATCAACCTAATTGAGTCATCATTAGCTGTCAGTGTCATGAAGGTAGAGTATACTTCAAGAAAGGAGTTCAAGTGCTTGTAGGATTTCTCACTCTCCTAGCCATGGAAAGTGGGCATGATCCAAAGAAGACATAGAGGGATGGAGAATTGCTCACCTGGCATTTGGTCAAATCTATTAGCAATTGGAGATTTGTAGTTGTTAGGCATGAAGTACTTTTGAAGTGGCTTGTGAGGTGCATTTTGACCTTCCATCTTGTCTTCCATAGGTTTCTTGTAACATGCACAAGGCACAACCAAACAAAAGAGGACAAGTTAGCAAACCAATATGCACAAAGAATACAAATAATAAATAACAAATAATAACAATGATGAGGGTAGTAGGAAAAGGTCAAAGCAAAACAAAATAGCTAGGCCGAGTGTCTTTCTTCCCGGCAAAGGCACAACAAATCTTGGTTTGTTTCTCAAACTCAACATAAACAAACTGGAAAGGGACGGTGCCAAAGGGGAGAGTCAACACCACAACTACTAGGTAGCTATAATGCTTTATGTCCCCAATAATGACACCAAAAAGATTTGTGTGTTTTTCCACCTAAGGACCACACACTAACCCATTGAGTTTGATTAGATGCAACCCTAAGGATTTTTTGAACACACTAGGTGTATTTCAAATTATAGATCGCTAATAGGCTCACTCACATAGACTAACATGTTGGATCTAGGGCTCTAGTGGGGGGTGAATAGAGATTCAAAAATTCTCACAAGATAGATTAGACCTTCAAATTATATCAAATTAAAACCAATAACTCAAGTCAATTTTAAGTCCTAACTAACAAGCATAGCAAACATGAGAGGAATTTATAGCAAGCACTTGACAAAGTCATATATAGTGGTTACACTCTCCAAACTAGGAGAGAGTCAATCCATGACCTAGAGAGGTCAGCCTCTCGGACTTTGCAAGTGCTTTTGTCTATATATTCACCAATAAGAGTTACAACACAAGACCACCAAAGGACTTACCCATCCAAGCACCAAGAGTCTTCCACCTTACCAAGGACTTACCTACTTTGCCAAGAGTCTTCAACCATCTCCAAGGTCTTACCCACTCTAGCACAAGTCTTCCACCTTCAAGGACTTTTCTACTCTTCTTGGATTTTTAGTTGCTTTCTCCATCACCTAGAGAGGATCTTCACCTCTTCTTCAAACTTGAAGAAGACCAACAACAACTCCACTTTCACTCAAAGTATCTTGCTTCACCTTTTCTTCATGGAGGAAAGTGGTAGGGAAGATGGAGTAGATGATAGATTTATAAGCACAAGGAAGTAGCTCTCTTACAACTGGCCTATCTCACTCATAATCATGAAATGAAGTGTAAACTAGAGAGAGAAAGGGGCTCAAGGAGTTGCAACACACTCAACTATAGCATGAATGAGCAAACTTGGAATGAACTCCAAGGGGTCTTATTTATAGCTGGGGGTGTTCCCTTGAGTGTGGGATCACTTAGGGTCGAAATATAGCCGTTCTCCAAGATGCAACAGATCTATTTTCACCCAAAACAACTCTTCAATAGTTATAATCACTTTTTCTACATTTTTCATACCGCACATTTGGTCGAGTTTCAATAAATGTAACTCAAATGATCCACTAAAAGACAACTGATTTTCAAACTATCAGTCGAGTTTGTTCTAGGTAACTCGACCGATGAGATAAAATCAGTTCTGTTTAGTGAGTAATCGAGTTCTGTGAGTGTGCAACTCAACTAATGGGTCATCTTCAGAAAACCCATCATAGGATTGGTCGTGTTTCCAACTCGACCGATGAACAACCAGTGACAAATTTTATAAATTGCCATTTGAGTGATTAAATCTTGGAATTAGGTGTCCCTAATTTTTTCTCATCTTAGTTACAAGTTATATCATCAATACAAGTGATTACAAAAAAATCTAAGGTCATTTGGAGTGATTTCCCAAATTTCACACTTGCATTGCATTTGACTTGACTTGAACAAGCTAGGGCTTGTATAATTTAATCCTTTTCATGTACCTAAAGCCTAAAATCAATCTTGAACAAACATATTAGATACATAGGAATGGAATGGAAAATTCATTATCAAAATATAGGCATTGCATAACTCTCAAGTAAACATTCTCCCCCTTTTTGACAATGACAAATCATACCTCAATAATATTGAAAATGATATTGAAGTTATATCTTTGCCTTGTGAATTGTAAGGGAATTCAAGATTTGATCAATGTGAATTGCTGCCCCTCAATCTATGCTTACTCTAACCTACATGGTTAGTCTATCTACACAAAGCAACATGACATATATACTATATTGTCCTTTAGAAAGTCACATGATAAAGCATATAATGAACAAGAAAAGGAACACATAGGCAATAATAAAAATATGGTTGAGCTTCAACACATTGAATTTCTCTCCCCCTTTTGACATTATCAAAAAGGAAGGGGGTAGAATAGAACAAAAGCATGTCTTCTCCAAGAACAACCAAACATACATCGATAGCATGCAAACTCAAAGCATACATCAAATAGATATGAGAGAAACAAACAATCTAAGTCATAATCAAAATATGGTAAAACATGGCACCAACTCATGAGATATAGTAAATCAAAGAAGTGCGCATAGAATTAAGATTACAATCCAGAAAGCAAGTTCTTAGAAAATAGCTACAAGCCAAAACAATGAAAGCTAGATTATAAAATAGTACAACTTAAAACATGTGCCCATATGTTTCTAATACATAAAGTCTAGAAAGATATATATGACCAGTATCTAGACTAAAAACTAATACAACTACACATCTAAGCTAACTATGTCCACAACATCATCATCATCAACATTAGAAGCATCAGGCTCATAGTCGTCATCTCTGTCTGAAGGTGCAGCAGAGAGAACAACATCGCCTTCATCACTGGAGGCACCAGCAAAACTATCAGAGCCATCATCATCAGATGCATCACCATCATTCTCATCATCATCAACAACCACCTCATCAGCAATAGCCTCCTCAACAGCCTGGTCTGGCATCTCCTCATCAACAAGAGAACCAAAACCTCAACTGGGCCAACATGCATTATTCTCATACTAAGACATACCAAGAGCATGAAGCTCATTGGCCTGTGGGAAGGAAGGAGCAGAACTACCGAGCCTAGCAAGCAGAGTGGCCAAGGGGCCAATAGGAAGAGGCAACACTCCAGGGGTAGATCCACCAATAGTAGAGGGTGTAGCAGTAGAAGGTGCATGTGGAGGGGTAGGGTAAAGTGATCATATGCAAAGTATGCATAGTCACCCTTTGGGTAGAGTTGGTAGGTAGGATAGGGATGTGAACATGACATGTTCATGTTGGACATTATAGAACATAGGTCTTGATGCTGGTGCTCCTAAACCTAAAGGTTGTCTGCCTATTGATGCATCATGTAGCCCATAAGGGTTTCATTTGACACATGGAACGAGTCACGAGAAGGTTGGGAAGGCTGAGGTGGTGGAGGATCTTGGGTAGAGGCAGAGGTAGAGGAACCAAGTGTGGTAGAGGATAGGATAGGTACAAACTTCTAAAGAGTGGTCTCATTGATATAAACTCCTTTACGGGAAGGTTTATAATGAAGGTCGTAGAAAAGAGATTTGCCAGTGGAAAGTTGGAATAGACCACTAATCAGGGCTGGGTAGAGTGGGTGGCTACCATAGGTGTTCTTGCTTGAGTCAAAGTAGGTCATATGATGAGGAATATATCTTGAACACTTGACTCTGATGTTCTTTAAGAGACAATACATGATTAACACAGTGTTCTCTGCAATCTCAGTTTGATTTTTCTTTGGGTGAATATTGCAGTTAACAACTAGGGAAAGGATGCATCTCTTGAGATCCAAGGTAGAGGAGGAAGGGTGCACTTCTTCCTATATGGGAATTGAGGCTTCTTCAAGAACTTATGAATATCAGGGAGAGTAAGATCATATTGCTCGTAGAAGGCCTTAGGCTCAACTAGGTCAAAGTACTCTGGGTAGTCCTTACGCCAGGTGTCAGTTACTTTGGTACCTGAAAAGAAGATGTTTAGCGTATCCTCAAAAACATAAAATTTCTTCCCGACTATCATGGAAGTGATGACTACTTGAGTATTAGGTGGGGCACAAGGGTGTTGTAATTCTAACGCAAGTTAGCATAGAATTTGTGAACCGCTTTTGTGCTTGTGATGGAATTGTTATAGCACGCGCGTTCAACACCCAAGGCAGAGAGATGGTGATCATAAAGAAACTCCACTACTTGATCTATGACCTATTTGCTTCGTGGTTTAGGATCAAATAGGGCATGAAAAGGGAAAGGGTTCTAGGGAAGTATCTCCTTATACCTATTTATAGCTTCATTTGAGACAAAGAGAGTGCCCTCAAACAAAATCAAGCGGGAGTTGGATGAAGATGAAGGCGCATTAGCTGGGGCGGCTCTCTTCCTCCTATTGGATGCCATAGAGATGAAAATGAGAGGAAGGAGAGAGCAAAAGCTAAAAACTCACCACCAAAACTCATCCATAGACCTAGGTTACCAAGGGGGGAGGTCAAAGGAGGTCAAACTAGGTCGAGCTAGGGTCAGGGAGAGGAAGGTTAGGGCTAGGGTAGAGAGCTTAGGAGAGCTTGAGGTTGAATCGGTTGAATTTTCTCTAGTTGAGAGGGAGAATAGTCGGCTGAACCTATCTTAAGTTTGCTCCAGCTTGGCCATCAGTCAAGTTCTGTGAACTCAGAAACTCAACCGATAGACTCTTCTAACAAAGCTCTCGACCTACGATCGGTCAAGTTGGCAACTCAACCGATGGTCAACCTGACCTAAACTTACAAAACTTAATTTCTAGCCATTAGAATGCTAATTAAATTTATTTTTCAAGTACATTATGTATTTTGAACATACTTAGGCACATATCACTCATCATTAGGTACTATTTTGTGGTAAAACATGTGTTTGCGAAAAATATCCAGAAACAAGAGAAAAACAAGTCAAAATGAACATGAAAAATGGATTTTTAGCATGTTAACAACCAATGGTGATCAAAAGAGGGATAAAACATATAGGATAGATGACAACTAGATAGAAGACATATCACATTCATTCAAAGTAGTTATGAGTAGTGCATATATAATAAAGTTAAATTGCTCTCTAGCTAGAGGTTTAGCGAAAATGTCCGCCAAATGATTTTTCTTATCCACATGCGTGATATAGATATCCTTCTTGGCAATGTGATCATGGAGAAAATGATGGAGAACCTCTATATGTTTAGTTATACTATGTAAGATAGGGTTATATGACAAGTTAATTGCACTAGTATTATCACAATAGATATGAGAAGCATTAAAATGAATGTTAAAGTCTTGGAGCATTTGCTTCATCCATAGGACCTGGGCACAACAGCTCTCAACTGAAATGTATTCAACCTCAGTGATAGATAATGACATTGTGCTCTATTTCTTAGAGAACCAAGACACCAAGCATGGTCCTAAGAGAAAGCAAGTGCCACTTGTGCACTTTCTATCAATCAAGCACCCTACATAATCTGCATCACTATAAGAAGTAAGATTAAAGTCCCTTGACTTGGGATACCATAATCCAAAATTTTAGATTTTAGCTAAGTACCTTAAAATCCTATTAACAGCTATAAGATGTGATTTCTTAGGATTTGATTGAAAGAGAGCACACAAGACAACACTAAACATTATATCAGGTCTACAGGCAGTTAAGTAAAGTAAACTTCCAATCATACCTCTATAGAGCTTCTCAACTACCTTTTCACCTTCTTCATCTTTGTCAAGTTTGGCGGTGTTTGACATGGGTGTGTCCATTGGCTTGGTATTCTACATCCCAAAGCATTTCAGTAGTTCACTTGTGTACTTGCCTTGGTTGATGAAGTTCCCATCTTTTGTTTGCTTGATTTGAAAGTCATAGTTCACCCATCATACTCATCTCAAATTCACTCTGCATAAGATCACTAAATTCTTTGCAAAGATCAAGGTTAGTTCCACCAAAAATGATATCATCAACATATATTTGTATGATAAGAAAATTGTCAAAAGTGTGATTTAGAAATAAGGTAGAATCCACTTTTCCCATGATATGCCAATGATCTAACAAAAAGTTCTTTAATTTATCATACCAAGCTCAAGGTGCTTGTTTGAGTTCATAGAGAGCTTTTTGCAACAAATAAACACAGTTAGGTAAACTATCATGTTAAAAGTCCAGAGGTTGTGCAACATACACTTCCTCCTCAATTGTACCATTCAAAAATGCACTTTTAACATCCATTTGATATAGAAAAAAATTCTTATAACTAGAAACAACAAACAACATACGAATTGACTCAAGTCTAGCTACATGTGCATATGTTTCATCAAAATTTATACCTTCATATTGATTGTAGCCTTGAGCCACTAACCTTGCTTTATTCCTTACCACTTTTCCGCTTTCATCAAGCTTATTACGGTAGACCCATTTGGTGCCAATGATCTTCCTATCACTTGGTCTTGGCACTAGGGTCTAGACTTTGTTCTTTTCGAGTTGCTCCAACTCTTCTTGCATATCTAGGATCCACTCATCATCCCCAAGAGTTTCATTGACATTCTTTGGCTCGAGTTGTGAGATGAAGGCATTGTTCACTTGTTCTTTGTTGAATGCAACCCGCGACTTCACTCTTTAAAATGGATCACCTAAAATTAACTCCTTTGGATGATTCTTTGCAAATGGGGGGGGGGTGGATCCTTCTTCTCTTTATATTTCTCTTCTTCTTAAGTGACCGCCTCTTTTCCCTTTTGAGTGATGTTGAGATCTTTTAGGATAGTAATTACTTCACCTACAACATCATTATTTGGAACAATATCTTTGGTAATAGAGGGGTTAGTATCAATAAACTTAGCATTTATGCATTCATCTACTTCATCAATATCAACATTGAATACTCTATAAGCCTTGCTAGTAGTGCTATAACTAAGAAAGAACGCCTTGTAGGATTTCAGATCAAACTTGTTGAGAAAATTTTTCATATTCAAAACAAAATAAGGACATACAAAAACATGAAAATACTCGATAGAAGGCTTCCTACATAGCTCATAGGGGGTTTTCTTCAAAGATGGATGAGTGAAAACCCAGTTTTGCACAAAACATGAGGTACTAACAACTTCAACCCAAAACGTCTTTGGAATATCATAATCTAGAAGCATGGCCCTAGCCATCTCCTGTAAAGACCTATTCTTCCTCTCTACAAACCCATTTTCTTGAGGAGTTTGAGGTGAAGAGAAGTTGTGTGCATAACTAGATTCTTGACAAAAACATTCAAAAATATCATTTTCAAATTCTCCCCCATGGTCGCTACGGATGGAAATATGCGGCAAGAGGCTTCATTCTCAACTCGTTTACAAAAGCTTGAGAAAACATCAAGCCTATCACTCTTAGAAATGAGAAAGAAGGTCCAAGTATATGTAAAGAAATCATCGACAATGACAAGGCAATACTTGGAACCATGAAGTGATTGAGTTCTCATTGGTCCAAATAGATCAATGTGAAGAATCTCAAGATCTCTTTTGGTACTAAGGACTCCTTTGTATTTGAAGGAGGACTTGGTTTTCTTTCCTTGGGTACAAGGTTGGCATTCCGCATCCTTTTCAAAATCCAATTTGGGAAGTCCCTTAACCAAGTCCTTTTTTCTCAACTTCTTCAACTGATGCATATTTATATGACCAAGCCGACAGTGCCAAAGAGAAATATCATTTTAGTTGACTACTAGGCATCTAATAACAACATTCTTAATAGTCAATAACAATAACATAAAGATTACCACTTCTAGTTCCCTTATATATAACTTGGTAAGTGAGGGAATCTAGAATCAAGCATTCAAAGGAAGTAAATAACACAAGGTAACCATTGTCACGTAATTGACTAACACTAATTAAATTGTGATGTAAGCCATCTACAAAGAGAACATTCTTGATACACAAGGATTCACCTACATCACCCTCACCTTTGACTTTACCTTTCTTATTGTCCGCAAAACTGACCGAACCTCCTTTCTTTTTGGTGAAGTTGTTGAAATGGCTTATATCACCTGTCACATGCTTAGTGAAGCCACTATCAACAATCCATCTTCCTTTTTCCTTCAAGAAAGGAGAATGTCAGTTCCTGACTTAAACTTTGGGATCTGAAGTTAGCTTGGAACCCATTTCATCTTTGGGTTGGTCCCTTTGGCTTTTAAGGACAATAAGTAGAGTAATGATCATCACATTTGCAATTCCTTTGACAACCACTGGTTTAACACTATTCTTGGGTGGCTTTGGGGATAGACAAAATGGTGGTTGCAAGCCTCTACATATGTTGTTGATAGTGATGGAAAAGATCACATGTCATAATGATATCCCAAGTGGTCGAAAATGGAAACTTGAATGTTCAAGAGGAAGTTTAGGGTAGAGAGGGATTGTTTGGTTGCATTCACATTCCCTGTGACGGCACATCACATCCTAGAGAGATCAGACTTTGTCGATGATTGAGGGAGGTATAGAAACACATTTGGTGATGCCAAATTGTTTAGGGAGAGTTGAGGAGCTTTGAATCTTTTTGGGAGTTAGTAAAATGTATCAAGGTAAATGGACAACGGCTAGGATCATATGATAGTAGGGGTAGAAGGTCATGAAGCTCTGCAGAAGCTTGAAAACATGGTGGCTCACCAAATGGGCATATGGATAGGACTATCTGAGGTATGGTTCTTGTTATGACCGCATTTGAGATTAATTGGTAAACTAGGGTTTACCTGGATGATTACATATTTAATTGGATTGATCGTTGCTTAAATATAATTAATGATGATATCTCAATTATAATATGTTAAACCTAATGAGAACCCCAAGCATGCTATCTATTTGTATAATTAGGGTTTGAGATATATAAACCCTAGTCGGCTGAAATTAGGGTTTTCACTAAATAAGTTCATTTGGGAAGGAATGACAGAGTTAGGCATAGAAAAATAGAAATGATAGTTGAATGCTTGGGTAGCATGGCCATGGTGGGTAGCACGGCCGTGCTAGGTCATTGGTGGCACGGGCATGCAAGGCCACACGGTCGTTTTGAAAGAATTGAACCATTAACCAACTTTTATACTTAAATCTGCTGAAATCTATGCTCCACGACCGTGGTAGTTAGCACGGACGTTCTGGGTCCATCTTGCACGGCCGTGGCAGCTAGCACGGCCGTTCTGAGGCATTTTTGCTTCAACTGACATTTCTGCAGATTTCTGGATAGTAGTGCACTTTTATATTTTTAATTATTTATTAGTAACTCCAAATGATCTCAAATTTTAAATGAAGCTTTAAAGATAAATTATAAATAACATTTTAAATTATTGTAATTTTTGGATAAGGTTTGATCTCTAAAATAAATGAATTACAGTAAATTTTTTATAACAGATAATTCAGCTGAAATAAGAGAAAGTTGAGTGAGGGGTCAATGTGCAATTGACCCAAGCAGCTCAATTTCTCTATATGGTCGAACACACACACTAGCAGCTCTCATAATTCGTAATTCATTCCAGAGAAATGATCTCCTAGAGAGAGAGAGAGGGAGAGTTAGGGTTTGAGAGGAGAAAGTGGTGGAATTGCTGAATTAGGGTTTTGCGGTCTGAGGAATGGTGAAATCAAGTAAGTTTAGCTTCTTTGCATAGCCTTTCATGGTGAATCTTCTCTCACATGTCAAGATTCTGTACCGCCCCTGATTTGATCTAAAATGGTATCAAAATTTCCCCTTTTCTCACTCTTTCTTCATAATTCCTCATTTTTAGGGTTTCCGAGTTGAAAGGAAGAAGAATTGGGTGAATTGCTAGGGATTTGATATGACTTTGAGATTTTCAGGGATGAGCTTCGTTTTTAAGGTGTTTTCACACCTTAGGGTGAGTGGGAACTTCCTTTAAACAGTATATTGCATGAAATTTAGTTAATTCATCCATAATCTTCAATTTGCTCAATATGCGACAATCAAACCCTAAATTTTCCTTTTGATCTACTTTTTTGTAAAATGATATGAAATGGATTCTTCTTCTCTTTTGATGAATTTTAGATGATAAAATCATATATGAAACGGATACAATCCCTTTAATGAGATATCCTTAAGTATTTACAGAGGTTACAAGAGTAACCTGAAATTTAGGATTTTTGGCTATGATTGAAATTGTTGTAAAATTAAATAGAGAAATTTGTCTATCTGAATCTTATTGATTATGAATGATTGTTATTTGAATGCATATTACATAAATGTCAGATACTACCTTGGATTTCATGTGATGTGAACAATATTTTCTTGATATCTCATTAGAAAGGGTTGGAACCCTAAATGAGTGAAAAGTTGGAAATTTGCGAATAGATATTATGAAATTCATTTGAAGTGTTTATCTTGACATAATAGACTTTAATTATTCAATCTTATTCTTGATGCATGATATCTCAGTGAATGAGGCAAATGAAAGCCTAAGGATAGGGTGTTGCCATGTGATAAGTGAATGAGGCAAACGAAACCCTAAGGATAGGGTGTTGTCATGTGAAAAGTGAATGAGGGAAATGAAACCCTAAGGATAGGGTATTCAATGAATCAAGTGTTGTGATATCAAAGTTCTCAGTATGAGATGTGTTGATGCTTAACAGTTCAATTGCATGATTTTAGTGTATGAAGTGTCATGTTGACATGTATTTTGTTTATTTAATAATTTTTAATCTTCTTGCATGTATAGTATACCAGAACCAAGAGAAAGGTACAATGTTGAAAGAGTTTTCTAAGAATAATAAAATAATAGACTTAAGGGCCCTGAACACCGTAGGACCCCTCTATGAAGTCTGTACCTTAGGGGTGAAATGGCTCAGCCCTGGGGATACGCCCAGGCAGTCAGAGACTCGAGATAGTGTCCCAGCTCAACCCTGGGGATACGCCTAGGTAGTCAGAGACATAGCCCGGCTTAGCCCTAGGGATACGCCCAAGCAGTCGAAGACTTAGAGACCCTCCGCCTGTGTACTCATCCAGAGGAGGAGTCTAGCATGCACCCATCTGCGAGTGCCGCGAGGCCAGAGAGCCTGTACGGAAAGTCAGACTTAGCATTTCCCGGGTGTGTCGCTAAGTCTTGTATGGTGTGGCCGCAGTGCACGGCAAGTCTCATATGTAGAGTACACTGCATATGATCAGGGAATAAGCTAAAAATATGATCATATAGGTTTAAAGAGTTTCTTATAAGTAAAGAGTTAAGAATGATTTGAATACAGTTTCATAGTAGTTGATCTTTAAATGCAATATTTACATTCTCTATTGTTTTAACTGTATTGTTTTAGATCTGCTTAGTGTAGCAAATATTGTTTTTATAATTGATATCAGTTGCTCAAAGGTATAACTGTAATTATATCAGTGCTTTAGACTGTTTCTTTGAAGTTCTCATTCACTGAGCGAGTAGGCTCACCCCTCTACTCAAATTTTTTTAGGGAAACCACATGGACTTGAAGAAGGTCAAAGCATCAGAGTAGATGTACCACATGAGTTAAGTATGAGTTTAGATAAGTTTAGTCGGTCCCTATCACTCTAGGTCCTTGTATAGATGTGAGAGAGTTATAAATAATGTTTTGTATCCTTGTTTCTTGATATGAGAGAATGTATCTGATTACCATGTTGTATGTACATAGAAGTGTGTGAAACAAAATGAGTATATGAATGTGTATCATTAATGTTGAGATCATATTAGAGTAATACAAGTTTAATTCTCTTGTAAAGTTTGTTAATGTGAGTGAATGCGAGAAAACAAAGAGTTTGAAGTAAAAAGTAAAAGTTGGGAGTGAACTTTGTATTAAGTGAAATCCTCATAGTCATGCCCTAATCTCATGATTAATGGAAGTCATGGGATGTGGGCGTGACATTTTTGTTCATAGTTCCTTAGGAAAGTTTCAAAGCAAACTTGTTGAATGTGAGTAGGATCTAAGGTTTCCAAAGCTCCTCGATGGTGTTTCATGCAATTGGGCTTCACCTAGTTGGACATTTACATCTTGATACAGACTAAGCATTGCTAAAGAGCCTTCAAGGTAGGGGAGATGATAAGAAATTGTTTTCAAAAGATTTGAGGGAGTAACATGAAGAGGTGGGGGCGTACTACCACTCTATTGGGAGTACAACAACTGTTGTGGTTGTAGATTATGATCCAAATGTGTTGTGTGGCTCTTGCTCATCCTTGTGGAAGGGTGAGGTCGGACCGATCCATAATAGTGCACCAAAATATGATCTATGTATAACATTTCTATCATGGTTATGTATTTTGAATTGAATTTTTTTTAAATAGTTTTGTAATAATATGTCATATTTTTTAAATGTACTAAGTCATATATGTCGTATTTATTAAAAGGACTAGGTCATATTTAATATCTTTTCACATTTCTTCCATATGTTAACTTCATTCTTACACAAATTTGAAATATCAAATATTGTATAATATTTATTTAAGTGATTCCTCATTCAGTGATCCACAACAATCGGGTCAGGCTAACCTGCAATGGGAATTGTTCTAACTGAAGAGTATGAAATCTATTTTTTTACAATATACAAGAATATACATGTAAAGCTTCAATCAAGTTGTCAAATTGTAAATGGATTATTCAAAAGGTAAATTTGTGAAATTTATCTCGATAATATAAATAATACCCAAAAATTAATATGTTAAAACTCACCTCTCCTACAAAGAGACTTTGTCCCAAAATTTGTAACTATGCAAATAGCTAGAGATAGGTCTTCATCATCTCAACTTACAACTCTTAGGTTGCCTCTTCAAGGCCATGGTGTTTCCACATCACCTTTAGTAATTGGATCTCCTTATTCTTTAGTTTCTTGACTCTTGTGTTGAGGATTTTTTTTGGATACTTGCCTTAGTTTTGGTCTTCTCAAATATCCAGGGTTCGGTGATAAACAAGTGAGATCGGTCTTTGGTGTACTTCTTTATAAATGTGATGTGACATACGTCATTCATTTTCTCATAATGCGGCAAGGGTAGCCTATGTGCATACTCCCCAACTCACTATAGAATCTCAAGAAGTCCTACGTATTGGGAACTCAACTTGCCCTTGATTTTTCACTTGGTAGTTGGATTCAAGGGCATCACTTTTAGAAAAATAGAGTCCCCGACCCACAAACGTTTATCATCCAATGTTGGTCAGTGCATACTTTCTTCCTTTATTGTGACACATTCATCCTCTTCTCAATTAAATCAACTTTCTATATATAGAATTGTATCTCTTCTAATTTTAGCAAGGACCTTTCACCTATGCCATCCAAATGTAAGGGTAACATACAAGGCCTACCATAATAAAGCCTTGTATGATGGCATCTCAATTATGATTTGATAACTGTTTGTATATGCAAATTCAAACACCAGAAGGTACTTATCCCAAAATCCACTCTAGTCCACAGAACATGAATAGAAGAAGACTTATAGGATTTGTATAGTGTGCTCAATCTATATCTATCAAGAGATGATAAGTAGTGTTGAAGGCCAAGTGAGTACCCAGCTCCTAGTGAATGTATTTCCAAAGCCTAGAGGTGAAATTGGAATCCCAATTATGATCATCTTAGAAATCCCATAACAAGTGGGATATATCTCTAATATATAGCTCATCCATGTAGGATACATTCATCATAGTCGTAAATGATAGAAAATGAGCTAACTTTGTGGGTCGGTTAATGATGAACCAAAATGTTTTGTAACAGTGCTTCATCTTTAGAAATCCCATGTTGAAGTTCATCGTAATATTATCCTACTTCAACTCAGAAATTTTTTGAGGTTGTAGATGGCCTCCATGTATTTAATGCTAAATATTTACTTTTTGGCACATCAAGCATCTAATCACAAATCTTATGATATCATATTTCATGTTCTTCCATCAAAATGTGTGTTGATGGTTCTTATACATCTTCCTCATCATGGGTGAATGGTATACTTATAATAATGAGCTTCTTTGAAAACTTTATCCCTCAAGTCACCAACATTAGGAACCCAACATTGTTGATGAAAATGGATAGATCCATCTAGGCCTACCTATATTTCTATCCGAGGATTTTCTACAAGTTTCATGACTACCTCTAGCTCAGGACTAGTCTTTTGAGCTTATATGATGAGTAGCCATTTTGCCATGTAGTTCTAAAATCTGCTTAGGTTTCCACTATGTTAGCACATTATGATTTTCCCATTCATTGAGCCTTATGGCAGCACCAAATACAACTCTTTTTCTACTTAAAGCATCCGTGACTACGCTGGCCTTTCCAGGATGGTAAGACATTGTGAAATCATAGTCATTTAGGTGTTGGTATGGTATGCCCAGAGAGACTATCATATCATGATTGACATGACCTATGACATAAATGATTTCATTAATATGAGTAACAACAAGCTTCCAATTCATCGTGTTTCAATCAGTTATGAGAAAATGAGGAAACATTGTGCATGTCTAGAGAATGACGATACTCAATGATGTATGTCTTCAAGTACGTGACTTGACCAATGAGATCATATGGATGCTAAGAGTATGTACATTCTTGTTGTGTCCCTAGTCAGTTGCCACTATGGAAGGTAGATATACAACATTAATACATAAGTTTGGAGTGTGTGTTGGTTGATGAAAAAATCTCATTAGTCATGATACAGTATATCAAACCAAGCACATAAATACTTGTTAGAGAACAGTGCATCAGACAAAAACACCTTGAGAGTGACACATGGAAACCATCATTGGTGGTCATAGTCATGTCTTATAGGGAAGGTGGTGATTGTGGTTCTTAGACCTGAAGTCACACACTCATCACATGTCATTTAGTATACTTTGACATCATCAAACATAACCCTCAATAAGGATTGTCATAAAGGTGATGATTGCGTAGTTTTGACACATGGGGATTGACTGTGAGTGGTGTAGATGGGATTTGTCCCTCATATTGGAGTTTGATATCATGACCACTTGATAAGCAAGACTGAGAAATGCATGCGCATGCACATGTGAATCAATACATAATATTGAGGTCACATATATCTTAGACAGTCTGCTCTAGGTTCTAGGATCATAGATTGAACATTGAGAGGATGACGATTCCATGTCTTAAGTTCATTCCAAATTACAGAGACAAAGTAACTACATGATCACTATAACACATGGCATCGATTGTAGGTTGAAGTTGTTCTCCAACTTTCCATTCATTTGGATAGCATTGATATGTGACTAGGCACCGCTCTTTGCTTGTGATTTCATAAGCTACTTATGTACATTCACTACCAATGTGATATGAGACCTATAGTGTCACACACACAATAACTCATCTACAAGAGGAGTTTAATCATGAATGATGATTGGATTAATTGCTAAAGTATTTAGATAATCTATTGAAGTAACAAATCACCTGACTGATCTCCCAACCAATCAATTCATGTGATGAAATGACCGTTTGGAGTATCAGGTTGATTAGAAATTGAATTGGCTGAATTTTGTATGAGTTAGGGCACCAACCGATCGGCTCACTGGGTGTATCGATCAGCTCACAAGGTGAATCAATCAGCTCATGTTTGGTGAGATGATCAATTCACATAGTGAACTGATTGTCTCGGTCATGCCAACCGAAGCTTGTGGTGATTTTCCCAGTTCATGAAAATAGTTGAATATGCCACTTCTTCAATTCAATTGGTACAAGGAATTAATGTTAAACATTAATTAGAAACAAACTGTCAATTCATATGTGATTAGGAAACATGGTGAAATGACTGGTTTGGGGTGCAAAGATCGACTCACATGTGAATCGACCACTTCACTTGCCAACTGACCCGTTTGGCACTCTCAGATTGCGAAAATTCATGATCTTTCAGTCCCTTCCACTCCCACACAGTCTGGGAACCCAGACTCTAACCCCTCCTATAGATAGAGGGGTACTGAGGGATTCTCAGAACACAAATCAATTGCCTCTGGCAATTGATGTCTTCTCTGGTTGTGGTAACCAATAGAGAGTCTGAGCAAGTCCTACCCATAAAAGGGAGAAACAATTATAGGAAATCAATTTGGTGACTAGTACAACAATGGGAGGGACAACTCTTTCTTGCCTATTCTACTAGAATAACAAAAGTTCTAGGTGATCCGGGTGGACTTCTGTAGAGGTGAGGAGGTTGTTGTCTGCCTCTAGGAGGAAAATGTCATCCTATAGTCCATGGTGAGACTAGGAATTATTTTAGACACTATTTGAGTCTATCGTACATGGTGAAGACTAGGAGCTACACAAACATCATTCAAGAAGCAACTAGAATATAGTTGTATGACTACTGCAATGAGTTATAGTCGATGGACTTGCTCCGAGACTAGGTATGAACTCTTTAAACAATCCTTCCCATTACATAATTGTTGACCTGATCTTGCTTTCTGGGGAATACTGTAACGTCCCCAGATTCTGCCGCCTCGAGACTTAAAAGGCTCGAGAGGACAAATCCGAAAATGTTAGACAATCATTTCAGAGAGCGATGCGGAAGCATAATACGCATACATGAACATACAACCATAACATTTCTCAATAATAACATGTATATTTATATTACAACATGAATTAAATGTACAATTTACATATACATAATTTGAAGAAAATTTTACAAGTCTATGAACATGTATGCTAATAGGATCTTAACACAATAGGTAAACCTGTACAACTGCTCACATCCCATTCTTTTATTCCATTCTATCTCTGAACCTAAAACATATGTGAAACAACGAATCAACACACAAGGTGTTGTGTACGTGGGTAGAAATATACATACTAATATGCTTGCATAATTGAAATAACTTGAGAAAGAAAGAGTAAAATAAAGCATTATTTAAAGCGATAATCAGGTAAACACATCTTTTATACATTTCATTAGATGCAGTTGTACTACAATTTTATAAGCACTTCTCATACCTCCAGTATGGGAAAAATTATTTTATCATACATATAACATGGGCAATTCATCATACATCCATGTTAGGCAACATACATCCATACTGGGCCATGTGCACTAGTAGCTACAACTCATCAAAATGTCTATTTATGTTTCATTAAGTTTTCGTTAAGCATATAATACTAATACACATCCAAGAATTTATATGCAAATAAAAGCATCCAAAGTACATCATATCATTATGCATCCACGAAAACTAGTCATATACTTAATAAAACCCATGTACCTGAGTTTAGAGATTCCTATTTATTCTGGATCATTTACACAATCTGGTCAACACCTTTTGCACCAACCACCACTCGCCACATGTCCACTTTGGGTGTCTCCTGGCTCTTGTTTGCTCAGGTTTAAGGGTTCGCTCGGTCTGTTGTGATGGATCAGATGGTTCCTGGCCTAACCCGGTCCTTCTTCTTTTCTTCACGATCTCCCTCTCGCATGATGCAACCTCCACTTTTTTTTCATTCTTCTGCCACGACTCGTTGTTCGAACAACAACAAGGTAGCGCCATGAAACCTCTTTGGAGCTTGGGCACTCGATGCAGGCCATGTTAAAGAAACTCTTGGGTTTGCAAACTGGTCAGGAGAGGGCTCGATGGTTGCAGCTCATGGGAGAACCCACGCCAAGCCACCTACTTGCTTGGCTTCAGATGCCATAGAAGAGATCTACAACAAGGAGGATACTCGATATTTGGGGAAAGAAGAGTCCATGTAGTTGTTTTTCCATCCTCCATCTCTGACACCTAGGATCCCCAGAGGAAGCTAAGGAAATCGATCTCGATGGGTCGGCTATTCTATCTCCTCCGTAGGGAAGGAGGAAGGGGGTGGACAATATAATTGGAGTCAGCTATTGTGAGGAAAATTGGAAGTAGGAGACCTTCTCACTTCCTGGTGATGGGTCCTCAAGTATCAGAGAAGTGTTGCACATAGTCACGAAAATCCCAAGGGATGGGAAAGTTTCTATAGGGCCAATCCCATCCAGCTGCAGTTTGTAGTCTTCATCAGGAACAACGATAGGGATTGAAAGGCTTGCTTCCCTTCTCCCCTTCTTGGATCTGAGGTGACGGGAAGTCATGCGAGGATTCTCAAAGGACTGAAGAGATTATGGAATGAGATATTGCGGATGGGTTTATGGCTTATAAATCCTTCCTTCATCTAGCATTGAGGGGAGGTTCAGCTATGATCCTGGAGTCCTCCTCGTCACCAGGTCACCAACTGCCAGCTATAAGAGGTCTCAGTGGGGTAATGTTTTGGTCTATCTCTAGTCTTTACAAAAACAGTTTCATAGACATCCAAAACCTCCTCCAAGTATGGTATATCCAACCCCTCACTCCGGATCTTATGAAACAACCTCAGACAACGTGGACATTTTTACTAAGTCTTTTGCCACCAGTTGCGCAAGTCTTGGATCTTGAAGAACGAGCAGTGATTTTGGCCTCTTTCCCGCCATTTCCCGTCCAAAGTCCATGTGAACATACAACAACCAAAAACATGGTTATAATTATACTTAGTCATCATCTCATTCTTAATGATTTAATTAATTTTTTTTTTCATTTGAAACCTCAATAGAATCTCACAGGAAACATCTTTGACACTATAAGTTTGACCTATGATTTCTCATAGTGTAGTTCACCTTAAATACAAATTTGATGGCCAAAATCATTGTTTGGCCATTCAAATTAATTAGTCCAAAGAGGTATGCATCTAAGGATATTAAACTTAAATATACATAAATTGACCTATAACATCTTTGACGCAAGGTCAATTTTCTTAATATGACCATATACACATCATGATATAGAAATAAATCATATTTTTCTATGTATGTCTTCAACTAGTATATTGGGTATCAAACTCCTAAAATTAGGGTCATCACAAATACAGATACATAATATTTTGTTTTCACTGCTACTTTGTGCCTATTTTCCCAACAGTAGTATTAGAGCTACGCCAATTTACTATATTTTAGTATAATCTATATGATTATATTTTTGGTTTTCTATCATTTAATTATTGCATACAATGTGAATACTTAAACTAATTCTTATACATATCCGATCAAAGACCAAATATTCTCAATCAAATATATATATATATATATATATATATATATATATATATATATATATATATATATATATATGAAATTTAGAAGCATCACCCTAAAGCGAGCTTAGATGATGGATGTGTAGCGTGGTTATGGCCAATAACCAAAATAATGTGCATGGTTGGATGGTTAATCTTATTCTTTTTTTAATCTCTGTTTGCATACCGAGCATCTACCTTCTTCTTCCAAGTATAAAGTTAGTTCTTTCCTACCTTTGATCCCCTCAAATGTAACTCAAGGTTTCTTGTTACTATGTAATAAGTTAGCAATAGGATAGTTTCCTTTCTTACAATGATGAAGATGACAATCAACATCAGGTGAGCTGACTGTTTCACGTGACGAGCTGACCGGCTGGAGGAAGAAGGAGGGCATAATTCAAAGGTGTGAACCGGACCAGCTGGTGGACCCAACTAGCCCTCTAGATGTGTCCATACATTGGGTAGATAGGAGGCCAATCGATCATTTCAATTGACTAACTGATCGGCTAAAAGGCAAGACGACCATTTCAAGAGTTGAACAGATCAATCCTTATTGGCAAGAACTGATCTACACTAACAACAAGTTCATGCATGTGGTATGATGTTGACCTAGATGGTAGTAATTCCTTATGGCTCCAAGTATTTATAATAGATATGGCCATAACCATTTCTTTTGTTTTATATTACATGTTTACATTGTGAAACATAGCACACATATAATACGTACTAGTATGTGGTGATTGGATATGTATATGTACATATATATATATATATATATATATATATATATATATATATATATATATATATATATATATATATATATACATACATACATACATACATACATACATATAAAAAGCTTGATCGACTAATAATAGGTTACGCCCAAGCATGGTGCGTCGTCCATCTCGTGCAAGTGTGATGGCAATAATGTAGGTTCTGCCCAAGTAGGGTGCATTATTATTATGTTGAATTTTAGGCCAAGCTTAAATGTGCGATCTTAATGAGATTAAGCACCAGAAACATATAGATAATCATGCCAAATAGTTGCACATATTATCTATCCAAGAATTGCATAAGATGTGATTGATAAATGTTCTTGCCTTAATGATTGATTATGGATGTTGGCATTGGCGAGGTAATAATTGAATCATTTTGGATCTTGGCTCATTATAAGATTGTTTGATGCAATCTTCCGAATTGATACTTGAGGGTTGTCAATTTAACCAAAATAATGAGAGTAATAGTAATCAAAGACCTAATTAATATCATCAAAATTTTAATCAAATCAAATCAAAATGAGTTTTTGACAAAATTGCAAATTCTTTTGTAGAATCAAATGGAAAGAAACAAAAACCAATTTTCTTGGTGATTGATCTTTGAGAAGGGCAAGTTAAATGGGAAAAACTTCCACGATTATTTTAGGATGCTGAATCATTCTCACACAGGAGTACAAGATCTATGTCTTGGAGACACTAGAGTCAGATGAACCCCTTCCCAATTCACCTAAGGCTGATAAGGATGCTTACAAGAAGCATATTAAATATGTCACGGATGTCAAGTGTCTAATGCTATGCTCCATGAACTATGAGTTGCATAGACATAATGTGAACATGGAAGTTATTGAGATGGCCACACATCTTAAGAACATGTTCCAAGATCAGGCAAGGTAGGAGAGATTTGATGTCTCTAAGGTGTTGTTCAAATGTAACATGGCAGAAGGAGATCTAGTAGGTCCACATGCGCTCAAGGTCATTGGATATATGGAGAATCTTTCTAGACTGGGATTCCCCTTGGGTCAAGAGTTGTCCAGTGATGTGATTTTGCAGTCCCTGCCAGAGTCATACAGTCATATTGTCATGAACTACAATGTGAATGAATTTGACAAGCCATTGACAAAGTTATTGGGCTTGATGAAAACAATTGAGGCACAAATGAAAAAAGACAAGCCCAAGTCTGTGATGATGATCATCAAGACAAAGAGGAAGTATAAAGGAAAAGGAAAAGCTAAGAAGAGTTGTAAAGTTGTCCAGAATCCCAAGTCTTCATATCTCAAGGAAATGGGAGGAGTAAATAAGAGAGGCAATTGTCACCACTGTTACCAGTCTAGACATTGAAAAAGGAATTACCCTCTCTTTCTAGAGGAATTAAAGTAGAAGAATAAGAAGGAAGGGGCAAGGGCCTCTACTTTGAGTATAAACTGTAAGATAAATTTGATTACTTCTTCATCTTGGTATGTGATACCGGATAGAGATATGAGACACGGATGTGCAGGATCTAATAAGAAGTAAAAGCCTTTATGAAAGGACAAAGATAGACTATGTGGAACAAGAGTTGATGTAGCTTTAGTCTACATTTAAATTTATCTTAGCCGATTGGGCATGTAATAGAGTTAGCTGAACTTTTATTTCATTATCAATAAATAGAAACTTTTTTATGCATCTTCTAAGACAAAGATGATAATGAATAAAGAGTTGTTAATGCTTCTATTTCAAATATGTGATCTTGTATGGAAATGACCCAAAAGTCTAGTGATCTTTACGATCTAAATATTAATGTTTAAAAATGTAAATATGAAAGGACTATATGTGATAACTCAAAAAACCTTTAGCATTGTCATCTTGGGCACATGTATAAGAAATGCATATCTAGAATTCATATTGATGTTTGTCAAGATTCTTTTGATTATTGAACCAATAAGAGACATGTAAGTATTAATTATGAGAAATATGATAAAATATCCTTCACTAGATTTAGTGGGTGGATAATCACTCTATTAGGTCTTATACATATTGATGGATGAAGATCTTATAGAATAAATGATAGAGGTAGTTGTTTGTAATTCATAATATTAATTGATGATCTCGATTCATATAGAGTTTGTATTTGGTGAAATACAAACACATATCTCTTGAAGTGTTCAAGGAGATTATATATGAAGTATAACTTTAATAAAAGTATTAAAAACTTTGACATGATCAAATGTTAAAATACTTTACATCAATAATTTGAGAACCTTCTGGGTAGACAGTGATAGTGTATCACAAGACAAATCAATTTGAACATGATGATGTGTCAGAAAGAAGAAATTACATCCTGATGGATAATGATGAAATTATCATATTAATATTATAAATCTCCTAATGAATACATGCTTTATACTAAAACTAAGTATTTTATTAAATGATTTAAAAGACATCTTATGATATGGGAGTGTCCCAATATGTCTTAATGACTAAAACCTACATAAGGAAAGTAGATTTTGAAAAGGTTTACCCATCGACCATGATTGTTAATACTACCTTTAACCCCAATCCAATAACAAAAATGTTTTGTTACTAGGATAACAGAGTTCCAAAAGAATTAGTGGGAGTAAAAGTAGAGCTCAAAATATTTGAGATTGTATAATGAGAAAAGGTGAGAATAACAAATTGTTGTGGAATATCAAGTTCCTCATGTAACACAGAACCTAATAGTTCTAGTAGAACACATATGAGATTGAAAGGTTGTGAATCTGATAACTCATATGAGTTGGTGATAAGATGATGAGCCAACAAATCAACTAGAAGCCATTCAAAATTAGATTCTAAGCGATGGCTTAAGGCCATTATGGAATCCATGTACACTAATAAGGTATGACCTTGATAGTACCACCTAAAGTGATAAAACCCAAAGGGTGCATTTGGGTCTTTTGGAAGAGGACCAACATGGATAGCCTAAAAAGACAGAATGGTTGAAAAGGTTTTCAAATAAGTTCAAATAGTTAAACTTGAAGAATTTACTTTACCAATTGTCATGCTTGTTATTTCAGCTAGAATAGACTATGAGATTTAGCATATGAAGATTATAACTGGATTCCTTATAGGAATGTTTGAGAGGATGTGTATGTGACACAACCTAAAGGTTTTATAACTTCATTAATGCAAATAAAGTCCGTACACTAAAAAGATCAATATGAGGGATTGAAACAAGCATATTAGAGATGGGATCTTTTGACTTGACAAGATAGTCAAAGAGTTTGCCTTGAATCAAGATAAAAGATGAAATATGTGATTACAAATGATTTAGTTAGAGAATATATAAATATTCCACAAATTGATAAGGAATAACATCTTAATATTGCAAATATTGAGACCTGTCATCAAAAACACCTTCAGAAATGAAGGATTAGATGGAAGATCCTATGTGATAGGAATTGAGGTCTATAGAGATAGATCTAGAAAGTTTTATAACCCAAATTGAGCACATACAATAGCAAGACATTAGAAGAGTTCAATATGAACGATTCCATGAGAGAAAATCTAGATTAGTCTCTCAAGAACCCTATGTTAGATTCTTGTGAAGAATGGTAATAACATGAGTGAGTTTCCATATGCACTAGAAATTAGATCTATCATGTATTCTATATAAATTTACTCATCCCATAATCTTTTATGTATTGGACATGACAAGATGATATTAGTTTCCAATGAAGGTCATTGGAATGTCATTAAGAAATACCTTAGTAGTTGAGAAGTACAAAAGGAATGATTGTTAGATTAAAGCAACAAGGAAGAGTTGGGTGTAAAGGGTTACACCGATGCAAGCTTCCGAAATAACAAAAGTGATCACAGTTTAAAATATGTTTAATTTTGAGAAAAGAGTTGTTGGTTGTAAGGGTTCCGAACTACAAACCATTAATTATATTCTACAATAAATGCTGAGAATGTTGGTGTTATGAATGCAGGAGAAGATGTTATATGGATCTAGAAGTTCATATGGATGAACTTGAAGATATTCCTGCCATTGGTGACACAATAGAGGTGACATGACAACAATGGGGATACTGGTTAGGAAAGGAATATAATATACCATATTATGGTTCGTTCTGTCTCATATGAGAAATCATACATCGAAGAGATGAGGAACATGCAATATACCGACTATAGTAAAATGTTGCTAGCCCATTGGATTAGCACTTGTGCAGCCAAAACATGGTGGACAAGTTTAGATCACTAAGAATATGATTCATGGGTGACTATTTCTTAGTGAAAGTGGGAGTTTGTTGGTAAGTATGCCCAGAGAGCCAATCATATGATGATTGACATGGCATATAACATATAGAATTTGATTAATCATAATTAAGTCCTTATTTCATTTAGTTATGAATGATGAGGAAACATTGCGAATGCCTAGATAATGATGATACTCAATGACGTATGTCTTTAAGTACGTGACTCGAATGATGAGATCATAGATATGCTAAGAGTATGTGCATTCTTGTTGTGTCCTTGGTCGGTTGTTATTGTGGAAGGCAGATAGACAGTAGTAATACATAAGACTGGAGTGTGTGTTGGTTGATGAAGGAATCTCATTAGTCATGATATGGTATATCAAGCCAAGAACACAAATACTTGTTAGAGAATAATGCATAGGAAAGACCCACCTTGAGAGTGACACATGGAAACCATCATTGGAGGTCATAGTCTTCTCTCATTGTGAATGTGGTGATTGTGGTTTATAGACCTAACGTCACTACACTCATCACATGTCATTCATTATACTTTGGCATCATCAAACGTAAACCTGAATAAGGATTGATGTAAAGGTGATGATTGGGTAGTTGTGACACATGGAATCTCACTGTGGGTGATGTAGATGGGATTTGTCCCTCCTACTCGAGTATGATATCATGACCACTTGATAACCAAGACTGAAAAATGCATGCACATGTGCATCAATATATGATAGTGTGGTCACATATATCTCAAATAATCTACTCTAGGTTCAAGGTACATGGATTGAACATTGAGAGGATGACAATTCCATGCCTCAATTTCATTCCAGATATCAGAGACAAACGAATTATATGATCACTATAACACTCGAAACATATTGTAGGTTGAATTTTTTCTCCAACTTCTCCCTTGGGTAGCACTAATGTGCGAATAGGCACTGCTCTTTGCTTGTGATGTCATAATCTAGTTATGAACATTCACTGCCAACATGATATAGGACCTATAGGATCACACACATAGGAACTCATCTAGAAGAGGAGTTTAATAATGAATGATGATTGGATTGATTACTAAAGTATTTAGGTACTAAATTAAAGTAACAAATCAACTGATTAATCTCCCAACTGATGGGCTCTGGTGATGAAACGACCGTTTGGTGTGTCACATTGATTAAAAATTATATTGGCTGAATTTTGCATGAGTCAGGGCACCAATCGATTGTCTCATTGGGTGAAATGATCGGCTCAGGATTGGTGAGATGACTAATTCACGTAGTGAACTGATCAGCTCGGTCATGCCAACCGAAGCTTTTGGTGATTTTCCTAATTTGTGAGAATAGTTGATCATTTTACTTGTTCAATTTAATTGGTACAAGGATTTAATGTTGAACACTAATTGGAAACGAATTGTCAATTCATATGCAATTGAGAAACATGGTGAAACAACTAGTTTAAGGTGAAAACCAATCAGTTCACATGTGAACTGACCGATTTGGTTGCCAACCAATCGGTTCAGTGCTTGCAGGTTGTGAAAAATCATGATCTTCCAGTTCCTTCCACTCTCACACAGACTAGGAACCCAGACCTAACCCATTCTATCAATAGAGGGGATTGGGGGCTTCTTAGAACACAACTCAATTTCCTCTAAAAATTGTTTTCCTCTATGTTTATGGTAACCAATGGAGAGCCTGAGCAAGTCCTACCCACAAAAGGGATAGATAGAAAGGGAGAAATAATTGTCAGAGAGCAAGTTGGTGACTAGTACACCAAAAAGAGGGACAACTCCTTCCTGTCTATTTTACTAGAATGACATTAGTTCTAGGTGGTCCATGTGGACTTATCTAGAGGAAAGGAGGTTATTGTATGCCACTAGGAGGATAATGTCACCTTGCACGTGGTGAGACGAGGAGATATTGTAGATTTTGTTCAAGTTTGTCATCCATGGTGAAGACCAAGAGCTGCCTATATGTCATCCAAGAAGAAACTAGAAGATAGTTGCACGACTACTGCAACAAGTTATAGTCGCTAGATTCACTCCAGGACCATGTATGAACTCGTTAAACCATCCTTCCCAATTCATAGTTGTTGACACAATCTTGTTGTTCTGGGGAATACATATAGACACGTTTTTTGTTTCCACAACTACTTTGTGCCCGTATTTCCCAACATTTGGTACTCTACTCATTAGCGCTGCCAAAGATTTAAATCTTTCTATGTGAGTAGGTACTTGTTGCTCTTGTGGTCAGAGAAAATTATAAAGTGCTCTCCATATAGATATTGCCTCCATAGTTTAAAGCATATGTGATATTTGCAAGCTTGAGGTCATGGATGGGGAGTTCTCCTCATTTGTCCTTACCTGTCATGAACCATATGTTATTACTCGCTTCTTTTACATTAGGACACAACCTAGACCTTTTTGAGAGGTTTTCATGAAGACCTCGTAACTCTTGCCTTCAATGGGTAGGGTCAAGATAGGAGAGGAGATGATGAATTCCTTTAGCTTTTAAAAACTAGCTTCACAATTTGTCACCCATACAAACTTTGTGTCTTTCCTGGTCATCTTGGTCATGGAAAGAGAGAATGTTGAGAGGTCTAGAATGAAACATGGATAGTAACCTTCCAGCCCTAGAGTGCTTTGGATATTGAAGGAAATTGAGGCACTTTCCACTTTGAATGGCCTCAACTTTTTTAGGGTCCACAACTATATGACCCATGGAGATGACATGCTCTAAAAACATTATTTTTTAGATCTACAACTTATATTTTTAGAATTTGGCATATAATTGATTCTCCCTATGAGTGATTAGCATAGTGCCTAGATACTCAAATTTTTTCTCAAGTGCCTCTGTATAGATGAGAAAATATCAATGAAGAACACAACTAAAGAATCTAAAATGAGGCTAGAAAACCCTATTTATATGGTCCATGAAAGCATAATGGGCATTCATCATCTCAAAAGGTAAAACAAGATATACATACTGCCCATATCGAGCACGGAAAAAGCAATTTTTGCAATATCATCTTCCTCAATCTTCAATTTGTGGTAGCCACTAGGAGCTCACTCTTGGAGAAGATCTAACTGACTTTAATTGATCGAAGAGTTCATCAGTCCTCAGAAGAGGACATTGATTCTTGATTATGACCTAATTTAGCATGTGGTGACTTTTCATGGACCATCCTTGTTCTTGACAAAGAGGAGAGGTGTGCCCTAAGGTGACACATTAGGTCCAATAAAACCTAGGTTACGGAGTTCTTGTTATTTTTTCTCCAAATTTATTAGTTCTATCAGTTCCGTGTGATATGGGGCCTTTGAAATGGTTTTTTTTCCTTGTAGAAGTTTGATGTTGAAATCCAATTATCCCTCTTGAGGGATACCAATGAGTTTTCTAGGAAAGACTTGGAGATACTCTTTTACTATATATATATATATGTCTTGAATCTTTTACAAACCATATGCCATTGAGTAAAAACATTATTAGGACATTATTACATTCTTTTCATTATCTCAATATCAAAAAAACATAATAAGTGAAAATACCTTTATTAAAAATCAAATCATGGAATGTATCCCTATTACAATAATGGAATCATGACTCTCTGGGCATACAACCAACAAAAATTAGCCCTCACTACAAATGAAATCATCCAATCCAAGATGCCAATAAAGTTGAATGATCCATTATCCTTTGGTATACCTTAATTCATAGGTGGCTCAATATACACAAAGGGTATTATTGATCTAGGAGTGAACATCTATATTATCCCTCTTTCCCTATGTAAGTGGATTGGCCTCACTGACATGAAGTTGGCAGGCTTCACCATCTAACTCATCACCCTCTCCATTAATACCCCCAAGGAAATTACAACAAACTTCCAACTAAGAGTTGGGAAGTTCTTCATCTCGTGTGACCTTTTTGTATATGATATCCAATAAGAACCTCTCTACCCACTCATATTTGGATATCCCTTCATTACTACATCAATAACCCTCATAAGTGTGGAAGTCGACATCCTTGCTTTGCACACTAGTGATGAGAGATGACCTCAAAGTCTTTGAAGCCATGAAGGCAACCTACATGCACGAGTAGGTATGTTTATCAACAGACTCAACATCCTCATCAAAGAATAATAATCTTATTACTTGCATGAAGATCCTCTTGAGATCGCCTTCACCATGGAAAATTTGGAAGTATTCAAAGAAGAATGAGAAAAATGAGATTATATCCACTCTGATTGTCACTTTGTAAAGGATGTGCATCCACAACAACTAGTTGAGTGACATCACAAGAAAGGATCACTTCCCACTTCCCTTCCTCGAGAGGTCTTGGAAGAACGGGTGCATCATTCATTCTTCTTTTACCTTAAAGGTAATTCTAGTTTCTTCCATATTCCCATCCATTCAATTGACCAGGAGAATATGACTTTCATGTGCCCATATGGGACATTTGCCTATTGTTGCATGTCATTCAAGCTCTAACATCCCCCACCTCATAAGTATGCAAGATGGACATTTTATCTAACTTCATCAAGAATATCATTGAGGTGTTCATGGACAAATTATGTGTGTATGTGGACTCCTATGAGCAATGCCTCAAGAACCTCCTCCTCATCCTTGTAATCTATGAGGAGACACACCTGCAACTCAATTTAGAGAATTATAACTTCACGGTACATGAAACAGTCATCCCCATCCACCTTGTTGGATATCTCATCATTCTGTCAAGGTCAACAATGCCAAAGTAGACAAATTACTTGCCCCTTACCAATAGCATCAGTTTGAAAAGTCTAGATCTTCTTGGAACATGCTAGGTTCTACTATTGATTCATCAGAACTTCTTTAAAGTCATCAATCCCCTTACCAACCTATTCTTGAATGATGTGAACTATCTTCATTGACGAGTGCCTCAAGGCATTTAGCATTGAAAAATGTCCATCTCGGTATCATTTACTCAGGCATTAGATTTGATGTTTTTTTGGAGATCATGTGTGACATGAGAGACTACATAGTAGGATCCTTGCTTGCACATCAAACAAATAAAAGGCAACATGTCCTATACTATGCAAGAAACACCTTATATAAAGCACAAATCAACTATGCCATGATGGGGAAGGAACTCTTGGCCATCATCTTCCTTGAACAAATTTAGGTCCTACCTAGTCAGGTCTAAAACATATTGACTATAGTGACTACATGACCCTTCAAAACTAATGATGAAGGATTTGGATCCTTGCCTTACGTATTGGATTCTCCTACTATAAGAATTCAGTAAAGAGATACACAATAAGAAAGGGTAGCGAGAATATGGTGTTTGGCCACCTCTCACATTTGTAACTCTATGATGATGATTTGACCGCAATAGACAATTTGTACCTTGATTATAATATCATGAAGATATCCACCACAAAATATCCTTAGTATAGTTGGCTCACATCTAGAATAATTTAGCTAAATATTAACTACAACATCAAGATAAGTTACTCAAAAACTTGTTCTACTACTACTGCGATGATTTCTACTTATTTCTCTAGTGAGTGGTTGGCATGTATCATCACCATGTATCAGAGTCTGAATACGCGTGTCATTCAAAAATGTCATTCATCACCCTAAGGAGGGATATGAGAGACGCCCTTGAAGGTGCTCCACTGAGGATACTTCTCACCTTTCATCTTAAGCCACATTCCCTCCTTTGTCAATGTGTGTGACAAGTGTCAATGCACAAGAAACATAGAGAAGCGAGACAAGATATCCCATCAAAACTAGATGGAATCCATAATCTTTTTTTTGGTAATCAACTAATGGGACCATTCTGTCGTCATGCTTTTACAAGTTGCATTCTTATCATGGTGTAATTATTAAATTTAGTGGAAGCAGTTCCCACCCAAAAATGCAACTCCAAACTAGTGATCAAGTAGTTCAAGAACTCAATCATTCCCCATTTTGGAGTGTCAAGGATGGTGATCAGAGATGGCATTCCCCACTTCCTAAAGTACCACTTAGGGGACTCCTGTAAAAGTTCAACTTTATCACAAAGGTTCCACATAGTATCTCCCATAGATGACTAGTTAAGTTGAGGTCTCAAACTTACATAGTTTCCTTCATAACTAGTAAGGATTTTTTTTTCATTTGGATTTCATGAGTTGAGTATGGATTCTAATTAATTGAGAAACATCTAACCCATCATCTAAAGGCTTCTAACCATTTTAAGGTAAGTCACTCGACTGCACAGCTCAACCTCCACCTACCTCCACCACCATTCGCCGTCTCACTACCAGTCAACTCACTCTTCATTCATAACCCTAACTCGATCCCAAATTGATCCAGTGAATCCAAACCAATATACCACCACCATATTCATATCCATCACCTTTGCCTCAATTGAGTATTTCATATATGGTGGGTGATTTTTTTTAAAAACATTGACCATGTCACTCATCTCAAACGCCAACTAATTAAGTGACTACTAGTTGATCTTCCCATAAGCTTAAGCATGCTCATTGTCTCCACCCTAATTGGTTGAATTCTATTCATACAATGCTCTTAAACCTACCCACCTCTACTCTAACTACCACCCATTCCATTGGGATAGTATCCAATGGATTCATATAAAATTACTCACTCAGATTACCCCTTTCACTGAATCCCTTTGCAACTAATCACATACCTCACCATATGATTTGTTGGTGAACCATTCAGGATCCCTATGCTTCACAACTAATAGATAGACTATCAATCAAATGATTGGCTCACCACCCAAAGCCCTAACACTAAATGACATCACATACGTGAATCAATTGATTTCTATCCAACCAGTAATATACCCAAATCCACATATTTCTATACCTTCCCTGTAACATACCAGATCTTTGACTATACCCTAGAACTTTGACCTTTTGGACTTAGATAAACAAGTTTTGAGGTTAGACCTAAAAGATGTTTAGTATAACCCTAATGAGTTAATGCATGTATAAATCACCATAATACAACCTAATGTTCTCATCCTAATCTTAGGCCAATAATGGATACATAAAATGTGTCACGTAAGAGAAATAAAAGAATACATAAGAATTTGTGAAAATTAATCTCACAGAACTCCTTTGGTGCTAACATGAAGAGTTGGAACGTAATTGGGTAAATAATAGTGATAATAGGTGAAATAATATAATAAAGAGCCATGAAGAATTAAATGTGATGTATCTCATAAAAGGAATTCACAAAGTGGAAACAAACTTCAAATTCGTAATCTACATCCTAAAAATAGCCTATATGTCAATTTCATCTAATTTTGACTACCTTAAATATTTAGGTTAGGTTTAGGAGAGAGAAAATATGTAAAAGCCATAAAAGATCAACAATAGGATAGATAACTTTCAAAGGTGTAAATAAAGGCAAATTCATATTCAACACACTAAAAATAACTTGTGTATGAAATTTCACCAAATTTGAATAATCCAAATGTCATTAATCCATCAGAAAAGAGAAACTAAGATTTTCTTAATTAATATATCAAAAGTCTTCAAAAGTGAAAACCAAAGCTAAAATTGAGTTCTGCATGATTTAATTAGCCTAGGTGTAAATTTTCATATTATTTGGATAATGTTTGAACCCTTATTTGAATTAGGAAAGAAATAAAATAATACTTTGATATCACTATATTCCAATTCCAATTTGGCTAAGGTTCTAGATTCATTTTATGCCATGTTGTTTTATAGAGTTTCCAAAACTCGAGCCCATAATGGGTCGTCAGGTTTTGATCATGCATCAACTCTTTCTTCTCCTACCCTCATTCCTTCTGTGTTTGCGAATAAGAAATTAGGCAAGTATCTCCTACCCACTGATTGTTTCTCTCATCTATCCCCCTCTCCCTTCTTCCTATTTTTCCATTTCCATTTCTATAACCTTCACAACATAAAACCAAACCCAAAAACCATAGTTTCTTTCAGTTTGCCTTTTGTAATGTTCGGTCAGATATCACCCCTTTTTGTCCCCTATTTTGACTCTGCCTCTTCCTTCTTTCAGTTCTACTCACCACTCAGGGACTTCAGACCCTTATGAAACCCTACCATGTGCAATATTAGGGTCCTAGAATCCCAAAGAACTTCCACAAGGTGCCATAAATTTTCCTCTTCATACTCCTCTGAACTCCATGTATATCCATTATAGACCTAGACTTCGACCCAACATCCAGATCCACTGAGATCACCAGAAATGATGGAGAACCACCTCCTTGGTCCTTCTGGTGCTTTTTCCCCTTCCAATTTAACCCGATTCTAGGTAATTATTTCCCCCCTTTTTTCTTTGCTATTCTATCATGTGGATAAATTCTGGCGCTCCTCGCTACCTCAGTGTTTGTTTCCATCACCCAATTTTGTGGTTTTGGTCAACGATTTATCTTGTAGAGTTTAGTTTCAACTTGTTTTGTTTTCTCTTTGGTTACCATCCCCACACTCTCATCCATCAATGCCAAAAGGGTAAACTCAAGCTCCTAGGCATCGTAGAGCACGAGTTTTGGCTCGTTGGGATTGGAAAAGTTCAGTTAATCCGTTCGCCATCATTCTTCATGGTAGTTTTGGTTACGTCAAAGAAGGGACCATAAATTTTTGGCACTCAAGTGTTATACCTGCTCAGGTTGGTTGGTTGAATGAATAAGATGAACCATACGAGGTTTACAATTCTTCCCTTGGTCACGTGGTTTTGCCTATTTCAATCATAGGGAAACGTTTGTCTTTCCACCTCCTTTCCTTATCTAGTCGAGTTGGTTGGCCACCTGGCTGAGTTGGCTTCCCACCTGGCCGAGTTGGCTTCTAATTATTGGGCCAATTCCACAAGTTTGACCGCTTACTAGATTATGCTATATGACATGGATTTTTGGAATTATACGATTCGTCATATTTTTCAAAATTCATAGCTAATTATTTATAACTCAAAAAATATGACTTGGAATCAAAAAAATATAACCAATCTAACAGAGCTAAGTTTGTTGATTAAATCTCATGTTTTAAAAAGGTGATTTTTAAAGGGTTTTCCTAAATAGATCATAACTTGCAAAATTCATAACTAATAATTTATAAGTCAAAAAAATATAATAAAATATGTTTTGAACTCAGAAAAAAATTATCTAAAACATGGCATGATTTTATAACCTAATTCACATATAATGAAAAGGTGATTTTTAGGATTTTGAATAGTTAATAAAATCTAATGCTAATTCTACATATATGAATCATAGGTGTTTTGGAGACCTAGGCTTGGGTCTAGGATTGACTTTGGATTGTTTAGACTCTAAAGAGATGTATGTTTGCAAACCATATTATTCCTTTGAGCAATTAGCCTATGTTTCTTCTTTCTCTTGGTCCTATGGACACTAGCCTACACATTATCTCTTTTTCTATGAAAATTATGGTTCCTGTGAACTACTTTATTTGTTATTGATCTTGTGATCATATTATCCTATTTGGACATTCCTTTTGACTCTTCTTATAGATTACTCAAGTGGAACATTCTTTGGTGATATGTGCTTCTTTGCCCACCTTTCTAGTGAATGTTTATATAGCACATTATGTGATGGCATGGATCCTCTGATCCCAATTTATACTTGATGGATGTTCTCATTCTCCTTATTTGATTTATACTTGATTATTATTTTGTTATGCATCATGTGGTGTCTGCTAGTGTAATGTTACATGTTATTTTATGTGGATGTGAACATTCCCACGTATGAGTGCATAGGTGATAATTCCTTCATATGAAATTATTTTGAGCAGATATGTATTCTATCATGCTCGGGTTGATGTATATCATTCCTACCCATTCCATACTTAGGGTGGATGTACACAGTTCACGCTTACCCCATATTTCTGGTAGATGTGTATTTCCTACCTACATGTTTAAATTGTCTAGTATTGTCACATGTAAAACACATGGATGCTTTACTCTTTTACTTTCCTCTTATTTATCTCTTTTATTGTGTTCATTTCTTTTATGCCCTCTTGGGTAGTACCTTACTTCTTCATGGGAAGACTTTTATATTTGATGTCCTTTATACCCTATATTGCTCAATTTCTTCTTAATATGCACATACCAGCCTTTTCTGATGTCTTCTATTGTTTCTCTTGTTGTCGGGGTATGCTTCCAACCCTAGTGAAAGACTTGGATGATGAGCAGATATGGAATAGCTTGAGGAGTTAAAGCCTAGAGATAATCTTGTTATGGTTCAGATTTCCCTCTACTTAGATCCTTATGATGAACCTTTTATGTAATCCCCTATGGGAGATTATGATGTACTTTTGTAATCTCATCATAGAATTGAGTATAGTCATTAGTTTTATTCCACCGATACACTTTGGTTGTTTTGAATACCATTTATTGAGATTTGAAAATTTTGCACCCACTCCAACATACCAATTATGAGTGTGTTTGGAATGAATGTTTTATCTTTCAAATTTTTGTAGGGAGTGGATCCCCTCTGGGTCCCACTCTTTACAACATGGTATCACAACCCATGGTAGTTGGAATCTGACTATTTTAAATTTGTCTCCCTAGTAAGAACCTTTTCCATGCATAGTTCCCCTTAAAGTGAAATGTTTCCCTAGAATTTCCTAAATGCCCCCTAATGTGATAAGGTATTAGGTGATCTTACACTACCATATAGTTCAAGGGTGATTTGTATCTTTTGATGCTATGAGGTTTGGCTTGAGGATGCAATTAGGTTATGAGGAAATAGTAGGATAAGGGCATCTTATTATGGAAACTTGTGACTTAGTTTACGCATTTATTTTGGTACCATCTTTGTTTTACCTCCAATGTTTTTTATTGACAAAAATTATTTTCATCATATTACTATATGTACAAAAATTTTCTCTTATTTTTTGATGTTTTAGAGCTAAGTAACAATAAAGATGTGAAGTTTTAGTAGGAGAAACCCTAGAATTAGTTAGAATAGAATTTAATCCTAGTTTTGTCTTTAAAGTAGTGACTAGGAATATGTGAGCTAATATAAAGGTGTAGTGGACCTACCCTTTGTATCCTATGACTTTTGGATGTTTTTATAGGGTTTTTGGGTTAGTGACACAAGGACCTAAAGTACAACTCTAAGATGGTTTGACATGACCATTAGATACATGAGCAACATAAACCCCTGAAATATTCACAACTAAAAGATGCTTAAAAGATCATAGTACCTTGGTGTTGTTAGGTAAAACCTTTTAAGGAGTGGAGAGTAGTCGGTTTTGGTGTTTGGACCAATAGGTTTCAAGGATAAAATCCTTTTAAGGGTGGAGTGTTGTAACATACTAGATCTTGGACCATACCCTACTACTTTGACCTCTTGGACTTAGCCAAACAAGTTTTAAGGTTAGACCTAAAAGATGTTTAGTATAACCCTAATGAGTTAATGCAAGTATAAATCACCCTAATACAACCTAATGTTCTCACCCTAATCTTGGGCCAATAATGGATAGATAAAATGTGTCAGATAAGATAAATAAAAGAATACATAAGAATTCATGCAAAATAATCTCACATAACTCCTTAGTGCTAATATGAAGAGTTGGAACCTAATTGGGTAAATAATAGTGATAATAGGTGAAATAATATAATAAAGAGCCACAAAGAATTAAATGTGATGTATCTCATAAAAAAATTCACAAAAGTGGAAACAAATTTCAAAATTATAATCTACATCCTAAAAATAATCTATCTGTCAATTTTCATCTAATTTGGACAATCTTCAAATATTTAGGTAAGTTTAGGAGAGAGAAAATGTGTAAAAGCCATAAAAGATAAATAATATGATAAATAACTTCCAAAGGTGGAAATTAAGGCAAATTCATATTCAACACACTAAAGATAACTTGTTGATGAAGTTTCACCATATTTTGATAATCCTAATGTCATTAATGTATCAAGAAAGAGAAACTAAGACTTTCTTAATTAATATATACAATGTTTCCAAAAGTGAAAATAAAAGCTAAAATCGGGTTCTACATGCTTTAATTAGCCTAGGTATAAATTTTCATATTATTTGAATAATGTATGAACCCCTGTTTGAATTAGGAAAAAAATAAAATATTACTTTGATATCACTATATTCCAATTACGATTTGGCTAAGGTTCTTGATTTATTTTATGTCACGTTGGTTTCCAGAGTTGCCAAAACTTGGGTCCATAATGGGACGCCAAATTTTGATCGTGTCTTGGCTCTTCCTTCTCCTATCCCCATTCCTTTTGTGTTTGCAAATCGGAAACCAGGCGAGGAGTATCTCCTACCCACCAATTGTTTCTCTCATGTCTCCCCCTCTCCGTACATTTTATTGCTCCGTTTCCCTTTCTATAAGCTTCACTACATAAAACCGAACCCAAAAAGCCTAGTTTATTTTTGTTCTGCATTATCTAATGTTTCGTTAGATATCACCCCTTTTCCCCCCTATTTTGACTCTGCCGCTTCCTTCTTTCCGTTCTTCTCACCACTCAGGAACTTCATACCCTTATAAAACCCTACCATGTGCAATCTTAAGGTCGTAGAATCCCAAAGAATCGCTTAAGGTGCCATGAATCTACCTATATATACTCCTCTAAACTCCATGTATATCCATCACAGACCTGGAGTTTGACCCAACATCATGATCCGCTGAGATCACCGAAAATGATGGAGAACCACTTCCTTGTTCCTTGTAGTGCTTTTTCCCTGCCAATTTAACCCAGTTCTAGGTAATGATCCCCCCCTTTTTCTTTGCTATTTTAGCATGTGGACAAATTTCAGTGCTCCTCGCTACCTTAGTGTTTGTTTCCATAATCTGACATTGTGATTTTGGTCGGTGACGCGTCTTGTAGAGTTTAGTTTCTACTAGTTTTGTTTTCTGTTTGGCTACCGGCCTCACACTCTCATCCATCAATGGCGGAAGGGCAAGCTCTTCAGCATCACAGGGCAGAGTTTTGGCTCGTTGGGATTGGAAAGGTACAGGTAATCCAACTTCCATGATTCTTCATGGTAGTTTTGGTTTTATCAGAGATGGGATCATAGATGTTTGGTGCTCGTGTGTTATGCCTATTGGGGTTGGTTGGTTGAACGAAGAAGATGACCCATAGGGGGTTTACCGTTCTTCCCTTGGTCACGTGGTTTTGTCTATTTCAATCACAGGGATACTTTTCTATTTGCGCCTCCTTTCCTTATCTATTCGTGCTAGTTACCCACCCAGACAAGCTGGCCTCTAATTATCGAGCCAATTCAACAAGTTTCATCACTTACAGGATTATGCTTTGTGACGTGGATTTTTGGAATCATACGATTCGTCAGATTTTTCAAAATTTATAGCTAATTATTTATAAATTGGAAAAATATAATATAATATGATATGGAATCAAAAAAATATAACCTATCTAACAGTGAAAATTTGATGTTTTTAAAAGGTGATTTTAATGGATTTTCATAAATAGATCATAACTTGCAAAATTCATAACTAATAATTTATAAGTCAGAAAAATACAATAAAATATGTTTCGAACCCAGAAAAATATAATCTAAAATATGTCATGGATTTGTTAAACTAATTCACATATAATAAAAAAGGTGTGTTTTATGATTTTGAATAGTTAATAAAATTCAACCCTAATTCTACATATATGTATCATAGGTGCTTTGGAGACCTCGTTATGGGTCTAGGATTGAATTTGAATTGTTTAGATTCTGAAAAGAGGTATGTTTGCAAACTATATTATTCCTTTGAGAAATTAGCCTATGTTTCTTCTTTCTCTTGATCCTATGGACACTAGACTACACATTATCTCTTTTTCTATGAAAATTATAGTTCATGTGAACTACTTTATTTGTTACTAATCTTGTGATCATATTATCATATTTGGGCATTCCTTTGGACTCTTCCTTATAATTTACTCAAGTGGAAAATTCTTTGGCGATATGTGCTTCTTTGCCCACCTTTGTAGTGGATGTTTATATAGAACATTATGTGATGGCATGGATCCTCTAATCCCACTTTATACTTGATGGATATTCTCATTCTCCTTATTTTATTTATACTTTTTTATTCTTTTGTTATGCATCATGTGGTGACTTCTAATTATAATGTTACATGTTATTTTATGTGGGTGTGAACATTCCCACATATGAGTGCAGAGGTGAATTCCTACATATGAAACTATTTTGAGATGATGTGTATTATGTCCTACTCGGGTGAATGTATATAGTTCTACCCACTCCATATTTTGAGCAGATGTATACAGTTCCCTCTCACCCCATATTTTTGGTAGATGTGTTATTTCCTACTACATGTTTATATTGTCTAGTATAGTCACAAGTGAAACACATGGATGCTTTACTCTTATGCTTTGCTCTTATTTATCTCAGTAATTGTGTTTCATTTCTTTTATGTACTCTTAGGTAGTATCTTACTTTTTCATGGGAAGCCTTTTATATTTGATGTCCTTTGTACCCTATATTGCTCAATTTCTTTTTACAATGCACATACCAACCTTTGTTGATGTCTTCTATTGTTTCTCTTGTTGCTAGGGTATGCTTCCAACCCTAGGTGAAAGACTTGCATGACAAGAAGATATGGAATAGCTTGAGAAGTTAAAGCTTGGAGACAATCTTGTTATGGTTTATATTTCCCTCTACATGGATCCTTATGATGTACCTTTTATGTAAACCCTTGTGGAAGATTATGATGTACTTTTGTAATCTCATCATAGAATTGAGTATAGTCATTAAATTTATTCCGCTGCTACACTTTGGTTGTTTTGAATACCATTAATTGAGATTTGAAAAATTTTACACCCACTCCAACATACCAATTATGAGTGTGTTTGGAATGGATGCTTTATCTTTCAAATTTTAGTAGGGAGTAGATCCCCTCTGGGTCCCACTCCTTACAACATGGTATCAGAGCCCGTGGTAGTTAGAATCTGACTATTTCAACTTTTTCTCCCACGTTAGAACCTTTGTCGTGCATAGTTCCCATTAAAGTGAGATGTTTTACCTAGAATTTACTAAATGCACCCTAATGTGATAAGGTATTAGGCGATCTTACACTACCATATAGGTTAAGGGTGATTTGTATCTTTTGATGCTATGAGGTTTGACTTGAGGATGTAAGTAGGTTATGAGGAAGTATTAGGAAAAGGGGATCTTATTATGGAAACTTATGACTTAGTTTACGCATTAATTTTGGTATCATCTTTATTTTACCTCCAAAATTTCTTATCGACAAAAATTATTTTCATTATATTACTATATGTACAAAATTTTTTCTCTTATTTTGTCAAAGTTTTATTGAGCTATTGAGCTAAGTCACAATAAAGACGTAAAGTTTTAGTAGGAGAAATACTAGAATTAGTTGGAATATAATTTAACCCTAGTTTTGTCTTTGAAGAAGTGACTAGGAATATGTTAGTTAATATAAAGGTGCAGTGGACCTACGCTTTGTATCCTATGAATTTTTGGATGTTTTTATAGGGGTGTTAGCTTAGAGACACAAGGACCTATAGTACAACTCTAAGATGGCTTGACATGACATTTAGATACATACATAAACCTCTAAAATATTAACAACTAAAAGATGCTTAAGTGAACATAGTACCTTGATGTTGTTAGTTAAAACCTTTTAAGGGGTGGAGAGTAGTTGGTTGTTGATGTTTGGATCAATAGATTTTGAGGACAAGATCCTTTTATAGGGCAGAGTGATGTAACATACTAGATCTTGGACCATACCCTAGAACTCTTACCTTTTCGACTTAGACAAACATGTTTTTAGGTTAGAAGTAAAAGATGTTTAGTATAACCCTAATGAGTTATTGCATGTATAAATCACCCTAACACAACCTAATGTTCCCACCCTAATCTTAGGCCAATAATGGATACAGAAAATTTGTCACAAAAGATAGATAAAAGAATACATAAGAATTTGTGCAAAATAATCTCACATAACCCCTTTACTGCTAATATTAAGAGTAGGAACCTAACTGGCTAAATAATAGTGATAATAGGTGAAATAATTTAATAAAGAGACATGAAGAAATAAATGTGATGTATCTCATAAAAGGAATTCACAAAAGTGGAAACAAACTTCAAATTTGTAATCTACATCCTAAAAATAGCCTATATGTCAATTTCATCTAATTTGGACAACCTTGAATAATTAGGTTAGGTTTAGGAGAGAGAAAATGTGTAGAAGTCATAAAAGATCAATAATAGGATAAATAACTTCCAAATGCAGAAATAATGACAAATTCATATTCAACACACTAAAGATAACTTGTGGATGATGTTTGAGAAAATTTGGATAATCCTAATGTCATTAATGCATCAGGAAAGAGAAAGTAAGACTTTCTTAATTAATATATAAAATGTCTTCAAAAGTGAAAACCAAAGCTAAAATTGGGTTCTACATGTTTTAATTAGCCTAGGTGTAAATTTTCAAATTATTTGGATAATGTTTGGACCCCTATTTGAATTAGGAAAGAAATAAAATAATACTTTGATATCACTATATTCCAATTCTAATTAGGCTAAGGTTCTTGATTTATTTTATGTCATGTTGGTTTCTAGAGTTGCTTAAACTCGGACCAATAATGGGCCGTCACACTTTGATCATGTGTCAGCTCTTTCTTCTCCTACACACGTTCCTTCTGTGTTTATGAATTAGAAACTAGGTGAGGAGTATCTCCTACCCACCGATTGTTCTCTCATCTCTCTCCCTTCTCCCTTCTTTTTATTGCTCCATTTCCATTTCTATAACAACTACAGCATAAAACTCAACCCAGAAACCCTAGTTTCTTTGGGTTTCACCTTCTCTAGTGTTCTGTCAGATATCACCCCTTCTTGTCCCCTATTTTGCCTCTGTCGCTTCCTTCTTTCCATTCTTCTTACCACTCAGGGACTTCAGACCCTTGTAAAACCCTACCATGAGCAATCTTAGGGTCCTAAAATCCCAAAGAATTTCTCAAGGCACCATGAATCTGCCTCGTCATACTCCTCTAAACTCCATGTATATCCATCGTAGACTTGGACTTTGACTAATCATCCAGATCCACTGATATCATCGAAAATGATGGAGAACCACTTACTTGGTCCTTGTGGTGCTTTCCTCCTGCCAATTTGACCTAGTTCTAGGTAATGATTGCCCCCACCCCATTTTATTTTCTATTTTAACCTATGGAGAAATTTCGGTGTTCCTCGCTACCTCAGTGTTTGTTTCCATCACCCGACTTTGTGGTTTTGGTCGGTGATGCGTCTTGTAGAGTTTAGTTTTGACTTGTTTTGTTAATCTTTGTCTACCGACCTCACACTCTTAGCCATCAATGGCGGAAGGGTAAACTCAAGCTCGTGGGCATTGCAGGGCACACGTTTTGACTCATTGGGATCAGAAAGGTTCAGGTAATTTGACCACCATCATTCTTTACAGTAGTTTTGGTTTCCTTGGAGATGGGATCATAGATTTTTGGTGCTCGAGTGTTATGCCTACTTGTCTTGGTTGGTTTAACGAAGAAGATGACCCATAGGGGGTTACTGTTCTTTCCTTTGTCATGTAGTTTTGTCTATTTCAATCATAGGGATACTTTTGTCTTTCTGCCTCCTTTCCTTATCTGGTTGCGTTGGTTGCCCGCCTGGCTGAGATTCACTCTAATTATTGGGAAATTTAACAAGTTTGACTGCTTACTGGAAAACACTCTATGACATGGATTTTTGGAGTTATACAAATGGTTAGATTTTTCAAAATTCAAAGCTAATTATTTATAACTTAGAAAAAATATAATAAAATATGATCTAGAATCAGAAAAATATAACCTATCTAATGGTGCTAAGTTTTTTGATTAAATATGATGTTTTAAAAAGGTCATTTTTATTGGATTTTCCTAAATAGATCATAACTTGCAAAATTCATAACTAGTAATTTATAAGTCTGAATAATATAATAAAATATGTTTCAAACTCAGAAAAATATAATATAAAATATGTCATGGATTTGATAACCTAATTCACATATAATAAAAAGGTCATTTTTAGGATTTTTAATAGTTTATAAAATCTAAACCTAATTCTACATATATGTATCATAGGTGCTTTGGAGACCTAAGCTTGGGTCTAGGATTGACTTTGAAATCTTTTGACTCTGAAGAGAGGTATGTTTACAAACCAAATTATTCCTTTGAGAAATTAGCCTGCGTTTCTTTTTTCTCTTGGTCCTATGGATACTAGCCTACACATTATCTCTTTTTCTTTGAAAATTATGGTTCATGTGAACTACTTCATTTGTTACTAATCTTGTAATCATATTATCCTATTTGGATGTTCTTTTGGACTCTTCCTTATACATTACTCAAGTAGAACATTCTTTGGTGATATGTGCTTCTTTGCCTACCTTTCAAGTGGATGCTTATATAGCACATTATGTGATGACATGGATCCTCTGATCCCACTTTACACTTGAGGGATGTTCTCATTCTTCTTATTTTATTTATACTTGCTTACTCTTTTTTTATGCATCATGTGGTGACTGCTAGTATAATGTTACATGCTATTTTATGTGGATGTGAACATTCCCACATATGAGTGAAGAGGTGATAATTGATGCATATGAAAATATTTTGAGCATATGTGTATTTTGTCCTTCTCGAGTGGATGTATACATTTCCTACCCACTTCATATTTAGAGCGGATGTTTACAGTTCCTGCTCAATCCATATTTTTGGTAGATGTTTTATTTCCTACCTACATGTTTATATTGTCTAGTATTGTCACATGTGAAACACATGGATGCTTTACTCTTATACTTTTCTCTTATTTATCTCTTTTATTGTGATTCATTTCTTTTATGCCCTCTTGGGTAGTACCTTACTTTTTCTTGGTAAGACTTTTATATTTGATGTCCTTTATACCCTATATTGCTTAATTTCTTTTTAGTATGCACATACCAACCTTTGCTGATGTATTCTGTGTTTATCTTGTTGTTGGGCTATGCTTCCAACCCTAGGTGAAAGACTTGAATGACAAGAAGATATGGAATATCTTGAGGAGTTAAAGATTGGAGACAATCTCATTATGGTTTAGATTTCCCTCTACTTAGATCCGTATATTGTACCTTTTATGTAAACTCTTATTGGAGATTATGATGTACTTTTGTAATCACGTTGTAGAATTGAGTATAGTCATTATTTTTATTCTGCTGCTACCCTTTAGTTGTTTTGAATACCATTAATTGAGATTTGAGAATTTTCCACCACTTCAACATACCAATTACGAGTGTGTTTGGAATATATTTTTAACTTTAAAATTTAGTAGGGAGTGGATCCCCTCTGGGTTCCACTCCTTATATTCCCCCTTATCATCCAATTGACTAGTTTACTAGTTGGTCAATTGGGACCTCCTATTACCAAAAATTAGTTGAACTCTCCCCTCCCACTACACAAAAGTGACCTTCCCCTTTAGTAAATGGTCAACTCATACTTGGCCACCTCGTCACCTCCTCATTTAGCACCACCAAACCAGTTGTTGTATCATATTATCCTATCCATGGTTTAGGAAAGCAGTATGTGATGTACGGGCGGAGAGGGTACTGCATAGAGTATATGTGGTATGCAGGCAGTTTTGGATTTTTTTATTTAAATAAACTAATTATATATAAAATAATATAGTGAGATTATAAATTAAAATATATAGAGTAGGCACGTACATGTATTTACTTATAAACATATTAATGGCATGTATGATGTATGATATGCTTATATATGTATATATGTCTATACATAGAATGTGTTTGTAATATATGTACGAATACTAAAATGTAGCTAAATCAATGTACAAATATATGTATAGTGTGTATAAATATGGATAAATCGATATGTATATACACATGCACAAATATGTGGTTGTATATTTAGGTATATTGTATATGTATCTATACATGTTAATATATCAAAAGGTATTCGAATAAATGTACAAATGCATGTGGAAATTTTTTATATGTATATATATCTCAATTTATATATATAATGAAATGTGTGTATATATATGCATGTATGTACGAAATGCATGGACATTAATTGTGGGCTTTTTGAAAAGTAGAGTTTAATCTGCCGCTTAATCGGCCAAGTAGGAGTATATGCGGCCCATGACCGCTTAGTGGACCAATTAGGAATATGTGGTGCGGTAGGGTGACTGAATAGGTATATGCGGGAGTATATGCGGTCGTACAGACCGATTTACCAAATAGTGATCCTATCACCTTCATATTTATTGTCTCTCTTTCAAGTGGACACCCTTCCATAGAGAGGCAATCATTCTCTCCTCTCACCCATTATGGTTGCTTCTTCTCTACTTGGCATTGATATCACATCGTCCCTCATATTTTCTTCTCCTTGGATGCTAGAGCCATCCCCAATCATCACCATCATTGGTTTCATGGAAGATCCATGCAAGGTTGTCACCCATCTGATCCTATCATCAATTTGAAGAATCCTTCCCCACAAACAAACAAGCCAATATGGGCTCTACAAGAGGCTATGGACAAGGGAAAAACATAGTTCTCTCCACCTTTGGGTGCATCTATCAACTCCAACAATGATCCCCTAATCATTTACCTAGAAAAGGATACTTCTCAGGTTGTAGGAAAGGTAGGCACGATATCCATGGCCAAACCAAAATGTGCAACTATGAATCAAAGTACAACGTAGTCCATGATGATAAGTACTCAAAATTTGTATGAAAATATTGAATACCCTAGCATCCAACCCACTTACTATGGTGATCCCATCACATTGAAAACTAGGAATTGAGGTAAACGTGTGATGAACAAAGGTTATTTTGAGCTATTCACCTTCAATGAATAGACTACACACATATTATTGACTCGCAAGATTTTTCTCTATGTCACAGAGAGGTCAAGAAGGGGCCAAGATAGCTTACTACTACATCTATGAGAAGGCAAAATGAGTTATCAAAGGTAATCTCAACAAGATTATCCATAATTAATGTGTTAAGTATATAAGGTTTGAAACAAGTTGGGAAATAAATTGGTTGACGACAACTACTTTCAATGAAAATATTAACATGTTCTCATTAGCATCTTATAAAAGAAACTACCCACAGATGCCAAGCTGAATCATATTCATAACCCACACCAATATTATGTTTATTGAATCATGATAAGTTGCATGTTTTCTCGAGCCCACACTCAAAGCATCTACACCATTGTTTCTTATACACTGTATGGGAACTTGAGGAGGTGTCTATCCAAAATTACCTTGTCCTTCTGATGGATCACAATCATCATCTCTTTGTTAGTGGCACTGTTGCCTTGATCTCACTAGGTGGCTATTTCACTATGTCTTTGTTGTGGATCACCCATAGGATATGAATGGATCTCACCTCATTGACCTAGACTATTTTATTCCCCACCAGATGCTAAAGTTGGATAATAATAGTCAAATTTTCTTATTATTCAACAATTCCCCAATTTGGCTTAAGTTACGTAAGTATGCATCCTTTTTCATCAAATATTATTTGTATAACTAAATGGTCTCTAGGGGAATGTGAAGGAATGGCTCAAAGACAAGTGCGAAAAAGTGATAAGTAGACATTTACATTCCACTATTGAGTAGCCCTAGGACTATGCTATAATTGGATGAAAGGGGGACATAGTTCCACAATATGTATAGTTGTCATAGTGTCATTGTAGATTCAACAACTCACTAAAGAGATCCTTCTCACCACTAAAAAAGGCATTCTGATCCTAAAAATTTGGCGTGATCATAACAACTCAAGGGAAACCAAACACATTTCATGTCTCAATATTATTCTTCACCAGATACAACACTACATGTACTATGAATAGATGAGGCAAGGTGACTGTCATAACCACCTCTATCAATATTTATCGGAGCACTATGATTGACATCGGAAGTAGGAGTAATACATGATATAGACTCTAACACATCCCATCTAGTATACTCTTCATATATACAACCATACTCTAGCTATGGGTGGAAATTGTATGAGACACCTTTTCTAGATGCCATCACCAACGCATATCCATACTTGTAGGGGTATTCCCATGATATTGCACCTTATGAGGCCCCATTGGTTCTACCATCATTTCAAAAGGAGCAGCGATAGTGTGACCCTAAATCCCCGTTTTGGTCTTACACATCCCGAGTAAGGATCTAGGTTCAGGGTGGAGGGTTTATGTTTTATTACTTTTATCATTTTATTTCTTTACTTTTAGCATGTTTCCACTCATATTTGATTTTTTTCCACTTATTTATTTCATATGTACATTAGATCTACATACTTGGGATTTAGGTTTTATTTTAATTTTCTTTTTGTATATATGATATAGACTAGTCAGTTGACATGTTCTTAATGAAAATCAAGCTATCATCTACATCCTTGATATTTATTTCTAGATTTCAACTAACTAGATCAAATTTGGGTATTCCAAAATTCATCTTGTATATCCTTTTCAATGGTATATAAACAAAGACCCACATGAACTAAAAGAAGGATAGAATTGACATCACTATCAATAGTATTTTCACCTTGAAACTAACAAACATAGAATACAATGGATTCGCCCATGCTACTATGTTCATTGCATTGTTATTGTATGAATGTAATACTTTTGAAACTAGTCATATTTTAATAACCAAAATGATTAAGTAATATCATATACTTAAATCTAAAAAAAGAATAAAAACATATTATGATTCATCATTATGTAGGGAAAACCTATAGCATTAGTGCGTAGGAGGTCCACTCACTATTCCTATACAACTCAATTAGGATGTAGGGACCAAATTTCTCACCAGCAAGCCCCTAATTTGAGGTATTTTATAGAAATTGATAGGAAAAATAATGCCATACTTCAAGTACTACTTTCAATAAATTACATATAAAAATTGGCTATATTGTGATGTGACGAGTTCACTAATATTATACATGTTACATTTAACTTTGAATAGACTATTCTATATTATAACCCATGTGCAACGATTGAGATCTAGTCTTTGTGAAATTGCTTTCTTAAATTGGTTTTAGTTTTCAAATTTGTATTGATTTCAGAACTAAATGAAGGAAGTCTTTGGTTTCTTACACATTATCTTTATTAGTTGGTTTAAAAGACTCTTTAATGAATTCAGTGTGGAACATTTTGAAAATCCCTAGGTTTTTTTGCCTTTTAGAATTTTTTTTTGATGAAATTCTTTTATCTTACTTGAAAGAAAGTAAGAAGCTAAGCTTGTGGTGATTTTATGTATTCCAATTCTATAATTTTCCAATGCTATAATTTCCATTTTATATTGACACGTGTTGTTCTTTCCATATTGTTATGTTTTCCATGTTTTGGATGTATCTTGCTCTAGTTTATGTAATATAGGTCAACATAGGGCTCCAACCAATTAGTTGATCTTATTCTAGATATCATGCATCCATGATAAAGTAGTAGGGTTCTTTGACACTCCAACATACTGGTTTGGGTATGGGATCAAATTATACCCCATACTTACCCCAAAATTCACGAAGGAATAACATTAAAGAACATTCTATATTCTAATTGATCATGTGGTGGATTGGACAATCAATTGACTACTGATAAGCTTTACATGGAAGAATGGTTTAAGACATCTTCCAATCGACACAAACAACATTAGATCGATATTGGTTGATTTCTTCTCCAAGCTGTCACCCTAAAGTCAACCAATTGGATCCCAATCAACCTGTTAAAATTTAGGAAGAATCATTTAAGAGATCAAAATTCAATGGATATGTTCATCCTTGAAGTGATTTACTGATGCTCATTTGAGGGGCCACCAACTAAGGACTTCATCACCCCCAAACTGAGAGATTGACGCTTAGTTGAAAAGTAGGCAATTAATCATATGAAAATAGGAGGATATTTTAGTGACTATAGTTGATTGACTCCTCCTTAGTCGATCATATGATTGCATGCCCAAAGAACACATGACAACTGTCATAATATAGTTTCAAATGATGTGCAACATAATGTGATATCAAAGTTCTCAATATCATCAATAATTACAAAAATATAGTGTTTGTCTTCTTGGCATAAAACAGAAGATAAAGGGAAAGAAAAGAGTATTTTATTTGTCCACATAAGGGACTACATTAACATGATATAAAAGAAAGATAAATATGATAAGTCCACATAAAGGGCATCTCTCCATGTTCCTAGCTTTTCCTTCGTAATATGCATCAAAAATTCCAGGTGAGAAGGTCTCAATGTCCATGCAATATCCCACAGGGATTCATCCATTTTGGAACAAGAAGAAGAAAAAAAGGTTCAACTATTGTTGGTAATGTATTTTTATATTGAGCTATTTTAAAATTTTGGCATATATTATGATTCATATGTAAGTTCAAAATAAGGATAACATGTTTTTAGTGTTCATAATCCAAGATGACAATTTTGTAAGATTGTGTACTTATCAACATGAAGTATACTCCACATTCAAGATATCAAAATATTCAATATTATTTGGAAAAATATGATCAACTTTTTATATTCTAATTTAGCATTGGCATATCTTATCTTTCAAGGTAGAAGTGCCTATTGTCCACTCGTCTATGAGACAATGACATAATCTCCAAATCACTATTCAAATAAGTATAGGGGATAACTAATCTATTACAACCTATGCACTGGAAGGTAGGATGTACCCTACCTCAAGTGAGATAAAGCTATTGGCAACCTTCAGGAATCAATAATGACATATTAAATAGGTTTGAATTCACCAACAATCAATATGTATGGAATTCAAGTGAGAAAATAAGTAACTCAATAATGAACTGAGAATATAGTACCTTATTTCAATTAAAGGTTTCCAATAAAAATGCATGCAAGTTCCCAAGAATCTAGCAAGAAGAATGTACTAGGGTCTGTATATGTCAAAATTCTTAGAAATCCCTTTGTTAGTTCTTATTATGTGAATTTACCACTTTTCCCCATTGTGTGTGGGATACTTCATATTTATCTGTGGTTGTTATAACATCTCATTATAACTCATTAAGTTCATTTCCTTAAATGTAGTCCTCATCTCGAATAAGATATACCAATTAATACCCATGTTCAAAACATATGATTTACAACTTCATATGTACATACACATGCACTTTATCCTTAGGTCCCAGTGTCATTAATTAGTTGAAGGATCAAAAGATTAATCTAATGTTGGTATGATTCATAGAGGTAGATCATCCATTAAAAATAATATTAGGTCCATCATCTTCTGAATTCATATGTCCATGCATTAAATACTTGTTATTTTACATTATTATGTACCTAGATCTAGAACATGATTAATAAATTAAAGAGGGTTAAAAGAGGGACAAAAATATTTTACTATTATTTCATATTTTTTCTTGTTTATAATTACATATTCCATTTTCCAATTAATTAATTTAATAAAAATTCTAATGATTTAGCATTATAATAGAATTACGATTTTTACAAATTGATGATTATTTGTCACATGTGTACTACTTCCTAAGATATTAGTTATACCAGCACCTAATATTACACTAATACCCAATACAGTGGAAAGGTTAAATGTGGCATTACCTAAGTTTCTAATCTAATTTTTCTATTTTCTGATTTGTCTTTTTCATTATATTCATACCCCTTGGTTTTTAATGCCAATATTACATTATTAATGCATTTCTTTCCTAGAGATGTCCATTTGATTTGCAAAGGGAATACATGATATATGGGAGAAAGGAACATGTGAAGCAGGTTAGAGGATAGTCACCCGAACCAAGTGGTCTTGGGGGCCTCAAGGACTATTGTGTAATGACTTTTTGTCCACTAAGATCCTTTGACAACCACTAATTTAACGCTACCACTGGGTGGCTCTGGGGAGAGACAGAATGGCTGTTGCTAGACACTGGAGATGTTGATGATGTCCAAAAGGTATGGCCAGGTGATCGTTAACTGAAACTTTTATGTCCTAGAGGAAGTTTAGGGTAGAGAGGAATTGTTTGGTGGCATTCACATGCCTTGTGGTGGCACACCATGTCCTAGAGAGATCAAGCTTTGTTGATGATTGAGGGGGGCACATAGATGTGTTTGGTGATGCCAAATTGTTTAGGGTGAGTTGAGGAGAATTGAAGCTTTGTGGGAGTTGGGAAAATGTATCTAGATGATCAAACAACGAATAGGGTCACATGATACTAGGGGTCGAGGGTCATGAAGTTTGATAGAAGCTTGCAAGCTTGGTGGCTCATCAATCGGGTATATTGAGGATTTTGTAGGACTATGTGAGGTAGGGTTACATTTGTGGTTCCTTAGGGAAGATCCAAAGAAAACTTATTGAATGTGAGGAGGCTCCATGATTTATAAATATCCTCAATGGTGTTTCATGCTATTAGGCACCGCCCAGTTGGGCATTCACATCTCATTGCAAGCTAAGCGCCGCTAAGGAGCCTTCAAGGTAGGGAAGATGATAAGGAATTGTTTTCAAAAGTTTTGAGGTAGTAACATGAAGAGGTGGAGATGAGCTACCCCTCCATTGGGTGTCAAATAGCTGCTGAGGTTGGTGATTGTCATCTAAATGTGTTGTGTGGCTCTCTCCCATCCTTGTGGAAGGGTGAGGTCAGATCGATCCATGATGGATGTATGGATGATAGTGCACCAAAAGATGAGCTATATCTGGCATTTCTAAATGCTTCAAGGTCAAGTATTTTGAACTGAAATTTGTACAATAGTTTTGTTATAATATTGAGTATTTATTGAAAATACTAAGTCATATTGATATCATTTCACATTTCTTCCGTAAGTTATCTTCATTAGTTATACAAATTTGAAATATCAAACACTCTATAATATTCATTTAAGCGATTCCTCAGTCAGTGATCCAAAAGTGGGTCAGGCTAACCCAAAATGGGCCATGATCTAACTAAATTCAACTAAAAGAGTATGGAATCTATTTTTTCACAATATACAAGGGTATAGAAGTAAAGTTTCAATCAAATTGTCAAATTGTAAATGGAATATTCGAAAGGTAATTGTTTGCAATTTATCCCCATAATATAATTAGTACCCAAAATTTAATATGTTATAACTCACCTCCCCTACAAAGAGACTTCGTCCCAAAATATGTAACTATGCAAATAGCTAGAGGTAGGTCTTCATCATCTCAACTTGTAACTCCCATGTTGCCTCTTTAAGGCCATGGTGTTACCACAACACCTTTACTGATTGGATCTCTTTATTCTTTATTTGCTTGACTCTTGTGTTGAGGATTTTTATTGGATTCTCTTCATAGTTTTGGTCTTCTCAAATATCTAGGGGTTCAATGATAAACACATGAGATGGATCTGTAGCGTACTTCTCTAGAAATGAGATGTGAAATATGTCGTTCATTTTCTCATAATGGGGCAAGGCTAGCATATATGCATACTCCCCAACTCGCTGTAGAATATCAAGACATCCTATGTATTGGGGACTCGACTTGCTCTTAATTTTTACCTGGTAGTTGACTTCATGGGCTTCATATTTAGAAAAATAGAGTCCCCAACCCAAAAACTTTTATCATCCTATGTTGATCAACACATGATTTCTTACTTTCTTGTTCCACCTTCATCCTCTTCTTGATTAAATCAACTTGCTCTATATAGAATTGTAGCTCTTCTTATTTTAGCAAGGACCTTTCACCTATGTCATCCTAATGTAAGGGTGACCTACATGGCCTACCATAAAAAATCTCATATGATGGCACCTCAATGTTGGTTTATATGCAAATTCATATAGTAGAAGGTACTTATCCCAAGATCCACACTAGTCCAAGACACATGAATAGAAGAAGTCTTCTAGGATTTGTATTGTGCGCTCAAACTATATCTGCCTAGGGATGATAAGCAGTGCTGAAGGCCAAGTGAGTACCCAAATCCTAGTGAATCTATTTCCAAAGCCTAGAGGTGAACTTTGAATCCCAATTATGATCATCTTTGATGTTCCATAACAAGTAGGATATATCTCTAAATATAGCTCAACCATGGAGGATACATTCATCATAGTCTTAAAGGGTAGAAAATAAGCTAACTTTGTGAGTCGGTCAATGATGACCCAGAATATTTTATAGCAATGCTTCATCTTTTAAAATCCCATGCTGAAGTCCATTGTAATCATTATACTTCCACTCAGGAATTTTGTGAGGTTGTAGAAGGCTTCCATGTATTTGATGCTCAATATTTACTTTTTGGCACATCAAGCATCTAAAAAAAAAATTTGTGACATCATTTTTCATGTTCTTCCATCTAAATGTGCATTGAAGGTTCTTATACATCTTTGTCATATTGGGCGAATGGTATATTTATAATAATGATATTCATTGAAATTTGTTTCCCTCACCAACATTAGGAACCCAACACCATTGATGAAATGGATAGCTCCATCTAGGCCTATATACATTTCTATCTGAGGCTTCTCCACAAGGTTCATAATTACCTCCAGTTGAGGACTAGTCTTTTGAGAACATATGAACTCAGAAATCTAGCTACAGATAATACAAAGACTAGACATTTTGCCATGTCGTTTAGAAATCCTTTTAGGTTTCCACTATGTTAGCTCATTTAGATTTTCCCATTCATTGAGCCTTATGGAACCACCAACTACAACTCTTTTTCAACTTAAAGCATCAGTGACTAGGTTGACCTTTCCAGGATGGTAAGAGATTGTAAAATCATAATCATTTAGGTACTCTACCTACCATTAGTGCTGCCAAAGATTTAACTTTTTCTACGTCAGTAGATACTTGTTGCTCTTGTGGTCAGAGAAAATTATAAAGTGCTCTCCATAGAGATATTTCCTCCATATTTTTAAAGCATAAATTATATTGGCAATCATGAGGTCATGCGTGGGGTAGTTCTCCAAATTTGTCTTTAGATATCATGAATAATATAATATTACTCACTTCTCTTGCATGGGAATGTTGGTATGTGTCCCCTGAGAGCCAATCATGGGATGATTGGTGGGATAAATTAAGATTTATTTGATTAACATCAAAGGCAAGCTTCCAATTATTTCAGGTTCAGTCATATGAGATAATGATAGAACATATTGAATGTCTAGAGAATGACAATACTCAATGACGTATGCTTTCAGGTTCAGGACCTGAATGATGAGATCATACAGATGCTAAGAGTTTGTACATTCTTATTATGTCCGTAGTCAGATGTCATTGTGGAAGGTAGATAGACAACAATGACATACAAGACTAGATTGTGGTGTTAGTTTATGATATAATCTCATTAGTCATGATATAGAGATATCAAACCAAGCACATAGGTACTTGTTAGAGAACAAGTGTACCAGACAGACCCACAGTGAGTTTGACACATGGAACCATGACATGGTAGTCACAGTCAGTTCTCACAGTGATGGTGGTGAGTGTGATTCTTTGACCTGAAATCACTACACTCAACACATGTCGTTGGGTACACTTTGATATCATCAAACGCAGTCCTAAAACATGGGTTGATATAAAGGTGATGATTGGGTGGCTTTGACACATGGGGATTTTGAGGGGTGAGTGATAGATATGGAATTTGTCCCTCCTGAGGGAGTTTGATATCCATGACCACTTGATGAGTAGGATTGAGATAGGCATGTACACACATGTGTGAATCAGTATGTGATATTGATCTTATACATATATCCTCCAATCTACTCTGAGATCAAGAAAGTGAATGAACGTTAAAAGGATGACTATTCCATGCTTTGAGTTCATTCGGGATATCAGTGACAAAGGAAATATACATTCACTATAACACCATTCACGAATTGTAGGATTGAAAGTTGTTCTCCAACTTTTCTTTTCACTTGGGTATCACTGATGTGCGACTAGTCACCGCTCTTTGCTTGTGAAGTCATAAGAAATATGGACTTTTACTGCCAATGTGAAATGGGCCTGCAGGGTCACACATAGGATTTAATCTGGAGGAGGAGTTTATCCACAAACAATGTTTAAATTGATTACTAAAGGAGTTTAGTAGTTCAATTAAGCACTCAATCAATTGATAGCTCAGTATCATAGTGTTCAAGGTGTTAGACTGATTGATTAGAGTATCGAATTGATTGAAACTGCAATTGATTGATTTTGCACAGTCTGCACACCCAACCGATTGGCTCATATGATGAACCGATCGGCTCAGCTCAGTGAACCAATCGACTCAGATGGTGAGTCGATCCGCTTAGGATAAGCTGAACTGACCAGTTCAAGGGTTGAACCGATCGGCTCAACTGGTCCAAACGAGCGAGTTGGGAAAGTCAAATTAGTGAGAAATTTCTCTTCATTTCACTTGTCCAATTTGATTGGAACAAGGATTGGTATTTGGATCAATTTGAAACAAAAGAGGAAAAGTCAATCGGGAATTGACCATGGCAATGAACCGACCGGTTCAGAAGTGAACCGATCGGCTCAGGTGTCCCAACCAATCAATTTACGTGTGAATCGATTGGATCAGGTCCCCAACCGATCAGTTCATGCTTAAAATGATTGGTTCAGCTGGCGCAGTTGGTTGTTTTGTGGAAATTCCAGACCGTTCTACTCCTACTTTAGTCCCGCATTGCCCGGGAAGAGAACCCTATCCCATGACTGTAACATCCCTGACCTGGGTTATGAGTTAACCCCAGGTGTTTTGCCTAAATATGTAATTAAATCTTTTTGATTAACTCTGAGCATGTAATTAAGTTTCTCAGAAACATATATTTCAGTATTTGCTCCTTTTTATTTAAAGTTGTAGCATTGTTTTGATATACAGGGACCTATGTGCAATTTACCCAGTTAGAAGGGTTAGCTTGCAATTTGCACATGATGAGATGTTCCTCTGATGTTGAGACATCATGAGAATCTTTTTGGTAAATTTTGAGGGATTTCCCAAGCTAGGGCACCAAGGTGCAGCTATGGAAGCAATCCCAGTGCTTGAAACCTTAAATTGGGGTAAAATGCAATTTACCCAAATTAAGGGATACAAATTGTGAAATATGTCATCTAAAGTATCTCTTTAGACTCTTTCCATCATTAAGAGAAGAAACGATGAGGAAGTCACCTCAATTGAGTTATCAAGTTATGAAATATGCCTTGTGATTGAATAATCAGGGTATATGTGCAATATCCCTTTAAGTATGAACTTTATTATTAGATTGTTCTTCCTTGCCTTCTTTTCTATAACTTAAGATAAGGTTTGTCCTTAGAATAAAGAGGAAGGGACGAGCAAGTAATAAAGGAAGGACTTAGTTGGAATTAAGGGAAACTTATGAACTAATGTTGAGAATCATACCCCTAGTATATATACACTCTACCTCTCAAGCAAAGAAATCTTTCCTTCGTGCATATCACTGTTTCCTATTTGCTTGGCCGACTAAGGACTATCTTGGAGCTCAAGAGGAACGACCAAGGGTGCAAGGTAGGTTTGGGATCTTCTTCTTCTTGCCTAATTCCATGGTTAGAATTCGAATTCAAGGTCATCTTCATGGCTAACTCTTGAAACCCTACCTTTCTAGCCGTCTCTTTTTCATCCTTCCTTGGAGTTTTCACCTTGGCCAACCTGTGGGAACTCAAGGACGCCATTAAAGCTTGGAGCTCAAGAAGCAAGCTTTAGGCGGGTTTTATAACTCTAAACCCATGCTTTACTATATGCATCCTTTATATGCGGTTAGATGATAGTCCTTCATGTTCCTTACTGTTATTTGCTATTTTACAAGTAAACCCATGGGATATTCGTACTGTTCTTGAGCTAGGAGATGAAGGCGTGATTTCCAAGAAAAACCCACCGCTTTTCTTTTCCTTAAACGGTCCTAACAGTTTGCTCTCTCGGACTCAAGACCGCGAGGTGAGCAAACGGTCTCGAGACCGCGACAGGGCAAACGGTCTCAAGATCGTTTGTCCCCATTGACCGAGCGTGGACCATATAAGAATTCTGTTCCTAATTATATAGGCTAATTACCCTCAAAATTGGGGAGACTAACTCCAAAGGAATCGGGAGATATGATCTTTTTAAGTCACAACTTTAAATGCATTAATTGCTGATTTTCAAACGGTCTGAAATTGCCTTTTTGGGCAAATGGTCTCAAGACCGTGTAAGGTCGTTGACTAAGCTTTGACCGTATGAGATTACTGTTCAAAATTATGTTAGTGAACAACTCACCAAGTTTGATGGTCTAATTCCAAACGGGCTAAGAGTTGAAGGGTGATTACTAGGGATAACCCTAGGCAAAATCAGTACTGAAATTAAGGTGACCTAATTAGGGTTTTTAGGGTTGATTGACCTAAACGGTCTCAAGACCGTTTGGGGGTCACCAAACGGTCTCAAGACCGCGAGGGCAATCAACCAAGACCGTTTGGAGGTCTGGGGTCAAGATTTGTTGACCAATTGAAGGTACTTTTACACCAATTTACATTGCAATTAAATATTGATATAATCATCAACTCAATTTGTTCAACCTTGATGAATTTCCACTAGAATCCAAAAATTGGATGGGAAAACGGTCTCAAGACCGTTTGGAACTCATCCAAACGGTCCCAAGACCGAGAGGAAAATCACCCAAGACCGTTTGAAGGTCTAGGGTTGAGTAATTTGACCAATTGAGGACCCAATTGCAAATAAGTTATCAATTTAATCAAAATTCTGTTTTGTGGTTCAATCATGGTTCAACCCCTATCAAATCACCTTATACTTTGATGAAATCTTGGGCAAACGGTCTTAAGACCATGTGGGGTCCACCCACATGACCTCAAGACCGTTTGGGCCAAGTTTGGGCCCAATTGGAGCTCAATTGAAGAGTTCAACCTTGTGTTGATGCACATTGTTGAGTGTTGATGGGTGAACATTGATAGACCCTAATTGAATCGATTTCAATCCTACTTGGTCAACAATTGAGGGTCAATTGGTTGACCAATTGGTCAAGCATAATCTTGATTAACCCAATCCATAGGTGGTAAACATAGATTGGACCTTTTGAAGGCTTCAACATTGTTTGACATTATTGGTTGCACCTTTGAGCCTTGTTGAAGGACCAAGCGGCTGAGACCATGAGAGCCTCGCGGTCTCAAGACCGTGAGAGGGCTCGCGGTCTCAAGACCGTGAGGGGGCTCATGGTCTCAAGACCAAGAGGAGGCTCGCGGTCTCAAGACCGCGAAGGGCCTCGCGGTCCTGAGGTCAAACTAGCTAAACGGTCAACACCTCTTCGTGGACTCAACATCAAATTGATCTTCGCGGTCTCAACATTAACTTGAACCAATGGAAGGCTTCGCGGTCTTGAATCCCTTGAAGAGGCTCGCGGTCTTGAAGCCTAAGGAGGCTCGCGGTCTTGGAGTTAGAAGGAGGCTCGCGGTCTTGGAAAGTCAAAGTGGGCAAACGGTCAACACTTTCAACCGATCTCAATTCAATTGATGATTAATGATTGAAATCAATCAATGTGATTCAAGGTTGACTTCATTAAATCAAATGATGATATAAATGGTTCAATGTTGCCCTAATCAAACCCTAATGACAACCTAGGATATTAAGGGGTTATTTGACTAAGGTTTTGACCATAATGATGATCAATGGGGTGAATTACCAATATACCCCTGAAGGGTCAATTGAGTTATACCTTGCTCAATTCAAACCCTAATTACATGAGAATGATGTTTTTAGTCATAATGACTCTATCCAACTTGATCTAGTCTAATGTTATCATCAACCATGAGTATGATGAAAGAGAGAGTACTTTGGAGAGAGAAAGTACTCTAGAGAGAGAAAGTACCCTAGAGAGAGAAAGTAACTCTAATCACATAATGGTGATGTTGTTGGCTATGTTAGCCTATGATGACTCAATCCAACCTGTTTTAGAGTGATGTTGACATCACCTAACATTATGATGAGAGAGAAAGTACTTCTAGAGAGAGAAAGTACTTCTAGAGAGAGAAAGTACTTCTAGAGAGAGAAAATATTTTTTTTAAAGTACAAACTCAACTAAAGCATCTCCAATACACATGAGTGAGTATAATTAGGGTATGATCCACCTGTGTGAGGTCATAGAAACCCTAATTCTGATAAATGATGAACATTTAACTAATCCAAGAGCATCAATGAAGATGTTACTCATACATGATGATGTTATGAGTTTAATTCACCTTGATGTGAATAGTAAACCCTAATTCAAGGGTGATGACATATAATGTGAATAGTAAACCCTAATTCAAGGGTAATGGCATGCCTTTGAGTATTAAACTCTATTTGATTTGAATTAAAGATTTAACTCTTATGACAAGAGTAGGAAGTACATTCCTTATTGTTGTATTACCTTTATCAGATGTATTAACCATGCAGGTTCTAATATGAAGGTAATCATATCCAGGCATGGATAATGATGTTATATTCATTAAAGGCATGTTGTTAGCCTTATGAATAAGTAAAGTAATCCGATGTCTTGCCAGTGGCATCCTATGCTGATAATGGGCTGTGAGAGCCATGAATACCATCAAAGTCATGCCTTAGAGATGACTTGTGATGAGGATAATGAGAAATGATGATTGATATGAGTTAGGCCTGTTACATTTAGTATTCTTCTTTTATAGCTGCTATGCTACTGTTATTGTTTGAAGAACAATGTATGCTGTTAAAGAATACTGAATGTACCTAACTAATCAAGTATAATGTAGAGCCCTGATCATAGATCCATCATTGTCAGAAATTAAGTGATGGTGAAACAGGTTTTCCTCAGGGAACTCCTGGAGCACATACTTTTGAGTATGTGGGGTACATGGATGTGTATAACCTTACATCCTAGTGTAGGAAAGTGATGTAGATGTGGAATCCATCCATCCTTCACTATAGTTCCATATCGTATCAGTGGTAGGTAAACATGAAACCTCCTGATGACGAAGAAAACACAGATATCTGTATCAGTGGTAGGTAAATATGAAACCTCCTGATGACGAAGAGAGTACATAACGCCACTGTGACTCTAGAATAGCGAAGGACCAGTTTACCCTGGTGAGCTATAGTAGTAGAGACACGAGATGTCCTACAAGTGATCCTCGTACTGACTGAGGAAGGTGAAGGTCATGAGAATCCGGCTCTCTTAATGACCTATGTATGATACTGATGCGGCTTCTCAGCGATCAGTTGGAGTATGAGTGGTAAGCCTCATCTCCACAGGGCATAATGTTGTTGTAAAACATAATCAACCATGTAGTATAACTTGTTAGAGATAACTCCAAGTTAGTTGATTGATGTTACATTGCAATAGTGCTTATATTCTTCATATCTCCTAATTGTAGAGATCTTGTTATACTTGCAACTGTTATAGGATACCATGAAGGCTTTACTGTTTAAGATATTCTTAAATGTTATAATAAAGCTTCTGGCGAAGAGTTATAACTCTCGCTGGGACAATTATGTATAATTGTCTCACCCCGTAGACTTCAACTTTTTAGTTGGACGTCGGAGACGAAGGAACCAGCCTACAGGTGATCAGTCTCAGCAGCAGCAGCACCAGGGGCAGCAGAAATCTCAGGTGGAGATTTGTCCTGCCATGTGGTGTAGTTAGAGTCAGTCCTATGTGTCCTCTGTACTCTCAGGTCTTGGAGTCTTGTATTATGTGATCTTGAGATTTTGTATCTTGATGTATATAATTACTCAAGAAGTAATTATCCTGAGATGTAAACAGTTACCTCTCTTTATGAAAGGAGTTTTTATGGATACAAGTTCTTATCTCGAAAAGTTTTAATTTCCCGTGATTTTTGTCTTCCGCTGATTACCGATTCTCTTCCGCTAAGTTTTAATCGTGTTTATGTCATGGTTTGGAGATCAGAGCCGTCAACTAGTGGTATCAGAGCTCCAGGTTCAGTTGAGTCTACAGAGGCATAGGACTTAGGATGTTGAGTCTACCTTTAGTACTCCTTCCTCATCTAATAGAATCTTCTGCTCCTCAGGAGAAGAAGATACATAAGAATGTCAGAACATCACGATGAGCACGTGGCAGAAAGTAGTGCTAGTGCACCTCGAGGCGGTGCAAGAGTTCCGAGAATAGAACAACCTGCACCTGAGTCGCCAAGAGAGCCACCCCAGTTCGACCCAGCTGACATGAGTGATCCAGCTGTACAGACGATGTTTGGGCAGTTCATGACTGCCATGACACATATAACCGATAGGATGCCCATTCCTACACCTAGGGCACCTGTCCAGCCTGAAGCACAAGGTATTGGTAAGACATTCAAATGACTTCGTCGTGTCGGAGCTACCGAGTACTTCGGAACTGCCGACCCTGCAGATGCTGACTTATGGTTGATAGAGTTGGAGAAGGCTTTCAGGATTCTTATGATTCCGGAAGCTGAGAAGGTTAGACATGTTGTCTATCTTCTCAAAGGCAGTGCTGGTCACTGGTGGAACATGGAAGAGCAGAAGAGACCTGGAGTAGAGTTCTCATGGGAAGAGTTTCGTCGGGAATTTATCAATAGATATTTTCCAAAGACCTTCCTAGATGAGAAGATCTCTCAGTTTGAGAAACTAAGGCAGGGTATGATGAACATTAGTGAGTATGAAGCTAAGTTCATGGAGTTGTTGCGGTTCTGTCCGCACATGGCTGCTACGGATGAGGAAAGAATCAGAAGATTCGAAAAGGGTTTGAATTCTGATATGTCAACCCCTGTGTCTGCCTTAGAAAACAGAGAGAGATTCTCTACCTTCGTTGAGTCAGTACGAAGGATAGAGAGATCTGTGGTTGAGAAAAGACAAACCCATAAAAGATATCCACAGTTCCAGGGTTCTTCATCTAGGGATTCCAAGAGACCTAGATTCTCTGCACCTAACCCTCCACCACCCAGATCGAGTTTTCAAACTCAATGGACACCAAGCAGAGGTAGAGGACGGAGTCAACCACTTCAAGGGACGCATAGTTCTGCATCAGTGTCAGTTACTGGACCACCCAGACCACAGCAACAGGAGAAGAGTTGCTACAACTGTGGTAAGGTGGGACACTTGATGAAGGATTGCCGTTCTAGGCCTGTCGGTGTGAAACAACAAACCCCGAGACAGAATCAACAGGGATATCAGAATAGACAACATCAAGGAGCTGCTCGAGGACGTGGACAAGCGTCTCAAGCTGGATCATCAGCACCACCTCAACACCAGGCGACTGCGAGGTTCTATGCTATGAACCCACCTAAGGAAGTGGTCAATCCACGGGTAGTGGCAGGTCAGATGAAACTTTTATATTCTGATATGTCTACATCCTGTATTGTATATGTTCTGATTGATCCGGGTGCTACGCACTCTTTCATCACTCGTGAAGTGATTCGTAACTGCAATATGACTGTTAGTCATAGGACATATAGTTTGTTGTTAGAGACTCCGATAAGTGGGTCTGCCGTTTTGCAGGAGATATGTTCTCCCTGCATCCTCTTCTTTTCTGACCATCGCATTCAAGTGGATCTTATACCACTTGATATGCAGGGATTTGATATAATCCTCGGGATGGATACCTTAGAAAGGTATAGAGTTGTCTTGGATTGTGAGTCCAAGTTGGCTGTGTTTGCTGATGAAAGCAACACATGGATCTTTCAAGGTGAAAGAAAGATTCTGCCTACCTGTCTTGTATCAGCTATGGTTGCTGATAAGCTGTTGAGGCAAGGATGTTATGCATTCTTAGCCCATGTGATAGATGTTACCAAGGAAAGTTCTAATCCTGCTGAAGTTCCTATAGTCAGGGAATTCGAAGATGTGTTTCTTGAAGAACTTCCTGGTATACCACCACCTCGGGAGATTGATTTTGAAATTAATCTGATCCCAGATACGAAACCCATAGCTCAAACTCCGTATAGGATGGCGCCTGCCGAGATGGCAGAACTCAAGAAACAGCTTCAAGAGCTACTTGAGAGAGGTTTTATCCGACCGAGTACTTCACCTTGGGGTGCTCCGGTCTTGTTTGTTAAAAAGAAAGATGGGTCAATGCGGTTATGCATCGACTACAGACAACTCAATAAAGTGACAATAAAGAATAAGTATCCTCTGCCGAGGATTGATGATCTCTTTGACCAGTTGCGTGGTGCAACAGTCTTTTCAAAGATAGACTTGAGGTCTGGATATCATCAACTCCGTATTAAGGATAGTGACATATCCAAGTTTGCCTTTAGGACAAGATATGGTCACTATGAGTTCACGGTTATGTCGTTTGGACTAACCAATGCACCAGCTGCATTTATGGAACTCATGAATAGAGTTTTTCGACCTTTCCTTGATCAGTGTGTTGTCGTCTTCATAGATGACATACTGATTTATAGTAAGGATGCTCAGCAGCATGAGCAGCATCTTCGCCAAGCTTTGACCTTGCTAAGAGAACATAAGATGTACGCTAAGTTTAGCAAGTGTGAGTTCTGGCTGCCAGAGGTATCTTTTCTTGGACATGTGATATCCGCCTCGGGAATTCATGTTGACCCTACAAAGGTAGAATCTGTTCTACAATGGGAACAACCGAAGACACCGACGGAAATTCGAAGTTTCTTGGGGTTAGCTGGCTATTATCGAAGGTTCATTAAGAACTTTAGTTCTATAGCTTTACCTTTGACCAAGTTAACCCGGAAAGAGGTTCCTTTTTCTTGGAGTGATAAGTGTCAACAATCCTTCCAGCTGCTGAAAGAGAGGTTGACAAGTGCACATGTGCTAGTGCTACCTGAACAAGGAAAAGGGTATATAGTTTTCTGTGATGCTTCCAAGAATGGAATAGGATGTGTGTTGATGCAGGATAAACAAGTGATTTCTTTTGCTTCCCGACAGCTTAAGAAACATGAGGAGAATTATCCGACACACGATCTAGAGTTAGCTGTTGTGGTTCATGCCTTGAAGATCTGGAGGCATTATCTCTACGGAGAAACATTCCAGATTTTCACAGACCACAAAAACCTTAAATATATCTTCTCTCAGCATGAGCTCAACATGAGGCAACGTCGCTGGATGGAGTTAATCAAGGACTACGACTGTACAATTGATTACCATCCAGGTAAGGCCAATGTTGTTGCAGATGCCTTGAGTAGGAAATCAACAACATCAACCATGAATAGAGCACAACTAAACTCTTTAGTATGCTCTAGGAGAGATATGCTTATCTCTTTAAGGAAAGACAATATACAGTTGAAGGTGTCATTGCTAGCCGGTTTGTTAGCTGAGATGCATATTAAACCTACCCTAAGAGAGCAGATTAAAGAAGCACAGCTAGGTGATGCTGCAGTTCAACATATAAGATCTGAGTATGGAAATGAGAAGCAAGATGGTTTTCATGACTTAAAAGATCAAGTAGCTTGTTATAATGGAAGAATGATAGTGCCGGATGTGGACAACTTGAGGAAGTTAGTCCTAGAAGAAGCCCATTATTCCATGTATGCTATGCATCCAGGGAGCACCAAGATGTATCGGAATTTGAAGGATCTGTATTGGTGGCCTGGGATGAAGAAGGACGTTGCAGAGTTTGTTCTGAGGTGTCCTGTGTGTCAGCAAGTTAAAGCTGAACACCAGAAGCCTGCAGGAACAATACAACCTTTACCCATATCACAGTGGAAGTGGGACCATGTGACCATGGACTTTGTTGTTGGCCTACCCAGGACAAGCAAAGGACATGATTCCATTTGGGTAATTGTTGATAGGTTGACTAAGACAACACATTTCTTACCTGTCAAAACAACCTATTCTGCTGAAAGGTTATCAGAGTTGTATGTTAAAGAGATAGTGCGTTTGCATGGAGTTCCTGTCACAATAGTTTCTGACAGAGGTCCTCAGTTTACCAGTCGTTTTTGGGAACAGTTGCACAGAGCCTTAGGCACTAAGCTGAGGTTTAGTACGGCCTTTCATCCACAGACTGATGGACAGTCGGAAAGGACCATACAAACCTTAGAAGACCTGTTGCGAGCATGTGTTCTCCAGTTCACCGGAAGTTGGGATCTACACCTAAGCTTGATAGAGTTTGCCTATAACAATAGCTATCAACATAGTATTGATATGGCACCTTATGAAGCCTTATATGGTAGACGATGTAGATCACCCTTGTGTTGGGTTGAGACTGGTGAGCACCAGTTGTTAGGTCCTGACCTGGTGCAGCAAACCACGGAAAAGATTAAAGTAATACAACATAAGATTAAGACTGCTCAGGATAGGCAGAAATCTTATGCTGACAAACGTCGTAGACCCTTAGAGTTCCAGGTTGGAGACAGAGTGTATCTCAATATCTCACCTTGGAAAGGGGTCCTTCGTTTTGGAAGGAAGGGGAAGTTAGCTCCTATATATATGGGGCCTTATCCAATCATTGAACGGATTGGAAAGGTAGCATATAAACTAGAACTTCCCCCAGAATTACAGAGGTTACATCCTGTGTTTCACATTTCTATGTTGAAGAAATGTCACCCAGACACCGAGTCAGTTCTACAACCTATGGAGGTAGAATTGAATGATGATATATCCTATGAGGAGGGACCGGTGTCAATCCTTGATAAACGAATTAAAAAGTTAAAGAAGAAAGATATAAGTCTTGTGAAAGTCCTCTGGAACCATCGTGGTGTTGAAGAAGCCACTTGGGAGTTAGAGGATGAGATGAGAAGGAAGTATCCTGTCCTTTTCTCTTAGTATGTTTTATCGATTTCGGGGACGAAATCCTTGTAAGGGGTGGATAATTTGTAACATCCCTGACCTGGGTTATGAGTTAACCCTAGGTGTTTTGCCTAAATATGTAATTAAATCTTTGTGATTAACTCTGAGCATGTAATTAAGTTTCTCATAAACATATATTTCAGTATTTGCTCCTTTTTATTTAAAGTTGTAGCATTGTTTTGATATACAGGGACCTATGTGCAATTTACCCAGTTAGAAGGGTTAGCTTGCAATTTGCACATGATGAGATGTTCCTCTGATGTTGATACATCATGAGAATCTTTTTGGTAAAGTTTGAGGGATTTCCCAAGCTAGGGCACCAAGGTGCAGCTATGGAAGCAATCCCAGTGCTTGAAACCTTAAATTGGGGTAAAATGCAATTTACCCAAATTAAGGGATACAAATTGTGAAATATGTCATCTAAAGTATCTCTTTAGACTCTTGCCATCATTAAGAGAAGAAACGATGAGGAAGTCACCTCAATTGAGTTATCAAGTTATGAAATATGCCTTGTGATTGAATAATCAGGGTATATGTGCAATATCCCTTTAAGTATGAACTTTATTATTAGATTGTTCTTCCTTGCCTTCTTTTCTATAACTTAAGATAAGGTTTGTCCTTAGAATAAAGAGGAAGGGACGAGCAAGTAATAAAGGAAGGACTTAGTTGGAATTAAGGGAAACTTATGAACTAATGTTGAGAATCATACCCCTAGTATATATACACTCTACCTCTCAAGCAAAGAAATCTTTCCTTTGTGCATATCACTGTTTCCTCTTTGCTTGGCTGACTAAGGACTATCTTGGAGCTCAAGAGGGATGACCAAGGGTGCAAGGTAGGTTTGGGATCTTCTTCTTCTTGCCTAATTCCATGGTTAGAATTCGAATTCAAGGTCATCTTCATGGCTAACTCTTGAAACCCTACCTTTCTAGCCGTCTCTTTTTCATCCTTCCTTGGAGTTTTCACCTTGGCCAACCTGTGGGAACTCAAGGACGCCATTAAAGCTTGGAGCTCAATAAGCAAGCTTTAGGCGGGTTTTATAACTCTAAACCCATGCTTTACTATATGCATCCTTTATATGCGGTTAGATGATAGTCCTTCATGTTCCTTACTGTTCTTTGCTATTTTACGAGCAAACCCATGGGATATTCGTACTGTTCTTGAGCTAGGAGATGAAGGCGTGATTTCCAAGAAAAACCCACCGCTTTTCTTTTCCTTAAATGGTCCTAACAGTTTGCTCTCTCGGACTCAAGACCGCGAGGTGAGCAAATGGTCTCGAGACCGCGACAGGGCAAACGGTCTCAAGACCGTTTGGCCCCATTGACCGAGCGTGGACCGTATACGAATTCTGTTCCTAATTATATAGGCTAATTACCCTCAAAATTTGGGAGACTAACTCCAAAGGAATCGGGAGATATGATCTTTTTAAGTCACAACTTTAAATGAATTAATTGCTGATTTTCAAACGGTCTGAAATTGCCTTTTTGGGCAAACGGTCTCAAGACCGTGTAAGGTCGTTGACTAAGCTTTGACCGTATGAGATTACTGTTCAAAATTATGTTAATGAACAACTCACCAAGTGTTATGGTCTAATTCCAAACGGGCTAAGAGTTGAAGGGTGATTACTAGGGATAACCCTAGGCGAAATCAGTACTGAAATTATGGTGACCTAATTAGGGTTTTTAGGGTTGATTGACCTAAACGGTCTCAAGACCGTTTGGGGGTCACCAAACGGTCTCAAGACCACGAGGGCAATCAACCAAGACCGTTTGGAGGTCTGGGGTCAAGATTTGTTGACCAATTGAAGGTACTTTTACACCAATTTACATTGCAATTAAATATTGATATAATCATCAACTCAATTTGTTCAACCTTGATGAATTTCCACTAGAATCCAAAAATTGGATGGGCAAACGGTCTCAAGACCATTTGGAACTCATCCAAACGGTCTCAAGACCGAGAGGACAATCACCCAAGACCGTTTGAAGGTCTAGGGTTGAGTAATTTGACCAATTGAGGACCCAATTGCAAATAAGTTATCAATTTAATCAAAATTCTGTTTTGTGGTTCAATCATGGTTCAACCCCTATCAAATCACCTTAGACTTTGATGAAATCTTGGGCAAACGGTCTTAAGACCATGTGGGGTCCACCCACATGACCTCAAGACCGTTTGGGCCAAGTTTGGGCCCAATTGGAGCTCAATTGAAGAGTTCAACCTTGTGTTGATGCACATTGTTGAGTGTTGATGGGTGAACATTGATAGACCCTAATTGAATCGATTTCAATCCTACTTGGTCAACAATTGAGGGTCAATTGGTTGACCAATTGGTCAAGCATAATCTTGATTAACCCAATCCATAGGTGGTAAACATAGATTGGACCTTTTGAAGGCTTCAACATTGTTTGACATTATTGGTTGCACCTTTGAGCCTTGTTGAAGGACCAAGCGGCTGAGACCATGAGAGCCTCGCGGTCTCAAGACCGTGAGAGGGCTCGCGGTCTCAAGACCGTGAGGGGGCTCACGGTCTCAAGACCGAGAGGAGGCTCACGGTCTCAAGACCACGAAGGGCCTCGCGGTACTGAGGTCAAACTAGCTAAACGGTCAACACCTCTTCGTGGACTCAACATCAAATTGATCTTCGCGGTCTCAACATTAACTTGAACCAATGGAAGGCTTCGCGGTCTTGAATCCCTTGAAGAGGCTCGCGGTCTTGAAGCCTAAGGGGGCTCGCGGTCTTGGAGTTAGAAGGAGGCTCGCAGTCTTGGAAAGTCAAAGTGGGCAAACGGTTAACACTTTCAACCGATCTCAATTCAATTGATGATTAATGATTGAAATCAATCAATGTGATTCAAGGTTGACTTCATTAAATCAAATGATGATATAAATGGTTCAATGTTGCCCTAATCAAACCCTAATGACAACCTAGGATATTAAGGGGTTATTTGACTAAGGTTTTGACCATAATGATGATCAATGGGGTGAATTACCAATATACCCCTGAAGGGTCAATTGAGTTATACCTTGCTCAATTCAAACCCTAATTACATGAGAATGATGTTTTTAGTCATAATGACTCTATCCAACTTGATCTAGTCTAATGTTATAATCAACCATGAGTATGATGAAAGAGAGAGTACTTTGGAGAGAGAAAGTACTCTAGAGAGAGAAAGTACCCTAGAGAGAGAAAGTAACTCTAATCACATAATGGTGATGTTGTTGGCTATGTTAGCCTATGATGACTCAATCCAACCTGTTTTAGAGTGATGTTGACATCACCTAACATTATGATGAGAGAGAAAGTACTTCTAGAGAGAGAAAGTACTTCTAGAGAGAGAAAGTACTTCTAGAGAGAGAAAGTGTTTTTTTTTTAAAGTACAAACTCAACTAAAGCATCTCCAATACACATGAGTGAGTATAATTAGGGTATGATCCACCTGTGTGAGGTCATAGAAACCCTAATTATGATAAATGATGAACCTTTAACTAATCCAAGAGCATCAATGAAGACGTTACTCATACATGATGATGTTATGAGTTTAATTCACCTTGATGTGAATAGTAAACCCTAATTCAAGGGTGATGACATATAATGTGAATAGTAAACCCTAATTCAAGGGTAATGGCATGCCTTTGAGTATTAAACTCTATTTGATTTGAATTAAAGATTTAACTCTTATGACAAGAGTAGGAAGTACATTCCTTATTGTTGTATTACCTTTATCAGATGTATTAACCATGCAGGTTCTAATATGAAGGTAATCATATCCAGGCATGGATAATGATGTTATATTCATTAAAGGCATGTTGTTAGCCTTATGAATAAGTAAAGTAATCCGATGTCTTGCCAGTGGCATCCTATGCTGATAATGGGCTGTGAGAGCCATGAATACCATCAAAGTCATGCCTTAGAGATGACTTGTGATGAGGATAATGAGAAATGATGATTGATATGAGTTAGGCCTGTTACATTTAGTATTCTTCTTTTATAGCTGCTATGCTACTGTTATTGTTTGAAGAACAATGTATGCTGTTAAAGAATACTGAATGTACCTAACTAATCAACTATAATGTAGAGCCCTGATCATAGATCCATCATTGTCAGAAATTAAGTGATGGTGAAACAGGTTTTCCTCAGGGAACTCCTGGAGCACATACTTTTGAGTATGTGGGGTACATGGATGTGTAGAACCTTACATCCTAGTGTATGAAAGTGATGTAGATGTGGAATCCATCCATCCTTCACTATAGTTCCATATCGTATCAGTGGTAGGTAAACATGAAACCTCCTGATGACGAAGAAAGCACAGATATCCGTATCAGTGGTAGGTAAATATGAAACCTCCTGATGACGAAGAGAGTACAGAACGCCACTGTGACTCTAGAATAGCGAAGGACCAGTTTACCCTGGTGAGCTATAGTAGTAGAGACACGAGATGTCCTACAAGTGATCCTCGTACTGACTGTGGAAGGTGAAGGTCATGAGAATCCGGCTCTCTTAATGACCTATGTATGATACTGATGCGGCTTCTCAGCGATCAGTTGGAGTATGAGTGGTAAGCCTCATCTCCACAGGGCATAATGTTGTTGTAAAACATAATCAACCATGTAGTATAACTTGTTAGAGATAACTCCAAGTTAGTTGATTGATGTTACATTGCAATAGTGCTTATATTCTTCATATCTCCTAATTGTAGAGATCTTGTTATACTTGCAACTGTTATAGGATACTTTGAAGGCTTTACTGTTTAAGATATTCTTAAATGTTATAATAAAGCTTCTGGAGAAGAGTTATAACTCTCGTTGGGACAATTATGTATAATTGTCTCACCCCGTAGACTTCAACGTTTTAGGTGGACGTCGGAGACGAAGGAACCAGCCTACAGGTGATCAGTCTCAGCAGCAGCAGCACCAGGGGCAGCAGTAATCTCAGGTGGAGATTTGTCCTGCCATGTCGTGTAGTTAGAGTCAGTCCTATGTGTCTTCTGTACTCTCAGGTCTTGGAGTCTTGTGTTATGTGATCTTGAGATTTTGTATCTTGATGTATATAATTACTCAAGAAGTAATTATCGTGAGATGTAAACAATTACCTCTCTTTATGAAAGGAGTTTTTATGGATACAAGTTCTTATCTCGAAAAGTTTTAATTTCCCGTGATTTTTGTCTTCCGCTGATTACCGATTCGCTTCCGCTAAGTTTTAATCGTGTTTATGTCATGGTTTGGAGATCAGAGCCGACAATGACCCTCCAATATATAGAGGGGTATTGGAAGCTTCTCAAGCACAACTCAGAACACCAGTTGCTCTACAAAGTTGTCATTCTCTCTGGTTGTGGTAACCAGGAGAGCTCGAGCAAGTGTTACCCAAAAAGGGAGGCACAATAAGGGAAAGACAACTGCATGACAGGAGAGTGTGTCAGTTACTAGTACACCGACAGGAGGGTACGACTCCTTCTGGTGCCTTGTGTGACAAGGAGATCGGAGTTTCAGGTAGTTCGTGTGGACTACTACAGAGGCAGGAGACTTCTGCCGCTCGGAGGACAACTATCAATCCTGACAGTCCTGGCGAGACCAGGAGCTGCACAGACACCGTCCAAGACTGGAGGTGAAGACCACACTAACTGCAAGGTAATGTCACTGAGAAAGCCTCAGGACAAGGTACGCCTCTACAAACCATCCTTCCTACTGTATAGAAGTTGATGCGATTCTTTTATACTGGGTTCAGGGAATTTTTTTTGTTTTCATGCCTTCTCTGCCTCCCCTAAAACCCAACAGTGGTATTAGAGCTACATCAACTACTCTATACTTTAGGATTATTGATATGATCAATTTTGGTTTGTCACCTTTATTTATTGCATACGATGCGAATAAAATTGTCTTTATGCATGTCCAATCCTAAATCCAAAAATCCCAAATTATATATGATATGTAATATTAATGCACTCTATACGCGTCACCCTTAAACTAGTTTTGTGGTGGATGTATAGTGTGGTTATGGCCAATAAACCCTATGTATGTGTGATTGGTTGAATGTGGTTGCTTTCATCTCGGTCTGCGCACTGATTCCCTACCTCCTTTTCTTCATGTAACTCGAGATAACTTGAGATTGCTTTCCTACCTTTGCTCCTCCTGAATGTAATTTGGGATTTCTCAATTCAAATGTAAAATATGAAAGATATTTTATTTTCTAGTATGTCAAAGAACGGCGGACAACCTGACGATGACTGAGACGATCGGTTCAAGGTGTGAACCGATCAATTGGCATTTCAGATGACCGGTTCAAGGAGTGAGATGAGCGGGTGGCGACCTGAGGAGATGCATGATGACCAGTGAACCGATCAGCTGAGGCTCCAGCCGATCGACTGGTGGCACCAAACCGACAAGCCTGATGGCGAGCCGATCAATCATGGAGATGAGTTGATCAAACCCAGAACGGCAAAGCAGAGACTTCATCTTGTACATGTTACATGTGATGTGGACCTAGATGACCTTGATTCCTCTTGGCTCAAAGAATCACATTAGGATGGCCATAATCATCGCTTTTATCATTTTTCATGTTTTCTGTGGGATATAACATGCATATGATATGTACTATATATTGTGGTGATTGGATCTGTATATGTACCTATAAAACCAAATCCCTCATCTAAATATTAAGTCTTATACTCCTTCCACTAGTGGCACACATGAAAAACTCGATCGACCAAACGTAGGTTACGCCAAAGCGTGGTGCGCCGTCCATCTTGCGGAAGTGTGAAGGGTAACCATGTAGGTTATGCCAAAGTAGGGTGCATGTTTACCGTTTCGGCTTTTGGGATAGACTTAACTAGTGATTCTTAGAGCGTCTTAGCCCAGAGGCACAGAATGTTCATGGCAAGGTGTTGTGCATGTTCATTCATCAAGAGTTGCATATGATGCAATTGTCATGATTGCCTACCTAAATAGTCATGATTGTGGGCGATCATCCAAAGCTGACTCATGACTTGATGAAATATGGATCTTGCTCACTAGAAGGTTTTACACTACAATCTTCTAAATTAATGGTGAGGGCTATCAATTTGAACAAAATAGTGGGATCAATAATTAATTAAAGTCCTATTTATATCATAAAACCTTTTTCAAATCAATCAACTCAAAAAAGGAGTTTTTGGACTAAATTGCATATATTTCCTTTTGTATGATAAATGGCTAATCAACAATAATCACTTTATTTGTAATCAGTCCTTGAGACCAACACATTAAATGGGAATAATTCCACGACCGGTTAGGACATTGAGAAATGTTCTCAATCGAAGAGTGAAAGCTCTAAGTCCTAGTTATACCAGAACCAGATGAACTCAATTCCACCACACCAATGGATGAAAGTATGCTTATGGAAGCATACCCAGGATGCTATTGATGTGGAGTGCTTGATGTTGTGTTCTCTGAACTATGAGTTGCAGAGACAACATGAGACATATGATGTCTCCAAGACACTGTCCTAGTATGTCATGATAGAAGGAGATCTGATAAGGTATTCAGACACTCAATGTGATTGAGTATGTCGAAAAACCTGACTAAGAAGGATTCCCTCTGAGCCAAGAGTTGGCTATTGATATGATACTGCAAGTTTTATGAGAATCATACAGTTCATGATGAACTACGACATGAAAAACATTGGCAAGAATTGACAGAGTTGTTGTACATGTTAAGGATAGTAGAGGCAAAGATGAAGAAAGACAAACCCTAATCTTTGATGTGATCAATGAAGGGTAAAAGGCAAGGACAAAGGCAAAGCAAAGAAGTGTTTCGATGCTAGCCAGCAATCCACACTATATTCAACCTCAAGGAACATGGGAGGGTGAACGAGGGAATTGCCCTCTATATCTAGAAGAACAAAAGAAGAAGGAGGGGATGGAGATCTCCACCTAAGGTATCATGAAATGAACCACTTCTGAGGTATATGATACCAAGATGAAGATCTAACATACATGATATGTAAGATCTACAAAGAAGTGATGGCCTTTACGAAAGGACCAAGAAAGGAGTACCCATCATTAGAGCAAGTGTTTCTGCCATAGATAGGAGTACCTTTCAGTTTATTTCAGCCTAAAGGGCACATAATAGAGTTGAGAACTGCTATTTCAATTTACCAATAGAAACACTTTATTGTTGCATCTTGTTAAGACAAGAATGGCTATCAATATAGTTGATATTTCAAAGATATGATCTTTGTGGTAATTCCTTATTTATCTTGTGGTACTTGGTATGCATAAGATAAAATGATACCAAAAATTATTGATAACTCAAACAATCAAATTAGCATAAATCATGAGAAATTCATTTCTGGTTTCCATATGATGGATAAATCTAGACTCTTTTAGTTAGAGAACAAGTAAGAGACATGAATCTCTTAGACATGATTAATCAATCTTCACTAGTGGTAGTGGGAGAATGATTATCTAATTAGGTATAATACATATGATGTATTTACATACCTATTGGAGCAAATGCTAATACTTCAAACGGTGTTTAGAGAAATACCAATATGAATATCTTGAAGTGTTCAAGAATATCATAGATGAAATATGAATTTGGTAAAGTGTTAATTCTTGATGAGATCAAAGAATGAAATAGTTGAACCAAATGTTTGAGATCCTTATGAGTGATTATGATAGTGTATCATAGTGAGCTCGTGATTAAGACATGGTGATATCTAAATGAAGAAGGAGTCCTACTCTAAGGAGTTAGAGGATGATTATCAAATAACTAAATTCTTCTTAAATAAAGAATACCCTACACTAATAAAGGACATTAAGAATTACAAGGAGTTGTGAGTTCTTATATCCTTGACAGATACACCTCGACTATCTATATGATGAGTTGGTCATGTGACAACTATCTAGATGAATATGAGGAACCGGATTTTGAGTTATGGTTTATGACCATTACATCCTAAATAACTTCCATGTGAACCATAAGGTATGACCTTGATGGTAGCACACATTGGGATGAAATCCATAAGTGCAAATAAGTCTTAAGAGTTAAGACACATGGATAACATTTTGAGAAGGATGATGCTTGTTGATTGCAACTTAATGACTAAAAGATTTGGCATACAGATACTAAAACTGCATTCCTATGAGGAATAAAATAAGGATGTGTACGTGACACAACCTATAAGGTTTATGAATCCATTAATGCAAATGAAATCTATAAGTTACAATGGACTAATCAATGTGATGGATTGAATACAAGCAATTCAGAACTGGGATCTTTACTTTGATAATATAGTCAAAGGGTTTGACTAATATGAAAAAGATAAAGAAAGGATTTGTGATTTAGTGGGAGCGTATTTGCATACAACATGTTGATGAGGAATGAGATGTTCTAAGAATGGAATTCTTTATGGAAATTATCTTTAAGAAAGATAGAGACGTTTCCTATGTGATAGGAATAAAGATCTATAGAGATAGTTCTCGAAAACCTCTTGACCTGAAAAGAGAAAGCATACATTTGCAATCTATACTGAAGGGTTCAGTGTGCACAAATTCAGTGGGAGAAAACTTGTCCATGTTACATGGAGTTTATATCCCAAGGCCAAGTGTCCAATTCGTATGAAGAATGGGAACACTAAGAATAGAAATGGATCTATCATGTATGTAATTATCCCATCATCTTTCATGTATGGACATGGCAAGAACAAAATGCATTTATCATCTTGTATGTAGGACATGAGAATATGATATGCTCATCCTGATAACTCGTATGTGGGACATGACGAGTGGATGTCTGTTTAGTTACAGTAAGGGTTATTGGAATACCATGAGAACTTGATAAGTACGTGAGAAGTACTAGTTCTATGGAAATAAGGAAGGGTTCACTGTAAAGAGTTACACTGATGCGAACTTCCAAAAAGGACATAAAATTAATCGCAAAATATGTATGGGATATATAAAAGTGAATGTTTGTTGATAAATGGAAACATTACAATAAAGCTGTTTAAAAGAAAAAGCCGAGTATCCGTGTGTTAGAGAACATTAGTGGATACTATATGGATTTAGAAGTTCATGAGATGAACTTATAGATATTCTTATCTTTGATGACAAGTAAGGAGTGCTTAGTCATGCAATGTGGCTAAAGGTTAGCAAGGGAATACTAGATCACATATTACGACAACTCCATCTCATACGTGTAATGTACAACGAAGAGATGAGAGAGATGCAGTTAATATCGACTTTGGCAAGGTGTTGCCATAACTCACTGCATAAGCACCAGAGCTTAGTAACATGTGGGACATGTTTGAAGATCACTAAGAATATGATTCAAGGGTGATTGGCTCGGAGTGAAAGTGGGCGTCTGTTGGTATGCATGCCCTGAGAGCCAATCATGGGATGATTGGTGGGATACATTAAGATTGATTTGATAAACATCAAAGGCAAGCTTCCAATTCCTTCTGGTTCAGTCATATGAGATAATGATAGAATAGTTTGAATGTCTAGAGAATGACAGTACCCAATGATGTATGCTTTCAGGTTCAGGACCTGAACAATGAGATCGTACTGATGCTAAGAGTTTGTACATTCTTATTATGTCCCTAGTCAAATGTCATTGTGGAAGGTAGATAGACAACAATGACACACATGACTATATTGTGGTGTTGGTTGATGATAGAATCTCGTTAGTCATGATATAGAGATATCAAACCAAACACATAGGTACTTGTTAGAGAACAAGTGTACCAGACAGACCCACCGTGAGTTTGACACATGGAACCATGACATGGTAGTCACAGTCAGTTCTCATAGTGATGGTGGTGAGTGTGATTCTTTGACTAGAAATCACTACACTCAAAACATGTCGTTGGGTACACTTCGACATCATCAAACACAGTCCTAAAACATGGGTTGTTATAAAGGTGATGATTGGGTGGCTTTGATACATGGGGCTTTTGAGGGGTGAGTGATAGATATGGGATTTGTCCCTCCTAAGGGAGTTTGATGTCCATGGCCATTTGATGAGTAGGATTGAAATAGGCGTGCACGCACATGTGTGAATCAATATGTGATATCGATGTCATACATATCTCCTCCAATCTACTCTGAGATCAAGAAAGTGAATGAACATTGAAAGGATGACCGTTCCATGCCTTGAGTTCATTCGGGATATCAGTGACAAAGGAATTATACATTCACTATAACACCATTCACGGATTGTAGGATTGAAAGTTGTTCTCCAACTTTCCTTTTCACTTGGGTAGCATTGATGTGCGACTAGGCCTCTCTTTGCTTGTGAAGTCATAAGTGTTATGGACTTTCACTGCCAACGTGATATGGGCTTGTAGGGTCACACACATAGGATTTAACTTGGAAGAGGAGTTTATCCACAAACAATGTTTAGATTGATTACTAAAAGAGTTTAGTAGTTCAATTAAGCACTAAATGAACTGATAGCTCAATATCATAGTGTTCAAGGTGTTGGACCGATTGATTAGAGCATCGGATTGATTGAAAATACAATTGATTGATTTTGTGTAGTCTGCACACCCAACCGATCGGCTCATATGATGAACCGGTCGGCTCAGCTCAGTGAACCGATCGGCTCAGATGGTGAGTCGATCAACTCAGGATAGGCTGAACTAACTGGTTCAAGGGTTGAACCGATCGGCTCAACTGGTCCAAACAAGCGAGTTGGGAAGTCAGATTGGTGAGAAATTTATCTTCATTTCACTTGTCCAATTTGATTGGAACAAGGATTGGTATGTGGATCAATTCAAAACAAAAGAAGAAAAGTCAATCAGGAACTGAACAGGGCAATGAACTGACCGATTCAGAAGTGAACTGATCGACTCAGGTGTCCCAACCGATCGGTTCAGGTGTGAACTGATCGGCTTAGGTCCCCAACCAATCGGTTCATGCTTGAAACAATCGGTTCAGTTGGCGCAGTTGGTTGTTTTGTGGAAATTCCAGACCCTTCTACTCTTCCTTTAGTTTCGCATAACATGGGGCAGAGAACCCTGTCCCATGACCCTCCTATATATAGAGGGGTATTGGGGGCTTCTAAAGCACAACTCAGAACACCAGTTGCTCTACAAAGTTGTCGTTCTCTTTGGTTGTGGTAACCACGAGAGCCCGAGCAAGTGCTACCCGATAAGGGAGGCACAACTAGGGAAAGACAACTGCAGAAAGGCGATTGGTGGCAGGAGAGTGTGTCAGTGACTAGTACACTGACAGGAGGGTACGACTGCTTTCGCTGCCTTGTGTGACAAGGCGATCAAAGTTCCAGGTGGTCCGTGTCGACTACTACAGAGGCAGGAGACTTCTGGCGCTCGGAGGACAGTTGTTAATCCCGACAGTCCTGGTGAGACCAGGAGCTGCACAGACACCGTCCATGACCAGAGGTGAAGACCGAACTAGCTGAGAGGTAATGTCGCCGAGCAAGCCTCGGAACAAGGTATACCTCTACAAACCATCCTTCCTACTGTATAGCTTCACGGAAATTTTTTTGTTTCCGCTGCCTTCTCTGCCTCCCCTAAAACCCAACAGGGGACACAACCCAGAACTTTTTGAGAGGTTTTAATGAAAACCTCGTAACAATTTCCTTCAACAGGTAGGATCAATATAGGAGAGGAGGTGAATAATTCCTTTAGATTTTGAAAACTAGATTCACATTCTGGAATCCATGCAAACTTTGTGTATTTCTTAGTTAGCTTGGTCATGAAAAGAGAGAATGTTGAGAGTTCTAAAATGAAAAATTGATAGTAGCCTACCAACCCTAGAATTCTTTGGATCTTAGAAGGAATTTGAGGTGCTTACCACTTTTGAATGACCTCACATTTTGTAGGATCTAGTGCTATATGACCCATGGAGATGACATGCCCCAAAAACATTATTTTTAAGAGCTAGAACTCATATTTTTATAATTTGGGGTATACTTGATTCTCCCTAAGAGTGTTTAGCACAGACCTCAGATACTCACAATGTTGCTCAAATGTCTCTATATAGATGAGCACATATCAATGAAGAACACAACTAAAGAATCTAAGATGAGGCTGAAAAACCCCATTTATAAGATCCATGAATGAATAAGGGGCATTCATCAACTCAAAAGGAAAAACAAGATATACATATGGCCCATATCAAGTGATGAATAAGAAGATTTTGCAATATCATCTTCCTCGATCTTCATTTTGAGGTAGCCGCTACGGAGCTTAATCTTGGAGAAAATCTAGATGACTTTAATTGATCAAAGAAGTCATTAGTCCTCTTAAGAGGGCATAGATTCTTGAATATGACCTAATTTAGCGTGTGGTAACCTATGCATGTACCCATCCTTCTTCTTTAAGAAGAGGAGAGGTGTGCCCCAAGGTGACACACTGGGTCTAATAAAACCTAGGTTAAGGAGTTCTTGTAATTTTTTAATCAATTTTATTAGTTCTATCAATGCCATGTGATATGGGGCTTTTTAGACGGTCTTTGTTCCTGGAAGAAGTTAGATGTTGAACTCCAATTCTCTCTCTAGAGGGATACCAGTGAGTTTTCTAGGGAAGACTTGGAGATACTCTTTTACTAAATATATCTTGAATCTGTAATGATTCCTTCTCTATTAATATCATGGGTAGGAGTGATCTACATCTAGAGTCCACTAGCTTCTAGGCCTTCATTCCCAAGATATGGATCTTTCCATACTTTTGCAATCCTACGATCACTACTTACTTTCCCTTAGGGTGCTCAAGGATAGATTTCTTCTTCCCACATAAAAGTTGGGCTTGGTGAATAGACAACTAGTCCATTCCTAGGGTGATGTCAAAGTCGACCATGTTGAGCAGGAGGATATTGATGGGAAATCTTTCCCAAAAAGAGAGATGCCCATCTAGAGGATTTTATGGAAAGTTGATTTTAAAAACCCACTAGGGGTGTTGATATTCAAGATAAAGTCCATATATGTTATCTCTAGCTCTAACGTTCTTAAAAGTACCACAGAGATGAGGAATTGGTGTATCTAGAATCTAAAAGAGGCTTCACAGGATGTCCAAAAATAGAAACCATAACATTGATGGCATACTTATTATTCTTAACTTCTTTAGTGATCATAACATTGATGTCCAACTTAGTACTTCTTTCCATAGTTTCAACAAAATAGTTAGATCTCTTGAGTGGGACAACTGGTAGAATGAGGAGGCTTGTTTGGATTTCCATTGTGATTGTTATTGCTACCATCATGATTGATTATTATAAGGTTGGTGTTTTATGTTTTTGTTAGGGTGGTGATAATTCTCTCCATGGTTTGAATTTCTATTCTTTTATAAGTCACACCTCATGATGGTGCATCTTGGTGAACTGCACCTTGGCCACCAGTTTCTCAAAGGTGAGTGGAAGTTGTGTGGCTAATGTATCACTCAGGTGTGGCTTGAGACCATTCACAGACACTTGTATCTTCCTTTTCTTGGTGATTCTATTTCATATGTCTCTAATATGGTGTAGTAGCACATGTACTTGTCCATCAAGTTGTTTCCTTGATGTATTAGGTTGAACTTTGTCTCCTTCTTAATTAGCAGTGACTGCGGGATATATTGTTGGTGGAACCACTTTATAATCTCCTTCCAAGTCATTTAGGTGGCTTCCTCAGGTTGAATATGAGTTAGGTTTTGCCACCACACTTTAGCAGAACCTTTATAGACAAAGATTGCATACTTCACCAATAGATGCTCAGGGAAACTCATACTCTCCAAGATATCTTGGGTGGCCATGATCTAGGACTCATCCTTCTCTATAATGTCCATCTTGCTATACTAAAAGAACTCGGAAGGCTTCAGGTTGATGAAGTCATAAATGGTGGGTTCCCTAGAGCCGACAATCTTATTAATATGGCCATGCAAGGTAGTCCCCAATATGGATTGTAGTTGAACCTGTGGGTGGAAGGATCATTACCCTTGGGTGTGTGAGGTCCTACAGATTGCTTGAGGGATGCGGTCTTTTTCTTCTTGTAAGAATAGGATCCCTTGGTATATTTTGGTATCTTGTACTTAGGCTCCTCAAAGTTGAACAAATAGTGTTTCCTATAGGATAAATAAGAGAGGGATTGTGTATTCATATAGGGTTTCAAAGGTCATAATAGATTGGAGCAAGGAGGATGCCTATTGTTGATGTCTCTATTACCATTTCATGTGACAACCCGTTTCAAACCATGTGCAACATAATGTGATACCAAATTTCTCAATAACATCAACAATTATGAAAATATGGATTTTGTATTCTCAACATTGTACACAAGATAAAGGGAAGGAAAAGAGTATTTATCCACATAAGGGACTACATCAGCATGCTAAGAAAGAAAGATAGAATTGATATGGCCACACAAATGTCACCTCTCTCTGCTCCTATCTTTTCCTTAGTAATCCACACTAGAAGTCTCCAAGTGAGCAGGACCCATTGTCCATGTAATATCCCATAGAGATTAATCCACGTCATGGACCATGAGGAAAAACTGAGTCAATGATTGCTAGTAATATATTCTTATATTGAGATATTTAAAAATTATTCACAAAGTATGATTGTGATAGAAAAGTAATTCTAGGAGGGAACTATTTGGTGAATGTGATTTAGAAAAATGAGGATAAAACGTTTCCTCTTCTCATAATCCAATATGTTAATTCATAATATTCAATATTTATAAACCATGGAAGATTTTTCATGTCAGGATGTCAAGATATTTAAGATTATTTGCAATAAGATGATCATCTTTAAATATTTGGATTTAGCACAGTCATATCAATTCTTTCAGAGGCGAAGTGCCTATTGTACGCTCACTTTATGAGAGAATGAGATAATAGCCTAATTACTATTTCAACTAGTATATTGAGGGACAACTAATCCATCACAACCTATGCATGAGGTAGAGGTACATACCCTACCTAAAGTGAGGAACATAGCTAAGGGAAAACTCCTAGAGGGAGTCAAAAATCCTAGATCGACTTCAATACTATCTTCATATTTAACAAAATCCAATAGTTATGAATTTAGGGGTGGCAACCTTCAACAGGAAAGAATGTCTTATAAAAGAAGTTTAGTGCTCATCACCAATCAAGATGCATGTAATTCAAGAGGGAAAATAAACGACTCAATAAATAAATCTAGCATCTATTACCTTATTTCAGTCATGGGTTTCCAATCAAAATGCACACAATAGCTCAATATATGTCGAGTTTCCAAGAATCTAACAAGAAGAATTGACTATGGTCATTATGTGTCACATGTCTTGGAAGTCAATTCTTTAGTTATTATTATGTGAATATAACACGTTGTCCCAAGGTGAGTGAGATACTTATTATCTTTATTTGTTATAAATTCTTTCATCAAGTTCATTTCTTCAATGTAATCATCATCCCATACAATTTATACTAATTACTACCAATGTTCATAGCATATGATTTATAAGTTCGTATTTAGATATACATATGCACATGATCCTTAGGTACAAGTGTCATTAAAGAGATGAAGATTCATAAGATTATATTCTTATTTTGGTATGATTCATAGAGGTATACCATGCATACATAAATAAAATAAGGTCTATCGACTTCCATATTCATAGATCTAAGCATTTATTAGTTATAATTTTACAACATTATGTACTTAGGTTAAGAACATGATTAATAAGGTAAAGTGGGTTAAAAGAGGTACACCATTATTTATTTATTATATCATATTTTTCCATTGCTTATAATACATATTCCATTTTTCCAATTAATTGGTTTAATAAAGAGATTCTAAGCATTTAGCATTAATAATGGAAATCACAGTCACCATTTTTACAAATTGATTATTATTTGCCACATGTGTATTACTTCATAAGTTGTTGATCATTATTATGATACATTAGGTTCCCCCGCATTGAATTACTCTCTAGTAAGATATTATATTAGCACCTAATATTCCATTAATACCCAATGCAAGGCAAAAGGCTAGATGTTTCATAAACCTTCTTAGGTTTCTGATTTATTTTTATCATTACATTGATGCTTTATGATTTATAAGTCCAACATTATGTTTTTATTATATTTATTTCCTATAGTTTCATGCTCATTTGATTTGCAAACTAAATACGAGAAGCATGGGACAAAGGAACTTGTCGAGTAGGTTGGAGGATGGTCACCATAGTAAGTGGTCTAGGGGGTACCATGAATGTTGCGCTCTAAGTCTTGGCCACTGTTATCCTTTGGCATCCACCAAACTTCACATGCTTGTGGGTGGTGTTGGGGCAAGATACAATGGTTGGTTCAAGATGCTAGAGATACTTCCAGTGGTGATGGTAGTGGTGTAGGTCTAGAGGGTTGCATCTAGGTAATTACAAGTTGAAACTTAAAGGGTGTGGAGGAACCATAGGGTGTAGAGGGATCATTTGGTGGTGTTCACATGCCATATGATGGCACAAAATTGACTTGTCTAGCTCAAGCTCCACTCTTTATGGGGGAAGAGATGTGCTTGGTAATGCAAGATTATTTGTGGCACATTGAGGTGTTGTGAAGCTTTGTTGGAGAAAGAGGATTGCATTTGGGTGGTTGTACATTGTCTAGGATCATAGGAGACTAAGGGTCAAAGGTTACAAAGATCATTGGAATCTTACAAGCTTGTCGTCTTGCCAATGGGGTAAGACAGGGCTTTATAGGAGTAGCGGAAGGTAGAGTTTGGTTCATGGGACCATAAATGATGTAAAATTTTTATATAGACTTTTCACCCACTTTTGCAAGTACTTTCAATCCAAATTGTATATTTTTTCCCTATAATCATACTTGATTTCCCATATTTTTAGTTATTTTACTTGTCTCATGTTTGTGATCATAGATATATAATATTGACGAGGGAATGGGGCCAATCCAACTATAATACGACCCTTGTTGGAGTCCCCAAGAGTTTGCATACTTGACAGAGTTCTTCATGAAGATTTTAAAGGGAACACAATGTGTGTTAATTACCACACACAATGTAAGTTTACAGTTGATCGCATCCCCCCTGAAGAGCTCTGACACACAGTGTCTCTACTCCAACACCGCATGCTAGACCGTTCAAATTCTATGTTTAGAAGTTTTGTCAAAATGCACGATGTGTATGTATTAAGACATGTTGTATTCAACCTGATCTTCCTCAACTTAGGACTTCACCAGGTCTCAGATACATGATGTGTCTCTCAAATAACACACTGTGTCCTCCTCAAGTAAAGTAGTTTGTGCATTAGTTACACATGGTGATACAATGTGTTGTTCTCAAACATGGCTTGTACCAATTGATTTATGCATCTTCAAAAAACAATTGTCTGTCATTTAAAATACAAAAACTCACTTATGGGATGACTATCTCTCATCATTTGGAACATACTTTTGACCAGAGAATAGTCTAGACCAGAGGAAGGACGATTTTGGGGGTGGAAAAAAGCTTCATTCTTCTCATTTCTTCTTCAAGGATTGTAGTAGGAGCTTCTCCGTCTTATTCAGACATCTCAAGATAGACGTTTGCTGGAGAGGAAGCATCAGCCCAAGCAGAATTTCATCTCCCACTCAAAGTTGTACTAGTTCTTTCTCATTCCTTGGATTTCCTTTGTTCTTCTCTTCTCTAATCATGTTAAACTCTAAAATGTGTAGCATGTTCATGTGTTTCATCATCATGGATGAGTAGTTTCCTTTTTTGGGGCATGGGATAGTAGCTTCCATGTCATTACTCATGTGAACTCATATTTCTTAACTAAAGCTAGTTAATTTGCTTCTCTAAGATATTCTCTAATGTTATATGCTTGTATGCTTGCCTGGACATCTTGCCTACATGTTTTATGCTTCTTTATGTGATATAGGAATATATGTAGAGAAGTAGGGAATGATTCTCTTGGTAATGAATCCTCAACCACAGGAGTGGGTGGGATACATTGAGGATCTAAGGTTGTAGTTCGAGTCTTAACATAGGCACGGAAGTCCTATGTAGAGATAAGAATTGCATCATATCTCCAAAAGATGTATGATGATGGAAACCTCCTTTGCAAGTTTATTAGTATGTAAACTTCATGGAAGTGTGTGAGTAATGGTATGGAAGTGAAATCATATGATCAAGATCCTTTAAAAATATGATCTACATCCTTCCTAGTGTTTAATTATCATAGACTAATTAGTGGAATCATAACCCAAACCAACTATCATAAATTGATCTAAATTGGTGAAGATTAACACACTTGCGACTAGTTGTACCCTACTCCTTGGACAATCTTGAACATACTACACACACCCATATACTTTTGGGGTAGTGCTCGAGTTATAAATTTTAAGACTTGCACATTTAGCTTACAAGTTTTTGGTGTTGTTGTCGGGGAGCATCTGTACTATTCAGTCAAAGTAAGAATTTTTAATTAGAAATTGAGACTAGATCAACCACCCCCTATCACATCATTTCCACCATCATTTTTATTATTATCATCATCATTGTGAATTTTATAATATCTTCCATTTCATTTGTACTTCACTCGCCTTGTTTACTTACATGACTTAGGTGGACATCCAAAAGGGATCTTGAACTTTCCACACTCCTACACCCCAAAACTGAGCACATTATTAGCATCTTCGAAAATAAGGAGTGTACGTCAATAAGATTTGGGGCAATCATGACATTATTCACAATCATCATCACCACCTCTACATGACCTTTTCTCAACAAGACTTCATTTTTCCTTATACTATGAACATCAAGGAGGCTATTAATATCCCTCAAACTGAGTTAGAGAATTTCTCTATCAGCCCCATCATTATGTAGATTCTATAGTAAAATATAATTGGAGGGACTCCTATAGAAGTTCCCAATTTACATATAGTTAAACTTTTGCATTACTTGAGCATCATCAAGATTAACGACATTCCTACTTATGGGATTCGCCTTATTCTTTTACCATTCACCTTGAAAGACAAGTACAATGCATGGCTCTCTTCTTTGCTAAAGAATTCGACTAACAATTAGGAGAAGCTTCTCAAAGTCTTCTTAACCATGTACTTCCCACGAAGAAAAATGGCATAGTTGAGGAGCCAAATCATAAATTATCCTCAAATTTATGTGGAGACTCTCTATGATGCATGGGAGACATTCATAGACCTCCAACACCTTTGTCCTCACCATGGCCTCAACAATTGTCTTATCATTCAAATCTTTTATAATGGTCTACTTTACAACACAAGGATGTGCATAGATGTTGTTGTAACTTGAGCTTTGATGAAAAGATCCTACATGGAAGCTTATGCTATTATAGAAGACATGGCAATAAATCATTACCAATGGAGCATTGAAACGGGCAATTAAACTTCTTTTTCTTCTATTACTTCTAAGAAGAAAATTGGCATATACTATGTTGGTATAGCAGATTTCATTGCAACAAAGTTGAACAACTTGTGCCAAAAGTTTGAAGACATAAATGCTCTATCTACTTTTCCAATCAACTCGCATCTTGAAGCAAGTGGAGATCTTGAGTGGGCATTGTAACATACAGGATCTTAGACCCTACACTAGAACTGTGACCTTTTGGGTTTGACCAAACAAATTTAAGGTTAGAGTGATCCTAATAATCTAAAACGTGAATAATGTAATATAATACCTCAAATAACTCATTTGGTGATAATAAGATGATAAATAACTTAATTGGATGCATAATTATGTTAATGGGCCTCTAATGGGTCAGATGACAAAACCCATGTAAGAAATTCTTAAAAGTGGAAATCAACTCCAAATTCGTAATCTATACATAAAAATAAGTTTACATGTCAATTTTCATCCAATTTGGACAACCTTGAAATAATATGGTAAGTTAGGAGAGAGAAATTGCCTAAAAAGGTGTAATTAATAAATAAACATAATACATGACACCAAAAGTTGGAAACAAAGGCAAATTCATATTTAACACCCTTAAGTTAACTCATGGATGAAGTTTCGCCTAATTTGGATAATCCAAGTGTCATTAATGCATCAGGAAAGAGAAACAAAGAATATGTTAAATAATACATCTAGAGTTTCTAAAAGTGAAATCTAATTAGAGATTCATAATCTACATATATTAATTGGACTATATGCCAAATCTCACTTAAGTTGGAATATGTTTGCACCCTTAATTGAAGAAAGAGAAAAAGGAAATCAAATACAAGTTTCACTTTAATAATCATCCTATTCAAATGTCACGTTTTATTTTCCAGTTTCCTAAGTTAGTTTTGTCACACAGCTTCTTAAAGTCATCTTCCATCATGACCCCTTGATTTTGATTTGATGATATCCAGATCATCTCCTACTTTGGGTAGGAGACCAGGTTCTCATGAACAACAACTCTGACTTTCCTTCCCCCATTTCTCTATCTCTCCTCCTAATCACAACCAGTTTTTTGCCTCTCCGCAATCCTCACTCGTTTCTATATCAGATGAGCACAACTTTTCTAGGGTTTGAGTATATATATATATATATATATATATATATATATATATATATATATATATATATATATCCCTGTCAGAAATAGGGGGTCTCGCCTTCACCTATTTCCTATTCCGCACAGATTCCTGGTTGAACACCAACTACCCACCTTTAAAAAAGTAGACTTCCTGACAATCCTCGAGCATCTTGTGATTTTCGCCAACCGCCGCTTTGGACTCGATCTCCCTGCAACCCCATCTCCCTACTCCTACTCTCTGTTCCAGTTACGACAACCTCACTTGAGGTATTCCATGTTCAACAGGCATTTTTCTGGGCATGGTGTTGGATAAATTGGATATCCCTTTGTTTCGATGATGACAAACATTTCATTCTTGTTGATCTAACGTGCTACTTGAAGTGTTGCAGGAATAAAGTGGATGACAAAGTTCTAGGGAAACTATACGCTTGAATAATTGTAAATGTCATGCAATGTAATCAATTGTAAACTTGTACAAACATATAATGTACAAGTACTTAGATCTCATGTAAATCAAGCGTTAGATCTTCCCTAGCCAATCACCACACTTAGATAGGTCATCCCTTTTAGATAGGATCACATATGCACACTCATGCATTTACTTAGTGCCTAAATTGAAAGATTGAAACAGGGTCAATCTCGGTCGACCAAACTCCTCGACCGAGACACTCTCGGTCGACAAACTTCTCGACCGAGAATGACCCAAGTAGCCGTTAGACACAGCTGACAAAGTAGTTGGCAGTTGCAAATGAACGTTGATCCAGAGAGCCTGTCGGTCGACAAAACTTCGACCGAGTAGGTATCTCGGTCAACAATTTGTCGACCGAGATGGTCTCTGACAGCAACTGCAGAATAAAGTAACTAGCCGTTACTAATGCACCTAACTTATTCCTAACGGCTAGTTAAGCACTTAGAAGCCCCTAGAAGTTGTCTAGAACGTCCTTAAGCATCCATAGGATATTCCTATAAATAGGACATGCCTTAGGACACCAAATGACACCCAAGCTACACTTGTGCTATACTTGAGCAAGCAATTACATTTGCAATCTGTTTTGAGCAATAGAGCAATTCCTACATTGGCTATTCATTACCATTGCTCCCATTTCATGTCCTATAGGCTAGCATCTCCTTACCATAGCACTTACACTTCTACACTCATTGGTTAGGAGATCGATACGCTTGATATAGGCAAATCAAGCCTTGTGCTTCAAAGGATAAGTTGTAATTTCTATTTTCCTTCTTGTTCCTTTTTATCCTTTGTATTCTCCTTGCTACTCCTAGGGTTGGAGGCTGCGGATTGGAGAAGGTTCTTCTCGGAGGAGAAGGTGGACTTCAAGCTACTTCAAGAAGGCTATCGCACGGGAAGCTACTTCAAGAAGGCTATTGCAACGGAAAGCTACTTCAGGAGGAAGGCTGCTTCAAGGTGGTGCAATTACTTCTAGGTGAAGGCTGCTTCAAGGTTGGGCGATTACTTCTAGGTGAAGGCTGCTTGAAGGGTTTAGGGAGAGAATTGTAATTTTATGTAAAGTCCTTGCGAGGTAATAAAATTAAATTCTTTCCAAATCCCGGTTGGGTAAGCAACCGGGTAGTGGACTGACAACTTTAGTATTTGCTAAAGTTGGAACCACTCTAAATCCTTGTCCCCTTGTCCAATATTTTTGTGGTTGATTGTTTGAGTTCAATAATTGTTAAAATTATCTATAAAACTCTTTTCACCCCCCCTCTAGTAGTTTTCAATTGGTATCAGAGCAGGCTTCAAGGAACCCTAACCAGGTCTTGAAGAATGAAGGGTGGAGGTGACTACAACCGCAGGCAAAGGAATAACTTGGACCAACCTACAACAAGTTGCAATTGGTGTCTAGGACCAAACCATACAACAATCGGTTGTCCATGGAGAGAAAAGAAGAAAGAGGAAAAGCACAAAAATTGTCTCATTGCTACAACCAATGAAGAAGAAGAAGAAGAAGAGGTAAGCCTTCTTGATTTATCAAAAGAAGAGCTAATTTCTAGTCTTGAAGAAACACACAATAAGTATATTGAGTGCAAGAAGAAATTAAAGAAATCTAGTAAAACAAACGATGAGTTAAATGCTAGACTTCTTGCTCTTACATCCGAAAATGAAGATTTATATGCTAAATTGAATAATCTTGGTTTTGAAAAAGATAGCATTGTTTCTGAAAATCGTACTTTGAAATCATCTCTAAGTAGTAATGATGTGAAGATTTTTACTCTAGAAACAAATTATCATCTTCTATATCAAGAAAAGGTTGGATTACTTGCAAAGTTAAATGATCTTAAAAAACAACCTGTTTTGTGTACACATCTAGATTATGATAATATAGTGAAAGAAAGGAATTCTTTATCATCTAATCTAGATCAAGCAAAACTAGATATTAAGAAAAGAATGGATGAGATTTCTAAGTTGCAACAAGAATTTAGTAGATTAAGTAACAATGGAATCCTTGATAAAATATTGGATGATTCCTATCATCAAATTGGGAGAAGAGGACTAGGTTATAAGCCCAAAGGGAAATCTCATCAACAACCTAGTTGGAGAAAGACACGAGCACATCAAGCTACATTTGTACCAAAGAACAACCTAGAACAAAACCATAGAAAAAGACTTGAGGTTGATTCTATATGTTGCCATTATTGTTCACGTCTTGGACATTACTCTTTTTCATGCCCATACAAGAAAAATAATGTTGAGTTAGTATGGGTTCCAAAACCCCCAAACTAAATGGATAAAATTAAGTTGAGATATGACCAAAGACTCTAAGTTGTATATCTCTATGTCTATCTCAACTTAACATAATAGGACACCAAGTTAATCCAAGAAATTAAATTTCCAAATATACATCTTAAACTACTTGTTTAGTTTGGATTCACAAAATGTATATGATTAGTTGAGATTTAACCTAAATGTTGCTTTGATATTTAAATATTTCAACTAAATCGAGCTTTAACTTTCATACTTTTGCCTTTAATTATAAACAATATTTGAAAACAGGTTTGACACAACACAGAACCTTTCTCGGTCGAGACACTGTCGACCGAGGGATCTGTCGGTCGAGAAATGGTCGACCGAGCAGGCTTCTGTTGTCAAGTCTGACATAAATCTTCTGAAATTGTTTTTCAATCAACCTAGTTTGCTATCAAATTGTTATTGATGATTGAATTAACATGCAAATCAAGAATAAAATCTTGGAAGACAATTTTTGTAGCAAGACATATTGATTGTTTACATTATATGACATTATGAGTAGAAAATCCTTAAACATATTGCAAAAGTGCTGTGAGAAGACTAATCTTGAACAAACCTTATTCATTGTTTGAAAAGTTTCTTCGGCATGATCAGTTATAAAAGTTTGTCTTAAAATTGAAAACTTATATGAGACTATTTTGGTTTACTCTCAATGGTTGGATTTAAAACTGAAAAATCATGATTGGCTTAACAAAGGAAATTACTGTTTTATCATGATCATTATGTTTCATTGGTTTAAAATAAGCTTTGATTCATATATACAAACCATGAATGATCATTGTGACTCAGAAAATTACAAATGTCATTAGCATAAAAGCATCTTGACATAATAGATAATGCTTGTGGACACAGCTTGTAATGATGATGTTGCTATGACAAGCCAAACGATGCCTCTTAGAACAAAATATTAATGTTTTTATCTATTTGCTTGTTCTAAGAAATCAAAAGCAAAAATCTTGACTTTAAGATATTAATCTTGCTTTCAAAATATATGTTTCGAAAGGATCTTATGATAAGGGTATAAGAAGAAATGGGATTTGATATTTATGTACCCATAGCAAAGCATATGAAACATTTTTTACAATGAATGAAAAACATGCATTCTAGAAAAATCAAGGTCAAAGACTTCACTATGATGCTCATATTAAGTCTTCATAATAGGTATATCTTAATATGCTTCAAAATTGATCTGCAGAAATTATACTTCACATATGAATGTTTATCTTGGAAATCTGCAGAATTTGCCTCTTGGTTAAAATTAAAATTGACCAAGGGGCGCCATGGTCGTAGTCAAGGGCGACCTAAAATAAGCTTTGACAAAATGCTTATTTGTACATCATTTTATTGCACTTAATATTAGTGTACTTTTGATAAAGGTCAAAATCAAAATTTAAAATTATTTGTGACCTTAGAAGCATCAAACTGCTTAAATTGTAAGATTAAGGGGGAGCTCATAACAACAAATTGGTTTAATTGATTAAGAAGCTTAGAAAAACATTGTAAACATCATTTGAAGCTTGTTACGACCTTAGTATTTTTACTCTTGATTATGAAGAAATCTATGAATTTCATAAAAATGATATAGCTTGTACTTAAAGGAACTCTCTAAACAAATCAGGGCTTAACATCCCTTGCATTTGGTTGGAGACATTTTTATGTACTCTAAGATTAAAGGATTCTCATTTAATTTAGGGCTTAACATCCCTTGATAAATGAGAAATAAATATACATTCATCATAAGCTTAAGGGAATCTCATATCATTTCAAGGCTTAACATCCTTTGCAAATGATTGAGAAACAAATTGTGGATAAATTAGACAAAAATCCATGTTCCTAATAGGATATCTATTTAAGGGGGAGCATAATATAAAATTAAGGGGGAGAAGAAAAATAAAATATTCAACTTGGATATCTTTTTGAAATGACAAAGGGGGAGAAAGAATATAAAATCAAAAATAAATGAGTTTCATAACATCTTGGCCAGCACTCACTTGCAAAACATAAATGGCTACAAAAGGTAATTTTCAGGTATGAAACTCACATGCTTTATATTTCCTTATTTCATATTTAGGAAATGTTTGTCATCTTCAAAAAGGGGGAGATTGTTGGATAAATTGGATATCCCTTTGTTTCGATGATGACAAACATTTCATTCTTGTTGATCTAACGTGCTACTTGAAGTGTTGCAGGAATAAAGTGGATGACAAAGTTCTAGGGAAACTATACGCTTGAATAATTGTAAATGTCATGCAATGTAATCAATTGTAAACTTGTACAAACATATAATGTACAAGTACTTAGATCTCATGTAAATCAAGCGTTAGATCTTCCCTAGCCAATCACCACACTTAGATAGGTCATCCCTTTTAGATAGGATCACATATGCACACTCATGCATTTACTTAGTGCCTAAATTGAAAGATTGAAACAGGGTCAATCTCGGTCGACCAAACTCCTCGACTGAGACACTCTCGGTCGACAAACTTCTTGACCGAGAATGACCCAAGTAGCCGTTAGACACAGTTGACAAAGTAGTTGGCAGTTGCAAATGAACGTTGATCCAGAGAGCCTGTCGGTCGACAAAACTTCGACCGAGTAGGTATCTCGGTCGACAATTTGTCGACCGAGATGGTCTCTGACAGCAACTGCAGAATAAAGTAACTAGCCATTACTAATGCACCTAACTTATTCCTAACGGCTAGTTAAGCACTTAGAAGCCCCTAGAAGTTGTCTAGAACGTCCTTAAGCATCCATAGGCTATTCCTATAAATAGGACATGCCTTAGGACACCAAATGACACCCAAGCTACACTTGTGCTATACTTGAGCAAGCAATTACATTTGCAATCTGTTTTGAGCAATAGAGCAATTCCTACATTGGCTATTCATTACCATTGCTCCCATTTCGTGTCCTATAGGCTAGCATCTCCTTACCATAGCACTTACACTTCTACACTCATTTGTTAGGAGATCGATACGCTTGATATAGGCAAATCAAGCCTTGTGCTTCAAAGGATAAGTTGTAATTTCTATTTTCCTTCTTGTTCCTTTTTATCCTTTGTATTCTCCTTGCTACTCCTAGGGTTGGAGGCTGCGGATTGGAGAAGGTTCTTCTCGGAGGAGAAGGTGGACTTCAAGCTACTTCAAGAAGGCTATCGCACGGGAAGCTACTTCAAGAAGGCTATTGCAACGGGAAGCTACTTCAGGAGGAAGGCTGCTTCAAGGTGGTGCAATTACTTCTAGGTGAAGGCTGCTTCAAGGTTGGGCGATTACTTCTAGGTGAAGGCTGCTTGAAGGGTTTAGGGAGAGAATTGTAATTTTATGTAAAGTCCTTGCGAGGTAATAAAATTAAATTCTTTCCAAATCCCGGTTGGGTAAGCAACCGGGTAGTGGACTGACAACTTTAGTATTTGCTAAAGTTGGAACCACTCTAAATCCTTGTCCCCTTGTCCAATATTTTTGTGGTTGATTGTTTGAGTTCAATAATTGTTAAAATTATCTATAAAACTCTTTTCACCCCCCCTCTAGTAGTTTTCACATGGTTCACTTCTTGGTGGTGTGGTCGAGCTTTGCGTGCTCTCAGTTCATGTACATATCAGGTACAGTGATTTCCCCTCTTTTGATTGGGTTTCCGCTTCATATGAAATCCCCAATAGCTTATTACCCTTCTCGTCATGTTCTCTTCTCCCCCTCTCGTTCTGATTTTGCGTTCTAAACTTCTCCCCATTCATTGTTTGGCTCCTCGCTGGTTCGTCTTCACTAATTAGCTACCCCAGTTTGTGTTGCATTTTGCGACGAGGTTTTCTCGAGCCTCCATGGACCGTTCTTACTGCGGTATGGTTCCTTGAGTTTGTTGAAGCTTTGGGAACAATGTTCCTTCAGGTACTTTAGTCTGGTTCGGCTTGTTTTGTGAGAAGGTGCTCAAGATTTCTCACTGTGCTTTGACTATCCTGTGGTCTTCGCGAGGGGAACAAAACCCCATTGCAGATTGTCATCTCTACCCCTCTCTGCGACCTTCATTTTTGTTTTCCAACCGAGGTATATTATGGTCTTTTCACCCGGGTTCTTTTGTTTGCCTTGCGCGAAGTCTTGGCTGACTTGGTTTAGAAGTCCGCTGACATGGGCGGCCCCGATTGGCCAGACCAGGTCTGCTGGACTCTCCCACTCTCTTCAGTCTCGCAATTTTTGAGTGATGATGTGGTTTTTCCTAATTTTTGATTGGTCGGTCTTATAAAATTGATTATTATTTATTTAGTGATGATAAAAATATGTAAAAATAGTCGTTGGATTTAGAAAAATAAGACCTATATAATGGTAGAAGTTTTGCTAACTAAATCCAAAGATTAATAACAAATGTTTTCAATGGATGTAATTAATGGTAAATTAACTTGTAAAAATCATAACTAATGATATATAAGTTAGAAAAATATAATAAAATATGTTTTGGACTCCTAATGGAATTTACTAATATATGAAATGCTTTTGGAAACCTAATTCACATAATGATAAAGGGTGGTTTTTAGGGTTTTGTATAATTAATGGGAACCTAACCCTAATTCCACATAAATTCTTAATAGGTTCTTTGGATGACTAGGCTTGGACCTAGAGGTGACTTTGGATCGTTGACTCTAAAGTTGAGGTATTTTGTATCCCCTATTCCTCAATGTTGAGTAATTAACCTATCTTTTCATTCTCTTGAATTTGGACAATATCCTACACACATGTCTTTTCTTTTGGAAATATTAGTTCATGTGAACTACTTTACTTTGTTATTGATATTGTGATTGTGGATATTCTCTTAACCCTATTTCTTATGTCTTGATGCAAATTGTACTTTTGATGATATATACCCACTATGATGTGGATTTTTACTTGGAGATATATGCCCACTTTGAAGTGGATTTGTTTATATGTTTGTGTTGCCCATTGTGTAATGGAAACATTGTAATATGACTATACTTTTCTACTTGCCTCTTCATTAAACATGATATGTGATTTAGTAGCGCTAAAGTAGTGTAATTACATTGGTTTTGGGGCAGTATTCCTGTAACATCCCTGATCTGGGTTATGAGTTAACCCTAGATGTTTTGCTTAATAAGGTTGAGTAGATTCTTAATCTTATCTTGGGAAAAGTGATTAGGGCTCATGAGAAACTTATGTTTCAATTTTGGTCCTGTTTGAATAATGTTGAAGCAATGTTTGCTTATTTTGGACTAAAGTGCAAATTACTCAAGTTGAGGGGTTAAATTGCAAATGTTGCATGATAATATGTTCCCATGATGTTGAGAAATCATAAGAATGAATATGGTGTAGTGTTATGGTTCTCACAAGCTTGGGCACCAAGATTAAGCTTGTAAAGCAATCCTTGTGCATTAAAACCCAGTTTTGATGTAATGTGCAATTTACCCAAAACCTAGGGTTCAATATGCAAATTACCACTTCAATAAGGTCCTTAATGTTTCTTGGCATCATCTAGAGAAAATAAAATGAGAAGGGCACATCATTTGAATTAAGTTGGAGGAGAGAGAATCTTGATATTAAAATAATCAAGATTTGATCATAACTGAAACCCTAATTCAATTTAGGGCAAAAAAATGAATGTATTAATTAAAGGGCCTTCGACCAAATGTTATTGGTTGATTTTGAATAAGGATGGACGTTCTTTTGCCAAGATAAGGAACGAAAATATCCTAAGTAGGTGAAAGTCCACTCACCTTATTATAAAGAAAAGTAATTTCCACTCACATATGGAATATTAATATAATAAGCATTAAGGTGCTTAATTTGCCTTTCTTTAAATTGAGGATAATGAAGGAGAATTAAAGGCAAAGGAAGGTGCCTCGTCCTTAAGGGATTTGAGGGGGAAGAGGCGGCCATATATTTGGAATTTAATGCATTTTAATAATGCATTTTCTCTCTCATCAATTTCCTTATAAAAGTGCCTTTTTCAAGCCAAATGAAAGGCTATTTCGGATTTTCTTCTTTCCCTTGCTTGCAAAACCTACCAAGGAGCTTAGGAGCAACAGTAGGACGAGCCCCAACCTGTTGGTAAGCCCTTGACCTTCGTTCTCTTTGATTTCATGGTGGAAATCGAAAATAAATTATGGATTCCTTCTTATTTCGATCTCCTCTTCAACCCTAGCCAACTTTTGCAATCAAAAGCTTGAGGAAGAGCCTAGGGGGAGCTGCTAGAGCTTCACCCACCATTAATGGCGTGAGATTGGAGCTTTGGATCTCAATTGGAGGTGGGTTTTATAACTCAAACCCTTAAACATTGCTATTGCATCAATTCTCTATGCTTTATTGATTGAATTCTTCAATTTGATACATACTTGTTTCTTTGCTGCAATTTCCATCAAGAACGGTTGCTGTTCTTGGGTGCACGAAGGAAGGTGATGATGAAATCATCATAAGCTAGCACCTCACCAAATATCTTGGGAGAAAACGGTTTCTAAAGGTGGGAACCAAACGGTTTCATCAAAACCGTTTGGTGACCAAACGGTTTGCAAACCGTTTGGAGGAAAACGGGTTCAAGACCGTTTGGTTGAGTTGACCAAGCATTAAACGTTTGGGAATATTGTTCCTCATTATGTAGGATAAAGACCCTACAAATTTGAGGGGTTAACTCCAAAGGAATCGTGAGTTGAAGGCCAATCAATTAGGAAAATCGAATTGAATTAAGTGTTGATTTTCAACCTGATTAACTGGACCTATTTGGGAAAACGGTTTCCAAACCGTTTGATATAGTTGACCAAGCATTGACCGTTTGAGATTCCTGTTCCTAATTATGTTTTTTAATGACCCTCAAAATTTGAGGGGTTAAATCAAAAGGAATCATAGGTTGAAGGCTAATCCATTAGGGAAAACGAATTGGATTAAGTGCTGATTTTCAACCTGATTAAATTGATCTAGTTGGGCAAACGGGTTCAAGACCGTTTGGTGGAGTTGACCAAGCGTTGAAATTTTTGGATTCCTGTTCCTAATTATGTTGGTTAATGACCCTCCAAATTTGAGGGGTTAACTCAAAAGTAATCATAGGTTGAAGGCTAATCAATTAGGGAAACCTAATTGGATTAAGTGCTGATTTTCAACCTGATTAAATTGACCTAGTTGGGAAAACGGGTTCAAGACCGTTTGGTGGAGTTGACCAAGCGTTGACCGTTTGAGATTCCTATTCCTAATGATGTTGGTTAATGACCCTCCAAAGTTGAGGGGTTAACTCCAAAGGAATCATGAGTTTAAGGCTAATCAATTAGGCAAACCCTAATTGAAAATAGTGCTGAAATTCCAATGAGTTAAGTTGAGATTTTGGGTTGATTAGCTCAAACGGTTTCAAGACCGTTTGGGGATCAAGACCGTTTGGGGATCACCCCAAGACCGTTTGGAGGTCTGGGGTCAAGTATAGTTGACCAATTGAAGGTCCAAAGGTACTAAAAACGGGTTCAAGACCGTTTGGTTGAGTTGACCAAGCGTTGACCGTTTAGGAATCTTGTTCCTAATTATGTAGGCTAAAGACCCTCCAAATTTGAGGGGTTAAATCCAAAGGAATCATGAGTTGAAGGCCAATAAATTAGGCAAATCGAATTGGATTAAGTGCTGATTTTCAACCTGATTAACTGGACCTGTTTGGGAAAATGGTTTCAAAACCATTTGAGATGGTTGACCAAGCATTGACCGTTTGCGATTCCTGTTCCTAATTATGTTGGTTAATGACCCTCCAAATTTGAGGGGTAACTCAAAAGGAATCCTAGGTTGAAAGCTAATCAATTAGGGAAAACTAATTGGATTAAGTGCTGATTTTCAACCTGATTAAATTGATCTAGTTGGGAAAACGGGTTCAAGACTGTTTGGTGGAGTGGACCAAGCGTTGACCATTTAAGATTCCTGTTCCTAAATATGTTGGTTAATGACCCTCCAAATTTGAGGGGTTAACTCAAAAGGAATCATAGGTTGAAGGCTAATCAATTACGGAAACCTAATTGGATTAAGTGCTGATTTTCAACCTGATTAAATTGACCTAGTTGGGAAAACGGATTCAAGACCGTTTGGTGGAGTTGACCAAGCGTTGACAGTTTGAGATTCCTGTTCCTAATGATGTTGTTTAATGACCCTCCAAATTTGAGGGGTTAACTCCAAAGGAATCATGAGTTGAAGGCTAATCAATTAGGCAAACCCTAATTGAAAATAGTGCTGAAATTCCAATGAGTTAAGTTGAGATTTTGGGTTGATTAGCTCAAACGGTTTCAAGACCGTTTGGGGATTACCCAAACGGTCTCAAGACCGTTTGGGGATCACCCCAAGACCGTTTGGAGGTCTGGGGTCAAGTATAGTTGACCAATTGAAGGTCCAAAGGTACTAAAAATGGGTTCAAGACCGTTTGGTTGAGTTGACCAAGCGTTCATCGTTTGGGAATCTTGTTCCTAATTATGTAGGCTAAAGACCCTCCAAATTTGAGGGGTTAAATCCAAAGGAATCGTGAGTTGAAGGCCAATAAATTAGGCAAATTGAATTGGATTAAGTGCTGATTTTCAACCTGATTAACTGGACCTGTTTGGGAAAATGGTTTCAAAACCATTTGAGATGGTTGACCAAGCATTGACCGTTTGAGATTCCTGTTTCTAATTATGTTGGTTAATGACCCTCCAAATTTGAGGGGATAACTCAAAAGGAATCCTAGGTTTAAAGCTAATCAATTAGGGAAAACTAATTGGATTAAGTGCTGATTTTCAACCTGATTAAATTGATCTAGTTGGGAAAACGGGTTCAAGACTGTTTGGTGGAGTGGACCAATCGTTGACCGTTTAAGATTCCTGTTCCTAATTATGTTGGTTAATGACCCTCCAAATTTTAGGGGTTAACTCAAAAGTAATCATAGGTTGAAGGCTAATCAATTTCGGAAACCTAATTGGATTAAGTGCTGATTTTCAACCTGATTAAATTGACCTAGTTGGGAAAACGGATTCAAGACCTTTTGGTGGAGTTGACCAAGCATTGACAGTTTGCGATTCCTGTTCCTAATGATGTTGTGTAATGACCCTCCAAATTTGAGGGGTTAACTCTAAAGGAATCATGAGTGGAAGGCTAATCAATTAGGCAAACCCTAATTGAAAATAGTGCTGAAATTCCAATGAGTTAAGTTGAGATTTTGGGTTGATTAGCTCAAACGGTTTCAAGACCGTTTGGGGATCACCCAAACGGTCTCAAGACCGTTTGGGGATCACCCCAAGACCGTTTGGAGATCTGGGGTCAAGTATAGTTGACCAATTGAAGGTCCAAAGGTACTAATCATATTGGAATGTAGTGCTGATTTGTTGATCAACTCGATAGACCAATCCATGATGATTTTTCACTAGAATCCAAAGGTTGGATGGGCCAAACGGTCTCAAGACCATTTGGTGCTCATCCAAATGGTCTCAAGACCGTTTGGTGGTCACCCAAGACCGTTTGGAGGTCTAGGGTTGAGTATGGTTAGGTGTTTGAAGGTCTAAGGGTACCAAGTTGAAATACAATGCAATGTTGATTTGGTGATCAATCCTATGATCCAAACCTTAATTGGATGGCTTGGATTTGAGTAATATGATGGGAAAACAGTATCAAGACCGTTTGGAGGTCATCCAAACGACCTCAAGACCGTTTGGGGTCAGGTCATACCCAATGTGGATGATGGTTCAATGGTTTCAATGCAACTAGTTCTGCATTGATTAGTGTTGAAGGATCATCGATTCCAAGCCCTAATTCAATTGATTGATGATCAATTGAGGGTCAATTGAGGGTCAAATCAGTTGAAGGTTGACCTATTAAACTCAATTGAAGTATGGGTATAGGTCCAATTGATGATTGGTTCCATAAATTTAATGAATGAAGGAATCAACATTGAAAACCCTAATTCAATTGGATACCTTATGTTATTAAAGGTCCAATGGATCAAAACTTTTTGGAAACCTAATGTAATTAGGTGAAATATACCGTTAATGGTACTAATCAATAATGCATAACAAATGCATGGATCCAATACATGATGTAAACCCTATTTGAGGCTGATTCCATGTATAACCCAAATAAGAGGTTGTCTACATGTGAAATCAGTAATTAGGATGAATAGTAAACCCTAGTTGAGGGTGCATCCATGTGAAACCCTAGTTGAGGGTGTATCCATGTGAAACCCTAACTGAGGGTGTATCCATGTGTAACCCTAATTAAGGGTGATTTCATGAGAAACCCTAATTGGGAATGATTAGTAAACCCTAATTATGGGCAATGTGATATGAAACCCTAATGAATGGTGATGCTATATGTAATCCCTATTATAAAGAAGGGAGATGATATGTGAAGCCCTAATCCTTAATGAAAGAATAGAATTCATACTTGAATATGATTCATGAGGTGAACTCCTGTAGCACGACCGTGTAAGGTAGCACGACCGTGGTATCTTCCCTTTGCACGACCGTGCAAGGTAGCACAGCCGTGGTGACTTTCTTTGCACGGTCGTTCTTGGTTACACGGCCGTGGTGCTCTATGTTTGACTTAGAGCTAAATTGAAAGTGACCTAACATGGTCGTTTTGTTAATTTCCAACCTAAGGATGAGAGAGAAACTCATACCTTGTGATGATAATCATTTAATGATACATGATGAATGTAATAAGTATGAATGAATACTTATGATATCAATGAATGCTCCTAGAGGAGTGTAGCAATGAATTAGGGTTGGAGTGATAATACAAATATGAAACCCTAATTATATGTGAAATGGTAATCCTAACCCTAGCTTTGGGTAAAAGGATGAAAAGCCCTAATTGACGGTAAACCCTAACCTTAGTAAGGGAATAGTGGTGTTACCCTATTTTGCATGATGTGTTGTGAACTTGATAAGTCTATTATCATGTGTGACAATCATGCAGGTCTCTTGAGGTGATGATCATAGCCAGGTATGAGCTATGATGTTTATTTGATAAGAGTTGATTGGCCATATGTGCCATTATATTTTTGTTACTTAGAAAGAAGTAACAAGATTAGTATGGGCTTGTAAGTCTTTGTTTTAAAGTTGTTGCCTAGTGAGAGGTAAGAAGATGTGAATGGCCTTGTGAGCCATGTGAATAAAGTTGTTGCCTAGTGAGAGGTAACAAGATGTGAATGGCTTTGTGAGCCATGTGAATAAAGTTGTTGCCTAGTGAGAGGTGACAAGATATGAATGGCCTTGTGAGCCATGTGAATAAAGTTGTTGCCTGATAAATAATTGATGTACTGCTATTATATGTGCTAACCTTGCAGGTATCATGAGATGATGAGCATAGCCAGGTATGAGCTATGATGTGTTATTAGTTTGAATTTGTTTATTGAGCCTTGTGTGCCATAATATACCTTGTGCCTGGTAAGAGGTAGCAAGAGAGTTGATGGGCCTCAAGTGCCATGATGGATGCTTGTATAACAAGTATCATGCTTATCTTGGTCAGATGACCTAAAGGTGATAGTTACCTGAGGAAGAGGTAACAATGCTCAGGTGATGAGCTAAGGATTTGAATACCCAGGATTTCATGGTTATGGTATTGAAATTGTGAAGGGATGAGAATTCCCAGTGTTGAAATGAGGGATTAAGATCCCAACACCTTGTGATAAGAGTGTGGCTGCGGGCCATGACTCCACAATGATAATGCCAGGCTTTAGATATATGATCTGAGCTGAAAGAGAGTTAATATAGTGGTAATGATTCTGTAGTTTGAATAGATGTTATACATGTTCTTCATATTCATTTAAGGATAAGTGACATGTTGATTCTATCAAGTTATAACTGCAACGCTTCTGATATAGAATGATGTTCTAATCTGTTAGACGTTAATGTACCTATTGTCAAATAAATATGATTTCACTATTCATATTTATCTTCTTAAGTTACAATAACAATGTTACTGGTGGAGAGTTATATATCTCGCTGGGGAAATTTTTATAATTGTCTCACCCCCGTGGGAACCACATTTTAGGTGGACGCGGACGAGGAGACATGAATCCGTCAGGAGGTGAAGGACAGCAGCAGCAGCAGGGACAGCAGTGAAGTCTCAGGTGGAGACATTGACTATCATGTTATGTTCAGATGTATATAGAGTCCTATGTGTCGTATCTGTACTCTCAGGTCCTCAGAGTAGTAGTTAGTGATATCGAGATTTTGGTTTAGTGCCTCGAGGGTTTTATACTACTTGTGTACAGTTAAGATAGAGTAGTTAATGTTTGTATTCCTCGAGAAAAAAAAGGACATGAGATGTATATATATGAACCAGGATGTAAGGTTTTACTTTGGTTCTGAATGAAAGGGTTTTCCTGTGAATGGATCTCTTTGCAAAAAGTTTTAATTTTTAGTGATTTTCACTAATCCGCTGCTTGATGAATGCTTCCGCATTAGTTAATTATGATTTTATGAGTTGTATGCCACAATTCCACTATTATTTATTTGGAGGGTGGCAGTATACAATTCCTCTGTAATCGAGTGTGGCAGTAATCCATACTCAACTTTATATATTGGGAGATTGGCAATATTCCTTTCTCTATCAGGTTTCAACTTTACGAGAGTTGGCCGTCAATTTTTATTTATATTGTTCAAGGGATATGTTTATCTCACATGCATGCAGGTTTCATGATGTTGTCGGGGTGTGTGCCCTACTACCTATTTATGTTCTTTTGTTGCACAATATTTATTATTTTAGTTAAGGCAAGTATCCTCTTTTATCATGTTATGATGATTCTTTTCTTTTATGCCCGATTGGGTAGTCCTTATCTCTTGCATGGGAAGCCTTTTATACTTATTGGCCCTTATTCTATATTGATTGCTCAATTTACTTTTAGTATGCACATACCAGCCTTTGTTGATGTCTCCTATTGTTTCTCTTTTGCTGGGGTATGCTTTCAACCCTAAATGGATGATCTGGATGACAAAGCATGTTGATTTGGACTTAGATTGTGAAGTTAAAGTTTGGAGACAATCTTGAGGTGGTTTACATTTCCTCTACATGGATCCTTATGATGTAAGTTTAAGATGTTCCCCTATTTTATAATTGAATATAGTCATATTTTTATTCCGCTGCTATACTTTGCTTTTTTGTTACCATTAGAAAAAGATTTAAATTTTTTACACCCACTCCATCATACCTTCTGAGTGTGTTTGGACTAGAGGTTTATTGTTCAAATTTTTAGTAAGGAGGTGTTTTCACTTCTTTACAATATGGTATCAGAGCCCATGGTAGTTAGAATATGACTATTTCAATTTGTCTCCCTTGTTTGACCCTTAAGTTAGATAGTGCCTTTATAAGTGATGTTCACCCTAGATTTGATCTATGATGACCTTTTATGCAATAAGGTTTGGTTTGAGGACAAGATTAGGTTATGAGGAAATATTCATATGGAAATATTGTTACTTGGTTTTCACAATTGATTTTGGATCCACATTTTAATTCATCTCAAAAAGTTTTCATCACCAAAAATTATTTACAATTATACTACTATATGTACAAAAGTTTTCTTTGATTTATCAAAGTTTTCTTGAACTAAGTCACAATGAAGAGAATTTCTAGTTTGAATAGAATCTAACCCTAGTTTTGTGACTAGGATTGATATAATGGTGTAGTTGACCTATCCCATGACTTTTGTATGTTCATGAAGGGTTGATAGGTTAGAAACACAAGGACCCAACCCTAGATGGTGACTTGATAGTTGGATACATGAGAAACATAAATCTCTAAAAATTTCACAACTAAGAGATGTGGGTAGCTCTAAAAAGTTATTTAGTTTGATTTGTTAGGTTGAACCCTTTAAGGGGTGGAGAGTAGTTAGTTGTTGATGCTTGGATCAATAGATTTTGAGGATGAAATCCTTTTAAGGGGTGGAGTGTTGGAACATACCAGATCTTGGACCCTACCCTAGAACTATGACCTTTTGGGTTTGACAAAATAAAGTTAAGGTTAGAGTGATCCTAATAATCTAATGTGTGAATAATGTAATAGAATACGTGATAATAAGATGATAAATAACTTAATTGGATACATAATGATGTTAATGGGCCTCTAATGGGCCAGATGACAAAACCCTTGCAAGAAATTCTTAAAAGTTGAAATCAACTCCAAATTCGTAATCTATACATAAAAATAAGTCTACATGTTAATTTTCATCTAATTTGGACTACCTTGAAATAATATGGTAAGTTAGGACAGAGAAATTGCCTAGAAAGGTGTAATTAATAAATAAATGTAAAATATGACACCAAAAGTTGGAAACAAAGGCAAATTCATATTTAACACACTTAAGTTAACTTGGGGATGAAGTTTCACCTAATTTGGATAATCCATGTGTCATTAATGCATCAGGAAAGAGAAATAAAGAATATGTTAAATAATACATCTAAAGTTTCCAAAAGTGAAATCTAATTAGAGATTCAGAATCTACATATATTAATTGGCCTATGTACCAAATCTCACTTAAGTTGGAATATGTTTGCACCCCTAATTGAAGAAAGAGAAAAAGGAAATCGAATACAAGTTTCACTTTAATAATCATCCTATTCAAATGCCATGTTTTATTTTCCAGTTTCCTAATTTAGTTTTGTCACGCAGCTTCTTAAAGTCGGCTTCCATTGTGACCCCTTGATTTTGAGCTGACAGTCTGCAGATCATCTCCTACCTTGGGTTTGAGACCGGGTTCTTGTATACAGCAACTCCGACTTTCCTTCCCCCGTTTCTCTATCTTTCCTCCTCATCGCAACCATTTTTCTGCCTCTCCGCAATCCTCATGCGTTTCTATATCAGGTGAGCTTGACTTTTCTAGGGTTTGAGTATACATATATCCCTATCGACAATGGGGGTCTCGCCTTCCCTTGTTTCCTCTTCCGCACGGATTCCTGGTTGAACCCCAACTACCCGCCTATAAAAGCAGACTCCCCGACAATCCTCGAGCATCTTGTGATCTTCGCTAACCGCCGCTTTGGAATCAATCGCCCTGCAACCCCGTCTCCCTACTACCGCTCTCTGTTCCAGCTATAGCGACCTCGCCTGAGGTGTTCCGTGTTCAACAGACATTTTTTCTGGGTGTGGTTCGTTTCCCGATGGTGTGGTCGAGCTTCGCGTGCTATCAGTGCGTGTGCATATAAGGTACATCGGTTTCCCCTCTTTTGATTGGGTTTCCGCTTCATCTAAAATCACCGGCAACTGGTTACGCTTCTCGTCGTGTTCTCTACCCTCTCGCTCTAATTTTGGGTTCTAAACTTCTCCCCGCTGTTGTTTGGCTCCTCGCTGGTTCGTCTTCGCCACTCAGCTACCCCAATTTGTATTGAATTTTACGACGAGGTTTTCTCGAGCCTCCATGGACTGTTCTTGCTGCGGTCTGGTTCCTTGAGTTCGTTGAATCTTTGGGAACAATATTCCTTTAGGTACTTCAATCTGGTTCGGCTTGTTTCGCAAGTAGGTGCTCAAGATATCTTGTTGTGCTTCAGCTATCGCGTGGTCTTCGCGAGGGGAACAAAACCCCATTGTAGATTGTCATCTCTACCCCTCTCTGTGACCTTCTTTTTTAGTTTTCCGACCGAGGGTATTATGGTCTTTTCACCCAAGTTCTTTTGTTTGCCTTGCGCGAAGTCTTGGCTGACTTGGTTTAGTAGTCCGCTGACATGGACGGCCCCGATTTGCCGGCCCAGGTCTGCTGGCCTCTCCCTCTCTCTATTCACTCTCGCAGCTTTTGAGCGATGATGTGGCTTTCTCCTAATTTTTGATTGGTTGGTCTTATAAAATTTATTATTAATTATTTATTGATGATAAAAATATTTAAAAATAGTTGTTGAATTCAGAAAAATAAGACCTATCTAATGGTATAGATTTTGATACCTAAATCCAAAGATTAATAATAGGTGTTTTCAATGGATGTAATTAATGATGAATTAACTTGTAAAAAGCATAACTAATTATATATAAGTCAAAAAAATATAATAAAATATATTTTGGGCACCTAATGACATATACTAAAATATGACATGGTTTTGGAAACCTAATTCGCATAATGATAAAAGGTGATTTTTAGGGTTTTGTATAATTAATGGGATCCTAACCCGAATTCCACATAAATGCTTAATAGGTTCTTTGGATGCCTAGGCTTGGACATAGAGGTGACTTTAGATCATTGACTCTAAAGTTGAGGTATGTTGTATCCCCTATTCCTCAATGTTGAGCAATTAACCTATCTTTTCATTCTGTTTATTTTGGACAATAGCCTACACATATGTCTTTTATTTTGGAAATATTAGTTCATGTGAACTACTTTGCTTTGTTATTGATCTTGTGATCATGGATATTCTCGTGACCCTATTTCTTATGCCTTGATGCAAGTTGTACTTTTGATGATATATACCCACTATGATGTGGATTTTTACTTGGAGATATATTCCCACTTTGAAGTGGATTTGTTTATATGTTTGTGTTGCCCATTGTGTAATGGCAACATTATAATCTGACTATACTTTTCTACTTGTGTCTACATTAAATATGCTATGTGATTCAAAAGCACTAGATTAGTGTAATTACATTGGTTTTGGGGTAGTATTCCCCTATTGTTTATTTGGAGGGTGGCAGTATACCATTCCTATGTAATTGAGTGTGGTAGTAATCCATACTCAACTTTATATATTGGGAGATTGGCATTATTCCTTTCTCTATTAGGTTTCAACTTTATGTGTGTTCGCCGCCAACTGTTTATATTGTTCAAGGGCTATGTTTATCTCACATGCATGCAAGTTTGATGATGTTGGTGGGGTGTGTGCCCTACTACATATTTATGTGCTTTTGTTGCACAATCTTTATTATTTTGGTTAAGGCAAGTATCCTCTTTTATCATGTTATGATGATTCTTTTCTTTTATGCCTGATTGGGTAGTCCTTATCTCTTACATGGGAAGCCTTTTATACTTATTGGCCCTTTTTATATATAGATTGCTCAATTTCCTTTTAGTATGCACATACCACCCTTTGCTGATGTCTCCTATTATTTCTCTTTTGCTGGGGTATGCTTCCAACCCTAAATGGATGATCTGGATGACAACACATGTTGATTTGGACTTAGATTGTGAAGTTAAAGTTTGGAGACAATCTTGAGGTGGTTTAGATTTCCTATACATGGATCCTTATGATGTAAGTTTAAGATGTTCCCCTATTTTATAATTGAATATAGTCATATTTTTATTCCGCTGCTATACTTTGGTCTTTTGTTACCATTATAAAAAGATTTAAAAATTTACACCCACTCCATCATACCTTCTGAGTGTGTTTGGACTGGAGGTTTATTGTTCAAATATTTAGTAAGGAGGTGTTGTCACTTTTTTACAGTATGGTATCAGAGCCCATGGTAGTCGGAATATGACTATTTCAATTTTTTCTCCCTTGTTTGACCCTTGAGTTAGATAGTGCCTTTAGAAGTGATTTTCACCCTAGATTTGATCTATGATGACCTTTTATGCAATAATGTTTGGTTTGAGGACAAGATTAGGTTATGAGGAAATATTCATATGGAAATATTGTGACTTGGTTTTCACAATTGATTTCGGATCCACATTTTAATTCATCTCAAAAAGTTTTCATCACCAAAAATTATTTTCAATTATACTACTATATGTACAAAAGTTTTCTTTGATTTATCAAAGTTTTCTTGAACTGAGTCACAATGAAGAGAATTTCTAGTTTGATTAGAATCTAACCCTAGTTTTGTGACTAGGATTGATATAATGGTGTAGTTGACCTATCCCATAACTTTTGGATGTTGATGAAGGGTTGATAGGTTAGAAACACAAGGACCCAACCCTAGATGGTGACTTGATAGTGAGAAACATAAATCTCTAAAAATTTCACAACTAAGAGATGTGGGTAGCTCTAAAAAATTATTTAGTTTGACTTGTTAGGTTGAACCCTTTAAGGGGTGGAGAGTAGTTAGTTGTTGATGCTTGGATCAATAGATTTTGAGGACAAAATCCTTTTAAGGGGTGGAGTGTTGGAACATACCAGATCTTGGACCCTACCCTAGAACTGTGACCTTTTGGGTTTGACCAAACAAAGTTAAGGCTAGAGTGATCCTAATAATCTAATGTGTGAATAATGTAATATAATACGTGATAATAAGATGATAAATAACTTAATTGGATGCATAATGATGTTAATGGGCCTCCAATGGGCCAGATGACAAAACCCTTGCAAGAAATTCTTAAAAGTGGAAATCAACTCCAAAATCGTAATCTATACATAAAAATAAGTTTACATGTCAATTTTCATCTAATTTGTACAACCTTGAAATAATATGGTAAGTTAGGAGAGAGAAATTACTTTAAAAGGTGTAATTAATAAATAAATGTAATACATTACACCAAAAGTTGGAAACAAAGGCAAATTCATATTTAACACACTTAAGTTAACTTGGGGATGACGTTTCACCTAATTTGGATAATCCATGTGTCATTAATGCATAGGAAAGACAAACAAAGAATATGTTAAATAATACATCTAAAGCTTCCAAAAGTGAAATCTAATTAGAGATTCAGAATCTACATATATTAATTGGCCTATGTGCCAAATCTCACTTAAGTTGGAATATGTTTGCACCATTAATTGAAGAAAGAGAAAAAGGAAATCGAATACAAGTTTCACTTTAATAATCATCCTATTCAAATGCCACATTTTATTTTCCAATTTCCTAATTTAGTACTGTCACACAGCTTCTTAAATTCAGCTTCCATTGTGACCCCTTGATTTTGATCTGACAGTCTGCAGATCATCTCCTACCTTGGGTTGGAGACCGGGTTCTTGTGAACAACAACTCTGACTTTCCTTCCCCCGTTTCTCTATCTCTCCTCATCGCAACCATTTTTCTGCCTCTCCACAATCCTCATGCGTTTCTATATCAGATGAGCCTGACTTTTCTAGGGTTTGAGTATACATATATCCCAATCAAAAATGGGGGTCTCGTCTTCCCTTGTTTCCTCTTCTGCACGGATTCCTGGTTGAACCCCAACTACCCGCCTATAAAAGTAGACTCCCCGACAATCCTCGAGCATCTTGTGATCTTCGCCAACCCCCGCTTTGGAACCGATCGCCCTGCAACCCCGTCTCCCTACTACCGCTCTCTGTTCCAGCTACAACGACCTTACCTGAGGTGTTCCGTGTTCAACAGGAATTTTTCTGGGCGTGGTTCGTTTCCCGATGGTGTGGCCGAGCTTCATGTGCTATCGGTTCGTGTGCATATAAGGTACATCAGTTTCCCTTCTTTTGATTGGGTTTCCACTTCATCTAAAATCACCGAGAGCTGGTTACCCTTCTTGTCGTGTTCTCTGCCCTCTCGCTCAGATTTTGGATTCTAAACTTCTCCCCATCGTTGTTTGTCTCCTCACTGATTCGTCTTCGCCACTCAGCTACCCGAGTTTGTTATGCATTTTGCGACGAGGTTTTCTCGAGCCTCCATGGACCATTCTTGCTACAGTCTAGTTCCTTGAGTTCATTGAATCTTTAGGAACAATGTTCCTTTAGGTACTTCAATCTGGTTCTGGTTGTTTCGCAAGTAGGTGCTCAAGATATGTCGCTGTGCTTCAGCTATCGCGTTGTCTTCGTGAGGGGAACAAAACCCCATTGTAGATTGTCATCTCTACCCCTCTCCGTGACCTTATTTTTTAGTTTTCCGACCGAGGGTATTATGGTCTTTTCACCCGGATTCTTTTGTTTTCCTTGCATGAAGTCTTGGCTGACTTGGTTTAGTAGTCCGCTGACATGGGCGGCCCCAATTGGACGGCCCAGGTCTGCTGGACTCTCCCTCTCTCTCTTCACTCTCGCAACTTTTGAGCGATGATGTGGCTTTCTCCTAATTTTTGATTGGTTGGTCTTATATAATTCATTATTAATTATTTATTGAAGATAAAAATATTTAAAAATAGTTGTTGAATTCAGAAAAATAATACCTATCTAATGGTACAGATTTTGATAACTAAATACAAAGATTAATAATAGGTGTTTTCAATGGATGTAATTAATGATGAATTAAATTGTAAAAATCATAACTAATTATATATAAGTCAGAAAAATATAATAATAATATTTTGGGCTCCTAATGACATATACCAAAATATGGCATGGCTTTGGAAACCTAATTCGCATAATGATAAAAGGTGGTTTTTAGGGTTTTGTATAATTAATGGGATCCTAACCCTAATTCCACATAAATGCTTAATATGTTCTTTGGATGCCTAGGCTTGGACATAGAGGTGACTTTGGATCATTGACTCTGAAGTTGAGGTATGTTGTATCCCCTATTCCTCAATATTGAGCAATTAACCTATCTTTTCATTCTCTTGAATTTGGACAATAGCCTACACATATGTCTTTTATTTTGGAAATATTAGTTCATGTGAACTACTTTTCTTTGTTATTGATCTTGTGATCATGGATATTCTCTTGACCCTATTTCTTATGCCTTGATGCAAGTTGTACTTTTGATGATATATACCCACTATGATGTGGATTTTTACTTGGAGATATATGCCCACTTTGAAGTGGATTTGTTTATATGTTTGTGTTGCCCATTGTGTAATGGCAACATTGTAATCTGACTATACTTTTCTACTTGCATCTACATTAAAAATGCTATGTGATTCAGAAGCACTAGATTAGTGTAATTACATTGGTTTTGGGGCAGTATTCCCCTATTGTTTATTTGGAGGGTGGCAGTATACCATTCCTATGTAATTGAGTGTGGCAGTAATCCATACTCAACTTTATATATTGGGAGATTGGCATTATTCCTTTCTCTATTAGGTTTTAACTTTATGAGGGTTCACCGCTAATTGTTTATATTGTTCAAGGGCTATATTTATCTCACATGCATGCAAGTTTGATGATGTTGGTGGGGTGTGTGCCCTACTAGATAACTATGTGCTTTTTTTGCACAATCTTTATTATTTTGATTATGACAAGTATCCTCTTTTATCATGTTTTGATGATTCTTTTCTTTTATGCCCGATTGGGTAGTCCTTATCTCTTGCATGGGAAGCTTTTTTTACTTATTGTCCCTTATTCTTTATATATTGCTCAATTTTCTTTTAGTATGCACATACTAGCCTTTGCGGATATCTCCTATTGTTTCTCTTTTGCTGAGGTATGCTTCCAACCCTAGGTGGAGGATGGATGGCAATGCATGTTGACTTGGACTTAGATTGTGAAGTTAAAGTCTGGAGACAATCTTGAGGTGGTTTAGATTTCCTCTACATGGATCTTTATGATGTAAGCTTAAGATGTTCCCCTATTTTATAATTGAATATAGTCATGTTTTTATTCCGCTTCTATACTTTGTTCTTTTGTTACCATTATATACATATTTGAAAATTTTACACCCACTCCATCATACCTTCTGAGTGTGTTTGGACTGGAGGTTTTATTGTTCAAATTTTGAGTAAGGAGGTGTTTTCACTTCTTTATAGGCATCTTCCTCAAGCTATTTTTCTTTCATTCCATTGGAGGAAACCATATAAGAAAGTGATGTTTTCGGCAACCACACTGCCCAATGTCCAAAAAAACTATCACAGTCAAAGTCCAACTTGGTATCACTCCTGGAAAACTTTGTTTCAACTCAAATGAAGAAAACTGATGAGTTCAACTGTCATAGGATGTTTATGAAGAATATCGTTCATCACCTCTCTTCTAAGGTGGATGAATTCGCCACTCATACACAAAGGTTGGAAAATCAAATTGCTCAACAAGCACTCTCCAACCAAACAACAACTTCAGGTTCCTTCCTTATTCAATCTGATATTGTATTCCACAACAAAATACACAATATCTTTTGGGAGTGGTGTTGTTCTCAGAGAAACTCTTTTGCAATCAAAGAATACATCAGATGAAGTTGTTGTCTTTGATGAACATTCAGAAAGTGAAGTTCAAAGGGAGAAACGTGCAACACTAGCTCCACTTGATGATTTTTCAAACAAGCCACATCACCCCTTTCAACACATCTTTGATATCATGTACAACAATAAGGAAATTCTCTTTGAATTATATTCTTCTTGTCTTAAAGAAAAGTATGAAGGGACAAACAACAAAAATGTCCATATGACTATTCCTATTACAAATCATAAGTATACATCTCTATTCCAAATAAAAAACAAATTGACAAAGAGGCGTAGATCCTTAGCACATCAATTTCCAACCTCAAATCAAAGCACTAGAGTTCCTTCTCTGCTAAAGTAGAATAATGAAGTGTCTCACCCCAGATTTTGAATGGAGGACCTTGTGGGAGTTGACCCCACAATTACTATAGATTTCATTTTAAGCATTCTCTCAAGAACTTTCTCTTTCAAAAATAAATTTTCCATGGATGAATGCAACAATCTAGACCTTATAAAGCATATATCATCGCCATTGTAGGTGTCATAGAAATGTCAAGGAATAGAACTTATTTTTGCATAAATTCAATGAAGAACGACATATCCAACCTAGCACATGATGTGTCACAACTTTTAAAAAGAAGTTCAAGAAAAATGTGCAGGGTACACGGCATTTCACTACTAACACACAATGTTTATCATCCCAAAAACCTTTTGATGAAGCTGCTGAAATTTTACACAATGTTCGTTCATTGATGACAGACTTGGTGGAAACTTACACATCATGTGTTAATTAATACATGACGTGTCACCATCAACCTGGAAATATGAAAAAGATATTGGAATCCTACACTATGTGTGTAACTTAACACACGACTTGTGGGAGTTGACCTTCCAAGGTTCAACATCAAATTTTTCTAATGTTTAGGCACATCGTGTGTGTTTCCATACATAGTGTGTCTGGATGTTAGAATTAGGTTTTTAACCCAATTTCAAGAAAAATCTCTCTCCACCCTATCATTCACTTACACCATGTTAGAGAGAGAACCCGACACCACCTATGTGTGTGGACCAGCCCACCGTGACTAGTCGTGTGTGTCATCTTCATTGTCATTGATGAGATCCAGTCCCAATTATTCATTGTGCACCTCCCACCACTCGTGCTCAACCTCCAAGATGCCTCTTGGTCCTCCCTCGCCATCAACCCAGTCACAACTAAGATCAAATTTATCATCCTTGCTGCTATTACACGCCATTGGCACCTCCCTACTCCTTCAATCTAGTTCATCCTCGATCAGAGATCACCGCCAAGTTTAGAAAACATGTTGTGATTCAAAGCAAACATGCCATGACCTCTCACTCATCTTCAACCTATGAACTACCTCATCTCTAGAACATACAACCTATTTTCCATAAGACACATTGTGGAAGGTCGTTCATCAACAACTTCTCCTAGCCCACTTGACATGTCGTGTGTTGCATAGTACACATCGTGTCCTTGTATTCTAAAACTTCATCAAACCATCAATCTCACCCATCGAGCAAGCACAAAGTTCCACACAGGGGAGAGTTCTTCTTCTAACCCATGGTACATCTTCTCCACTCAATTCATGGTCACAAAAGAGAAGGACAAGATTTACCTAAAAATAATCACCTGTAGGGTCTTTCCTACAAGATTTGTTTGTGAAGGGACTTTGAAGGCGCTTAGCTTAAAAGATGAAGTCCTAGGAATTCTTGACGAGCTAGGACTCAAGTATACATGTTGTACAATAAACCACACATACCCTAGGCTTAGTTATAAATCTCTAACTACCTTGAGGGATGAGGATGATCCTAGAAAGCCACATCAGCCTTTTTCTATCATTACTTTCTGACTTCTGGGTCATGGTTACAAGATCACTTTTAAATAATTCCATGATGCCCTTCAGTGCCTACTATGGAGGAGCAATGCCATACCCTCTTCAATTAATTGTGATGAATTTTGGAGCAGGATCATCAAAGACAACATTCGTGAGGCTGCAAAAGCTAGGGAAACGCATATCCACAACCCCATTTTCCATTATATGCACGGGATTCTAAGCACTTGTGTATTTGCAAGAAAATAAATGCAAGGTGTTTTTGGTAAGATTTATCAATTTTACATGTGGGATATGCTGCATAACTTCAAAATTAATGTTGTCTACTATATCCTCTATCATTTCTTTGAGATGAAATGTAGAAAACCTGGAGACATTAGGACTAGAAGATTTATAACCCATATCACCTGTAAATTCAATCTTGAACTTACAAGATTAGAAATTGCTCCTTGGAGGAACTTTATCAATCTCAAGCTTCTTATCTTTTCTAGATTGATTGTTAGGGATCTTTTTGATGATGAAAAATTCAAGTAGTATATGTTGATCATGAAGAGTACATTGAGCTCCCTGATCCAGAGGCAATCACTTTGATAAATAGAGAAATTTGGAAATTTAGTTTTGATGAGGAGACTAAATCTAATGACCAAGACAACACTTCCACTGATGTTGCAGCCCACCTCTACCTCCCTCCACCAACATGTAGACAGTGTACAGATTGACTGTGCTTGACATCCAAAACCTCTGTTGCTATAGTTAACACTACTTTGATCAGCAAGATGCCCATTTTGACATGAAGAGCCATCATTACTCTAAGATGCACAACATTATCTAGAGGATGGATATGTGGCATATCTCTCAAAGAAACTATACCATGTCTCAACCACCTCAACCACTACAACATGAGCAACCTCCTATGGATATCCCTGATGATGATTTTTTGTAGAAGCATTTTCCAATTGGAGATGAGGGCACTCACTCTTCTTTCTGATTCTCTATGGAAGGTACCCAGTTGCTACCAACTTGAGTTTGATCGATGCAGTGAAAACACTAAAAATTTCAAGCTTGGGGGGGAGCAACCAACCAGTAGTGTAGTTGTAGTTTCTTTTCATCATATTGTTTCATGTTTTTTTCCTAAGTTATGTTTTAGTTATGGAAAATCTAGTATAATGAGGCCTTTTCCTTGTTCTTAGATTGATGTTCTCTTAAGATGAATTGTTTTTCCTTTATTAATTTGAGAAATTCTACTTGAAGAAAATTGAACAAGTCATTCACCAATTAAATGAAACCCTTATCCAGCAACAAGCACTTAAAGTTTGGTTCATGCTTCTTGTTGACTCAAGGTCTAACTTGACTAAACCCTGGTTTTGATGATGACTAACCATTCCACTTATTTGTGTTTAATGCTTCTACTTGAGTGATTTTAGATTAGGTATAGAAACACTCCAAATGCCTTAACTTGCACATCCTAACTTGGAGAAAGACAAGTCAAAAATAAATGTGGAAAAGACCTCAAATCCATTATAATTATGTTGTAAATCACTTGTATTGATTGTATGACTTGTAATTAAGCTAAGAAAAAATTAGGAGACTTAGATCGAATATCTAAAAACTTTTATGGAACTTCCCAAAATTCATAATAGGGATTTTGTCTGCCGAGTTTCATCTATGATAAACTCAACAAACATCCTTGATGGATCTTGGGAACTGTCAGGGTCAACTCAGTTTCCTTAGGACAAACTCGACCGACACCCTTGCATAGGAAAATCAATTTTAAGGCATAGGCTGAGTTTCATCTATGATAAACTTGACCGAAAACTCAAAATTGATTTGTTCCATAGTGCTACCGTCTGATTTCCCAAAAGTAAACTCAACCGATCACACTATACAGAATGTGCAGAAAAAGTATTTTTTTGTCGTTGGAGTGTTGTGAAACTAGAAAATAGATCTATAGAAACACCTCCAAACAACATGAATTCATCCTTAAGTGTTCCAACTGGGTAGTAGGCATCCCCAACTATAACTAGGACCCCTTGGGTTTCATCCCATGATTAGATGACCACTATGAAGGTCCCTATATTATAGTTGAGTGCCTCCAAGAGCCTCCTTCCACTCTGAAGCTTAATCACTTGCTAGATTCATTAGAGTGAGTAGGGGATTTGTAAGAGAGTTAGTCCTACATATGTATCATGTGAATCTCTCACTTCCTTCACCTCCCAATCTCTCTTTATACCATGAAGATGAAGGTCCTCTCTCTTATCTAAGAGAGGTGAGGAAGCAGGGAAGGATTCCCTTGGTGAAAACTTCTCCTTGGAGAAGGTGAGTGAAAGATCCAAGTCAAGAGTGGGTAATTTCTTCAGGGAGGAAGACTTGTTGCAAGAGTGAGTAAGTCCTTGGTGAAGGCAGAAGACTCTTTGCAAAAGTGGGTAAGTCCTTGGTGAGGTATAAGACTCCTGGTCATGGATGGGTAAGTCCTTTGTAAGGTTATTGTGATGCCCCGAACCCCATGCCATCTCGAATGACCCCGAAGATCGGAGAGTCAACCTTGGTAAACCACCCTTAACTTTTTCTTTTCTTAATCACTTAAAATTAACCTAAAGGAAATTCTTATAACTTGGAATAAATTGAAATCTTACTAAATTGCGGAAGCAACTACTATTTACATTACTAGATAGGTAAAGCAGATTTACACCACATATTATATTTTTCATGCAGAATATAAAGCACAACAGATAACTTAAAACTAATATACTGGTTACATTACATTCTCCCTCTACCACACCACATGCCCATGGACTGAGGGGAAAGGACTAAGAGACCTATATTCTAACTATGAACTACCTTCTAAGAGCTTGGATGATAAGATCCTTCAGCTTCCTTGTGCTGACGTTGACCTAAAAAAATATTTTAGTAGGTTGGTGAGCTACTGGCTCAGTGAATAGGATTTCACCCAACCATTGCAGATAACTAATTTATGTTTATTAAACTGGAATAAAATGTAGGAATTACTACACTGAGTAGATCTAACAATTATAATTAAATACCACAGGGAATGTAAATATTACATATAAAGAACAACTACTGTAAAATTGTACCTGAATCTTTCTTAACCTTTCTTACTTATGAGAAACTCTTTAAACTTGTATGAACATATTTTAGCTTATGTCCTAATCATACGCAGTGTACTCTACATATGAAGACTCGTAGCAAACTATGATCTCATCGTAGAAGACTCAGCTGACACACCCGGTAATGCTAAGCCTGACTACGTCACTGGTCTGCAATAGGAAAATGGCTCTCTGGCCTCGGCACACCTATTATGCTATAAAAACTGTACTCCTCCTCTAACCTGAGCACACAGGCAAAGAGTCAAGCCACCTATTGGATTTACTGTACTCTAGTGCCACTCGGATCTCTGGTTGATGTTGGATACGACATTTTGTATTTTAAGGAGACTTTCACTAGGGCTTCGCCCCCCGTACCACCTGTTAGTACGTTTCGACCCCTGTATACTAGACACTGCTAGGGTTAGGTCGTTTCATCCCTACGACGCAGACCTCTCATAGGGAATCTACAGTGTTCAGGGCTCTTAAGTCTATTATTTTATTATTTTTAGAAATCTCTTACTATATTGTATCCTTTCCTTACTTATACTTGACTCTGGTATCTCTATGGTACCGCGTATATTTATTTGAAGTTTATAATAGAACATGTATATTATTCTAAACTTGACAGAGCAGTAAAATCAAAACACTATAATATACTGAGAAATCAACATTTTATACCTACATGCAGACTAAAATTCTTAATTAAACAAAATACATGTTAACTTGGCAGTTTATGCACTAGAATCATGCAATTGAACTTCTTAATATACTAATAAGAGTTAATTACTTGACATACGAGTAATCGTCATTTGCACCTGTAAATTTTTTGTACTTTTTTGGAAAACGTGCACCTCAACCCAAATATTGAGTTGTGCATCACATAACAAAATGAAGAGTTAATTACTTGTCATGGAAAGAATTATTAATAATAACTAAGAATTTCTCATAATATTCTTAAGAAACGTGCCAATTTGTGTAAATACTAAATCACACACATTAACTATAACAGAGAGCATGCAACAGATTTATATTGAGACATTGTGTGTCATTGTCTATTTCTTTAAATCGTGCAATTAGTTAATTACTAAAATCGTATAGCCTGGGTTTATACCCAAACTGTACAGCTATTGGAAATTCGGGCAATGTGTGAATGTCTTTAACCTATAAACTGTGCAGTTTAGGATTTGATCAATCATATAGTTTCAGTAATCCAAATCATACAAATTAGTTAATATAACGAGGGTCATGTAAATGTGAAGAAGAAAAAAGTGCAATGAGAAGTCAGGTGATGCCAAGACTGCCTGATACTTGGGTAATCGATGTTACCCGTAATACACACAAATCTAACCAAAATTGTTTGTTTCATGAAGTCAATACTTGATTAGTGAGTGAAATTCTACTCACAGTGGGTTGAGGTGATCGAAAATCAACCAAAAATGCATCCAAATTCCACTTCCAAACGTCCACGGGGTTGTCTTCAACCTTGGTTCAGCCTTGGGACAGACCTACTTCACGCACAGGTGGAAAGGAGCTGAGCAAGGTGCTAAATCGAGGGTTGGGAGTTATGGAATCCTACCTTAAACTCACGACCGAGGTCAAAGTTGCCTTTACTTGGTGTTTTACTACACCCAAGGGGCTCCTGGCCGTGCACCTGCTACTGCTTAGCCGGCATAACACCTATTGGTCGGGGCACCACCCTAGTAGTCGGGGCACTGCGTTTTCTTGTTTGGACCTCAAGCTGAGCTCAAGGCCGTCATTCCTTGGTGTTTCCTTGTGCCAATCGGCCCTTGTCATTACTCCTAGACGCTGGTCACTGCTTCTTGGTCGTGGTGTTGCGTAACAGGTCAGGCTATAGGTGGGGTGCCGCTAGGGCGAGGAAGAGGAAGGAGAAAGGAACAAGAAGAAGAAGGAAGGAGAAAGTGGAGGTGGTTCCCTGTTGGCTCGAGGCTAAGGGGCTCAAAAATTGCCCCGTCCTTATCTCCCTCTATTGCGATCGTGCGATACTTGGGCTCCTACTTCAAGCGGTGCTTAGCACCGATCGGGTGAAAGGGGAAAGGAAGATAAGGGAAAAGGATATTAAAGCTATTAATGGAAAGATTGCAGCCAAGTCCAAAAACCTTGAAAACATCATAACTTTTGCCTCGAAGGTCCGATTCAAATGATTTCTTTTGCAAAATTTCAAGCACGAGATCCACTACAACATTAAGGCATGAAAACATATCAACTATCTTGTCTCAACTTAATAAAAGCACTAATCGCATCATGAACACTTATCTGAGCTTAATCAACATGATGATGCACTAATCACTGTACTTACTAGTTAAACTCGGAGTGGGTCATAAAAATCTCCCTCCCTTATAAGAATTTCATCCTAAAATTCCTAAAATAGAAAAGGAAACTTGTTACACATCTCAGACTCAAGCTCCCATGTGGCTTCCTCTAAGTTGTGGTTCCTCCATAAAACCTTCACTAACGGTATCTCACGATTCTTGAGTTTCTTCATCCTCCGATCAACTATTTGTACTAGTCCTTCAGCATTGGACACATGTGTTCTGAGCTGTGCAGGTTTTGGGTCCATTATCTTCTCTATACCAGGGAAACACTTCTTCAGCATCGATACATGAAACACATCATGTGGATTAGCCAACTCAGATGGCAAATCCAACATATAGGCTACAGGTCCAATCCTATCAATGACAGGATATGGGCCCATAAAACTAGGAGTTAGTTTGCCTCTCTTGCCAAACCTCAACACTCCTTTTCATGGTGAAACTTTCAGATACACTTCATCACCAACCTCAAACTCAAGAGGTCTATGCCTCTTCTCAACGTAACTCTTCTTCCTGTCATGTGCAACTTTCAATTGTTCTCTAATCACTATAATCTTTTCTATAGTCAAATCCACTATCTATGGTCCAAGAATCTCTTTTTCACCCACCTCGTACCAAAATATAGGTGATCTACATTTTCTTCCATATAGAGCTTCATAGAAGCCATACCAAGACTGGAATGGTGATTATTGTTGTATGCAAGCTCTATAAGGCTCAAGTGTTCTTCCTAGCTTCCACTAAAATGTAAGACACATGCTCTCAACATGTCCTCAAGAGTCTGAATGGTCCTCTCTAATTGACCATCCATCTGTGGGTGAAAAGTTGTACTGAATCTCAACTTTGTGCCTAAAGCATGATGCAACTGATTCGAAAACATGGATGTGAACTTAGGATATCTATTTGATATTATTGAAACCGGGATACCATGCAACCTGACTATCTCATCCACGTATATATTAGCCAATTTCAGGACATCAAAGGTTGACTTAATAGGAAGAAAGTGAGCAGACTTGGTCAGTCTATCCAGAATTACCCATATCGAGTCACAACCTCTAAATGTCCTGGGCAACCCTACACAAAATCCATTGTAATATGTTCCCACTTCCACTGTGGTATAGGGAGAGATTGCAAGGCACCTACAGGTTTCTAATGCCCAGCCTTAACCTACTGACATACACTACACCTAACCACATACTTAGCTACATCCTTCTTCATACCTGACCACTGGTACAACTCCTTAAGATTCATGTACATCTTAATGTTTCTTGGATGCATAGCGTACATCGATGCATGCACTTCCTCAAGAATCTGTTCTTTCAAATCATTGTCTCCAGGTACACACAACCTGTCATGCTGATACAACAAACCATCATCTAAAAACCTGAACTCTGGTCTTTTTCCCCCTGTCATGTCCTGCATGATCTATTGTAACTCACTGTCACTCTACTGTAGTTCCTTGATCTGATCATAAAAGGTAGGCTTTGACTTGCATATGTGCAATCAAACCATTATGTTCTCTCACTCCTAAGTCTAAGTTCAACTTCTGCATCTCTACTAGCAGGTCTCTCATGAAACATGTCATAGAGAATACATCAGTTGTTGAACTTGACTTCCTGCTCAGGGCATCTGCTACCACATTAGGTTTTCCATGATGATAATATATCGTCACTTCATATTCCTTGATCAATTCTAACCATCTCCACTGTTGAAGATTCAAATCCTTCTAATTGAAGATATATTTCAAGCTCTTATGATCCGTAAACACTTGGAACGCCTCACCATAAGTATAGTGGTGCCATGTCTTAAGAGCATGAACTATTGCAGCTAACTCCAGATCATGTGTCGGGTAATTCTCCTCATTCGTCTTAAGCTATCTAGATGCATAAGCTACTACTTTGCCTTCCTGCATCAACACACAACCAAAACCTCTCCTTGAAGCATCACAAAACATTGTGTAGTCTTTATCTGCCTCGGGTAGGATCAACACTGGTGTTGTAGTCAGTCTCTTCTTCAAGATCTGAAAACTCTTCCCACAGTTGTCTAACCAGACTAACAGTGCATCCTTTCTCATTAAGCGTGTCAGAAGTGACGCTACAACACTGAAGTTCTGGATGAACCTCCTGTAGTAACCTGTCAATCCTAAGAAGCTTCTGATCTCAGTAGGAGTTTTAGGCTGCCCCCACTATAGAACATACTCGAGTTTCTTAGGGTCAACACTTACTCCATCTCATGAAATGACATGTCCAATAATAGACACCTCAACTAACTAGAACTCATACTTACTGAACTTAGCATATAACTGGTGCTGTCTCAACATTTGTAACGCTATCCTCAGATACTTCTCATGTTTCTCATCATCTCTGGAATAAATCAGAATGCCATCTATGAAAACCACTATGAACTGATCCAAGAACGGATTGAAAATTCGGTTCATCATATCCATGAAAGCTGTTGGGGCATTAGTCAGTCCAAACGACATGACCAAAAACTCATAATGCACGTATCTTGTTCTAAAAGCTGACTTAGGAATATCTAAAGCCTTTATCCTCAACTGATGATATCCTGATCTCATATCTATCTTAGAAAAGATTGTCGCTCCATGCAATTCATCAAACAGATCATATATCCTTGGCAACATGTACTTGTTCTTGATGGTGATCTTATTCAACTGTTTGTAGTCTATACATAACCTCATAGTACCATCTTTCTTTTTCAAAAACAAGACTGGAGCTCCCCATGGTAAAGAACTAGGTCGAATGAAACCCTTATCCAATAACTCTTGTAACTGGATCTTCAGTTCCTTTGACTTTGTAGGTGCCATTCTATAGGCTGGGAGTGCTATAGGGTTACTACCTGGAAACACCTGGATCTCAAAGTCTATCTCTCTTTCTGGAGGTAAACCTGGCAACTCATATGGGAAAACATCTAGGAACTCACAGACCATTGGCACATCCCATAGGTTGACTGTGTTCTTCTCTGCTCTGATATCTACTACATGTGCCAGGAATGCGTCACAACCTTTCTGCAACATCTTATCAGCTATAGCGGTTGATATGATACACGTAGGCAAAACTTTTCTGTCTCCAAAAAAGACACAAGAAAATCCACCCTGTTGAAAGATAGCCTCCTTCTTCCAACAGTGGAGCTGAACTCGATATGTCTCTAGGAAATCCATACCTAAGATAACTTGAAAAGAGTTAATATCTAGGGGTATAATATTAACTACAATGGTGTAACCATCAAAGGTCAATAAACATCTGAGACAAAACTCTATCAACATTGTCGGTTCACCTAACAGCACCTTCAGCAACAACTCAAATGGTAACCCCTGGGTTAACAGGTTAAGCTCACAAGATAAATAACTCTGTATAAACAAGTGAATAGCACCCAGATCTATCAAAACTGTAACTAAAATGCTATTATAGAGAATTATTTCTCCTATAACTACTCGGGAAGAAACAATACCTTCTTGCTGTGTCAGAGAGAAGAAGTGTCCTGAAGCTCTTCCTCTCCCACGATGTCCTCGTTGTCCTTCCCTTCCACTGGGTGATCCTCCTCCTTAGGAACCTAAAGCTATTGAAGAACTCACTCCTTCAGTAGGAGCCTATCTCAGAACATTCTGGTATTATGACTGGGAACCCTGTGTTGCGACATACTGAAGTTGTGGACATTGCCTTCTGAAGTGTCCCACCTGTCCGTAGATGTGCCAACCCTAAAAATTTGCACCCCAACACTGACCGAAGTGCGGCTTTCTAAAGATATCACATATGGATGTATCATGTCTCTACGGTCATGTCACTGACACTGAAGATCCTAAAGACCTAGTTGGAGGTGTCCATGTAGACTGTGTATTCCATCTTCTGAAATTGGGCCTTCCTCCACTTGGTGAAAACTTAGATCCTTGTCTCCCAAAACAGCCAAGTCCTCGTCCTATCTTTGAAAAGAAACCACCACCTCCTCTATATCCACCACTGCTTTGTCCCCTTCTAATAAAGTCTCCAAATCTTTACTTACTCTCAGACTGCTTATCAACATTAATTGATTCTTCTACACATCTCGCTGCTTCCACAAATTCCCCAAAATTTTCTTTGTCTCTTCGACCAATGGCTGACACGGTGTGTCTAATCTCTGATCTTAATCCTTGTTGAAATCTTCTACACTTTTCTATATCATCAGGAACAAGTTGCAGACAGAAAATTGCCAACCTTGTGAAATATGCCTTGTATTCACTAATTGTCATACTTCCTTGTCTGATATTCTGCAGATGTCTTATCTTCTCACCCAGAAAGGTAGGTGGGTAGTACTTAAGATGGAATTCATCAACAAATCCTTCCAAGTCAATACTGTGTTCCTCCTTTTATCTTCCACTCCACGCCACCAGAGCTCTACATCACCTTTAAGAAAATTAACTACGTGATTGATTTGTCTTTCCTCAGACAACTCCATCAGATGGAACACTTTCTCTAACTATCTCAACCATTCATCAACCACTGTAGGGTCCATAGTTCCAATGAACTCGATACCTCCAAGCTTCGTAACCAGCTCATAGGATCTCGATAGATCCTTGTTGCTCGAGATAGAAGCTCACCTCTCCATCTTATACTTTTCCCTGGTCTTAAGAAACATCCTGCACATTCTTGATGCCTCATCCACATCATCATCACCACCTAGACCCATCACCTGAGGATCAGGTCCAATGTGGCTCTCAACTTGGTCCTCATGACCACGTCCTCTTCCTGCCATCTACAATAGCATAACAGAATACTTCCTGTTAGAAAATTATAGTTAGAAGGAAAACACCTAAGTCCTAATCCTATTGGTATCTTATCGTCCCCTGACTTTGGCTTAGACTAACTACGTACTCAACCTTGCTCTGATACCAAAACCTTATGATGTCCCGATCTCCGTTCCATCTCTAATGACCTCGAAGACCGAAGAGTCAACCTTGGTAAACCACCCTTGACTTTTTCTTTTCTTAATCACATCAAATTAACCAAAGGAAAATCTTATAACTTGGAATAAACTGAAATCTTACTAAACTACAGAAGCAACTACTATTTACATTACTAGATAGGTAAAGCAGATTTACACAACATATTACATTTTTCATGCGGAATATAAAGCACAACAGATAACTTAAAACTAATCTACTGGTTACATTACATTCTCTCTATACCACACCACATGCCCAAGGACCGAGGGAAAGGACTAAGAGACCTCTATTCTAACTATGAACTACCTTCTAAGATCTTGGATGATAAGATCCTTCAGCTTCCTCATGCTGACGCTGACCTGGAAAATATTTCAGTAGGTTGGTGAGCTACTGGCTCAGTGAATAGGATTTCACCCGGCCATTGTAGATAACTCATTTATGTTTATTAAACTGAAATAAATTGTAGGAATTACTACACTAAGAAGATCTAACAATTATAATTAAATACCATAGGGAATGTAAATATTACATTTAAAGAAGAACTGTTGTAAAACTGTACCCGAATATTTCTTAACCTTTCTTACTTATGAGAAACTCTTTAAACCTATATGAATATATTTTAGCTTATGCGCTGATCATATGTAGTGTACTCTACATATGAAGACTCATAATGAACTACGATCTCACCATACAAGACTTAGATGACACACTCGGGAATGCTAAGCATGACTACGTCGCTAGTCTGCAATAGGAAAATGGCTCTCTGGCCTCATCACACCTATTGTGCCGTAAAAATTAGACTCCTCCTCTAACCTGAGCACACAGGTGGAGAGTCAAACCACCTATTGGCTTTACTCTACTCTAGTGCCACCAGGATCTCTAGTTTATGTTGGACACTACATTCTGTATTTTAAGGAGACTTCCACTAGGGCTTTATCCCCCGTACCACTTGTTAGTACATTATGACCCCCGTATACAAGACACTACCAGGGTTAGGTCGTTACATCCCCACGACATAGACCTCTCATAGGGAATCTATGGTGTTCAGGGCTCTTAAGTCTATTATTTTATTATTCTTAGAAATCTCTTACTATATTGTATTTCTTCCTTACTTATACTTGACTTTGGTATCTCTATGGTACCACATATATTTATTTGAAGTTTATAATACAACATGTATACCATTCTAAACTTGATAGAGCAGTATACTCAAAACACTGTAATATACTGAGAAATCAACATTTTATACCTACATACAGACTAAAATTCTTAATTAAATAAAATGCATGTCAACTTGGAACTTTATGCACTAGAATCATGCAATTGAACTTCTTAATACACTAATAAGAGTTAATTACTTGACATACGAGTAATCGTCATTTGCACCTGTAAATTATTTGTACTTTCTTAGAAAGCGTGTACCTCAACCCAAATCTTGAATTGTGCATCACATAATATAATTAAGAGTTAATTACTTGTCATGGAAAGAATTATCAATAATAACTGAGAATTTCTAATAATATTCTTAAGAAATGTGCCAATTTTTGTAAGTACTAAATCGCACACATTAATTATAACAGAGAGCGTGCAACAGATTTATATTGAGATATTGTGTGTCATCGTTTATTTCTTTAAATCGTGCAATAAGTTAATTACTAAAATCGTACATCCTGGGTTTATACCCAAACTGTACAGCTACTGGAAATCCAGGTCATGTGCTAATCTCTTTAACCTCTGAACTAAGCAATTTAGGATTTGATCAATCATATAGTTTTAGTGATCCAAATCATGCAAATCAGTTAATATAACTAGGGTCATGCAAACGTGAAGAAGAAAAATGTGCAATGAGAAGTCGGGCGATGCCAAGACTGCCCGGTACTTGGGTAATCACTGTTACCCGCAATACACACAGATCTAAGCAAAATTGTCTATTTCATGGAGTTAATACTTGCTTAGTGAGTGAAATTCTACTCACAGTGAGTTGAGGTGATCGAAAATCAATCAAAAATCCATCCATATTCCACTTTCGGATGTCCATAGGGTTGTCTTCAACCTTGGTTCATCCTTAGGTCAGACCTGCTTCACGCACAGGTGGAAAGGAGCTGAGCTAGGTGCTAAATCGAGGGCTGGGAGTTGTGGGATCCTACCTTAGACTCATGGCCGAGGTCAAAGCTATGTTTACTTGGTGTTTTATTACACCCAAGGGGCTCCTGGTCGTGCATTTACTGCTGCTTAGCTGGCGCAACATCTGCTTGTTGGGGCACCGCCCTAGGAGTCGGGGTGTTGTGTTTTCTTTTTTAGACCTCAAGCCGAGCTCAAGGTCGTCGTTCCTTGGTGTTTCCTTGAGCCAATCGGCCCTTGCCATTGCTCCTAGCCACTGGTCACTGCTGCTTGGCCGCAGTGCTGCACAGTAGGTTAGGCTGCAAGTGGGGCGCTGCTAGGGCGAGGAAGAGGAAGAAGAAAGGAAGAAGAAGAAGAAGAAGAAGAAGAAGAAGAAGAAGAAGAAGAAGAAGAAGGAAGGAGAAAGTGGAGGCGGCGCCCTGTTAGCTCGAGGCTAAGAGGCTTGAAAATCACCCCACCCTTCTCTCCCTCTATTGCGATCGGGCACTGCTTAGGTGCCTGCTTCAAGCAGTGCTTAGCACGAATCGGGTGAAAGGGGAAAGGAAGATAAGGGAAAAGGATATTAAAGCTATTAATGGAAAGATTACAGCCAAGTCCAAAAACCTTGAAAACATCATAACTTTTGCCTCGAAGGTCTGATTCAAATGATTTCTTTTGCAAAATTTCAAGCACGAGATCCACTACAACCTCAAGGCATGAACACATATCAAATATCTTATCTCAACTTAATCAAAGAACTAATTGCATCATGAACACTTATCTTAGATTAATCAACATGATGATGCACTAATCATTGTCCTTACTAGTTAAACTCAGAGTGGGTCATAACAGTTATTTTCTCCCTTGTCATCAAAGGGAAGGTTGAGTATCCTTGTCTTGGAAAAGGAATGTCATGGGTTTTAGTTCTTATAATGGAATATAAGGAGTGAGACATGGTTGAAAAATCATGGAGGTTGACCTCTCTAGGTAGTAGATGTACACTATCCTAGTTTGGAGTTAGGAACCACTATACATATATTGTGTTCTTGTTCTTATTCAATATCTTTCATCCTTGCTATGGATGTTAAGTTGCACTCAAATTCCATATATGCAACATTAGCTCTTGATATAATCTGAAGGTCTAATGAATTTGATTTAAGTGTCTTTTATCTCAATTAACCCCACCCCCCCTTCTTGATGCCATTATCAGTGATCCCAACAAGTGGTATCAGAGTGGGTATTTTCCAATCAATACTTCCATAAGTAGGAGAATATGGGAGATCATCAAGGTGGGAGATACATCATCAACATTCCAATATTTGATGGGAGTAACTTTCTTTATTGGAAGAGAAGGTTACAATACTACATATAAGGATCAAGTCTTGAGCTATGAGTAATGGTGGATCTTCCATACATGATACTAGAGACAAAGGTAGAAGAATGGGATGAAGCCACTTTGAAGAAAGCAACCTTGATGCTAGAGCCATCAACATTCTCAATGCCTCTCTTTCTCCTACTGGTTTCTACCAGATTTCTTCATGTGAAACAACTTATATGATATGGATAAATATATATGTCACTTATGAGGGGACAAAGCAAGTGAAGGAAACCAAAGTCTATATGCTGAAAGGCCTCCTTGAAAACTACAAGATGGGAAAGGAGGAGAGTGTATCCAAGATGTACTCAAGGCTGTATCCAAAATGTACTCAAGGCTCAACATCATTGTGAATAGTCTTGTCGTTCTTGGTCATCCTATCATTTGAGATGAGATAAACTCAAAGATCCTTAGAACTCTCCTCAGGAGGTGGCAATCCAAGGTGACCTCCATTGAAGAAACAAAGAGTCTTGGTGATATTCCTATTGAATAGGTCATAGGAAATTTACAAGCCTATGAAGTTAAACATGGCAAGAAAAAGAAGAAGAGAAAGAGCTCAAGAGAATGAAGAAGGCTAAAATCAAAGCCCAAGTGAAGCTATTGTTGGTCAAGCATCTCCATATTCTCAAATTGAAGAAGAGGATATGTAATTCATAGGAGACTTCACAAAGGAAAGTATTCCTCATCCACCTGGTGCTTCAAATGTGGAAAGATGGGTAACTTCAAGAAAAATTTTCCACAAGGAAAAAAGTCCCATTATCACAAGAGAATAGAAGAGAAACACAAAAAGAAGGAGAAATGGCACAAAAGCTCTAATGACCCCTCCAACTCAATCTCAAGGAAAGAATCAAGTGGAAAATCTAGCTCTAGCTCTAGTAAAGATGGAGAATGCCAATTTTCTCTCAGGGACTCAACAAGTGGAGTCTCAAATGAGGTAAATATAAACTCTTTAGATAAAGAATCTTTGGTTGCAATTATTCATGCTACTCGTGCCTCTCTTAAGTCTTCTAAAAAGAAAAAGAAAAGGATTGCCTGAATTGTTGATAATTTGCATGTAGAAACAGTTGATCTTGAACATGCTAAAATTTTCTTGCTAGATGAAAACAATGTCTCTCATAGACAATTTGATGCTCTTAAACATTGAAATGCTTCATTGCATGCTAAAATAAATGTTCTTAGATCTTGTTCTATTTTTGATAGAGAGAAAGAATTTGATGCTCCAAATTGTGAAAAGGATTATTTTATGACTAATTTTTTTCTTAGAGGATGACCTTATGAATGCTAGAGAAAAGATTGTTGAATGTCCTCTACTATTACTTCTGTTATTCATGATAATGTTATTTTGAGATCCTCTTTGCAAGAATTGTTATTTAGTAAAAAAGAATTTAAATGATATTCTACATCATACTACCAAACAAAGTGGTAGACATGGTATAGGATATGATAATAGCCAAAGGGAAAATATAGGCAAAGGACCTCCAATATTCCATAAAGAATCCTATAGTTCCAAGCCTAAGGGAACATGTTACTACTGTAGGTCATATTTCAATATGTTTCCCTTTAGGAAAGCACCCGAAAGCAAAATGATTTGGGTGGCTAAGCTAACCCCTCTGGAATAAAAAATATGATTGAGGACCATTTCATCTTTCTTCTTGTAGGTCACTTGCTAAATGGATTCACTTAAGCTATTGATTTGTGAATTGGTCTTTCAATCTACATAAAAGAAGAAAGGTGAGATGTGTATGGGGTGGTAACAAGTGGAAAAGAAATGGTAACAATAGAGGTAATAATACTCTTGCTGTGATCCAATCATAGCTGGTTTTTGTCAAGTTAGTATGCACTATTCATATGGTTTCTGAGTCAAATTTGACATATTTTGGTTCTCATCACTTTCTTGTTCAAAAACTATCCACGATGCTTTCATAGTGAACTACTAAATTGCTTATACATGTTTGGATATGACTTATATTTTTATCATATTCTATATATTTCTTTTCAAAATATGCGATTTTTGGTAGTATTTGTTGTTGGCCAAGTTTGTCCTCAAAGAAAGTTGATCGACAAGAACCAATGGGTGTTGCCCACACTTGTTGTCGGCCGAGAAGTTCAACCTAGAAAATCAACCAACAACACTGTGCATTGAATATACAAATGGTTTATAGGATGAAAATTTCTCTCTCAACTAGATTTTCTCAACCAATAGTCTTATTCTATGGCACTCTCCTTGGTACCTTTATATGTGCATATTGCCTTTATTTAAATTGCCTTTCTTACATATAGCTCTATATTTCTTAATTGCAATTGGTATCTCTATATCTTTAAATTACTTGTCTTGAGTTTTTATGCATGTTTTGATGATGATCTCTTTGAATCTCTTGGTTGTGATCTAAATTGCATCCGTTGTGCTCTAACTTGCTACATCTATCTAGTAGTATATTTTGATGCAACCTTGAATTTCTTAGTGGAAACCATCTTTTGGTAATGATGCATACTTGCTAGTGTGTAATACCCTTTTTTCTAAAATTATATATCTCTTTCTTTAGATATCTCTCTACATCTAATCATAGCTTGTTCCTTAACTTGAGCATCTTTTGCTATGATTTGATCCTACTAGTAGTTCTAAATTATGATATAATCTACTAGTAGTTCATCTAAATGTAGTTCTAGTCTTGTTCATCAATTGGCATCCAACTATATGCTATACATGTATCTTTTTCCTATATACTAAATCTTGCTCCTTAACTTTCATATCTACTATTTTTAGTTGCTTGCATAGCCTTGTGATGTGCAACAAATACTACATTATATGCAGAAATTATAGCATTTGAAGAATTTGTGCAATTTTGAATTTTCTGCTCTAGTGTCATATTTTGGTGCAAGACTAGTGTTTTTTATGAAGTATGGCCTTCTGATCAAGACTCATGGCTTTATGAGCCATGAAGTTTTTTGGGTGAATTTCATCATCTTGAGGGTCAAAATATGGTTTATCACTTTTCTCCAGCACATTATGTTATTATTTCAAGGACCCTTTGTTATTTTTCCTTGATTATTTGCTTGACGCATTTCCTTGATTATTTGCTAGAACTGCATCTAGGGTTGTTCTAATGCATGTCTTTATTTTCTTTATCTACATTGCTTGGAAAAGACCCTAGTTTTGGCTCTTATACACTCCCTTTATCTAAACAAGTTGTACTTTAGCTCTTCCACCCCCTCACTTTTTGAAATGAAAAAGGGGGAGAAGACATGTCTTATGAAAAGGGGAAAACACATATACGTAGAATACATATATGAGTAGAAGACATGTTTCTATAAATGTTGTGACAGATAAATATGGGGGATAAATATCATAAATTGATGGGGATTATATGAACACTAGAAGCATCAATTGAGGGGGAGCATATGAAATCAATTCTATTGAAACCCCTAGGCCTCTTCAAAGGTATGATTTTACTTAAATACTTTCAATACATTTATGGAATGGTTTTCATCTTCAATAAGGGGGAGAATGTTGACTCTAGGTCAAACTTGACTAAACCCTTGATTTGATTATGACTAACCATTCCACTTACTTGTGTCTAATGTTTCTACTTGAGTGATTTTAGATTAGGTATAGACACACTCCAAATGCCCTAACTTGCACAACCCAACTTGGAGAAAGACAAGTCAAAAATCAATGTAATTGAACTTCTGCAGAAAAGGTATCAAATCCATTAGAACTATGTTGTGAATCACTTGTAATGATTGTATGACTTGTAATTAAACTAAGAAAAAATCAGGAGCACTTCAATCCAATATTTAAGCACTTTTATGGCACATTACAAAATTCATCACAAGGATTTTTTTGGCCATGTTTCATCTACAATAAACTTGATTGACACCCTTGATGAATCTCAGGAACTGTCAGGGTCAGTTGAGTTTCCTCAAGGCAAACCTGACCAACACCCCTGCATAGGAAAAACAATTTTATGTCATGGCCTGAGTTTCATCTAGGATAAACTCGACTGATAACTCAAAATTCTTTAACGCATAATTCTATTGGTCAAGTTTCTCGAAAGTAAACTTGACCGACCACACTGTACAAAATGTGTAAATAAGTGTTTCTAGCCATTAGAGTGTTGCAAAACTCAAAAATAGATCTATTGCAACACCCCCAAATGACCAGAAATTGTCCTTAAGTGTTGCTATTGTCTAGTAGGCATTCCCAACTATGAATAGGATCCCTTGGGATTTATCCCATGGTTATTCAACAACTATGAAGGTCCCTATATGATATTTGAGTGTTTCCAAGAGCATCCTTCCAATCTTGATCTTAATGACTTGCTACATCCATTAGAGTGAGTAGGAGATTTGTAGAGAGCTAGTCCTACATGTATATCTTGTAAGGTTCTCATTTCCTTTACCTCTCAATCTCTCTTTCTACCATGAAGATGAAGGTTCTCTCGCTTGGCTATACCATGAAGATGAAGGTTCTCTCTCTTGGCTAAGAGAGGTGAAGAAGTATAAGGGAAGGAGTCCTTGATGAAAGCTTATCCTTCGTGAATGAGAACTCAAAGACAGAAGATCCAAGTCAAGAGTGGGTAATTCCTTCAAGGTAAAAAACTTGTTGCAAGAGTATGTAAGTCCTTGGTGAAGGCAGAAGACTCATTTCAAAAGTGGGTAAGTCCTAGGTTATGTAGAAGACTCTTGATCATGGATGGGTAAGTACTTTGTGAGGTTATTGGCTTCCTTATCCTTAAAGGGAAGGATGGGTATCCTTGTATGAGAAAATGTAGTATGTTTTAAATCTTATAATGGAAAATAAGGAGTGACACATGGTTGAAAGTTCCTAGAGGTTGAACTCTCTAGGTAGTGGATGTACACTCTCCTAGCTTGAAGTTTGGAACCACTATACATATCTTGTGTTCTTATTCTTATTCAATATCTCTCATCCTTTCTATGTATGTTTAGTTTCACTTAAATTCCATATATGCAACCTTATCTCTTGATATAATTTGACGGTCTAATGAATTTGGTTTAAGTTTTTTTGGCTCTATTCAACCCCCCTTCTAGAGCCCATCATCCATAATCCAACCATTCTAACTTGAATTCTCACTTTGGCACTATTGATTGTCAAATACATGTAACAATTCAATCTTTTTGGATTAATCAACACTACAACATTGTTTAGCATTCATGGTGCCTTTGCCAAGCTTTTATTGCATTTTTAGCTGTCAATGATTTTTTAAGTAAATGCATGAATCCAGTTGATCGTGAAATCTAGTGAACTCTCCTATGTTTTGGGGAAGAACTTTAGCTCAAGGCCATGTGGTTCCTAAGCAGAACTTGACTCATGAGTGAAAATCTTGGCTGTTTTTCGAATCTCACACATATACCTCATGAAAGATGGCTAAATTGTCAATGTATCATGCTAGCCTAGTGTAAGTCCAATCTGGCCATGACTGTTTAGTGATACATCATAAAAGAGGGTAAAATACCCCAACCGGTACTCCACATGTGCATAAGTCAAATTTAGTTTTCGAGTACCAAAACCCATTCCCCATTGCCACATTCTTTTTGAAGGAGATCACCATTATAAATTTTATGTTAACTTGAATTTCATTTTCTACATTCTTAATAATTAAGAGTGTCAAATTGTATATTCATCGGTTGTTTGACTTAGTCATCTAAATTCTACTTTGTGTTTTTATATGGATTATTCCATCTAGACCATTACCACTCTTGTTGAACTCAAATTTCTATCTGGGGTGTTCAAGCTTAATTCATGGTTAAAAAGCATAAATTCGTCATTAAGGTTGGATTGGTTTCATTCCTTTTTCCATTTCATTTGATGGGAAAATGTACTTGATACTTTCTACATTTATATTCCCAAGTTCTTTTTTCTTGAGGACAAGCAATGGCTCAAGCATATGGGGATTTGATGTGCATATTTTATATAGAATTTTCACCCACTTTTACACACATTTTCAATCCAAATTGTATCTCTTTTTGCCTCTAAACATACTTGATTTCTGACATTTTTAGTTTTTTTTTTTGGAAAATTGGGTAAGTATATTCCAAAAACCCCGGGAAGGGGACAAAATTACAAGTCACACCCTCACATGTGACTACATGCTCCTAAGAATTGGTTACAGTAGATCCCAATTCCTAGCAATAATAGGAGGTATATCAAGACATGATTTAAAAGTAAAGTACATTCTCCTGATCTCTATAGCAAGCTAGTTGAAGATGACAACAAAATCAGAAGTTCCACCATTGTGCAGTTGTTTATTGTGTTCTGCCCAAACAATGTGGATAGCTCCAGTAATAGCCCAAAGTTCAATGATTTTGAATTGTTTAGACCTCTTACCAAGGTCAGCTAGGCAGCCATATAGAGAATAAGAGGACTTGATGTTGAGTTTAAGCTTTGATCGACCCCAAATATATCTCCAGAACTTGCAACCTTCAAGCAAATGAGCAACTAAGTCATTGTGTTGGCCACACAATAAGCATGCTGGGACAGGAGAACCCGACTAGGAGCTAATCTTTTCCAATGTAGTAAGAACATTAGTGAGAGCTCTAAAGCTAGTGAGGCTCCACCTATGATAGTGCATGGAGGACCAGAGTCTTTCGTAAGCCTTGTCGAGTGGACGTTTTTGTCTGACATTGTCCCAAATATCCTTGTCCGCCCACATTGAGAAAGAAGGCCAAAGAGCTACCATACGTCTATGGCAAGTAGAATCACTCCTGGAATAAGTATCCAAGGAATCACCATACCTACAAGATAGCCATGATCTCCATATGCTTTGTGCTTGAGAAAACCTCTTAATACGACCCAAACTGTGGTAATCACCAAGTTCATCAAGTCTCTTTAGACCAAGACCACCTTCACAAAGTGGATATGCTAGCCGTGACCAACAAGAGGGATGCACAGAACTGCCCCATATGAAATCAAAAAGTAGCAACTCCATCCTACGTAGCACAAATGGAGGAATGTCACCCATTCGCAACCAGTAGCTAATCAAACCCATGGCACAGTTCTTAATAAGAACAACATGACAAACCATAGAGATTTTAGAACCCGGCCATCTCTGTATCATGTCTCTTAGCTTATCCAAGCATTCATTAAAATGACGCCTCCTAAGATTTCCACCAGCCATTGGAAACCTAAGATATTTCGTGGGCCATGTACCTTGCTGAATACCCAAGTAACTGATCAAGGAATCCTTATTGTGACAAGAAGAAGACAAATAAATATAGGTTTTATTAGGATTGCATATTATACCAGAGACAGAACCGAACTCATGCAAAATCTTCTTGAGATTGATAAGACTACGCAAGCGCCCCTCTGAGAAAATATGAACATCATCCACTAATAGAAGGTGGATAAGAGCCTTGGACCTATTGACAGGATAGCTTCTAATGAGTTTGCTTTCATACGCAACCTCAAGACATATGCTGAATCCTTCCATTTCCAGGGCGAATAACAAGGGTGATAAAGGATCACCTTGCCTAAGTCCATTGGAACTTTTGAAGAAGCCAACCAAAGAGCCATTCAGTAGAATAGAAAAGGATGGAGTTTCCACACATTGCTTAAGGATGGAGATGAACTTCTCATTGAAACCAAGACTAACAAGACAATCCCATAAATAGGGCCAACGAATGGAATCAAAGGCGTTGGTGATATCCAACTTGATGCCAGTGGTAGGAGGGATGATCTTCCGATTGAATTTAAGAGTAAACTCAGTCGCAAGAAGAGAGAAATACTCAATACTTCCACCTTTAATGAAAGCACCTTGGTAAGGAGAAATAATATTTGGCAATAGAGTAGCTAAAATCCTTGAGATGACTTTGGCAATAATTTTATAGAGCATCGAGAAGCAAGAAATAGGCCTAAAATCAGCTGGAGATGAGACAATGTCCTTCTTGGGAATAAGAGCAAGGAAAACATGATTGACTTGTCTAACCATGCTGTCACTTTCAAATATCCATTGGACAGCCTTAAGAAGATCATCACAAATGATATTCCAGTTCTCCCTATAGAAATAACCATTGAAGCCATCAGGTCTCGGGCATTTGTGAGGCCCTTTGCTCCACACAACATCACGAAACTCATTTGAATTCGGTGTAGAACACAACATATCATTATCATTCCTAGAAACTAGAGGGGTCCAACCTGGAATACAAGAACTAGATGCAACCTGAGGTTGATTGTATAGCTGCTCAAAAAATTGTATAATGTCATCCGTAATGGCATCATTATCATGCAAAAGATTTTCATGTGAGTCAAAAAGCTCAATGACAAAATTAATAGCATCCCTTATCTTAACAATGGTATGATAGACTTTAGTGTTCCTATCTCCATTGGAAAGCCACTCCATCCTACTACGTTGCTAGAAATAGACCTGCTCCCCCTTAATAAGCATGTCCAATCTCTCAAGAGTTTGTTTTTCAGCATGAATGAGATTGGGGTCCAGTGGGGATCTTCAAACCACGACTGAGATGTTATCAAGCTCCATTCTTTCTCTAGCTATAAGGTTCTTGAGATTGACATAATGTTTGGACCATGTATTCAACTTATCCTTGACAAGTTTGAGTTTATGACAGAATTGAAAGAGTGGGTTGTCTTTAATTTCAATAGCCCATGCTTCATTCCTGACAACCCTTCCATTCCCACCAGTAGTTCAGAAACCTAAAAGGTTTCTTCTTGAAAGAAATAGGCCTCATGTTGATGTTTAAAGAACAATGATCAGAATAGTTACAAGTGATGAACTTGGTTTTGGAACCAGGAAATTTAGACAAATAAGAATAATTGACAAAGGCTCTATCAAGTTTGCAAGCAACTCTTTTAGCAACTCCTTATTTGTTATGCCAAGTGTAAACTTCTTTACCAATGATAGGTAATTCAATAAGGCTAGCATTATCTAGGGTAGCATTAAACGAGCTAAGGATGGTTGAGGGAACGTCATGACCCCCACCTTGTCCTCTTGCTTCCTGATGTTATTGAAATTGCTAGTGATAAGCCAAGCTTGATCTATGTTGACAGCAATTCTCTCCAAGGTATTCCACAAAACAGAACGATCAGCCACCGATTTCCTAGCATAGATAGCCATAATATAGATAGTGAGGCCACCTTTATTAATGAATTTCATAGTGACATGTTGATCATCCATCTCAGTCATAATAGTAGCCAAGCAGTTAGGATTCCAACTAATATAGATACAACCATTAGGATCATGTAGATGGTTAGAAACCCATAACCAACCCTTAGGGAACATATGATCAGACATGTGAGTCATATGGGACTTGATTTTAGATTCAACAAGAATGGCCATAGTAGCATTGTTATCAAGGGCGGCACTCCTTACTTCTTTCTTTTTATGTGGCTTTCCCGAGCCAGGAACATTGGTCATGGGAAAGGTCATTAATGACCTCTAGAGGTAGATCGGGTCTTGCGAGACCCATCACCCTTGGATGACTTTGGATTCTTGGACGACGAAGAAGAAGAAGCACTAGAGGATTTAGCTATTGAAACGGACATCTCAGTGTCTAGGACTTGTACAACTGGAGCCATAGCACCCGAGTCAGCAATGTTAATACCCTCTGTCATTGTGCCACCAGTTTTGCATGCAGCATGGGCATTAGCGATCCTAGCACCTGAAGCACCAACATTGGTCGCCCGACCAGAAGCACCATCACCACCCATAGTACCAGATGCATGAATGTCCGTGACGCCATCTCCACCATATGAACCAGGAGCAGCACCATCACCCGTGGCGCCATCACCACCATCCACCCGGGGCGTAGCACCACCGCCTGAGGGGGAGCACCAACGCTCACACCTGAAATGCCAACATCAGAAGCCCCACCACCAGAAACACCACCTCCTCCACCCAAGTTTGAAAGCCATTGCTGAAAGCATCACCACCAACTAAGGAGGATGCACCATTGTCCAATTCAGTAAGCGTCGCAAAGATATTGCTTGAGCACACGACCTCAACATCATCATTGTCACCCTATTTATTCGTAGCTACATCATCAACAGCTACTGCTTTGCCCTTTCATCCCACAACCTGCCACACCTGAGAAGGTTTAGGAATAGGTGCATCATCAACAACCTTAGGGTTAAGCGGGCAATCACTGGCATCATGCTCAAAGACCTTACACTCTGAGCATCTCTTAGGGATATACTTGTAGTGGATTTTGACTGGAGTAGGTTCTCTTCACGGCTTATTAACCAGATCTCCTCTGGGGGTTCTTCATCAACTTCCACCTCCACCAACGCCCACGCCTCACCGAGGGACTCAAGGCCAATCGATTTGTAATCAATTCTCAGGAGTTTACCCACTCCGCTGGCCACAATCCTGACTTCCCTAGGAGACCAATTCCTGCCCATGCTGGGAATGCTAATCCATAGAGGGATGGAACTAAAGAAATCTTTGTGAAGATCGTCGCTTGTCTTGTAGTCTTTGACGATGACAAGCTTGTTATCGAACCATCATGGTCCACTGTTGATGACACTCTATTTATCATCGACAGAGTTGAACCTCAGGAGAAA